>CM019070.1:72739964-74216820 GCA_009667805.1 Leptobrachium leishanense | reverse complement strand
TGCACGTGGACCAGGAAAGGAGGAGGGATTTCTGTGACTGGGCTGAGAGCCCTGAGTCAGTGCTAGTGTGTACGTCGTGTTGTGAAGGGGGTCAATTGAGGTCAGCGGTAGCTGCAGAGATAGTGGTGCCGGGTGGGTAGATTGCCCATAGGCAAATTGGAATTGCAGACGGGAGTGTAGTTAAAGAACGGGGTGCACATAGTCACAAGCAGTCAAGAGTTAGAGTTCAATTAACGGGGTATAAGGAGCCAAAAGGAGGGACAGCGTGCCCTCGGCTAGTAGAAAGAGTTTATTTGTTTATGTTTTGTTTTGTGCTGAAAGTATCTGGTACAGTACGTGCTGTGAGTGATTTGAGTGCTGTGAGTGAACGAGCGCCTACTCGCCCTGCGAGGAAGCAAACTTGAAAGTGGACTCCCAAGGTACATTTCCGGCTCAGGCAACTGCAGTCCGCCTACTGACGGAGGAAGCGGGTCAAGACACGTGAGAATTGTTGGCTGAAGTACCAGACCGTAGATTTTAATTGTCATTGCTAAAAAGTAATATCTGTGTTGTAAAAAGGTTACTGTTATTTTTAAGGGAAACAATGGGTAACGGGTCATCCAAGCCCAAGAAGGTAAAGGAGGGTGAGACGCCCCTAGGGTATATGGTGCGAAATTTTGAAGCGTTATATACAACGCATGATTATGGTGTGGAATTAACTAAGGAAAAGCTAACATTAATGTGTACAATTGTGTGGCCGCTGTTAGTTCCAGAGTGGCCAGAGCAGGGGTCAATGGACCCGCAACTAATACAGAGAGTGCATTCCCAAGTTACCGGGAAATGCGGACATCCTGAGCAGTAACCGTATATAGATATATGGAGATACTGTGTAAAATATAAAAGTCATTTTATAATGATGGCAGGACAACACAAGAAGCAGGTACCCCCAAATAATAAAGAGAAAGAGAGATCGGTGTTGATAGAGCACCCAGAGGAGGGGGATCCCTTGCCCCCGCCATACCCATCATGTTATGGGGCGGCTAGAGAAGCTTTGAGTGCCGCGGTTGCGCGGGCGGCGAGGGGGGAGCATACAGCTGCTACTTCCCAGCCGGCTCCCTTCGCGCCGCTACGCGATATTGCGGAAGAAGAACAGGGGGCGGCGGGTGGAGGAGACAGAGAGGTCCCACCAGGAAAGATTGAGATGCCTGATGGGAGCGTATATAAATTAGTATCCCAGGAGGATAGCGGAGATGAGAGTGAAGATGAGAAACCAGGGGCTACCACACGCGCAGCGAATAATATACATAAACCCCGGGAGCCATATCAGCATAATCCCTATCAAATGCCCCTGCGAGAAGTGCCAGGTCCTTTACTGGCGAATGGAGCTCCTGGGCCAGTGCAATACACATATGTCCCATTCACGACAACAGATCTTTTTAACTGGAAAACACACACACCACTGTACTCCACAAACCCCGCAGCAGTGGCCAGTATGATAGAGTCAGTCATGCTCACACATAACCCCACATGGGCAGATTGTCAGCAATTAATGTTGACAATGTTCACCACAGAGGAAAGAGCCCGGATAAATAGTAGCGCGCAAAAGATTTTACTTGCCCAAGCTGTAGCAGATGCTAAGCCCCAGCCAGAAGCGTGGGCAGAAGAACACTACCCCAAAACAGATCCCAAGTGGCGTACAGCACCGCAGAGGGTATTGCCCACCTGCAGACGTACAGAACAGCAGTAATAATGGGTGTTAAAGCGGGAGGGAAGAAACCCACATACATGGGAAAAATAGCGGATGTGGTACAAGAATCTAAAGAGTCTCCAAGCGCATTTCTGGAAAGATTACTAGATGCATATAGGATGTATAGTCCTATTGATCCGGAGGCAGTGGAGAATCAGAGGTTAATTAATTCTTCATTTGTGGGACAGTCACAGAGAGATATACGGAATAAGATACAGAGATTAGATGGGTTTTTGGGAAAAGGTATTAGCGAATTGGTAGAGATTGCTAATAAAGTGTTTCATAACCGGGATCTAGAGGAAAAACGGGAGGAGATAAAGAGACAGAGAGGACACACAGGTGTTGTGGGTTATATGGGGAATGGTGGAGGACGAGGTGCCCCGGACAGAGGGAGAGCAAGGGGTAGGGGGGGCTAGAGGAAGAGGTAGGGGAGCCCCTAGGGAACCCCTGGGACCCAACCAGTGCGCCTAGTGCCGGGGGGAAGGTCACTGGAAAAACGACTGTCCTGCATTTTTGGCTAAACTTGGGGGACAAGGGGAGGTTGGGGAATCGGGAGGTCAAGGCCCCAATGGTCAGGTAACAGACAGCAGATATGAGAGAAATGAGGGTTCCGGAGCAGGGTTTGTGGGATTGGCGGGAACGTCATTTGAAGGGCAGGATGCATATTGACAAGGACCTGGGCCCATCCCGCTCGGTAACCACGAGCCCACAGTCACTATGAGAGTGGTAAATAAAGATGAAATTTTTATGATTGACACCGGTGCCGAATATTCTGTTGTAACTCAGCAAATTGCACCCCCAATGGGAAATGAAGTTGATATTATGGGAGCAATGGGAGTGTCTGCTAAGTACCCCTTCCTTGCTTCTCGAAAATGTAGTGTGGGTGGGCATAATGTTGAACATGAATTTTTGTATATGCCCGAATGTCCCATCCAGCTCCTGGGGCGGGATATCCTTTGCAAATTGCAAGCCCAAATTATGTTCCTTCCCGGGGGACACGCTCAATTAGACCTGCCTGAGAGTGGCAGCTCTGCTCGGCAGTACAACCCAGCCAACCAGCACCCCCAATCTGTGAAAATTGCAGTAATTATGCCGAGAGAGGAAGAATGGCGTACAGCACCAACCCCGCCGGCAAGCCCGGACCCGCACACACTACTCCTCGAAATTCCTGGGGTGTGGGCGGAGGAAAATCCGCCCGGACTAGCTGTAAATATTCCCCCAGTATACGTCGATTTAAAACCTGGTGCAACGCCTGTGGCTTTAAGACAATATCATATCCCACAAAAAGCCAAGCAGAATATCCAAACACATTTACAGAGACTTAAAGACCACGGCATATTGAAATTCTGCGTGTCACCGTGGAACACACCCCTGTTGCCAGTACTGAAAGAGGGCACACAAGAGTACCGCCCGGTCCAAGATTTACGAGCTGTCAACTAAGCCACAGTAACCCTACACCCTGTGGTTCCCAATCCATACAATTTGCTGGCGTTAATTCCCGGAGATACAAAATATTACACAGTGCTTGATTTAAAAGACGCTTTCTTTTGCATCCGCCTGGCTCCAGCAAGCCAGTACCTTTTTGGATTTCAGTGGGAAGAGTCCACCACGGGGGCGCGCCATCAAATGACTTGGACACGCCTCTCTCAAGGTTTCAAAAATTCGCCCACGATTTTCGGATGCGCGCTCAGCCAAGATCTCCTCTCCTTCAACGCTCAGCCAGACAAAGTTGTCTTGTTACAATATGTAGATGATTTATTACTGGCTTCTTCCACAGAAAAAGACTGTTTATCTGCCACAAAAGCCCTGCTACATCTACTGTGCCAAGCAGGTTACAGAGTTTCTAGAAAGAAAGCACAAATATGCAAACAAAGTGTAAAGTACCTGGGTTTCCAATTAACAGGTACCAAGCGCGCATTGGGGGCAGAAAGAAAAGAAGCAGTATGCCGAATACCCCAACCAAAGACCAGAAGACAAGTCCGTGAGTTTCTGGGAGCTGCAGGCTTCTGCCGCCTGTGGATCCCCAACTTCGCAGATATTGCCAAGCCCCTTCATCAAGCCACAAAGGGGGAGAACAATACCCCTTCCACTGGGAAGAAGAGCAAACAGCAGAGTTCCTGAAATTAAAGACTCTGCTAATGGAGGCTCCTGCACTGGGACTGCCAGATCACAGCAAGCCCTTCCAGCTGTATGTGCATGAACACAATCAAACAGCAACAGGAGTATTGATCCAGAGTTTCAGCTCCTGGCTAAGGCCTGTGGCCTATCTCTCCAAGCAACTCGACCCTGTGGCCTGTGGCCTACCCCCATGCCTGAAAGCAGTGTCAGCCACCGCAATGCTGATAGCAGAAGCAGACAAGCTGACCGTTGGACAAGTTCTTCATGTCAAGGTGCCCCATGCTGTCAAGGCCCTGCTGGATGTGAAAGGAAGCTACTGGTTTAGCAACAGCCGGATGACGAAGTACCAAGCCATGATGTGTGAGAATCCACGGGTTCATTTGGACCTCATCGCTTCCTTGAACCCTGCTACTTTACTGCCTGACTGTGAAGAAGATCCAGACCATGAATGCCTCCAAGTCATGGAAGAAGTGTTTAGTAGCAGGCCAGATTTGAAAGACGTACCCCTAGACAAATATGATCTACAGCTATTCACCGATGGTAGCAGCTACATGGATGATGGGAAGAAAGTCTCCGGCTATGCAGTAGTTTCAGCAGACGAAATTATCGAAGCAAATCCACTACCAGGCCATACATCTGCACAACTGGCTGAAATAACAGCTCTAACCAGAGCTCTAGAAATCTCTGAAGGCAAAAGAGTTGTCAGACCTTTTTAGATATAAAATTTCTATAACGCAGGAATGTTTAAATTTGGGGCCAGGAATTGCGCCACACGAACAACTTGTCTGCGTCGTTAATATATAACAAGAACAAGAGATAAGCTAAACTCGTTAGTGTTACGCATACAAGAAAGGACATTTAACATTGATCAAAGACTGTCTAATGGACTCTGTTTATTTTATTTATTTGTTACAACCAAACAGGGTTTAGATCAAATGGTTTAAAAGTAAGGGAACACAATGACAACTAAGATAGATATCTCAGTATTGTGTTTATTTCGTCACATCGAAACTCTGAAAGACCACGTAAACATGGAACAATAGGTTGCCCAATAAAGAAAAAAAAACCGAAGAAGGTTAAATGGCTTGGGTAAACCAGCTTGCTATTCGGCAATATGTACTATATGGTATGAGAATATTTATTAGTTAGAACTGATAATTTTAGCATCTTATAAAAACAGAGGCCCTACCACATTTAGTTGATCATCACAAATGTCTGGTGTACTAATCCGCATGAAGCCAATTAAGTCGGGTAACGTGTGACTGTTAAAAACGATACCACGAATGTATGTCCCCTCACATACACATCCCTGTGGATATAAGTAAAGGGGGATGAGATGCCACAATAGAAATAAATTTTAATTTGTTAATAAAATCTATGGAGTCCCGGGATATAGGAATAAAACGACCCCAAACCAGTAAAAGATTGGCCAAGCCCATAAATTAATTCCTGCAGAAGGTTGATGGTTGATCTGAGAGCGCCATCTGCTGGCCAGGTAACATAACACCTGGACAGACCCCTGGAGTTGATGAATATATATCCTCCAATCAAATGAGGCCACATAGTGATGGGCTAGATCTAAAACTGGGCGGAAGACCACTATATAGAGGGGACACTCCAGAGCAAGAGGTACTGAGAAAAGCTTGGAGAGAGACCTGAGGGACGCTTGGAGGGAAGAAAGGCAATCACCATCGGCCGCCCCTTTAAGACCGACCACACCCTAATCTTCCACCACTCTATCTTCACTAACCAGATGGTAAAGTATGCCTGAATAATATGATATCTATTTTCTAATTGCATAGTCCTGACTTTAGATGTCCATCACAAACTAAAGGAATATAAATGAATTATTTTGCTGTTTGAGCCTAATAATCAGTAGAATAGAAATTCTGCCTTTACAGTCCACTGCAGAGGAGTGCTAAGGGAGAAATCTATTTACACGGCTGCATACTTGAGCCATAATTTAGTGAAATTATTTATATTCCAAGAATACTGTTTGTGGACATCTAAAGATCAATTATATACCTATAGTGAGATACGCTGGGACCGTGAAATAGCTTTTATATGTCAAGTACTGTCCGCCCCATTCGTAACCTAGCATAACCCCTTCCATATCCATCTTGCAGCCCTTCCGAATGAATGCACGCGCTGTAAGTCATTAAGAAGCGTTAGGTTAACGTATATCGAATGAAGTGCTGTGATTGATCTGTGGAAGAGATAGTCTCCCTATCGAGTGTGTTATGTATCTCCCTGAAGGAAGTTGCATTTAGTGAATAGGCCCCCACGATAATAAATTGTGCTGCAGGTGATGCCCAGTAACTGAGTGTTTATCTTAGCCAGGTGGAGGATTGGTTTATAATGGGAAAGGTTTAAGTGAATAGAATAGAGTTTGGTGTTTAAGAATTGAGGCGTGTATATCTGTGGTGCGGTCTATAAACCTAAAATATCTGTCCATTAGATTATTACGTGTCACAGTATCGCTACTGACCAAAATCTATAATCACTTGTCAATTGTAGTTTGCTAATCCGTTGATAACATACGATTGTATGAAACTTGACGTGTGAATAAATTTTGGTTTGAATTGTTTTACCGTTACGCAGCTCTCATATCTTTATTGATTTTATTGTGTTTAAAAATATCTAGAGAGCATCAAAAGAACTCGGGATAACGCGCCATATATTTGTTAAGACGTATATTCATTGATTGGTTATTAATCCCTATCTTAGGGCTTAAATACCAATTTATACCACTGGTATTGGAGGCACTGTCAATAATATATATATATCTATGTATATCAACAATAAGAAAAATATGCGTCATAATTAATATATCCCTGACCTATTAAAGAAGTCAATAATCTCCAACATAATGGAGGCTGCACTGCTGAGATGCTAAATGAATTTTTCACAATAAAATCAAGTTTATCTAAGATATTTGGAGGTTGCACTGTTGTGATGCTAAAGTAATTTTTCACAATAAAATCAAGTTTATCTATCAAGTAAGAGAGCAAGTTAGAGGTTGTGAGCGCCAGATCAAGTATTTGTGAAAGTAACATAAACTTGCCGGTCGTCAAGTAGCAGATTAAACTATTGGATTAAAACAGTGGTAATCAAGTAACGTTTGTTGTTGGCTGTGGATACTTTGTTTTGAAGTATTGTTATCTGATTGCTGTAGTGCAGAAACATGTCTGATTCAGATACTGGTAGCCAGAAGGCAATCTCTCAATCGAGACTTAAAAAAGTAACAAGACGTTTTGAAATATGTGAAGTGGTAGAACATATCAGAGAGTCATTGCATATTAAATCCAGTCTGATGGTGCTTGTTGATACTATCAAAGACCGCGCCCAAAGTCTTGTACACGATATGTGGGACAAAGAAGGGGATGTGTGTAAATTCTTGGATGTGTTTACAAACACAAAAGACAAGGAAACAAGGAATTGCATTATAATGGAATCATGGCCCTCCATAATGTATTTGTGTTGTGCATTGGATAAACAAAACAAAACAAAAGGTTGTCATGATGGAGACCATCGCTAACTTACATGCAAAAGTAGAAAATGTTAATGATTTAACAGTCAGACTGAGAATGCCACAACAGAAATAATTACTTTAAATGAACAGAGCCAGAAACTGCAAGAACAACTCCAAAGCTTACAAGCTGTATATAAAGAGAGTTGTGTTGAATTAAACAGTTTTAAAGAGAAATATTCTAATTTAGAGCAGAAACTGTATGGCTATATGCAAGAAATAATGCTTTCAAGCGAGTCCGAGGTGTCAAGCAGTGATGAGAGTGTTGAAACTGACACAGATGAAATTCAATGCTCACTGAAAACCTTGAAGAAAGAGGTACTAAAAGCCCGGATAGACTCCATATCCCAGGTAAAGGGTAGACAAACAGAAACTGTTTCATCTGACCATAAGCCTGATGCTGGCCCTCATTTAAAAGAGCATGCCAGAGACAGTGGGGTAGATTCTGTAAGTGGCCCGCCGATGATGTTAAACAGGGTGAAAGGGGGATCCCTTCAAGGCCTATAAAAGTGCAGGTCCAGCCATCTAATGAGACCAGTCATGGGAGTCATAGGTCAAATAAAAGGGCCCATACCACAAGCCAAGTTGCCCCTAAGCAACATCAGGATGCCTCCCAGGTATATGTTGCCAGGAGGAAATCATATGCTGAGGTGGTAAGGGAATAATCCAGATAGGAACCCCAGGGTCACGCCTGCCGCACCCACCAAGAAGTGGGGAGCAGAGGTCACCCAATGACTGCAGAAGGTATGAGCAATGGCCACGACCGCACAATAGTCACAGGGAATATGCCCAAGGGCCTAGGCCTGCCCAAAGAAATAGGTATCCCCAATCTAGTGATTCTCCTCAAAGTGATGATCCCCCTCAAATAGGTAGGTCACCCCCTCGCGTTAGAGTCCCTGAAAATAGAAGGGGAGGTCAGACAGGAGACCCCAGGCCCAGATCACACCGTCAGAACAGAAGTAGTAATGCTGATTCTGACACATCAAATAATTCTAGGCCCGAGCGTAATAGGATCCGCAGAAATAGATACCTTAAACGAAATGATCAGAATGACCGAATAAACCAATTAGAATACCGGTTATATCAATTAGCTGAACAATTGGTGAAGATCACCGAGTATGTATTGCACAGCGGCCTGATAACTCTTTAGGGATAAATCCAGTGGCCACCAAGGGCCACAGGATCAATAACACCTCAGATGTTATTGAATCAGAGGGAACAACTGAATGAAATAGCATAGGTGGCACAACCTGACACCATTGAATCCCCAGGTCTACATATTAATAAGGAATCTAAAAGTATGTAAAGGGGGATTTCTGCTGTTGGATGTTAACCACTCTCCTATTTTTCAGCCTACTTCTAGGCCCTCTGATATAAAGGCCGTTAACCGCAACCGACTCTCAGGAGATCGTCGTAGCCAGATGCCCCGATGGAGAGCCAGCTACCCGTTGCGCATTAGCCTACAAGAAACCTAAGGTTCTCTGTACGGTGGGTAAGGATGAGAATCTCCCTACCCCAGGTAAAGTGATTTTAAACACCAGTTCATGGAGTTGCCCTCGGAGGTTAGAAACAGGTATTAACAGGGTCTGTTATAATAAATCCCTACGATAACTGCATGATTGCAGGAGTAAACCTCGTGGGAAGGCCGAATCCAATCACTGGTTTTAAACCGTTAATACGGTCAAAGAAATTAAATTTGTAGGAAATATATATATATATATACACGTATTTATATATATATATCTCTACAGGGCGATATCCTATTCAGTCCCCTATTAGGAAAGCAAGCCCACAAAAGGGGGATGATATACTTAATGGCTCACAAGAATTGAAAGGGTTAATAATCTATGTGTCACTGTCTTGATGAAAAGCATTAAAATTAAAATAAATGCCGCGCTGCATCTAAGGGAAAGCATGGAATAAATCAGAAATGGGGAAGATTACCCATTTCCATTTACCATGATCCTAAAGTCACATAGATGAAGTGTTAACCCAAATATTTACATGTTGTGTATATCAATTCTTATGAAGTTCATCTCATTTTAGAAAGATAAGATGAGTAAAGTGACAATTGGTCACTCGCATGGAGACGTGTCCTAAAGACTCAGATGTCAGGAGCAGCCATGCTGGAAGTGACAGAAAGTCATGGGAGCACCCCGTCATAAAGGATACCCAAAGAAACGGAAGGATGACGACAAGTGCATTATTGGTTATTTGAAAATCAACCTCCATAGATGAAAAGATCAACAAGCCACAAGATGTTTCGCTTGAAAGGTCTTTACCCGGGGAAAACACTGCTTGATTCAAATCCATTTTCATCAACTGGAGTTCATTGATTCACCCTCAGATTACCCCGTTCGTAAAAGAAGTGGGGAAACCACAAAAGGGGGATGGTCGTGAGAACCCATCATGCATTTACCAATTTTTTTCTTCTGCACCAATTATCGCATGGAGTCGATACCTAACAACTTGTTAAAGACTAAAGCTACCATACAGATGTAAAATTTCCTATCCAATTGGTCCATGTCAATTCCTACTCATGAATCTGGATGAGTAGATATTGAAAAGGGGGATTTGTCAGACCTTTTTAGATATAAAATTTCTATAACGCAGGAATGTTTAAATTTGGGGCCAGGAATTGCGCACACGAACAACTTGTCTGCGTCGTTAATATATAACAAGAACAAGAGATAAGCTAAACTCGTTAGTGTTACGCATACAAGAAAGGACATTTAACATTGATCAAAGACTGTCTAATGGACTCTGTTTATTTTATTTATTTGTTACAACCAAACAGGGTTTAGATCAAATGGTTTAAAAGTAAGGGAACACAATGACAACTAAGATAGATATCTCAGTATTGTGTTTATTTCGTCACATCGAAACTCTGAAAGACCACGTAAACATGGAACAATAGGTTGCCCAATAAAGAAAAAAAAACCGAAGAAGGTTAAATGGCTTGGGTAACACAGCTTGCTATTCGGCAATATGTACTATATGGTATGAGAATATTTATTAGTTAGAACTGATAATTTTAGCATCTTATAAAAACAGAGGCCCTACCACATTTAGTTGATCATCACAAATGTCTGGTGTACTAATCCGCATGAAGCCAATTAAGTCGGGTAACGTGTGACTGTTAAAAACGATACCACGAATGTATGTCCCTCACATACACATCCCTGTGGATATAAGTAAAGGGGGATGAGATGCCACAATAGAAATAAATTTTAATTTGTTAATAAAATCTATGGAGTCCCGGATATAGGAAAAACGACCCCAAACCAGTAAAAGATTGGCCAAGCCCATAAATTAATTCCTGCAGAAGGTTGATGGTTGATCTGAGAGCGCCATCTGCTGGCCAGGTAACATAACACCTGGACAGACCCCTGGAGTTGATGAAATATATCCTCCAATCAAATGAGGCCACATAGTGATGGGCTAGATCTAAAACTGGGCGGAAGACCACTATATAGAGGGGACACTCCAGAGCAAGAGGGACTGAGAAAAGCTTGGAGAGAGACCTGAGGGACGCTTGGAGGGAAGAAAGGCAATCACCATCGGCCGCCCCTTTAAGACCGACCACACCCTAATCTTCCACCACTCTATCTTCACTAACCAGATGGTAAAGCATGCCTGAATATATGATATCTATTTTCTAATTGCATAGTCCTGACTTTAGATGTCCATCACAAACTAAAGGAATATAAATGAATTATTTTGCTGTTTGAGCCTAATAATCAGTAGAATAGAAATTCTGCCTTTACAGTCCACTGCAGAGGAGTGCTAAGGGAGAAATCTATTTACACGGCTGCATACTTGAGCCATAATTTAGTGAAATTATTTATATTCCAAGAATACTGTTTGTGGACATCTAAAGATCAATTATATACCTATAGTGAGATACGCTGGGACCGTGAAATAGCTTTTATATATGTCAAGTACTGTCCGCCCCATTCGTAACCTAGCATAACCCCTTCCATATCCATCTTGCAGCCCTTCCGAATGAATGCACGCGCTGTAAGTCATTAAGAAGCGTTAGGTTAACGTATATCGAATGAAGTGCTGTGATTGATCTGTGAAGAGATAGTCTCCCTATCGAGTGTGTTATGTATCTCCTGAAGGAAGTTGCATTTAGTGAATAGGCCCCACGATAATAAATTGTGCTGCAGGTGATGCCCAGTAACTGAGTGTTTATCTTAGCCAGGTGGAGGATTGGTTTATAATGGGAAAGGTTTAAGTGAATAGAATAGAGTTTGGTGTTTAAGAATTGAGGCGTGTATATCTGTGGTGCGGTCTATAAACCTAAAATATCTGTCCATTAGATTATTACGTGTCACAGTTGTCGGATATAATCTCTGCACGTGAATACAACACGTTTGTATATATTGGATTTATCAGCCAAGCCTCCAATATGTCTATATTGGACTTACTGGACCTACCTCGGCAGTCGCCTCCAATATATCAGGGATTATTATTTCATAAGAAACTTATACGAGACACAAATATCAATCGTCTATATCTCTTAGAAATTATCCTGAATTCTTTTAATTGTCTGTGTTTTGCTTTCAAAAATACAATAATCAATAATCGGATAAAAATATATATATATTTATTACGTATACAAAAGAATTTCAAATCTCATATCATAAACAACAATTTATAAACCACACTCCATCAGCATATAAAAACTAGCTTCACAATATATGTATCTCTCCGTTAGTAACTGCATATATGATTAATATCATTTACCTTATCAGTTAGTAACTAATACACAAATGGTTAATAAACATTTCTGCTTAATACAACATGCAATTCCCAGCAAACAATGTTTAACCAGCCAGCTCTTATAGATATATATATATCTCTGCTACATGGATCAACAAAAGATGAGCTAATTTAATAATAAGTAATAAAAACTTATTTAGTGAATCCTCCCCTAATCTCGAGAATTAAACTTCTAATCTTTTGCTTTTTATTTTGTAGTTATATAATTCCTTGCTTATTAATTTTAATCACAGTAATTTCCAAATTCAATATATATTGGTATCAATCTTGCAACATGTCTTTAGGAATAAATCCTTATATCCACTTCTTCATATTTCTATCTGCAGAATAGAAAATACTTAGAATTTGGATTTTAACCGTATCCGAGAAGTCTCAGTCTGCGTTGCAAAATCTCTACAAATATATTTTTACATTAATTCCTTATTTCATACATTACCTGTCCAAATTGGATGTTGATGAGTCTGCCTTGGAATTTTCAATGTGATGCTTTGTTTTGGAATATGTGAAAATTATCGATATTAGATAATCAATGCATGCGAGTTAGAGATTTGGTGAGATATTGATTGCCTCATGTCTTGGGATCTGAGTGCATCGTGGTGTGAGTCTGCTCGGTTGCTCAGAGTGTCATATATAATGAATGTCTGAGTGCATGGCGATGTGAGTCTGTCTGCTGACATCTCTGACTCTTCAGAGGGTCATATGTAATGGACGTCTGAGTGCATTGCGATGCGTCCGATGGCTGGCAATCTCTGACTCCTCAGAGTGTCATGTATAATGAATGTCTGAGCGCATGGTGATGTGACTTTCTCCGCTGGAATCTCCCGACTGACTTACCAAAAACTTTTTCCCGCTTATTATAGCCACACAGTTAATATTAATGATAATATAAATCATTATTTTTACTATCCTGTAGAGGGCAGTGTTGCACTTCTAATTTAATTCCATTAATTCCCCAATTCTTTTTCTCGGTCTTTATCTAGGGTCACAAGGTCAGACTGGCTTAACAAAGAACCTGTCTTCTAACTAGACTGTCTTGAGATTTTAGCTCTCCTCCTTTTTGGTTGCTAAGAGCCTTATCAGCTAAATTCTTTTCTGGTTACAGAATATTCTTCAGTGATTTCTTTTATTTATCAATTATACTTTCTACAATATTTATTGAGTAATATTTCACTATTGTAATTATAATAAAATATACCTTGATTATAAACATATATTTTGTGAATATACTTTTATATTACAAAATATTTAACTCTTATTCCTATAACCCAAAAACAAAATCTCTTTTGTTTTAAAATTTAAATTACAGACCAATCTTATTTACATGTCTTAGCATTATCTCAGCATTCATTCTAGGTTCCTCATGTCTGGGGCTTTAACCCAGGAATGAACTTTGTAAATTGCTTGTATTTCTAAACCTAGAGAATATTTTGAAAGAAAAACTGTCTTTAAAAAAAAATGGCTACATCCATTTAAAATTGCCTTTTCTGTGTAATATACCCGACATAACCCCCTTTGGTTTCTTGGATTTATTTGTTGACCAATTAATAAATTTGAGGAAAACATACATATCTCCCCCTTTACCAATTAGGCTAGGTTCCACCTTTCGCAACATTTTTTCTTCTTTCATCCATTTAATAATTGAAGATGCAGTGTTTTTTAAACTTCAATGTATGTACTTTCTTTGTTAGTACAATCATCCAGACAGTTAGCATAATTACTATACAAATCACAATCTCTGTAATCTTCGGCCCCATTATAACCAGATAGCAATTGATGATCAATCTGTGAATACATTGGAGCATAAATTGTTAGATTATCTCTTTATTAGAAGTTCAATAGTATAGTCATGCTAGTTCTGTAGCAAAGATTTCAAATCTGGATTCATGGGTATCTCTTGCCCTTGGAATACGACAACGATTTGTTCTCTTCATACCAGACTTCATTTATAAAAAAAATAACTTCTCGATAACAACTCTCGATTCTTTGGAAACTTTCACGAGAATCACTGGTGTGGGTATGAACACTCTCTTGTTTTGTACCAGATTCTTCCAGTAAACATTTGCTTCTCTCTCTGTGTATCAAACAGCGGTTGCAATAAAATATGCAGCAAATATTTTTCTTTCGGTGGTTCTTGTACATAGCAATCAACGGTATCCTGGCTGTATCCCGCATGTCTTTCAGGCTTGCATGAGCTTGATGCGCATGGGACTTTAGCATTCTCCTTGGAATTGTGCGGAAAACCGTAGAATTTCCAGATAGTCGCAGTCTTTGGTGGTCCGATTCATCTTTGCGGATTAAGCGTCGCAGTTCGGATTAACCATTTACCTCAATTTCTGTTGAAAGAAAGAGTATAAATAACCATTCATAGACTCGCGATTTCACTCAATTTCCTATAGATACTCTGATCTCTGATTAAATTTAATTAACCGTACGGATCTATTCTATCTACTAGCTTGAGTTAAACATCTGAATGCTGGGAAGAAGGATCACATGTTAATTAAAACATCACTTCACATGATACCAGTTAAGTGTCTTCTGTCGTTCCATCTTCACATATCCTGAGATAATCTAGAATGACAATCATACAATTGAGCTTGGCAGTTTTATTTCTTCTAGAAATATATAACATAACTTTTACCAATAACATTAGGACTGTCTCCATCATTATCTAGATCTGTTATCCACTCATCTTGTGGATCTGGGTATCTGATCACTTCAGGGTCACTATGTCCATCTGGTTCTGTCTCCCTCTTGTGGAGGTGAATAATTAGCACGTCGTCTTCCAGACATATATCTCGAATTCTCTCAGGGGGAACACATATGGTGTTATCCTCCTGCTCTCCTGTAGTCAGGGGCTTTGGCCTTAAGAAAGAGATATCAGGTGTCTGGCTATTTCTGAAGTGGACTTCAATAGAATCCGGCCTTTCCTCAATCACGTGGCAGTTACGCTGAGTGTGATGGGATTGGGATCTATCATAGCTGATTGGAACATTTACTTGGGACCAAATAACCTCATTGATAAAATCAATGATTGGATTTAACCTTTTGAGAAGGTCCATTCCAATAATTAGGCGATTTTGGGGCAGATCCACAACAAGCGTTGGATGCCGAATTACTTTATTCCCCAATTTAAAATCCAATTTAGCCGTGCCCAGAACTTTCAGAGATGTGCCACTCACACTCACTAGATTAGCATTAGATTTATCTAATCTAGGCTTCTTGGAGGACAGTTCTTGGACCTGTTCAAAATAATGTGCTGATATTAACGTAACCTGGCTTCCACTGTCTAGCAAGGACGGAATATGTGGTAAATTATCTTGTAATTCTACATTCACATAATATCGGTCTTCAATGCTATGCAATTTACAGAGAAATTTAGAGTGAGATATGAAATTAGGTTTTTGACAGATTTTACCAATTGATTTTGCTCTCTCAAACGTGCTTTTGGCAGCTGTGCTGACCATTTCGGATCCAGTCTTCTCAGCTTGCTCGCACTTAGTCTGGGGAGATAAAATACATTTTCCTTCTCTTTGCAGGGAAGGGTTTAAATCGTCAACCATACAAACATTTGTATTAATCATTTCATCATCACTTTCTGGTAAATTGTCATGGATGCTGGTTACTTCATCAGAACATCATCTAGTCACTGGTTGGGTGGGGCTGCAGGTATTGCATCGCTTACAACCTGACCAGTGTTATTTCCAGTCATTAACTGAGTGATCTGATCCAGTTTTTCTGTCAGCACACGGAAATCTTCCTGCATTTGACCCATACGCTGGCGTACATTAAATCTCCGCTTTCTATTCGTCCTGGGGACGAAGCTTGCGCATTATCAGACACATCAGATTCAGTCTTACCTCTGGTTTCTTCCTGTCTAGGTACATTTTCCCTTGATTTAACCCACTGACTTCTAGGTACCCATTGCTTCCTAGATTGAAATTTACTTCCTGAATTTTCTCTGGCAAACCCTTTTTCCTGATCTGGCTTGGATTTTTCCCTTTGGGGTATGGAGTCACGCAATATTTCCGCATAACTCTTTTTGTGGGACTCAAATTTAATATCTCCCTTTTTAGCGTGAATTTCCGCTATTTCCTCAGGTGAGTTTTTCACTCTTTTCCCCTGAGCTTCTTCACTATATTCAAATACAGTAAATAGGGTCATACTTTCTTTTAGTACCCAATCCAAACCATTTCTCGGGTCATAATCTCTTGCCAAAATAACCTTTATTTTATTTGGCAATGCGTCATAAAATAATTGGATAAATTCAGGGTTTTCAAAATCTGGTTTCTTTCAGCCAAGCTGTACGCATTTTTAAGGACTGACAGAAATTCACGGGGGCTTTGATTAGGTCTGCATTTTAGAGTTAAAATTGCTCTTTTCGCAGCTAGATTGGTACGGTGAGGCCCAAATTCAGATTTGACCTCAGAAACTACTTTACTCCATTTCCTTATACCAGATTCTTTCAAAGACTGGAAAAATACCTATGTTTACTTTCAAAGACCCATGGATCAACTCAATTTTCTGAGCATCTGAATCTATTCCCATTATTTCCACAGCTTCTTCAAACATCGATAAATGATTTATTATTCTTGATGATGCCTTAACATCAAAAATACCTACTGAGGTTTTGAGGAATTAATAATTTTCGTTAAATCATTCACTTTATGATATTTCTTAATAGGCTGTGGCTGGCTAGAGTGATGTGATTTGAAATACTCCTGTGTAAGAAGTTTTACTCTTTTTTCATCATAAAATTTAGTTTCACTTTCACATTCGCTTTGGCTCTTCAGATAACAGAGCTGTCAAGAATTCAGTGATGTATAGCTTAGAGCTTTCAAAGGGAACTTCTCTAACGAAGAATCTTTAACCCTTCGAACATCAGTTTCAACCTGACGTAACTCATCAGCGAATTTCTCATGTTCGCGTTTCATTCTCGCCAATTGTTTGTTTAGCTCCTTATTTAATTTGGATAATTGAGCAATCTCATCTTGCATTTGATCTTTTTCCTTTGCACACACCTTCAATTCCATTATCATTCGTTCTGACTCATCTTTTAATTTATTTACGGTATCATGCAAGTCACAATTTTTATTTTCTAATCTGTCTCTGGTTTCTTTGTCATCATTCAATCTCTTGTTCATTTCTGCGATCAAGTATATACATTTCAGGCACAATTTTTAAAGCAAACATTTCTTTGTCCTTTTTATTTGTGGCTGCACTTATCTTTCGCAAACACTCAAGAAATTTGATTGATCTGACCAGATTGAATCAATATAATTCGATATATTTGATTGCAATTCTTTTATCCATTCAATAAATCGTCTGTGACGTGTAATGTCCTTTAGATAAGACATAACATCTATCAATATTATTTGATTAGTATGTATCTCTACATCTTCCTGAGTCTCAGATTCTGACTCTGACATTTTTACACTGTTTAGTAGATAACCGTAAAAACCACAAGTCAAAATACAACAAGGAATCAAAATATATATATATATATTTTATCTCTGTCTAATCAGACAATACTGACAATTATATTCCAAACAAAACTACAATCTCGGACCAGTGCCTCCAATTTGTCGGATATAATCTCTGCACGTGAATACAACACGTTTGTATATATTGGATTTATCAGCCAAGCCTCCAATATGTCTATATTGGACTTACTGGACCTACCTCGGCAGTCGCCTCCAATATATCAGGGATTATTATTTCATAAGAAACTTATACGAGACACAAATATCAATCGTCTATATCTCTTAGAAATTATCCTGAATTCTTTTAATTGTCTGTGTTTTGCTTTCAAAAATACAATAATCAATAATCGGATAAAAATATATATATATTTATTACGTATACAAAAGAATTTCAAATCTCATATATCATAAACAACAATTTATAAACCACACTCCATCAGCATATAAAAACTAGCTTCACAATATATGTATCTCCGGTTAGTAACTGCATATATGATTAATATCATTTACCTTATCAGTTAGTAACTAATACACAAATGGTTAATAAACATTTCTGCTTAATACAACATGCAATTCCCAGCAAACAATGTTTAACCAGCCAGCTCTTATAGATATATATATATCTCTGCTACATGGATCAACAAAAGATGAGCTAATTTAATAATAAGTAATAAAAACTTATTTAGTGAATCCTCCCCTAATCTCGAGAATTAAACTTCTAATCTTCTGCTTTTTATTTTGTAGTTATATAATTCCTTGCTTATTAATTTTAATCACAGTAATTTCCAATTCAATATATATTGGTATCAATCTTGCAACATGTCTTTAGGAATAAATCCTTATATCCACTTCTTCATATTTCTATCTGCAGAATAGAAAATACTTAGAATTTGGATTTTAACCGTATCCGAGAAGTCTCAGTCTGCGTTGCAAAATCTCTACAAATATATTTTTACATTAATTCCTTATTTCATACATTACCTGTCCAAATTGGATGTTGATGAGTCTGCCTTGGAATTTTCAATGTGATGCTTTGTTTTGGAATATGTGAAAATTATCGATATTAGATAATCAATGCATGCGAGTTAGAGATTTGGTGAGAATATTGATTGCCTCATGTCTTGGGATCTGAGTGCATCGTGGTGTGAGTCTGCTCGGTTGCTCAGAGTGTCATATATAATGAATGTCTGAGTGCATGGCGATGTGAGTCTGTCTGCTGACATCTCTGACTCTTCAGAGGGTCATATGTAATGGACGTCTGAGTGCATTGCGATGCGTCCCGATGGCTGGCAATCTCTGACTCCTCAGAGTGTCATGTATAATGAATGTCTGAGCGCATGGTGATGTGACTTTCTCCGCTGGAATCTCCCGACTGACTTACCAAAAACTTTTTCCCGCTTATTATAGCCACACAGTTAATATTAATGATAATATAAATCATTATTTTTACTATCCTGTAGAGGGCAGTGTTGCACTTCTAATTTAATTCCAATTAATTCCCCAATTTCTTTTTCTCGGTCTTTATCTAGGGTCACAAGGTCAGACTGGCTTAACAAAGAACCTTGTCTTCTAACTAGACTGTCTTGAGATTTATAGCTCTCCTCCTTTTTGGTTGCTAAGAGCCTTATCAGCTAAATTCTTTTCTGGTTACAGAAATTCTTCAGTGATTTCTTTTATTTATCAATTATACTTTCTACATATTTATTGGAGTATATATTTCACTATTGTAATTATAATAAAATATACCTTGATTATAAACATATATTTTGTGAATATACTTTTATATTACAAAATATTTAACTCTTATTCCTATACCCAAAAGAACAAAATCTCTTTTGTTTTAAAATTTAAAACAGACCAATAAATTTACTTATGACATGTCTTAGCATTATCTCGCATTCATTCTAGGTTCCTTCATGTCTGGGGCTTCTTAACCCAGGAATGAACTTTGTAAAAAAATCTTGTTCATTTCTAAACCTAGAGAATATTTTGAAAGAAAAACTGTCTTTAAAACAAAATGGCTACAAGCATCCATTTTAAATTTGCCTTTTCTGTGTAATATACCTGACACAGTATCGCTACTGACCAAAATCTATAATCACTTGTCAATTGTAGTTTGCTAATCCGTTGATAACATACGATTGTATGAAACTTGACGTGTGAATAAATTTTGGTTTGAATTGTTTTACCGTTACGCAGTCTCATATCTTTATTGATTTTATTGTGTTTAAAAATATCTAGAGAGCATCAAAAGAACTCGGGATAACGCGCCATATATTTGTTAAGACGTATATTCATTGATTGGTTATTAATCCCTATCTTAGGGCTTAAATACCAATTTATACCACTGGTATTGGAGGCACTGTCAATAATATATATATATCTATGTATATCAACAATAAGAAAAATATGCGTCATAATTAATATATCCCTGACCTATTAAAGAAGTCAATAATCTCCAACAGAGTAAATATCTACACTGATTCCAAGTATGCCTTTATGACAGTCCATGCACATGGTGCACTCTACAAAGAAAGAGGCCTACTTACTTCTTCAGGACAACAAATCAAGTATGCAGCTGAAATCGCGGCCCTCCTAGAAGCTGTATGGAAACCAAGCGCTGTCAGTATCATGCACTGTCGTGGCCACCAAAAGGGTCATGATGAAATCCCAAAAGGCAACAGGCGCGCTGATCAAGCCACAAAAGCAGCTGCCAAACCACCGCTAACAATTGATCAAGCCAAAGTCCTACTCTGCAAGCAAGAGCCTCAACCTCCCATGCCAAACTACGAATTCTACATGAACTGGAGAAGATTTGAACCCAAAGGCGAGTTCATTGAAATAATATTGTACAAATGGCAAGATGATTACGAACTATTAGAACTTAATCATGATTATATCCAATGGCTATTCCCAATTCAGACTCAAGGCCGGAATTTCTATTCCACTCCTCTGAATCCGCAAGAGACACGCCTGATGATTAACACCTCAGAAGTTCAGCAGAGATTACGCAGAGCCTACAAAATGATGCTGAAATTCTTTGGCGTAAAAGTAATGAGGGAGGATAAAGAAGACACAAAAGTAACCGAAGTTGAACGAGCAGAAAATTTCGCCTCACGTTTTGAAAATTTGACAACCAACCCTCATAATAATCTACAGATTACACGAATACTGTTAAGTTTAGGAGAGTTGGGAGCAGAAGAATACCAAGCCCCGTTGGTAAGGTTCTTCCTCAAGGAGATCCTTATCAAGAACAGACTGCCAAGAATGAAGAAAAGTGCAATTAACTTTTTCATACCAGCAGTAAGAGATTCACAAGACAGACAAGATCTGCTGTTCTTCGCATGGCGATACTATTTCCCGAAAGAAGAATTTGTCTGGGGAAACCATGGAGAATTGGCACGATACAAAGCAAAACCAGTGGTGGCTGCACTCCTACCGGCACCACTGAGTGAATGAACACCTGTGTATTCAGAGAAAGAAAAGAAATGGATGTCGGGAGAACAAGGCGAATATGGAGAAGATGGGTGGTTCCAGCTGAAGAATGGACAAATAGTCCTCCCAGCAACATTGGCCCCTGAAATTGTAAGAACACTCCACGCAAGTACCCATGGAGGGAGAGAAATGATGGAACAGCAACTAGAGCCACATTTCTACGTACCCGGACTGTCAGTAGTCTGCAAAGCAATAGCCCAGCAGTGCGTGACATGTGCCAAGAACAACCCGAGAACAGGCCCATCTCAACCTCCAGGGAAGCAGCCAATCGGGCTATCCCCAATGGCATCGCTACAAATAGAATTTACAGTGTTGCCGCCCTGCAAAGGATACAAATACCTACTGGTAATGGTGTGTACTCTGACAGGATGGGTGGAAGCTTTCCCAACAAGAACTGAAAAGACTGTGGAAGTAGTGAAGAGTCTGATGAAAGAAATAATACCACGTTATGGGTTGCCTCTCGAGATAGGGTCGGACAATGGCCCTGCATTTATACAGAACTTTTTACAACAGCTTGCCCGTCTGTTGGGCATCACCTGGAAGCTACATACTGCCTACAGGCCCCAAAGCTCGGGAAAAGTCGAGAGAATGAACTGCACCCTAAAGACTTTAATGTCCAAATTGTGCCAAGAGACGTCGCTAGGCTGGTTGGATGTGCTGCCGATAGTCCTCTTGCACATTAGGTGCAGGCCAACTCCTCAATTAAAGCTAAGTCCGTACGAACTCATGTTTGGACGGCCAACCCCTCTGATTAATGGACTAAGGGGGGACCTTCGGGCATTGGGAGAGACTAAATTAAATGATCAGGTTGTACTGTTGGGTAAATCAATGCAGAAATTGAATACTTGGGTGGGAGATAACATACCTTACTTTTTATATCCCCCACTGCACAAGTATTGCCCAGGTGATTCAGTATGGGTGAAAGAGTGGAGAAATGACCCACTAGGCCCAAAGTGGAGAGGTCCTTACCTTGTCCTGTTATCAACCCCTACAGCAGCAAAGGTTGCCGAGGTGGTCCCGTGGATACATCACTCCAGGTTGAAAGTAGCTGCAGCCAGTCCTGAACCAGCATGGAAGGTCGTCACCAACGAGACCAATCCGCTGAGGCTAAAGCTGACAAAGACCACAGCCGTGAGCACCTAAATGATCCAACTGAAGACACCCAAATGATTCCATAAGTGGGTGTCTTGATGGACACAAGTCCTGACCACCCACCAATGGGAGATACCCCAAGGGTGCTTTTTAGGGGCCCAGCCCCCACCCCTGATCATCCAGAAATGTCTTTTGTTTTTGAAATTCCGGTGGGGAGGGATTGGGTTTATGTAACTGTGAAAAGAATTGCCCAAGGGATTTTGACATTTGGGGCATTTGTGGTACTGATTTTCTACCTTGCAAATTTGATTTATGGACTCTCGCATGGAGCATGCCCCAGGTGTCCAAGCACCGCCGAGAAAGTGGATATCTCCCATATCTGGAATGGTATGCACCCAGTGATGGAGAATCGTACCATGTGGAGACAAAAACGAGAAGCGACATCTGAGATTTTGCCAAGAGGACATTTACTTGTGCAATTTAAATATGACTATGCTAAAAAGTCTGGGTAAACTGCATGCTGGGTGTGTAGTAGGATGCATCCAGAGACAATCCACATCCCATTTGCTTCTGTTCCAATGAATCTGAGTATGTTTGCATCAGGGAATGTCAAAATACACTCTTTTGATGCACCGAGGGAAAAACCAGAATCATTCAGTCCCGGGTATCCCATAATAGGGCCAGTATACCCACCAGAGTGGTGCTTCCAAACAGGACCAGATAAAGACACACATAATGAGGGTGGAGGGTGCTATTCAAGCAAGTTTAACTGGACATCATACATTTACACATTCGACACAAAAGAGCAGGCAAATTTTCTATACATACGATGTAGAAAGCTCATGAGTGAACAAGAGGAGGTGAATGCGAAGGTGACTGATGGAAAGCAGGGTGCACTGGATACAACGAGACGGATGAGACGACTGACGATAGAGACAGCGACATTTGTCTCCATTTATATTGAAAGGGGGATACCAGGTGTGTTGTGGAAAAGTGTGTTACACATGGGTGCCACCAACGATAACAGGAATGTGCTACCTGGGAAAACTGATCCCGATCCAGAGGGAAAGGGGAGAAGACACTAATACAGAGACAGCACTCCACCCTAG
The DNA here is from genome assembly GCA_009667805.1 of Leptobrachium leishanense. NCBI lineage: Eukaryota > Metazoa > Chordata > Amphibia > Anura > Megophryidae > Leptobrachium > Leptobrachium leishanense. The sequence goes on along the minus strand of CM019070.1, from coordinate 74,193,483 downwards.
GTACCCATTGGTGTTTGAAAGACAGAAGAGAGAGTTGTTTAGAAAGGTGGATCGGATATGGTCATGGCTGCCAGCATGGACTGGATGAGGAAGGGAGTTGATGGTGAGACTGAACAGTTATGCCAATTTGATGGATGAAATTCTGAATAAAACTAGTATGGATATTCAGTTACTGAATCTGGAGGTACGTGAGATACGGAAGGTACAGATGATACATGACATGGCGCTTGAACAAATCAGTGCGGCCCTGAATGGATTGTGTGAGATGACAATGCATTATGAATGTTGCACCTTCATTAGGAACACCACACATGATGTCCCAGACTATTACCAGGTAATCCAGGATCACCAAGAGAAGGTAGCACAGTTGCAGAACACAGCAAGGAGAAACGCTGCTGAAGGCTGGAATCCACTCCGTGGGTTCGGAGCAATCGGAGAGTGGTTTGGATCCATCCTGAGATTCATCTCACAGATTGGATCCATGATTCTCATGATAGTGGTGATCTTGGTCGTAGGAACACTGACCTACCGCATAGGGCTATGCCTATGACCACTGTGCAAGAAAGCACTGACACCTACACAGACATAGAAGATACCACTGACGATCCCACAAGACATGTTCCCAACAAAAATAGGTCCCCTAAGGTATGAGGAGTTTAAGAATAGCACTAGCGGGGTGTGATGGCTACACGCATCAGGAAAAGAACCTGAGGCTTGAGCCAAGGGGGGAATGAAGTGGAATCAGGCTGGAAGATGGTCGCTATTATGATCCAAGTGGCCATCTGGTTCAGAATATTGGTTCACTTGCAAATAACTAGATAGATTTCACTAGACACTAGAATGAAGCTTACATAGAATCTTAAGAATGTGGTAGATTAGCAGAGAAGCAATAAAACCGAGGGAAAATACGGCCAGCTCTTGGCACGGAAAGACAGGATGACAAATGGATACTGCAAGGTCACTGAGACTTGCCGAGAGACAAAGAGAGCGTAGAAACCAGACCATGCTTTATCTGTAACAAAATAAACATAGCCTTTAGGGAGGTGGGCACGCCCGGATTGAGTGCGGCAGCAAATCACAAACTGTCAGACTAACATGAAGTTTGCCAATTTACGGTCAATGTATGGAATGCTTTTGTACTAACAATGGGAGGTATTAACCCACGTGGGGTGGAATAAAGTGTCATCGGGAGGTGGGCTAATTGGGATGTACCTAATTATGTATTTGGGGTAAAAAAAACCTCGTCGGGGGGGAGATGGGGCTCACTCTTTGCGATTCAATCCTGTGTGAGCATTTGTGTGTCGACACAATAAAGTTTGCCTTTCCTGAAGAGACTCGTTTTCAGACAATCCTTGCTTGTGTCTGGTCCGGTGCTGTCCTGAAGTGAACCTAGTGATTCCGGTTACACAACTACTAACAAATAAGTATTTATATATACTGAACACTAAAAGGAATTACCCATCTAATATATATCACACGTGTAGCGCTCACTCCCGGAGGAGCCGCTGAAAATGAACCACGGGTCAGTCTCCCCGCACTAGGGAATAAATATACTCCAACACGCTGAACAGTTTTATAATTTAAAAGGTTTACTAAAAGGTTTGCAGCTCTTAAGACACGGTATATGCAGGAAGATTTACAGTACTTTCGTAACACGATAAACGCGTAGCGGTAAAAGAAACGAAAACACGAGGGCTTCGTATTTTCGGAAAAACCCCGACCGAGCAGAAAATTAAAAGATACGAAATTCGAGGAAAAACCGCGTAGCGGGACACAATAAAATACACAGTTCTCGTATTACGATAGACGCGCAGCGGGAACAAAAAAAGGAAAAATCGTTCAGAATGTAGCTTTTTCTTTGCCCCCTTGTATGGATTTTGAAAAAGGAAAACAGAGTCCTGCACAGGTGAAATCCCAGAACTTGAAGTGATATATATTTATATATGTAGGGTACCCGGGTACTTTTCTACTGGCCAGTGAGCTTACTTTAACGATGTCTTCGACTAGTCAGTTGGGGCCCTGTGGGTTTTAGAAGGAAACAGCAGTGTACGCTTAAATTTACACACGGCCTTGGGGGCCTCTCACCCATCCAGCGCAAGCTTGAGGTTCCGCTGACCCAGGACGTCTCTCCGCTCGATATTGACTGGGGACGCCGACCACCGGATCTGTTGTCTGGCCTTCTGTCGGTCAGCCGCAACTCAGCCAGCTTACCGCCTGCTCCCCGCTTCCATCGACCGTGGTACTCCTTACTCGAGGGGTCTTCTCTCCTCAGCACTGCACCCGGAATACAGCTGGTGATGTCTCTCTCCCGCAAGGCTGGGTGGCCCGATTGTGAGGCCCAATCCACTCTGTCTGCGCTCCGGCCTAGCTCTTGATCTCTCCTTCTGTGTGTGTCTCTGTGCATCCGCTCTCCTCAGCTCCCTGGCGCGCTCTGCCTGTTCTCCACGAGGTGCAGGATGTACAGGCTCTCCACAAACCCACCCACTTCCTGTTTCTTCGCAAAGCATGCATGGATATGTAGTTCAAGTGTCCAGGGTCTTAAATCGTGATAGTCTCCATCTTGTGGCGAGAAATGGGTACTGCCACAGTAAACTTTAACACATCGCTACACTCTCCCCCTCCTAGAACTCTTGGGTCTCTCCAAGGAGGTGCAACAGTTACATTATCTTTTTACAATTTGCACACAGTTTATACAGCATACATACAGTGGGTTAGAAACACTTTCTCAAGCTGATTCATGTTCTGAGCTACCTCAGCTAACAAAGCAGACACTTCGGGCAATCTCTGTACAGTGGTGATGGCCTCTTCAGTGCTATGTCCGGGTGAGTCATAGGTAAGACGCTGGGGCGGCCGAATAGAGCGTTTTTGTTCAGGCTCCCTCCGTTCCTCTTCAGGTGGAAGTACTATGGGCGTTGGCTCAATTTCTCTTTCTATCACTGGAGCAGACGTTTCTTCAGAGTATGATCCCTCCAGTGAAGGCATAGAACCGTAATCACCTGAATAAGCTTCCGGAGCTACCGGGATCCCCACAGCCTCAGGGGCTTCCCACGAAAATTCAAGCGGCTCAGGGATATCAACAGTCTCAGGGACTTCCAACAAGAATTCAGGAGCTTCAGGCCTCAAATTACTCTCCCATCGTTCAGGAACTGAGGTAATCTCTTCAGGCTCCGGTGAACGTATCCAGTCCAGACAGAAACTTTCTTCCTCACTGTCCCTTTCGCTCTCTTCGACAGCCCGGGTCTGTTGAGACCGAGTAACAGGAGGAACACGTGGAGCACGCAGATTCGCCGGAGGAAGTTTGTTTTCCACTGGTACCCTCACAGCCTCTCTCAATGGTAACAAGTGATTTCGGTGCCAATTCTTGAGGGGACCAGCCTTTCCATCAGGGCGAATCTGATACACCGGCAGACCTGGCAGTTGTTTGCAAACAATGTAAACCTGAGAACTCCATCTATCCGCCAGCTTGTGTCTCGCAGCAGCACCCAAATTCTTCAACAGAACCCTATCACCGGGTTGCAGATCCTGTACTCGAACCTTCAAATCATAGTTCTTCTTGTTCCTCTGTTCCCTGTTACCTGAAGTCAAACGGGCCTGTTCAAACGCAGAAGCCAGATTCTTCCGAAGTCTATCCACATAGTTTCTATGAGAAGCTACCGACGTCTGGTCTAGAGATAACCCATGCCAAATCAACCGGCAGTCGAGCTTCTCTTCCGAACATAAGACGGTACGGTGAATATCCAGTGGCATCACTCTCCGTACTGTTATATGCATGCACCAGAGTAGCTATGTGACGACTCCAACTCTGCTTCTCCACATTAGACAAGGTCCCCAGCATATTTAGCAGCGTGCGATTGAACCTTTCAGGCTGAGCATCACCCTGAGGGTGATATGGCGTAGTTCGAGTCTTTTGAATTCCCAACAACTCCAACAATTGCCCGACCAATCTACTTTCAAAGTCTCTTCCCTGATCAGAGTGTATTCTTCTTGGCAGGCCGTAATGAACAAAGAACTTTTCCATCAGCACCTTCGCCACTGTCGGAGCGCGTTGATCTTTTGTAGAAAAAGCTTGGGCATAACGGGTGAAATGATCAGTCACTATCAGAATATTCCCTTGCCACTAGCATCCGGCTCTAAGCACAGGAAGTCAATGCACACCAAATCCATGGGTCCCTGACTCTGTAGATGGCTCATTGGAGCGGCTCGGGTCGGTAGAGTTTTCCTCTGAATGCACCTCAGGCAGGAATGGCAGTAACTCTCAACTTCAGCCTCTCATGCAAGGCCAATAAACCTATCTCGCACCAACTTAAAAGTTCTCTCAGCACCCAAATGTCCATGCTCATCATGTAGTGATCGCAACACACTCTCCCTGTGTTGGTGGGGAGAAATAACTGTTGAATCTCTTCGGAATTGGTCGAGGGGCCCCTTCGGTAGACCACCCCATCCAACATCTTCAACCGCTCCCACTCTTTGTAGACCAATCTGGCTCCATCCGGGGAATTGGTTAACAGAATCTCTCGCTGGTTTGCAGTCAGGGCCTTTATGGTCAATGCAATCAAAGGGTCTCTAGCTTGATCCGCTTTCAGATCCTGCTTGGAAAAGGTAGGTAGGTTTTCATCTCTCAATTGCGTAGGGTTACAGTAGAACTCGGGGACAGCCGCGGCCATGACTCCTATGGCCTCCGCTTCAACTCCTCTCTTGATCCGGCGTTCTGTTCCTTGACACAAAGCTTGCACCCCGTCTGGAGTTAACTGAGTCCATTCTGTAGTGTAGGGTCTTCTTGATAAAGCATCAGCATCTCGATTGTTCACCCCAGGGCGATACTTCAGGCTGAACCGAAACCCTGACAGAGCGGCCAACCACCGATGTCCCGTTGCGTCCAGTTTCGCAGTAGTAAGAATGTAGGTGAGAGGATTATTATCCGTCTTGATCACGAACTCAGCTCCATACAGATAGTCTTTCAACTTGTCCACCACTGCCCACTTCAAGGCTAGGAACTCCAGTTTGTGAGTAGGATAGTTCTTCTCAGAAGGCGCAAGGCTCCGGCTCACATATGCCACAGGCCTCAGCAATCCATCATACTCCTGATATAGGACTCCTCCCAGACCTTCTCGGCTGGCATCCACATGTAGTTCATACGGCTTGTGAGGGTCCGCATAGGCCAGAACAGGAGCTCGGGTTAGATTCTCTTTCAGCTTCACAAACGCACCTTCACATTGACTAGTCCATTCACCTTGTATGGACTCTTTAGCTTTCCTTGGTCCTGGAGCGGAGGGGTTTCGGTCAGAGACCTTACAGCCTTCTTCGGTGGTTTCCTTCTGTAGGAGTTTGTTCAACGGCTGAGCTATCTTTGCAAATCCTCCACAAATCTTCGATAATATGAGCAGAATCCCAAGAAAGATCTAAGTTCAGTGACGTTTCGAGGTCTAGGCAAGAAGCTACGGCCTCCAACTTTCGAGGATCTGTCGAAACACCTTCTGCCGAGACTACGTGTCCCAGATATGTAACTGACGGTAAACAGAACTGGCATTTCTCCAGAGACAATTTCAACCCCTCTTCATGGAGCCTCTTCAAGACCTTCTCCAAACGTTGCTCATGCTCCTCCAGAGTCTTCCCGAACACAATTATGTCATCCAGGTACACTAACACTTCGATTAGATTCATATCCCCGACTGTCTTCTCCATCAACCGTTGAAACGTGGCTGGAGCTCCCGTCAGACCTTGAGGCATTCTATTGAACTCAAAGAACCCCAGTGGGCAGATGAACGCAGTTTTCTCTTTGTCTTCAGGGTGCATCGGTATCTGATGATATCCGCTTCGAAGATCTAGTACACTGAACCACTTTGCTCCAGATAAACACTGTAAGGCATCTTCAATCCTAGGAGTGGCGTATTGGTCGGGGATGGTTCTTCGGTTCAAGGTGCGATAGTCTATGCACAAGCGGACAGAACCGTTCTTCTTCCTGACCAGCACTATTGGAGATGCATATGGGCTCCTGGACTCTTGAATCACATTGGTTCTCTGCAACTCATTTAGCTGTTCTCGCAGATCATCCAAGTCTCCCAGCGGAACTCGCCTTGACCTTTCACGAAACGGCTTGTCTTCTTGCAACCGAATGCGGTGTTCCGTACTCTTAGCCAGGCCCACATCGAACTCATCTTTCGAGAATAATTCTTTCCATTTTAGAACTTGAGACTGAAGACGTTTCTTCCACTCAGGTGAAATGGGAGCGTCCTTGGGTAGAATCTTTCATCTGGAATCTCTTTATCTTCTCCCCCTCCTGAATCGGTAGAGAGGGGTGTAACAGACTCTACTTGCCCAATAGGCATTCGTGCTTTAAGAACCACTGGAGAATCTGTCACATTGCACACACTGACCGAGACTCTTCCTCGTGTTCTCTTCAAGGCTTTTGTGGAGATTATTTCAGGAATTACTTCGACTCCGGTTTCACTCCCATGACTGACATCGGTTCCCAGCACCACATAAGGACCTGGTTGCGATCCGTTCAACTTGACTGAAACCCGGAAGCTCGCTACTTCTCCTGCTTGCAGGACCTTCTCTGTCCCACCCAGTCTCCACAGTCTTCCCACCTCAGCAGGTGCTTTCCGTTCTTCAACCATCCTCTGATAGACCGGTCGTAACATGGGGTGCACTCCTTGAGTTGACCCTTCTTCCACTACGATGGGGGTCAGGAGACGCCGCACTAGGTCCGTATTCGTCCCCACTATCAGAGAGCTTCTGTTTGCACCCGAGGGTCGGGGGCACACAATGGCCAAAGCGTCACAACCTCCGGACTGTCCGATGACTTCAGATCCGATCTCCAACCTCACTTGCAGATACCCGTCATAAGGGAGTTTCTCAGTGCCGATACCCCAGATTTCCAAATCCTTCAGTTCTTGCAAGGGAATATGTTTCAAGTGTCTCTCATAGAAATCTCGGTAGATCAAAGTCACTTGGGCCCCTGAATCCAACAGGGCTTTAGTATAGACTCCCTCCACTTGAATTGGCACAATAGGAGAAGGACCTATCAGCTGATCAGGAAACTTTGTGCGGTATCCGGACGTTTAGACCCAGTTTGCTGGACCCTGGCCTTTTTCTTGGCCCGTGCAGGTTTTGGGTGTGCATTGCCTCCCCATGACGTAGACCCGGACACTAAGGGAGTGACTCTTTCCATTCTGACAGGCTCAGCAGTTGGCTTAACTTTGGGCCCTCTTGCCCTCCTAGCCCTAACTTGGTTTCTGGAGCGGGGTTCAACCTTCGGGCACCCAGGTTGCTCCTTCACTGGTGCCCTCTGGCGTTTCCCGCCGGTGGGGTAGACAACAGTCCTTCTAAAGCTTTCAACAATCTCTCGACTCTATCCTTCTCAGGCTTTCGGCCCTGGCACTGTGCGCGGAAATGGCCCATTTCTCCACAACCGAAACATCTCTTCTTAGAGAGCGGAGACATAGTTTCTTGTTGAGATTTTGTTAAAGGGTTTGGACCAGACGCCACAGCAACTTCTGTCGTCTGCATACCTGTTAGGAACTTTTGCATTTCCCCCTGCATCTCGGTCACCTTCATCAACACCCTGCACAGTTCAGCGTGCGCTTTCTGCAGTTCAGTTTGAGCTTCCTGTACCTCCTTTACAGTCTTGAACAACTCGCTTCGTTCAGAAGGGTTCGATTCTTTAGCAGCCCTTCCGGTGGATTTAAACCCGACTAACTGTTCCTGTTCGTCCAGGTCAGATCCATAGGTGTCTATCGAGTCGTTTTCAGGCTGTAGACCGTCGCTATATCTCGCAGGTTGTGCATAAGCCCTTTCTCCCCGCCTGAAGGATTTCTCTTCCAGCAGAGCCTCCTCCTCTCGTACAACTCGGATCAGTTCCAAGTACTTCAACTCTTGATTGACTGCTCTGCTTCTCAGCTGCATCATCACCGGATCTAACGGTTGAGAGCCTCTCAGGATCTGCTTTATTCGTATCTTATCTACGTCAGCCGGTTGGGCCCCTTTCTTGAGGAGTATTTGGTGCAGAATCTTATCCAAGCGCCTCATGTAATCAATCATTCTCTCACCTCTCTTCTGATAGGTGTGTTCGTACTGATATACCAGTTCCGCTGCCTTTTCTGTTCGCCCAAACACTTCTTCAAGAACGTTCAGATAATCCAAAGCAGTACAATCTTTTCTACTCAATTTTAGGTTTCTCACCGCTTCTGACGCAGGTCCCTTTAAACTCTCGGTGATCCTTTGCTTTTTCTGGGCCTCAGGGACGTCCCACTCATCCAGAGCCTGCATCGCCTGTTCCACCCATTCCTCAAAGGTTTCTTCTCCCGCCGGAGTTGGTACATTTCCTGTAAAGTTCCTTAACCGTCGATAACCGAAATTAGTGTGAGGAGGGCTTGTTTTCTGACATTTAGCCAGCAAATCTCCAATAGCCACGATAAATTCAGGCCCGATCATGGCCAACGGACTGGGCGCGGAAACACTTTCGGCTTCGCCACGTGGCGCACTTGGCTGAATCAGCTGGACTTCCACCTCTGCGGTCAACTTCACGCTCGCGCCCCGAAAACATGCTGGAATACCTTTTCTCCATTCGAGAAGAACATGCGTGTGAGAGGTATCTGGGTTTTTCTTAATGTCCAGAATTAACCCCCGATGATCTGGTGCTAGCGTGCCACGGCCTGGCGAATCTGATCTTCGGCCCAAGTGTCTGCGGGAATATCCATGACTACGCAACATGCTAACTGACTACTATACTCCCCACACCATTCGCAGCAGTGTCTGGATCCATATTTAACCCTTTAGATGCGGTTTTTCCAGAGACTGAATCCCGGAAACGAGCCCCCACGTGTAGCGCTCACTCCCGGAGGAGCCGCTGAAAATGAACCACGGGTCAGTCTCCCCGCACTAGGGAATAAATATACTCCAACACGCTGAACAGTTTTATAATTTAAAAGGTTTGCTAAAAGGTTTGCAGCTCTTAAGACACGGTATATGCAGGAAGATTTACAGTACTTTCGTAACACGATAAACGCGTAGCGGTAAAAGAAACGAAAACACGAGGGCTTCGTATTTTCGGAAAAACCCCGACCGAGCAGAAAATTAAAAGATACGAAATTCGAGGAAAAACCGCGTAGCGGGACACAATAAAATACACAGTTCTCGTATTACGATAGACGCGCAGCGGGAACAAAAAAAGGAAAAATCGTTCAGAATGTAACTTTTTCTTTGCCCCCTTGTATGGATTTTGAAAAAGGAAAACAGAGTCCTGCACAGGTGAAATCCCAGAACTTGAAGTGATATATATTTATATATGTAGGGTACCCGGGTACTTTTCTACTGGCCAGTGAGCTTACTTTAACGATGTCTTCGACTAGTCAGTTGGGGCCCTGTGGGTTTTAGAAGGAAACAGCAGTGTACGCTTAAATTTACACACGGCCTTGGGGCCTCTCACCCATCCAGCGCAAGCTTGAGGTTCCGCTGACCCAGGACGTCTCTCCGCTCGATATTGACTGGGGACGCCGACCACCGGATCTGTTGTCTGGCCTTCTGTCGGTCAGCCGCAACTCAGCCAGCTTACCGCCTGCTCCCCGCTTCCATCGACCGCGGTACTCCTTACTCGAGGGGTCTTCTCTCCTCAGCACTGCACCCGGAATACAGCTGGTGATGTCTCTCTCCCGCAAGGCTGGGTGGCCCGATTGTGAGGCCCAATCCACTCTGTCTGCGCTCCGGCCTAGCTCTTGATCTCTCCTTCTGTGTGTGTCTCTGTGCATCCGCTCTCCTCAGCTCCCTGGCGCGCTCTGCCTGTTCTCCACGAGGTGCAGGATGTACAGGCTCTCCACAAACCCACCCACTTCCTGTTTCTTCGCAAAGCATGCATGGATATGTAGTTCAAGTGTCCAGGGTCTTAAATCGTGATAGTCTCCATCTTGTGGCGAGAAATGGGTACTGCCACAGTAAACTTTAACACATCGCTACACACGGTATAAAATTTCTATGGTTGCTGGGGGCAACCCCATGGTATGAATTGAGTAAATATAGGGTTCATGGGGTTCCCATCATTGTGTTTGTAAACACATTTTAATTCAATATTCTAATAAAGAATGTGTATGTCTTGTATGTGTGTGGTCACCTGGCAACTATAGTGAGTTGCAGGAGAGTGGAGGCTCACGTAGGATTGCCAAATAGTTCTTTTGATTGTTAATCCTTGTTGGGTTTATCGCCCTAATTGGGGTGACTGCCAGCACATCCCCATCAGATGGGAGTTGCTGTGCAAGGAGTCATGTCATTGAGCATGTAACTCACACATCAATTGCATGTCAGAGAGCGAGGTTACAGAGAGCTCATGGTCTGAAGGCACAAGCCTCCATGGAGTCCTATGGACACCAGCAGCTGATACTTGCTGTGGCGCGGAAGCGTTATTGTGTGTATCAGGTAAGTTAGCTCTGTGGTTCAGGTGAGGTGTTGAGATAGCACCTTCCTTCTGCAAGCACAGATTTTCCCTTACTGTCACCATGTTAGCGTGAATTTGGGAATATACCCCAGAGTAGGGTAAAGACAGGGTACTAAGGAGCACTACAAAAAGAAAGGCAGGCTAGCTCCCTAGTCTGTCACACTATAAGGAAGATTTGTATAAATTAGAAGAATGGGACAGCAAGTGGCAGATGAGAATATTATAATATTATAAAGCGTAAGGGTTTGCATTTTGGAACAAAAATACTCATACTCTAAAAGGGACTCGGTGGTGGGTGGTGAGTGAGAAGGATTTGAGTAGGGTTGTAGATAATAGACTTCACACCAGTGTGCAGTGTAAGACAGAAACTGAAAAAGAATGTCAAGTACTATCATATACAAAAAGAGACATTAGTTCATGTGATTAAAAAATAATTTGACCTCTTTATAAACCAAAGTCCAAATAAGACAGTGGGGTAGACACCCAATATGTCCACAGGCAGAAGTCGCTATCTTTAGGAGTAGATCTTCTCAAAAGTACAGATGCAGTATGAACTGTAAGGAGGAAACACAAAAAGGAGGGACCAAAATTGCGCAGTATGTCAGTACTCAGAATGAAAGTAATGCGTATTGGTGGTAAACTCACATTCTGTGGAGCCTACAACCGGCTCTTAGGAATAAGGCGGGCTGGGACTTCAGGTGCCCATAAGACCTCCAAATGACTTCTCCGGAAATCTCCAAAGATGGGAACACTGTAGAGAAATTGGCAAAAACCAAAAAGGCACCTCCTAGTGCAATAAATCAAAAGCAGCTTTGTATTTTAGAAGAGAATTTGCCAAATTCAAACTCACACTCAATTGAGCCTCTATTGGCTCCGTCACAATGCGCATAGGGAATCGTAAGGTGTTCCCCAAACCTTCTTTACAAGAGTTATGGAGGCAGACAGCAATTAAAGTTGTTCAAAAATTAAAAACATTTATTCATTTTAAAATAGATAGATCATATCTACCTGGTCTTTGGTTTGGTAGATATGATCTATCTATTTTAAAATGAATAAATGTTTTTAATTTTTGAACAACTTTAATTGCTGTCTGCCTCCATAACTCTTGTAAAGAAGGTTTGGGGAACACCTTACGATTCCCTATGCGCATTGTGACGGAGCCAATAGAGGCTCAATTGAGTGTGAGTTTGAATTTGGCAAATTCTCTTCTAAAATACAAAGCTGCTTTTGATTTATTGCACTAGGAGGTGCCTTTTTGGTTTTTGCCAATTTCTCTACAGTGTTCCCATCTTTGGAGATTTCCGGAGAAGTCATTTGGAGGTCTTATGGGCACCTGAAGTCCCAGCCCGCCTTATTCCTAAGAGCCGGTTGTAGGCTCCACAGAATGTGAGTTTACCACCAATACGCATTACTTTCATTCTGAGTACTGACATACTGCGCAATTTTGGTCCCTCCTTTTTGTGTTTCCTCCTTACAGTTCATACTGCATCTGTACTTTTGAGAAGATCTACTCCTAAAGATAGCGACTTCTGCCTGTGGACATATTGGGTGTCTACCCCACTGTCTTATTTGGACTTTGGTCTTTTTAAGCGCTGTGTTGTATTTCTGTTCATTCAATTGCCACTCGGGTATTTAGAGAAACCCCCATACACAGCATTCAGCGAGTGGGATAGACACTTTTCCGGTGGGCGCTTCACCTCTCCCCCCTTTTTTTCTTTATAAACCATCCTGAATATGTGGTGCAATTTTGGTCATTTGTATTGAAAAAAGATATTATGGAATTGGAAAAAGTGTAGAGGCAAGCTTGAAAGCTAATAATAGGAAAGGAGGATGTTACTTGTGAAGAGAGAAAAGTAACTGCACTTGTTAAGCCTTGAAAAATGTCCAAGTGATATAATTGTGTAACGTATGTTTGCCCCTGAGGACTCGCTCCCCTAGGGCCCTCATGCTGGGTACATCTTCCTGCTTAACATAATGATCCTGAGCCTCCGCAATACGGGAGTAGGAATACATAACTTTGGCAGTGCCTCCACCTGTCTGGACATCCATGGCAATGGATGGTCGCTCAGGCAGGAACCTAATCTAACTACAATACACCAGCTGCAGTAAGACAATGGATCTCTGTATTAAAGATAATGGCAGACAAAATATGGCAGGCAGTACAGTGGCTAGCTAACACACCAACACTCTCTAACCAGACCCAGCTCCCTCCCAAACAACCTGTAACCAACCCTCCGTCTTCATCCTAGCGGCTGATGGGTACCCTTGGTGCACAGAAGCTTTGGGGTCCAAAGAATGTAAAATAGCACATGCAATAACAGCAGACACTGAAGGTTGTCAGTGTATCCACGTGCAGACTGGGTACTTTTATTAGTGTAGAAAGATGGATAGAGTGCCCTGTCAGTGGGACAGAGGGAGAAGGTACTGATTACCAATGTATTCAGCCTACAAGGCCGCAGGGAGAACCTCCAGCATCCGTCAGCTCTACGTAAACAGACTAATGTTCTGGTGCTGTCACTTTAACACGAACTGCCCTGCTTGCTTCGATCTCGGCTAAGGCGCCAAACTACCAGGTGGTCTTGGCATACTTCTTTTGCGCATCTTGGGACCCACACACTCACAGCGCTGCTCCAGTCTGTTTCTATCTTGGATACTGCTCCACACATGCGCAGCGTCCCAGCCAGCTTCTCACTGCCAGGCCCGCTTTGGTCTCCGCTGCACGGCCTCACACACAGCAGGCTCTGCAGCGTCATCTCATCAGACGCGTGTCTTCTCATGCTCTCCTGAGTTAGATCCAGGATACAGTCATTTTATTGGCCACACAAGTCACATGCACATAGCTCTCCTTATTGGTTGCATAAGTCACATGCCCGTGCCTCATGTCAGCACCGTATTCTGGAACGCTCGCTCTGTGTGCAACAAACTCACAGCAATCCATGACCTCTTCCTTTCAAACTCCTTCAACCTCCTAGCTTTAAGTGAAACCTGGCTAACTCCCTCTGACACTGCCTCCGTTGCTGCTCTCTCACATGGCGGTCTACACTTGAGCGATACCCCCAGACCGGGTGAGAGAAATGGTGGCAGGGTCGGACTCCTGCTCTCTCCCACCTGCACCTACCAGCATCTCCCTCCACCCCCATCCCTCTCCTTCTCCTCCTTCGAGACACACTGCATCCGCCTGTTCTCTCCTCTGGCTCTCAGGGTGACAGTCATCTACCGCCCACCGGCACCAACCTCCCAGTTCTTTGACCACTTTGCTACCTGGCTTTCTCACTTCCTGTCTTCTAATCTTCCATGCCTAATTCTCGGGGACTTCAACATTCCCATTGACGATCCTTCCGCCCCTGCTGCCTCCAAACTTCTTTCACTCACGTCCTCCCTTGGACTCACACAATCCTCCCTCCTCCCTACCCACCGCGATGGTCACGCTATTGACCTTGTCTTTTCCAACCTCTGCTCCATTTCTGAGTTCAAATGTCGCCCTTTCCCCATCTCTGACCACCACCTTCTCTCTTTCAACCTATCTGGACTTCCTAAACACCCTGCTCCCCCACCCCGCACACACACTCGCAGAAATCTACATGCTGTGGACCCCCATCAATTCTCCAACCTACTTCACCACCTCCCTCATACCTCATCCTTCACCTGCCCTGATGCTGCCACTAATCACTACAACACTACGCTTATCTCTGCTCTAGACACTCTTGCTCCTCTTCGACTCTGTAAGGCCCCATGCCGCCAGCTTCAGCCCTGGCACACCCTCCAGACTCACTACCTGCAAAGATGCTCCCGCACCGCAGAGCGTGCCTGGAGGAAATCCCGCTCTGAAGCTGATTTTGTTCACTTCAAGTTTATTCTCCGGTCATACACCTCTGCCCTCCACTTGGCCAAACAATCCTTCTTCTCATCTCTTATATCTACGCTGTCCTCCAACCCTAAATGGCTCTGGTCCACCTTCAACACCCTCCTCTACCCACCTGCACCTCCCCCCACAGCTGCCTTCAGCGCTCAAGACCTGGCAGACTACTTCCTCAGTAAAACTCTAACTATCAGAAGCAACATCCCAACACAAGATAGTTATCTGCCACCTCCACTCCCACAGGTCCCCTCTGCCACCCTCTGCCGCTTCCTCCCAGCCACTGAGGAGGAAGTCAATTCCTTATTGTCCTCCTCACATCTCACCACGTGCCCGCTCGACCCCATTCCCTCACATCTAATTCCTCCCCTCTCCTCCTCCCTCACCCCTGCTCTCACACACATCTTCAACCTATCTCTCTCCACTGGCTCCTTTCCATCCGCCTTCAAACACGCGCTAGTTACCCCTTTACTAAAGAAACCATCCCTAGATCCCAACTCTCCATCCAACTACCGCCCTGTATCCCTGCTTCCCTTCACATCAAAGCTCTTAGAAAAACTAGTCTTCAACCGCTTCTCCCTCTTCCTGTCCTACAATTCCCTACTTGACCCCCTGCAATCTGGCTTCCGTCCCCTACACTCAACTGAAACTGCCCTCACCAAAGTCTCCAACAACCTCCTAACTGCTAAAAAACACGGCCACTATTCTATTCTCATCCTGCTTTACCTCTCGGCTGCTTTTGACACTGTTGACCACCCCCTCCTTCTACAGACCCTCAACTCTCTGGGTCTCGGTGACACTGCACTTGCTTGGGTTGACTCCTGTTTATCCAACAGGTCCTTCTGTGTGTCCTTTGCTGGTAACTCCTCCTCCTCATTGCCTCTATCTGTTGGTGTACCTCAAGGCTCTGTCCTTGGTCCTCTGCTCTTTTCCATCTACACCTCCTCCCTGGGCAAAATCATCAACAGCTTTGGCTTTAATTACCACCGCTACGCTGATGACACTCACATCTACCTCTCTACCCCTGATCTCTCTCCCCCTGTCCTCTCAAAAGTCAGTGACTGTTTATCTGGCATCTCCTCCTGGATGGCCTCCCACCACCTAAAGATCAACATGTCAAAGACTGAACTCCTACTTATTCCTCCCTCCAATGCCTCCCCACCTCCTGACTTCTCTATCACGGTGGAGGGTATCACCATCTCCCCATCAAACCAAGTTCGCTGCCTTGGAGTTACACTTGACTCTGCTCTTTCCTTCATCCCCCACATCAAGTCTCTTTCCTCCTCCTGCCGATACCAACTGCGTAATATTTCCAGAATTCGGCCATTTCTTACCGCTGTCACCACAAAACAACTCATACACGCCCTGGTAATCTCCCGACTCGACTATTGCAATAATCTCTTATCTGGCCTCCCTCTGTCCCGCCTCTCCCCCCTACAATCCATCCCGAACGCCTCCGCCAGGCTAATTCACCTCACCCGCCGCTCTGTCTCTGCCGCTCCCCTCTGCGAATCCCTTCACTGGCTCCCCATCCACTGCAGAATTAAGTTCAAAATCCTTATCCTTACCTACAAAACCCTCACTAACTCAGCTCCCCACTACCTGTCCTCACTAATCACCATATACACCCCAGCCCGCTCCCTAAGGTCAAACAGTGACCTGCGCCTAGCTTCTCCCCGCATCACCTCTTCCCATGATAGACTGCAGGATTTCTCACGCGCAGCCCCCACTCTCTGGAACGCTCTCCCTCGTACTGTCAGTCTTTTCCCTAACTTCTCTTCCTTCAAACGCTCCCTGAAAACATTCCTATTTAGGGAACCCTACCACCCAACTCACTGACGCAACCATCAATCACTCTCACCTTACAGTCCTCTCCTCCTGTTTCCAACCCCAACCCTCCCAGATTGTGAGTTCCTACGGGAATAGGGCCCTCATCTCCTCCTGTAATGTTTGTCAAATGTTGTTCAATGTATTGTAACCCTGTTTATACTGTTCTTATTGTACAGCGCTGCGGAATATGCTGGCGCTTTATAAATAAAGAATAATAATAATAATAATAACAGTCTCCCTGGCATTAGGAGAAATAGTCCCAAGGTTCTCGGTGCCGGGAAAGTACAAGGGACTACCCTTGCATTGTTCAAATACATACAAAGGGTTATTCAAACAGGGTTATCCAAAGAGATCCGAATTGCTTGAGAACGGTAACCGAACGCTGAAAATCAGCGTTCGGTTACCTTTCCTGGCCATTCGGCTATCCAGAGAGCAGGCAATTCGCCAAATCCTGGCGAATTGCCTGCACATACGGTGCCTGTTCGGTGCCTGTTCGAGGGCAGTGAAATCCCCATGAAAAGCACTGCTTCGGCTATTCAGAGAACACAAACCAGCAGTGAAAGGTTCCCCTAATGCCCTGCCATTCGGTGGTTTAATTCGGCAAATTTATTCAGGAGAATCCCATAGGCTTCAATGTTAAAAATATTCCCGTTTTAATTCAATATCTAATAAACCGTTCATTATAAAATTCTGCAGCAAAAAGTCTCTTTATTTATAGATTTTTTAGGATACTTTAAGCATTTTTCAGATTTTTTTTTTTTAAAAAGTCCGATTTTTTTATATTTTTTTTTCAGTTTACTTATTTTTTCTGTAACAGCCCTCTTTATTATCATTCCCTGGACCTCCTGTGAAAATTTCAGACATTTTCGCTCAGTAGTTTCTTTGCAAACAGCGTTTCATTTTCCCAGATTCATACAAATGGTTTTTCTAATTTATTCACTGCCTCCTCTACTTCACAGCTGCTTCGGCTCTGTGTGATTCGGCTCCTTTTCGGCTCCTGTTCGGCTTTTTCGAAGGTTAATCCAGATGTTTTTGCTTGTTTTCAGCATGCATTCGGTTAGTGTTCGTCAGGTTTGCGGTGACCTTTCCCTGCAATTCGGGGACCCTGTGCTGTTTGCTGAATACACCGCAGGGTCACCGAAATGCAATCGGCAAAAGGAACCGAATTGAAGAGAACGAAAAGTCACCGAACGTGCGGTGACTTTTCGAATCTCTTTGGATAACCCTGAAAGAGTGCTGAACTTGCCACCAAAATGCACCGACCAGTAAATTTCACCAAACAGTGCAATTTCGCGGCAGTTTGGCTATTCAGAAAGCTGTCAATTCGCCAGTATTTGGCGAAATACAGTGCAGTTTGTCGCAGATCGCTGCAATTCGGCAGTTTTCGGAGGCAGTAAAATTGTCCCACAGAGAAATAATGGTTAATCTATTCAGAGAATGCCGAAATTCACCGAAATGTCAGGGAAATGTCCTGATTTTCAGAGGATCAGTTCCACAGGTTTAAACAGGTGATCCCATAAGATTCAATATAAAAAAATATTATCTTTATTATATTTTTTTATTCAACCATTTAATCTTTTAGTTTCAGTTGTCTTTTTATTAAGTTATTTTTTAGTATTTTTTTTGCGAAATTCTTGATTCCCATTTTTTTAATGCGTTTTTTTTTTATTCCGTAACAACTTTTTATTATTTATTTTTAGGACCTGTTTTATTATCTCCACATTTTTTTATTGCATAAAACACCTCCTAAAGAACAGCAGATTTCTTGGGTTTTTTTTCTCTGCAGTTTGACAGCATTTGGCGATCCATTCAGTGCTCTTCGACGGGCTGATTGGCGGTTGGCGGTGGGGTTTGGCACGTTGATCGTCAGTCTTCAGCGGCATTCAGCTCTCTCGTTGGTGGAGGTCTTTGGCACCTCCACGTATGGCACACTTCAGGGACCATATAGTGAATTCACTGCAGGGTCAGAGAACTGGAATCGCCAAAGAGCACCAAAGTGCGCCGAACGAGAAAGCACCGAGATGTCAGTGAAATTTCAGTGCTTTATGAATAACTCTCACAGAGTCAGTGCAAACAGCTCTCCTATTGACCTGTTTATTAAAGGACAACCACCAAGACAGGAAGAAAGAAGAGTTTGGGGAGAAAGGATTTTACCAGGAAGGATACATTGAGATTTCTCTCGTTTTCAACGTATGTCCTGGATGGTGAGTATGTACCGTTAGGTGTCTTGCCAAAGGACACTTACTGGAATGGTGCTCGCTGAGATCGATCCCATGACTCCACAGGCTCTCTCCATGCAGAGCAGTGATGTTACCTCTACTCCACCCAGCCGGTTTCTCACGTTCCTTTCCTCTGTCGGTTTTTTGTTTGTTTGTTTTTACAGTAAGACCAATAGAATGTGCAAATCTTTCTTTAAAAAGTTGTTTAAAATAATCTGAATGCTTTTCTGGTAAAATAAGATAAATTAATATATAAATTATAATGTTTTGCTTGCTGATACAGGAATAAATCAGATTGTCATTTTGGAATCTACAGGGTATTTTCTTTCCCTTTCCGGGAACAATTGGAAAATGCACTAAGATGGGTTTTATTGCCTTCTTTTGGATCAACTGCAGCCATAGAAATATGTGGAAGGTTGAACTTGATGGATGAGAAACACAAAAAATACAGCAATATACAGGTTGTGAAATATATGTAAATCACAAACTGGAAAGGTAAGCCAAACTGCTACCAAGCGGAATAGTCAGAACATTATATTGTGAGTTGCGTACTATCTAACAAGCAATTAGTGCTTCCTTTCCTCTCTCTCAGAAAAAACCGAGATAAGATATGTATGTTTATACTCTTATGTTTTATCTAAGTTGTAGACTTTGAACAAATTAAACAACAATCTATTCCTCCTTTTTTTTGTTTCTCTGTTCGTTTTTTTAGGGGGTGCGGGGCTATATCACTGTCAAAGTAGATCTTAGTAATGTCTGAAGGAGTCTCAAACCAAAGCTGTCCTTATGTTTATCAAATTTGTAAGTCCTAAGGGGGTTATTCAAAGATTCACATATCGCAGGTTGTGAAAGACTAGCAGGGTTATTCAAAGAGAGCCAAACTGGCTCTGAAAGTGCACTGAACAGTGAATTTCCCCGTACAGTGAAAACATCTTATCCGATAAGCCGACGCAATAACGCTGGAAAACATTGGGTCTGATAACCTGTGGAAAATCTGCCAAATGCACCTGATGATCTGCCGAAAACCCCTGATCATGTTAAAAAAAAAGCCGCTGATCCCTCCGAACATAGCGCCGACCAGCCGCTGGAAACAGCCGACGAATGCGTAAAAAAAATAAAAACACTGCGACTTTGAAAAGCGGCCAAACAACTATTTCCTGACAATGCTTGGAATTAAAATATGAGGTCCTATGAATAATAATAAAAAGGGCTCTTACAGAAGAAAAAACCCTACTATTTAAAAAAAACGGGAAAAAGTTTCGCTGAAAAAAATCATGAAAAAATGCCTACAAAATCCCCAAAAAAATAAAGAGACTGTTTGCTGCAAATTAAAAGAATACACAGTTTAATAGATATTTAATTAAACAGGAATGTTTTTAACATTTTTAAAAAAACTTTGCCTGATTAAACCTGCCCTGTTTGGTGCAATTTTGGGGGCAGTTCGGCTCTCTTTGAATAACCCTGCTAGTCTTTAACAAACCTGCGACATGTGAATGAGAAACCCAGGAAGTGGACACCATTGTCACTCATATAACAGCAGGGACAAAGATGGAGAAAAGAAGTCTCTGTTTAGGACTGAAGCAAAGTGGACAGTAACAAACTAATCCTATCATTTTCACATTCAAAGATAAGATGCAAAATGAGGAGTGTTAGGATAAACATTAAGTCTGTAGTTCAAGAACATCTGTGCATCTTGGTTGTAATGTTGACACCTTATCATCATGGTTGACACCTTAGTGAGCATCTGTCCAAATAAGTACAAATTGTTTGTAGACAGGGCAGGTGCTACCAAAATGTAGGTCAGGCCAGTGACTGAAGGAGCCGTAGCCAGGGTTCAAAAAACCTGAGCTGTGTTCGCCACCTGCACTTGTGGCCTTTCGCCACAAGTTTGAATAATCTTTTGTGCCGCTAACAGCAGTTTTTTCAAACATGCATGGTCAGCGCCAGCCCAGGACATTGTGCTGCCTGGGTCAAACATGAAATTCTGCCCCCCCCCAAAAAAATCAAACCCATGCATTTCAAAGACCTCCACAGCAATAAAACTCTCAGTAATGTGCAGTGTGCATGATTGAATCAAAGAACTTCACAGCAATAAAACTCACAGTAATGTGCGGTGTGTATGGATGTGAGCTTTATTGCTGTGGAGCTCTGTCACACACTCAACACAGCGCACATCACTGAGTTTTTTTGCTGTGGAGCTCTGTGATACGCTCATAGACAGAGCACATTACAGTGAGTTTTATTGCTGCGGAGCTCTGTGATACGCTCATATGGAGCGGACATTACTGTGAGTTTTATTGCTGTGAATTCTGTGAAAGGCTCATACACACCCACATTACTAATAGCAAAATTGGGATATATCTAAAAAGGTAAAATATAGAAAACATAGGGTAATATCCCACAAACACCAAGTAGTGCGCAAAAAATTGAACACTCACAAGAACATGATATTACATGTGCCCATCATCCTCAATGCTCCGGTGTGGCTGTCGTCTGCCTGGCCCTGTCCAAGGACCTCGATAGGAAGTGACACAACAATGATGAGGGACATCAAAATATAGAAAATGTATTTACTCACGCTAAAAAATGATAAAAACGGAACAGCGAGCACTGAGGTCCAAAACGGGGTGAATGTATACTGGCTTAACGTGTTTCGTCCCAAGGGACTTCCTCAGGAGCGATATAATGTAGTCTACCCATATTCCGGGCTGTAAGTTTTTTTTTAAACAATATCTTTTTTATTGAGTTCCTTCAAAATTAATACAGTAAAGTATAGCATGTAAAAGTATCGGTACAGAATGAAAAACTATAGTCATAAAGTCGTGCAACAATGTTGTACAGTATGAAATCTAATGACATTATATAATCAAACTAAAGTCAGTAAATGGGGGAGGGGGAAACCGGGAATGCATAAGTTCACTGTCAGTTACAAATATACTATTAATGGATAAAGAATGTTAACGGGTTCCGAAAATACAGTTTATTCATTTGAAGGTAGGTTCAAGTCATTGGGGGAATGTGGTTATTCAGATGTAGCTTTGGGTGGGATGGGACCACTTTATCAAGAGTAGGTAGTTAGCGTGGCCGCTTAGTGAGATAGTCCGTCCACCAGTACCATGTAGCAAAGTATTTCTCATTATCATTATCAACAGAAAAACACATCTCCTCCATTTCACAAATATTATATACAGCTTTGATCCATTCTGTGATAGTCGGGGTGTGGGTAGAGCACCAGTGTCTAGGGATTAATGATTTTGCCATATTAAATAGCTGTATGGCCAAGGATTTTCTATAGGTGAGGGGCGATAGGGGGACCATGTGGAAAAGCGCTACTTGTGGGGAAGGCGGTAAATCCATCCCCATAATTCCATTGATCTCTATGAAGATTGTTGACCAATAGGTATGTATGAGTGGGCATTGCCACCATATATGTAAATATGTACCGGGTGCTTTCTCCCATCGCAGCATAGACAGTTGAGTTTGGATACATTTTGTGCAATCTCGAGGGAGTAAGGTACCATCTAGACAGTAATTTATAATGCGACTGTTGTACATGTAGGCTTCGAGATGAGTGAGCAGCTATTTGGGATATCATATCCCATTTGTCTTCTGGGATTAGGTCTCCAAGGTCTCTGCTCCACCTCGTCGCATATAAGGGAAGAGAAGGAGCAGAGGCATCCAGGAGCATTCCATAAATGGTGGACAACATGTGTGGTAGGTGTGGATCTATGGTACAAAGAGTCTCGAACGGGGATCCACCCTGTCTAATGGAGGTCGGGTGTCCCAGTGATGTAATGAAATGTGGAAGTTGGTAATATTTATAATCCGACATTGGGAAGGAAGACTCCTCTTGTAGTAACAAAGGTTTTGGAATTGGTTTAGAATCCGCTATGCATTTGTGAAGGGGTAAATATGGACCCTCTACCAGTGTCGGCAGAAAGTTAGTGGTCATTCCCGCTGGAAAGTGTGGGTTAAAGGTGACGGGTAAAAGTGTTGATGGATGTGTTGAGAGGGACAAGGATTTCCGCAATGTGCGCCATTTTGAAAGGGTTGGGGAAATGAGTGGATGAGCAGAACGTAGTAAGTGAGAGGTGGACACTGTCTGCCACGGCAACGATGAGATTGGAACCTTAATAGATTTTTGCTCAATCGGTACCCACAATTTATGCGGTGGGGACATACACCAGTCACTCATCCTGAGTAAAAGGGCCGCTGAGTGGTACAATTCTATGTGTGGGAGACCCAACCCCCCTCTATTCCTGTGTCTTGTCATGTCCCCATATGAAACCCTGGGGTGTGTCCCATTCCATACATTGTCTAGAAATGCTGTTTTCAACTGAGCAAAGAATAGTGGTGGAATCCCTACAGGGACTGATTGAAAGAGGTAGAGGAATCTGGGAAGTATATCCATTTTTAATATGTTAATTCTCCCCAGCCAGGAGATATGTGGAAGTTTCCACTTTTTCAAGTCTTGTATTACCGTTTTCAGTAGTGGTTCATAATTAGAAACATATAGGCGGTTTAAGTCGTTAGTCAGCTGGACGCCCAGATATCGGATAGAGGTCCGTACCCAACGAAATGGGAAACGTCTCTCCAGCTCTCGTTGTGTCGCCACTGGGATTCCCACCCCCATGACCTCACACTTAGTCTGATTGATTTGGAAATTAGATAAATCTCCATACGTGTCTAGTTCTGTCATGAGACTTTTTAGGGAGCGAAGGGGGTCTGTGGGGGATAGAAGCACTTCATCTGCAAAGGCAGCCACTTCATAATGGTGAAAGGGAAGTGGGTATCCTATAATGTTGGGATGGTCTCTGATTCTTTGTAGGAGTGGTTCTAAAGTAAGTATAAAAAGGAGTGGTGATAATGGGCATCCTTGACTGGTTCCATTACATATTTGAAGGTCCCGTGAGTAAGTCCCATTAACTCGTAAGGAAGCACTGGGAGTACTGTAAAGGGAGTGGATCCAGTGTAACCACTGTGGGCCAAAGCCCATCACTGACAGGGTCTCAAATAAAAATGTTCAATCTACACGATCGAACGCTTTCTCTGTGCCAATCGAAAAAAAAAATTGTGGGGTTGAAGGATGTGTGTGCTAAATGAATAAGGTCAATTGCACGAATCGTGTTATCTCGCGCTTCTCGGGTTGGGACAAAACCTGTTTGGTTTGGGTGGATGAGGATTGAGACGATTCGCCATCATTTTAGCCATCAGTTTACTGTCTGCATTCAAAAGAGATATAGGGTGATAATTTTGTACTAGAGTGTGATCCTTATCTGGTTTCGGGATGAGGGCTATGTGAGCTCTTAGTGTTGCAGGGTCTAGTCTGGTGTCTTGGTCCAGCACATTAAACATTTTCACTAAATGAGGACCTAGGCTAGATAGGAAAGTTTTGTAATATGCGGTTGTGAATCTAAATGGGCCTGGACTTTTCCCCGATGCCGTGGAGCAGATTGCAATGGTCAGTTTGTCTAAAGTAAACAGAGCGTCTAAGGATTGTGATATTGCAGGAGTGAGAGCTGAGTGGAGAGAGTCTTTTAAATATGTGCGAAGGGCGTGTTTATCTGGAGTGGTGTCTCGGAGTTGATATAGAGAAGCAAAATATTTATAAAAAGCGTTCGTGATATCAGTATTAAGGTGTAGGTCTGTACCACTATCAGATTTTATTTTGGGAATATATGTGGATTGATGCTTACGTTATAAAGCCCTGGCTAAAAGCTTTCCACACTTATTTCCCTGTATGTAGAAGAGTTGTTTGGTGTGACACAATGATTTAAATGCTTGGTCTGACAGCATGGAATTCAATTTGGCCTTTTGGTCCGTGAGTTCTTTGAAAACCGAGACAGAGCGTGAGGATTTATGATCAGTCCGTAGGGCATGTATTTGATTAAGTAAAGTAGATAAGGATTCTCGGTGCATTTTCTTACGGTGTGCCCCAATTTGGATGAATTTACCTCTAATGACACATTTGTGTGCTTCCCATACTATAGGTAGAGACATGTCCGGTGTGGAATTATCGACAAAGTATTGTTCTATTGAATGTTTTACATCTTGTCTAATCACTACGTCTCGCAGTAGCGATTCGTTCAGCCGCCATGTGGATTGGGGTGGGGGGGGGTGGAAAGGACATCTATGGTGAACTGTACAGGGGCATGGTCTGACCAGATTATCGGGGCTATCGAGGCAGAGTGTAGTGAATGTAGTTGTTAGTGGGACAGGAAGAAGGTGTCAAGCCTCGAGTAAGTTTTTGCAGCGTGGGAGTAGAAAGTGTAGTCCTTTACAGAAGGATTCAATATTCTCCAACCTTCGACCAGTTGATGCTGGTGGAGTAGTTGCAAAAATCTATGCCGCAACGAGGGTTCTGGATTAGTAGACAGTTTGACACTGTCCAAATCTGAGTCTAGAGGGACATTAAAGTCGCCCCTGCAAATTAACAGGCCCTCACTGAAAAGGGATAGTTGTGACAGGATATAGCGTAGTGTCCCACATTGACCCGTGTTGGGTAAATATACATTAGCCAGCGTGAGTTTCAGGGAGCCTAAGAGGCCTTTAAGAAATAAATATCTACCCTGAGGGTCTGTCTGCTGGTGGGTGCATACAAAGGGGACATGTCGAGCTACAAGAATAGCTACTCCTCGTGTTTTAGAGGAAATGTTATTACTGAAATAAGACTGTGTGTAGTGTCGGGACGTTAAAGATGGTGCTTTGTCCACTCAAAAGTGTGTCTCTTGGAGGAATACTAAGTCTCCACGTTGTCTGTGGAGGTCTATGAGGGCTACTCGTCGTTTTTGAGGGGAGTTGAGGCCTTTAACATTTAGTGTTCTAAATTTTAAGGGGACCATATCATAGGTAACGTGAACCGAGCAGTGCGTTGACATCCCCTTGTACTGAAGGTGTATCCCCAGGACATGACCCAAATTCTAAAGGTGACATTCAAATAACGGAACCTAGTATGTAACAAAGCAGTGTGCTAAAATGCAATATAAGCGAACAAATAAACAGTAAAATAAACCTGAGTTGAACAGTTCACAGAGACGGTGTAGAGCCTGCGATAGCACGTGCAATCATCCAGGTTCTAGAATATGCCTCTCCTCTGCAACAAGAGGGAGACACAAAAACCACCGCATCTGGTTGGGAGGTGGGTGGGTAGAGTCCGCCAGGTGTCAGAAGAAGAGCGTCTGTACCGGCAAGAGAGTTTAATCGCTTTGATCATTACTTTCGAAGAAGGGAGATCCAAATGTATCTGCAGCTATGAAAAGCGTCAAAATTAAGATCTTTAAACCAGAAGTGGAGACTAGGGATGAGCCGAACGCCCCCGTGTTCAGTTCGACTTCGAACTCGAACTATTTCAAAAGTTTGAGTTCGAACTCGAACACTTTCAAAAGTTCGAGTTCGAACTCGAACACGATCCAAACTCAATGTAAGTCAATGGGACTCGAACGTTCGATTTTTAGAGTGCCCTCCAAGAGGGCATATATGCTAGATATTTGCCATAAAAGGTGTATGGGGGTCCGGGTAGTGCCCTGGGGGACAGGAAACAAGTTTAAAAAAAAGTTTTTAAAGGAACAGTGAGTTTTCCATGAAATAAAGGTTAAGAATAAAAACGAAAAATTCCTTAAA
The DNA here is from genome assembly GCA_009667805.1 of Leptobrachium leishanense. NCBI lineage: Eukaryota > Metazoa > Chordata > Amphibia > Anura > Megophryidae > Leptobrachium > Leptobrachium leishanense. The sequence continues at coordinate 74,167,532 of CM019070.1, read as the reverse complement.
ATATCGTGCCTAGGAGGTCCCCATAACCTGCCCGTGAAGTGGCGGATTTGTAGGATGTATAGAAACATTTAAAAACAAAAAAATGACACTTCAAATTACGGTAAATGTTTTTCCTTGAATCTATTCATAAACAACTGCTTGGGGCGGCAGCCTGTATGAAAAGAGGAGACATTTTAGGACACACAGAACAAGTTTAGTGATTTTTTGGCTAAATTATGGTGAAACTTATGCAGGCCTTGGATGAAAGCAACAATAGGTGCTTTCAAATTGGGCCTTTAGTGTCCGCAACAGTGCCGTCACACCGTAACCCCTCTGTGGTATTGTGGAAGAGTGCAGTGGTGGACCCTGTGGTCCAATATTAAAATGATATGAATCTGGTATAGGCGTCAGTGCTCCCAAATATTTTGCCTTTGGTGGCAGCAAGTGCCTTCACACCATAACCCCTCTGAGGTATTGTGGAAGAGTGCAGTGGTGGAGGCTTTGGTAATGCAGAAGAGATCCCCAATCTATTCAGTTACATCAGCAGCTATAACAAAACCGGGTCAGCAATGTTTAGGCACTTGTACTGCGCTACTGTATATGGTGAGAATCGGCGCACACCAGTAGCAACAGGAAGCAAACAGAACAGGCAGGGAATACAAAGAGAGAATACTCAAATGGCAGGCAAAGTCGGCAACAGATCGGGTCCTCAGAACAAGCAGGGTCAGTAACAAGTATACAAACTGATTCAGTAAGCTAGCGATGCGGGAATAAAGGCTGAGACACACTGAACATGTGGCGACGCACAGCGTAGCGAAGCGAAGAGAAGCAAACATTTTGCAGGCTTGACTTCACTCCGCAACGCAGCGTGTCTACACTGCATTACGTTTGCTTCTCACCGCACTGGACAAGAATCCACTAACTAAATTAAAATGTACACACTAAACCGTTTTATTTTCACAAAGCACATGTTATATAGGCAAAAAAAGTTTCTACTGAATAAAATACATCAAAAATTACTGTTAATTTAATAGGAATAGTATAAAAATATAAAAAAGGTAACCCCATATCATATATTATAGGGACACGGAGCGCTGTGTATAGAGTAGGGATGCATTGATACCACACACAGACATACACGTATATATCAACACGCAGACCTATATATATGTATATATCAACATGCAGATATAAATATATATACACCCACCCACAGACCTCAGACCATATATACACATACGCACATGGGGGGTGGCATGTGCACAATCTCAACTAAATGCGCCCCCCCATTTGGCTGATCCCTCCAGAAGAAATGTTGAACCTGACATCGGGTTCAACATCGGGTTCAACATTTCTTCTGGAGGGATCAGCCAAATGGGGGGGGGCAATTAGTTGCCAAAATGTGTGTGTAATACAAGTCTGGATATATATATTTATAAGAATATAGATATATATCTTATCTATATATATGCAAGAAATGGGTGTCTGTAGCTAATAAATGTGCTCTAGACTGGCTTGTGCTGGTCATTGAAGAGGTTGGGATGAAGATTGAGGCTATACGTCAAAAGATTTCTAAATTTGAAAGAGAACATGAGACTACAATCAAGTCGCAAGATTTTGTTCCCCTAGCCGGTAAAGTTCAGGAGGAATGTTAAAAGTACCGTTCTGAGTTGATTCGGTTTAAAAAACAGAAACAGGAAAGGGTCAACTTTGATTATACCTCTCATAGAGTGTATGGCTGGCTATCTGGAGACCGACCCCGTCCTCCATTTCATCGCCCTAAACCACGCGTTTAGAAAGCCAAAGTAACTACAATAGATATCACCTCCGGTGAATCTGGGTCTGATGCAGACACTGCAGTCGAGAATTCTAGAGATCTTCCTACCACTCCTTTTTAGACGCACGCTCCCTCAGGGAAGGGACAGTATCCACTATGAGAATTCAAACCAGAGGTGCAACCAACGCAAGCGTCGCTGAACAAGGATACGATGAGGAAAGAAAGGCAAAAACTGGCAACCCCAAGGGGCGTCCCCCAGTACCCAAGACATAATGCCGGTCTTTAATCTATCAGAAAAGAAGCTAACGCAGGCTCAACTTAATGTACTAAGCAAGGGTTTAACCTTTGTGCCCACTAGAAAACCCACTGCCTTTAATTTGGAGATAGAACAATACAAGATTAACCGTATGTTAGCGGTCCATGAGAACTTCTTTCAACCCGGAAATATACCCAAAACAAAATTACGTTTGAAAAGCACTAAGGATTTTAAAGCTACAAATCCCTTTATTAAATCGTTTTCTCAGATGACCAATTTTCCAGGGGATCTTATTCCACCAGCCAATTCCAAGACAAACAACTTGTCCAAAGATGAACATCAAGCAATAAAAGAACTAGCTGATGATCCCAATATTGTCATACGTCCAGCAGACAAGGGGGGGGCATAGTTATTTTGAATTACCAAATGTATCGGCAGGAGATTCTACACCAATTATCAGACGTTACAACATATAGAAAACTACCTGGAGACCCATGTAAATTGTTCAGTACGAAAATAACACTACTTGTCCAGATGGGCTTACAAGCAGGATACATCAATGAAGAGACTGCTAATTATCTACATATCAGCCATCCCCGTACTCCAGTTCATAATACAATCCCAAAGATCCATAAGGATCCACATCGACCCCCCGGCCGACCGATAGTTTCGGCCTGGGGAGAATTGCTGGGACCTTTGGGGAAATTTATCGATCAATGCTGCAAAGCAACGGTGCTGTCTCTAGACACGTGCTTGAAAGATACCAACCATTTTCTTGATAAAATAAACCACTTGGAATTACCATCGGTTTAGATGATTATTCTTGCTACTATGGACGTAAGCAGTCTTTATGCTATCATCCCCCACCAACAGGGTATTGAGGCTTTTAGAAGTACTCTATTGTCATCGAATGAATACTTGGGACCACCAATTGAGTTTTTGGTGGAACTACTACGACTATCATTGGAATGCAACTACTTCCATTTTGAGAAACAATTTTACCTCCAGGTCACAGGGACGAAAATGGGGGCGTCTATGGCGCCTGCATACGCCAATATTTACATGTATCAGTTTGAACAGGATTGCATCCTTTCCAAATTTATGGCTAATCTAATCCTCTATACTCATTTTATAGATGATATTTTTCTCATATGGAGAGGGAACCGTGAATCCTTTGATGATATGGTTAAACACATCAACGATCTCCAATCACCAGTCCAACTGACCAGTACAAGAGACACGGACAGAGTGTCATTTTTGGATGTTACAATCTTCCGTGATGGGAATAGATTGGGCTACACTCTGTTTCGTAAGGAGACAGATAGAAATTCACTGCTGGCAGCCACCAGTAATCACCCCAGACATTTGTAGAATTCTTTGCCGATTTCGCAATATCTTAGAGTGTTACGATACAACTCAGACCCCTTCCGGCATCAAATTCAAATTGATGAAATGACTTCTAAATTTCTCAATAGGGGCTATTCTGCCTTTAGTCTTCAGAAAGCATTACAGAAAGCCGAGGAGAGGTTTAAAAATCCAAAATTGGTAGAACAAGCGCCAGCTTCTGGTATTGTTCTCCCTCTTACGTATCATACAGCTGGAGATCAGATGGCTGCTCAAATTCGGCAACATTGGCCAATTTTTCAATATGATAAAATGCTACCAACACAATTCCACACTCCACCTCTTATTTCTTTTCGAAGAACCAAGAATTTACGTGACCTACTGGTTAAAACGGACCCATATCATTCTTATGAAAAAATATCATCATTTCAGAAAATGGGATGCTACTGCTGTCTGGACAGCGTCACCTGCCGCCACATGGTAGCAGGTAACTCCTTTGTGCATCCAACTAGTGGTAAAAGATATAAGATCCGCTTCAGAATCACTTGCTAGATGGAGTTTGTGATCTATTTAATTAATTGTCCCTTCGGCCTAGCCTATGTAGGTAAGACTGATTTAACCCTACGTGACCGTATAAGGGGACATAGATCCGCAATAAACACAGCATACCGTGACGGCTACACGGACAAGCCAGTCGCTAAACATTTTCTGAAGTGTCGTCATAGTCTGCCTACATTGAAATTCATCGGCATTGATCATGTCCCACCCTTACGACGAGGGGGAAACCGTTCTCAGATTCTTTTACAGAGAGAAACATTTTGGATTCGAACATTGAACACACTTATGCCTAATGGACTTAACGAATATATCTCGTTTACATCTTATTTATATGACAGATAAATCTGTGTATGTTTGTTTAACAGCAGATTTCCTCTTAGTCCTGTTCTATGATCTCTCTGATAACCATTATTCTTTATACTATTCCTATCAGTGATCTCCTTTTGTGTAGGTATTGGTCTTCTTGTTCATTGTTATATTCGGCACCTTTTCTTATAAACTGCTTTGTTTTTGTCTCCAGCCCTTTGCGCTTAATTAATCACCCAGGATGGGGTCTCCATGACAACCTAGAGTGTTGTCTCTGGGTGGAGAACTTCACTGAAGGGACGCTACGCGATAGCCTAGCAACAATGCGCCACTTCCGGTTTCCGGGTGGGCGTGATCGCGGGCAACGCGGCACAGACTCGGTAAGTCCCATAATTTCTATACTATAAAAGTAACTGCTTACATTTTGTTAGTTTACCTTGATAAAGGCTCGTATTCGGGCCGAAACGTCGGTTTGTTTTAATGTAACCTTAATAAATTTGTTTATTTTACTTTACGAAGACCTCGAGTGCGGTTCCGTTTTTGGATTATTGTGTATGCACGCTGGAGCTTCATTAGCACCGAGGCAGATTCCAACAATTTTTTTCTATAGTGGAAAGGAGAGTGCGGACTATTTTGGATTGTTTATATATATATATAAATATATCATACCTGCCCTTACCTTCCCCTATAAATTTGCTAAAAATATACACACAACAAAACAATCCATGTATATAATTAAATACATTCAGACAGGTAGAGAAAGAAGAAAAAAAAGTTTTCGGATTTTTTTTTTAAATGTGTCGCCTTACCTTAGCCTGGTGGTCAGTGGGGGCTCCCTGGATCCTGGTTGTGGGGGGTCTGCCGTGGCTGCAGATGCAGTGGCTCCCTCCCTGCGCCGTCTGTCTCTGCCACATGCACCCGGGCGGCTAGCCCGCACAGTCGCAGCTCTGTCATCCGGCGGCCGCATGCTCCTCAAGGGGATCCTTGGGAGGCCCCGGCAGGCTGCCCTCTACAGTGCTTGATTAGAGGGCCGTGTCTGCCTGATGTTTTAGTAACAAGAATGTTTTATCCCATAGGTTTCAATGTTAAAATTTTCCCGTTATAATTCAATATCTAATAAACCGTTGCTTATAATATTCTGCAGTAAAGAGTCTCTTTATTTCTAGATTTTTTAGTATTTTTTAAGCATTTTTTTATACTTTTTCCAATAATTTTTTTTCGAACTTTTTTCGAACATCCCAAAAAAGTTTGAAGTTCACTTTCGAACAGCCGATCTTCGATTCGAACTCCGAACAGATCCGAACCGAACGTTCATTCCCTAGTGGAGACATATATAAAAATATACAATGAGAGGGTGAAAAATATTGCCGGATTTGTCAAATAGTAGAAGAATCAGAGTCAGAGTGTGTCGGCTCTCATCCCGGGTCTTGCTGAGAATTTGCTGATTGCTGCGAGCGGGAGGTGCCATGGCCTTGCTTTGAAGGTGTTTGCCACCGGGGGCGTTGCGGCTGAGCTTGATGTTGGGGAGAATCTAGAGAACGACCACCGTACCAGTCCGGTATGTCCAGAGTACCGATGTTTAGTGCCAAAAGCAACGGGGGTAGATCTGCTGCACTGGTAATCCCATAAAATACACCGTCCAGAGTAACTTGTAGGGAAAATGGGTATCCCCAATGATATTTAACTTGACGGTCCCGGAGTACATCGGTAAGCGGTTTCAATAGACGACAAGTTTGGATCGTGTGCCATGAGAGGTCTGGATATAGTTGTAAAACATTCCCCAAAGGGTCTTTGACCTCCTGTCGACGCGTGGCTTGCAAGATATCTTCTTTTTGATGATAATAATGTAACCTGCAAATAACATCTCTTGGCGCTGCATTTGGTGCTCCTTTCGGCTTTAATGAGCGGTGTGCCCTGTCAAAGTGAATCGGAGTGTCAATTGGTTTACGCAGGAGAGAGTTACATATAGGCCTCAAAACCTCTGGGAGTAATTCCTTCCCATCTTGCTATTCAGGGAGACCTCTTAGCCTCAAGTTATTCCGGTGGCCCCTATTGTCTTGGTCATCTAAGCTTTTGGAGGTATAAGCTATGGGTAACCAGACCTGATTCCAAGCGTGCAAGTCGATCCTCCGCGTCCGGGCTGTAATTTATACATAGTACCCCTAGAAATCTTAATTATGGGGCAAATCAAAGTTCAAAACATTTTCACGTGCGGCTGCCGCCATCTTGGTTCAAACCGTGCATGCGTCTATCTCCATTCTCTTGCGGTGAATCTGACTTGCGATTCTCTCCCTGTATTTCCTGGTTCCGGCGCTGCGAGACGAACGACATTTACTCTACATGTTCGTGTAACAGGCCGCATAGAAGCAGGATCCCAGCGGAAATAGTCCAGACTCCTCGGCGTAGGGAGGGCCTGCCCCCATGATCACATCCAAGGCTCCATCTTTAAAGAGTGTCATGGCCCAATAAACTGCAAGATAAACTGCAGGCCACCTCACATGGAATCCACATACACCAAAATCATAAACAAACAATAATTATTACTCAATGGTCTCTTGAAAGACAAATACATTGTTTACATTCACCCCGTTTTGGACCTCAGTGCTCGCTGTGCCATTTTTATAGTTTTTTAGAGTAACAGGGTTATCCAAAGAGATTCGAATTGCTTGAGAAAGGTAACCGAACGCTGAAAATCAGGGTTCGGTTACCTTTCCTGGCCATTCGGCTATCCAGAGAGCAGGCAATTCTCCAAATCCTGTCGAATTGCCTGAACATACGGTGCCTGTTCGGTCCCTGTTCGAGGGCAGTGAAATCCCCATCAAAAAGCACTGCTTCGGCTATTCAGAGAACACAAACCAGCAGTGAAAGGTTCCCGAAATGCCCTGCCATTCGGTGGTTTAATTCGGCAAATTTATTCAGGAGAATCCCATAGGCTTCAATGTTAAAAATATTCCCGTTTTAATTTAATATCTAATAAACCGTTCATTATAAAATTCTGCAGCAAAAAGTCTCTTTATTTATAGATTTTTTAGGATACTTTAAGCATTTTTCTGAATTTTTTAAAAAAAAATTAAAAGTCCGATTTTTTTTATTATTTTTTTCAGTTTACTTATTTTTTTTGTAACAGCCCTCTTTATTATCATTCCCTGGACCTCCTGTGAAAATTTCAGACATTTTCGCTCAGTAGTTTCTTTGCAAACAGCGTTTCATTTTCACAGATTCATACAAATGGTTTTTCTAATTTATTCACTGCCTCCTCTACGTCACAGCTGCTTCGGCTCTGTGGGATTCGGCTCCTGTTCGGCTCCTGTTCGCTCCTCTTCGAAGGTTAATCCAGATGTTTTTGCTTGTTTTCAGCGTGCATTCGGTTAGTTTTCGTCAGGTTTGCGGCAGCTTTTCCCTGCAATTCGGGGACCCTGTGGTGTTTGCTGAATACACCGCAGGGTCACCAAAATGCAATCGGCAAAAGGAACCGAATTGAAGAGAACGAAAAGTCCCCGAACGTGCGGTGACTTTTCGAATCTCTTTGGATAACCCTGTAAATAAATTTTCTAGATTTTGACTATTTTGATGTCCCTCATCATTGTTGTGTCACTTCCTATCGAGGTCCTTGGACAGGGCCAGACAGATGACAGCCACACCGGAGCATTGAGGATGATGGGCACATGTAATACACCCAAATTACTGTATCACAGAGCTCCACAGCAATAACGCTCTTTCATACTGCATTCTTTCTCATACATCATACAGCAATCTCTTTCACACTGCATACACACACATATTCACACAGTGCACCTTCACAAACCACACATTTACCCTATACACACTCACTGCACACACTCATACACAGGTGAGCCATCAGGGGGTGACAGCCTGTAATGTGGGTGTTTCTGTCCATGTGCTGACTGCTCCCCTGGAAGTCAGTAATCTGCAGAACTATTGTTTCTGGCCAGAACGTAGGCAATAACACACAGGAGATCCTTGCAGGTTCAACCCAAAATGGAGACTGAGTATATTTTCACTTTACTATTTCAAAAACACACACAAAGGGGAATGTACAGAAACAATGGAAACACGCCAGCATTTGAACAATGGCTTAGGGAGTAGCACAGGGAGTAGGAATCTGGTTACAGCTGTGTCATGGGGGAGGGTGATGCAAGCATGGCCACACAAAGGAATTAAAACTCACAAATGAAAAGAACAACACAGCAAATACAGATACGCCACAGGAGACACCACAATAAATACATAAGGGAATATTAATATAACACAGACATTAGGGAATCGGGCACACAGAACACAAGCACCCTGCATCTAGAATTGTAGATACAGGGTGATTTTAACATAGGAAAGAGCAGGAAAACAATATAAAACATCAGACCTCCCAAATACATTTCTAGGCCCATGTACTTCGGGTCCAAGGTGACGCACGCCACCAATTTGTGGGAGACTCATTTGGGAGAAGACCCAAAATGGGTTGATTTCCAGGTCAGTCAGCATTAAAGTCTTTCTCATGTCACTGCTACAGAAATGTCCATAAAGAGTCACAACTGAGCACAAGTCACTCACCCAGCCAACCCCAACATCTTATGTAGGAGGTTGCTGCTGCTGGAGAGAATGTGGGGTGGCTGGTGTCTCACCAGGAGATGGCTGGGGATCTGCGCCAACTGCCCAGCACTCAGAGGGTACACACTTGGAATCCATAGTCTCATCTATAATCCCACAGTAAATGTCTCCCACATCCCAGGGGAGGGGGTCAGCAGTACACTGTGACTGGAAAAAGGGGGCACCCCCATCCTCACGTTGGGGCTCAATCTGCTGGGGAGTGAGACCAGCTGTCTCCCCTCCCGGGATTATTACCTGCAACCAGGGGAGAGGTACGAACAGCTCTCTCTTCCTGAGATGCCCTCTGTTGCGATGCCAGCTCTTCTGCTATCTGGGGGCAACTATGACCTTCTTGCTCCTCTCGACGCTCCAATACTGCCACACTTGCTAGGCAGAAACTACTTGCACTTTACCCCCTGGCCAGCGTCTCTGCTGGACTTTCTAGGTGTTACGTTCTGGGTCTCTGGCTCCCCCTCTGGCGGAGCTTCACATTGCTCTTCAGGACTTTCTTTTTCTTTTTTTTTTACTTCAAGCCGTGGAACAACCCCTGGACTCTATTTGTTCAATTAGCTCATGTGCTTAAAAGCAGGCAGCGCCCAAAGAAGGACGCTGCCTCCTTTTGTTTCTAGAGTTCATTCTGATAGGTGTTGTCTCTGATTCGAGCCTCTAGTTTATTCATGTTCTAGTCTAGTCAAGTCTGTTCTGTTATCCCTTTGAGTTCTAGCCTCATTCTGATCCTGCTTGTGTTTTCCCATGTCTAGTTCTGTTTAAGTTTATCTAGTCTAGTATTCATTGTATATTTAGTTCAGGCCTGTTTCCTTTTCTGCTGTTGTTTTGTTAAATTCCCTGGTTTCTAGTTTCATGTGTATTTAGTTCTGGTTCTTCTGTCTGTTTATATTGGTTCCTCTTTGTTTCTTGTGTTGTAAATATATTCCTTTATTTACTCTTTAGTTCATGTCTGGACACGTCTAGTCACTGCTTCTATAGCTCACACCCTCCTGTTCATGTCTAGTCAGGTCCCCCCAAGTCATTACACTAGGTCGACCCAGCCAAAGGGATCCAAGCCTAGCTGTTGATTGTACTCCTACAACTTCTTGTAGGCTATTTCCAGCTCCCATTCCTGGCCCCCTAGAAACACCAGGGGATAATTTTGCCACTGCGCATTCGCTCGGCTTGATGAGCTTCCCACCACATCATCAGGCGGATTGTCACATTCTCTTCCAGCAGGACCTGTTCCGTCATCGATCCACTATGCTGGTTCTGCCGTTCTTGCAACCTTCATCAGAATTCTGTCTCTGTGAATGCTGCCATCTTGCGCTTGCGTCTGTCAGTCTGCAATCTCCCACTGAAGACCGTGTTCTGGGCTGCACCCCACTCTATTCTTTGGTTGACAGCTCCTCCTCTTAGATATCTGGGTCCAGTTATAAGGAGCATAAAATCCCACAGCTGCCATCAGTGTAACATGGGTGTTTCTGTCCACATGCAGACTGCTCCCCCTGGAAGTCGGTATTCCGCAGAAGTACCGTTTCTGGCCCAGAACGAAGGCAATAACACATAGGAGATCCTTTCAGGTTCAACTCAAAATGGAGACTGAGTTTATTTTCACTTTACCATTTGAGAAACACACACACAGGGGAATGTACAGAAATAATGGAAACACGCCCAGCATTGGAACAATGGCTTAGGGAGTAGCGCAGGGAGTAGGAATCTGGTTACAGCTGTGTCACGAGGAGGGTGATGCAAACATGGCCACATAAATGAATCCAAACTCACAAAGGAAAAGAAGAACACAGCAAATACAGTTACACCACAGGAGACACCACAATAAATACATAAGGTAATATTAATATAACACAGACATCAGGGAATAGGGCACACAGAACACAAACACCCTGCATCTAGAATTGTAGATACAGGGTGACTTTAACACAGGAAAGAGCAGGAAAACAATATAAAACATTAGACTCGCACCTCCCAAATACATTTCTAGGCCCATGTACTTCGGGTCCAGTGGTCCAAGGGGGTCCTGACTGTTACCAAACATTGTGTAACTTGTTGAAGGGCCCCTCCATGCTACCCCGGACTGACCTAACAGGATACCACAAAATCTCCCCAGTGGGCCGTGGCATCTGGGGCCGGTAAAAGAGCTCTAGTTAATCACTGAGGGAGCTATTAGTATGGTTTGCATCAGGTAGAGGTCTTAAGATTTCTGATGGCAGCCCTGCTCACACTGTACACACTGCATACATTCACACTGTGCACACAGCACACACATTGCACACACACACACACACACACACACTGCACGCATACTCACACTGCACGCATACTCACACTGCACACACTCACTTTCTGTAGAGAACCTGCAAGTGTATCGCCCCACCCACAACTGAAAAAAAGGTCCTTGTTCCAGCATGCATGCCTGACGGTTATGTCACTTGCAGGCCAAATTTCGTACTGCATTATATGAAGTGAAGCAGGGTCTGCCCCTTGGGCAGGTGCACTGCCAGCCTAATGCAGAGAAAGCCCTACATGAAAAAAGTGTCAGTGGACAGTACCAATACTAACCATTTTTAAGCATTGGAGAATCTGAGTAATTGTCTCAAGATGTGTGGTCACAAACTGGTGATGAGCAACATAATTGCATGCAAGAAATGTGAGGGCCTCACTCAACCCACTGTCTGTGTGCGCTCCTGTCACTATAGGAGCTGAGCCAGACAACTTCTCAAAATACTACACAATGGCAAAAGGAGTTAAGGACTAATGAGGAGGTGGGGCTCCGTGACCGCAATCAACATCACCTTCTTAGGTCTGGCGGAGTGGCTCCTGTCATGTATGGGCAGTTGCATACCCATGAAAATGAAAGAACACATAAGCAGTCCATGGCAAGTGGCCTGATATCCATATGGAAAATATTTTTCATCAATTATTCTTTAGAGGAAGCAAACACATACAGGGTTATTCAGAGAGCGTGAAAAGCAGGAGAATGACTGGAGAATGACTGGAGAATGAAAAATTCTAGGTCAAAATAGCCAAACCAGAAAAATTCTCCCTTTCATCTCACTTTCCAAATCGGCTATTTTGACCTAGAATTTTTCATTCTCCAGTCATTCTCCAGTCATTCTCCTGCTTTTCACGCTCTCTGAATAAACCTGTTAATAATTTACTTTATTTGATTATTTCTTTTTATTTTATTGCTTGTTATACTGAAGCAATTATAATGAAGTGTATTCCGGTTTACATGAAATAAACTATGGGTGCAAACTCTGCTCGCAAAATGCAAATATAAACGTGACAACCTACATTTAAAATGGTTTACTGAGCCATAAAAACTGTTATAAAGGCTAATGTCAGATGATCGCAGTCTGAGCGCACTCTGCGTGCGTACTCAACGGACGGACGTACTGATGGAAGATACTGCAGACACTACACGGTCCGTTTTTGTTGACGGATGTAGGAAAAAGAGGGAATTATGGAAAACAAAACTAACATTAAAAATGATAAAAATTTGAAAAGGATATGAAAAGCCATTTTATGCGTCAAGGTGCTTTACGTCGCAAATGCGTTGCGTCTGACATCTCATCACTCACACAGAACGCTACGCGAACGTGGCGCACTCTGTGCGTCCGTCTAGCGTTTTTACATTCTTGTCTAACTTGCATCCATTTGCCACGTGCGTTGTGTATGCGCAGTTCGGTGCGCACGAACTTCGGGTGTGTGTCTCTATTGATCATGATTCTATGCTACGGCGGTCGTTAAACTGTACGGCGACACGTATGTGATCACTGCGTTCATCTGACGTTATCCTTACTAGGACACAAAATGAATGAAAGAGAAAGTATTATTCAAGGACAGACAACTGACTAGAATTAAGTTTCTGATAATCAGCAAGCTGTTCATGGATCTTTAAAGGGACACTACCACCAGAAAATAAGATGTTCTTATTTTTTTATTTATGTTGCTCATATCTAACATGTACTTTCTTTTTATCATGTAAATAAGAAAATATTTTACTCCTATATGTGTCCCTGGGTGCATCCATTTTGTGATATATTGTGTGATAAACTGCCCACCCCCCCCCCCCCCAGGATCTTTACAGCACTGGCTCCTCGCTATCTGGCATTAAGCATAGAATGGAGGCTATGGGTCAGAATTCCAAAATCTGACTCCTATGAACTGCATGTGTATGAGATGTATGCAAATGACGACAACGGGGTAGAGTCAAGTGTTGGAAGCCCACTATCAGATTTAATTCAGTCACCATATTTATCTTGGGTCGCCTAAAAAACACAATACATCCCATGCAGCCTTGTGTAAACATTCCCTCCTCATCCATTGCCTCTTCACTACCATTTTATCGTATACCAGAGCTGTAAAGTGAGATTTTCCATATGATTTTGTTAAATGTTGCCTCATGGGAAAAATACCAAAAATAAATTGACAAAGCAAGATCATATATTTCTCTAAGCCTCAACCATTATCATTATTTGCCCTCATCTAGTGTGTCATCCCTCTCCTCGTAGTTTGTAAGATCCATGTTGGGAGCCGGGGAAACACTCTGGCTGTGCTGCAGTGAATTGGGATCAATCACGAACTTGAAGTGAAATATAAGCATTTTCTTCTTGATTTTTATTCTATGGAGCACTAGGGCACTTCAGTTGCACAACTTTGTACCACAATTTTTGTATTGTACTTCAATTATTTAATATGCACTTTATGTGCATATTATGATCTTATATGTAAATTCCAGACATTTTCGTTCAGTAGTTTTTTTGCAATCAGCGTTTCAAATTTCAGTCTGTCAAGCATACTTTTTTTTTACCACATTCGTTTGCTTGTCGGGTTTATCCCACGGCTGCTCTGTGCTGTGATCGGGGGCTAGTTGGGTTTTTCTGACGTGTTCGGTGGGGATTTTGCAGCAGTTTCTGGCTCTGCGGGTTTTCGGTGAGTGTTCGGTGAGTGTTCGGCGAGTGTTCTGCGGGTTTGTGGCAAGTTTTCCCTGCACTACAGGGGCCCTGCGGTGCTTGCTGAATACACCGCAGGGTGTGCCAATTACTAGAATCACAAAATGGCCCCGAAGTGCAGGGAACGCAAGGTCATGAATATGAAGTGACTTTTCAATTCTCTCTGAATAACCCTGACTGTGTAATTGTTTGTTATTTTTGTTGCAACACTGATAGGATATTGCTAGACTCACCTATCAAGCAGCATCATCCTTCAGCAGAGTCACGAGAAAGCTAAATATTACTATTCATTATTATGGATAGGCTGTTCTGTTCGATCTGTTCGGAGTTCGCATCTAACATCGGCCGTTCTGCTGTTCGCGAACTCCGAACATTTCCGCGCGTTCGGTTCGAGTTCGCCCACAGTGCACCACAATGGACCACAATGCACTTTTCCACTGGCCTGAAGCTTGTAATTGGCTACAGCCTTGCAACTGACCACAGGTCAGGTGCAAGACAGGTGCAAGTCTATGCCAATCACGGCTCAGAGTCCTGATTGGGCAAATTTTGCCCAATCATGGGCTCACAGAGCTAAGTTCCGCAGCACACAATATAAGGTGTCCCTCGCAGCCCCAGCACATGTTTTTTGAGAGGAGATTGTTCTGTTAGTGTGTGTTCTCACTGCCAGCAGCTATTGGAAGGGTCTCACTTCTACAAGATATCTGGGAATTGTTTGTAATCTGTGTGTTCTCACTGCCAGCAGCTATTGGGGGGGTCTCACTTCTACAAGATATCTGGGAATTGTTGTAATCTGTGTGTTCTCACTGCCAGCAGCAATTGGGGGATCTCACTTCTACAAGATATCTGGGAATTGCAATCTGTGTCTTGTCACTGCCACCCATCAGGGGGGTCTCACTGATTTATAGGAGGTTCCTGGGAATTGTAATCTGTGTCTTGTCACTGCCACTCATCAGGGGGTCTCACAGATTTATAGGAGGTTTCTGGAAATTTTAATCTGTGTCTTGTCACTGGCTGCCAGCTATCGGTGTCTCATTGAGTTATACCAGAGTTCTGGAAATCTTTAATCTAGATAACACAGTTGAATCAGAGTTCTGCATATCTCCAATTTTTATAACAGAGTTGAATCAGAGTTCTGTATATCTTTAACCTATAAATCCCTCACCATGTCAGAAAGACCAAAAAGGACAGGCAGACACTCCCAGACACAGATAAGAGGGCAAGCAGCCTCTGTGTCGGAAGGATGTGCCCCTGGTCGTCGTGGACATGGTGCATCCTCTGCAGGGGCACGATTGTCCTTTCTATCTGGTGCTGGCCGTTTTAAGCAGCAGCAACATACAGAGGATTTGCAGGATGGGCTAACCAGGCCATCCTCATCTTCCGAGTCCTCTGCCAGCTAGGCTTATAGTGGTTTACAGTTCACCTCAGCTGCCAAAACATCTAATTCAGCCTCCATGTCCACAGCTACTCCTGCCGTAGCCTCACCATCATACACAGAGAAGTCAGCTGAATTGTTTGACTACAATGACAGTGACATGCTGCTTGAGGAAGCGGAGCAACTCCAGTGCTCTGATTCAAACTCTGAGGTTGAGGAAGGGAGTAAAATCAGCCTAGAGGAAGGGGGTGCCAGTGATGACACACAAATAACTGGCACTCATTTTTCCCCAGCAGCTGCAGCATACTGCCAAGTTGGCTCCAGTGACAAGGAGATAGGGGGTGATGACAATGATGATGAGGTCACTGACTCCACCTGGGTGCCTGATCGAATAGAGGAGTCAAGGGAGGAGGAGGCACAACAAAAACGTGGCACAACGTCCTCTATGACCAACCGTAGCACTAGCCAGTCCAAGGCCTCTGGTGTCAGAGCTGCTCAGGTGCAGAGCGCTGTTGTCTCAAAGCACACATCCAGGAACTCTGCTGTCTGGGAGTTCTTTAAGAAATGTGCAGCAGACCGCACCGTTGCTATTTGTAATCTATGTCAGATGAGGCTCAAGCGTGGAAAGACACCGGACGCTTGGGCACCACATGCTTGAGGCGACATATGAACACCTGCCACGCATCCCGTTGGCGCAAAACTTTGTGTAGTTCCTCCTCACCTATCTCTACCCCCAATATATGTCCTGCCATGTCATTGACTCCAACCTCCACTGACAGGGATGATGCTACAGTAATGGATGTACCAGGTCCTTCCTCGCAATGTGACAGCATCCCATCAGCTGAAGATTTATGCAGTCAGATTACGTTGCCCCAGCTGCTGCAGCGTAAGAAATAATATAGTCACAACCATCCCCAAGCACAGTGTCTAAATGCCAGCTTAGCAAAATTACTCGCATTGCAGCTGCTGCCTTTCCAGCTGGTGGACTCTGCTTCCTTCCGTGAATTTGCTGAATGTGCTGTACCACAGTGGCAGGTTCCAAAATGCCATTTCGTTTCACGGAAGACCATTCCAGCACTATACCAGCACGTGGAACACAATGTTATGGAGTCATTGGGAAAGGCAGTCAGCAGCAAGGTGCACATGACTTTAGACACGTGGTCCAGAAAGCATGGACAGGGTCGTTACATTTCCTTCACAGCACACTGGGTAACTCTGCTTGCAGCTGGGAGGGATCCAAGATGGGGCTCTGTGCTGGAGCTTGTTCATCCACCACGCCTCCAGAAAGCTGCTTGTATGAGGTCTGTTGCTTGTATGAGGTCTGTCTGCTCCACCACCTCTTCCTCCTACTCCTTCTCTGTCTCTGAAGTGGCAGTTAAACCGATGCGTGGCAGGGGCTACGCAATGGCTCAAGCAAAAAGATACCATACTGTGCTTGAGCTGGTTTGTTTAGGGGACAGGAGCCACACTGGGCCAGAAATTCTGTCAGCTCTGCAGGGGCAGGTGCAGAGATGGTTAACACTATGCCAGCTTTAGCTGGGAATGGTCGTCTGTGATAACGACAGCAACCTTCTCTCCGCCCTACGCCAGGGTAAGTTGACGCATGTACCATGCCTAGCACACAACCTAAATCTGGTGGTACAGCGTTTCCTAACCAGGTAACCAGGGCTGGCAGAGCTTCTCAGCCAGACCAGAAAAGTCTGCAGCCACTTCAGCCGGTCATTCTCAGCAAGCGTTCGCCTAGCAGAAATTCAAAGAGAATTCCACCTTCCCACAAACCGTCTGATCTGTGACATGCCCACCAGGTGGAACTCGACATTAGCAAAGCTGCAGCGTCTGCACAAGCAGCAGAGGGCCATCAATGAGTACCTGTGTGAGTATGGCACAAGGACAGTTTCAGGTCAACTTGTTTTTTTTCCCCCGCAGTGGCTGATGATCAAGGATGCATGCACTGTACTGTCGCCATTTGAGGAGGCAACGAGGATGGTGAGCATGGACAGTGCATGCATCAGTGAAACAATTCCTTTAGTGTTCCTGCTGGAGCGCACTCTGCGGAGAATTATTGATGTGGCACTAGAGGCAGAGCAGCGGGAGGAGGCCCCAGTCTTTACGCAGATAGCATTCCTGCGGGTCCTCAGATCTGACAGGAGGAGGAGGATGAGGAGGAATATTTAAGTAGTGGTGGCATTGAAGGTGGGGATTCCTCAAGGGAGGGTTTTGTGTGCCCAGAAACACAAGGACTAGTATGTGGCTGGGAGGAGGAAGTGCACGATGGGGTCATCCTCATTGACCAGAAAGACGCAGAGCTAATGCCACCTCCAACCTACGCTGCATGGGCTCCCTTATCCTGAAAAGCCTGCTAAAGGACCCCAGGATTCGTACTATCAAGGAGAGGGATCATTACTGGTTTGCAAGCCTTCTTGATCCACAATACAAGGGTAAAGTTGCAGAGCTCATCCTGCCCGCACAGAGGGAGGACAGGATGAAAAAACTTGAGGATGCTCTAAAGCGACACTTGTGTAACACCTTTCCAGGCACTGGTAGGTTACCAAGTGATGACACAGGTGCTTCTGAGGGTGCGGATGATCAGAGGAAGAGCGGTGAAGGCCATGGGTGCTTGACTGATGCCTTTTTAAATTTATTTAGTCCACGACACCCAGGGACGTCAAATGTAGGCACCCATTGCCAGTGTCTTCACCGTATGGTGCAGGACTACCTAGGGGCAAGGACAGACCTGGATACCTTTACAGCAGATGATCCACTGGCTTACTGGGTGTTGAGATTGGATCACTAGCCAGAATTTAGCCAATATGCTATGCAGCTACTAGGTTGCCCTTCATCCAGCAGGGTCCAACCCTGCACTCTTCCACAATACCACAGAAGGGTTACGGTGTGACGGCATTGTTGCCGACACTAAAGGCCCAATTTTAAAGCACCTATTGTTACTTTCATCCAAAGCCTGCATAACTTTCACCATAATTTTGCCAAAAAATCACTAAACTTGTTCTGCGTGTCCTAAAATGTCTCCTCTTTTCATACAGGCTGCTGCTCCAAGCAGTTGTTTATGAATAGATTAAAGGAAAAACATTTACCGTCATTTGAAATGCCATTTTTTTGTTTTTAAATCTTTCTAAACATCCTACAAATCCGCCACTTCATGGGCAGGTTATGGGGACCTCCTTGGCACAATATTTAAAGGAATTTTTCATTTTTATTCTTAACCTTTATTTCATGGAAAACTCACTGTTCCTTTAAAAACTTTTTTTTTAGTCCTTGTTTCCTGTCCCCAAGGGCACTGCCCGGACCCCCATACACCTTTTATGGCAAATATCTTGCATATATGCCCTCTTGGAGGGCACTCTAAAAATCAAACTTTTGAGTCCCATTGATTTGCATTGAGTTCGGGTTTGTGTTCGAGCTCGAACTTTTGAAATTGTTCGAGTTCGAATGCGAACCGAACACGGGGGTGTTCGGCTCATCACTATTTATTATCACTACTCAGAGAGCAGCGAAATGTCGCCGACCTTTCGGTACTTCCTCGTTCCCCGCACTTCGGGGAATCAAAGTTTCCCACCCTGCATTCAGCATTCACCACAGTGTGCCCGAAGTACAGGGAAAACCCGCCACAAACCTGACAAACACCAACCGAAAACCCATCGAAAACCAGCTGCAAAATCCACGCTGAACACGCCGGAAAAAAACCAATGAGCCACCGATCACAGCACCGGCCAGCTGCCAGAAAAAGTCGACAAGCTGACGAACGGGGTAAAAAACAAAAGTTGAAAGTATAAAAATTGAATCTCTGTTTGCAATAAAATTACTGAAGGAAATGCCTGGAATTTACATATAAGATCCTATGAATGATAATAAGGTCTGTTACGGAAAAAGAAAAAAACGGAGACAAAAATTTGCTGAGAAAAATCCCAAAAAATGCCTAAAAGATTGTAAAAAATCTAGAAATAAAGAGAATTTTTACTGCAGATTAAAATAATAAAAGGTTTATAAAATATTGAATTAAAACTGGAATATTTTTAACTTTGAAGCCTATGGGATTCACATGAATAAACATGCCGAATGAAAACACCGAACAGCAGGGTACTTCGGCAACTTTTTACTACTGTTTGGTGTTCTCTGAATAGAGTAACCATTACTTCTCCATGGGGATTTCACTACCGTTGAACAGCACCGTACGTGCAGGCAATTTACCAAAATTTGAGGAACTGCCTGCTCTCTGAAAAGCCTAACGGCCACGAAATGGCACTGTACACTGAATCTCGGCATCTGGTTACATTTCGGGGCCAGATCTCTCTGAATAACTGAGAAGTTATTAACCCCTTCCCGACCGCTGACGTACCCTGTACGTCCTGTGTTCGGGTCTCCCTTAGACCCGATGACGTACAGGGTACGTCAGCGGCGCCAAATCCTCCTCCCGCCCGATACTCACCTCCCTCGTCGGATCCCACGGCGATCTGACAGGGAGGAAGCCTGCCCATGTGATTTACATGGGCAGGCGAGGCTGATGACGTCGCCACGCTGCGTGGTGACGTCATCAGAAGGTGACCCCATGTGTTTCAATGGAGGGGAGGGGGGGGCTCCTTCGGAGCCCTCTATCTCCCCAACCATTGAAGCTAGGGAGATGCCGTTTGCACCGCTGGAGAGGGGAGAGCCTCCCCTTTCCAGCGGTGTATGGCATTAACCATTTCGCCGCCGGATCACGTTGCGGCGCCAATTGGCGCCAAAACGTGATTCAAACCTGGAGGGGGGCTGACATCTTGGATGTCAGCCAAGCCTCCAGGTCCCCCCCCACCCACTGACAACCTCGCCATATGTGTGAGGATGTCAGTGAGCCAGTTAACCCTCTAGCTGCCATGTAGAGATAAGGGGATCCTAAGGATCCCTTTATCTCCCGATCCATGGCAGCTAGATGGTCATATTTGCCATCATTTGAAAGGCCTGATTATGGCCTTTCAAATGATACCAAACATGACCAGGTTTGGTTTTTAAAAAAAATGTAAAAAAAAAATTAAATAAAAAAAAAATAATAAAAAAATTAAATAAAATAAAAAAATGTTTTTTTTTTTAAAGTTTTTTTTGTCTGGGGGGAGTTTAATTAAATAGGACCTAGGCTGTCAACTAAAAATAATTAGCACAAAATGGTCAGAATGAGCGCAGCGCACATAGGTGAATTGGCTCAGCAGTGAAAGGGTTAAAAGGTAAAAACATGTAAAAATTGGGTATTACTATTCTCGGGATAAAATTTGGAAACTATTTAGCCGGGGTCTTTATTGGTGGTTATAGCTTTAGGGGATTAAATTACGAAAAAGTGTGTTTTTACAATTTTTTTCATCATATTTCATATTTTTTTTATATTAAATTATTGGATATGATGGAAATAATGGTATTTCTAGAAAGTCCATTTAATGGCGGGAAAAAGGGTGTATAATATGTGTGGGTTGAATAAACGAGTAAGAGGAAAATTTGATCTAAACACGAGCAGCGCAGAAACGTAAAAACAGCAGCGGTCACTAAAGGACGGATTTGTGTAAAACCGCCCGGTCACTAAGGGGTTAATAAATTAGCTTTTCCATACCACAGTTTGCTGTAGTTTCTGTGTGCATGCATTGCCCTACTGAAATCATGTCCCCAGGGAAACACAATAGGGGCTCCTAGTCTGGCTAAAGTGGTAATCATGAGCCGCTAAAGGCTAAAATCTTAACAAATTGTTAAACATTAGTAGCTCTCAATTATGCAGGTGGTGCATGTTTTCCCCATAGCGTCCCTATGTTAGCATGAACAAGAGAATAGTGGCCTTAGTGTGTCAAATTGTAACAAAAGGGAGCCACTGATACCACTGGGATCCAATGAGACAAGCATGAACCCCAAATTAGCGAGATTATTCAAAATTTTATTTTATTTATTTATTTATTTATAAAGGATTTTACCAGGAAGGATACATTGAGATTTCTCTCGTTTTCAAGTATGTCCTGGGTTCGAGAACATTGAGTGGTTACAGAAATACTAAATAGTAAAATGCAAGATATTAACACAAGACCAAATATACAGATTAACAGAAAAATAAATATGGAGGAAATAAAGTCATTATGTTACATGTTTACAGGTGCATTTCGTATTGAGGTATGCTAATAGGGAGCTCTTAAGGGACTTTAGACTGGGGGAAGATTTGACGGCGTCTGGGAGGTTATTCCATATTTGCGGTGCTCTGTATTAAAATGAGGATCTAGACATTTTCTTTTTGTATTGCGGTATTGCAAGTAAGGTGCTGGTCCTGGATCTGAGGTTATAGGTTGAGGGAACTGCTGGGGGAAGCAGCATATTCAGGTAGGGTGGTAGCTTCCCAGAAAAGCTCTTAAACACCAGGTTGGAAAGGTGAAGGGTGCGTCTAGAGTCCAGCGATGGCCAGTTTAGTTCTTTTAACATGTCACAATGGTGGGTCATGTAGTTACATTGTAGCACAAAGCGACAGAATGAGTTATACAATGTAGTAAGTTTCTGGAGGTGTGTTTGCGGGGCGGCTGCATACACTACATCTCCGTATTCAATGGCTGGCATAAGCATTTGTTGTACAATCTGCTTTCTTACCGCGGGGCTCAGGCAGGATTCGTTTCTGTACAGGGCACCTAGTTTGGGGTAAAGTTTAGATGAGAGTTTTTCGATGTGGGGGCCAAAAGATAGATTTGGGTCTAACCACATACCTAGGTATTTGAGAGAGGTGACTGTGGTCAGTGTGCCGTTTGATTTTGTCGCAACACATAGATGGGGTGTTTGCAATTTGTGTAGTTTAGGTGCGGTTCCAAAGAGCATTGTAACCGTTTTGTCAGTATTTAGAAAAAGTTTGTTATTTGCTATCCACTTTTCTACCCCTGTGAATTCTTCTTGCAGCACAGCCTCCAGCTGTGGGAGATTTGGTTTGCTGGTATAGATTACCGTGTCGTCTGCGTACATGTGTAATGTTGAAGCTTTGCAGACATTGGGCAGATCGTTTATGAATATTGTGAATAGCAGGGGGCCAAGTATCGAGCCTTGGGGTACACCGCACGTGACTGGGAGGGGAAGGGAAGTGCTGTCAGAAATGGACACAAATTGAGACCTGTCAGACACATATGATTGGAACCAGGTTAACGTACTATCACCAATACCAGAGTTTTTAAGTTTTTGTAATAGGATGCCATGGTCTACTGTGTCAAAAGCCTTGGCAAAGTCAAGGAAGATGGCTCCAGTTAGATTTCCTTGTTCCATGCCTGCTTGGATATCATTACAAACTTTTAAAAGGGCAGTTGTAGTTGAATGGTTTGGACGAAAGCCTGATTGATCTGGGGTTAAATAGTTCTGATACTGATAATAATCACGTAATTGAGTGTAGACACATTTTTCCAGAATTTTTGACATTACAGGGAGCAGTGATATTGGGCGGTAGTTGGATACCAAAGTATTGACTCCACTTTTATGGATAGGTACCACCCTTGCAGTCTTCCAGAGTATGGGTATGTATCCAGTCGCCAGTGATTCATTAATCAGGGTTGCGACAGGTTTAGCAATTGCTGGTGCACTGATTTTCAGCAGCATTGCTGGGATTTGATCAGGTCCAGACTGGTATTTCATTTTTTGGTTACGGAGAAGTTTAGTGATGGCACTGACAGGCACAGGCCTAAAACTGAATAGGTCTGGGTTACGGGTTTTTGCACTGTTGGTGGGTCCTGACCTGCGTGCGGCCTTTCTGATTGCGTTTCATTTCCTAGCTTAGCAATGAGGGTGGTGGCGCATCCAACAAAATAATTATTAAAAGCATTTGCTACATCTAGGGGGTGTTGTACAGTTTGGTTGTTTACTTTTAAAGCAGCTGGTTGGTAGTGGCTGGGGGGTGCTTGTATGTTACTTATGATTTTCCAAAAATTTCTGGGGTTTGGTATGTTATTGTTTAAATTTTCATTGAAGTATTGGGCTTTAGCCATTTTTGTTTCTTTTGTGCATTCATTCCGGCATTTTCGGTATTCACAGTGATCGTTCATGGATCCAGTACTCTTGAACTTTGACCACAGGGAGTCTCTAAACTGGTACATATGCGTGAGGTCAGCTGTAACCCAGGGGAGATGGGGCCCTTTTACTCGCACTTTACGCAGCGGGGCATGGGAATTCCAGACTTGCAGGAGCTCAGACTGAAAGTATTCAACTGCACAGTCTAGGTCTGGGATTAGGTTTAGCCTGTACCAGGGGAGCTGTATGAGATCACTTAGGAAGGATTCAAGAATAAATTTCTTGAAAGACCTGGTGGTTATTACCTTTGGGGGAGATTTGAAGGCCTTTATTTTGCGCACGCAATACACTAGACAATGGTCACTAAAGCTATTAGCAAGAACGCCTGCCTCCTGTATTCTATCAGGAGATGAGGAGAGAATCCAGTCCAGGAAGGTATGGTTAGGGCTTTTCATATTAATGCGAGTGGGGGAGGAGATTAATTGAGTTAGCTGCAAAGTTTTAAACAGTGTGCAGTGTTTATTGTTTTTAGGATTTAGCCAATCTGTATTAAAATCGCCGAGGACCAGCAGTTCACTTTTTTGGTTTTGGGCAAGTAGGTTATTAAGGATTTGAGTTATGTCAGAGAGGGAGTGCACTGGAGAGCTCGGTGGACGATACAACCCAGCAACAATGATTTATTTACTGAATGGGATCTCAATTATACCAGAGAGGAAATCAAAGGTGACAGGAGAGCTAGAAGTCTGTAAGGGGGTGAACTTTATGGACTCCTCAACATAAATAACAATTCCCCCTCCTCTCTTTGCTCTGTCTTTTCTATAACATGAATACCCCTGTATTGATATGGCAGAGTCTGGTACTTTTGGGGTTAACCACGACTCTGTGAGCACAAGGACTTTGGGTTTGTAATAGCAACACCAAGCCTGAAGCTCATCCAATTTAGGGAGTAAACTTCGGGTGTTACAGTGCACGAATGAGAGGCCTTTTTTTAGTGGGGAGACTAAAGGTTGTGTCACCTATAGGACCAGGGTTAGATTCCACATCGTTTGCCAGCGAAAGTAGCAGAATGAATAGAAATTTGGACAGAGTTTTCTTTTGGTGATACTGTAATTGCACAGTATTAAATCTCTGTGTGGGGGTAGGAGGGCTGGACTTTAGCACTCTCCACCAGCACTCAGCTGACAGGTTAGAAGAACCAAGTAGGCTGGGGTGTATAGGGACTTGATTTCCATCCTGGGGCAATTGGAAAGGTGTATAGAGGGCGAGGGTAGCTTTGGAGAGAAGGGAGGCGAGAGAAAAGAGAAGTAGTAGTGGTATATACATTATAGAGAAAGGTGGGGGTGAGAGTAGTTGGGTGGGCGAGAGTAGAGAAAGCAGGGATTTAATGAGGGAATGTATTGCAGCTGCGTAAGGAGTGTGATAGGAGGGTATAAATCAAATGAAAACTGTGGGGTGGGTGGGTGAGGGGAGGGTAGGGTGGGTGAGGGGAGGTAGGGTAGGGTGGGAACAAAGTCCAGGAGAAACCAGAGTGAGTTGCTGCCTGGGTCTGATGGGTGAGGAAGCGACGTAAGAATGCTTGCTGAGAGAGAAAAAAATAAAACAAAATAAAAAAAAATACACAAAAAAGACACATAAGATCAGAGGGGGTTTGGGGTGCAATAAAATTCGTAAACTCAGTGGTTCAGAACGGGGGGGGGGAATAGATAAGAACAAATGGTTCTAAGGTTAATTGAGCGGTGTCAAAATGCCCCTAGCAATAGTCAAACGAGTAAAGCTATGATACGAGAACTGTAATGAAACTCAATTTTTATGGCAATTGATTTCTACTGATTCATACCACTGTTTTTATATACACATTTAAATAAACCATGTGTAACATAATGCTCATCCCTCAATTATCTCTTACTTTGAGCTACTATAGTCCATTTTCCCCTATACAATACAACATCACCATTTAATATTGTAATAATCTGGATAACAAAAAAATGTGACCTTAACAAATGTATGTTAAAAACATATTAATTTGGTTTCTGACTACCTTGTCGTTTGGATGAACATTCTGTGAATTGGAAGCAATAGTCATGTCCAAAGCATCCACAAAAGCAACATGAAGATCTTTGAACATATCCTTCACAATCAGATCGTTAATATAACCATGAAAGTCACTGAGGCGCTCGACATTGGTAGAAATTTCCCTGGTGTTTTCAGCTTTAATGATGACCTTTGTTTCTGGGCTACGTAAGAACAGGCGTTCAAGAGCCCTGTATACACTTATGACTCTCCTGATGAAAAGGCGGATGGGAAATGGTCTGAAGTGCTGACCAAGAGTAATGGCAATGATGGTATTAGGACCTCCAACAAGTCGGTCTATCTCTTCACTCATAAAGTCATCATCTTTGACCGTGTAGTGGTGGCTTGCTACAAATGGATGACTATGTTTTTTCCATTGTAAACTGATATTCCTTTCCAAATCCACAGCAGCCAACTTCGTTTCTCGTCCAGTTCGGCGTGGATTTAAGTTTGTGAAGTCTAATAAAAAATAACATACATATTAATTATATTGATAATCTAATTACAAAGTGCAAGTTGTTAAAATGGCAAATGGACTGGCTAGGCACCATAACAACAAACTGCAAGAACAATGTGTAAGGTGCCCATCTGTACAAATGTTAGTGTGCAAGTTAATCTTCATGTATCTATTTAGATCTACATACATGTGTTTGTGTATGTGTTACGGTTAAAGCCCGAAGTGCAGTTAATCCTAGGATTAACCGGGTAATCCTAGCATTACCCAGGCGTCATTAGCAAAAATCCGAAGTGAAATTAAATTTCGGACTTTACCCAGGTAATCTGCAAAGCATTCAGAGGCCTCTCGGTACTCTGGTTTTCTGCACTGTTTTAACCGGGTAATTCGCACATTAGTACAGAAAAAATGGCGTTGCGCCCATACTCACCGGAGCGGCAGCAACTGCCAGGAGTAACAGCCCAGTCAATGTATAAAACATAACAAGGAAAAAGAGTGTCATCTGCGCTCGTTTCTATGTGTTCCATGTACAACAAAAATTAGGTTTTTGTTTGTTTCAATGGACATTGCAACGTAAGGCCAACGTAAAACCTCATTTTTGTTGTACATGGAACACATAGAAACGAGCGCAGATGACACTCTTTTTCCTTGTTATGTTTTATACATTGACTGGGCTGTTACTCCTGGCAGTTGCTGCCGCTCCGGTGAGTATGGGCGCGACGCCATTTTTTCTGTATCTATGTATATCATGCTTGTAACACCAGTCCATCGGTCTGCAGCTGTTCCTCTTTCCATGTTTTTGTTTTTGATCCCAAATGGGAAGTGTTTGGTGCGTGTATAAATAAAAGCCACCATCTTTGCCTCTCCTTGGCTGAAAAGCAGCTGGAGGGGCTTGGAGCTGCTCAGTAGAGCGGCCTTTTGGTTACAATTGTTAGGTACCCACTCTAAAGAGGTGCCTTGAAGTGGCGAGTGGGCTTACGTTGCAATGGCCATTGAAACAAACAAAAACCTCATTTTTGTTGTACATGGAACACAAAGA
This sequence comes from Leptobrachium leishanense, assembly GCA_009667805.1. NCBI lineage: Eukaryota > Metazoa > Chordata > Amphibia > Anura > Megophryidae > Leptobrachium > Leptobrachium leishanense. Next base: position 74,140,816 of record CM019070.1, on the reverse strand, counting down.
AACGAGCGCAGATGACACTCTTCTTCCTAATTCGCACATTACCCTAGTGTTCCTGGATAAACTGTGATGTGCAACGAAACATCGCACTTTATCTGTGTAATCTGCAAAATATCCAAACGCCTCTGTGTTCTCCGCTTTTCTTGGGTTTTCAACAGGTTACAGTTATTTATTTATTTTATTTATTTATAAAGTATTTTACAAGGAAGGATACATTGAGATTTCTCTCGTTTTCAAGTATGTCCTGGGTTCAAGAACATTGAAATGTTACAGAAATACAAAGTAATACAATGCAAGATATTAAAAAAACACAAATATACAGATTAACAGAAAATAAATATGTAGGAAATAATCATTATGTTACATGTTTACAGGTGCATTCTGTATTGAGGTATGTTAATAGGGAGCTCGAGTGACTTAAGACTGGGGGAAGATTTGATGGTGTCTGGGAGGTTATTCCAAAACTGCAGTGCTCTGTAGGAAAATGAGGACCGAGCCACTATCTTTCTGTATTGTGGTATTGCAAGTAAGGTGCTGGTCCTGGATCGGATGTTATAGGATGAGGGAACTGCTGGAGGAAGCAGCCTATTCAGGTAGGGTGGCAGCTTCCCAGAAAAGCTCTTAAACACCAGGTTGGAAAGGTGAAGGGTGCGTTTAGACTCCAGCGACGGCCAGTTTAGCTCTTTTAACATGTCACAATGGTGGGTCATGTAGTAACATTGTAGCGCAAAGCGGCAGAATGAGTTATACAATGTGGTAAGTTTCTGAAGGTCTGTTGCTGGGCCGCTGCATACACTACTTCTCGGTAATCAATAGCCGGCATAAGCATTTGTTGTACAATTTGCTTTCTTACCGTGGGGCTCAGGCAGGATTTTTTCTGTACAGGGCACCTAGTTTGGGGTAAAGTTTAGATGAGAGTTTTTTGATGTGGGGGCCAAAGGATAGATTTGGGTCTAACCTATACCTAGATATTTGAGAGCAGTGACTGTGGCTAGCGTGCCATTTGATTTTGTCCCCACACATAGATGGGGATTTTGCAATTTATGTAGTTTTGGTGCTGTTCCAAAGAGCATCGTTACAGTTTTGTCAGTATTTAAAAAAAATTGTTGTGTTTGATCCACTTTTCTACCTCTGAATTGTTCTTGCAGCACGGCCTCCAGCTGTGGAAGATTTGGTTTGCTGGTATAGATTACGGTGTCTGCGTACATGTGTACAGTTGAGGCTTTGCAAATGTTAGGCAGATCATTTATGAATATTGTAAATAGCAGGGGGCCGAGTATTGAGCCTTGGGGTACACCGCAAGTGACTGGGAGGGGGAGGGAGGAGCTGCCAGAAATGGACACATATTGCCATCGGTCGGATACATGTGATTGAAAGCAGGTTAGCGTGCGATTACCAATACCAGAGTTTTTAAGTTTTTTTAACACGATTCCATGGTCTACTGTGTCAAAGGCCTTGGCAAAATTAAGGAAGATGGCTCCAGATAGGTTTCCTTGTTCCATGCCCGCTTGGATATCATTGCATACTTTTAAAAGGGTGGTTGTAGTTGAGTGATTAGGACGAAAGCCGGATTGATCTGTGGTTAAGTAGTTCCAATATTGATAATAATCACGTAATTGTGTGTCGACGCATTTTTCCAAAAATTTTGACATTACAGGGAGCAATGATATCGGACGGTAGTTGGGTACCAAAGTACTGTCACCACTTTTATGGATAGGTACCACTCTCGCAGTCTTCTGGAGTTTGGGTATGTATCCAGTCGCCAGTGATTCATTGATTAAGGTTGTGACAGGATTTGCAATTGCTGGTGCACTGATTTTCAGCAGCATTGCTGGTATTTCATCAGGTCCGGACTGGTATTTCATTTTTTTGGTTACGGAGAAGTTTAGTAACGACACTAACAGGCACTGGTCTAAAACTGAATTCCTGTCTGATACAGGGTCTTTGCACAGTTGGAGGGGCCTGACCTGCATGCGGCCTTTCTGATTGCATGTCATTTCCTAGCTTAGCAATCAGGGTGGTGGCACATCCAACAAAATAATCATTAAAGGCATTTGCTACATCTAGGGGGTGTTGCAGGGTTTGGTTGTTTACTTTGACAGCAGCCGGCTGGGAGTGGATGGGGGGTGCTTGTATGTTACTTATGGTTTTCCAAAAGTTTCTAGGGTTTGATATGTTATTGTTTAGATTTTCATTGAAGTAATGGGCTTTAGCCATTTTTGTTTGTTTTGTGCATGCATTCCGGCATTTTCAGTATTCATAGTGATCATTCATGGAACCGTAGTCTTGAAATTTGACCACAGTGAATCTCTAAGCTGGTACATTAGTGTAAGATCAGCTGTAACCCAGGGGAGATGGGTACCTCTTACTCGCACTTTACGCAGCGGGGCATGGGAATTCCAGACTTGCAGGTGCTCAGACTGAAAGTATGCAATTGCACAGTCTAGGTCTGGGATTAGGTTTAGTCTGTACCATGGGAGCTGTTTGAGATCACTTAGGAAGGTGACTGAATTTCCGAGGATTACCCGGATAAAGCTGCAAACTGTTATCTGACCGATAACAAAATTGTGGTTTTTATTTTTAATGAAATTGTATCCACAGTCACAAACCACACTAAATAACTGTCCTGTAACTCTGTGCATTAAATGTCTGAAAATTAATTTATGAAGATAAAGATATTATATAAAGAGTAAACTGATGGTTATAATGTTTTATAAATGATATTTAAGCACATATGACACATGATAAAGATCATGTAACTCTTTCACATTCATATAAGTAACATATCCTGTTACTCTGTATATTCATTATATCCTTAATACATTTTAATGTTTGTCTTTTGCCATTTTTCATTTATAATATCCATAGATATTAGCAAAATTCACTGTTACCCCAGCGGGGTTGGATGCTCTGCAGATTACCTGCACGCACGCAGAGTGCGCTCAGACTGCATTCGTCTGACCCTAGCCTTAGACATTCAATACAAAATATCAGGAAAGAGCACTCCATATCAATGACCACTTTCTTCGATCTTATTCTATAGCTAAAAGCACAATTTTAGAAAATATTCAAACGCCTGACTGAGGGAATTATTATTTTTTTTTTTAAACTGTGCTTTTGGGAATTACATATTCTGATAATTGGAGATTAGATAGATATATCTCCAATTATACAGAATATATATATATATATATATATAGTGTCTACAAGGGTTATGGGTTATGTGACTAAGAGAGTAAGCTCACCCGCCAAACGGCAAACCACCTCTAGTGAAGGTGAGTTCCTATCCAAAAATGAAACCACATGTGTAGCAAACCATAACTGTTCATGCTGCTTTTCAGTCATGAGGCAGGCTTGATTGTACCTCCAGCCAGGTCATCATTGCAGCTGTTCCGTTCCGTGTCTTTGTTTTTTGATCCCAAGGTGGATTTGTTTCTGGGAGGGCATAAATAAAGGCCCACCAGCCTACCTCATGACTGAAAAGCAGCATGAGCAGTTATGGTTTGCTACACAGCAGCCTGTGGTTTCATTTTTGGATAGGACTCACCTTCACTAGAGGTGCCTTGACGTTCGGCAGATGATCTTACTCTCTTAGTGGCCATTAAAAGAAACCAAAGTCTCGAATTGTGTTTTGTTTCACACGGTGTAATAAGAATAAGCGTAGATGACACCTTTTTTTTTTCTTGTTATGTTTTATAAATGTTGCTGGGCTGGATACATTTGGTGGTTGCAACCGCCCCATCGGGGAATAGGCGCGACCCCGCTCCTCCTGTACTATGTATGCTTAATTTATAATTATAAAACACAAACACTAAATTAAAAAGTCTATACAGACAAGGAAGGAGTTACAGGAGTTAAATGTAAGCTCCTATGAGCAGGGCCCATCCACCTCTTTTTTCCATCCTATGTCTATCTGTATCTCATTCACTTTGTTTTTTGTAAACTGCTGCGGAAACTGTTAGCGCTATATAAATGATGATGATAATAATAATAAAACTCTGCTAGATATCACATAATTCTCAATTCCTCTTTTTATGAGTATATAACAAAGTATACCAGTATTTGAGTAGTTTCAGGGCCGGCCCAAGCCTTTGTGCTGCCTGGAGCAAGGATGAATTGCTGCCCCTCCCCAAAAGAAATAAAACATGTGGTGTGGATGAGCGTATCAGAGCTCCAAAGCAATAAAACTCACAGTAATGTGCAGGGTGTATGAGTGGGTCACAGAGCTCCACAGCAATAAAACCCACAGCAATGTGCAGTGTTTATTACGCGATATTACTCCCATCTCTTGTGAATGAATACTGTTAGTATACTTTAGATCTCTAAAGATCAATGTGTTGTAGCGCAGGGGCTCTTATACCATCAGCCTCAAAGCCTTTGTATAACAAGCTAGTGATTTGTGTTGGAAGATCTCTAGCCAGCACAGAGTAATCATTCTGGATCACTGTATCTGGCATGGCGCACACAGCCATTTGTATGGACAGTATGAATGGCCCTGCGCACACAGCCTTTGTACACTGGAACACATACAGTACTCTGTAACACCAAATATTTATTGGAACAAGGTAAACATTAACACAAAAGTGGTAATAAAATGGACAACAGTGGATTTTGCAGAAACAGCACCTTTCATTAAGCAATCCCTTGCACTTTCGCTTCCATTTTCACAGCCAAAGTGTTCAGTGAGACAGCTGCAGCAAACTGAACTGCTGCAATGGAGCAATTCAGCAGCTGCTGAGGAACTGAACGCGCCTCTGGTTTGGCTCAGCTGCAATCTGTATGTTCAAATCATTAGAACTCTGGGGGTATCCAAAAACAACAATGACAAAAAAGCATTACGTATGCAGCATTCTCATCTCGTGGCTTTGCTGATACCCAGATATCTGAATACATCAGATAATCAACTCTACAGAGACTTGTAATATCAAGATGTAAGATTATCCAAGACTAAGGGGATGCCAAGAGCCTTGTGATTTGATAGGAATAATCAAAGCGAGTAAACGATTTCATAACATTAGGACTTTGTCACTTCTCATTCTGCTTTCCACTGTGTTAATGTTTTCCACCACAAGCTCAGTGTGACGTCCTGCGCCCCCTCTGGCAGAGGTGGACATTACCAGTGATGGTTGGACGTTCAGTTCCTTTTTGGATTGCGAGCCTAGAGTCACACCTGAACTCTCTAGCGGCTAATGAACCCTGCTTATAAGGAAGCAACACCCCTTAGGCGTCGCTTCCACATTCATTGAAGTCCTGGACTTAGCTGAGTGCAGTCTGTTTCCAGTTGAGCTGACCAAGTTCCCTCTAGGATTTTTCTTGTCATGTTCCTCGCTTATCCTCTGCTGTTTTCTAGTTAGTACTTTCCATAGCACCGGTACCCTCCACTGTCCCCTGTGTCCCCTGTACCCAGTTATCTTCTATATATCTTGCGTATCAGACCTCTTGCTTAGCATCCTGACTATTCTGTTTGCCTGTGACCTACTTAAACCTTTTGCTTGTATACTGCAATTCTGTTCGTATAATTCTTGTATGTACAGTTATGCTTAGTTCTGCTTTGTTTTCATTCTGTCAATGTTTTCTAGTTCAGTTCAAGTCTTGTCTATTTATATCACGCTCTATTGAATAAACCCTGTCTAGTTTACCCAGTATCTGTCTAGTGAATTCTCATTGCGTATTAGGCTCACACCCAACCCTTCTGCACTCAGAGCTAGGCCCCAACCGTGAGACTCAGGATGTAAAGGAGACTATTAGAAAGGAGGATAAACGATCAGGACATAAAGATCAGGAGAACATCAGAGGAAAAATCACGTAGACAGTACTATGTACACCCAAAGCTACCCCGGATCTGCAGAGGCCCACGTGCACAGCGTCGTACATACCTGCAGTGGACAGGCTCATGCTCACCTTTCCCTCTCTTTCTCCTGCTGGTCCTACACCCGTCGGGCCCTGGTACGAGGTTCGGCTCAGAGGAAGCACCAGGGAAACCCCTTTTTTTTCGTGGTGTCCTCTCCAGAGAAGTCCCAGCGCCTGAGGTGCCGCCCACACACATGCAGCCAGCCATGGAGGCGCGGGATTACGGCGCGTGTGGGCGGATCCTCCACATGCTGCTGGGCACAGACACGTCAGTCACTCCGCCGGCGCTGATAAAAAAAATAGTGGAACGGCGTTGGCGCAGGTGTCAGCAGCTAAAATATGCCATTCATCGAGATCTGCCGCTTGGAGCCGGTGCTCCATCCTGCACCATCATCGGACTGGCCCTGAGTAGGTTTACAGAAATTATTGCTAAATTCAATTGTGCATAGAGCCTGGATCTATCTAACAGACCCCCAACAAAGCAACCTCACTTCAGTTAATAGTAGAGCTGTAGAGAATAAATATATATATGTAATATGTAAGTTTGGTAATTAAAAAAAAGCTGTACATTTCCTATTCCTAATGATTTAACCTGTCTGTTAAGCTTTCAAATTCAATCAATTAAGGATATGCCTCTAAAACAAGCGTCTCCCTAGATGTTTATTGCCTGCAATTCCTAGAATTCTTTGAATGCAATACATGGCCAGAAAATCATGGGAGTTGTAGTTCAGAAACACCTGGGGGGCCAGAGTTTGGAGATCCCTGCTCCAAATAATTCTGGGGGGGGGGTTAATTTATTAGTTGTATAGTCTTTTCGCTCACGATAGTTGCTTTATCTCAAGGTTATTCTGTATTCTGCCTTTAAGATTTGGGCCTTAAGTCAAAGCGCAATGCTTAATTGTATATGTCATCACAAATAAAAATTGATTTGTAGCAAATTAGAAAATGCAAATTACTGCACTGGCTCAAAAGACCTTCTTTGATTTTGTCTGTTTTCACTATTAACTAAGAATAAAATATAGCAGAATAGAATATGCTGTTTACTGTCCTAAAGTCTAAAGACCATGGTTAATTGTATATGTTATCACTAGTACCTGTAGAGAAAGTGTAATCAACTAGAGTATACAGATTACTGTTCTATGTCAAGGAGACCTTGCCTTGCTTAATTGCATCTGTTATCGCGTGTATCTAGAGACCAAATGTAGCAGGGTAAAATATGCAGCCGCCTTAACCTCTTCACTCGCGTTATCATGATTTTGTATTGTAATACTTTGAAATGCATTCATTAGCATATCAAAACACATATTTTCACCCCTTTTTTTTTAAAGCAGGATTAGTGTGCCCCCTTGGATAAACAAATTCCACTATCTTCTCTATCTCCAAGCACCCTGCAGAGAAATAAAAGAATCTGCATATGGCAGCCCCAAACCTCACTGTAACATATGTTCCAATGCTTTAATGTTGTATTATAGCATCCAGGGAGCAGGGAGAGGGCAGAATATACCCTCAGGGGGTTATAATGACTGAAAATCTCTGTACCATACAGAAACAAGGTGCTACTGTATTTTGTAAATGGGCATTATGCCACATGTCGATAATATTTGTATATTGTGCTGCCATTTTTTGGAAGTTGCATTGCTAATAATCTCATTATGATCACTACAAATCCCCATACGCAGGAGATCTGATCATTTTTGTTATTTATCTTTATCACATTACAGTATTTGACAGGCAATTTCTGCCTGTAGGGTGATAATGTGTGACACTGTACAAGATAAAGGACACCATCTAGAGTAGTTCAGAACCTTTCAATCCACCAATGTTTTTGGTACTGGATAAAATAATGCTAGAAAATTAAAAAATGAGCAAATATACATTATTTGAATTTAACTATCTCAGAACATCAATCTCTGTACATTTCTATTTTACCCTATAGGGCAGGGATGGCGAACCATTTTGAGCCCGAGTGCCCAAATTGGATCGCTGAACCAACGTATGTGTCTCAAAGTGCCAACCCCGGAATTAGACCTGAATACTGATTATACATTTTAGAAAAACACTTCATACGACTGTTTGAACTAATTATGTGCTTAAGTCTTAGAAGAAAAATACAATATAAGACGTTTTAATCCTACAACGTTTTTTATTAAGAACTTGACCATCAACTGTAATAGAAGAAGGGGTCTATTTACTAAAATGGTAATTGTGGTGAATTCTAAAGAGAACTGCAAAATCTGATAGCTGAAGTTAAAAATATCCAATTCACTGCTTTTTCCTCAAGAGCTGCAGTAGCTTTTGCAATATAATGACCCCCAGCAGGCCCATTTTTAATATGATGAGCTCCAGCTCATTTTAGATTTACTGAAAGAGAGGGAGGCAGGAAGGTGTTAGTAGGACTGGTAGAGGGAGGCAGAGGTTAATAGAGCTTGGGCAAATGCACAATGCAGGAAGGGGTTAATGGCAGACAGTTAAGGCTAGCAGGCAGGCAGAGGCAGCTCCAGATTTGGTGAGGCCTTAGGGAAGCTCAGTGATAAGGTCCCACAGGGTCTTGGCTATTCGCATATGCTTTAGAAGTGGCATTTATAGTATGAGAGTATCACAGAGCTGAACAGCAATAAAACTCACAGCAATTAAAGAAAAAAAGAGAACTCAGAAAGGAGAGAGAGCGAAAGAGTAGGAGACAAAGAGCTAAGAAGGAGAGGAGACAAAAAGGGGTGAGCTGAAGACAGAGGATAGAGGAGACAGAAAAAAGAAGGTGCCATAGGCGACTCTACAGGGTGGCAAGGGGGGCAATTGCCCCCCCTAGGTTATTTCTTGCCCCCCATGTGCCCCCCACCAAAAATCAGCATCCAGCTTCCCACACTATTCAGACCACCGTTCCTGTGCATCGTATATGGACGTTCTATGTGTCATTGGAAAGTGCAGATTCTGGCCTTTCCAATGATATCCAACATGACCATATTCAGTGTAAAGTAAAAGTCATAAAACATTAAATAAAAACGTGCGCTTAAACGTAAACATTTTCACAGGGTTGAATTGGCTCAGCAGTGAAGTGGTTAATGTCCAGACTATACATTACATTGTGTATTACGTTAGTTTTTGCCTTGGTTTTAGTTGTATATTAAGGGTTAATGGGTAGACTTCATCCCTCACAGTATACATTTTATTTTTTCCTTGATTAATGGCATTTTAGGGGTTAATGGATTGGCTACATGCCTCACAGTGTATTAATTTCATGTTTTCCCTTGATCAATTGCATATTAGGGGTTATGGGGTAGGCTAAATGCCACATTGTTTATTAAGTTTATTGTATTTCCCTGGGTTTATGGCTTTTTAGGGGTTATTATGAAAAATAGAATCTAAAGGGTCCAATGATCTTTAGATCCTCTGCTTTTCGTCACATTTCGGGGAATTTATTTCGCCGAAAATATGGTGACTTCCCTATTTAGCAAATGGTCACTGTAATTTGCTAAAATTGGAGTCGCTGAAGCAGTTATCAGACATTCAGCAAAAACTGCCGAGTTGCAGCAAATAAAATATTGAATTTAAGTATCAGGTTAGTACCACAAAAAGGCATCATTGCATCACAGTGCTCTGGGGTTTTGGAATCTTATTTATATATATATATACTTATTTAGGGCACTATTACCTGGTGTGAGCTAACCCTTGCGTCGGCGTGGTTTTGCGTTAGCGCCAGGTTAATTGAGTCTAGTGCTTGACCAACAGATTGTTTGCCTCCCGCTACAAACGGGAAAAATCACTTAGTGTGTCGCTATTAGCGATTTGTACCGCAAGCTTAGTGTACTTTCCGTGTCCTTTACTTAACATGGGAGCGCTAGAGATCTCTAGCGCTTTTGCAGCTAACAGATCACTTGGTGCCAGTGCTAATTTTTTGAGGCTCGCTAATTGCAACATTTTACCTACTGCTCAACCCTGGTGCTAACTCCAAAAAGACAGAAAAAACAGGTCCACGCCCAAAATTAACAGGCAATTAACAGACAATTGAAAGGAAGGCAGCACATGTGTTCTCTTGGCCCCATACACCATACTAATGGGGATCTGGTCAGCAATATCGTTGCTGTTGCAGTAGGCTCTATTATAAATGTATCCTTTAACCACGTATATCCTAATTCTAATATATTGCTTAATTTTAAACATTTTATGCTAGGGTTATTCATAGTATGTAAAAGGTTGATTATTAGGGTGACTGTAGACCATGTTTAAAGGGACACATGAATAAGTCTTGCCAAGAAACATGTATTATTTATATGCTGCAGCAGGGAAATTTGTGTCGCTGATCTGGCCTTCCTTTTGGATCTCTTAAATGCAGTGTAAGAATTCTACATGCTGCTGGGTGGCATTTATTATGCAATGTCCATCAGCCTTAATACAGTTGTGTTCAAAATTATTCAACCCTCACTGAAATTGAGTGTTTTGGCCAGTTTGACATTGATTTTGATCATTCAGTCATCTTGCTTACAATTAAATCAAAGAGGCACGTGTAGGTCAGACAAATATAACATAACATTTATAATGAAATAACCACAAATGTCTTTTCTGTGCTCACATCATTAGCAGTTTTATTCAACCCCCAAGTGACATTCAATCTTAGTACTTAGTACAACATCCTTTTACAGTTATAACAGCTTTTAAACGTGAAGCATAGCTTGACACAAGTGTCTTGCAGCTATCTACGGGTATCTTTCCCCATTCGTCATGGGCAAAAGCCTCCAGTTCAGTCACATTCTTAGGCTTGCGCACTGCAACTGCTTTCCTTAAGTCCCACCAGAGGTTCTCAATCGGATTTAAGTCAGGTGACTGCGATGGCCACTCCAAAATGTTCAAGCCTTTAATCTGCAACCATGCTCTAGTGGACTTGGAGGTATGCTTGGGATCATTGTCCTGTTGAAAGGTCCAACGTCTCCCAAGCCTCAGGTTTGTGACGGACTGCATCACATTGTCATCCAATATCTCCTGGTACTGAAGAGAATTCATGGTACCTTGCACACGCTGAAGCTTCCCTGTACCTGCAGAAGCAAAACAGCCCCAAAGCATGATTGACCCCCGGCCATGCTTCACAGTAGGCAAGGTGTTCTTTTCTTCATAGGCCTTGTTCTTCCTCCTCCAAACATAGCGTTGATCCATGGGCCCAAACAGTTCTAATTTTGTTTCATCAGTCCACAGAACACTATCCCAAAACTTCTGTGGTTTGTCCACATGACTTTTGGCATACTGCAGTCGACTCTTCTTATTCTTTGGAGACAGCAAGGGGGTGCGCCTGGGAGTTCTGGCATGGAGGCCTTCATTACGCAGTGTGCGCCGTATTGTCTGAGCTGAAACTTCAGTACCCACATCTGACAAATCTTTTCTCAGTTCCTCAGCAGTCACACGGGGACTTTTCTCCACTCTACGCTTCAGGTAGCGCACAGCAGTCGAAGTCAGCATCTTCTTTCTGCCACGACCAGGTAGCGTTTCAACAGTGCCCTTTGCCTTGAATTTGCGAATGATGCTTCCTATGGTCTCTCTTGGTATGTTTAACATCTTTGCAATCTTCTTATAGCCATTGCCCTTCCTGTGAAGAGTAATCACCTCTACTCTTGTCTTCCTGGACCATTCTCTTGACTTCACCATGTTTGTAACCACACCAGTAAATGTCTAGAAGGAGCTGAGTATCAGAGTCATTTTAAAGCTGCCTAATTGGTGCTTATTATGCTTTATTGCTGCTCCGTGACATCCACAGGTGTTTTCAATACCTGATTGAAAACACTTGAATGAACCTCTGTTCTTCAGAGTGGTAGTCTTTAAGGGGTTGAATAATTGTGTCAATGAAGAATTCACAAAAGAAACATTTACTACTGTATTACAAAACCAATTGATGTCATTTTAGTTGCATATGGTTCTTTAAAAAGTCCTTGTAGGATTTCATTCTGAATACAATTACAAATGTACACTAAATTCCCTAAAACCCTTTACAGCATTGGGGGTTGAATAATTTTGAACACAACTGTATGTGTGTGCATCAAAACATGGATGATATGACCACCGTGGAGGATTTTAATAATGCAGGGCTGAGAGGTTATTCACTGGATGTGTTCATATTCAAGCTTGTGAGGGCGGGGGATAGGTATGGTCTGGCACTCTGCACTGGAAAAAGACAATTCTATCCTGTACACAACCGCATTAGTTTCCCTAGCGTGCGCTAAACAACCTTGTTCATGGACTACCGCGGACAAGGTGATCTGTTAGTAGGTCATCAGGCACTACGTTTTAACGACTCACGCTAAAGTTTTCCTTTAGTGATGGTGTTTTAGCTCACAGCAGGTGATAGGGCCCTTAGTTTTATTAAGTGATATGATTTATTGGTGAAAATTTTTAGTGCCCCCCCAGTTTTGATGGCGGTATCCTATGTGCCCCCTAAATATTGTTCCTAGAGTCACCACTGGAAGATGCACACTGCACTCAGAGCACTGGAGAAAGAGCAAGAGCGTGCTGGAAAGAGAGAGCCAAGACAGGGATAGACAGCTGGAACAGAGAGAGCTGGAGATAGCTAGGGTAGAGAGCTGAGACAGAAGTGGCGGGAGAGAGCGCAGACGCAGAAACGGTGGTAGAGAGCACTGAGACAGAAACGTCAGGAGAGAGCGTTGAGACAGAAACGGTGGGAGAGTGCTGAGACAGAAACAGCGGGAGAGAGCGCTGAGACAAACGGCAGGAGAGAGTGCTGAGACAGAAACGGTGGGAGAGAGCGCTGAGACAGAAACGGCGAGAGAGAGCGTTGAGACAAACGGCGGGCGAGAGCGCTGAGACAAACGGCGGGAGAGCGCAGAGACAGAAACAGCGGGAGAGAGAGCTGAGACAGAAACAGCAGAAGATAGCACTGAGACAGAAACGGCGGGAGACAGAAACCGCGGGAGAGAGCGCTGAGACATAAATGGCGGGAGAGAGCGCTGAGACAGAAACAGCGGGAGAGAGCACTGAGACAGAAACAGCGGGAGAGAGTGCTGAGACAGACGGCGGGAGACAGAAACCGCGGGAGAGAGCGCTGAGACATAAATGGCGGGAGAGAGCGCTGAGACAGAAACAGCGGGAGAGAGCACTGAGACAGAAACAGCGGGAGAGAGTGCTGAGACAGACGGCGGAAGAGAGCACTGAGACAGACGGTGTGTGAGAGCACTGAGACAGAAACAGCGGGAGAGAGCGCTGAGACAGAAACAGAAACAGAAACAGAGAGAGCGCTGAATAGTTTTCCATTAATTTGGACCATTCTCTATTGGGGGAAAAAATAAAACTTTTCAGTTTGGGGTGAGCCAAGTTGATTTTCATAGAGAGAATAAGTAGCTACTGATTCTATCTTTCCCATGGGGGGGGGTCTCAGCTTTGGGGCCAGTTTTCAAGATAAATTGTTTAAACAGTTTTTTCTTGACATTTCTCTTTCATTAATTAGAACCTGAGCGAATAAGAAGTTAATTTCAATCTGCAAATAAGATTCTGACCGAAAAAGGAGCTACCTTCTTGATTAGCAGGGACTTAACACTTGCCTTGCCCTCTTGCTCTGGTTTCAGCATGAGGAGATCAGAAGTCTTTGCTGGCTTGCCAAGGCCTCTGTTAAGGATGTTCTGGCAGTGTAAAGTGAACTCACTGACCCGGAACTGATGGCAGAGGATCATGGCATGGAATGGCATGACATTAATAAAAATAACACAAAAAAAAATACATGTTTTTTATTTTTTTACTTTATACCTGGTCATGTTGGGTGTCATTCGAAAGGCCATGCTCAGCCCTTTCGATTGACACCCTCCATGACCCCCTAGCTGCCACGGCTCTGGAGATATTGGGGTTCAAATGAACCACCTATCTCCACCAGGGGATTCCAGGCAGCTAGGGGTTCCCCGGCTATCTGACGTCTTCATGCTATGCGTGAGGACGTCAGGCAGTGAGGGGGGACCCAGGGGTGGAGGCGCCGAAGTGCAACCCGGTGCCTAAGGGGTAAGGCTAGGGTCAGACTAACGCATTTTTCGCGTTGTCCGTGAAAAAGTGCGTTCGAACGAATGGACGCATTTTTTCACAGAATACGCGATAGCGGTAATACGATTTGCATTTTCGTCCGTGATTTTGTATGGTTATCAATAAAACACTTTTTGCGTCTGGACGTGATGTTGGCCGGACATTAGCAGCGTCTGACGTCTCCTAATCACACACACATGCTGCTAGCGGACGCAGCGCACTCTGTACGTCAGTACTAGCGGTTTCCGCTCTCGAAAAAAATGCGTTCGTTTGCCACTTGCGTTGTGCGGCCGCACTTTTGTGCGGCCATTCTTCGTATGCTGCCCGGCATTGGACGTCATTTGCTGCTAGCGCAGCCGTGATTTAGTGCGGCTAAACGCATGTTAATACTGCGTTAGTCTGACCTTACCCTTAAAGCCAGGCACCGCTTAAAAGGGGAGACTCTCCCCTTTTAAGCGGAGCCTGGCTTTTTTTTGTGGGACCTCCCGATCGGGAGGGAGAAGGATCTGAATGGATCCCCCCTCCCTTCCAGGCGATCTATCGGCATTGCCGGGGGTCGCCTGGAAATGACGTCAATGCGTATGGCGCGATGACGTGATTTACATCGGGAGGAGCTTGACTTCAGTGTCTGAGGACGCTGAAGTCAGAACGCCGCAGGACCCCGGACAGAGAGGTGAGTATCTCCGCCGGGGGTCTCGCAAATCTGATGACGTGTGGGACACGTCCTCCTCAGCATACAGCAGGAATAACTGAGAAAGTGTCCTACACGTCGTCAGCAGTGAAGTGGTTAAAATGTCTTTTTTTTAAAAAACTTTTTGTCCTGGTTTCCTGTCCCCCAGGGCACTACCCGGACCCGGACATTGTTTTTAAATGTTTCTATACATCCTACAAATCCGCCACTTCACGGGCAGGTTATGTGGACCTCCTAGGCACGATATTTGAGGGAATTTTTCATTTTTATTTTTAACCCTTATTTCATGGAAAACTCACTATCCCTTTAAAAACTTTTATTTTTTTTAACTTTTTGTCTTTGTTTCCTGTCCCCCAGGGCACTACCCGGACCCCCATACACCTTTTATGGCAAATATCTAGCATATATGCCCTCTTGGAGGGCACACTAAAAATCGATCTTTGAGTCCCACTGACTTGTATTGAGTTTGTGTTCGAGTTCGAATGCGAACCGAACTCGGGTTAGAAACATAGAAACAAAGAAAAATGTCGGCAGATAAGAACCTTTCGGCCCATCTAGTCTGCCCAATTACATGGATACTTTACCTGGATTTATCTTTTGTTTAGGATAGCCTTATGCCTATCCCATGCTTGCTTAAATTCAATTACGGTTTTGGCCTCTACCACTTCAACTAGAAGGCTGTTCCATGTATCCACCATCCTCTCAGTAAAATAATGCTTCCTGATGTTACTTTTAAACCTTTGCCCCTCTAATCTAAGACTATGTCCTCTTGTTTTGCTACTTTGTTTCCGTTTAAACATACTCCCTTCCTCTACCTTGTGGATTCCCTTTACGTATTTAAATGTTTCCATCATATCACCTCTATCATATTGTTCGGCTCATCCCTAATCCACAACAGCCTTTACTGTGAGTTATATTGTTGTGGATCCAGTGCATGCTCATACACACCATCTATTATTGTGAGAGTTATATTTATATGGATCCTGTGCCTGTGCATACTGTCAGGGCTCAGCGGGCACCGCCGACCCGGCGTCCCGCCAGGCCGCCGACCCGGCTTCCTCCTTCCCGGCTCCGGGGTCGGCGTCCTCTTCGCATCCTGTGCGTGCGCTGTATGCGAGCGCGCCGCCGGCGGTTCCGGATTTAGCCCTCCCGGCGGCGTGACGTCACCTATCCCCATGTGACCGCGACGGACCAATCAGCAGGCAAGGCGCCAGATTTAAACCTGCTTTTCCCATTCCTCAGTGCCCTTTCGTGGTTTTGCCTGTCTGACCCTTAAGTGCTCGTTTATTTCTCTCAATTTGACTTACTGTGTATGACCTGGCTATCTCTCTCGACTTGTGTACCTCTATACCCCTTGACCCGGCTTGTTACTCGACTCTGTTTTCGCCTATACCCTATTGCTTTCTGAAATACGTTCCTGGCTTACCAGCGTTTACACCAGCCACTCTAAGGACTGGTTCCTGTCCTCCTTGTGTCCCTGCCTTATAGGTTCACCTCCTGTTTGTGCGAAACCCAGCCACTACAAGGACTGGTACCGCATTGTGTCTCCATCTTGCTTTACCGGCACTGCCGTTACGTACCCTTGGTTGGTGTTGGCCTGAAGACAGGGCAGCCCTCATTATTTGTGTTAACCCAGCCACTACAAGGACTGGTTTCTCTTCTACGTACTCGAGGCTCCTGTTTTCACTTAGGGCTAACCGTTCGTCCACCCTCAGGTACGTGAGCGTGCCTGACACATACACACCAGCTATTATTGTGAGAGTTATATTTATATGGATCCTGTGCCTGCGCATACACACCAGCTATTATTTTGAGTTATATTGCTGTGGATCCTGTGCATGCTCAAACAAACCAGCCATTATTGCGAGAGTTATATCTCTGTTGATTCTGTGCATGCTCATACACACCAGCAATTGCTGTGAGAGATATGTTACTGTGGATTCTGTGTACGCTCATACACACCAGCTATTACTGTGAGAATTATATTGCTGTGGATTCTGCTTATACGGTCTGCCCATTACCATGAGAGTTTTATTGTTGTGGAGCTCTGTGATACGCTCATATACACTGCACATTACTGTGAGTTTTATTGCTGTGGAGGTCTGTAATGTGCAGTGTGTGCAAGTGTGTCAGTAATGTAGAGTGGGCCATTTTACAAAGCTGGTGCTAACTTAGCCAGAGCTGTAGTAAACTTAGCAACTCCATAGACTATAATGGCTCTGATATGTTTACAACAGCTCTGGTTAAGTTAGCACCAGCTTCGTAATACTGCCCATAGTCTATGAAGGTTTTGGGCACCATTACAGTCATCGCGCTAAAATGGGGATGCTAGGGAGAAAAACCTGCGCCTGCTGGTTTCTCTTTTGCGTCCCGATTTAGTGTGATATTACAATGCCGGCGCTGAAAACACTGCCTGCATCGTCATCGGATGCTAAGTCCTGGGATGCGCGCGTCAATGCTAAGCGCCGACGCACACATCTCCTCCATGGAATCCATAGGACTCCATTGAGGCAGACTGTGCCAGTCACATGACCTGCCGGATCTCGCGAGGCGAGATCCGGCAGGTCGGCGTAGTTATCCGCAGGGGAAGACTGGGGGACTTTTTCCTCCAGTCGCTCCCTGCTCCCGGCGGACAGAGGAGGCGGTTGGAGCTGCGGTCCTTGCCGTGGGATAGGAGGTGAGTATCTGATTTTAGTGGGGGGGTTTTGGCTGGTGCTGATGGATTCTGCAGCAGTGGAATCCGTTAGCACCAAGTCCAGGCTATGGTTAACCTACATGAATCCGCAGCCAGACGGTAATTAGCGTTAGTATATTGTAATACTAATGCTAATTAGCACTTTCGCTCCCCATGTTAAGTATAGGGAGCGCAAAGTACAGTAACCTCGCATTGAAAAGTGCAAGATTCCAATCGCTAATGTTTTTTTTTAACCCGTTAGCGTTTGGATTCTAATATGGTGCGCCCGTGCTAGGGCCAGCACGGCTAATATTAATGCTCACTCAGGTGAGCACTAACGTTAGCACCAAGAATGTAATGGTGACCTTTATGTTTAAAACAGCTCTGGTTAAGTTAGTACAAACTTTGTAATATTGACCAGTATCTTTTAAACCTGAAAGTGATCGGCAGTTTCCCACGTGTGCCACAGGGATCATCTGTGCCATGTCACACAGCCATAGCTGCCTTCGCTACCACAGCAGAGAAATGGCCTTTTGTAAGTCTGGAGGGGGCACAATGGATTCCCCAATTTGCTGATGGCCACAAGTGGATTTTCTTTTCACATTAAAATATTTTTTTTCGAACATTGTGTCAGGAAATAAATCCTTTTACTGTGGGCATGGTACAAGGGGTCCTTTGAGCTCCTATTGCCCGGGGCCCCATTAGTTGTCAGTGTGCCCTGGTGCTCTTTTCTTTTTGGCGCACTTTAGGGAGCTCAATTCGCCATCCCTGTGGTGAATTCATCATTCACCGCAGGGTCCCCGAAGTCCACTGAATTGATCCACCGAACGCTGTCGCAAACCGCCGAGCGCTGTTCAAACGCAAATTCCTAAAAAATTAATTAAAAGATTTCGGGAATTGCTCTTTGAATCCCTTTAGTCACCACAGGGAGAAAGCTGTTGAGAATGTGGAGGAGAGTGGCACCAAGGTGTCACCTTCCATTGTTCTCCCAGTCAATGCATAATGGTCACAGAGCTAAAGACTTTTAGAGGACTTTGCCTGGTTTTGTGGAAAAAAAAAAAAGATCTGTCAAATCAAATCAAAATGATATGGTATGAGTTGAGGCTGCTGATGTTTAGGTGGCCCCAGTATGATAGCGCCCTCTTCTGTACTGCAAGAAGTAAGGGGAGTCTGCCCAGCTCGGCCCGGCAAGCATTGTTAGAGGTGCTCCGATGGACTTGGAGGAGGTGCTTTCAGAATTCCAGATAGAATATTTCTGTTCGGCTGGTGTCCCATATGGGTTGGTCTGGGTAGGTGATGGGGCCCCATACTTCACTGCCATAAAGGAGGATTGGAGTGAGGACGCTATCAATGATTTTAAGTCAGACTCTTACAGGCGGTTTTAGTTTGTAGAGTTTTCTCCTGATGGCATAGAAGGTTCTACACGCCTTGTCTCTTAGGGCCTCTATAGCTGGTCTGAAACTTCCCAATCGGTTTGTTTCTAGGCCGAGGTATGTGTAGCTGTTGGCTTCACCAAGAGTGCAGTCATTAAGTGTGAAAGAGGAACTCTTGGATTTTGCGTTCTTACTTTGGAAAACCATGACCTTTGTTTTCTTTTGGTTGATGGGTAGTGCCCATGCCGCACTGTATTTTTCCAGCACTCAAGGCTGTCTTGTAGACCCCTCTCTGTTGGTGACAGTAGTAGGAGGTCATCTGCATACAACAGGAACTTCACCTCGGTGTCATGTAGAGTTAGTCCTGGTGCTGAGGAGGATTCTAGAGCTTCAGCCAGTCCATTGATGTAGATGTTAAAGAGTGTTGGACTTAAGCTGCAGCCTTGTCTGCCGGAAGTAGGGATGGGCTGGCGGTTCAATGCAAACATGAGTTTGCATCGAACATTGGCCGTCAGCGAACATTGCTGAGTGTTCGCCCACAATGTACCACAATGGACCACAATGCACTTTTCCACTGGCCTGAAGCTTGTAATTGGCTACAGCTTTGCACCTGACCACAGGTCAGGTGCAAGACAGGTGCAAGACAATGCCAATCACGGCTCAGAGTCCTGATTGGGCAAATTTTGCCCAATCATGGGCTTACAGAGCTAAGTCCCGCAGCACACTATATAAGGCCTCCCCGCAGCCCCAGTGTGTGTTTGTTGCAGGAGTGAGTCAGAGAGGAGAGGAGATTGTTGCATATCAGGGTGTATCACTGAGTTATACCAGAGTTCTGGGAATTTGAATCTGTTTGTTGGCACTGCCAGCTATCAGGGTGTTCACTGAGTTATACAAGAGTTCTGGGAATTGGAATCTGTGTGTTGGCATTGCCAGCTATCACGGTGTATCACTGAGTTATACCAGAGTTCTGGGAATTTGAAGCTGTGTCTTGGCACTGCCAGCTATCAGGGACAGGGTGTATCACTGACTTATAGCAGAGTTCTGGAAAATCTGTATATCTTTAATTCTAGATACCATAGAATACCACAGTTGAATCAGAGTTCATCTGTATCTTTAATCTGTATCTTTATCTATTCAGCTATCAGGGTGTTGCAGCCTGCAGGAGAGGAAGTGAATCAGAGACAGAGAGTAGAGGACATTGGCAGCCTTGGCAGGGAAATATCAGTGAAATCGCTGATTTATAGCAGAGTTCTAAATATCTTTAATCTAGATAACACAGTTGAATCAGAGTTCTGCATATCTCCAATCTTTATACCAGAGTTGAATCAGAGTTCTGCAAATCTCCAATCTTTATAAGAGAGTTGAATCCGTGTTCTGTATATCTTTAATCTATATATCACTCACCATGTCAGACCAAAAAGGACAGGCAGACGCTCCCAGACACAGATAAGAGGGCAAGCAGCCTCTGTGTCGGAAGGCTGTGCCCCTGTTCGTCGTGGACGTGGTGCATTCTCTACAGGGGCACGCTTGTCCTTTCTAACTGGTGCTGGCCGTCTTAAGCAGCAGCAACATACAGAGGATTTGCAGGATTGGCTAACCAGGCCTTCGTCATCCTCCGAGTCCTCTGCCAGCCAGGCTTGTAGTGGTTTACAGTCCACCCCAGCTGCCTAAACATCTAATTCAGCCTCCATGTCCACAGCTACTCCTGCCGTAGCCTCACCATCATACACGGAGGAGTCAGCTGAATTGTTTGACTACAATGAGAGTGACATGCTGCTTGAGGATGCGAAGCAACTCCAGTGCTCTGATTCAAACTCTGAGGTTGAGGAAGGGAGTATAATCAGCCTAGAGGGAAGGGTGTGCCAGTGACAGACAAAGAACTGGCACTCATGTTCCCCCAGCAGCTGCAGCATACTGCCAAGTTGGCTCCAGTGACGAGGAGATAGGGGTTGATGACGATGATGAGGTCACTGACTCTACCTGGGTGCCTGATCAAACAGAGGAGTCAAGTGAGGAGGAGGAGGCACAACAAAAACGAGGCACGACGTCCTCTATGAGTAACCGTAGCCAGTTAAATGCATCAGATGTCAGAGCTGCTCAGGTGCAGAGCGCTGTTGTGTCAAAGCACAGGTCCAGGAACTCTGCTGTCTGGAAGTTCTTCACGACATGTGCAGCAGACCGCAGCATTGCTATTTGTAAGCTGCTTGGGTACCACATGCTTGAAGCGACATATGACCACCTGTCATGCATCCCGTTGGCACAACACTTCCCCTCAGTCCTCATCTGTCTCTACCCCCACTATATGTCATGCCATGTCTACAACCTCCACTGACAGGGATGATGTTATAGTAATGGGTGTACCAGGTCCTTCCTCACAATGTGACAGCATCCCATCAGCTGCAGATTTACGCAGTCAGATTTCATTGCCCCAGCTGCTGCAGCGTAAGAAACAATGTAGTCCCAACCATCCCCAAGCACAGCGTCTAAATGCCAGCTTGGCAAAATTACACGCATTACAGCTGCTGCCTTTCCAGCTGGTGGACTCTGCCTCCTTCCGTGAATTTGCCGAATGTGCTGTACCACATTGGCAGGTCCCAAAACGCCAGTTCTTTTCACGGAAGGCCATTGCAGCACTATACCAGCACGTGGAAGACAATGTTATGGAGTCATTGGGAAAGACAGTCAGCAGCAAGGTGCACATTACTTTAGACACGTGGTCCAGCAAGCATGGGCAGTGCCATTACATTTCCTTCATGGCACACTGGGTAACTCTGCTTGCAGCTGGGAGAGATCCACCAGGACTAGTGATGGGCCGAACACCCCGTGTTCGGTTCTCATTCGAACACGAACACTTGAAAAAGGTCGAATTCGAACGCAAACACGATTCGAACTCAATCGACTCAAATGTTCGATTTTTAGAGTGCCCTCCAACAGGGCATATATGCAAGATATTGGCCATAGAAAGGTGTATGGGGGTCTGGGTAGTGCCCTGGGGGACAGGAAACAAGGAAAAAAAGTAAAAATAAAAAAGCTTTTAAAGGAACAGTGATTTTTCCATGACATAAAGGTTAAGAATAAAAATGAAAAATTCCTTCAAATATCGTGCCTAGGAGGTCCCCATAACCTACCCGTGAAGTGGCGGATTTGTAGGATGTATAGAAACATTTAAAAAGAAAAAAATGATATTTCAAATGACGGTAAATGGTTTTCCTTTAATCTTTTCATAAACAACTGCTTGGAGCGGCAGTCTGTATTAAAAGGAGGAGACGTTTTACTATACGCAGAACAAGTTTAGTGATTTTTTGGCTAAATTATAGTGAAACCTATGCAGGCTTTGGATGAAAGTAACAACAGGTGCATTAAAATTCCATGAGCCTTAACATATGCTGCGGCGTTCACCGCATATTTGTAACGATTCCCCAGGACAGACCTGGTAGGATCCCTGGTAACAGTCTTCTAACCCTCCGGTACTTAGGATGGTCGGGACTTGGGATCACTAAACCTAACCTCTAGCAGCCACACAGGCCACGGAGACAGCACCAACAATATACACCACAGACTTATATCAATATATGTTTGTACTGCGCTATAGTATATGGCAGGATGGAAGCGCACCAGCAGTAACAAGCAGCGGAATATACCAGACAGGGGCGCAGAGCGAAAGTAGTTGTTATAACAAAACTGGGTCAACAACATTTAGGCACTAGTACTGCGCTACTGTACATGGTGAGAATCGGCGCACACCAGTAGCAACAGGAGGCAAACAGAACAGGCAGGTAGTACACCGAGATAATAGTCAAATGGCAGGCAAAGCCTGCAACAGATCGGGTCCTCAGAACAAGCAGGGTAAGTAACAAGTATACTTCAGAGAAGATACGCTATTAGTGTAGCGAGGAAGCTGGCTGCGCATTTTACATCACTCCCTCTACACTAATAGCGTATCTTCTCAGAAGCTTCATACAACGCGCCGGTGTATGCAGCGTCTAACAGTGTGGGAGACGGGGGGCTGCGCTTGTTGGTGGATCCAGGAATCAGGTTAGTATTTGAAAGAAAAAAAAGTTTTACTTTATGTTCCTTGGGACATTTATAAATGTCCACGGATTTTTTTTTGCAGAAATGTGTCGCCTTACCTTAGCCTGGTGGTCAGTCAGTGGAGGCTCCCTGGATCCTGGTTGTGGGGGGGGGGGTGGGTCTGCCGTGGCCGCAGATGCAGTGGCTCCCTCCCTGAGCCACCTCTCTGCCACATGCAACCGGCCGGCCTGCCCGCACAGTCGCAGCTATGTCATCCGGCGGCCGCATGCTCCTCAAGGGATCCTTGGGAGGCCCCGGCGGGCTGCCCTCTGCAGTGCCTGATTAGAGGGCCTTGTCTGCCTGATGTTTAGCAACAAGATTGTTTTATCCCATAGGCTTCAATGTTAAAAATATTTCCATTTTAATTCAATATCTAATAAACAGTTGCTTATAATATTCTGCAGTAAAGAGTCGCTTTATTATTAGATTTTTTTAGGATTTTTTAAGCATTTTTTACAATGAACTTTTTGTGAACGGCCTGAAATGTTTGAAGTTCGCTGAACGGCCGAACGGGCGATTGTTTGAATCGAACCGAACGCCCATCCCTATCCAGGACAGGGCTCTGTGCTGGAGCTTGTTCATCCACTGCGCCTCCAGAAAGATGCTTATATGAGGTCTGTCTGCTCCAACACCTCTTCCTCCTCCTCCTTCTCTGTCTCTGGCAAAGTGGGCAGTTAAACCGACGTGCGGCAGGGGCTACGCAATGGCTCAAGCAAAAAGATGCCATAGTGTGCTTGAGCTGGTTTGTTTAGGGGACAGGAGCCGCACCTGGCCAGAAATTCTGTCAGCTCTGCAGGGGCAGGCGCAGAGATGGTTAACACCACGCCAGCTTGAGCTGGGAATGGTCATCTGTGATAATGGCAGCAACCTTCTCTCCACCCTTCACCTGGGTAAATTGAAGCATGTACCATGCCTAGCACACGTCCGAAATCTGGTGGTACAGCATTTCCTAACCAGGTACCCAGGGCTGGCAGAGCTTCTCAACCAGACCAGAAAAGTCTGCAGCCACTTCAGACGGTCATTCCCAGCAAGCGTTCGCCTGGCAGAAATTCAAAGAGAATTCCACCTTCCCACAAACCATCTGATCTGTGACATGCCCACCAGGTGGAACTCGACATTGGCAATGCTTTAGCGTCTGCACAAGCAGCAGAGGGCCATCAATGAGTACTTGTGTGAGTATGGCACAAGGACAGGTTCAGGTCAACTTGTTTTTTTTTTTTTACCCCGCAGTGGCAGATGATCAAGGATGCATGCACTGTACTGTCACCATTTGAGGAGGCAACGAGGATGGTGAGCAGGGACAGTGCATGCATCAGTGACACAATTCCTTTAGTGTTCCTGCTGGAGTGTACTCTGCGCGGAATTATAGATGTGGCACTAGAGGCAGAGTAGCGGGAGGAAGAGGAGGACTTCCCTAGCTCTCAAGGCCCAGTCTTTATGCAGGCAGCATGCCTACGGTTCCTCAGATCAGACAGGAGGAGGATGAAGAGGATGAGGAGGAGGAGAAGGAATATGTAAGTTGTGGGGGCATTGAAGGTGGAAATTCCTCAAGGGAGGGTTTTGTGTCCCCAGAAACCCAAGGACTAGTACGTGGCTGGGAGGAGGTAGTGCACGATACGGTCATCCTCAGTGACCAGGAACACTCAGAAGCTAATGCCACCTCCAACCTACGCTGCATGGGCTCCCATACTGCAAAGCCTGCTAAAGGACCGCAGGATTCGTGCTATCAAGGAGAGGGATCATTACTGGTTGGCAACCCTTCTTGATCCACGATACAAGGGTAAGGCTGCAGAGCTCATCCTGCCCTCACAGAGGGAGGACAGGATGAAACAACTTGAGGACGCTCTAAAGCGACACTTGTGTAACACCTTTCCAGGCACTGGTAGGTTACCAAGTGATGACACAGGTGCTTCTGAGGCTGCGGTTTATCAGAGGAAGAGCAATGAAGGGGGCCGCTTGGCTGATGCCTTTTGCAATTTTTTTAGTCCACGACGCCCAGGAATGTCAAATGTAGGCACCCATTGCCAGCGTCTTCCCCATATGGTACAGGACTACTAGGGGCAAGGGCAGACCTGGATACCTTTTACAGCAGATGATCCACTGGCTTACTGGGTGTTGAGATTGGATCACTGGCCAGAACTTAGCCAATATGCTATGCAGCTAGTAGGTTGCCCTTCATCCAGCATGCTTTCTGAATGGACATTCAGTGCCACTGGAGGTTTTGTCACAGACAAAAGAGTGCGTCTGTCCACCGACTCTGTAGACCGGCTTACATTTATAAAAATGAATCAGTCCTGGATCAGCAGCTATCACTCCCCTGATGCTGATGTAACTGAATAGATCAGGGATCTCTTCTGCATTCCCAAAACCTCCACCACTGCACTCTTCCACAATACCTCAGAGGGGTTACGTTGTGAAGGCACTAGCTGGCACCAAAGGCCCAATATTTGGGTGCACTGATGCATGTACAAGATTCATATCATTGTCCTGCACTCTTCCACAATACCTCAGAGGGGTTACGGTGTGAAGGCACTAGCTGACACCAAAGGCCCAATATTTGGGTGCACTGACGCGTGTACAGAATTCATATCATTGTAATATTTGACGGCAGGGTCCTCCCCTGCACTCTTCCACAATACCTCAGAGGGGTTACGGTGTGAAGGCACTAGCTGGCACCAAAGGCCCAATATTTGGTTGCACTTCCACTGACGCGTGTACCAGATTCATATCATTTTAATATTTGACGGCAGGGTCCACCACTGCACTCTTCCACATTACCTCAGAGGGGTTACGGTGTGAAGGCACTAGCTGGCACCAAAGGTCCAATTTTAATGCACCTGTTGTTACTTTCCTCTAAAGCCTGCTTACGTTTCACCAGAATTTAGCCAAAAAATCACTAAACTTGTTCTGTGTGTCCTAAAACGTCTCCTCTTTTCATACAGGCTGCCGCCCCAAGCAGTTGTTTATGAATAGATAAGAGGGAAACCATTTACAGTCATTTGAAATGTCATTCTTTTCTTTTTAAATGTTTCTATACATCCTACAAATCCGCCACTTCACGGGCAGGTCCTAGGCACCTCCTAGGCACGATATTTGAAGGAATTTTTCATTTTTACTCTTAACCTTTATGTCATGGAAAAAGCACTTTTCTTTTAAAACCTTTTTTTTAAAACTTTTTTCCTTGTTTCCTGTCCCCCAGGGCACTACCTGGACCCCCATACACCTTATAAGGCAAATATTTTGCATATATGCCCTCTTGGAGGGCACTCTAAAGTTCGAACGTTCGAGTCCCATTGACTTGCATTAAGTTCGAATCGTGTTCGCGTTCGAATTCGAACTTTTTCAAGTGTTCGTGTTCGAATGCGAACCGAACACGGGGTTGTTCGGCCCATCACTAGCCGGAAGTACTCTGTTTTCTTTCCATTCACCTTTATGCTGCAGAAGTTCTCATTATATGAGCTCTTGATTAGGGATGGGCTGGCAGTTCGATCCGAACACGAGTTCGATTCGAACATTGCCCGTTGGGCCGTTTGGTGAACATTGAACATTTCTGCGTGTTCGCCGCGTGTTCGCCCACAATGCACCACAATGGACAACAATGCACTTTTCCACTGGCCTGAAGCTTGTAATTGGCTACAGCCTTGCACCTGACCACAGGTCAGGTGCAAGACATGTGAAAGACTATGCCAATCAGGGCTCAGAGTCCCGATTGGGCAAATTTTGCCCAATCATGGGCTCACAGAGCTAAGTCCCGCAGCACACTATATAAGGCTTCCCCGCAGCCCCCCAGCGTGTGTTTGTTGCTGGAGTGAATCAGAGAGGAGAGGAAATTGTTCTATCAGGCTGTATCACTGATTTATACCAGAGTTCTGTGAATTTTAATCTGTGTCTTTGCACTTCCGCACTCCAAAGACGCTCGTCTGACACTAGCCTAAATAGTTTCAAAATTTTGTCCCGAGAATAGAAATACCCAATTTTAAAATGGTTTTGATGTTTAACCCCTTCACTGCTTAGCCAGTTCACCTATGTGCGCTGAGCTCATTATGACTGTTTTATGCTCATAATTGATCAGGCCTTTACAATGATGTCAAGCATGACCCTCTAGCTGCGGATCGGGAGATAAGGGGGTCCAAAGGATCCCCTATCTCCACTTGGCAACTAGGGGTTAACTGGCCCACTGACATCCTCACACATATGGCGAGGATGTCAGTGGGTAGGGGGTGACCCGGAGGCTTGGCTGACATCCAAGATGCCAGCCACCTCTAGGTTTAAAATTGCAATCCGGCAGTGAAACAGTTAAACTCTTGCCCTTTCCAGCGGTGTAATTTGTTTGTTTCTAACTTACACGGTTGGGGAGATAGAGGCACGGCCGGCACTGCCGCTAGGCCAACTAGGCGGGCGCCTAAAGCGCAGCCCGCCTAGGGCACAGCCGGCCGGACCAATTGTAAAAATAAAAAAAAATTGTAAAGAAAAAATGCCCGCGGGGCAGCCTGGGGCGGCCGCGTGCTGCAGCCAGCCCCAATACCTGCCGGCGTCGCCGCCGTCGTCAAGGAGATGGAGGCGTGGACTTGGTGCTTCCAGCTTCCTGGACCAAGTCCATGCCTCCATCTCCTTGACGCCAGCGGCGACGCCAGCACGCATTGAGACTGGCTACAGGAAGACGGAGACAGTGCAGGAGGCAAATATCCATGTGTGAGCTGATGGGCAAATACCCATGTGTGAGCCTAGGGGCAAATATCCATGTGTGAGCCTGGGGGCAAATACCCATGTGTGAACCTGGGGGTAAATATCCATGTGTGAGCCTGAGGGCAAATATCCATGTGTGAGCCTGGGGGCAAATATCCATGTGTGAGCCTGGGGGTAAATACCCATGTGTGAGCCTTGGGGTAAATACCCATGTGTGAGCCTGGGGGAAAATATCCATGTGTGAGCCTGGGGGCAAATACCCATGTATGAGCCTGGGGGTAAATATCCATGTGTGAGCGTGGGGGCAAATATCCATGTGTAAGCCTGGGGGCAAATACCCATGTGTGAGCCTGGGGGCAAATATCCATGTATGAGCCTGGGGGTAAATGCCCATGTGTGAGCCTGGGGGCAAATATCCATGTGTGAGCCTGGGGCAAATATCCATGTGTGAGCATGGGGGTAAATACCCATGTGTGAGCCTGGGGCAAATATCCATGTGTGAGCCTGGGGTAAATACTCATGTGTGAGCCTGGGGGCAAATATCAATGTGTGAGGCTGGGGGTAAATACCCATGTGTGAGCCAGGGGGCAGATATCAATGTGTGAGCCTGGGGCTGATATCCATGTGTGAGCCTGGGGGCAGATATCCATGTGTGAGCCTGGGGCAGATATCTATGTGTGAGCCTGGCGGCAAATATCAATGTGTAAGCCTTGGGGGTCAAATATCAATGTGTGAGCCTGGGGGCAAATATCAATGTGTGAGCTGCTGGGCAAGTATCCTTGTGTGAGCCTGGGGGCAACTACCCATGTGTGAGCCTGGGGGCAAATATCCATGTGTGAGCCTGGGGAAAATATCCATGTGTGAGCCTGGGGGCAAAAACCCATGTGTGAGCATGGGGCTAAATATCCATGTGTGAGCCTGGGGGCAAATATCCATGTGTGAGCTTGGGGGCAAATATCCATGTGTGAGCCTGGGGCAAATATCCATGTGTGTACCTGGGGTAAATACCCATGTGGGAGCCTGGGGGTAAATACCCATGTGTGAGCCTGGGGGCAAATATCCATGTGTGAGCCTGGGGGCAAATACTCATGTGTGAGCCTGGGGGTAAATATCCATTTGTGAGCCTGGGGACAAATATCTATGTGTGAGCCTGGGGGTAAATACCCATGTGTGAGCCTGGGGTAAATACCCATGTGTGAGCCTGGGGGCAAATATCCATGTGTGAGCCTGGGGTAAATACCCATGTGTGAGCCTGGGGGCAAATATCAATGTGTGAGCCTGGGGGCAAATATCCGTGTGTGAGCCTGGGGCAGATACCCATGTGTAAGCCTGGGGGCAGATATCCATGTGTGAGCCTGGGGGCAAATATCAATGTGTGAGCTGGGGCAGATATCCATGTGTGAGCCTGGGGGCAGATATCAATGTGTGAGCCTGGGGGCAGATATCCATGTGTGAGCCTGGGGGCAAATATCAATGTGTGAGCCTGGGGGAAAATATCAATGTGTGAGCCTGGGGGAAAATATCAATGTGTGAGCCTGGGGGCAAATATCAATGTGTGAGCTGGGGGCAGATATCAATGTGTGAGCCTGGGGGCAAATATCAATGTGTGAGCTGGGGCAATATCTCCATGCCATGTGTTAGCTGGGGCAATATATCCATGTGTTAGCTGGGGCAATATATCCATGTGTTAGATGGGGCAATATCTCCATGTGTGAGCTGGGACAATATCTTCATGCCATGTGTGAGCTGGGGCAATATCTTCATGCCATGTGTTAGCTGGGGCAATATCTCCATGTGTGAGTTGGGGCAATATCTTCATGCCATGTGTGAGCTGGGGCAATATCTTCCTGCCATGTGTGAGCTGGGGCAATATCTTCATGCCATGTGTTAGCTGGGGCAATATCTCCATGTCATGTGTGAGCTGGAGGCAAATGTACCCATGTGAGCTGGGGCAAATGTACCCATGTGATCTGGGGGGCAATTGTACCCATGTGAGCGGGGGCAATATATCCACCATATGAGAGCTGGGGGCAAATATACCCATGTGGTTTGTTTTTGGGGGGGGTGCAAGTAGCTGGTCTTGCCTAGGGCGCAAAATAGTCTAGCACCGGCCCTGGATAGAGGCCTCCAAAAGAGCCCCCCCTCCCCTTCCTGAATTTTACTGCAGGCGTCAGTGGGCACCTGCCGATGACGTCATCACACAGCATGATGTCGTCATCATGCTGCGCGATGATGTCATCGCGTCTGCTGACCCCCTGGAAATGGCGGGGCAGGCTTCCAGCCTACCAGATACGCCTGGTAACTGGCGAAGGAGGTAAGTATCAGCAGGAGGGAGGTTAGGAGACCGCTGACGTACCATGTACATCTGCAGGTCTAAGGGAGACCCGTGGTGATGTCGTACATGGTACATCAGCGGTCGGGAAGGGGTTAAAAGGAGCACATGTTATACAGTAAGTGGAAGGTCTTGAAGGTCCAAGGGATTAGGTGCATGTTATCTTAAAACCCTGGGTCCTTTTGCGATGGCACAATGTGTTATTATGTATTGTTTCATCTACAGCGCATGCTGCGAGGAGAAGCAGGGGTTCTTTGGACCCTCTGAATCTCCATGCTTTACACCTCACATGCTCAAGTGAGCTTCAGAGTCTGTTCTTTCCAATGTTACTAAACATGACCATGTAAATTGGAAAGAAAAAAAATATATATGTATATCCCAGCCACTGAGGAGGAAGTCAATTCCTTATTGTCCTCCTCACATCTCACCACATGCCCGCTCGACCCCATTCCCTCGCATCTAATTCCTCCCCTCTCCTCCTCCCTCACCCCTGCTCTCACACACATCTTCAACCTATCTCTCTCCACTGGCTCCTTTCCATCCGCCTTCAAACACGCGCTAGTTACCCCTTTACTAAAGAAACCATCCCTCGATCCCAACTCTCCATCCAACTACCGCCCTGTATCCCTGCTTCCCTTCACATCAAAGCTCTTAGAAAAACTAGTCTTCAACCGCCTCTCCCTCTTCCTGTCCTCCAATTCCCTACTTGACCCCCTGCAATCTGGCTTCCGTCCCCTTCACTCAACTGAAACTGCCCTCACCAAAGTCACCAACGACCTCCTAACTGCTAAAAAACACGGCCACTATTCTATTCTCATCCTGCTTTACCTCTCGGCTGCTTTTGACACTGTTGACCACCCCCTCCTTCTACAGACCCTCAACTCTCTGGGTCTCGGTGACACAGCAGTCGCTTGGGTCGAATCCTATTTATCCAACAGGTCCTTCTGTGTGTCCTTTGCTGGAAACTCCTCCTCCTCATTGCCTCTATCTGTTGGTGTACCTCAAGGCTCTGTCCTTGGTCCTCTGCTCTTTTCCATCTACACCTCCTCCCTGGGCAAAATCATCAACAGCTTTGGCTTTAATTACCACCTCTACGCTGATGACACTCAGATCTACCTCTCTACCCCTGATCTCTCTCCTCCTGTCCTTTCAAAAGTCAGTGACTGTTTATCTGGCATCTCCTCCTGGATGGCCTCCCACCACCTAAAGATCAACATGTCAAAGACTGAACTCCTACTTATTCCTCCCTCCAATGCCTCCCCACCTCCTGACTTCTCTATCACGGTGGAGGGTATCACCATTTTCCCATCAAACCAAGTTCGCTGTCTTGGAGTTACACTTGACTCTGCTCTTTCCTTCATCCCCCACATCAAGTCTCTTTCCTCCTCCTGCCGAATACCAACTGCGTAATATTTCCCGAATTCGGCCATTTCTTACCGCTGTCACCACAAAACAACTCATACACGCCCTGGTAATCTCCCGACTCGACTATTGCAATAATCTCTTATCTGGCCTCCCTCTGTCCCGCCTCTCCCCCCTACAATCCATCCTGAACGCCTCCGCCAGGCTAATTCACCTCACCCGCCGCTCTGTCTCTGCCGCTCCCCTCTGTGAGTCCCTTCACTGGCTCCCCATCCACTGCAGAATTAAGTTCAAAATCCTTATCCTTACCTACAAAACCCTCACTAACTCAGCTCCCCACTACCTGTCCTCACTAATCACCAAATACACCCCGGCCCGCTCCCTAAGGTCAAACAGTGACCTGCGCCTAGCTTCTCCCCGCATCACCTCTTCCCATGATAGACTGCAGGATTTCTCACGCGCAGCCCCCACTCTCTGGAACGCTCTCCCTCGTACTGTCAGACTTTCCCCTAACTTCTCTTCCTTCAAACGCTCCCTTAAAACGTTCCTATTTAGGGAAGCCTACCACCCAACTCACTGACACAACCATCAATCACTCTCACCTTACAGTCCTCTCCTCCTGTTTCCAACCCCAACCCTCCTAGATTGTGAGTTCCCACGGGAATAGGGCCCTCATCTCCTCCTGTACTGTTTGTCAAATGTTGTTCAATGTATTGTAACCCTGTCTATACTGTGCTTATTGTACAGCGCTGCGGAATATGCTGGCGCTTTATAAATAAAGAATAATAATAATAATAATCCTTTTATTTCCCCAAAGGCAGTGACATTGCCCATTTTTCAAATATAAAATGAGCATTGCTTCCGCCATTACTAACCTTCTCATTTCCCAAGCAGGGAGCAAGTCCAATCTTTTATACATAGGCATAGTATTCATAAAACGCAATGTGCCAAAATACATGTGGAAAAGTAGCATTTTTTTCCAGTTTTGGTTAAAATTGCATATTTTCTCTGGAAATTTAAGAAACAGGTTCTCCATTTCTGATTTTATTTTTTAACCTCCCTAGCGTTCCGCTTCTGACATATTTTATATGTCAGAAACGGAACAATTTATTTGGCCCCCTAGCGGTATTTGAGTGTGGCTCAGGGTTAATTTCATTGCTGAAAGTGGTAACCCCAAGCCACACTCAGGCTGCCGCTGGATACATACCCGTCACTGCGCTCCCTCGCTGTCCCTCGCATTTTCCTCCGGCGATCGCAATGTCCTACTTCCTGGTTCCCTTCTCGAGAGGAGGGAACCAGGAAGCAGAACATCGTGATCGCGGGAGGAGAATGCGATCGCAGAGGTTAGCGAGGGAGTGCTGGGGGACAGGTATGTATACCGGTGGGTGTGGCTCGGGGTTACCGCCTTCAGCTTTGGAAATTAACCCCGAGCCACACTTGGGAAAACCAACAGGTAGGTTAAATAGCAACCCTTTCAAGATAACCACAACGGTTTGGATGATTTGCTGCAAATGATTTAAATCCGAGTGCATCAATTACGAAAAATAAATCACATTTTTTTGATAAAGGATTTTGACATGACATGACATATACACATAGAAATTATATACTTTGAATCTCCTGAAAAAAGGATATATCATTTGCCTGCTCTTATAATAAAACATGGCTTCAATCACGGTTAAACATAATGAGCACATAATTGTGAACATGAGCTCAGCACACAAGGTGAAATGACTCCATAGTGAAGGGGTTAAGGACAGAACTGCTGGCTGAGAATACTTTGAAATCTATTCCATTAAATACATAATGCCACAGCTGTTTGTTTATAATAACTCATACTCTGTAAACTGTCATCCATTTTTCTGCAGACCGCAGCTCTACATTTGTCATGCACCCCCTTCCTGCCTCCTCTGGTAATGAGCCAATCAGAAGAGCAAAAGGCAAGACTAGGGGGCATTCATATAACAGACCTCAGATCAAAGTTGCCAATGTTTTTTTTTCCTTCAAACACTTAAAGGAAAACAGATAGCGATTGTAAAAATGAATTGCAGCCAATACTCACAATCCTCAAAGACACCCAGAATGCAAATCCATACTCATGCTCATTTTTTGCTATGCTTGAAGGACAAAACCTCAATTAAAATTGAGCAAATGCCTATGCCTTCTCAGTTGCTGTTTCTACAGCTTAAACATTGTTTTGTTGTTTATTTATACCCCACTGCCCTAACCTTCACATTAGCCTTGAGCTTACACACAATTTATTACTATTTAGTTGAATTTATTTTTTGCCCTCTCCCCCAAAAAAACTCGAGGGGCGCTGTCCATACCACCTCAATGAAGGAGCCTCCAAAGTCTATTCCAGAGGTGCTGCAAACTTTTCTTTGGGGCCTACTTTTGTGCCATTTAACTGCACATTAATGTTTCGTATAGGTTTTATAGGAAGAGTTAGTGCAGGTCAGTTTGAGAATAGCTAGCGTTATTCTGTCTTGCAGCCAGTAATGCCAAAATATTATCGTTTGTTTAAAAACTGGGGTTAAGGGTATTTTTGCTTTAGCAAAATCACTTAACACACAATTTTAGCCCACCAAAATATTAAAAATTTGCTTATGGCCCCAGGGCTGAGAGGTCATTACAATCCGCTGCCTCCTTAGTACAGCAGCAGAGAGCACTGAGAATAAATACTTCCCAGTGTCCTATTGCCATCCCAGCAATCTTATTGAGGGCTATCCGTTATAATGTGTAACTGTTACTTGCTCCCTACGTTACGGGTTTAGCTGCTAATATAGTTGCCCACTCTCAATAAGGCCAGTAATTGTGAGCAACTAACCCCTCATTCCAAATTTTCCAGTAGAAAATCCCTCTTCCTAAATAGGGCTACCTATTTGTTTCCACGGTATATATTTTACATAATAGGGATGGGAATGGGGTGTCAGATCTTTTGCTGCAAAGCCAAAGAATACCAGCTTGTACTCCCCAGTCCAGGACAAAAAATGCCAACCCTCCCATAACAAACGGGTTTATGAAAAGGGTTTCTATATTTTTAAAAACACACCGTTTAGTAATTGTAACAAATAAAGATGCCATTGACGTAAGGTAGAATCACCCATCAGATAGATTTTCGTATTGTTCAAACAGGAATATATTTGTTCCTTGTTAGGAAATCGCTTGATGCTACAAAACACAGGATTCCAAACATTTTTGTGCCAGAAGCCACTAGGGTATGGGGATTCCATGCCAATCTTACAAAATTCTCTCATAGGTGGCGAAGAATCTAGGAGAAAAATAAAACAAGCAAGAATTTTTAACGCAATAATGATTACACGATGTTTGAGGACTTAAATAGCTACATAATTTATTTAATTTTCTCTGTCAATTTCTATAAGAAAAAGTACATGCACATAGCACATTTTTAAAAGTTTGTTTAAAGGCGAAAAGTCCTAATATACTGTATATATATATCATGTTGAAGATATGCTAGCACTCTGGGATTCCACAAAATTATCTTTATTATTCCGTTTTTAAAAAAAATCAACGTTGCAGTTCCTACAAGAAACTTGTTTCATGTGTAGGAAAGGAATGAACCTGCAACCTGCTTGTGTAAGGAATCATGTTAGATTATATAACTTATAAAATCTGGGTGCAAACCAGCATAAAGATATACCCTGTACATCCAATAGTCACCGCATAACAGGATGATGCAGCCGGTATCCGTCTGATATAAACCTCCGTAGTTGTAAGGGAGCGGCGGTTATCCATATTTGGTGATAGAATCCAAGGAAGCACCTCCAGCGGGATCAGTGGATGTAGCAAACAGGGTCAGCCAGTCGTAAAGCCAAGATTGGCTGATTTGCACATAGATTCTATATTGTGTGCCACTACACTTGTGAGTGGTTTCATTTTTTTAACTTGTCTGTTTTAAAGCATTACGGGCCCTATTACATTCTTCACGCAAAAACACACGCGCAACGTGTGAATTTTTGCGCGAAGCGTTAAACGTTAACGCGTGTAAATTAACGCTGGTATTACAATCCTCGCACATTTTTTCATCCGTCAAAAAATAAAGTGTGCAAAAAAGACGAGCAAAAACGTGCGCGCATTAACGTTGCGCGCAGAAATGCAGACTGTTTTTTCACGCAATTCAGCCTTCAGAATTCAGAACGACAATTGTCTCCCGTTAAGTTTTTGCACCTGCCAAAGTCAATTTGAGAATGTATGCTGCAGCAATAATAAAAACACGCACAACTTCTCAATTTTTTTGTTTGGGTATGCCTAAAATGTGTAACTATGCTTTGCCGTTTTTTTTTTACGGGCTGGTGTATTTAGGTTCGGCCAGGACGTTCAGATTTGCTATTACCACCAAGTTATAGAAGTCGTTAAAACTATGGGCGCAAACGCTGTGCGTTAAATTTTGTGCATAGATTGTAATACCATCCGCATACCAGTGCACAAACGCATTTGCGCTCACAATGTTAAGTCCACATGCACGCAGTACATTACGCTCGCAAAGGGTTCGTGCAGGTTCACCCGTTGTAGATGTTAACACGCATTTTTTGCGCGGGCATTGTAATACGACGTTCAGCGCAAAGGGTTTTCCCCCTTGCGTTAATGCGTTTTTGTGCACGCGTTAACGTTTGCAAAAAAAATGTAATAGGGCCCTACATTTTTACGCTATGATGCGTTTGTATGCTCTATAATTGTAGCCCACACCAGGAGGTTCCAGTACTTGACCCATGGTTTATGTGAGTTCTTCAATTTCTTTCACTGCATACTCCATCGTTTGGTTTTTATATTGTATTTAAGCACTTTATATGTGTGGGGGAGTGCTGTGAGCTGTTGTGATCAGTGTTGGCAAATTCACCCACTACACCTACATTTTTCTAGATTATAGACCTGCCTCCAGGTCAGAGGTCAGAACAGGAAACAGGAAGTATAAGCATAGTCATTACATAAAATCTCCCTTTTTTTTTACATTGAATACAAACTTTGTAAACAATTAACCTAAAACAGATACAGAACAGTCTCGAACATGGCATACTGTGTGACTGGTAGGTACACTACAGATTGAGTCTATCTGGAGGTCTTGAAATTCGACCACTACGCAAGGCCACAGAGATTTTGCCTGGGGAAGGTTGTGCAGCTCCAGTAGGCGCCGATAAAGAGCCGCCCTCTCTTCTGTCTGGGGCTTTCAGCACAGACAAACTTGATTTGTATAGGTGGCTGTAATATATCATTCTCATTGTATCCTTCTGATAAATTTTCAAAAATTAGAAACACACAGGGAAAAATCAGAAACGATGTTCAGCAAAGAAGAAACAGGGTAACCCTTAATAGTGTGCACGTGAAACAAAAGAGAAATTACTGAACATTTAACATTTAACATTTGATAATAAATTTGGCATCCATAGACACAAAAATGACGATTAAAACCACATATATAAGAAATGAGGAAAGGGGGGGTAATGTTGAAATGCTTAAATAAACCTCAGTGAATACACTAAGAAGTGAGATAATATACACACTCACAAAGAATGTTTATAACATTGGGTATGGGGCCACCCTATGTTGTTATAAACATTCTTTGTGAGTGTGTATATTATCTCACTATTAAATGTTCAGTATCCTTCTGATAGGACCGCAGTATTCTCTCCGCTTTGCGGATGTGGTCCAGGAGGACTAGGAGCATCGAGCGCCTCGGGAGGATCACGTGCAGGATGCACATAGGCTTGTGCGATGAGTCGCTCCGCTCCTCGCAAGTCGACCCGATTGAGTCGGTAAAGAGTGCCGTCTACATCCACAAGATATGAGCAAGGGGCAACCCACTGAACACAGGAACCCAGTCTCCAGCGACCAGTCCTGTCACCAGGAAGTGGTGTCATATGGATTGGCTCTCCGATGATTAGTTCAGGTTAGTCTTTAGCAGACACATCATAAGACAGTTTGATGACCTGTTACCTCCTCCGAAGTTTCCCTAGAACACCTGTAACCACACGAGGTCCAAGTAATTTGTTGGCCACAGGCAATGAAGCCTTCAGTCTCTTTGACATCAAGCGCTGCGCAGGACTACTGTCCATGCCTTCTGATGGAAGCCATTCTATATTGGAGAAACACCCCCACAGGTCAGTACCATCATACTTGACCTTCTTACAAATATTCTTCACGATTTTGATGGCAGATTCTGCTTTGCCATTGGCTTGTGGGTGACGCAGCATTGAGGTAATGTGCTCACATCCCCAATCTGCAGAGAACCGTCTGAATTGCTCACATGTGAATTGCGTCCATTATCTGAGATTACCCTATCCTGCTAGCCATAACGTGCAAACTGTACTTTACAACGCCTGATTGTAGTATCAGCAGACAGGTCAGGAAAAAGCTCAAACTCCCAAAAGTCAGAATAGTGATCAACAATTAGTAGAAAATCTTGCCCAGCATAATTCAATAAGTCCATGCTTACAATTTTATAACAGTAGCCCGCAAGGGCAAAGAGTGAATAATCGGCGCTAAAATCACTAAATATAAGTAATATTGTGCTTTTGTGCTGCTTCAAACACCCACGTGCACCCCATACACGGAATAAAAACCAGAATACAATCGGACGTCAGTCCCGTTTGAGCGCACACTTTTTCTTAATAGTGTTATACACCTCTTATTAATTTACATAGAGCACTTATCTGATGATGCTCTTCTTAAAAGGGTAAACCTTCCATGGGTTCAAACCCTACAGTATAAAGGCATAAAAACAAAACACATGGTGCAATATTGTTTGTACATAAGGAATAGTCAAAAAAAAAATTTCACAAGTTCTCACTCACAGAGGGGGAGCCTCAATATGGCTCAAGTGATGGACCTTCTGACCTCTTATGGGGGGGTCACGCCCAACTCCTGAAGTCTTCTAGTGCCTTAATTTCACCAGTTAACCCGACTTTTTGCTTAAAAGAGGAGAAAGAGGGAAAAAACTTCCATTGCGCAGATATAGTTCTTGACTTGAATATTAGCTTAAAATATTCAGATGTATACTCACAATTTTCTGAGTCTCTACAATAAGTGGCTCAGTATCAAAGCATCAAATGAGTCTCAGGTCAAGGGAAAAATGCTGCACCTCCGTTCTCTCCTCCAGGGTACAGCTATCTCTGCTCAATACCAAAAGTAAAACTCACCAATAGAATGGTCGATTAATCTAAAAACATTTATTCTTAAAACAAAATATAAAACAATGATACTACATATCCAGATACGCGTTTCGCCTGCTTATGCTGCAGGCTTCCTCAGTCTGTAATGTCTCTGGCCAAATTGATGTCTTATATACTGTCTGAACCGTTCATTAGTGGTGACACATGTTAAGTTTTGCGTGGGTTCCATTTTCCGCTTCCTGTTCGCGTTCCATACGATCAGCATGATCCCTCTTTGTTCCGGTTTGCGTGTCACAATGGTTCCCGCTAACTTCCAGTCCGAGTCCTAAGTCCTCCATATGCGGACCATCCAAGGACTTCCGCTTTGGTGTTCCCTATGTTGATGTCCTTCATCTCCCTTTTAATGCGGTTCACCAGTAACGTTCCAGTTACATTCCTCACGCATACCTTCTAACCCTCTTCCTGCTGGGTCTTAATTCCACTCAACAGTGGCATCATCCTTCAAGCGGTTCTTTCATAGCAATTCTCATTTGTGGGATAAACATTGGTATGTAAAAAAGAAAAAAAAGGAAAAAAAGAAAAAAGGAGAAAGAAAGGGGGAATACATCCCCAATCAGTATATATAAAGACCAATAAGGATCATTGAATAAGTCAACATCAATAATACTGGGGGTGTCAACCCCTATACATAATCTTTGGGGGAAGTTATATGGGAGGATGTTATTACTATTTAGATCCCTTGATTGACATATATGTAAAATCTTCTAGATATGTGAGGCGTTATAAGATGGGTAATGTGATATGATCCTCCCATATAACTTTCCCCCAAAGATTATGTATAGGGGTTGACACCCCCAGTATTATTAATGTTGACTTAGTCCTTGGTAGGGATGTGCACCGATTTTTTTTTTCGGTTCGATTCGATTAGATTTTTCGAATTTTTAAACTTTTCGATTCGGCTCGTTTCGACTGCTTTCTGTTTCGATTCGGTTCGGCTCGATTTGTTTTTCGGGTACATTTATTTTTCGGAATATCGACCATTTTTCGTATTTTCGGGTCACTTTACTGGGTTTCTGTATCGACTTTTCATTATTTCGGAAATTTTCGTTTTTCGGAATTGTACATGGTTTTCAGTATATATCGACTATTTTTCGTATTTTCGTGTCACTTTGCTCGTTTTTTGGTTATCGGCTTTTCGCTATTTCGGAAATTTTCGTTTTTTTCGGAACATCTGTTCTCCTCGTTTCAAAGCTGTCTAACTCTATTGCCCCAGCAGTCCAGCACATGGATTTTCCCCAGCACATGGATTTGCCCCAGCTCATGGATTTGCCCCAGCTCATGGATTTGCCCCAGCTCATAGGATATTGCCCCAGCACATGGATTTGCCCCAGCTCATGGATTTGCCCCAGCACATGGATTTTCCCCAGCACATGGATTTGCCCTAGCTCATAGGATATTGCCCCAACTCACGGATTTGCCCCAGCACATTGATTTGCCCCAGCACATTGATTTGCCCCAGCACATGGATTTGCCCCAGCTCATGGATTTGCCCCAGCACATGGATTTGCCCCAGCACATAGGATATTGCCCCAGCTCACACATGGATTTGCCCCAGCTCATGGATTTGCCCCAGCACATGGATTTGCCCCAGCACATGGATTTGCCCCAGCACATGGATTTGCCCCAGCTCATAGGATATTGCCCCAGCTCACACATGGATTTGCCCCAGCTCATAGGATATTGCCCCAGCACATGGATTTGCCCCAGCACATGGATGCCCCAGCTCATGGATTTGCCCCAGCACATGGATTTGCCCCAGCACATGGATGCCCCAGCTCATGGATTTGCCCCAGCACATGGATTTGCCCCAGCACATGGATGCCCCAGCTCATGGATTTGCCCCAGCACATTGATTTGCCCCAGCACATGGATTTGGCCCAGCACATGGATTTGCCCCAGCACATAGGATATTGCCCCAGCTCACACATGGATTTGCCCCAGCTCATGGATTTGCCCCAGCACATGGATTTGCCCCAGCTCATAGGATATTGCCCCAGCTCACACATGGATTTGCCCCAGCTCATAGGATATTGCCCCAGCACATGGATTTTCCGCAGCACATGGATGCCCCAGCTCATGGATTTGCCCCAGCACATGGATTTGCCCCAGCACATGGATGCCCCAGCTCATGGATTTGCCCCAGCACATGGATTTGCCCCAGCACATGGATGCCCCAGCTCATGGATTTGCCCCAGCACATTGATTTGCCCCAGCACATGGATTTGCCCCAGCACATAGGATTTTGCCCCAGCTCACACATGGATTTGCCCCAGCTCATAGGATATTGCCCCAGCACATGGATTTGCCCCAGCACATGGATGCCCCAGCTCATGGATTTGCCCCAGCACATGGATTTGCCCCAGCTCATGGATTTGCCCCAGCACATGGATTTGCCCCAGCACATAGGATATTGCCCCAGCTCACACATGGATTTGCCCCAGCTCATAGGATATTGCCCCAGCACATGGATTTGCCCCAGCACATGGATGCCCCAGCTCATGGATTTGCCCCAGCACATGGATTTGCCCCAGCACATGGATGCCCCAGCTCATGGATTTGCTCCAGCACATTGATTTGCCCCAGCACATTTACAAAGACAAAATTTACAGAATCAGCGATATAACCGATAATAGTTAAATAAACGATGTTCAGAATTACCGAAATGGAACCGAAATCCCGAATGGAACCGAAATCATGAATAGAGGGAAAATAAATTTCGATTTGACACATTTCAAGTCCATTCGAAAATTCCGAAAAAATTTCGATTTGGCTTGGAAAATTTTTCGTTTTTTCGGAAAGTCTGTTCTCATTTCAAAGCAATAGATTTCGATTTGAAACATTTCAAGTCCATTCGAAAATTCAGAAAAATTTTCGATTCGGCTCGGAAAACATTTCGGATGCGACTTTTTCGGATCTAAAAAATTTCGGAATTTCGGCCGCATCGAAAGACCCGAATCGGGAAATTTCGTGAAAATTCCGAAATTCCGAAACCCGAAACGCACATCCCTAGTCCTTGGATGGTCCGCATATGGAGGACTTAGGACTCGGACCGGAAGTTAGCGGGAACCATTGTGACACGCAAACCGGAACAAAGAGGGATCATGCTGATCGTATGGAACGCGAACAGGAAGCAGAAAATGGAACGCACGCAAAACTTAACATGTGTCACCACTAATGAGCGGTTCAGACAGTATATAAGACATCAATTTGGCCAGAGACATTACAGACTGAGGAAGCCTGCAGCATAAGCAGGCGAAACGCGTATCTGGATATGTAGTATCATTGTTTTATATTTTGTTTTAAGAATAAATGTTTTTAGATTAATCGACCATTCTATTGGTGAGTTTTACTTTTGGTATTGAGCAGAGATAGCTGTACCCTGGAGGAGAGAACGGAGGTGCAGCATTTTTCCCTTGACCTGAGACTCATTTGATGCTTTGATACTGAGCCACTTATTGTAGAGGCTCAGAAAATTGTGAGTATACATCTGAATATTTTAAGCTAATATTCAAGTCAAGAACTATATCTGCGCAATGGAAGTTTTTTCCCTCTTTCTCCTCCTTTAAGCAAAAAGTTGGGTTAACTGGTGAAATTAAGGCACTAGAAGACTTCAGGAGTTGGGCGTGACTCCCCCATAAGAGGTCAGAAGGTCCATCACTTGAGCCATATTGAGGCTCCTCCTCTGTGAGTGGGAACTTGTGAAATTTTTTTGACTATTCCTTATGTACAAACAATATTGCACCATGTGTTTTGTTTTTATGCCTTTATACTGTAGGGTTTGAACCCATGGAAGGTTTACCCTTTTAAGAAGAGCATCATCAGATAAGTGCTCTTTGTAAATTAATAAGAGGTGTATAACACTATTAAGACAAAGTGTGCGCTCACACGGGACTGACGTCCGATTGTATTCCATGCTTACAATTTGCCAAGGCCAGGTGGGCAACACATGCGACATCATGGGTTCTTTTTGTTGTGCCTGTGCATATTCAATGCATGCCGAGCAATGGCTAACAAAGTCTTTAATCTCATTCTACATGTTGGGCCAGTATAGGGCATCTTGTACTTGCCTATAGCATGCTTCTCCACCAATGTGACTGGCATGAATACGTGTCAGCATCTCCAAACTTAAAGATTTAGGAATAATGACCCTCGGCCCCTTGTACAGTACAGCATCCTGAATGCCGATTTCATCTCTAAAAGTCCAATATTCTCTCACAGTTAGTGACAGCTCCTCCTTGGAATCAGGCCAACCATCCAAGACAACATATTTAACAGCTTGCAAACTCTCATCGGTTTCAGTGTGCTGTTTTATCTGAAGCAATCGTTGGTCTGTGACGTTCAAATAGTCTGAATGATTAATCTGTGACAGGACATCCAGGTCCTGTTGAACATTGCAAATGGTGTGTTGTGCACACTCGGGGGCACCTCCATCTGCTGTAGCTCTGCTAAGAGTGTCACTAATATACAATCCTGGTCCGGGCTTGTAGACCTACATTTAGGCAATATTTTTGTAGCGTGAGCAACATGCTCTGTAGGCGTTTGGGTGCACACAAAAGAGGTTTCTTGAAAATAGAAATCAGAGGCTTATGGTCAGTTTCTGCCATGATCTCATCGCGACCATAGAGGTAGTGGTTAGGGATGGGCGTTCGGTTCAATTCGAACATAAGTTCGATTCGAACATTGCCCGTTCAGTGAACTTCGAACATTTCCACGTGTTTGCCCACAATGCACCACAATGGACCACAATGCACTTTTCCACTGGCCTGAAAAAGGTCAGGTGCAAGACAGGTGCATGACAATGCCAAACAGGGCTCAGAGTCCTGATTGGGCAAATTTTGCCCAATCATGGGCTCACAGAGCTAAGTCCCGCAGCACACTATATAAGGCTTCCCCGCAGCCCCAGCGTGTGTTTGTTGCAGGAGTGAATCAGAGAGGAGAGGAGATTGTTGCATATCAGGCTGTATCACGGAGTTATAGCAGATTTCTGGAAATTGGAATCTGTGTGTTGGCACTGACAGCAATCAGGGACAGGCTGTATCACTGAGTTATAGCAAATTTCTGGAAATTGGAATCTGTGTTGGCACTGACAGCTATCAGGGACAGGCTGTATCACTGAGTTATAGCAGATTTCTGGAAATTGGAATCTGTGTGTTGGCACTGACAGCTATCAGGGACAGGCTGTATCACTGAGTTATAGCAAATTTCTGGAAATTGGAATCTGTGTTGGCACTGACAGCTATCAGGGACAGGCTGTATCACTGAGTTATAGCAGATTTCTGGAAATTGGAATCTGTGTGTTGGCACTGGTGTTTCGCCAGTTCGTATGGCTTCCTCAGCAGGTATCTCCCAGCTGAGGAAGCCATACGAACTGGCAAAATGTGTCCTGGTTAGCTGGCTGTGCCAGTTTTATTGTTATTTTGTTAATGTTTTAAATAAAACCTTTTAAATACTACAAGTCCCCGCTGTTCTGGAATTCGCAAGGGTTTCGTGGTCTTAACCTGGGAATAAGTCCACAAGTATTTCCACCTAGAGCTTGGTCTATAAGGCTAGGGTCAGACGAACGCATTTTTCACGTTGTCCGTAAAAAAGTGCGTTCGAACGAATGGACGTATTTTTTCACGGAATACGCGATAGCGGTCATACGATGCGCCTTTTCGTCCGTGATTTTGTACGGATCATCAATAAAACACTTTTTGTGTCTGGACGTTATGTTAGCCGGACATTAGCAGCGTCTGACGTCACCTAATCACACACACACGCCGCTATGCGGACGCAGCGCACTCTGTACGTCAGTAGTAGCGGTTTGACGTTCTAGAAAAAATGCATTCGTTTGCCACTTGGGTTGCGCGGACGAACTTTCGTGCGGCCGTACTTCGTGTGTTCCCCGGCATTGGACGTCATTTGCTGCTAGCACGGCCGTGATTTCGTGCGGCTAAACGCACGTTAAAACTACTTTCGTCTGACCTTAGCCTAAGCTCCAACAAATGTGAGTTGGCACTTTATATCTTGTCTACAATCCATTTGGAGTTGTTTATCTGCACAAGAAAGTTCTCTGGTTCTCTATTTTTATACAGTCAGGTCCAAAAATATTGGGACATCGACACAATTCTAACATCTTTGGCTCTACAGACCACCACAATGGAGTTGGAAAGAAAACCAACACAATGTGCTTAACTGCAGACTGTCAGCTTTAATTTGAAGGTAGGTACATCCAACAAAGGTGAACAGTGTAGGACTTACAGCAGTTTGCAGATGTGCCTCCCACTCGTTAAGGGACCAAAGGTAATGGGACAATTGGCTTCTCAGCTGTTCCATGGCCAGCTGTTCCATGGCCTCATTACCCCAATTAAAATGTGCAGATAAAAGGCCGAGAGATCATTTCAAGTGTGCTATTTG
This sequence comes from Leptobrachium leishanense, assembly GCA_009667805.1. Classification (NCBI taxonomy): domain Eukaryota; kingdom Metazoa; phylum Chordata; class Amphibia; order Anura; family Megophryidae; genus Leptobrachium; species Leptobrachium leishanense. Next base: position 74,096,196 of record CM019070.1, on the reverse strand, counting down.
CATTTGGAATCTGTTGCTGTCAACTCTCAAGATGAGATCCAAAGAGCTGTCACTAACAGTGAAGCAAGCCATCATTAGGCTGAAGAAACAAAACAAACCCATCAGAGAGACAGCAAGAACCAAGCGTGGCCAAAACAACTGTTTGGAACATTCTCAAAAAGAAGGAACGCACCGGTGAGCTCAGCAACACCAAAAGACCCGGGAGACCACAGAAAACAACTGTGGTGGATGACCGAAGAATTTCCCTGGTGAAGAAAACACCCTTCACAACAGTTGGCCAGATCAAGATCACTCTCCAGGAGGTAGGTGTATGTGTGTCAAAGTCAACAATCAAGAGAAGACTTCACCAGAGTGAATACAGAGGGTTCACCGCAAGATGTAAACCATTGGTGAGCCTCAAAAACAGGAAGGCCAGATTAGAGTTTGCCAAACAACACCTAACAAAGCCTTCACAGTTCTGGAACAAGATCCTATGGATAGATGAGACCAAGATCAACTTGTACCAGAGTGATGGGAAGAGAAGAGTATGGAGAAGGAAAGGAACTGCTCATGATCCTAAGCATACCACCTCATCAGTGAAGCATGGTGGTGGTAGTGTCATGGTGTGGGCATGTATGGCTGCCAATGGAACTGGTTCTCTTGTATTTATTGATGATGTGAATGCTGACAAAAGCAGCAGGATGAATTCTGAAGTGTTTCAGGTGATATTATCTGCTCACATTCAGCCAAATGCTGCAGAACTCATTGGACGGTGCTTCACAGTGCAGATGGACAATCACCCAAAGCATACTGCAAAAAGCAACCAAAGAGTTTTTGAAGGGACAGAAGTGAAATGTTACGCAATGGCCAAGTCAGTCACCTGACCTGAATCCCATTGAGCATGCATTTAACTTGCTGAAGACAAAACTGAAGGGAAAATGCCCCAAGAACAAGCAGGAACTGAAGACCGTTGCAGTAGAGGCCTGGCAGAGCTTCACCAGGGATGAAACCCAGCGTCTGGTGATGTCTAGGGATGAGCAGTTCGGTTCGATCAGTCCGGAGTTTGACTCGAACATTGGCAGTTCGAAAGTTAGCCAACTACGAACTTTTTGGCGCGTTCGAAACAATTTTTTTTTTTGAAAAAAGTATAAAAAATGCTTAAAAAATACTAAAAAATCTAGAAATAAAGACACTCTTTACTGCAGAATATTATAAGCAACAGTTTATTAGATATTGAATTAAAAAACTACCCAGGGCAAGAAGGCACTCACGTGGGCAATGATTAGCAATGGACGGACTGTGTACGTCATCAAGAAGCGGTATGTATAATAGCATAAACACGTTACATACACATAACACACATTACATACATCTACCAACATATGTCAACACTAGGGATGAGCTATTCGGTTCGGAGTTCCATTCGAACTTTGGCAGTTCGAAAGTTCGCGAACTCGAACTTTTTGGCGTGTTCAGCTCGAGTTCGAAAAAAATAAATTGAAAAAGTATAAAAAATGCTTAAAAAAATACTAAAAAATCTAAAAATAAAGAGACTCTTTACTGCAGAATATTATAAGCAATGGTTTATTAAATATTGAATTAAAACGGGAATATTTTTAACATTGAAGCCTATGGGATAAAACATTCTTGTTGCTAAAACATCAGGCAGACGAGGCCCTCTAAATCAGGCACTGTAGAGGTCAGCCCGCCGGGGCCTCCCTCCCAAGGACCCCTTGACTTGAGCATGCGGCCGCAAGATTAAAGAGCTGTGACTGTGTGGGCTGGCCAGCCGGGTGCATGTGGCAGAGAGGTGGCGCAGGGACTCCAGGGAAGGCGCCATGGCAGACCCCCCTTCCGCCCAACCAGGATCCAGGTTGCAGGGTGCATGTGGCAGAGAGGTGGCACAGGGACTGCAGGGAGGGAGTCATGGCAGACCCCCCTTCCGCCCAACCAGGATCCAGGTTGCAGGGTGCATGTGGCAGAGAGGTGGCACAGGGACTGCAGGGAGGGAGCCACGGCAGACCCCCCTTCCACCCAACCAGGATCCAGGGAGCCCCCACTGACCACCAAGCTAAGGTAAGGCGACACATTTTTACAGAAAATAAAATCCGAGGACATTTTTAAATGTCCCCAGCAACATAAAATAAAAGTATTTTTTTTCTTTCTAATACTCACCTGATTCATGGATCCACAAACTGTAGAGGTGCTGCCCGGCATTGTGCGGAATCATATGCTACATTAATTATACTGTAGGGCTGGGTTCACACCTGCGTTTTTTTTACGCGCGTAATACGTGCGTTTTTTAACGTGCGTATCGCGCAAATGTAAAAAACATGCGAAAGCGCATTGCAGCGCGTTCACGGCCATAGACTGCAGAGTGAACGCGCTGCAATACACCCCAAAGAAGCTCCTGTACTTCTTTGGGCGTAGGACGTTTTACAGCGCGTTTCTGCGCGCTGTAAAACACCCAGGTACGCGCTGTAAAACGCTTAGGTGTGAACCCCACAAAAGGGTTACGGTGTGAAGGCACTGTTGCCGATACTAAAGGCCCAATTTTAAAGCAACTACTGTTACTTTCATCCAAAGCCTGCATAAGTTTCACCATAATTTAGCCAAAAAATTACTAAACTTGTTCTGCGCGTCCTGAAATGTCTTTTCATACAGGCTGCCGCCCCAAGCAGTTGTTTATGAATAGAGAAAAGAAAAGCATTTACTGTCATTTGAAAAGTCATTTTTTATTTTTAAATGTTTCTATATATCCTACAAATCCGCCACTTCACGGGCAGGTTATGGGGACCTCCTAGGCACGATAGTTGAAGGAATTTTCCGTTTTTATTTTTAACCCTTATTTCATGGAAAACTCACTATTCCTTTAAAAACTTTTTTTTTATAACTTTTTGTCCTTGTTTCCTGTCCCCCAGGGCACTACCCGGACCCCCATACACCTTTTATGACAAATATCTTGCATATATGCCCTCTTGGAGGGCACTCTAAAAATCGAACTTTTGAGTCCCATTGACTTGCATTGAGTTTGGTTCGAGTTCGCGTTCGAACTCAAACTTTTGAAATTGTTCGAGTTCGAATGCGAACCTAATACGGGGGTGTTCGGCTCATCCCTACACATGCTGCAGCGTAATGTATTGTCTGTTTGTCAGACAAATGTGACTGTCATAAAATTATTCTGGCTTTATTTAAAATATTTGCACACGTGTACATTTTTCTGAAACTTTCACACCTCAAAATTACATGTGCTTAGAGTGCATGAGGCTTGCATAGGATTTTTTGCGCCGCCTGTGTGTTTCATCTTTAAAATGCTGCAATGGGTGATGTGGATTTTCTAGCTTACAAGGAAAGCATGTTTTACAGTCTGCCTAATGTCTAGGTGCAAAGATTCTCACCCCTAAATGACATGTGCTCGCAGCAGGGCTCTCAAACTCTGGTGCCCGTGATGTTTTTGAACTACAACTCCCAGGATTCCCTCGCCATGTATTGCATTGAAATCACCATGGGACTTGTAGTCCAAATCATGTTAGGGGCCATGAGTTTGAGACCCCTGGCATACTGTGCATGAGGCTTGCATAGGATTTTTTGCGCCGCCTGTGAATTTCATCTTTAAAATGCTGCAATGGGTGATGTGGATTTTCTAGCTTGCAAGGAAAGCATGCTTTACAGTCTGCCTAATGTCTAGGTGCAAAGATTCTCACCCCTAAATGACATTTGCTCGCAGCAGGGCTCTCAAACAGCATAAACAACAGGTGTTAATTAGTGTTTGGAAATAACATGTGCTTCTAATTAGTCTGGTCTCATGAATTTGATACATTGCCTGCAGACTGCGTGTGGCTCCTGCACATGTATGAACATTGTGCTTCTGAATTTTAAGAAGTGTTAATTTCTACGACATGTTCCTCTGATATGCTGTTTAACCCCTTAAGGACCAGGGCTCTGTAAAGCCAATCATTAATGATGTAGATGTTACATCCTTTGTCATCAAGGACTTAATAAAATCTTTATCACACTCCTTAGATTTTTTCTTTCAATATTTTGTTTTATTAAGAGCAAAAGAAGCACGAAAATATTACAGTCTACATATGTTAATCACCCGATGGGTGAATTATTCCAACGAGCATAACGTTTACCGTGTACATATTAGAAACATTCAAAATCTAAGTTGTTCGTTAAACAATGCATTAACAGAGTCCTCAAAAGAGGGACTATGAAATAAATCTGTTCGTATAGGGAACAAGTTGGAGAAACAGGAGAAGAGAAAGAGAATAGAGGATAATAAAAAAAAAAAAAAAAGGTTAGTTGACCACCAACCAGTCACGCGGCCCGGTGCTCGTCATCAAGGATGTCGCTCAGGTCCGCCGCCCCAAATTCAGTGATTCTCAAATTAATATTGGTGTTATTCCGGGTACAGGGTCGTGAAGAGGGATTATTCAAATAGAAAAACGGTCTGACCTTAGGAACAATTAAATAAATCCAAGAAGCGGTTTACATGTATCCTAACCGTTATGGTGGTAGAAAAGGTGGAATAAAGGTAGGAGAAATATAGAACACACGAACAGGTAAAAACTAATTCAAAGAAAGAAACGAGCAAAAGAGAAAGGTAAAGAAGACTTAAAAAAAAAAAAAAAAAGGGGTAAGGAGGGGAAGGGGGTACTGCATCAGGAATGGGATGGGTAAGCGGGGAGGTGGATTGGGTAGAGAGGGCAGAAGAAATTCTGGTACAACTTCCGGGCTAAGAGCTCCAGTCTCCCACACAACGAGGGTGGTGGGGTTTTATCCACCCCCAGCTTTCCAGGTATCGGCAGGCAGTGTAATAATAGTATATATTGGGTTGTGTAGCATCATTCTATCCCGTCATCTGGGGTGTAAATGCCGCAAGCCATGGAGGTAGTTTTGAGGAGGAAATGAATTCATTCCAGTGAAACCAAGTAGCCATATAGACTTCTGCATATCTTTCGGAAGGTAAAGCAGAGAGTTCATATGTGCGTATCAAGTCAACTCTGTTCACTAAATCTCGAGAGGAAGGTATGGAGGACTGTCTCCAGTGTACTGGGACCAGAGCCCTGGCCGCCAGCAGGATGCGTAGGAGCACAGATTTCTTGAGGGACTGTGTGGACAGTGGGCTTTGGCTGAGCAGAAAACATTCCGGTGTAAAGTCCAGCAGGACATCTGTGGTAAGTTTAATCAAATCCTGGACGGCCTTCCAGAAGAATGCAATTCGGGGACAGGACCACCACATATGTATATAGTTTCCAGTCTCAATTTCACATCTCCAGCAGAGTGGTGAGGCCGAAGTTTGAAAGCGAGCAATCCAAGCCGGTGTAGTGTACCACAGGGCTGTTAATTTGAAAGATGTTTCTTTCAATTTGGTTAACTGTGATCCGTGGTGGATCAGGGCAAATGTTTTTTGCCAATGACTTTCTGGAACAACTGTATCCAATAGTGAATCCCAACGGTGGGTGTACTCTGGCAGTGCGTTATCTACAGACTGTAATAGTCTGTAGAATGTGGAAAGACTATGTGGAAGTGGGTGTGTCGAGGAACATATTTCTTCAAATGGTTGAAGGGTTCTGGAAAGATTCGTGCCATTCGGCAGTGACAACAGGAAGTGGCGTATTTGAGCAAAGTTAAAACGCTCCATAAACGTGGGTGCAAGTGTGTCTGCAGGAATGGGTATGTCCTTAAATTGTCCCTTGTCGAGCATATGGATGGCCCGTAACTCCCTCGCAGTCGTAAATCTCCTCCGCAGGGATGGCAGTACCCCCCCAGAAAACGCCGGGTTGTTCGAGATCGGTAGCAGAGGGGCTGGGAAGGAGGATAACGAGTGAGAGATCCGAAGTTTATGCCAGAGTTTAAGCGTGTTATGTATCGTGGGCAGGGCAAGGCAACGTCTAGGCAGTTGGTCTGGCAAAAGCCAAGGCAGTACACACATTGGGGATTCAGCTAGTCCTCCCTCTAGGTCCACCCATCTTTTCCTTGGAGAATCAGCCATCCAGTCTATAATCCGCGTTAACTGAGAGGCGTAGTAATAGAGTCGGATATCTGGTACGGCCAGGCCACCAGTTGTAGTCGGTTGACACATGACAGAGTACTTTAGTCTCGGGCGTCGGCCTTGCCAAATGAAGTTCAGAAAGAGACGTCGTATTTTGAGTAGGAACCCCCTTGGCAAAGGGAGCGGGATGGTTTGTATAAGGTATAGGATCCTCGGAAGGACATTCATTTTAATGACCCCGATTCTCCCAAACCAGGAAAGTGGTTTGGGAGTCCAAATGCCCAAATCACATTGGAGTGTTTCCAGTAGTGGCTCATAATTCAAAGCCGGAAGGTTATTGAGGTCCGGGCATATCCAGACCCCCAAGTATTTAAGTTTCTCTACACACCACCGGAAGCGAAATTGTCGCTTTAAGGCCAAAGCAGTCCCTTGCGACAGTGAAACATTTAGAATTTCGGATTTATCTTCATTAATCGCAAGGCCCGATATCTTACCAAAGGCATGTAGTTCAGAGATAACAGCCGGCAGTGAGAGCTCAGGATTCGAGAGGAAGAACATGAGGTCATCCGCATAAGCTGAGATTTTATGTTGACTGGATAAGCCTTGAATGCCTGGTATACTTGGATTAGCTCTGATCGAAATTAATAGTGGCTCCAGCGCAAGAGCAAATAGTAAGGGGGACAGAGGACAGCCCTGGCGCGTCCCGTTCCGTATTGGGAAACTAGGAGTCAGGGCTCCATTGACTCTAATCCTCGCTGTAGGTGCTGAATACAGCGCAGTAATCCATTTTAAGAAGCCTTCTCCGAGCCCAAAACCTTCCAGTACTTTATGTAAATAGGGCCATAAAACTCTATCGAAGGCCTTTTCGGCGTCTGTCGATAGGAGTAAAAAAGGGGTGTTATCAGAGTGTGCGCGGCAAATGGCATTGATCACTCTTGTGGTGGCATCTCTTGCCTCCCTGCCCGGAATAAAGCCGACCTGATCCGGGTCCACCAGACCAGGTAAGTGCTTCTGCAAACGATTAGCCAAGACTCTTGCCAGGAGTTTGATGTCGGCGTTGAGGAGGGAAATGGGTCGGTAGCTAGAGCTATATAATAAGTCCTTGCCTGTTTTTGGGAGTAAAGAAATGGTCGCTGCCAAAGCAGATGGATGAAAGGTCCCTTCCTCCAGTATAGAATTAAAAGTAGATAGCATATGCGGTAGGAGTTCTTCTTGTAAGATCTTAAAATATTCGGCTGGAAGACCATCAGGTCCTGGGCATTTATATGCCTTGCTTTGTTTGATGGCCAGAGTCAATTCTTCCTTCCCTATCTGTGAGCCCAATGTTTCAGCCTCATCGCAAGTCAAAGAGCGGTGGATAGTGCGTTGTAAGTATTGAGTGATGTCATCTATGTTTAGCTGTGGGAATTGTGAAGATTGAATAGAATACAACTTAGTGAAGTAAGAGCAAAATTCCCCAGCAATCATGTCTGGATTGACGGTGACCTGGCCAGAGGGGAGGCGTAGGCGAGGTATGTAAGCCCTACTACGCCTGGTGCGCAGGATGTGAGCAAGCAATTTACCCGGTTTGTTTTCGTTAAGAGCGTAGAACGCGCCAGTTTTAACGGCCAAATATTTGAGATCGGACGAAAGATGCGTAGTGAGTGCCGTCCTTGCTTCCAGTAAGGACTGGTATGTCAATGGGTCCCCATTGTCTGCATGCAGCGCCTCAAGTGAGTTGACTTTTTGAAACAGATCTTTTATCTGAGTTTGTCTGAGTTTTTTAGCTGCCGTACCTTTACAGATTAAAAGGCCTCTGATCACCGCCTTATGGGCTTCCCAGACCGTGGAAAGGGGAATGTCTGGTGTCAGGTTGTCCTGAAAATAATCGGTAAGTAGTTTTTTAACCTCTTGTAAAACGATCGGGTCGTTCAACAATGTCAGATTAAGTTTCCAGGTGCGTTCCCTCGGAACTTGCAGAGGGGAAACGACGTGGATCGAAAGGGGGGCGTGATCTGACCATGTGCCTGTATGGATGACCGAGGATCGAACAGTCGGTATCTGATGTTGAGACAGAAAAAAGTAATCAATTCGGGAGTAACTTGCATGGACCGGGGAGTAAAAAGAATACCCTCTCTCAGTCCCATGGAGAGCTCTCCATACATCTACCAGTTGATAACGGTCCAGAGTGCGTTTGAGATGTGTGAGAATATTACGAGGAAGTGAAGATGCGCCCAACGACGTGTCAATTTTAGGGTCCATAGCTACATTAAAATCGCCAGCCAAGATTAAGATGCCATCCTGGAATGCGGAAAGTAATCGTAAGATAGTTGCTAGGCTACGGTGTTGGGACTTATTTGGCAGGTAAATTGAGGCAAAGGTATACTTAGTCCCAGCAATAGTGCCCTTAACAAATAAGAATCTGCCAGCCGGATCAGCGCTTAGTCCCGTCTCCACGAAAGGAACCTCTCGAGACATGATGATCGCTGTGCCCCTGGCTTTCCCCCCATCATAATTCCCAAAGAAACCGAGTGGGAAATAGCTATCACGAAAGGTAGGAGCCATATCCTGTTTGAAATGAGTTTCCTGTAGAAACGCTATCGATGTTTTTTGTGCTCTCAATTCACGAAGTATTTTCCGTCTTTTCTCTGGGGTATTTAATCCTCGCACATTGTAGGAGACACAGTGCAACGAACCCGGAGCATACATAATTGTTCAGTAGGGAAAGGGTCGGGAAGGAAAGGGTAGTCGGGTGGGTAGGGTTAAATAAGGTATGCGGATGGAAAAGTAATACTGGTATCAAAAAAAAAAAAAAAAAGGAAAGTGTGAGGAAGAGAGAGAAAAGAATGAAGACGCCTAGATACAGGTGGCGTAGAGTATGAGGTAATCGGTGTGCAGAGGAATTTACTTCAAGGAGAACCAACAAGACCCTCCCGAGTATCCCTTGGAGCCAAAACACCAGGCCTCGTGGGGGTGAGTGGTGGCCAGCAAGAGAAAAATAGAAAAAGGTAAGATTTTAGAAAAAGTAACAGAAAAACAAGTAAACTTCGTGTAGTAGATTACAGGTGAGCTGAACCGAAGCTCACCCTACGTTATCTACAGATAACGCCAGGCGAAGGTAGAATCCGCAAAATGAAAAAAGAACCATAAGAAAATTTGCAGAATGAAAATGGGCGAAAATGTAATAGTCTATGCATATGTACAATACAATCCCCATAATAAGTAGAAGCTAGCCCCAGTATTCCTATATCTAGGGGACCCTTCCCCCTCGAGGATGTCGAAATGCAAATATCCCCCGTAGTCAGCCGCCTAAGGCCGCTCCTCCCCCCTCCTGCCCGACAAGAGACTCCCATCCTCCCCCAACCCTCATAGACCTCAACAGGTAACATATGTAATCAACGTTATATGTACAATATGGAGTAATGCTTGTTCAGTGTATAAGAAGATGAAGCAAAATACGGTCCTGTGCCAGTAACCTCGGAGCACTGCAAGTAAAGTGAAAACCAAATAACGCGACCGTAGAAAGTCATGGTCATCATCAATGGTCATGTTCCATCTGAAAGCAATGATCGGTACTCACAGTCTAGCTCAAGAAACGTTTGATAGCCATAGTCAGAGTTCGGGGTTATAGATCAAGAATCTTGAGTAGGTGGGCATAACATCAAGTAGGAAAGTGTTATTCTGCAGATGTATCTTGAGAGTCCAGGAGTCGAGGGAGGTGACGTGATCGCCTTCGACTTTGCGTTATAGCTTCGGCGGCCTGAGGTGTTTTAAAGTCAAAAATCTCCCAATTGGTGATGGTCATTCCCGGCAGTCCCAGGGTATTCAAAAAATGCGGGACGTCTTCTGGCGTGCGAAGCACAAGTTGCGTATTATTATGTCTCACCGACAAAGATAAGGGGAAGCCCCAGCGATACGGAATCTTCTCAGTTTGGAGTGCCTGTGTAAGTGGGCGTAGTAGGCGTCTGGCCTGTAATGTGGTCGGTGAAAGATCATTGAAGACCGCTATCGCTGCTCCCCCATAATTCCACGATTGTTGGGAACGTGCTGCCGCATAGATTCTGTCTTTAAGTACGAAAGAGACCAGGCAGCAGATTATGTCACGCGGTGGTGCTGCGGATGCGCTAGGGGGGGGTCTAAGGGCCCGGTGAGCTCTGGCCATATCTCCAGATTTAACTTCACGGGAATCCAGCAAATAGTTGAAAAGTCCTACCAGATAAGGCCTGACAGCAGATTCTGTCTCCGGCACTCCTCGAATCCTCAAGTTATGGCGGCGAGATCGATTATCTAGATCGTCTAATCTTCTCCATATGCCGGACGCAGCCGTGGTCATGGGGCATTGCTCGGCGGCCTGGTCTGTGGCGCGTGCTGCTGTCTGTTCCAGGCCTACGACCCGGTTTTCCACCGATTCCACCTCTGCCCGTAGGGAGTTAATCTCCTGCTGCAGAGAGTCTCGCACCTCAGCAACCATCTCCTTGATATCAGCGCGAGTCGGCATCTCCGCAAGCAGTCTTTCTATGCGCTGGGAGGCCGCTCCGAGTTCCGGCAGCGTGAAGGTGGCCGCTGCAGGGGAGGCCGCCATATTAGAGAGGCGCGTGGAAGACGGAGACGCGTCTCGCGGGGTAAAAAAAGCCTCCAGACGGGTCGGATGTGGCGTAGAAAGGGTCCCCGGGGTGGCAGCCGTGGAGTTGCGTTTTCTCCCCTTCACCATAGCTTTGGCTGAGTGCATATAGTGCTTGGTGAACCTCAGTTAGCTCAGAGCGTTCTCAACACGCGTCCATCTTGCTCGGCTGCCTAGCCACGCCCCACACTCCTTAGATTTAAATGTAATATTCCAGTATCTGTATGTCATGTACCTCTCCCGAAGGGCCTATGTGAGCAAACATTTATTATTGTGTTAGATCTATAATTTTGGTGCAAGCGTGGTGGAAGGGCTTGATGTTTCTGCATTAGTAACACAACACAACGTGAAAATGTCTATCATAAAGCGTACAAGCTGAGTCCCTAGAGTCTCTGACTATCCATTGTCATATATACCTTGCTTTATACATATAATACATTCCCTCATCTAACAGGATAGTAGCCAGTCCCTGTGCATTTTAACCCCTTAAGGGTGGCTAGGTGTCGTGTGTTGGTCTCTGATGGTGATATTTCTATATATCCTACAAATCTGCCACTTCATGGGCAGGTTATGGGGACATCCAAGGCACGATATTTGAAGGAATTTTTTATTCTTAACCCTTATTTTATGGAAAACTCACTGTTCCTTTAAAAACGTCTGTTTTTAAACTTTTTGTCCTTGTTTCCTGTCCCCCAGGGCACTACCCGGACCCCCATACACCTTTTATGGCAAATATCTTGCATATATGCCATCTTGGAGGGCACTCTAAAAATCGAACTTTTTAGTCCCATTGATGTGCATTGAGTTCGGTTCGTGTTCGCGTTCGAACTTTTGAAATTGTTTGAGTTCGAAAGCGAACCGAACACGGGGGTGTTCGGCTCATCCCTAGTGGCTGGGAGGAGGAAGTGCACGATGGGGTCATCTTCATTGACCAGGAAGACTCGGAAGCTAATGACACCTCCAACCTATGCTGCATGGGCTCCCTTATCCTGCAAAGCCTGGTAAAGGACCCCAGGATTCGTGCCATCAAGGAGAGGGATCATTACTGGTTGGCAAGCCTTCTTGATCCACGATACAAGGGTAAAGTTGCAGAGCTCATCCTGCCTGCATAGAGGGAGGACAGGATGAAACATCTTGAGGGAGCTCTAAAGCGAAACTTGTGTAACACCTTTCCAGGCACTGGTAGGTTACCAAGTGATGACACACGTGCTTCTGAGGCTGCGGATGATCAGAGGAAGAGTGGTGAAGGCCGGGGCTGCTTGACTGATGCCTTTTTAAATTTTTTTAGTCCACGACGCCCAGGGACGTCAAATGTAGGCACCCATTGCCAGCGTCTTCACCATATGGTGCAGGACTATCTAGGGGCAAGGGCAGACCTGGAAAGCTTTCCAGCAGATGATCCACTGGCTTACTGGGTGTTGAGATTGGATCACTGGCCAGAACTTAGCCAATATGCTATGCAGCTACAAGGTTGCCCTTCATCCAGCGTGCTTTCTGAAAGGACGTTCAGTGCCGCTGGAGGTTTTGTCACAAACAAAAGAGTGCGTCTGTCCACCGACTCTGTAGACCGGCTGACATTTATAAAAATGAATCAGTCCTGGATCAGCAGCTATCAATCCCCTGATGCTGACGCAGGGCCGGTGCTAGACTATTTTGCGCCCTAGGCAAGACCAGCTACTTGCACCCCCCCAAAAAGAAAAAAGCTCACATGGGTATATTTGCCCCCAGCTCTCACATGGTGGATATATTGCCCCCCCGCTCACATGGGTACAATTGCCCCCCCCAGCTCACATGGGTACATTTGCCCCCAGCTCTCACATGGTGGATATATTGCCCCCCACTCACATGGGTACAATTGCCCCCCAGCTCACATGGGTACATTTGCCCCCAGCTCACATGGGTACATTTTCCCCCAGCTCACATGGGTACATTTGCCTCCAGCTCACACATGGCATGGAGATATTGCCCCAGCTCACACATGGAGATATTGCCCCAGCTAACACATGGATATATTGCCCCAGCTAACACATGGATATATTGCCCCAGCTAGCACATGGCTTGGAGATATTGCCCCAGCTCACACATGGCATGAAGATATTTCCCCAGCTCACACATGGAGATATTTCCCCAGCTAACACATGGATATATTGCCCCAGCTAACACATGGATATATTGCCCCAGCTAGCACATGGCTTGGAGATATTGCCCCAGCTCACACATTGATATTTGCCCCCAGGCTCACACATGGGTATTTACTCCCAGGCTCACACATGGTATTCACCCCCAGGCTCACACATGGGTATTTACCCCCAGGCTCACACATGGCTATTTACCCCCAGGCTCACACATGGCTATTTACCCCCAGGCTCACACATGGATATTTGCCCCCAGGCTCACACATGGGTATTTGCCCCCAGGCTCACACATGGATATTTACCCCCAGGCTCACACATGGGTATTTGCCCCCAGGCTCCCACAAGGATACTTGCCCAGCAGCTCACACATGGATATTTGCCTCCAGCGCTGTCTCCGTCTTCCTGTAGCCAGTCTCAATACATGCTGGCATCGCCGCTGGCGTCAAGGAGATGGAGGCGTGGTGCAGGAAGCTGGAAGCACCAAGTTCACGCCTCCGTCTCGTTGACGATGGCGGTGACGCCGGCACGTATTGGGGCTGGCTGCAGCACGCGGCCGCCCCGCGGGCATTTTTTTTTATACAATTTTTATTTATTTTTTACAATTGGTCGGGCCGGCTGCGCCCGCCTAGTTGGCCTAGCGGCAGCGCCGGCTGTGTGCTGACGTAACGGAATAGATTGGGGATCTCTTCTGCATTCACAAAACCTCCACCACTGCACTCTTCCACAATACCACAAAAGGGTTACGGTGTGAAGGCACTTGCTGCCACCAAAGGCACAATATTTGGGTGCACTGACGCCTGTACCAGATTCATATCATTTTAATATTGGACTGCAGGGTCCAACCCTGTACTCTTCCACAATACCACAGAGGGGTTATGGTGTGACGGCACTGTTCCCGACACTAAAGGCCCAATTTTAAAACACCTATCGTTACTTTCATCTAAAGCCTGCATAAGTTTCACCATAATTTAGCCAAAAAAATCACTAAACTTGTTCTGCGTGTCCTAAAAGGTCTCCTCTTTTAATACAGACTTCCGCCCCAAGCAGTTGTTTATGAATAGATTAAAGGAAAACCGTTTACCGTCATTTGAAACGTCATATTTTTGTTTTGAAATGTTTCTATACATCCTACAAATCCGCCACTTCACGGGCAGGTTATGGGGACCTCCTAGGCACGATATTTGAAGGAATTTTTAGTTTTTATTCTTAACCCTTATTTCATGGAAAACTCACTGTCCCTTTAAAAAAGTTTTTTTAAAAACTTTTTGTCCTTGTTTCCTGTCCCCCAGGGCACCACCCGAACCCCCATACACCTTTTATGGCAAATATCTTGCATATATGCCCTCTTGCAGGGCACTCTAAAAATCGAACTTTTGAGTCCCATTGACTTACATTGAGTTCGAGTTCGTGTTCACGTTCGAACTCTAACTTTTGAAATTGTTCAAGTTCGTATGCGAACCGAACATGGGGGTGTTCGGCTCATCCCTAATAATAACTTCCCCCTTCATTGTCATTTTGGCTATTTCCTCAAACAGCAGATTATCTAGCTCTTCTACTTGTCCAGGGGGTCTATAGATCACACCTACACGAGCTACTGTATGAGTACCAAATGTTAGCGTAACCCAAATTGACTCTATGTTCACCTCGCTCACTTTTATTTGGTTCGTTTTTATGTTGGTTTTATACATACAGGGCCACCTTTCCTACCGTCTCTGTCTTTTCTATATAAAGAGTATCCCGGTATTGTTATGTCCCAGTTATTTTTCTCACTGAACCATGTCTCAGTAACCGCCACTAGATCTACTTTATCAGCTACCATCAATGCCTCCAGTTCATTGATTTTATTGACTAAACTGCAAGCATTTATTGACACTACTCTGAGCTTGTCATTTTTTACCCCGCATGTTGCTTGCACCCTCAGATTTAGTTTTGGTGGACAATCTGGCAGATTGTTTTTTACTCATTTGTCCCCCCTCCTAGTTTAAATATTCCTTTGTGAAACCTTTGAACTTCTCACTGAGAACATATGTTCCCCTATGAATAAGATGCAAACCATCTATTTTATACAGTTCCTTTCTGCTCCAATTAGAGATATCATGGGACACAAAGCCAAATCCTTGCTCCCGACACCATTCCCGAAGCCACAAATTAAATTCCCTAGTGCTCATCTGCCTATCCTGAATGTTATGCACAGGCAGAACTTCAGAGAATGACAAAGTGGACGCAATCTGCTGTATTTCACCTCCAAGAACACAAAAATCTTCCTTAATCTCAGAAACCTCATTGCTAGCCAAGTCATTTGTCCCTAAATGGACAAGAACGTCCACTTCCCCTTCCTGCTTTGCTTGTTTGACAATATTGAGAATACGTCTCTTGTCTCTACAAGCAGTAGCCCCAGGAAGACATCTTACCAAACCACTACTCTCCAGCTCAACCCCTCTTTTGATAGAATCACCCAGCAACAATTGCCTTCTATCAAGTCCCACCTTTTCCTTTTTGTCCTTAGTTGCAGTCTTGCATACCTTAGGCATAGGGGATAGTGGTTCCTCAACTTTGGTGTCTGAGCCTACTTCTGTCTTACCACTACACTCTGAAAGTGCCTCAAAAGAATTAAGAAGAGCCACAGACTGTGGGACATGCCTTTCTATCCACAACTCTAAGTCTACCAGATCCTACAGTAGTCCATCTGCCACTCCTAGGAGGCCTCTGTGGCAGTGGCTTTGTAACAGTCATAGCCTGAGCTTGTCAAACAGATAATTTACAAATCTCAGACTTCAAACAGGCAATTTCCTGCTGCAATAAAGAGAACTGCCTACATATCAGGCATCCTCCAAACCTCCAAAAATTGGATCTAAAAACAAATGCATGACAGCTATTACACTGGACCAAGCCTGCCATTATAAAATGAAAGAATGGACTTAAAACATGCAAATCTTACCTTTTTGTAGATTTTCTACCTCCTGTCTAACCTCAGACTACCTCTAGAGCTAGAGTATCTCCAGAATATCTCTAAGTGCCTCACTTGGAAGGATTGCACTTAGAATGGTTCACAAGCTCTGATGTACTTGTACTTCTGATATCCACGTGAGTCGTACTTTCTACACTGTAGATAGTGTGGATACCTTTCAACTTACAGTCCATTAAATCCCTGTAGCCCATTTTATTTTAAATTCTTTATTTTAAAATTTTTCATAACATAATAAAAGGCACATCTACATGAAGACCCTGCAGGGTCAATACGAGAAACAGTAAACCCATAAAGATAACATTTCGCTCTTCAAGGAATTATAAGGGTGCATATAATTCAGGATTAAGTCACTCATATCAAAACAGAAGATACATCATAAGCGGGTCCCCGGAGGGCCAGTACAAGGAACTGTAACCACCTAGGAGGTAACACATTGCTCTTCAGAAAAAT
The DNA here is from genome assembly GCA_009667805.1 of Leptobrachium leishanense. Taxonomy (NCBI): domain Eukaryota; kingdom Metazoa; phylum Chordata; class Amphibia; order Anura; family Megophryidae; genus Leptobrachium; species Leptobrachium leishanense. The sequence continues at coordinate 74,080,066 of CM019070.1, read as the reverse complement.
ATAAAGGCAAAGATAGTGCAGAAAAAAAAAAACATAACCTATCGTAAAATAAGAGTGTAAGTGGAAAAAGATGTAAGATAAGGACCAAAAGAAATGGAGGGCACTCAGTCATGTTCTGCAACGACTCGTGAGTAGCAGCCAGGGAAAAAAGAAAAGGCTGCACAGCCGTCCAACCCTTCTAACCCGGGTCCAACGAGGCAATGGGGGAACCCCCGTGATCTAAGCCAGGTGTCGTCTGAGGAGGCGAGATGCCCAGGGTGCGCAACAGGTGCCATGCCGCCTCTGGGGTAGACACCAGATGGGACATGTTGTCATAACAAATATGCATCGATCCCGCCACCCCCCATCTATAACGAACCCCCTTGCTCCTCAGAAAGGAGGATATCTCCCTGAACTGCCGCCGGGCCACAAGCGTCACAAAGGGAAGGTCGTTAAAAAGTGTAAGAGAGAGGTCCTCATAAAGTATCGGGGCTCGGGCAACCGGGTTAGACATCAGCCTGCGTTTATCCATCTCCTCCACAGCGATTGCAAGCACGTCACGTGGGGACTCCACCGGCGCTGTGGCCGCCTTCCGAAGACAGGCAGCGTGTCTAAAAATGAGGGTAGTCCCAGTCTGGGTCCCCATGACATGTACTGCAAATTTGTTGACATATGCCAGCAAGGCATCTGCGCCGATCGACTCCGGGATCCCCCTAATCCGGACATTCCTCCTGCGATGTCGCACCTCTGCCGCCTCCACCGCACCTGTGAGCAGCGAGACTTGGGAATTTAAGGCCTCTATCTGCGGCGCGAGGAGAGCCTGTGTCACCGCAGTCTCCTCAGCGCGCGTCTCGACAACCGAGACTGCAGCCCATTTTATTGATAATTTACTTCACTGATAAGTCTAGGGACAGTGATGAGAAATCTATATCTAGCTACACGGTGATTAGCAGGTCTTACAGGCTTTTCTTCTTCCTCTTTTTTTCTCCTCCTATCTCCAGTGGCTTATCCTGGGTAGGTTTACATTGGGGAGTGCTATACCAGCAACCATTCACTCTTTTCTTGATTGACTTTATTACAGAGGTTTATTTATTAAGACATTCTGATTATCACCCATTGTACTGCACTACTGCCTGGGTTGAATTTAAGCATTTATTTTTACTGGAAAATACATACATTTAATTTTCCTCCTACTTAGGCTTTAATATATTAGATACATTTTCATGGTATGCTTTTCCCCAGACTGTTTCTGAGCATTGGTTTAATCATATTAGTGTTATTTGTGTGTGTTTGGTTATTGTGGCCATGTTTTTTAGATACAAAGTATCATACTTGTATATAACTTCAATAAAAGTTAAGTTTTCTCATCACCTAGTGGGGACTGGCACTATCAGCTGTTCGCTCTTTTTTTCAATGTTTTATAGCACAACCCAGATAAATTTAGATAATTTTTCTCAGCAGATTTTAAATATATCATTACTATGTGTTTATGTCACATAAGAAGGCAACATCAAAAGATATTTTTTTAAAAAAAAGGTAAAATTAAATTCAGATTTCAATTCTTTACACCATTTTTCATTTTTTTATCATAATCCAAACCTTTGGGGTTATACATTCCAATAAGTACTCTTTAAAAAAAATAACCACCTTTTCAAAAGAAATAAGAAATTGTAAACAAACGTTTTAAAAAATCTCTTGTATTTTACTTTCATTTTTTTATTTGTACATTGTGCATGGTATTAATAAAAAGGAAAGACTCCATTGACTGTGTAGAGTGTATAAAACTGGAGATACAGAGGTCCAAATGACACATGTATCTCCTACAATGGGATTTCAGATTGGAAGGGAGCACAAGCAACCTGTGCCTTCTCTCTGGATCTGCCATTGATATGACCACAACCCTTGTATACTGATGGCTCCACTTCCTGTCCTTCTTGCCCTTCTTTCAGTCCATGCCATTATGCATAAGCAAAACATTCTTCTTGATAAAAGTTGCACATTCTACAATGTTAGTTTCCACTTTCAACACATGCAAACTGGTATACTATAAAAACATGTAAAATTTTAAATAATAGATAAGGAAATATGATCTTACTAGAGCATTTGATGACATTCATTTGACCAAATGTTTTTGGAATGTTAACTGCAATGTTATTCCTGTAAAAAGATATCAAATCAAATTATTTATTTCGCATTCACATCATGTTTTAATCACAAACATTTCAGAAATCATTTTGAAATCATTGTAGCATGAAGCAAAAATGAAGGGATTATTTAATAAGCACCATTGTTTCAGTTCAACCACAGTGGCTTAACAATGGTGAACTACAGTGTACTCTCTCCCGTATTTAATGCACCAGAACTCAAGTGGTAGCACATAAAATCACATACGTTTAGGTCAAAAGGTAAACAATCTCCTAGACGTGCCACTGTAGGTGCTTGCTCATATAGATGTTTGTTTCGATATTGATGTCATATATAAAACATAAAACAGACAATATATAGTGTAATTCAGTACATAGAATGGTATATATTTCGATATCATACAGTGAGCCACTCACATTCTCTGGAGCATGTAACGCTGTAGCGTGTCCAATTGTGGGTATTTTCTAGGGCATACCTGTCAGCCCCAACTTCATCGGTATCCAAAATTTGGTTCTCAAAAAAGCAGAAAGACAAGGGATGGTACAGTCAGAAAAAAAAATCACACTAGTGATTAATAGTATGAGTTACACTCACCCCTCTGGAGCCTTAAACCCGGCTCTGGGTGCTTTGGCATCTGGGTTTAATTCACCAGTCAAACCCTTCTCAAATGCACGGTGGAATAATTGTCTCCTCCACAACATCCCATGAAGAATCGAACAGTAAATGAACCAATAAGTGAAATAATAATTTATTCTGGCATTGCCAGATAAAAGCAGCATAAAAATAAAACGTAAATACCAGAAAAATAAACGCGCTTCATCAGTGAATATAAATAAAGCAGAAAACAAAACAAAACGATAAAACCTGGAGAGTCTCCAGTGTTTAAACAGTCTTCAAGACTTTCAATATCCTTGTGTTGACTGATGACCATGGGGGATCATGCCGCCGCTTACGTCACACGTTGCCAGCATCATTGCGTTGCAGAGTACCCAGCTTTCATGGTCCCCTCCTGATGATGTCACTTCCTTTCCGTTTTATTTATATCCACAGATGAAGTACATTTATTTTTTAGGGCGAAACGCGTTTGGATTACTGTTATTTATGTTTCTGTTTTTCTGCTGCTTTTATCAAGCAATGCCAGAATAAATTAATATTTCACTTCATGGTTCATTTAATGTTCAGTTCTTCATGGGACGTTGGTGAGGAGACAATTATTCCACTGTTCATTTGAGAAGGGTTTGGCTGGCGAATAAAACCCAGAGGCCAAAGCACCTGGAGCCAGGTTTAAGGCTCCAGAGGAGTGAGAGTAACTCCTACTATTAATCACTAGTGTGATTTGTTTTCTGTCTGCACCATCCCTTGTCTTTCTGCTTTTTCAGGACCCAAATTTTGGATACTGGTGAAGTTGGGGCTGACGGGTATGCCCTAGAAAATACCTGCAAGGGGATACGCTAGAGCGTTATACGCTCCAGAGAATGTGAGTGGCTCACTGTATGATATCGAATTATATACCATTCTATGTACTGAATTACCCTATCTATTGTCTGTTTCATGTTTTATATATGACATTGATATCGAAACAACCATCTATATGAGCAAGCACCTACAGTGGCACTTTTAGGGGATTGTTTACATTTTGACCTAAACGTAAGTGATTGTTTTGCACTACCAATTAAGTTCTGGTGTATTAAGTACGGGAGCGCTGCATTGTTTTTATTATATTTCTGTATTGTATGGTGGTTTTGGGAATAACAAGAGATGTGCAATTCATTTTGTTCCGAACCAAAATTTGGACGAGAATCACCATTTTCATATTTCGGGAGCATTTCCGAAAATGAAATATCAACCAACTGAAAATTTCGGAGACGATTTGGATCAATTCTGTGATTCAGATCGATTCGCGAATCGGACCCATTCGGCGATTCTGATCAGTTATTTTTTCATTTTTTTATCAGTTATTTCATTTTTTATTGGTTATTTAAGAATTGTAAATAGATTACTACCAATAGAAGAGAGTTTCTTTATTTTTTAGGATTTTTTAGCCATTTTTTTGGGTGAAATTTTAGGTTTCCTAACTTTTTATAAAGAAACAAGGCTTTTTAACCCATAGGTTTCAATGCAACATATGAATCCACACACTGCTGGTAATCGCCTCTCTGCAGATCGATTCGGTGATTCGGATCGATTCATTTTTTGGATCAGTTTGTTTTTCATTTTTTATGAGTTATAATTAATGTAGCATATGAATCCATACATTGCTGGGAAGTTCCCAGCAGTGTATGGATTCATATGCTGCATTCATTATACTGCAGGGAGGCGCTTCCCAGCAGTTTGTGGATTCATATGCTGCATTAATTATACTGCAGAGAGGTGCTTCCCAGCAGTGTGCGGATTCATATGCTGCATTAATTATACTGCAGAGAGGTGCTTCCCAGCAGTGTGCGGATTCATAGGCTGCATTAATTATACTGCAGAGAGGCGCTTTCCAGCAGTGTGTGGATTCATAGGCTACATTGAAACCTATGGGTTAAAAAGCCATGTTTCTTTAAAAAAGTTAGAAAACCTAAAATTTCACTCAAAAAATGCCTAAAAAATCCTAAAAGAATAATTAAGTAAGGAAACTTACATTCTATTGGTAGTAATCTACTTGCCATTCTTAAATAAGCAATAAAAAATGAAATAATTCATATAAAAAAAGAAAAAACCAACTGATCCGAATCACCCGAAATGATCCGGATTGCCAAAATGATCCAAATCGCCAAATCGAAATGATCCGAAACGAAAGAAAAACTGTCTGAAAAAAAACCAAAACAAAAAGAAGTCAAGCACATCCCTAGTTTTCTCCCCTGCAGAGAGGTGCTGCCCCACAGTGTGTGGATTCGTATGCTGCATTAATTTTATATCAAGTCTAATATTCCAACAAGAGAGCAGTAAACCCCTCCCACGGCCTCTTTTCTTTGCTGCTGGCCTCCAGGTGAGACGTTCTCCAAACAGCTCCTGGATGTCAGGCTTTATTTGATTGTATTTAGTTAATATTTCACTTTAAACTTTGGTTTATTGTTTTGTACATGTACTGTATGCTTTAACCTGTGTTTTTTCCTAGGTTTTTTCTATCCCTGCTGTGTGGGCACTTTCCTGCCTGCAGGTTGCGCTTTACGTATCTGTTTTGTTCTCCCGGCGGCTCAGGTTTTTTTTTATTCCTCCTCAGACCGTCGGGTGACCAGCGGCATCTGCCTTATTAATTTTTAGCATTTTATGCTATTTTTTGCTAATTTTTTCCCCTCTGTGCGGCACACGTTGTCTCCCCGCGCGTGTGCACCCTCTCTCTTCCCTCAGAGTAGCGCGGCATTCGTCTGTGCCTGCGTCCTGGCAGCCATTTTAGCATTAAAAAAAAAAAAAGCTTGCCACCATTACAACACCGCTTCTCGTACCCGAGTCAACGAAGACAGGCGGCTGCTCCTTGCGTTCTGGTGGACCTATAACGGCCTCCGCTTCGCTGTATGGACCCTCCGGGCACTACTGACACCTCAGGTGAGCCCCGCAGGTTTTTTTCCTTTGCGCATATTCGGTCAGGGATTTACTAAGCCCGCAAAGCATCGGGTGAGCCCCGATAAGCAACTCCAAAGCGCAAAAATAAAATATATATATATATTATAAACGGGTGAGCCCCGTTAGGTGGATTTCTTCCTCATGGATCCTCCACAGCTTCCCTCTAATCAGGAGGAGCTCAAGGCTTGGCTCCTTGCAGCGATTTCTGAAATGCTGCCCATAGCGCTGGCGGCCCTTCCCCCGCTTCCCCAGCAAGAACCACCGGTTCTCTCTAGGGCCCAGTCTCCGGCCCGTTCTGAGGGCTCTCACTCGGATCTGTCCGATTCTGCCGAGCCATCACGTAAGAGACCCTGGAAAGGCCAGTCAGAATCAGCTGGCAAGGGTAAGGGGCCTGCAAAGAAATCCCCCCGCGTTTCAAACCCCAAGGGTGAGGAAACTTATAACCTGGATGACTATCAGGCTGACTATCCTGAGGAGGAGGAAGTCGAGTCCGCCGGTGATCCGCCGGCTACTCCAAACTCAATGGGTGAGCCCCATTCTGACTCCATGGCGGTTGTGCCCCTTTCTGCCACGCCAGTGCCACCACGCTGCCTGGTGTCCGCGGACACTCCATTACAAATCCTCGACGCTCGAGGTATACCTTTTTTTGACCCGCGCACCACTACGCACCCAAGGTCTTCCGCTTGGCTACCTCCGGACCACATAGTGGAGTTTTTACGATTTTGGCTGCGCTGCCCCCTAGACAAGGCCGATAGGGCGCGCTTGTGGGCCCTAATGTCCTCGCCGAATGTCCTCGCCCAACTTTACCGGACAAGGTGTCCCTTACCCCTGAATTCGACGAGTATTTCGTCACCTTCTTGGGAAAGGCTGGCAGGGACCCTTGTCGAGGTTTGGAACAGGGCCTCCACGTCACCCAGGATAAACTTCTGGACGTCTCCAGTCCCCATTTCCCTTATCTTTGTTATGGTGGACGAGGCGTTAACTAATAATAGTCCGCTCGACCCAGCGTTGGTCCGCGAATGGGCACAGCGTGCTCTCTGTTAGGTAATGCCAATGTTGGCAGCTCGTCAGAAAGCTGTAAGGCGGCACTTTTTCGGCTGGATGCCAAACTCACCAGTATGTGCACTAAGGAATTGGGTCTGGCAGCTAAGGGGTTGCTGTTCGGGGATCTATTTTTGAGAGAACTAAACCGTAAGGTTAATGTTTTCACGAACCTTCAAAAGGTCCAGTCGAATATGAAGCGGGTCTTCCACTCCTAGATGCGTTTTTCCTCCAGGGCTGGCGAACCAAGAGGTCGGGTCGCCAGCCGCTACAACAATTCCTATAGATCTTGCCTTGCATCGAACCAAAGCACAGAAGTGCATTACAGACCCAGCCCGATCCTGGCTCGAGGAGTCCCCGTCGGTCGCGGCTTCGGCAGACCCAGACGCCACTATTCCGCTGGTAAGTGCCCCTGCGCTCCCGCTTCCACACATTCCGGTTGTGGGTCGGTTACGTTATTTCCTTCACAAACAGCGCAAACTCACATCCGACTCGAGGGTACTTCGAACAGTGGCGAGTTTTTTAATAAACTTCTCCCAGGTCCCCGTCCAGTCTGCTTCCCTGCCTCTGGCTCGTTGCTCTTCACAAGAGGCGACGCTGATAGACAGGGAACCTCTCTCCTTGCAGTTGAAGGGTGCCATCCTTCCTGCGCTGGATCCCCTGCACTTCATCAGCAATATATTCCTGGTACACAAAAAATCTGGGGACCGCCGGCCGATTATAAATTTAAAGGCCCTCAACACGTTCGTGGCCTATCGCCTCTTCAAAATGGAGAGCATACACCTCCTCAGGGACCTCATCTGAGACGGCGACTGGTTCACGAGACTGGAGCTCACAGACGCTTACCTCACAGTCCCGGTCCATCCCACCCATCGACCGTATCTGCAGTTCCACTGGCACCGCGACCTTTGGCAATTCACTTGCCTGCCGTTCGGCCTCAGCTCCGCACCATGGTGCTTTACGAAACTTCTCAAACCAGTCATGGCCTTCATACGGGCCCAGGGCATCATAACGATCATATATCTGGATGATATCCTGATACTGGCACAAGACCCCATCCAATCCTCTCGTCACACAACTCTTGTGGTTACGCTCCTACAAGACCTTGGATTCATCATCAGAGACAAATCAGTGCTGCGCCCTGCTCAGACCATCACCTTCCTAGGGTTCGACATAGATTCAACCTCTTGTCAGCTGCCTCTTCCCCCGCAAAAGCTGCGAGCCATCAAGAAAACCCTACGAGGAGTCCTCACTACGGACACCATCTGCCTCCGGGATTTGGCGAGAGTTGTAGGCCTACTCTCTTCCTCCATTCAAGCCATTTTCCCTTGTCCACTGCATTATCGGGCGATGCAACGTCTGAAGACCACATACCTCCGCCTCAATCCCTCCTACGATCAACTGGTTCCCATCACCCCGGAGGTTCGAGTGGAACTCCTATGGTGGTTGCGCCATATGGAGGCCTGGAATGGGCGTGCTATCTTTGGTTCCCTACCGGATTTTGTGCTGGAATCAGATGCCAGCCAATCAGGCTGGGGTGCGACATGCGGGTCCACATCCACAGGCGGGGCATGGGCTCCCGAGGAATGGCAGCTTCACATCAACTGCTTAGAACTCATCGCTGGCTCGTTCGCCGTCCGCAGCTTTACCCAGGATCTCAGGGACTGCTCTCTCCTCCTCCGGATGGACAACATCTCAGCAGTCCAATACGTGAACCGACTGGGGGACTCCCGCTCCAAGCTCCTGTCGGACCTCACGCTCTCCCTCTTCAACTACTGCCTGGAACGGAACATCTCCCTCATGGCGGAACACCTGCCCGGTTCCTCCAACTATGTGGCGGATTGGTTTTCAAGATATTGGAGGGACTCCAGCGACTGGAAATTGGACGTTGCAACGTTCCAACACTTGGCGACTCTGAGGGGACCTTTTTATCTCGATCTGTTCGCCTCCCGCTTGAACCATCAGACGCAGGCCTACTTCAGCTGGCTTCTGGAACCCCAGGCAACAGTGGTGGATGCTTTCCTCCAACCATGGCCACCATCGGAAGCCTACGCCTTTCCCGATGATCACGAGAACGACCCAGGAAGTCCACAGACGGAGGATTCAGATTCTTCTCATCACGCCCTTGTGGCACGCTCAGCCCTGGTTTCCACTGACGCTGGAACTCTCCTGCCTCCATCCACTTCTGCTTCCGTCCTTTCAATCCATTCTGCTGGACCCTCACGGCAGACCACACCCATTGGTTTTGGAGGGCAACCTTCCCCTGGTGGCATGGACGATTTCCGGGGATCCTGCATGCTGCCAGGACTATCAGAGGCAGCTCGATTCTTATTATGGGAATCCTGGGCCCCTGGCATGCGAAAGAGCTACCATTACGCTTGGAGGTCTTGGTGTCGTTGGTGTGTGCAACAACAAGCTGATCCTGCTACAGCCCCTCTACCTTTAATCCTCAATTTTTTGGCAGACCTTTCCACGACTGGGAAATCATACCATACAGTTAATCTGTTCCGCTCGGCCATTTCGGCAGCTCACGTTCCCCTGGGTGGTGTTCCTGTGGATCGGGACCCTTCCGTGTGTCATCTCCTCCGAGGCATTCGACTCGCTCGCCCGCCGGCCACTAAATATGTTCATTTCTGGGATGTTGCGTTGATGCTCGAATTCCTGCGTGGCTGGCCGGACAATGATTCTTTGCACCTCCGTCATCTCTCGGCTAAACTAACAGTCCTTTTATGTTTGGTGTTCTTTCGCCGTGTCTCAGATGTTAGGGCCTTCGATGCGCACGCTGTGGCTTTCTCCCCTGAGGGTGTCATTTTCACACTTACCAGGCGTACGAAAACACGATCTCATAAGGTTTTCTACCTTTACTTTCCCTCCGATCCTTTATTGTGTGTTGCTCGTTGTGTTTCTACTTACCTCTCCCTTTTGTGTCTTTTGCGCTCCTCTCCGACAGGCCAAATTTTGGTCTCTTATGTCTCTCCTTACAAGCCTGTCTCCTCACCTACCCTCTCTAGATGGGTTCACTGGCTGCTCTCCCTAGCGGGCGTTGCTCCCCACTTTGGCGCTCACTCTGTGCGGGGTGCGGCGGCTTACTCTGTTGCGAATGCCGGGGGTTCTCTGTCCGATATACTAGCGGCTGCTGATTGGTCCAGGGCGGTTACTTTCCGTACCTTCTATTTTCGTCCTCGTTCCCATGCATCTGGGGCTCTAGTGCAGCTTTAAAACTGCAAAATATGAAGCCTCCTGACTTGATATAAAATTGTGGATTATTCCAGCCTTGGTGTTAGAATAATCTTAATTTTAATAAAGACAGGAGGCGAATATTTTTCCCTCCCGCCCATGCCCGGGTTGTTTTCATTGTATCGGTTTTTCTACTGTATTAAAAAAAATTCACATTCATCGACTCTGTGTCCATTATTTATATAACGGTTTTCCTTCCATTAGTAGGATTGGCTGTTTGCTTGTCTAGTTAGTCTAGTCTAGGGCTAGTTTCTCAAACTTGCTACTGTTGTTATTTGTTAGCTCTGCGCTAGTGAGTTAGTTACCTGCTGATTGACATGTTTCCATCACATGGTACTTTCATGTATCCTCTGTTTTCTTCTTAGCTTGATTGGACTTGGCTGCTCCGCTGGTCTGTAGTTCTGTAGTTCTGTGGCTTGCCTGTTGAACTCCGGTTCTTCCTCTGTTCGGTCTGTTGGCTTCAAGTTACCTTCGGCTTCTTCATCTTCAATTTCCGGATTATCTGTTTCATGGACCTTCCTGCTCGTCCCGCATGCAAGAAAAGAGGCCGTGGGAGGGGTTTACTGCTCTCTTGTTGGAATACTATTTGTTTATTGGTTTTTACTGTTGCTATGTAAAACTCTTTGCTGCTGTGATTTAGTAAAGAAAAGAGATTTCAAAATATTCGCCTCCTGTCTTTATTAAAATTAAGATTATTCTAACACCAAGGCTGGAATAATGCACAATTATACTGCAGAGAAGTGCTGCCAAGCAGTGTGTGGATTCATATGCTGCATTAATTATACTGCAGAGAGGAGCTGCCCCACAGTGTGCGGATTCATATTCTGCATTAATTATACTGCAGAAAGGCGCTTCCACTCAGTGTGCGGATTCATATGCTGCTTTGTAACCTATGGGTTAAAAAGCCTTGTTTCTTTATAAAGAGTTAGGAAACCTAAAATTTCACCTAAAAAATGCCTAAAAAAATAAATAAGTAAAGAAACTTTCATTCTATTGGTACGAGTAATCTATTTCCCATTCTTAAAATAAGCAATAAAAAATGAAATAACTAATAAAAAAGAAAAACCAACTGATCCGAATCACCCAAATCGATCCGAATCACCCAAACAATCCGAACCTAAACAAAAAATGTCTGAAATGATCCGAAACAAAATAAAAAGACCTGAGAAAAAACTAAATGAAAATAATCGAAAAAAAAGTCATGCACATCCCTAGGAACAACCACTTTAGTGCAATAGCAATCAGTATTATTGTGATACACCTTTAGTGCCATTGGGTTTCTGTTTTTTATTGCTACAGTGTGCGCTCTAACCAGGCAACTTCTATTGAAGTGATCCATAGTTGAGGCTGGTAAAATCAAGGGAACATCTTTTGTTCCACCAGTGTTTACAGATTTCATGCATCAGTATCTTGCATTCCATCTGACAGTGAATTCTCAAAGTGTTCCAGTCATGTACAGTCAGTGACAGGCAAACCCTTTCTGCAGGGTAGGTGTGGTCAATGCCCTAGGTTACACACTTCATGGGCATGGCTAGGTATGGGGCTTGTAATACATAAGCATTAATGTGCTGCTGTGGCTTCAGGGAGTGGAACGGATGGTCCTGGCATCAGGCTTTACCCCACACGGGGATGGACTGGGGGAAAAAAAAAATCAGCCCTGGACTTCATCCAGACCGGCCCAATCCGATTATGCAAACACGCAGGGCCGATTTAAGATCTCTATGAGCATGGAGCCAAGGATTTTGTTTGAATTTTTTTGTCATTTAATAAAAAGAAAACATATTTTATGTTATTCTAAATTGTGTGCAATTATAGTGCTTTGCCACATTTCGGTGCTCTTCAGTGATTCCATTTCACTGAAAATACACGGATCTATTCAAAGAAAGGTGAAAATCAGGAGTATTGGCAGGAGAAGGCGGGTCATGGTAGACACCCGCCTACTGCCAGGACAGCATGGCACGCCAGGCGGCTTGAAGGGGTTAATAATGTATGTTGCTATTCTATTTTTCCTTTCACTATAAAAGGCCATTTCATCTATTTCAAAAGAAAATAGAGCAGGAAACACTGCTCATCAGTGATCAATAATAGACTTGTGCACAGCTGGGGCTTTTTTTGTTGTTTCAAATTTTTCTTCTTTGCTTTTTTTTTCGTTTCGTGTGATTTCAGGCCATTTTAAACAGGTTTTTTTTGTTTCGGGTCGTTCATTATTTCACGGCGTTTCGTAATTCGGACCTATCCGAAATATCGGATCGCCCGATATCGTTTTCGGATCACTCCGGTTTTCGGATCTGATATTTTCGGATTGGATCCGATTCATTTTCGGATCCGATTCATTATTGGATCTGATCCAATGATCCACTGAACCTGGAATGAAAAAAGCCGCCGGAAGGGTAAAAAAAATTAATGATTGAAAGTGTCAAAATAAACGCTGTTTGCAAAAAAACTGCTGAACGAAAACTTTAAAAAAAAGTTAAGAAACCTAAAATTTCACCCAAAAAAACACCAGAAAAAAGCCAAAAAAATCTTAAAAAAAATAATTAAACAAAATGGCTTATTGCTGCAAGAGAAAAAAAATAAACGGTTTAAGAAATATTTAATAAAAGTGCAAATGTTTTTTTTAACATTGAAACCTATAAGGAAAATAAGCCTCGTTTCTTTAACCCCTTCACTGCTGAACTATTTGTGCTGAGCTAATTTATACCGGTTTTCCTAATCATGTTTAAACGTGATTTAGTTATGTCATATTATACTGTATGACCCAAACAAATTATATATCATTTTTGTTATGGTAGACTCGGCAGATTCATAATATATCATTATTATATATGTATACTAGTTATTAAGCCTGCCCGGAGGGCAGTCTATTGTTGCTGTCGCAAGCTCAAAATTCATATCCACATATTTGTTTTTCCATGTCCTATCCAAGAGTATCTCTCTATATAAATACATTTGTAATGCGTCCATTGCCGTCCCATCCGCAATAGGAGGGCCAAGTGAGCAGCTGTGATGGGTGTGCGTGCAGCTAACAGCGCATTAGAGCAGGTTCCTCTTCCCTCTTAGATTGTAAGCCCACGGGAACAGGACCCTCTTAGATTGTAAACTCAAGGAAACAGGACCCTCTTAGATTGTAAACTCAAGGAAACAGGACCCCTTACATTGTAAAACTCGTGGAACCACTTAGATTGTAAACTCATGGGGAAAGGACCCCTTAGATTGTAAACTCATGGGACCCCTTAGATTGTAAACTCTTGGGATCGATTGTAAACTCAAGGGACCCCTTAGATTGTAAGCTCATGGGACCCCTTAGATTGTAAGCTCATGGGACCCCTTAGATTGTAAACTCATGGGACCCCTTAGATTGTAAACTCATGGTATAGATTGTAAGATCATGGGACCCCTTAGATTGTAAAATCATGGGACCCCTTAGAATGTAAAATCATGGGATAGATTGTAAACTCATGGGACAGATTGTAAACTCGTAGGACCTTTTAGATTGTGAGCTCATGGGACCCCTTAGATTGTAAACGCATGGGACCCCTTAGATGGTAAGCTCATGGGACCCCTTAGATTGTAAACTCATGGGATAGATTGTAAACTCATGGGACCCTTTAGATTGTAAACTAATCTGACCACTTAGATTGTAAGATCATGGAACCTTTTAGATTGTAAACTCATGGGAACCCTTAGTTTGTAAACTCATGGGATAGATTGTAAATTCATGGGACCACTTAGATTGTAAGCTCATGGGACCCCTTAGATTGTAAGCTCATGGGGACAGGCTCAAGGTGGTGGGGTGCCCAGTTGCAGGGAGACCAATACTTACCTTGTTCCAGCACCGTGATCAAGTCCCCAGGTCTTCGCGGCACTGGTTCCGGCGTGCGGCGCCCAGAGCCTCCCCTGCACCAGCCGTCAGGGGAGACTCAGGGCAGGGGTGATCCGCGAGGGACAAAAAAAAAAAAAGCCTAATTGTTGGAGAGGCGCTGTGTGCTCGCCTCTCCTCGCGCACGCCGGCTGGTAATTACAGCGCGCATGTGCAATGTGCAATTAGCCCCTTGCGCATGCGCAATGCGTCCACCGCCTGCGGCAATGGACGCAAACAGTTTTATATATAGAGATACCATGTCCTGCCAGAATGCTATAACAAAAATGTATAGAAATGTGAATTTCCAATAATCTACAGCTTGTAAAAAAAAAAAAATTCACATTTTATTATCCGAGCCTTTGCGGTTATATATTCTATGGGGTATGCTTTTTAAAAAAATTAGAACTGGGAACCTGTTAAACCCCTCCAAAAAAATCGTTACTGCAATATCATTGTTCACATTATAAATTGAAATGGGAACAATAGTGCTGCATTAATAAATTTTAAAAAATAAAAACGTGGGCTTTTGTTTTCTTTTTTATTATCTTTTTATTTATTTGTTTTTTTACTTTTATGCTGGTCATGTTTGGTATCATTGAAAATGCAATGCTTTGGTCTTTCAAATGATACCAAACTTTAACCCCTAGCTGCCACAGATCAGGAGATACAGAGTTCATTGGGCCACACTATCTCCACCATAGGTGGCAGCTAGGGGTTAACTCCCAAACTGACTTTATCCCATCCATGCAGGATAACATCAGTGGGTGGGGGGAGATACCGGATGCTTGGTCGACATCCAAGTTGGCGTCCACCTCCAGGAGAGAACTGCGATTTGGCGCCGAATTGAAAGCCAGCCCCTAAGGGGTTAAATACAGGCACTGCTGAGAAAGGCAGAGTGTTCCCTTTCAAGCGGTGCCTGCCTTTGTTTTGTGGCTGCCACCAATGGGGAGAGAGAGGGGTCCAAAGGACCTGTCAGGATTCCACCCTTACCAGCAGTACGAGCCCTATGGCGGCGCCTCCTGCGGGTCCCCGGGGGGTGACTGTGTGGCATACCGAGGCGTTGGCGCTACCGCATGTCAGCGCGCAGGCTGGAACTTCCTTCACCACCGGATCAGACCTCCCGCGCATGCGCATGATCCCGATGGGCCTTATGGGCTTAGAAAGGTGCCGGCGCAGACGGATGACATCAGCGCTGTACCCGGCTACTTAATGAGACACCCTATAAAGATGACATCAGCAGGGTAAGTCATTGCTCTAATAATTTGTTCATACGCTGAGCTAACTACCCTCTTCATTTCCTGATCCTTTACATACGATTGACTCCCTTGGCCTACGACCCTTGCTTGGATACGACTTATGCGCAGAACTCTACCTGCCTACGACCGTATTGCTTGTTTATACCGACGCTGCACAGAACTCTGCCTGCCTAATAACCTACGCTATCCACATCGACTACTCCAACAGGTTACTATATAAATATATATATGATATATCAAAGACGTCTGGTACAATCTTCAGAAGAACCATACCACCTGATTTACTACAAACCTGACGCCACTGGTACCAGCAGACAGGTAGCGTTATATATCACTCCTCCTGACTCTGATACTCGCATCGTACAGGCGAGACTACTACATAGTGGTTCCTCTCATACTTACTATCATCAAGGACACTTTCCTGAGGATATCCTGACAGGACCTCCCCTTCAGGCACTGTCCCTGCTCTGCCCGAAATAGACGTCATCGATGACGTGTTGAGGCTGGCCGAGGTCCCGAAGGTGGGGTTGACATCCAAGATGTCAGCCCGCACCAGGGGACCACAGCACTCGGCTGAAATACCTGCTGCAAATAGAGGACGCGCTGAGCGTGTCCTCCGCAGCCAAGTGGTTAAAAATAATTAGGAAATCTAAAATTTCACCCGAAAAAAATCCTAATAAATAAATAAACAAAATGGTCTTTTGCTGCAAGTGAAAAAAATATACGGTTTAAGAAATATTTAATAAAAAAATAATTTTTTTAACATTAAAAGCTATAGACGAATCCTATAAGTAGCAATGTTAAAAAAATACCCGTTTACTTGAAATCATTTTGTTCCGCTTTGTGTCATTTTCATTCTGTTTTTTTTTTTGTTTTGGATCATTCTTGTTCCATTTGATATAATTTCGGATTATTTTTAACCATTTGAAATTGTTTCGGATCATTATTGAACCGTTTGATATCATTTTGGATAATTTTCAAACTGTTTGATATCGTATCGGATCGTTTTCGAATCGATTTCGATTTGTAATTTCAACCGATTTGTAATATCGAACAACCGATATTATGTTTTTCAGAACCGAAAAAAATAACAAATACAAATCTTGAACGAAAACGAAATTTTGACAATACAAAATGCACATGTCTAATCAATAATACATGTAATTAACTTTATTAATTCCTAAATTAAAATAAGCAGCTTCCAGTAGCTGTTTTCATTGCTGTAACATAAATATAATCTGTGAATATTACAACTATTTTAAAAAAATATTGAATTTGTTGCATTTTTTACTAAATATTAGAAACATTTACCTTTTAAAGAGATCTGTTTCAAGTTTACTGAGAAATGTGAATTTTCTGTTGAATGACTGAAGGAGTGTTAAGGATTCGCAGGGGAATTTTTCTGGTTTAAAGCAATAAAATGATTCTACATCTGTTTTATCATTGTATTCACACAGATTTTCTCCAGGCAGCTCAAATCCACATTCAGATTTAACGTTTTGACTTCCATTTATAAATGTCCCTATAAATTGTATGAGACCATAGCCCTGATTTCGTACTCTCCACAGTGCGGCAGCTCCTTCACTGGGATGGTAAAGTACAAGGGAGACGTCGACTCTTCCTTCCCAAAATAATGTGAAGTGGACATGATATGTTCCATTTTTAAAGTCCACAATTCTCCCAGAAGCTTCGGCATTCAGTGCTCGTGTATGTATCCGTGCTCTTACGAAGTCTCCTCCATTTGTCTTCTTATTGCCCCAGAAGTCATACAGGTCAACCTTAATAATTAATTCATCTCCAACACAATATCTTTGTTTCATGTTTACAACTGATGCTATGCTCGTGGCAGCACTGGTTGAACTGTTAATATGAGTAAAATTTACAAAAGGCATCATTTGAGATATTGTGTTGATTATTTTTATTTGAAGGAGCTCATCTTCTGTTAACATGGAGCTAGCATAAGGCGAGGCAGTTAAAATCTACAAAAAAAAAACAGAATTTAAAGAGAATTGTGAATCATGATGCATCTAAAAGGTTTTCTGGTCTTAACAATTCATTAAAATAGATTTTAGACTTAGATATGGTATCAATTGCTTTTTATTTATGATGTATGCTTCTTGTTTCTGTGATATGACCAAAAACTTACCAGTAAGGACATGTTCAAACGCCCAAAAATAAAATGAAGAAGTGAAAAACTCAGTACAGCCTTTAAATACTTCCTTTATTTGTTTATATATCAATTGTAATTAAAAAATTAGAAAAGGAGATATGGACCATAGAAAAGGCTAAACTGCTTTAAAACCATTTTAACAAATGCCAAAAAACTATCAAATAATGGAGAATGTTCATAAGAAAGTGATATCCATGTGAAATCTAACAAAATAAATGGTACATTTATGCATATACTGACAATTTTATTACTTGAAAGAGAATTTGTTAGATACCAAGATGGTATGCTAAAGGTGCCACTTCCAGGGCCACTGTTAAACCCTTAACTACCAAGATCGAGATATATCTGTGTCCTGATATCAAGATATCTTAATCTCCTGATCTGCAGCCCAAAAGCAAATTAAATTTGTTATCAGCAAACAAATTTTGTTTTCTTTCGGGGTGCAAAAGGTCCCCCCAAAGTTTTAGCCCTGTGGGCATAATGGCCAAAGAGCTAAAACTGAGTAAAATCGGCTGATGAAAGTTCTGACATTGTGCATTCATCAGCTGAGGCAGTGAAAAAAAAAAGAATAGGCCTGCAGCTCAAACAGCTGTAGCTCAATTTGACAGTAGATGGCGCCATCTACTTGCCAAAATAAGTTATTTACAGTAAGAAATACAATGGGCCCATGCTCATATTTCTTGCTGTATAATTAATTAAAGATGATTTTACAACAAAACACTGGTTTCTGACAATTTCTTTTTGGAAAATCACTTGGTAGTGAAAGGGGTTAAGTAAAAGAAGTCACCTCTATGAGAGAGAAACCTATTTCTGGCTGCTAGTTAATATTTAAAAAATGGACTGAAATCGGCACTGCCGTAGTATGGGTTGAAAATTACACTAGTTTTAGAAAAATTATGCTATAAATAAAAAAATTGTATGGAATTATTTTTAATAAAAGTACTCCTAACCAACACATTTTTGCTAAATTTTTTGATGTTTAGCATTACTACAATACTATGATGCCTGCTTCATTTAAACACAGCAGGTTCTGTTCTATTTTTTTTAAATGCTCCTGAGAAAAATTTAATACGAGAATTAAAGTACAATTAAAAAGTTATGAAATAGTAACAAAAAAACATAGCCAAAAGAAGCAAACCAAGCCCTAACAATAACCTTTAACCAATAATAGGGACAGCCCCTATTAGACAGGGTATTAAGCGAGTATGCCGTGATGTTCAGATTATTTGCATAATTTTTAGAAAGTACTTTAAGGGCCACATTACACTCTTAACACTTACTTTAATGCTCTCCTGCATGAGCATTAACGTTAGCTGTGGTGTCTACTGCATTTTACAATCCAAATGCATTTGGTACCTTGCGCTTTTCAGCGCGAGGTTACTGTAATTTGCGTCCCTATACTTAACATGGGGAGCGCAAAGTGTTAATCAGTGTTAGGATTAAAAAGTCCTAATGCTGATTAACGTCCGGCTCTGGTTAGCAGAAAGTTAACCAGAGCCATGATTTGGACCCAGACAAATTATATATACAGTATCTCACAGATGGGTGTACACCCCTCAAATTTTGTAAATATTTTATTATATCATTTAATTTTGGAACACATTCGCTCCATAAAAAATCAGCAGGACACTCCAGTGGCTCGCCATGTGTTACAGCAACATAACAATGACCATAATGTCCTTAAATTTTGTGGGGTTGAAAGAGTCAATAAGTCACAAAGACAGGGTGACTACGATTTATATTTAAGGAGACGTGAGAGTTTTTGGATCTATCAGTTAAAAACACTCAATCCAATGAGACTCAATGAAGGTTTCAGTTTCACTCCATTCATAGGAACATGATATGGAACAACTATACAAATATCTAGCACATATCCCAACAATTTCTCATAATTTTGACTATATCCGAGGAGTATTTGACATTTAGATAAGGTCATATCCCATTCAACAGTTTGAGCACCCTATTATGGGAATTATAGACTGTCACAAACAATAGCGCAATTAATCACATTGTATCACATCCCCGCAAGCAATTTAAAAGCAGGCAAATAGACTGAGAATAGAGGCACTTTCCGAGAAGAATTGCATTCCAGAATAAAATACATAAGCGATCAATGTGCGGCGGTACTTATATACAGATACTCCATATTATTTACTAAGTTCTATAAGAAGCTCATGTTATTTAATGCCGATTGGCCTTTAGGTATCAAATGATCAGAGGAGTATCTGAATAGATCCGCTTTACTCATTTCTTAAACGCACATACAAAAAGCGAACAGGGATCCGTAATTGACGAGTTGATGTGCCAGCAAATCATATAATTAATTAATCTGCTCAGTTTTATAAAAAGAGATCCTGGTTTTAGGAACCTCATAAGATCCTGAGGAAACTGCCGAGAGGGTGGCAGTGAAACGCGCGTTGTGGGTTTTTTCTGAACATTCTATCCACAATCTAACGGTGTACAAGTGCGATAAGACACACCAGCTGATTATTTTTATAACCATAACAAGCTCTGTGTTATATATTCATGATGGCTTACAGAAGCATTATTTCTTTCTCTGATGCATAAATAACAGAGTAGCATGGAATGACTCTTTAACAGGGTGATTATATCCCAAAAGCAATTACCTCATTGTGATTACTTCCAACACTAGCCTCCCCGGTGTGAATATCAGATACACATGGGGTTTGTTGGTTTAAGGCACAATTACTGACAGGGTAATTCAAAGAGAATCGAAAAGTCACCGCACGTTCGGTGACTTTTCTTTTTCTTCAGTTCGGTTAGTTTTGCCGATCCCATCCAGTGACCATGTGGTGTATTCAGCAAGCACCACAGGGTCCCCGAAGTGCAGGGAAAAGCTGCCGCAAACCCGACGAAAACTAACCGCAAAACCCAGCGAATGCACGCCGAAAACCCGCAAAAACATCTGGATTAACCCGCCGAAAACCACGGAAAAACCCAAGCAGGAGCCGATCACACACAGTGAAGCCGCCGGAAAAAGCTGACACCACAGACGAGTGAAGTGAATAAATTAGGAAAACAGTTTGCTTGAATGTTTGAAAAGTGAAACGCTGTTTGCAAAGAAACTACTGAGCGAAAATGTCTGAAATTTACATGAGGTCCAAGGAATGATAATAAAAAGGGCAGTTACAGAAAAAATAAGTAAACTTAGAAAAGAAAAGACAAAAAATCTGACTTTAAAAAAAAAAAAATATCCTAAAAAATCTATGAATAAAGAGACTCTTTACTGCAGAATTTTATAATGAACGGTTTATTAGATATTGAATTAAAACGGGAATATTTTTAAATCTAAATAAGCAATGTCTACTGCACCACCTGTGTCTATTATTTTTGTTACCCAATCAAAAAAATCAATAAGATTAGTTTGGCATGATCTCCCTGAGGTAAACCCATTTTGTTTCTGATCCTGTAATCTGTGTTTTTAGATGTTCAACAATCCTTTCCTTTAACATGGTTTCCATTAATTTCCCCACTACTGATGTAAGACTAACTGGCCTATAGTTCCGATTCCTCCCTACTACCCTTCTTGTAAATGGGCACAACATTTGCTAATTTCCAGTCTTCTGGGACGACTCCCGTTAACAGATTTATTTAACCAATCCTTGCTAACGGTTTTGCTATTACATCACTGCGCTCTTTTAATAATTTAGGGTGGATCCCATCAGGCCCCATTGACTTATTTGTCTTTACTTTAGACAGCTGTTGTAGAACCTCCTCCTCTGTAAACTCATATGTAAATGTCTCTTTAGTGTTTCCTCCTAACTGAGGTCCCTTTCCTTCCTTTTCTTCTGCAAAGACTGAACAAAAATATTCATTGAGGCAGTCAGCGAGACTTTTATCCTCTTCTACATACCTTCCTTCCTTTGTTTTTAATCTAACTAATCCTTGTTTTACTTTTCTTTTCTCGTTTATGTATCTAAAAAATGTTTTGTCTCCCTTTTTTACTTTTACTGACTGAAGTATTTTCTCTTCTGCGTGTGCTTATGAAGCTCTTCTAAATTGCTTTGCCTCTTTCTGCCTAATCTTATAGGTTTGCCTATCTTCTTGACTCTGAGTTGTTTTATAATTATTGAATGCTGTCTTTTTGTTCTTCACTATTTTGGCCACTTCTGCAGAGTACCACAGTGGTTTCTTCCCTTTTTTGTTTTTGCTAACAAGTCGAATGCAATTGCCTGTGGCCTTCAATAATGCTTCCTTTAAATAATCCCATTTCTCCTGGACTCCCTTTGAACTCCTCCAGTCTGATAATGACTCATTCACGCAAAATCTCATTTTAGAAAAATCTGTTTTTTTAAAGTCTAAAACTTTTGTTTTTGTGTGGTGCGGCTCCATCCCTGTTCTTATATTAAACCATACTGACTGGTGATCACTAGATCCCAAATCTTCACCTACAACAACGTCCGATACCAAACCTCCATTTGTGAGTATTAAATCCAATATGGCCTCTTTACGGGTCGGCTCCTCAACTACTTGTGTTAGAGATAATCCCAGTAGGGAGTTTAGAATATTTGTACTCCTGGTGCACCCAGCTATTTTGGTTTTCCAGTTCACATCAGGAAGATTAAAGTCCCCCATGATAATAACTTCCCCCTTCATTGCCATTTTGGCTATTTCCTCAAACAGCATATTATCTAGCTCTTCTACTTGTCCAGGGGTCTATAGATCGCACCTACACGAGCTACTGTATGATTGCCAAATGTTAGCGTAACCCAAACTGACTATGTTCACCTCGCTCACTTTTATTTGGTTCGTTTTTATGTTGTTTTTCACATACAGGGCTACTCCTCCTCCTTTCCTACCTTCTCTGTCTTTTCTATATAAAGAGTACCCCGGTATTGTTATGTCCCAGTTATTTTTCTCACTGAACCATGTCTCAGTAACCGCCAATAAATCTACTTTTTCAGCTGCCATCATTGCCTCCAGTTCATTGATTTTATTGACTAAACTGCGAGCATTTATAGACACGACTCTGAGCTTGTCATTTTATTCCCCGCATGTTGCTTGCACCCTCAGATTTAGTTTTGGGGGACAATCGGGCAGATTGTTTTTTACCCTTTTGTCCCCCCTCCTAGTTTAAATATTCCTTTGTGAAACCTTTGAACTTCTCACTGAGAACATATGTTCCCCTATGAGTAAAATGCAAACCATCTTTTTTATACAGTTCCTTTCTGCTCCAATTAGAGCTATCATGGGACACAAAGCCAAATCCTTGCTCCCGACACCATTCCCAAAGCCACAAATTAAATTCCCTATTGCGCATCTGCCTATCCTGAATGTTATGCACAGGCAAAACTTCAGAGAATGACAAAGTGGACGCAATCTGCTGTATTTCACCTCCAAGAACACAAAAATCTTCCTTAATCTCAGAAACCTCATTGCTAGCCAAGTAATTTGTCCCTAGATGGACAAGAACGTCCACTTCCCCTTGTTGCTTTGCTTGTTTGACAATATTGAGAATACGTCTCTTGTCTCTATGAGCAGTAGCCCCAGGAAGACATCTTACCAAACCACTACTCTCCAGCTCAACACCTCTTATGATAGAATCGCCCAGCAACAATTGCCTTCTATCAAGTCCCACCTTTTCCTTTTTGTCCTTGGATGCAGTCCTGCATACCTTAGGCATAGTGGATGGTGGTTCCTCAACTATGGTGTCTGAGCCTACTTCTGTCTCACCACTACACTCTGAAAGTGCCTCAAAAGAATTAAGAAGAGCCACAGACTGTGGGACATGCCTTCTATCCACAACTCTAAGTCTTCCAGATCCTACAGTAGTCCATCTGCCGCTCCTAGGAGGCCTCTGTGGCAGTGGCTTTGTAACAGTCATAGCAATAGCCTGAGTTTGTCTAACAGATAATTTACAAATCTCAGACTTCAAACAGGCAATTTCCTGCTGCAATAAAGAGAGCTGCCTACATATCAGGCACACTCCAAACTTCCAAAAATTGGATCTAAAAACAAATGCATGACAGCTCTTACACTGGACCAAGCCTGCCATTATAAAAGAATGGATTTAAAACCAGCAAATCTTACCTTTTTGTAGGTTTTCTACCTCCTGTCTAACCTCAGACTACCTCCAGAGTATCTCCAGAAGTATCTCCAGAAGATCTCTAAGTGCTCACTTTGAAGACTTGCACTTAGAAGGTATACATTGAGTATATGTATGCTATATAGATAAATCTCTGCTGTGTGTGGTTATCATACGATTTATTCTGTGGTTTCGTAACCAAGGTTGCCATGTTTTATTTTATGTATCATTTATATTATTTATCACTGGTTATTATGTGTTCACTTTGCGTTTATCTTTATGGGTTATTTTTTTCAGGCGCTGCTTCTTAAGGCATTTTTTTGGGTCACCATGGAAACAGATATATGAGTTGGATCAAGATATGGACTTATCCTTTTCTTCCCCAGTTGTGGGAAGTTAGTTATGTGGATTTGAAGCGTCATCGTATATTAAGTCCCTTAGTCGTCTTCTGCACATGCGCACCCGCGGTCTCCCATGATTCCGTGGGTAAGCGCATGCTCTGTGCTCCGTCCGCCATCTTGGCACACCTACTGGTGTTACATGTGTCCAGACGCCGGGAACACTCGGGGAACAACCTGCATCTCTCTGTGTATGTGAGTTAGCAAGTTTAATTAATTATTCTTCCATGTGTGGCTCCGATTGCCTGATTCGCCTTACCCTTGTTATTATATGTTTATAAGGGTTTTTTTTCTATGTATTTGTTAAGGCACTACACACTGAGGAAGGCTGTGTCCCCGAAACGTTTGTTTTGTGTTCCTTTTTTGTTTATTTCTAATAAATGTGGTAGCACAAGTGCACCATTTTTTTGCAGCGCTGGAGGTATCATTTTTCAGTACTTGAATCAGACACTTTACTGGTGTTTGGATATTTTATTAATTGCACAGGTATTTTTATACATACCAATAAAAGTTAATTTTTAAATATTATCACAAATGTGGTTTGGGACGACTGTGACATACTGACGCAGAACATGATCCCCTCCCTTCAGAGACTAAGCCGCAGGGCAGTATTCCAACATGATAACGACCCCAAACATACCTCCAAGAGAACCACTGCCTTGCTAAAGAAGCTGAGGGTAAAGGTGATGGACTGGCCAAGCATGTCTCCAGATCTAAACCCTATTGAGCATCTGTGGGGCATCCTCAAACGGAAGGTGGAGGAGCGCAAGGTCTATAACATCCACCAGCTACGTGATGTCGTCATGGAGGAATGGAAGAGGATTCCAGTGGCAACCTGTGAAGTTCTGGTGAACTCCACACCCAAGAGGGATAAGGCAGTGCTGGAAAATAATGGTGGCCACACAAAATATTAACACTTTGGGCCCAATTTGGACATTTTCAATTAGGGGTGTACTCACTTTTGTTGCCAGCGGTTAAGACATTAATGGCTGTGTGTTATTTTGAGGGGAAAGCAAATTTACAATGTTATACAAGCTGTACACTCACTACCGTACATTGTAGCAAAGTATCATTGCTTCAGCGTGGTCACATGAAAAGATATAATAAAATATTTACAAAATTGTGAGGGGTGTACTCACTTCTGTATGTTACTGTATATTTCCTTATTTTCAGCAGATTCATAATATATCATTATTATATGTATACGTCATGTCCTGTCAGAATACTGTAACAAAAAAATAAAAAGAATGAAATCTGAAATCACTTGGGGCTAAATTACAATCTTCGCGCAAACGTTTGCGCCAGCACAAAAAAACATTAATGCGAGGGGTAAAACCCTTTGCGCCGAATGCGTATGTGCGCTGGTACGTGGATGGTATTACAATCTATGTGCAGGAATTAACACATAGCCTTTGAGCACATAATTTTAGCAACGCCTACAAGCTGGTGTTAATGGCAAATCTGAACAACCTGGCCGAACCCAAATACACCAGCCCATAAAAAAAATGCAGCAAAGTATAGTTACACATTCTACTCATACCAAACCAATAAAATGGAGAAGTTCTGTGTGCATGTATTATTGCTGCAGCATATATGCTCAGATTGACTTTGGCAGGCGCAAAAACTTAACGTGAGATAATTGTGGTTCTTAATTCTGATTGCCTGAATCGTGTGAAAAAAAACGTGTGCAGACGGATTTCTGCGCGCGACGGTACTGCGTGACCATTTGGGCGCGTCCGCTTTACGCGCGTTATTGATCGGATAAAAAACCGTGCGAGGATTGTAATTCCAGTGGTGATTTGTGCACGCAAACGTTTAACGCTTGGCGCAAAAATTCACACTTTGCGCGAGCGTTTTCTTGTGCGAAGATTGTAATATAGCCCTTACAGTTTGTAAAATTTCTTTTTTCACATTTTATAATCCAAACTAGGGATGTGCGTTTCGGGTTTCGGAATTTTCACGAAATTTCCCGATTCGTGTTTTTGGATGCGGCCGATTTTCCGAAAATTTTTAGATCCGAAAACGGCAGATCCGAAAAGTTTTCCGAGCCAAAATGAAATATTTTCGGAATTTTCGAATGGACTTGAAATGTGTCAAATCGAAATTTATTGCTTTGAAATGAGGAGAACAGACGTTCCGAAAAAATGAAAATTTCCGAACTTACGAAAAGTCGATACAAAAAACGAGCAAAGTGACACGATAATACGAAAAATGGTCGAAATTCCGAAAACATGTACAATTCCGAAAAACGAAAATTTCCGAAATCACGAAAAGTCGATACAAAAAACGAGCCAAGTGACACGAAAATATGAAAAATGGTCGATATTCCGAAAAAACATGTACCCGAAAAACGAGTCGAATCGAATCGAAACAGAAATCGGTCGAAACGAGCCGAATCGAAAAGTTTAAACATCCGAAAAATCGAATCGAACCGAAAAAAAAAAAAATCGGTGCACAAGCCTAATCCAAACCTTTGACATTATATATTCTATGCATGAAGCTGTTGTTGCGGGTTATTTGAATGTGTTTGACTGGAGTGCTCTCTTCATGGTTTTGTTATATATATATATATATATATATATATATTGCACACAGCCAGGTAGTTGGGGGTGGCATGTGGGCTGCGCGGGGACTGAAGCACTTTTTTTTGTATTTTGGAAAGTTTTATTTAGGGAATGATGTACTGGGCAGGAGGGGGGTCAACAGCACCTGGCCCCGGGTTCTGCTGCGGGGCGGCTCTCCCCTCCTCTCCCCATGCTGCTGGGCTGAGGCGAAGGCAGAGGGAAGTGTGCGGACGGAGCAACTCTGGTGGGAGTGATCTCCAGGGCAGGGCCTCCATAACCTCCTCATCTTTCTTCCCTGTCCCTTTCAATGAGGCCAAATGCTCATCCTGAGCAAGCAACGTGGTCCCCTGAAAGTCAGAGTGGAGCCTGGGAGGATCAAATCCATACACAGTATGAAAGGGTGAATGACCCGTGGTCTCACTGACTGCATTATTTAAAGCAATTTCTGCCCAAGGCAAGAGATCTGACCATTCATTCTGCTTTTCAGATACAAAACATCGAAGGTACTGTTCAACATTTTGTTTAGCTCTCTCAGCTGCCCATTAGTTTGAGGATGGTAGGCAGAAGAGAAGCTTAATTGTATACCCAGATTCTCACAGAACCCTCTCCAGAAACTGGATACAAACTGAGTGTCTCTATCAGACAATGCCCAGAGGGACACCATGAAGCCTGACGATGTCCTGGACAAAGACTGGCACCAGTTCCATAGCGGATGGCAACTTGGCGAGAGGCACGAAATTAACCATCTTGGAGAACCTGTCAACAATGG
Organism: Leptobrachium leishanense; assembly: GCA_009667805.1. NCBI lineage: Eukaryota > Metazoa > Chordata > Amphibia > Anura > Megophryidae > Leptobrachium > Leptobrachium leishanense. Next base: position 74,053,050 of record CM019070.1, on the reverse strand, counting down.
TAAGACAGGTGAGATATGGGTAAATCCCTAGATTCCCCTATACATTTGACGGGGAATCAAGATTATAAATAAAGACACGGAGGCGAATATTATGCTTTACTCTTCTTTACTCTTCCAACAGCAGCAAAGAAAATTTCAATAAAGCTTTGGAATTTTGAACAAAGGAAAAAAAGGTTTCACATATACACTGTATAATATCACAACCAATCACTGTAGGGCACTCCAGCTTGGGCCAATCAGTGTCCAGCATCGGGTATATATCCTTCGACCTGCGTCACATTCTTCTCTTTTCTTGGATGCAAACTTTAACTTGGAACAGCAACATCGAGATCCAAACGAAAACTTATAGAAGAACAATATGTCGCTATTGCGGACCTGAAACAGAAACAAACGAGAATCTATAGATTAGAAACCCGAATATGCAAACGTCATGTGCAACCTTCAGGTGTGATTATATTTACCCGAACACAATTCCATCTATACGTAACAATAACATGTCATGGGTAGGGCAAAATACTCAAAGTATAACATAGCACATGGGCGGGATAATATTCGCCTCCGTGTCTTTATTTATAATCTTGATTCCCCGTCAAATGTATAGGGGAATCTAGGGATTATACACCAAGACACGGAGGCTTCATATTATGCTTGTTGAAAGCTAATTAATAATAGAATGCGCAAAATGAACTATAGGTTTAAAATAAAATTCTTTAAAGGTTGACTCGTTAGACCAATTAGCTGTTTTCATAATATCTTCTAGTCTGCAACCCCGAAAAGCAGCCGTAGAGGCCGCCGCACTGCGAGTGGAGTGGGCCCCGAAAATAGAGGTATCTACTCCTGCCTCTGTCATGAGCCATTTAACCCACCTAGCTAAGGTAGTGGTTGAAACCGGGTGATACGGTTTTGTCATGGTTAGAAACAATCTGTCAAAGGAAGGCAGACGGTATGAAGCCGTCACCCGTTCGTATTCCTGTAAACAAAGTACTGGGCATAAATTTGTTTTTTGTGGAAAAGCCGGATAAAATACCTGGGAAATGGCAGTTTTAGTGCGTCTAGATATGGAAAACAAAACACCTAGTGGAGTGAAGGATCGCCCCGACAAATCTAAAGCACGGACGTCAGAGACCCTCTTACAGGAAATTAGACATAAAAGCATAGTTAATTTAGCAGATAATTGTTTAATTGATAGCTCAGTATTGGAAGGCCACTGATCCAAAAAGTCTAAGACTAAGTTAGCGTCCCATGTAAACGAATAACGGGACCTAGGAGGACGTTTCAACCGAATACCTTTTAACAATCTACAGACTAATCTATGTTGACCTACAGGGAGTCCCTCAATGCTAGGGTGATAAGCAGAAATGGCTGACCTAAAATTATTAATGGTACGATAAGCTCTGCCTTCCTCAAACAAAGAGGTCAGAAACTGCAGAATGTCCTCTATAGGGGCTGAAAGGGAATTAACTTGTTTGCCCAAACACCAAGAAACCCAGCAGTTCCAGTAACAAAGGTATCGCTTTCTAGTACCTGGTGCCCAAGCGCTGGAGAGTAATTCGGAAGTGACCTCCGAAAGTTGACCGACAGTGTAAGATTGCCTGACACCTTCCAAGCGACGAGACGGAACGATGGTACTGACAGAATGTTCTGTATAGTGTTCTCTGGATCCTCCAGGGGAGGGGGTTCGACCGGAGAATCCGAGGAACGTCTACCACTAGCTCTAATAACTGTGGAAACCATGGTTGAGTCGTCCACCATGGGGTAATCAGAATTAAAGTCGTCTGATTGGAACGCATCAATCGGATGACCCTTGAAATCAGAAGAAATGGGGGAAATGCGTACAGAACTCCCCGTGGCCACGTTTGGTAAAACGCGTCTGTCCCTAGTGAGTCTGGATCTGGTTTCCAACTGAAATAATCTGGGATCTGCGCGTTCAGACGAGAAGCGAAAAGATCCAATTTGAAAGGACCCCACATTGAAGACAAAAATCTGAATATTGTCTTGTCTAACCTCCAGTCGCTGGAATCCATCAGATACCTTGAATTCCAATCCGTTACAATGTTGCATAGCCCCGGGATGAACTGAGCGGTCACTGTAACATTGTGGGATAGGCAAAATCCCCAAAACAGTTTGGAGACTTCCGACAGTTGCCTTGACCTGGGGCCACCTAGATGATTGATATGCTTACTGCGGCAAAATTGTCCATGCGAAGTAGGACTGAATTGAAAGGTTTGTCTTTTAGAAAACTCTGAATAGCGAAAAAACCAGCTAGGAGTTCGAGAACATTTATGTGAAAAGAAGCTTCTACAGAAGCCCATCTGCCTCCTGTGGATGTAGGACCTAAACGCGCACCCCAGCCATAGTTGCTGGCGTCGGATTCTATAACGACCTCTGGTTGAGGAGGGAAAAAAGAGCGACCGTTCCAGGTTACGAGGTGATCCTGCCACCATCGCAACTCTTCTCGAGAGTCGTCGTCTAGAGAAATCATGTCGGAATATAGTAACCCTTGACGGAGATAGACTGCCTTTAGTCGTTGAAGGGCCCGATAAAACAGAGGTCCCGGGAAGATGGCCTGAATCGATGCTGACAGCATTCCCAACAGACGAGCAAGGGCTCTCAAAGGAAATGTTGGCCGCGTGGACAACCTTCGTACTTCCTTCCGAATCTGACTGACTTTCTGGGCTGGAAGACTGAGCGACATTTGCACTGAGTCCACCAGAAATCCCAGAAATTCCATGCTCTTGGCTGGATCTAGATTGGACTTCTCCCAATTGATCATGAAACCCAGGTTCGTCAGAAGATTGATGGTCCAGTCTCTGTGGAGAATTATTACGGAAAAATCCTGAGCCATTAGAAGTATATCGTCTAGATATACGACCAAACGAACTCCTTTGGTTCTGAGAAACGCAACCACCGGTTTCATGATCTTGGTGAAGCAACGAGGGGCGGATGAGAGACCGAACGGGAGAGATTTGAACCTCCACAATTGATCTTCCCAGAGGAACTGGAGGTAATTTCTGCTGTGAATAGCAATTGGAATTGTCAAGTAAGCGTCCTTGAGGTCTATCTTGACCATCCAGTCCCCTGGGCATAAGCTGTCTTTCAGAGATGGGATACCCTCCATCTTGAAATGATGATATTGAACATGCATGTTCAATTTTTTTAAATTTATCACCGGACGGTACTCGCCGCTTTTCTTTTGGACAAGGAACACATTGCTCACGTAGCCTGGATGCGAGGGAACTACCCTTTCGATAGCGCCTTTCTGAAAAAGATCCAGAACCTCCTGATTTATTAAACGCTGGTGATTTGATGTCATAAACAGAGGTTGAGGTAACTCTCTTTGAAACGGTAACGTGTCGAATTTTATTTCGTAACCCATAATTGCGTCCAACACCCAAGGGTCTGATGTGATCTGACTCCAATAATGGAAAAAAAGATGAACCCTGCCCCCTATTGGAGCCTGTAAAAAAGGTAAGTTGTGTGGTGTACTCACCAGAATATGCTGCTCTGCGGTAACCGCGATAAGGTCGTCCTCGACCTGGTCTGGACCTCTGAGGAAAGAAGGTTGATTGTCCAGCCGACTCAGAGTGTCCTGTTGGAGCATGGGCGAAGCCTCTGGAGTGGAATTGAGAACCTCGGCCGGGAAAACGGCCTCTATTTCTCCCGGCCCTGTCAAAAACCTTGTTTGGAAAGGTTTTCCTCATAGTGGCCTGGACTTTTTTTATATTATGAAAAGAGTTCGCTCGGGAACCCATTTGTTTGATAAAATCTTCGGCGAACAGACCTCCGCTTTCCTGCGGGCCAGGTTCCTTATTGGCCATAGAGACCAGTTTTGGTTCCACCTTAAGCAGAATAGAGCGTCTGCGCTCCGTTGAAAGGGCTGTATTAGCATTTCCTAGCATACACACCATTCTCTGTACCCAGCCGCGGTACCCGAAAATATCAGGCTTAGCATTTCCCAAAAGGGAGTGTTCGATGGCATTGCACAATTTCGTTAATGGACCTAAGATGTCCAAAAGTTTATCTTGGCATACTCTCAGGGTTGCTTCCAGACCTCTTTTAGGGGACCAACCTGTTTTGCTGAGGAATTCAATAATATCCTCGTTTACAACGGGCGCAGAGGCCACTTCATTGGATAGAACCGGTCTTGGGCATTCAGCCCTCATTTTGTTCCGTGTCTTACTGTCCATGGGCTTTCTGATCCGAGCCTCAATATAGCTAGCCACATGTTCCAAAGGGGCCCATTCAGACGAGCGGGGATGCTTCAGCATCTCAGGAACGAACATAGCCTGTCCCAACGCGTCCAATGGAGCCGCACTGTCCCCATGCCTTCTTGAAAAAGAAGAGGAAATTGAGGAGATTGAATCTGAAACCCCTTCGGAATCATTCGGGGCCCAGTCTGTGTCGCTAGTGTCCGACTCCTCATCCTCTGCAGCTTCTGAACTAACCTCATCAGAGCTGTTAGACTCGGTGCGCCTGGCCCTTTTCCAGCCGCGTTTTTTGGCCTTGCGGATAGGCCTCCGTTTACAGGTTTTGCCACTTTTGTGTGGTAATTTCTGTAATTCCAGCTCCTTAGCAGGAATCGCTTCTATAGCTGTTTTTTTAGGGAGGCAGTCAACTCCCTTAGTCAGGGTATAGGGTACCCCACCCTCTTGGGCCGACAAATATTTGTCTGATGTGGAAGGCACCATAACGTTAGGGTTTTCCCCCAGAGTCTTATCAGTATTTTGAGCCGCCAATAGCTTCAATAGGGTGTTTTCAAAATTGGTGGACATTAAGGCAATGGCTGAAATTACCTCCGCCGAAACAGAGGGTCGTTGAGCGGAGCTCATAGCTGTCGTTGGTGTTTCGGGGTCCGACATGAGGAACGAAGAACTAGCCGTTTGTTACCACAGGGAAACTGGTCCGCTCTGAGGTAACTACGCGCGCGAGCGCAGGGCAGAGCTCCCGCCTTAGCCAGCTAAAGGCGCGAAGCCACGCCTGTCTGTGCAAAAGGCAGTTGCTCTGTGAAATGAAGGCGCTACCGTGCCTGAACTGGGGAAAAAAACGGGAAACTATAAACTTATGTTGTGGACTCCTTGAGAGACCGGCGGTACGCCGGTACCCTTTAAAACCGGGAATAAAGCGCACCGCCGCTCACCCGTAGAGACCTAGTTATAGGAAAGAAAAACCTGGTGGAAATTGCACCAGATGCTGAAATTACTTAAACCCAAGTTAATATAAGCATATGAGCGCAAATGTGTAATAAAATATACTTAGCTGTCGAAAGCAGCAAAGAAAAGAGAAGAATGTGACGCAGGTCGAAGGATATATACCCGATGCTGGACACTGATTGGCCCAAGTTGGAGTGCCCTACAGTGATTGGTTGTGATATTATACAGTGTATATGTGAAACCTTTTTTTCCTTTGTTCAAAATTCCAAAGCTTTATTGAAATTTTCTTTGCTGCTGTTGGAAGAGTAAAGAAGAGTAAAGCATTATATGAAGCCTCCGTGTCTTGGTGTATAATCAGTAATAAAGTCCATAGACAAATGAGCCCATGGTCTCTCAGGGACAGGTAACGGTTGTAGCAACCCTATAGGAAAGGTCTTGGGATTTTTACTTCTGCAGCATACCTCACGGGTAGCTATATATTCATTGACATCTTTCCACATACCCGCCCACCAAAACTTATTTTCCAGAGAAGCTAGGGTTTTGGTTATACCCGTATGCCCGAAAGGTTTGGTATCATGACACACCGACATAACCTGTATTCTCTCATCTTCAGGAACAAAGAGGTTACCCGTAGTGATGGGCCAAACACCCCCGTGTTTGGTTCGCATTCGAACAAGTACATTTGAAAAAGTTTGAATTCGAATGCGAACACGATACGAACTCAAAGCAAGTCAATGGGACTCGAACGTTAGAATTTTAGAGTGCCCTCCAAGAGGGCATATATGCAAGATATTTTCCATAAAAGGTGTATGGGGGTCCGGGTAGTGCCCTGGGGGACAGGAAACAAGGAATTTCTTTACATAAAAATCTTTTTAAAGTAACAGTGATTTTTCCATGACATAAAGGTTAAGAATAAAAACGAAAAATTCCTTCAAATATCGTGCCTAGGAGGTCCCCATAACCTGCCCGTGAAGTGGCGGATTTATAGGATGTATAGAAACATTTAAAAAAATGACATGTTAAATGACAGTAAATGTTTTTCTTTTAATCTATTCATAAACAACTGCTTGGGGCGGCAGCCTGTATGAAAAGAGGAGACATTTTAGGACACGTAGAACAAGTTTAGTGATTTTTTGGCTAAATTATGTTGAAACTTATGCAGGCTTTGGATGAAAGTAACAACAAGTGCATTAAAATTGGACCTTTAGTGCCAGCTAGTGACTTCACACTGTAACCCCTCTGAGGTATTGTGGAAGAGTGCAGGGGTGGACCCTGCGGTCAAATATTACAATGATGTGAATCTGGTACACGCGTCAGTGCACTCAAATATTGGGCCTTTGGTGCCAGCTAGAGCCTTCACAACGTAACCCCTCTGAGGTATTGTAAAAGAGTGCAGTGGTGGAGGTTTTGGAAATGCAGAAGAGATCCCTGATCTATTCAGTTGCATCAGGGGAGTGATAGCTGCTGATCCAGGACTGATTAATTTTTATAAATGTCAGCCGGTCTACAGAGTCGGTGAACAGATGCACTCTTTTGTCTGACAAAACCTCCAGTGGCACTGAACGTCCTTTCAGAAAGCACGCTTGATGAAGGGCAACCTTGTAGCTGCATAGCATATTGGCTAAATTCTGGCCAGTGATCCAATCTCAACACCCAGTAAGCCAGTGGATCATCTGCTCTAAAGGTATCCAGGTCTGCCCTTGCCCCTAGGTAGTCATGCACCATATGGTGAAGACGCTGGCAATGTGTGCCTACATTTGACGTTCCTGGGTGTCGTGGACTAAAAAATAAATAAAAAGGGACCAGTCAAGCAGCCCCGGCCTTCACTGCTCTTCCTCTGATCATCCGCAGCCTCAGAAGCACCTGTGTCATCACTTGGTAACCTACCAGTGCCTGGAAAGGTGTTACACAAGTGTCGCTTTAGAGCGTACTCAAGTTGTTTCACCCGGTCCTCCCTCTGTGCGTTCAGGATGAGCTCTGCAACTTTACCCTTGTAACATGGATCAAGAAGGCTTGCCAACCAGTAATGATCCCTCTCCTTGATAGCACGAATCCTGGGGTCCTTTACCAGGCTTTGCAGGATAAGGGAGCCCATGCAGCATAGGTTGGAGGTGGCATTAGCTTCCGAGTGTTCCAGGTCGCTGAGGATGACCGGTTCGTGCACTACCTCCTCCCAGCCACATACTAGTCCTTGGGTTTCTGGGGACACAAAACCTTCCCTTGAGGAATCCCCACCTTCAATGCCCCCACAACTTAAATATTTCTCCTCCTCCTCCTGTCTGATCTGAGGACACGCAGAAATGCTGTCTGCGTAAAGACTGGGGCCTTGAGAGCTAGGGAAGTCCTCCTCTTCCTACCGCTGCTCTGCCTCTAATACCACATCTGTAATTCCCCGCAGAGTACTCTCCAGGAGGAACACTAAAGGAATTGTGTCACTGATGCATGCACTGTCCCTGCTCACCATCCTTGTTGCCTCCTCAAATGGTGACAGTACAGTGCATGCATCCTTGATCATCAGCCCATCAGCCACTGTGGGGGGGAACCAAGATTACCTGAACCTGTCCTTGTGCCATACTCACACAGGTACTCATTGATGGCCCTCTGCTGCTTGTGCAGATGCTGCAGCATTGCCAATGTCAAGTTCCACCCGTTGGGCATGTCACAGATCAGACGGTTTGTGGGATGGTGGAATCCTCTTTGAATTTCTGCCAGGCGAATACTTGCTGGGAATGACCGTCTGACGTGACTGCAGACTTTTCTGGTCTGGCTGAGCAGCTCTGCCAGCCCTGGGTACTTGGTTAGGAAATGCTGTACCACCAGATTTAGGACGTGTGCTAGGCATGGTACATGCATCAACTTACCCAGGCGTAGGGCGGAGAGATGGTTGCTGTCATTATCGCAGACGACCATTCCCAGCTCAAGCCTCAAGTGTTAACCATCTCTGCACCTGTCCCTGCAGAGCTGACAGAATTTCTGGCCAAGTGTGGCTCCTGTCCCCTAAACAAACCAGCTCAAGCACAGTATGGCATCTTTTTGCTTGAGCCATTGCGTAGCCCCTGCCACGTGTCGGTTTAACTGCCACTTCGCCAGAGACAGAGAAGGAGGAGGAGGAAGAGGTGGTGGAGCAGACAGACCTCATATAAGCAGCTTTCTGGAGGTGTGGTGAATGAACAAGCTTGAGCACAGAGCCCTGTCCTGGATCCCTCCCAGCTGCAAGCAGAGATACCCAGTGTGCCATGAAGGAAATGTAACGGCACTGTCCATGCTTGCTGGACCACATGTCTAAAGCAATGTGCACCTTGCTGCTGACTGCCTTTCCCAATGACTCAATAACATTGTCTTCCACATGCAGGTGTAGTGCTGGAATGGCCTTCAGTGAAAAGAACTGGCGTTTTGGAATTTGCCACTGTGGTACAGCACATTCGGCAAATTCATGGAAGGAGTCAGAGTACACCAGCTGGAAAGGCAGCAGCTGTAATGCGAGTAATTTTGCCAAGCTGGCATTTAGACGCTGTGCAAGGGGATGGTTGGTATTATATTTTTTCTTACGCTGCAGCAGCTGGGGCAATGAAATCTGACTGTGTAAATCTGCAGCTGATGGGATGCTGTCACATTCTGAGGAAGGACCTGATACACCCATTACTATAACATCATCCCTGTCAGTGGAGGTTGTAGACATGGCATGACATTTAGTGGGGGTAGAGACAGATGAGGACCGATGGGAAGTGCTGTCCCAACGGGATGCATGACAGGAGGTCATATGTTGCTTCAAGCATGTGGTACCCAAGCGGCTGATGTTTCTCCCACGCTTGAGCCTCTTCAGACATAGTTTACAAATAGCAATGCTGTGGTCTGCTGCACATGTTTTGAAGAACTCCCAGACAGCAGAGTTCCTGGACCTGTGCTTTGAGAAAACAGCGCTCTGCACCTGAGCAATTCTGACATCTGATGCCTTGGACTGGCTATGTTTGCTCATAGAGGACGTTGTGCCTCGTTTTTGTTGTGCCTCCTCCTCCTCACTTGACTCCTCTGTTCAATCAGGCACCCGGGTGGAGTCAGTAACCTCATCATCATCATCACCTCCTATCTCCTCGTCACTGGAGCCAACTTGACAGTATGCTGCAGCTGCTGGGGGAACATGAGTGCCAGTTCTTTGTGTGTCACTGGCACTCCCTCTCTCTAGGCTGATTATACTCCATTCCTCAACCTCAGAGTTTGAATCAGAGCACTGGAGTTGCTACGCATCCTCAAGCAGCATGTCACTGTCATTGTAGTCAAACAATTCAGGTGACTCCTCCGTGTATGATGGTGAGGCTACGTCAGGAGTAGCTGTGGACATGGAGGCTGAATTAGATGTTTTGGCAGCTGAGGTGGACTTTAACCCTTTCGCTGCTGAGGCTTTTCCCGCCCCTGTGCTGAGGTCATTTTTTACCTGTTTTGCGCATCATGTTTAAACGTGTTTTTAAGGCTTATTTTAGTATATGACACCGACATATTATATATCGTTCTTTCCGTCAGACTCGGTAGATTCATAATATGTCATTATTATATGTATACGTTATGTCATGTCTGTATATTATAACAAAAAATGCAATAAAATATGTATTTTCAATAATTTACAATGTGTAAAGTGTTTTTTTCCACATTTTAACATGCGAGCAATTGCGGTTATATTTTGTATGGGGTGCGCTTGTTAAAAAAATTAGAGATGGGGTCTCGTTACATTTTTTTTTGGGGAAAATGACACTATTTTTAACAAACGCACCGCATACAAAAATCGTTAGTGCAGCATCATTGTTCACATTATAATTGAAATGGGAACAATATTGCTACACTAACAAACCAAAAAAAATAAAAAAAAGTGTTTATTTTTTTTTTTTTTATTTTTTTTTTTATTTTTTTTTATTTTTATTTTTTTTTTTTTTTTTTTTACAAAATTTTTAACTTTCATGTTTGGTATCGTTGGAACGGCCATGCTCTGGCCGATCCAACCATATCAAAATTTAACCCCTAACTGCCACGGATCGGGAGATAGGGAGTTCATTGGAACTCCCTATTTCCACACTTGGTGGCAGTTAGGGGTTAACTGTAGGACTGGCGTCATCGTGCTACGCACGATGACGCCAGTCCTCTGGGGGAGTTCCCGGAAGCTTGGCCGACATCCAAGATGTCGGCCAGCTCCGGGAAAGGATCGCGAACCGGCGCTTTTCAGCGCCGATTCGCGATCCAGCTCCCCAGGGGTTAATGCCAGGCATCATTTGGAAGGGCAGGCTGTGCCCTTCCAAATGATGCCTGGGTTAAGCCCCTGTGCACCGCCGATCGGGAGGGAGAGAGGTCCTCCCCCCTCCCTTTCAGGCGCCTCCTCCGCACATGCGGGGGGGCGCCTGAATTAGGTGTCATCGCGCCCCCGCGATGACACCTAATAATGGCGGCTGCTGGTCCGGATGCGCGGCTGACATCCAGGATGTCAGCCCGCACCGGAGGGGCCAGCGATCGGCCGGAACCCGGCCGAACGCTGACCCCGATGGGAGGACGCGCTCAGCGCGTCCTCCGCATATCAGTGGGAATGCTGAGGACGCGCTCAGCGCGTCCTTAGCATTCAAGTGGTTAAACCACTTCAAGGCTTGCTGGCAGAGGACTCGGAGGATGAGGATGGCCTGGTTAGCCAATCCTGCAAATCCTCTGTATGTTGCTGCTGCTTATGACAGCCAGCACCAGTTAGAAAGGACAAGCATGCCCCTGCAGAGGATGCACCACATCCATGATGACCAGAGGCACAGCCTTCCGACACAGAGGCTGCTTGCCCTTTTATCTGTATCTGGGAGCGTCTGCCTGTCCTTTTTGATCTTTCTGACATGGTGAGTGATATATAGATTAACGATAAACAAAACTCTGATTCAACTCTGGTATAAAGATTGGAGATATGCAGAACTTTGATTCAACTGTGCTATCTAGATTAAAGATATTCAGAACTCTGCTATATGTCAGCGATTTCACAGATATTTTTCCTGCAAGGCTGCCAATGTCCTCTACTCTCTCTCTCTCTTATTCACTTCCTCCCCTGTAGGCTGCAACACCGTGATAGCTGGCAAGACCCAGATTCAACTCTGAATAGTTAAAGATACAGATTAAAGATACATATGAACTCTGATTCAACTGTGGTATTCTATGGTATCTAGAATTAGGTTAAAGATACTGTATACAGATTTTCCAGAACTCTGCTATAACTCAGTGATACACCCTGTCCCTGATAGCTGGCAGTGCCAAGACACAGATTAAAATTCCCAGAACTCTGGTATAACTCAGTGATGCACCCTGATATGCAACTATCTCCTCTCCTCTCTGATTCACTCCTGCAACACACACGCTGGGGCTGCGAGGAAGCCTTATATAGTGTGCTGTGGGACTTAACTCTGTGAGCCCATGATTGGGCAAAATTTGCCCAATCAGGACTCTGAGCCCTGATTGGCATAGTCTTGCACCTGACCTGTGGTCAGGTGCAAGGCTGTAGCCAATTACAAGCTTCAGGCCAGTGGAAAAGTGCATTGTAGTCCATTGTGGTGCATTGTGGGTGAACACGCGAAAATGTTCGTTGTTCGACGAACGGTCAAACGGCCAATAATCGATGCAAACTCATGTTCGCATCGAACCGCCAGCCCATCCCTATTTACCAAGTGGTTTCTCAGCAGGAGCGGTACCTTGGACAGCCTGCAATCTCTCCAGTAAAGGAGAAACAACGGTGAGAAGAGTAATAGCAAGGATTCTCTCTTGAGGAATAATGGGACTTTGATCAAGGACAGGATTTTCATATGTCTCGTAGTGCCTAGACAAGGCATCTGCCTTGGTGTTCTCTGATCCAGGACGATAGGTAAGCAGAAGATTGAAGGTAGACAAGAACAGAGACCACCTAGCCTGTCTAACATTCAAGCATTTGGCATCTCCGATGTAAACCAGATTCTTATGATCTGTTATTATAATTATGGGGTTTTAGAACCCTCTATTAGGTAACGCCATTCTTTCAGAGCTGTGACAAATGCAAGCAAATCCCTATTACATATAGCATAATTATTTTCTGCAGGTGTCCTCTTTCTGGAGAAAAACCCACATGGATGTAGTGGTTTTTCAGGACTCTCTCTGGGATAGGACGGCGCCTATGCCAATTTCAGATGTGTCTACCTCAACCTGGAACGGCAAACCTGGCTCAGGATGTCGCAGGACTGGTGCTGTGATGAATGCCTCTTTAAGCTTGTCAAAAGCCTGCATGGCTTGAGTGCTCCATTTTTGGTTCTGAGCACCCTTTTTTGTCATGGCTGTAATGGGGGAAACCACAGAGGAGAAACCTTTTATAAATCTCCTGTAATAGTTAGTGAACCCCAGAAACCTCTGAATAGCTTTTAACCCTTGAGGCGGTGGCCAATCCTTGATGGCAAAGAGTTTCTGAGGGTCTATCTCAAAGCCATCAGGCGTGATTATATCAAACAGACATTTCTCTAATTTGCAGTACAACTTGTTCTCGAGCAATCTTTGCAAAACAGTGCATACATGGACATGGTGTGTCTCCACATCAGGGGAGTATATCAGAATATCATCTACATAGACAATGACAAACACTTGCAAGAAGTCCCTTTGGACATTGTTAATGAAGTCTTTGAAAACTGCTGGAGCATTACACAAACCAAATGGCATGACTAGGTATTCGTAGTCGTGTTAAAGGCAGTTTTTCAATAATGATCCTTTTTGACTCGGACTAAATTAGAAGCATGCGTAGGTCTAATTTCACATCGATTTTTGACCTTTAAGACGGTCAAACAATTCAGATATCAGAGGAATAGGATTTGCATTCCGCACGGCTATTCGGTTAAGACCTCAATAGTCAATACGATGTCTAAGATCACTCTCCTTTTTTTTTAGACACAAAGAAAAATCCTGCCACAGCAGGGGAGGAGGAACGGTTTATAAACCCAAGGGCGAGGTTGTCACGAATATATTCCTCCATTATGTCGTTCTCAGAGAGGGGGTATACATGCCCCCTCAGGGGCATGGTACTGGGCAGAAGATCTATAGCACAGTCATAAGGTCGATGGGGAGGCAGAATCTCAGATTTCCCCTTATCAAAGACCTCCTTGACATCACGGTACCACTTGGGTACCTCCGTAGACAGTGGAGGTGCTGTAGCCACATTCAGGCTACCTACCACAGTACTAATCCCCAAACACTTTGACCAACAATGTGAGCTCCAAGAACCCAACTCCCCCTCTGTCCAGTTCATAACTGGATTGTGTTTGGCTAGCCAGGGATAGCCCATAGCAATATGCACCATGGGAGATTCAATTATTTGGAATTGTATTTTTTCTCCATGTAGGATACCTGTATAGAAAGAAAGGAATAGTATCGTGGGTAACATGGGGTCTTAATAGTTGTCTGCCATCAATACTCTCAATGAGTAGAGTAGTTTCTCTCTTAACCAAAGGCACTTGATGTATGGCGGCAAAACCAGAATCCAGGAAATTTCCTGCAGAACCAGAATCAATGAGTGCTTCTGTGTCAAGCTTGATATCCTCCCAAGCAGCTGACACTGGAACCACAACACGAGATCTTTTTTTTTTTTCTTATAGGAGAAACACTGCAGTCAGGCCTAGAACCTGTCTCTCAGGGGATTCTAGACAAGATCGTTTCCTTGACATAGAAGACCTTTTAGGTCGTTTGGGAAATTGTAACCAAAAGTGGCCCCTATCAGCACAGTAAAAACATAAGCCTTCTCTGAGGCAATGTTGTCTCTCTTTCCCCGAGATACTGGACCGACCTAATTGCATAGGCTAGGGTATTGCTGGTTCCACGAACCATACTAGGGGTGGAAAAGATAATTTGGTGAGGTTTACTTGGCTTCTCACAGCCAGACCTCCTCTCTCTAATCTCATCAAGTGCAATGCAAAAGTCAACAAGATCATCTAGCTCCTCTGGTAATGACATAGGAGCTAGTTCATACATTAAAGCATCAGCTAATCCCTCCAGAAATGCGGTAGTATAAGCATCATTGGACCAGTGCAATTCTGCTATTACGGTCTTAAACTCAATAACGTAATCAGCCACTCTGCGATTACCCGGTTTTATGTGCCATAGTACCTTGGCAGCACCCGTTGCCCGTCTTGCGGGATCAAAAGTGTGCCTAAGATCTTTCATAAATTCAGCATAACAGTAAATCACTGGTTACTTTAGTTCCCATAAAGGAGATGCCCCGAGCAGTGCCCTCTCTGTCAGGTGATTAATAACATACCCCACCTTAGCTTTATCTGTAGGACACATCTCAGGATTTAATTCAAACATGATGTCTACTTGCGTGATAAAACCCCTGCAAGACCCAGACATACCATCAAACCATATGGGGGATTTAAGACTCACATGAGGTGTATTAGTAACAGAAGGTGGAGGGGAAGAACCATTCACCGCAGGAGAGGAAGGTAGAGAAGCTTTGCTGAACTGATTCATCAGTAAACCCAAAGCCTCAGAAAACTGGTCCATGCGGTGGTCCTGCTCCTCCTGTTTGGTGATGATACTTAGCTTAGACATCAACATGGTTAGGTCTGTCAGATCCATATGTAATGGCCCGACGTAATGTCATGTTCGCTGTCCTACTCACCTTTGATAACCGTGGTGAGGATCCTTTTGGACAGACCTCTATCCCTCTGATCCTTGAAATGGTCAGGACTGCTATCTCTATGACTCCCAGCCAGGAAGAACAAATACACCAGTAACACAGAATATAACCAATTGACAGCAGGTTTCAAGGCAGAGTGTGTACTGGGACTGCAAGGGTTTACTGGGACTACAAGGCAGATGTTTGAATTCAGATACATCCAAAGTGGAATGCTCATCTCTACAGGTAATTTGTAATTGAAATGGTTGTCATGGAGCTGATGTAACGCTCCATGCTTCAAACCCCAAGAGACTTTATGTTCATTTATATCGTGTGTTTTTAAATATATTTTACATCGTTTGGTTTTAGTTTAATTTAGTTTAGTGTAAAATGGCATAGCTTTGGTTTTAAAAATACTTATGTTCCTGTAGGTAAATGTGTTTTTGTGTATACAGTAAACAAGCTTTACTGCTGTGTAATTTATGCACCAGGGCTTTTCCCATTATCTAGCTGCATGTTTAATTCAAGGGATCTGTGATAGTGTTTCGTGTTTAATCTGATGTGTTAGAACAATGAATATACAAATGTTGTGTGAGCTGAATGCTAGAGAATGGAAAGAATGTTTATTGTAAATAACTGACATAATGTAATTAGTATGGTTATGCAAATTATGACTAGTAATTAGTATGGGTATGCAAATTATGACTGTTGGACTTCAGCATAAATGGTGGCGTTTTGTTCATTAAAAAGTCAGAGAACTCTCAGAGCTCAGAGAGAAAGGATCCTGTTTTAAAGCATACAGCCGTGCCTGGTGTCTTTATTACAAACTACGCTAAACTCCACACTCACCCTCAGAAGGCAGAAAGCGGCCTTCTGGAGATTCCTAATGGCTCCAGGGCAGAGGAACAGAAGCAGGCAGGTCAAGCCGCTCGAGGCGCTGAGGACAGCGCTCCCAGTAGCCGGGCTGACCGCAACAAAGGGGTGTCTGGAGAGCCAGGACAGACGGAAGGGAACGGTTCCTTCACACTGGTGGCAAGCGGTGGGATAAGCTCTCCAACCCCAGAAGGAACGCAGAATGGCCAGCTATGCCAACTACAAGAGGGACACGCTGAGATACATATTAGAGTGCCGTGGAGGAATCGCTGGCACCAAAAACAAGAAAGCCCTGGTCAAGGAGCTTACAAGGATGGACCAGCGAATGGTAAGAACCCCAACCCCGACTCCGGCCACTGACGATCACCTCTGAAAGAAAGCTCGAGCAATATTAGAGATATGTGGCACCACCCCCTCCGAAGCCACAGTTGTACAACTGATGACGGACCTCCAAGAAGATGAGGAACGAGATAAGGCGCGCCAACACCAGCTGCGGTTGGCCGAGCTCCAAGCAACATGGACAGAATACCCCACCCCTGAAACCTACCCTGTAGAGCCCTGGGTTGAGGTTGACAGCCCACCTGGAGCTTCGTCCAGGGAATCTACACCCCCCAGCTATCCTTTTATGGGGACTTACAGCTTGTCTGGAGCTTCATGAGAGAAACCCGCACTCCCCAGCGATACTTGGGAGGAGATTTACAGCTTGCCTGGAATTTCCGTCAAGGAAGCTACACCCCCCCACATTCTGACACGAGGAGCAGACAGATGTTCCCCCTGGACTTGTCTTCCCCAGCCCTTGATTTCCCCGGAGATGGATGACCCCATGCTCCCCCGAGAAGACCCGGCGCCAGTGGCAATTTCCTCAACGGAAATACTGGCAGCCGGACAGAGCGCCGCTGGCCTCTGCCCACTCTCCACAGTCTGCCACGAGGAGCAGACAGATTTTCCCCCCGGGCTGGTTTGCCCGCAACCTTTGATCCCCCTGGAGATGGAAGAAGCCATCCTCCCGCAAAGCGACCCTTACCCAGCAGAAGCGCTGGCAACGGGGCAGAGCGCCGCTGGCCTCTGCCCACCCACCCCATCCTGCCCCGAGGCGCAGATGGATGATCTACCCGGGCTGCTTTGCCCGCAGCCCTTGCTTGTTTCCCCGGATCCCCCCGAGGATCCCCCGGGCTTGTTTCCACACAGCCCCTGACCTCCTTCATTTACGAGGATGCCCTCCTCAGAGAGCGGCCTTCTGGAGATTCCTAACTGCTCCAGGGCAGAGGAACAGAAGCAGGCAGGTCAAGCCGCTCGAGGCGCTGAGGACAGCACTCCCAGTAGCCGGGCTGACCGCAACGAAGGGGTGTCTGGAGAGCCAGGACAGACGGAAGGGAACGGTTCCTTCACAATGGTTTTCTACCATTTCCTTTTGCAACCTTATTTGGTTGCACTTTTAGATGTATTTGTTTTTAGTGGGGAAAAAACATTTAAGAGGTTATTCAC
Organism: Leptobrachium leishanense; assembly: GCA_009667805.1. Classification (NCBI taxonomy): domain Eukaryota; kingdom Metazoa; phylum Chordata; class Amphibia; order Anura; family Megophryidae; genus Leptobrachium; species Leptobrachium leishanense. The sequence goes on along the minus strand of CM019070.1, from coordinate 74,035,908 downwards.
TAACCTCTGTATTGACAATGACCACGAATTGCACCAAACAATTCGGTGCTATTTTGGGTCAATTCGTCTAGTCACGATTATTAATTATTATTATTATTATTAATTTATAAAGCACCATCATATTCTGCAGCACTGTGCAATGGGCACAATATAGACATTATTTTTTCTTTGTTATGTTTCACACATGTTGTTGGGCTGGATGCATTTGGTGGTTGCAGCCACCCCATCGGGGAATAGGCGCGACCCCACCCCTCCTACTCTATGTATGTTTCAATGTACTTCCAGCCAGCTCATCCCTGCAGCAAGATCCTGCCCCGTGTCTTTGTTTTCGATCCCAAAGTGGATTTTGTTTCTGGGGGAGCATAAATAAAGGCCCACCAGTCTACCTCACGTCTGACAAGCAGCATGAGCTGGTTTGCTATACAGCAGCCTGTGGTTTCATTTTGGATAGGACTTGCCCTTATAGAGGTGCCTTGATGTTGGCGGGCGAGCTTAGTCTTATAATGGCCATTGATAAGAAACCAAACCTCTAATTGTGTTTAGTTTCACATGGTATAATGGGAATAAATGCAGATGACATTTTTTTCTTTGTTATGTTTCACACATGTTGTTGGGCTGGATGCATTTGGTGGTTGCAGCCACCCCATCAGGGAATAGGCGTGACCCCACCCCTCCTGCACAATATAGACAGGGTTACAATACATTGAACAACATTTGACAAACCAGTACAGGAGGAAACAAATGCCCTATTCCCATGGTAATTTACAATCTGGAAGGGTTGGGGAGGGTGGAAACAGGAGGAGAGGACTGCAAGGTGAGAGTGATAGCCTGGTGGACGTGATGGACTGGTTGTGTCAGTGATTTTGGTGGTATGCTCTGAATTCGCAAAATAAAGGTGAATTGACGGCAAAATATTGTGTAATTCGCCACAATTCGGCAGCACTGAAATCGTCTCATAGAACAGTGGCAGAAGAAATCAGGGTCACAGCGGTTGCACTTGCGACCGGGCCCTGGCATTACGCCACTGGAGGGGGGCCCAAGCAGCCGCAGACCGCTCTTTAATTTGTCGCCGCTCGCCTGGGATGGGAACCAACTGCCCAGCATACAAGATCGCAGAGTTCACGTGAACTCCACAATCTCGCGAGAACGTAGCTGCGCTGGTCAGGTGGTTCCCGGCTAGCGGACAAGCTGCATGCTGGTGGCCGCTCATAGGGAGAAGAACGGCCACAGAGGTGAGAGCTGGGGGCAAATATATCCATGTGAGGAGAGCTGGGGGCAATATAGACGATGGCCACAGGTGTATATAATCAAGCACCTAGGCATGCAGACTATTTTTACAAATAGTCTCAGGAGCTCAGTGAATTCCAGCGTGGAACTGTGATAGGATGCCACCTGTGCAACAAATCCATTCGTGAAATTTCCTCGCTCCTAAATATTACACGGTCAACTGTCAGGTTGTATTATAAGAACGTGGAAGTGTTTGGGAATGACAGCAACTCAGCCACGAAGTGGTAGGCCACGTAAACGGACGGAGCGGGGTCATCGGATGCTCAGGCGCATAGTGCGAAGAGGTCACCAACTTTCTGCAGAGTCAATCACTACAGACCTCCAAACTTCATGTGGCCTTCAGATTAGCTCATGAACAGTGCGCAGAGAGCTTCATGGAATGGGTTTCCATGGCAGTGCAGCTGCATCCAAGCCATACATCACCAAGTGCAATGCAAAGCGTCGGATGCAGTAGTGTAAAGCACGCTGCCACTGGACTCTATAGCAGTGGAGACGCGTTCTCTGGAGTGAGGAATCGCGCTTCTCCACCTGGCAATCTGATGGACGAGTCTGGGTTTGGCAGTTGCCAGGAGAATGGTACTTGTCTGACTGCATTGTGCCAAGTGTAAAGTTTGGTGGAGGAAGGATTATGGTGTGGGTTTGTTTTTCAGGAGCTGGGCTTGGCCCATTAGTTCCAGTGAAAAGGAACTCTGAATGCTTCAGCATACCAAGACATTTTGGATGATTCCATGCTCCCAACTTTGTGGGAACAGTTTGGAGCTGGCCCCTTCCTCTGCCAACATGATTGTGCACCAGTGCACAAAGCAAGGTCCATAAAGACATGGATCACAGAGTCTGGTGTGAATGAACTTGACTGGCCTGCACAGAGTCCTGACCTCAACCCGATAGTCTCCGCTCTAATTCATCCCAAAGGTGTTCTGAGAGCCAGGCCTTCTCGTCCAACATCAGTGTGTGACCTCACAAATGCGCTTCTGGAAGAATGGTCAAAAATTCCCATAAACACACTCCTAAACCTTGTGGACAGCCTTCCCAGAAGAGTTGAAGCGGTTATAGCTGCAAAGGGTGGACTGACGTCATATTGAACCCTATGGATTAGGAATGGGATGTCACTTAAATTCATATGCGAGTCAAGGCAGGTGAGCGAATACTTTTGGCAATATAGTGTATGTGAGCTGGGGGGAATATATCCATGTGTGAGCTGGGGGCAATATATCCATGTGTGAGCTGGGGGCAACATATCCATGTGTGAGCTGGGGGCAACATATCCATGTGAGCTTGGGGCAATATATCTATGTGAGTTGGGGCAATATATCCATGTATGCGCTGGGGCAATATAGCCATGTGTGAGCTGGGGGCAATATAGCCATGTATGAGCTGGGGGCATTATATCCATGTGATGAGCTGGGGACAATATATCCATGTGTGAGCTGGGGGCAATATATCCATGTGTGACCTGGGGACAATATATCCATGTATGACCTGGGGGCAATATATCCATGTGTGAGCTGGGGCAAATATATCCATGTGTGAGCTGGGCAAATATATCCATGTGTGAGCTGGGGCAATATATCCATATGTGAGCTGGGGGCAATATATCCATGTGAGATGGGGTAATATATCCATGTGAGCTGGGGCAATATATCCATGTGTGAGCTGGGGGACAATATATATCCATGTGAGCTGGGGCAATATATATCCATGTGAGCTGGGGGCAATATATATCCATGTGATGAGCTGGGGGCAATATTTCCACGTGTGAGCTGGGGCAATATATCCATGTATGAGCTGGGAGCAATATGTCCATGTGTGCCCTTGGGGCAATATGTCCATGTGTGCCCTTGGGGCAATATATCCATGTGTGACCTGGGTCAATATATCCATGTGAGCTGGGGCAATAAATCCATGTGTGAGCTGGGGCAATATATATCCATGTGAGCTGGGGGTAATATATATCCATGTGATGAGCTTGGGGGCAATATATAACACTAGAGAAAGAGGGAAAGCACCACTATATCCCATAGACAGTGGTGTAATGGTGAGAAAACCTATATCACATATAAATGATAATAAAGGCAAACATACCTAAAAACGTGTAAAAACCACAATAACAAAAGGATATTACCCTCATAACATGTCCCACAATGTTTCTATTTCATATATATGCAATACAAAAGTAAAGAAGTACACAATTGCGCAGTATAAACCATAATATGGTGAATTATCCAAACTTGTCAGAAATGGCCACTTACGTGGATCAGAGCCTGAATATGTTAAGGCTCAATGTATCAGCATTGGGTCACTTTAGGGATGACCCCGTCCCACATCCACCAATGTTCTAAGTACTCCACATGAAAATAGAAGTACAGGGCAGGCCATAGCGTAATTCAGATAGACAAATTAAAAATGTGAAGTCAAGTAAGAATGAACTCACGTGATCCTGAGCCTGTGGGAATATCACTTGCTCGGTATAAGGGCATCCAGTGTGTATGGTATACACCAATCTTTCTTTTCCCACAAGAATGATGTTCTTTGAGTAGGGTAAAAAAGTGCTTTAATCAGCAAGCATACATAAAAAAAAAGGATATAAATAAAACCAATACGCGTTTCGCAGCACTACTGCTTCATCAGTTGGTATATAAATGAATAAAAAACAAATGCCCAGTTTATATAGGACCTAAATTAACAAGTTCCCAGGTGTTCAAAGTCATAAACTCATTCCACGTTTGTAGCGCAAACTTCCGGGTTCCAGCATCCTCCCATAGTCGCTCCCCATGTGCGTCAGCATCCCGGGCCCACAGTGCGCATGCGTGCAATGACCCACCGCTACATTCACGCTTCATGCCGTCCTGCTCGATGGTATAATACCTCCACCCATGCAGTACGCCAGGGCTCGAGTCGAGCGGGAACGGGCGGGAACGGCGTTCCCGCACTTCTCCCACAGTGAGAACGCTGCGGGAACGCAGCGTTCCCGCTGTGGTCCGAGCCCGAACGCCGCCGCACATTGCCGGCGGCCACGTGCATCCTGTTAGAACAGCCCGCTGACCGGAAGTGGAGCCGCTCGGCTTCACTTCCTGTCAGCGGCGTTGAAGCAGGAAACACACGGCCGCCTGCAATGTGCGGCGGCAGCGGCAGCCACAGAAGAAGCAGAGGTGAGCTGGGGACAATATCCATGACACTGGGGGGACAATATCCATGAGACCTGGGGGGCAATATCCATGAGACCTGGGGGCACAATCAATGAGACCTGGGGGGCAATATCCATGAGACCTGGGGGCACAATCAATGAGACCTGGGGGCAATATCCATGAGACCTGGGGGCAATATCCATGAGACCTGGGGGGGCAATATCCATGAGACCTGGGGGGCAATTTCCATTAGACCTGGGGGCAATTTCCATGAGACCTGGGGGGCAATTTCCATGAGACCTGGGGGCAATATGCATGAGACATGGGGCAATCAATGAGACCTGGGGGCAATTTCCATGAGACCTGGGGGCAATATGCATGAGACCTGGGGGGAAATATCCATGAGACCTGGGGGGCAATATCCATGAGACCTGGGGCAATATGCATGAGTCCTGGGGGGCAATTTCCATGAGACCTGGGGGCAATATCCATGAGACCTGGGGGGCAATATCCATGAGACCTGGGGGCAATATGCATGAGACCTGGGGGGCAATTTCCATGAGACCTGGGGGGCAATATCCATGAGACCTGGGGGGCAATATCCATGAGACCTGGGGGGCAATTTCCATGAGACCTGGGGGCAATTTCCATGAGACCTGGGGGCAATATCCATGAGACCTGGGGCAATTTCCATGAGAACTGGGGGCACAATCAATGAGACCTGGGGGTAATTTCCATGACACCTGGGGGCAATATGCATGAGACCTGGGGGGCAATTTCCATGAGACCTGGGGGCAATATCCATGAGACCTGGGGGCAATATGCATGAGACCTGGGGGGCAATTTCCATGAGACCTGGGGGTACAATCAATGAGTCCTGGGGGCAATTTCCATGACACCTGGGGGCAATATGCATGAGACCTGGGGAGCAATTTCCATGAGACCTGGGGGGCAATTTCCATGAGACCTGGTGGCAATATCCATGAGACCTGGGGGCAATATCCATGAGTTCTGGGGGGCAATTTCCATGACACCTGGGGGCAATATGCATGAGACCTGGGGGGCAATTTCCATGAGACCTGGGAGCAATATCCATGAGACCTGGGGGGCAATATCCATGAGACCTGGGGGGCAATATGCATGAGTCCTGGGGGGCAATTTCCATGAGTCCTGGGGGGCAATTTCCATGAGACCTGGGGGCAATATCCATGAGTTCTGGGGGGCAATTTCCATGACACCTGGGGGCAATATGCATGAGACCTGGGGGGCAATTTCCATGAGACCTGGGGGCAATATCCATGAGACCTGGGGGGCAATATCCATGAGACCTGAGGCAATATGCATGAGTCCTGGGGGGCAATTTCCATGAGTCCTGGGGGGCAATTTCCATGAGACCTGGGGGCAATAGCCATGAGACCTGGGGGCAATTTCCATGAGACCTGGGGGGGCAATATCCATGAGACCTGGGGGGGGCAACATCGATGAGAGCAGGGGGCATTATCCATGAGACCTGGGGGCATTATCCATGAGAGCTGGGGGGCATTATCCATGAGAGCTGGGGGGCATTATCCATGATAGGGGGGGGCATTATCCATAAGACCTGGGGGGCATTATCCATGAGAGCTGGGGGGCATTATGCATGAGAGCTAGGGGGCATTATCCATACGAGCTGGGGGCAATATATACCCATATGAGCTGGGGGCAATTAGATCCATGTGAACTGGGGAAAATATATCCATATAACCAGTGCTGTGCATATTATTCTGGGGGCTCAGTGCTGTGCATATTATTCTGGGGGCTCAGTGCTGTGCATATTATCCTGGGGGCTCAGTGCTGTGTATGTTATTCTGGGGATTCAGCGTTGTGTATATAATTCTGGGGGGGGTCTGTGCCTGGAGATATATATATATATATCTATAATGCGTTAGTCCAGATGCCACAATCACGAGTATACCTGTACTTAGTGATACCTTTCATTGATCAGTATAGTTTCCAGTTTACACTCTTGAAAGCTTGTCTTTTAAATGTAAAGTTAACCCAATAAAAATGGTATCACCACGTACTGCTATACTCGTAATATATATATATTTTCTTCAGGTAATAGGGGTTGTGGAATTCGTGGGTGAGTTCCCTCACTTTTTTTCCCAGGACTTGACCCCTGCAGTACGCGCCATCTTTAAAATGCCCGCTGCCAGACGTTATTCTATCCTTGACTGCACCTCCGATCTTGGGGAAATCTTAACCTAAAACAGGGGAAGCGATGCGTCCATATTGACATGCACATCCCCAATCCTAATATACACAAATCCTATATCCCAAATATACACATGTTCAACATATCTGCAACATATTGTACATACTGTGATGTTGGGGGCACACAGAACGCTTGCAAATGTCTTGGATGAATCAAAATCAGCTTTAATATTTTTCCTTTCAGGGCAGCCAAACAGATAAACTAAAAAGTACACGATTATCTTCAGCATAATTAAAGTAAAGTAAAGTCCAGATCTTTGGCACAAAATAACAGAATATAAGGGTGGCTCACCGACTTGTACATAAGACCCAAACCTGGGGGAATCCTTTCCTAGAAATACAGATCCTTCCAGGCACAGCAAAACAGCTCAGTCTCCTGTTTGAACACAGCTTGTTACTAATGCTTTCTCCTTAACTCCCACAATCCTGTCTGGGAGTTGCTGACTTTTAAACCTCTTCCTGGACAGCAGGTTAACCCTGTGGCTGCCCTTAAAGGGACCACAACCCGAGTAGGGGTGAAACATATCGCCCATCCAGGACCCAGCCTTGCCGACCTCTACAATACATATACACATGCTTTCATTAGGCCCATATCCGCCTACTGATGAAATGAGCATGCCTAGAGTTATACCCTTAACCAATTCTAATAATATACATAAATACCAAACATGGCTTATTTGGAGATTTTTTTTTAAAATGATGAGGAAACAAACTAAAAAATGACTAATTTCAAAATCATTATTAAGACCATATGGGACCAGTGTACCATACTCTAAAATATACCTAATTTCTTCCCTTGCTAGTTTCAAATTAAGATCCCCTCCCCTCCAATCCTTTTTCACCTTTTTAAGAATACAAAACTCCAAACCTGCAGGGTCCTGTGCATGCTTTTCTTCAAAATGCAGAGAAAGATTATGAAGTTCATATCCCTTCCTAATGTTGCGGATATGCTCCCCTAAAGTATAGCCAGGGATCTGGACGTTCTCCCAATATAGTGCATTCCGCACGGGCAGGTTAGGCAGTAAACTACATATTTGGATGAACAATTTGTTACTCCCCTAAACATCAACATTTTACACCCCAAAATAATATGGTGAGCTTTACTATTTTTGTGGTTATTTTACCACATTTTTACCAGCATTTACCACATTTATAAAATCCATCCTTAACCCCCAATGGGTGTGGTTTAGTTTTGCCTATAGTACCATACGAGCTATTAACTATATGATCTTTAATACTTTTAGCTCCCCGACATATAAATTGTGGGTTCTCCGGAATAATTTCCCGCAACATAGGATCCTGTTGCAGGATCTCCCAATGGTTACATATTATTCTTCTAATACCACTATTTTCTTTATTGTAGTTAAATATGAAAGGGACCATATGGACATTCACTCCCTGTTTCTTATCCTTCAGTTTATATTCCAAAAGGGTCTCCCTACTTATTTCATGTACTTCTACAACTTCTTCAATTTTCCCTTGATCATAACCTTTCTCTACAAACTCCCCTGCCAGTTTTCCAGCTTGCATTCGAAAATCCTCCAGTTCCGTACAGTTACGTCTGATTCTCAGCATTTGTCCTCGGGGGATCCCGTCTAACCAGCACGATAGATGCCCACTGTTTATATCTATGAAGCTATTGACATCGGTTGTTTTAAAATGGGTACGGGTTTTCAATGTTCCACTCTCGATGTATATTTCCAAATATAAGAAATTAAATTTGTTCTGACTCCAATGGGGGCAATTTATATCCATGTGCGCTGGGGGCAATCTCAAAAATATTTTTGGCGAAAAATGTCTAAAAAATAAGTAAATAAAGAATCTTTTTGCTGCAAATTAAAATAATAAACTGTTAAATAGATATTGATTAAAAACAGGAATATTTTTAACATTGAAACATATGGGATTCGCCTGATTAAACCTGTCGATGAAACCACCGAACATCAGGGCATTTCACTGCTGTTCGGTGTTCTCTGAATAGATTAACCATTGCGTCTTTATGGGGCTTTCACTGTCACCGAGCAGCACTATATTTCGCTGGCAATTGGCAAAAATTTTGTCAACTGCCTGCTTTTTGAATAGCCTTAATGGCCCCGAAATTGCACCGTACGAGGAAATACACAGTTCAGTGCACTTTTGGGGCCAGTTCGGCTGTATCTGAATAACCCCTTTAGTGTTTGGTCTCTGTCTATATACTGGTGGTCTAGCATGTTCCCCTGATTGTTTTGCCCTTACTCCCCACTCCATGACCTCTAGGTTTTACATTGTTTCTTTAACCTTTCTTTTTGCTCTTACCTAGGGACATCCCTTCTCTTTGGATTGACGAGGAAAAATATATTTAGAAAGGCTGACTTCATTATTTACACTGCTACCATGTTATAGCATGAAAAAACATTTTGAACAATTGCTTGTGCTTAATTTTTTTGACATAGAGCGTGTGGTAGGGAGAATCTCCAAAAATACATACAGGGTTATTCAGAGAGAGGGGAAAAGCAGGAGTATGGCTGGAGAATGGAAAATTCTAAGTCAAAATAGCCAAACCAGAAAAATTCTCCCATTTATCTCACTTTTCAAATCGACTATTTTGACCTAGAATTTTCCATTCTCCAGCCATTCTATTGCTTTTCACCTCTCTGAATAACCCTGATAATTTGATTTTTAATTTCTTTTATATAATTATATATTTTAAAGCATGCAGTTACTGAAGAACAAACCTGCAACGGTTTACGATGAACAATCATGGATATAAATATGGTGGTTGTAAATACAGCCCAAAAGATCCGGAAATATTTTGTATTGTTGACCATTTCAAAACCTACAAGTAAAGAAGCATGTTTTTATTAGAAAATGTGTATATCAACTGAAAAAATAGACCTCTATTCTTATTCTACTAGTCTATTGATGTTTCTTGCAGAGATTATAGCACAAGTGCGCCTTCCTTGCTAAAGTGCAGACATTAGAGACCCACAATTATGCAAAGTAGATGGCAGCCTGGGGACTCCCATGACAAGATTTGCATGCACAGCATTAATGCCTATGTTGACATTCCACATAAATGCTGATTATGCATGAGAAAAAGACATTGAAACGTGTGAGAATTCAGCGTTATTACTTCTGCAGATAAAACAGCATGCATTTAGAGAACATCAGATACTTATAAATTGAAGCTACTACAGAGAAAACAAAGAGGAGAGAGTGAAAAGACAAAACATCCTTTCTGTGGGTAGGTCCAGTGGTGTATTTAGGTTTTGTGCTGCCCTAGGCCTGACTAAACTCGTGCACCCCCCAATTTAAATTTGAGGCACCCCTTCCTGTCAAGGGCACACCTCTTCCTGTTTAATCCCCACCCTTCATCTTAAAGCTCCACCTTTTCCTCTTAGCGCTCCGCCTTTTCCTCTCTTTATATTAAAAGTGGATAACAAGTGCCTACTTGTATATTTTGTATACCATTTCAAATGTATCTATTGAGATAAATAAAATTATAAAATGTTTAAATTCAAGCATTTTTACAAAGAACAACCACGCATGTCAAGTATACTGGATCACAGCCGCTCTAAATGTACATTGTGTATGAGCATATCAGAGCTGCACAGCCATAAAACCCACAGAAATGTGCACTGTGTATGAGCATATCACAGAACTGCACAGCAATAAAACTCACAGTAATGTGCAGTGTGTATGAGCATATCCCAGAGCTCCAGGGCAATAAAACGCACAGTAATATGCAGTGTGTATCACAGAATCCACAGCAATAAAACTCCCAGCAATGCAATGTGTGGTGTGTGTCAGCGTATCAGAATCCACAGCAATAAAACTCCCAGCAATGCAATGTGTGGTGTGTGTCAGCGTATCAGAATCCACAGTAATAAAACTCCTAGCAATGCAATGTGCGGTGTGTATGAGTGCATCAGAATCCACTGCAATAAAACTCACAGCAAACCAGGTGTATATGAGCACACAGCAATTATGCTGTGGAGCCATCTTGTCGGAGTGGGGTGCCACTGCCAGAGGATGCACTGTAGCTTTGATTCCCTTCCCGGTGGGTGTTCAGTCCAGAATAGAGTCTGTGTTAACGAAAGGGCGGGCAGCTGCGCGCGTGAGTTTCACGTGGTTCAGCCAGTCATGTGGTACTGAGACTCAGAGAAATGGCAGTGAAATGCCCTGATGTTCGGTGGTTTCAATCAGCAGGTTTAGGCTAGGGTCAGACGAACGCATTTTTCACGTTGTCCGTGAAAAAGTGCGTTCGAAAGAATGGACGTATTTTTTCACGGAATACGCGAGAGCGGTCATACGATGCGCCTGTTCGTCCGTGATTTTGTACGGATCATCAATAAAACACTTTTTGTGTCTGGATGTTATATTAGCCGGACATTAGCAGCGTCTGACGTCTCCTAATCACACACACACGCCGCTATGCGGACGCAGCACACTCTGTACGTCAGTAGTAGCGATTTGACGTTCTAGAAAAAATGCGTTCGTTTGCCACTTGCGTTGCGCAGACGACCGTTCGTGCGGCCGTACTTCGTGTGTTCCCCGGCATTGGACGTCATTTGATGCTAGCACGGCCGTGATTTCGTGCGGCTAAACGCACGTTAAAACTGCTTTGTCTGACCTTAGCCTTATTCAGGCGAACCCCATAGGTTTCAATGTTAAAAATATTCCCGTTTTTATGCAATATCTAATAAATCATTTATTATTTTAATCTGCATTAAAAAGGCTTTATTTATTTATTTATTTTTTTAGTGCCTTTTAGTCATTTTTCAGATTTTTTTGGGCAAAATTTCCCCCCCCCTTTTTTTTTTTTGTATTCCAAATTTTTATTTTGTAAATAAATCAGCATATAATCAGACATATGAAAGCAAGGGCCACGCAGGACCATCCACAGCAGAAGTATCATGTGTGAAAAATAATAAACATCCCCTAAAGGGGGGGTCTCAGCATATAATAGAATCAAGAGGGGGGAGGGAAGGGGGTAGCGGGTGAGGGGAAAAAAAAAAAAAAAGGAGGGGGGGGGGGTGTCCTCATAGCGTCTCAAGGAAACAAGCGTCCCCAGCCGGGGAGCAAAAAACGTTTAGGCAGCAAGAGGGTCTCAAGGTATAAACTCAGCGTGGGAGGGGGGAACAAAAATCAAAAATAAACTGATGCGGCCAAAGAACCGCGGGAGGGGGCGCACATCAAAAAGAAGGAAGTCCCTGGAAGAGAGCCGGCCACAATGAGGATAAAGGACAGTCCCGCTGGACTATATAGCACTTCAGCCCGTGTCCAATAACGGAATCGGGGTCACCACAGGCAGCTCTCCACAGAGCGCTTCGGTCCGTCCTGACACCGCAGACATAGAAGCGCATAATGTTGGTGGGCTTGATTGCATCTCCCACATGCCGTGGCCATCAGGCATCTCCCGGGTCGGAGCAGGGATTATGACGTAGGGCCATGATAGTTGCTCCAGCAGCCTAGAAATCTCTCCAGGTTCCTCTCTGTCACAAAAAGCCACCCGATTCCCGTCGGCCAGTGCAAGGAAGTCATCTTCTGATACGCACGGGCAGAGAGTCAGCGGCTTCCCCAGGCACTGGTCCGCAGCAGCAGGGGGTTCCTCCTCCCCATCGGGCACCACTCCGGCATGTAAACTGCAGGTAATCGACAGGCCTAGCTGAGCCGGGTAGTCCGATGGTGGCGACGCTGCATCCCCAGTTACAGCATCCGACCTCACCGACACCTTCGGGGCCATCTCCCTGCAGTCCCTCAATGTGGCAAGCATCCGGCGTAGAACCCCTTTGGTCAGCGGGCCATCCTCCTCCTCCCCTGATAGAATCAGCAAGCAGGCCTCGAGGCCTGAGTCCACAGCTCCATCTCCTCCAGAGAGGGGGGGGGAAAGGTGCCATCCCTCCTTCCCGCAGGTCCATCCGCCATCCCCAAGGGATATTCAGCAGTATTGACCGGAAGACGTGGGCCCACCATCTCCCCAGTCTTAGACACAGCTTGGGACGGGGCGGTCAGATCCGCAAGAGCAGTAGGCATCCGATGGCGGGAGGTAGTCACCAAGATGGCCGCCGGCCCCTCACAACAATCTGATTTCTCAGCCAGCAGTTAAGTCTCCGGTCCGGAGGGGAGGCTAAACGGACTCCGGACGGGTGAACACCGATGGCCGGCCACACAGGCACTTATAAACACAAAAATTGGGGCAGATATACTCAGCTGAAGGTCCTTAAGCAGGGAGGACATGCGGGAGCTCCACAAGAACACGTCCGCTCCCGCTCGTAGCTGGCCACGCCCCTCCCCCCCTTTTTTTTTTTTGTATTCCAAATTTTTATTTTGTAAATAAATCAGCATATAATCAGACATATGAAAGCAAGGGCCACGCAGGACCATCCACAGCAGAAGTATCATGTGTGAAAAATAATAAACATCCCCTAAAGGGGGGGTCTCAGCATATAATAGAATCAAGAGGGGGGAGGGAAGGGGGTAGCGGGTGAGGGGAAAAAAAAAAAAAAAAGGAGGGGGGGGGTGTCCTCATAGCGTCTCAAGGAAACAAGCGTCCCCAGCCGGGGAGCAAAAAACGTTTAGGCAGCAAGAGGGTCTCAAGGTATAAACTCAGCGTGGGAGGGGGAACAAAAATCAAAAATAAACTGATGCGGCCAAAGAACCGCGGGAGGGGGCGCACATCAAAAAGAAGGAAGTCCCTGGAAGAGAGCCGGCCACAATGAGGATAAAGGACAGTCCCGCTGGACTATATAGCACTTCAGCCCGTGTCCAATAACGGAATCGGGGTCACCACAGGCAGCTCTCCACAGAGCGCTTCGGTCCGTCCTGACACCGCAGACATAGAAGCGCATAATGTTGGTGGGCTTGATTGCATCTCCCACATGCCGTGGCCATCAGGCATCTCCCGGGTCGGAGCAGGGATTATGACGTAGGGCCATGATAGTTGCTCCAGCAGCCTAGAAATCTCTCCAGGTTCCTCTCTGTCACAAAAAGCCACCCGATTCCCGTCGGCCAGTGCAAGGAAGTCATCTTCTGATACGCACGGGCAGAGAGTCAGCGGCTTCCCCAGGCACTGGTCCGCAGCAGCAGGGGGTTCCTCCTCCCCATCGGGCACCACTCCGGCATGTAAACTGCAGGTAATCGACAGGCCTAGCTGAGCCGGGTAGTCCGATGGTGGCGACGCTGCATCCCCAGTTACAGCATCCGACCTCACCGACACCTTCGGGGCCATCTCCCTGCAGTCCCTCAATGTGGCAAGCATCCGGCGTAGAACCCCTTTGGTCAGCGGGCCATCCTCCTCCTCCCCTGATAGAATCAGCAAGCAGGCCTCGAGGCCTGAGTCCACAGCTCCATCTCCTCCAGAGAGGGGGGGGGGAAAGGTGCCATCCCTCCTTCCCGCAGGTCCATCCGCCATCCCCAAGGGATATTCAGCAGTATTGACCGGGAGACGTGGGCCCACCATCTCCCCAGTCTTAGACACAGCTTGGGACGGGGCGGTCAGATCCGCAAGAGCAGTAGGCATCCGATGGCGGGAGGTAGTCACCAAGATGGCCGCCGGCCCCTCACAACAATCTGATTTCTCAGCCAGCAGTTAAGTCTCCGGTCCGGAGGGGAGGCTAAACGGACTCCGGACGGGTGAACACCGATGGCCGGCCACACAGGCACTTATAAACACAAAAATTGGGGCAGATATACTCAGCTGAAGGTCCTTAAGCAGGGAGGACATGCGGGAGCTCCACAAGAACACGTCCGCTCCCGCTCGTAGCTGGCCACGCCCCTCCCCCCCTTTTTTTTTAATAGCGGTTTTTCTTTTTTCTGTAACAGAACTTTTTATTATCAATCATAGGATCTTATATGTAAATTCCAGGCATTTTCGTTCAGTAGTTCTTTTGAAAACAGCAGGCCACGGGTTTGCGGTGGCAGCATTCAGCGGCTGACTCCATGCACTTTGGGGACCCTGCGGTGAATGGTGAATTCACTGCAGGGTGGGGAAATTTTATTCTCCTAAGTGCAGGGAGCTACAGAACACCAAAAAGTTGGCGTCATTTCGGTGCTCAGCGAGTAACCCATTTAGTGGTGAGGTTTTTTGCTGCCCCATGGAAAGTGAAAGCCTAGGCCTTGCTTACCCAGGACATACTTGAAAATTTGTGAAATCGCAATGTATCCTTCCTGGTAAAATACTTTGCAAAAGTAAAATAAAAATATATATATATATTATTTTTTTTAGGGGTGGGGCCACCCAGTGCAGGCCGCCGCCCTAAGCCTGGGCCTAGTCGGCCTAGGTCAAAATACACCACTGGGTAGGTCAACTGGTATATGCAAACAGTAACCTGAACTAAACGTGCAATCAACATAGCCCCCCCTTTCCACCAGTTACAGCTACCCGCAACACATTTAGGCCCGTTCACACTGTGTGATTTATCGTGCGGATTTTGATGCGAAATCGCGGAAAAATCCATGTTGCGCTATTTATCTTTTCCAATGCATTTCAATGGAGCTGTTCACATCTTGCCGCGTGACTTAGCACAATGTCGCATGTCGTGCGTCGCTGTAGCATGTTGCTACTGGAAGAGTCTGTGGATGACCCATTCATGAATTTCCAGAGACCCAGTGTCGTAGACCTTTTTTCCATATACGCAAAAGAGCCCTGCACCATGCCCAATCCCTTTATTATCCAGTTCAACTACAGAGAGCACACAACACTGGGTAATTTCATTCCCTTTCTCAGAGGTGATATACAGTTGTGTTCAAAATTATTCAACCCCCAATGCTGTAAAGGGTTTTAGGGAATTTAGTGTACATTTGTAATTGTATTCACAATGAAATCCTACAAGTACTTTTGGGGAGTGAGATGAATTGGAGAATTTTTCTGGTTTGGCTATTTTGACCTAGAATTTTCCATTCTCAAGTCATTCTCCTGCTTCTCACCTCTCTGAATAACCCTGTAAATCTAATGAAAAGAGCATGGGTCAATCTCGACTAGGGATGTGCGTTTCGGGTTTCGGAATTTCGGAATTTTCACGAAATTTCCCGATTCGTGTTTTCGGATGCGGCCGATTTTCCGAAAATTTTTAGATCCGAAAATGGCAGATCCGAAAAGTTTTCCGAGCCGAAACGAAATATTTTTGGAATTTTAGAATGTACTTGAAATGTGTCAAATCGAAATTTATTGCTTTGAAATGAGGAGAACAGACGTTCCGGAAAAACGAAAATTTTCGAAAATACGAAAAGTCGATACAAAAACGAGCTAAGTGACACGAAAATACGAAAAATGGTCGATATTCCGAAACCATTTACAATTCCGAAAAACGAAAATTTCCGAACATACCAAAAGTCGATACAAAAACGAGCTAAGTGACACGAAAATACGAAAAATGGTCGAAATTCCTGAAAAAATGTGCACAAAAAACGAGTCGAGCTGAACCGAATCGAAACAGAAATCGGTCGAAACGAGCCGAATCGAAAAGTTTAAAAATCCGAAAAATCAAATCGAATCGAACTGAAAAAAAAAAATCGGTGCACAAGCCTAATCTCGACCACTTTGCTGCTGGAGATGCTGCGATTCGGGTGGCTGCTCACTAGTATGTCGCAGGCCCAAGAGGCGGTGACGGTGTCTGGTGGAGATGCCTGCCCTGCCTGGTGGTTGGACATAGGCTGAGATGGACTACCATGGTTTGTACTGGATTACTGGCCCTCTCCGTTTCGCATCTTTCCCCTATTTTACATGAGACACTTTTGATGTCTTAGCTTGTGGACTCCCCCCCCCTCCCCATTAATTTAAAAACTAGTTTGCGGGACTTGGCTTATTTTGGGGCTATAGTGGCTCTAGGTTTTTGTCCTGCCCACCCCCCTTTTTTTTTTAATGTGGCAGGACCACGGTTGGTCCTAGGAGAGCTGATCGAGTGAGCACCATGGCTCTACCTGCTCTTTTGGCCCTGGGTCGCCCAACCCTGCGGCCTCTTCCTCGGCCGCTTGTTTTTTGCCTGGAAACTGGGGTGAGCTAGGAATGCCGTGACCCCTCTTGGCGGTTCTCCACCTTCTTGCCCCCCTCCCTATGGTTTATTTCTTTTCTGTACGCACTGTTCCCTGAGCTGCTTTAGTAGCCCCCGTGTGGCCTTTGCTCACTTCCCATTTTTGTCCTATTTCTCCCCTCCCTCCGTTCCAATTTTCTCTAAGATGACCTTTACTAGATGTGCGTATTCTTTTCACAGACGACTATTGCTGATGACTTTTCTGTTTACTTGTTATTTTAATGCTGTACCATTGAGGATGACCTCAGATGGCCATTTGAGGCCTACATTATATATGTTTGCTTGTTTGATGACTTTATTACAAAATAAAATTGTAAATTAAAAAAAATCAAGAAAATAATGCATCCTAAGAATGACATCTCTCGCCGCTTGCAATGGCGCTGAGGGAGGTTTAGGGATCCGATGTATGCGATCCATCAGCAACGAGTCCAAGGAAGCATCGGGAAGAAGATAAGAAAACAGTTCTGTTACATACCGCTGCAAATCCTTAGGGTGCACCGATTCTGGAATGCCCCTGAACTTTAGGTTGTGACTACGTGACCGATCCTCCAGATTTGCAAGCTTACTGGCATATTGTTGTAACGTGTCTTCCAGACCTTCCACTCGCGCGGCCATACTGTTGTGGGCCTCTGCCACTTCTGCCATCTTATCCTCTTCTGCCATCTTATCCTCCAGCAGTTCTCTCCCTATGGACTTGATATCTTGACGGATGTCCGCCGACACAGAGTCCAAGCGAGTTGTCAGAGTGGTGGAGAGATTCTCCAGCATAACCTCCATCGTACCAGTGAATGCCGCCAGATCTGGACTCGTTGTGCTGGAATGATTCCCGGGGGAAGCCGGAGGTGAGTCGCCACCATCTTGAGAAATTGTATTGCCTTTTCGTTGTCCAGATTTTGGTGCGAAAAAGTTCTGTTTATCCCCCGTTATTCGAGTCTTTGAAGATGCCATGAGGGTCCTTGTGTGATTAAAATTGCTACAGTAGTTGAGCCATATCTGCTGTTTTAGTGGTCCTGCTTGTGGAGCCAGCTGGTTACGCTTCCACCATGTTCGGCCGCAAGCCACACCCCCCCTCGGAAGTAGTTTTAACGCATATATTAAGGAAATGACCTTCTTGGAGCTCTCCCATTCCCTTCAAATGGCCTTGTTGCATATGGTCCCGACATCTCTGACCCGATATCTTAAGTCCCTGGCCTTACAACTACTCAATGCTGCTAAGGCACTGATTCTGAAATACTGGAAATGGATAGCCCCCCTACTGTATTTGAGTGGATTGACCATGTTAATCGAGTGCAGGAAATGGAAGAGTTGCACTACTCGCTTGAAAATAAGTATGATACCTACTTCATAATCTGGTACTGGTGGTCTGACTTTGTTCTTATGCTTCACCCAATAGGTGCCAGACACTCGAAGTCCAGCGAGTACTCTCCCCCCTCGGGATCTCGCCGATGCGGATCTTGCTTAATTGACCTGACCACCACGCGGTGAGGCCCCCCCATTCATGGCCGACTAGATGGTATTCCAGGGTTTAGGATATCATGTGTCGTGGTGACTACTAGCCCTCCTGGACTCCCAATTTACGCTCCTTATCCCTGATTTTCACTTGGCGGAACTGATTTTTTTTTATTTCATGTGTGTAATGTGTTACTTCTTTTTCGCTTTGACTTATGTCTTCCTTCTGATACATTTTGAAAAACTACCTGATTTCTATATTTGCTCAGGATACAAGCCTGTGTATAGATCTGATGCACATCTTTTGTATTTGCTTTTGACAATGTCTCTATTTACCTCATATGTAACTACCTGTATCTTCTACTATTTTTGCATCAATAAAAATGTATATTATATATAAAAAAGAATATGTTGCCTTCTATTGATTGTGGGCCCAGCCTGTATTGCTTTCTCCAAGAACTGTACCCCACCTTGTGAATCTGAATATCCTTTGCTTGCACTGTCATAATGCCTTGTAATATCTCTGTTCAAGAGAAAAAGCACAAGTGGTAAAAAGGCTGTGAATGTCTCTTCTGAGAGTGCAATGAGCTGGTACCGCTGTTGCTGATTCCCACAACCCCAGCCTGGACCCCAGCTCCATTCCTTATGTCAGCCCAGGCATGATGTAGAGAAAGAATACAGGCTGCATGTATGATGACAGACAGCAATGTGCCATCAGTAAAGCGTGACATGATACTAACTGGCAGTCTCATGCCTGAGACACTGAATGTCACATGGCAAGAGGAAATAAGAAGTTTATGTGACAGTATAAAGAGGGGAGGATGTGTAGCCAAATGTGTGTGTGTGTGTGTGTGCTTTGCTGTGTGCTTGTGTATATGTATATTTCATTTTTACAAGTATATGCGTGTTTGCATATTGCTATGTGTATGTATACAAGTGTACGTGTATTGCTGTTAGTATATACTAGACATGTGCACAGCACAAAATTTCGTTTTGAACTAATGGATTAGTCCTAAAATGCAATTTATTTAGTTGCTAAAGAAATTCGTTTTCAGTTCTTTAGTATGAAAACTAATTTTATTCATCCGAAAACCAATGGATACAATTACTATTGTAGTGGCTCCTCAGAGGGCTGAGATCGCTGCTTGTTACAGTATCTGTCACTCTCAGCACAATGTGGGCCATATTACATAGTTGGTGTTAACTTAACCAGAGCTGTTGTTATCTTCCCAGAGCCATTGTAGCCTATGGAGGTTTTCAGTTTACAACAGCTCTGGTTAAGTTAGCGCCAACATTGTAATACTGCCCCGTGTCAGGCCAAGCTGTTACAGTAACTGCTGCTCATCACAGCGCTCAGAGTTTCAGTAAAACTAGTAAATAATATTTTTATATATAAGAGGTTAGAACAATATTATTTCCTTGTTTAACTGAAACTCTGAGCGCTGTTAGTCAGTTACTGTAACAGCTGAGCCTGATACATTGTACTGAGATAATGTAACAAGCAGCCGATCTCCGCGCACACAGCCACTGGATTTAAAGGGCTGAAAAAAAAGGATCCTCTCTGTATAATGTTTAGAACATCCTCCTGCATTAATTAATACCCCTCTGTATAATATATAGAACATCCTCCTGAATTAATGTCCCTCTCTGTATAGAACATCCTCCTCAATTAAGACCTTTCTCTGTATAATGTATATAACAGCCTCCTGCATTAATGTCCCTCTCTGTATAATATATAGAACATCTTCCTGCATTAATTAATGCCCCTCTCTGTATAGAACATCCTACTGCATTGACATGTGGAGGGTGCAGAACTTCGCATGTTGCGATGTTGCGCTCTTCATTGCTGGTCTCCTTCACTCATCAATGTAATATCACAAAAAGGACTGAAACTAAAATGTAGTGCATTTTATTTTAGTTTCTTTCGTTTTTTGTACTGAACAGTTTCGTTTCTCTTGAGTCATACGAAAAATAAATTATCCCAAAATTCAGACTAAATCGTTTTAGTACTAAAACGATTGCACATGTCTAGTATATACAGTCAGGTCCAGAAATATTTTGGACATCGACACAATTCTAACATCTTTGGCTCTATACACCACCACAATGGAGATGGAATGAAACAAACACAATGTGCTTTAACTGCAGACTGTCAGCTTTAATTTGAGGGTATGTACATCCAACTCAGGTGAACGGTGTAGGACTTACAGCAGTTTGCAGATGTGCCTCCCACTTGTTAAGGGACCAAAGGTAATGGGACAATTGGCTTCTCAGCTGTTCCATGGACAGGTGTGTGATATTCTCTCATTACCCCAATTACAATGTGTAGATAAAAGGCCCAGAGTATATTTCAAGTGTGGTATTTGCATTTGGAATCTGTTGCTGTCAACTCTCAAGATGAGATCCAAAGAGCTTTCACTATCAGTGAAGCAAGCCATCATTAGGCTGAAGAAACAAAACAAACCCATCAGAGAGATGGCAAGAACATTAGGCATGGCCAAAACAACTGTTTGGAACATTCTCAAAAAGAAGGAACGCACCGGTGAGCTCAGCAACACCAAAAGACCCAAGAGACTACGGAAAACAGCTGTGGTGGATGATCGAAGAATTCTTTCCCTAGTGAAGAAAACACCCTTCACAACAGTTGGCCAGATCAAGAACACTCTCCAGGAGGTAGATGTATGTGTGTCAAAGTCAACAATCAAGAGAAGACTTCACCAGAGTGAATACAGAGGGTTCACCACAGGATGTAAACCATTGGTGAGCCTCAAAAACAGGAAGGCCAGATTAGATTTTGCCAAACAGCACCTAACAAAGCCTTCACAGTTCTGGAACAAGATACTATGGACAGATGAGACCAAGATCAACTTGTACCAGAGTGATGGGAAGAGAAGAGTATGGAGAAGGAAAAGAACTGCTCATGATCCTAAGCATACCACCTCATCAGTGAAGCATGGTGGTGGTAGTGTCATGGCGTGGGCATGTATGGCTGCCAATGGAACTGGTTCTCTTGTATTTATTGATGATGTGACTGCTGACAAAAGCAGCAGGATGAATTCTGAAGTGTTTCGGGCAATATTATCTGCTCACATTCAGCCAAATGCTGCAGAACTCATTGGACGGCGCTTCACAGTGCAGATGGACAATGACCCAAAGCATACTGTAAAAGCAACCAGAGTTTTTGAAGGGACAGAAGTGGAATGTTATGCAATGGCCAAGTCAATCACCTGACCTGAATCCTAATGAGCATGCATTTCACTTGCTGAAGACAAAACTGAAGGGAAAATGCCCCAAGAACAAGCAGGAACTGAAGACAGTTGCAGTAGAGGCCTGGCAGAGCATCACCAGGGATGAAACCCAGCGTTTGGTGATGTCTATGCGTTCCAGACTTCCGGCTGTGATTGACTGCAAAGGGTTTGCAACCAAGTATTAAGAAGGGAAAGTTTGATTTATGATTATTATTCTGTCCCATTACCTTTGGTCCCTTAACAAGTGGGAGGCACATCTGCAAACTGCTGTAAGTCCTACACCGTTCACCTGAGTTGGATGTACATACCCTCAAATTAAAGCTGACAGTCTGCAGTTAAAGCACATTGAGCTCTATTGCACTCCTCGCGCATCAGTTTTGCATGCACGCAAATGCACCTTTGCGCGAGGACAAAACCATATGCGCAGAACGTCGCATTTTGCCGTTCGCGCAAACGATGTGCGTAATCGTCTACCGAGATTGACCCTGCGTGAACCCAGCGTGAGCACAAGTCCGTGCGCGCATCCTATACTTAACATTGAGAGCGCAAATGCGCCCATGCACTGTATGTATTACAATCTTTGCGCAACGAAAGTTTGCGCGCATTTTCGTAGCGTCTTTGAAAAGCAGGTGGTAACTGTAAATTTGATCGTCCTGGCCGAAACGAAATACACCAGCACAAAAAAAAAATACAACACAGTACAGTTACACATTCAACACATACCCAAACAATAAAATTAATAAATGGTGTTATTTAATTTTTTGCTGCAGCATATATACGCAGATTGACTTTGACAGGCGCAACAACCTAACTTTAGAAAATGGTGGTTCTCAATTCTGATTGGCTGAATCCCGTGAAAAAACAGTCTGCCCACCGATTTCTGCACGCAATGTTAATGCGCACACGATTTTGCGTGTCGTTTTTGAGCAAGAAAATTCGTGACGGACGAAAAAATGCGCTCTGATCGAAATCCAACGTTAATTTTCATGCGGTAATGTTTTTTTTCGCGCGCAAAAAAATTGCGCTGCGCGAGCGCAATTGCGCAGAGAGTGTAATAGGGCCCATTGTGTTAGAAACATAGAAACATAGAAAATGTCGGCAGATAAGAACCTTTCGGCCCATCTAGTCTACCCAATTACATGGATACTTTATCTGGATTTATCTTTTGTTTAGGATAGCCTTATGCCTATCCCATGCCTGCTTAAATTCAATTACTGTTTTGACCTCTACCACTTCAACTGGAAGGCTGTTTTTGTTTCATTCCAACTCCATTGTGGTGGTGTATAGAGCCAAAGATGTTAGAATTGTGTCGATGTCCCAATACTTCTGGACCTGACTGTATGTACTGGGGTATCTGTACACAAGCTAAGACCCAGGGCCCAGTGAGGCCTAGTAGGGATGTGCATAACTTTTTTTTCATTTTGGGTTTTTTTCCAGACAGTTTTTGTTTTGTTTTGGTTCGGTGATTCGGATCCTTTTGGGTGATTCGGATCAGTTGGTTTTCTGTTTTTTGTGAGGTATTTCATTTTTTTTTGCTTATTTAAGAATGGGAAGTAGATTACTACACACTGCCGGGAAGCACCTCTCTGCAGTATAAATAATGCAGCATATGAATCCGCACACTGCCGGGCAGCACCTCTCTGCAGAGCGATTCAATTTTTGTATCAGTTAGATTTTCCATTTTTTAGGAGTTAACCTATGGGTTAAAAAGCCTTGTTTCTTTAAAAAAAGTTAGGAAACCTAGAATTTCACCTAAAACAATGGCTAAGAAATCCTAGAAAAATAATAAGTAAGAAACTTTCATTGTATTGGTACTAGTAATCTATGTCCCATTCTTAAATAAGCAATAAAAAACAACTCCAAAAAAAACCCGAAAAAACAACTGATCCGAATCATCCTAAATCACCAAATCAATCCGAATCGAACCAAAATTTTGGGTCAATCCAAAATTTTTGGATGCCCGATGTTTTGCTTTCGGAAATGCGAAAATGGTGAATTTCTTCCGTATTTCGATTCGGAATGAAACAAAATTCACATCTCGAAGGTTTAGTTATGCACCTGCTTATTGGATAATGAGTTATACAAGGTTATTTTGTATGCACCCTGTAATTACATCACTCAGAGAGTATACACTATATACATTTATTAGAAATGCATTGTTGGAGAACAAGCCTGCACTTACACAATCTGAGTACAAGACAGTGATTGGCTATAATTTTTGCCTGAATCTGAAAGAGAACAAAAATAGGACAAACCTATCTTGATTGTACTTGATATTAAAATGTTTTAAGCAGGGCCGTCTTTAATGCGGGGAAAAAGGGCAGTTGCCCCGGGCCCAGTCATTGTTGCCCCTTGGGCCCGTGTAAACTGTGGACGACCGCCGCCGCTGTTAGCGGAATGCATTAACAGCATTCCGCTAGCAGCCCCTTCAACTGACCGTGTCTTCTTGCGAGCGCCAGCATGCTCCCTCTCTAGGCCACCATCCTGTGAAGGCTGTGACGCGGCCTCCAGGCGAGATCTCATGAGAGCGCGTCACAGCCTTCAGAAGCTGGCAGCCGTGTGGAGGAGAATGCTGGCGCTCGGAGGAACACGCAGGTCACCGGATCCTAAGGTCTGTGCTGGGTAAGTATAATTCTGGGGGTCTGTGCTGGATAAATATATTTCTGCAGGGTCTGTTCTGGGTACATATAAATCTGAGGGTGTGTGCTGGATACACATAATTCTTATTTTTGTTTTATTACTAGACTATATAGCTATTTGTTTTTCCCTTGAAACATAATAAAGTTAATT
The DNA here is from genome assembly GCA_009667805.1 of Leptobrachium leishanense. Classification (NCBI taxonomy): domain Eukaryota; kingdom Metazoa; phylum Chordata; class Amphibia; order Anura; family Megophryidae; genus Leptobrachium; species Leptobrachium leishanense. The sequence goes on along the minus strand of CM019070.1, from coordinate 74,011,746 downwards.
TGAATTTTATTACTGAAAGTTATTAAGATATTAAATTGCCTTTTCTCCCAAGAACATATAACTGTTAATAGTTATAATATATGATGAGAAAGAGCCTAGAAGAGGCTATAATTGGCATGGACGTACTGTTACAGATCAATCTAAGGACTTGTTTGTGAGACAGTTCTTTATGTTTACATTATTAAAGCTTTTTGAGACAAGTCCATGATGTATTTGTGTGTTGATTTTTTTGGGATGTTGGGGGTGGAGAGCAAAATTATGCGGTGGGTGGGCTTTCAGGGGGGGGCAAGAAAATGTATGCCCAGGGTCCAATCAATATTAAAGACGGCCTGAGGGTTATGGGATCAAGGTGCAGGTAACAAACATTGATATAGGTGTTAAGGAAGTAAAGGATAAATTGTAGCTACCTAATCAGAGGGAACATTGACTACCATGAAGTAATAGGAAAGGTTGGACGTGTATGCACTTATAAAACAACAACCAATAGAACAATAAAACAGATTAAGTATGTTGATCTCTAAATGCCCAGGTTACATATTAATTAAAACAATGGTAGGATAAAAATAACAGAGGCAAAATATAGACTATGGCGGAGTGGAATGCCGAAAAGAAAAGCAAAACATTATACGTGTAAACAAGTGCAAGGTGCTGTATGAGGATTAAAAAGAGCCCCGACAGAATACTAGATGACTACAGAGAGCACAGCTCATCGTGTCTAACCCAAAAAAGGCTTTATCAGTAGCTAAAAAATGCTTAAACAATTTTCATTTTTTTTAGGTTTAGGTAATCCAGATATTTTCTGAATAAAAAAAATGAAAAGGTGCCGTATTTGTATTACTAGTTCACATACAGTAACTAAGCATCTAAAAGCTGCAAATTTTAGAACACTGTTAGTAGACTTGTGCATTTGTCTGACTTTTTGGCACTTGGTTGATTAGACCAAATTATCCAGTCTCGCAACACCATCACCACATTGACAAAAGTAAAAAAAAACAAATTGCTGCAGCAGATATCTCATTAGCTGATTTCTTCATGCAGCAATAGGTGGTGGCTAGTATCCAGCTGCCATTTCAACTAGGTGGCGCGGTTGAAGGCATTTCCACTAATAAGTGAGCAGCTGCTACCTATGCAGCACTGTTGGGGTTAAATATTAGTGTGTGAACAGTAGGGATGAGCTGTTCGGGTTCGGACGGTTCGGAGTTCGACCCGAACTTTGGCAGTTCGAAAGTTTGCGAATTTTGAACTTTTTGGGCGTGTTCGGTTCGGGTTCGAAAAAAAAAGAAATTTTAAAAAAAGTATAGAAAATGCTTAAAAAAATACTAAAAAATAGAAATAAAGAGACTCTATACTGCTGAATATTATAAGCAACGGTTTATTAGATATTGAATTAAAAACTAATGTGTACGTGGAAAGATTATCAACTCTAAATGACCTCTGTTCACAAACGGGCATAACACCAGGTGTTTTTAGTCTGGTAATCAATTTGATACATTGTACAATATAGTGAGGGGGTGGGGTGGTGTCTGCTGCTGATTGGGATTTGAAAATTAATTTCCCTAAAACATCCTAATATGCTGCATTTAACCCTTTCGCTGTTGAGGCTTTTCACACCTCTGTGCCGAGGTCATTTTTACCGCTTTCACTCATCATGTTTAACCGCGTTTTGTAGCCATATTTTGATATATGACCCAGACATATTATATATCGTTCTTTCCGGCAGACTTGGCAGATTCATAATATGTCATTATTATATGTATACGTTATGTCATGTCTGTATATTATAACAAAAAATGCAATAAAATTAGAATTAGCAATATTTATTATGTGTAAAGTGTTTTTTTTCACATTTTAACATGCGATCGTTTGCGGTTATATTTTGTATGGGGTGCGCTTGTTTAAAAAATTAGAAATGGGGTCTCGTTACATTTTTTTTTTGGGGAAAATTTTGCTTTTTTAACAAACGCAGCGCATTATTGTTCACATTATAATTGAAATGGGAACAATATTGCTGCATTAACAAAACAAAAACAAACAAAAAAACTTGTTTATTTTTTTTTAGAATTTTTTTTAAATATTTTTTTATTTTTATTTTTATTTTTTTAAAAAACATTTTTCATGCTCATGTTTAGTATCCTTGGAAAGGCCATGCTCTGGCCGATCCAACGATATCAAACATTAACCCCTAGCTGCCACGGATCGGGAGATAGGGGGTTCATTGGAACCCCCTATCTCCACCATTGGTGGCAGCTAGGGGTTAACTCCAGGACTGGCGTCATCGTGCTATGCATGATGATGCCAGTCCTCAGGGGGAGTTCCTGGAGGCTTGGCCCACATCCAAGATGTCGGCCAGCTCCAGGGGAGGATCACGATCCAGCGCTTTTCAGCGCCGATTCGTGATCCGGCTCCCCAGGGGTTAATCACAGCCACCGTTTGGAAGGGCAGGCTGTGCCCTTCCAAACGGTGCCTGGATTAACCCTCTGCCCCCCGGCGATCGGGAGGGAGAGAGGTCTGAAGGACCTCCCCCCTCCCTTTCAGGCGCTTCCTCCGCACATGCGCGGGGGGGCGCCTGAATTAGATGTCATCGCGCCGCTGCGATGACATCTAATTGCTCTGCCGGGGTCCCGGAGTGCTGGGCTGACATCCAAGATGTCAGCCCGCACCGGGGGGTGCAGCAATCCGCCGGAATCACTTGGCTGGACGCGCTGAGCACGTCCATAGCAGCCAAGTGGTTAACTGGTGTTTGAAAAAAATCTAAAGCAATGTTATTTTTCACCTCGGGATTAAACATTCACAGGGTTATTCAGAGAGCGGCGAAAAGCAGGAGAATAACTGGAGAAGTGAAAACTCTAGGTCAAAATAGCCAAACCAGAAAAATTCGCCCATTTATCTCACTTTCCAAATCAGCTATTTGGTCTAGATTGTTCTCTTCTCTTGCCAGTTCTCCTGGCTTTCACCTCTCTCTCAGTGTTGTTCAGAGAAAGGTGAAATCCAGGAGAATGGCAGGAAAAGAGAACAATCTGGACCAAATAGCCGATTAGGAAAGTGAGATAAGGCTTGGGTCAGACTAACGCATTTTTCGCAGCGACCGTCAAAAAGTGCGTCCGAACGCATTGCCGTATTTTTTCACGGATTGCGCGAAAACGGTCATACGATGCACATTTTTGTGCGTGATTTTTTACGGATCCAAACCAGGAAACTTTGGGTGTCTGGACGTTATGTTGGCCGGACATGAGCAGGGTCTGACGTCTCCAAATCACGCACACACGCCGCTAGTGGGCGCAGCGCACTCTGTACGTCCGTACTAGCGGTTCTGCTTTCTCGAAAAAATGCATTCATTTTCCACTTGCGTTGCGCAGCTGGACTTTCATGCGACCGTACTTCGTATATTGGCCGTCATTGCCCGTCATTTGCTGCTAGTGCGGCCGTGATTAAGTGCGCCTAAACGCACGTTAAAAATTCGCTAGTCTGACCCTAGCCTAAATGGGAGAATTTTTCTGGTTTGGCTATTTTGACCTCGAATTTTCCATTCTCCAGTAATTCTCCTGCTCTTCACCGCTCTCTGAATAACCCTGACAGGGTTATTCAGAGAAAGGTGAAACTCAGGAGAATGACTGGAGAATGGAAAATTCTAGGTCAAAATAGCCGAACCAGAAAAATTCTCCCATTTATCTCACTTTCCAAATCTGCTTTTTGGTCTAGAAGTTTCCATTCTCCTGCTTTTCACCGCCAAAAATCAGTAAACTTTTTCTGCGTGTACGAAAATGTCTCCTCTTTTCATACAGACTGCCGCCCCAAGCAGTTGTTTATGGATAGATTAAAGGAAAAGCATTTACCGTCATTTGAAATGTAATTTTTTGGTTTTTACATATTTCTATACATCCTAGAAATCTGCCACTTCACTGCCTCCTAGGCACGATATTTAAAGGAATTTTTCAATTTTATTTTTAACCCTTATTTCATGGAAAACTCACTGTCCCTTTAAAAACGTTTTTTTTTTTTACTTTTTGTCCTTGTTTCCTGTCCCCCAGGGCACTACCCGAACCCCCATACACCTTTTATGGCAAATATGTAGCATATATGCCCTCTTGGGGGGCACTCCAAAAAACAGAATTTTCAGCCCCATTGACTTGCATGGGGTTTCGGGTTCGGGTTCGGGTTCGGTCCCGAACAAATGGGAAGTTCGGTTTCGGGCTCGAACCGAACTCGGGGAGTGTCCGGCTCATCCCTAGTGAACAGCTATTGCTACCCAGTCACTGATATTGTAGGCACAAACATTAGAAAGATGAGGTGAGACGTGGCAGTGCCCCTCCCAGCACTCACCCATAAGCTGCGAGTGGAGAGAGACGTGCCATTGTCCCTTTTGTACCTTTCCATCCATGGATATAGGGTGGAGGAGTAATAGAGTGTGAGTTATTCATAAAAGTAGGTGGGAACAGTCCATTGTTCTGTCCCCCGGCCCCTACATCCATGGTGATTGGCGTGGGGGTTGGATAGTCATGTCTTGGGAGGTTGACATGCCAGTGTCAATCCACCCAAACGCAGCATCCCTATGTGCCCTTAGGAACATAGCCCACCTCAATAAAGAAGACTACCCACTGCTCTCACCTTAATAATAGCGAAGGAACATCTAATAGTCTACCGTAATACATGTAAAAGATATTTTTTACACTTTTTTGCAACAATGGTGAACATCGGTGGACAAACAAAAAAGGCTTACTCAAATCACTTACTATTTGCAAAATTCTTAGAAGCAATGAATTCTTGAAATGAACTAAATTCATTATTATTATTATAGCCATTTGCAATAGCTGCATAACTTTAATGCTTCAGGTGAAGTAGCCATGTCTATTATGATTATAGTGCAAAATAAATGTAGAAAATGGTGCAGTTTCTTCCAAAAATCCCATAAATATGCTACTACATAATTACTGTAGCTTGGAGAACATTGTTGTTTGTGTCCCATATAAAACATTTATTCTGCTCGTGCTTCCCAACATTATTCAATTTAAAAACTTTTTAGCAACTCACATAATGTATCAGTAGTTATCTGTTTGAAATCTTTAATACAATCTACTCAATAAAAAATAGGTTTGTTAAAGCAAAAGAAAAATGTTGCAAAAAGAGTTCATGAGTAAATGTACTTTACTATATTGATAATACAAGTATAATATTAAATAACAGTACCTTATCTTCCAGTAATCCACAGCGCGTTGAATATAACCCAAACGTCTTGATCAGTAAACAGCAGCACTTAGGGCAGGTTAATTAAAGAAGTACAGGTTGTTCATCTATCATTACAGTGCAGGGGACCATCCTTTGCCAAAAAGATGTACTACTTTAAAAGTTATGGAAATAAAAGGGGTTTCAAGCGCAGTTTTCTATAAACCATTGATAAGAAAACAAATATCTTATGGTGCAAACATTTCAAGGAAAAAAAAGTTGCGTACTTGTGTTAATAATTTACAGGAAGTAACACATACAGGATTACTCAGAGAGCGGTGAAAGCAGGAGAATGACTGGAGAATGGAAAAGTCTAGGTCAATATAGCCAAACCAGAAAATTCTCCCATTCATCTCACTTTCCAAATCGGCTATTTTGACCTAGAATTTTCCATTCTCCAGTCATTCTCCTGCTTTTCCCCTCTCTCTGAATAACCCCGATAGTCAAAAAGGTAGAGCCTGTGGAAAATTGCCACTGATTACAGGATGAAGGAGATAAAAATATATATTTTATAAAATAACTGCATATCTAAAAGATTTTAAATATGCAGTTAAAAATGCTCGGTAGCGATGGGGGTTAACTGCGTATTTTAAATCTTTTAGATATGCAGTTCTAAAGAGACTTTTTACTGCTGAATATTATAATAAACGGTTTATTAGACATTGGTTTAAAAAGGGAATATTTTTAACATTGAAGCCTATGGGATTCGCCTGAATAAATCAGCCGCATGAAGCCACCGAATGGCAGGGCATTTCGGCAACTTTTCACTGCTGGTTTTTGTTCTCTGAATAGACGAAGCTATGGGGATTTCACTGCCCTAGAACAGGCACCGAACAGGCACCGTATGTGCAGGCAATTCGCCAACATTTGGCGAACTGCCTTCTCTCTGGATAGCCAAATGACCAAGAAAGGTAACCGAACGCTTATCTTCAGCATTTGGTTACCTTTCAGCAGCCATTCAGATCTCTTTGAATAACCCTGTGAAGTAAAAAAGCTAATTTGTGTAAAGATTGTAATTCTGGGATGATTAAAATATAATAATGTAGACTTGCTCTTTTTATTATTTTTATTTATTTATGCATGCTTTACAGAAATATTGCTTAGATTAAAAGTTCTACATGATGTCCCTTGTCTTGCACAAATTTAATTTTATCTGCAGTATTAAAATACCGCCTAAGGCTAGGGTCAGACTGAGGCAGTGCGAACGCGCGTGCAGGTGCACTTAATCACGGCCGTGCTAGCAGCAAATGACGGGCAATGACGGCCAATATACGAAGTACGGTCGCACAAAAGTCCGGCTGCGCAAAGCAAGTGGCAAACGAACGCATTTTGTCGAGAACGTAAAACCACTAGTACGGTTGTACAGAGTGCGCTGCGTCCGCTAGCGGCGTGTGTGCGTGATTAGGAGATGTCAGACACTGCTAATGTCCGGCCAACATAACGTCCAGATGCAAAAAGTGTTTTATTGATGATCCATACAAAATCACGGACGCAAATGCGCATAGTATGACCGCTATCGCGTACTCCATGAAAAAATGCGTCCATTCGTTCGAACGCACTTTTTCACAGACAACGCGAAAATGCGTTCGTCTGACCCTAACCTTAAAGTCAAATACAGTAAATGTGATAAAGATATAAAGATAAAAATATTCATATGATGGGTGTTTATTGTGATCACAATGAAATTGTTAGTGATGCATTGTCTAAATATGGTAATACTTTCGTGGGGGATAAAAGGGTGTAGGCATCAAATCTGATATGAATTATGTTATCAACAATATTCACAAAAGTTCTTACAACCTTTACCCCCAAAAAATGCATGTATTGTATCTAGATACGTGTCAGGGATCAGCACCCGTGTGCGCAATAATCAGCGCTATCCATGTAAAGTGCTGCCTCAGACCTGTCCAGCACTGATAGGGGTTAACCACAGTTAAACACCAAACACACACCACACCCTCTTGTCTGTCTGTCAATAAAAGAGTATCTTCCCCCTGTGCATCTTGGCTTTGCATTGTCATGTCTAACCTTGTGCTATACAGACTTGCATTATGTTCCTGTTGATAACCGTGTACCAGACCCTGATTAACCCACCGATATTGCCTCCTTGCTGCCAGCCCTTTGATCCACTGACCGTCCTGACTAGGGATCAGCCGAACACCCCCGAGTTCGGTTCGTATTCGAATCCGAACTTTCCAAATGTTCGATCCGATCTCGAACTCAATAAAAGTCAATGGGGCTGAAAATTCGATTTTTAGAGTGCCCTCCAAGAGGGCATACATGCTAGATATTTGCCATAAAAGGTGTATGGGGGTCCAGGTAGTGCCCTGGGGGACAGGAAACAAGGACAAAAAGTTTTTTAAAAAAGTTTTTACAGGGACAGTGAGTTTTCCATGAAATAAGGGTTAAAAATAAAAACAAAAAATTCCTTCAAATATCGTGCCTAGGAGGTCCCCATAACCTGCCCATGAAGTGGCGGATTTCTAGGATGTATAGAAACACTTAAAAACAAAAAAAATGACGTTTCAAAAGACGGTAAATGCTTTTCCTTTAATCTATCCATAAACAACTGCTTGGGGCGGCAGTCTGTATGGAAAGAGGAGCCATTTTCGGACACATAGAAAAAGTTTAGTAATTTTTTGACTAAATTATTGTGAAACTTATGCAGGCTTTGGATGAAAGTAACAATAGGTGCTTTAAAATTGGGCCTTTAGTGTCGGCAACAGTGCCGTCACACCGTAACCCCTCTGAGGATATGAATCTGATACAGGCGTCAGTGGCAGTGCACCCAAATATTGTGCTTTTGGTGCCAGGCCTGCAAGTACTATCATACAGTAACCCCTCTGTAGTATTGTGGAAGAATGCAGTGGTGGACCTTGCGGTCCTATATTAAAAAGATATGAATCTGGTAATGGGCGTCAGTGCACCCAGATATTGTGCTTTTGGTGCCAGGCCAGCAAGTGCATTCATACAGTAACCCCTCTGTGTTATTGTGGAAGAATGCAGGGGTGGACCTTGCGGTCCTATATTAAAAAGATATGCATCTGGTAAAGGCGTCAGTGCACCCAGATATTGTGCTTTTGGTGCCAGGCCAGCAAGTGCATTCATACAGTAACCCCTCTGTGTTATTGTGGAAGAATGCAGGGGTGGACCATGTGGTCCTAGATTAAAAAGATATGAATCTGGTAATGGGCGTCAGTGCACCCAGATATTGTGCTTTTGGTGCCAGACCAGCATGTACTATCATACAGTAACCCCTCTGTAGTATTGTGGAAGAGTGCAGGCACACATGTGGCACAGGCGTCATTGCAGCCAAATATTGTGCCTTTCATGGCAGCAAGTGCCTTCACACCGTAACCCTTTTGTGGTATTGTGGAAGAGTTCAGTGCTGGAGGTTTTGTGAATGCAGAAGACATCCCCGATCTATTCCGTTACTTCAGCATCAGGGGATTGATAGCTGCTGATCCAGGACTGATTCATTTTTATATAGGTCAGCCGGTCTACAGTCGGTGGACAGACGCACTCTTTTGTCTATTATTATTATTATTATTATTCTTTATTTATAAAGCACCAGCATATTCCGCAGCGCTGTACAATAAGCACAGTATAGACAGGGTTACAATACATTGAACAACATTTGACAGACAGTACAGGAGGAGATGAGGGCCCTATTCCCGTAGGAACTCACAATCTGGGAGGGTTGGGGTTGGAAACAGGAGGAGAGGACTGTAAGGTGAGAGTGATTGATGGTTGCCTCAGTGAGTTGGGTGGTAGGCTTCCCTAAATAGGAATGTTTTAAGGGAGCGTTTGAAGGAAGAGAAGTTAGGGGAAAGTCTGACAGTACGAGGGAGAGCGTTCCAGAGAGTGGGGGCTGCGCGTGAGAAATCCTGCAGTCTATCATGGGAAGAGGTGATGCGGGGAGAAGCTAGGCGCAGGTCACTGTTTGACCTTAGGGAGCGGGCTGGGGTGTATTTGGTGATTAGTGAGGACAGGTAGTGGGGAGCTGAGTTAGTGAGGCTTTTGTAGGTAAGGATAAGGATTTTGAACTTAATTCTGCAGTGGATGGGGAGCCAGTGAAGGGACTCGCAGAGGGGAGCGGCAGAGACAGAGCGGCGGGTGAGGTGAATTAGCCTGGCGGAGGCGTTCAGGATGGATTGTAGGTGGGAGAGGTGGGACAGAGGGAGGCCAGATAAGAGATTATTGCAATAGTCGAGTCGGGAGATTACCAGGGCGTGTATGAGTTGTTTTGTGGCGACAGCGACAAAACCTCCAGCGGCACTGAACGGCCTTTCAGAAAGCACGCTAGATGAAGGGCAACCTAGTAGCTGCATAGCATATTGGCTAAGTTCTGGCCAGTGATCCAATCTCAACACCCAGTAAGCCAGTGGATCATCTGCTGGAAAGGTATCCAGGTCTGCCCTTGCCCCTAGGTAGTCCTGCACCATATGGTGTAGACACTGGCAATGGGTGCCTACATTTGACGTCCCTGGGCGTCGTGGACTAAAAAAATTATAAAAATGCATCAGTCAAGCGGCCCTGGCCTTCACCACTATTCCCCTGATCATCCACAGCCTCAGAAGCACGTGTGTCATCACTTGGTAACCTACCAGTGCCTGGAAAGGTGTTACACAAGTGTCGCTTTAGAGCGTCCTCAAGTTTTTTCATCCTGTGCTCCCTCTGTGCGGCAGGATGAGCTCTGCAACTTTACCCTTGTATCGTGGATCAAGAAGGGTTGCCAACCAGTAATGATCCCTCTCCTTGATAGCACGAATCCTGGTGTCCTTTAGCAGGCTTTGCATTATAAGGGAGCCCATGCAGCGTAGGTTGGAGGTGGCATTAGCTTCTGAGTCTTCCTGGTCAATGAGGATGACCCCATCGTGCACTTCCTCCTCCCAGTCCACGCACTAGCCCTTGTATTTCTGGGCACACGAAACCCTCCCTTGAGGAATCCCCACCTTCAATGCCCCCACTACTTAAATATTCCTCCTCCTCATCCTCCTCCTGTCTGATCTGAGTAGGACCCGCTGGAATGCTGTCTGCAGAAAGACTGGGGCCTTGAGAGCTAGGGAAGGCCTCCTCTTCCTCCCGCTGCTCTGCCTCTAGAGCCACATCTATAATTCCCCGCAGAGTGTGCTCCAGCAGGAACACTAAAGGAATTGTGTCCCTGATGCATGCACTGTCCCTGCTCACCATCCTCGTTGCCTCCTCAAATGGTGACAGTACAGTGCATGCATCCTTGATCATCAGCCACTGCGGGGGGGGGAAACAAGTTGACCTGAACCTGTCCTTGTGCCATACTCACACAGGTACTCGTTGATGGCCCTCTGGAGCTGCAGCATTGCTAATGTCGAGTTCCACCTGGTGGGCATGTCACAGATCAGACGGTTTGTGGGAAGGTGGAATTCTCTTTGAATTTCTGCCAGGCGAACGCTTGCTGGGAATGACCGTTTGAAGTGGCTGTAGACTTTTCTGGCCTGGCTGAGAAGCTCTGGCAACCCTGGGTACTTGGTTAGGAAACGCTGTACCACTAGATTTAGGACATGTGCTAGGCATGGTACATGCGTCAATTTACCCTTGCGTAGGGCGGAGAGAAGGTTGCTGCCATTATCACAGACGATCATTCCCAGCTGAAGCTGGCGTGGTGTTAACCATCTCTGCACCTGGCCCTGCAGAGCTGACAGAATTTCTGGCCCGGTGTGGCTCCTGTCCCCTAAACAAACCAGCTCAAGCACCGTATGGCTTCTTTTTGCTTGAGCCATTGCGTAGACCCTGTCAGGTGTCGGTTTAACTGCCACTTCGCCAGAGACACAGAAGGAGGAGGAGGAAGAGGGAGAGGTGGTGGTGGTGGAGCAGACAGACCTCATACAAGCAGCTTTCTGGAGGCGTGGTGGATGAACAAGCTCCATCACAAAGCCCCGTCTTGGATCCCTCCCAGCTGCAATCAGAGTTACCCAGTGTGCCGTGAAGGAAATGTAACAACCCTGTCCATGCTTGCTGGACCACAAGTCTAAAGTCACATGCACCTTGCTGCTGACTGCCTTTCCCAATGACTCGATAACATTGTCTTCCACGTGCTGGTATAGTGCTGGAATGGCCTTGCGTGAAAAGTAATGGCATTTTGGAACCTGCCACTGTGGTACAGCACATTCAGCAAATTCACAGACTGGAGCAGAGTCCACCAGCTGGAAAGGCAGCAGCTGCAATGCGAGTAATTTTGCTAAGCTGGCATTTAGACGCTGTGCTTGGGGATGGTTGGGACTATATTTTTTCTTACGCTGCAGCAGCTGCGGCAACGTAATCTGACTGCGTAAAGCTTCAGCTGAAGGGATGATGTCACATTGTGAGGAAGGACCTGGTAAATCCATTACTGTAGTATCATCCCTGTCAGTGGAGGTTGTAGGCAATGACATGGCAGGACATACAGTGGGGGTAGAGACAGATGAGGAGGAGGAGGACCTACACAAAGTTTTGCACCAACGGGGATGTGTGGCAGGTGTTCATATGTCGCCTCAAGCACGTGGTACCCAAGCGTCCGGTGTCTTTCCCATGCTTGAGCCTCATCTGACATAGATTACAAATAGCAATGGTGCGCTCTGCTGCACATTTCTTAAAGAACTCCCAGACAGCAGAGTTCCTGCATGTGTGCTTTGAGGCAACAGCGCTCTGCACCTGAGCAGCTCTGACATGTGATGCCTTTGACTGGCTAGTGCTACGGTTGGTCATAGAGGATGTTGTGCCTTGTGTTTGCTGTGCCTCCTCCTCCTCCCCCTCCTCACTTGATTCCTCTGTTTGATCAGGCACCCAGGTGGAGTCAGTGACCTCATCATCGTCATCACCCCCTATCTCCTCGTCACTGGAGCCAACTTGGCAGTATGCTGCAGCTGCTGGGGCAACATGAGTGCCAGTTATTTGTGTGTCATCATCACTGGCACCCCCTTTCTCCAGGTTGATTATACTCCCTTCCATGGGCATCCGCAGAAATTTTTTCAAGGGGGGGCAAAATTTTAATGGCATCCATATTCTGCCCTTTTGACAATGTCATGAAGGGGACCAGGGCTGCCATCAGGGCATTACAGCCCATGCTGCAGTAAGGGGCCCGGGGACTGGGGAGGCCCGCCGTCGGCAGCTATGTTTACTGTAGGCCGCATGCCTCGGAGGAGGTACTGCGGCCTCCCTGGGCCCCGGGCACCGAGCAGAGCCTCAAAGATGGCGGCCGACAGCTGACGGGCCCCCTCTGATGATGTCAGAGGGGGCGCGACAGACATCTGCAGCAGGCTGCCCATGCCCCCTCCCCTCCTTCTCCGTCTCCATCTTGGCTTGTGCGGCGCTGGGAGGAACTGAGAGCGGCAGCTGGCAGTAGAAAGACTAAAGCGCATTTTGGCGGGCAAATGAGAGCCGGCCCACCCACACACTCCTTACTCTGTCTCCTTCCGGCCGCCGCTCTCCAACTCCTGGCCAGCGTGGCTGCGTGTGTGGGGGAACGGTCGGTGTTCCTCCAGCTTTCTAAGACTGGGCTGTCACCTGACTCGAAGGAGGAGGGCAGAAAGAATACTACAAAACATCGGAGGCAAGGAACAGCTGTTCAGGTACTTCACCCCAGCGAGCTTTGTAACGGTACAGTGAGAGGAGCCTGGGAGCTGCCTGCACGCCGTGCTTTCCCTTCAGCTGTCAGCTCAGACATCCTCTATTAACGGCAGCAAGAGCACAAAGTGCTGTGTGGAGGGATCATGGTTTCAGTCTGCATGTAGCAGTGTGTGGAGGGGTTGGGGTCTTGGGGAATGTGTCTGTGTGTGTGGCCAGACGGGACCAGCATGAAGCCTCAGTGCTTGTAATCTGCTTCCAGCTGCAGAGGTTTGGGAGGACGAGCAGCAGCACTATGGGCAGTGATAGCACGCACCATGTCAGTGATCAAGCAGTCTTCCAAGAGGGCAGTGTGAGGGAGTAACATTAATCTTCTTTGGGCAGTGGACGTTAACCCTCTTCAGTCTCATATCCCAGGGAACTGAACTTTTATAGTTTACTACAGATTAAGTTAACTATGAACATGTATTTATTTCTTAAACTCTCACTACTTGCATGGGCTCAGACAACTTGGATATACATGTATTAAATAAAAAAATTTAATAAAATGAAATATTTAAATATATTAAACTTTTTAATATATACTTAGTTATTTTAATGATCTAGTTAAGGCTAAAAAGGTAGCAAACTTCCACAAAATATGGTAATTTAAAATTTTAAGGCATTGACTGATTTTTATTTTTTTTATTGTGAAAGGATTTTATCAGGAAGGATACATTGAGATTTCTCTGGTTTTCAGTACGTCCTGGGTGGCGAGTCTGTACCGTTAGGTGTCTCGCCCAAGGACACTTACTGGAGAGGTTGCTCGCTGGGATAAAACCCATGTCTCCACGCAGAGCAGTGATGTTACCTCTACTCCACCCAGCCAGCATAGTGTGTGTGTGTGATTTTTTTAAGGTATTGGGAGCAACACTCTGTAATACGATCTTGATTCATATTTTTTTTTAATCACAATTTCATATGATCTTAAATTATTTGAACCAGATAGATACTTTATGTTAAATGTGCTGTTGTGCGAGCAATGTGTGCGATTTTAAGATATTGGAACAAGCACTCTGTAATGTTATCACAATTCACACCAAATAATGTATTTCCTATGGGAAGAGGGGATCGGGGGGGCCCATTCTGAGAGCTAGTAAGGGGCCCCACAATTTCTGATGGCTGGCCTGAAGGGGACAGTCATAAAATAAAGTGTAGTAATACGGAGACTGCGAAACATGATGCAAGACTAATAGAAGAATAAAGGTGTAAGTGTCTGATCTGAGTGTTGCATTTTCTAGGCCATCTCTGTATACACAAACCATGACCCCCCTCCAAATATATATAATATAGTATAATATATATCCCCTCCCTCTGTCTCTGTATGCACAGAGCCAGCTGTGTATACACAGTGACAGAGCCGGCTCTATATACAGATATACAATCTGTATCCCCCTCTCTGCTTAGATTGTTGTAAGCTCTTGGACAGGGTCCCCTCTCCGCTTAGATTGTAAACTCTGGAGCAGGGTCCCCTCTCTGCTTAGATGGTAAGCTCTGGAGAAGGGTCTCCTCTCTGCTTAGATTGTAAACTCTGGGGCAGGGTACCTCTCTGCTTAGATGGTAAGCTCTGGAGCAGGGTCCCCTCTCCGCTTAGATTGTAAACTCTGGAGCAGGGTCCCCTCTCCTCTTAGATTGTAAACTCTGGAGCAGGGTCCCCTCTCTGCTTAGATGGTAAGCTCTGGAGCAGGGTCCCCTCTCTGCTTAGATTGTAAACTCTTGGACAGGGTCCCCTCTCCTCTTAGATTGTAAACTCTGGAGCAGGGTCCCCTCTCTGCTTAGATGGTAAGCTCTGGAGCAGGGTCCCCTCTCTGCTTAATAAAGATTTGACAATCACCTTTTTTTGCTGTGTCCAGCATTCCAATGGCCACAGCAGAAGCAGTCCCTGCATCTCAGCCCAGGCAGCCTCTCCCAGCGTCTAAAGTGAGTAGGAGCACGTGGTGGACTGGAGGCGGACTGAGGAGGTGACATCACAAGATCCACACAGACCACTCCCACACTGACCGGCACTCCTGTGCAGCCTGCTATGAGTAACAAACACTCGAGCAGGCTGCACACTAGGCTTGTGCACCGATTTTTTTTCGGTTCGATTTTTCGGATTTTTAAACTTTTCGATTCGGCTCGTTTCGACCGATTTCGGTTTCGATTCGATTCGGTTCGGCTCGTTTTTCGGGTACATTTTTTTTTCGGAATATCGACCATTTTTCGTATTTTCGTGTCACTGTGCTCGGTTTGTGTATCGACTTTTCGTGATTTCGGAAATTTTCGTTTTTCGGAATTGTACATTTTTCGGAATATTGACCATTTTTCGTATTTTTCGTGTCACTTTGCTCGTTTTTTTGTATCGAATTTTTGTTTTTCGGAAAATTTTCGTTTTCAAAAAATTTTCATTTTCCAGAAAATTTTCATTTTTCGGAAAATGTTCGTTTTTTGGAAAATTTTCGTTTTTTCGGAACGTCGTTTGACACATTTCAAGTCCATTCGAAAAATCCGAAAATATTTCGTTTCGGCCCGGAAAACGTTTCGGA
Source organism: Leptobrachium leishanense (assembly GCA_009667805.1). Classification (NCBI taxonomy): domain Eukaryota; kingdom Metazoa; phylum Chordata; class Amphibia; order Anura; family Megophryidae; genus Leptobrachium; species Leptobrachium leishanense. Next base: position 73,996,381 of record CM019070.1, on the reverse strand, counting down.
TCTGACATTTTCGGATCTAAAATATTCGGAAATTCGGCCGCATCCGAAAACACGAATCGGGAAATTTCATGAAAATTCTGAAATTCCGAAACCCGAAACGCACATCCCTACTGCACACACAGTTGTCTGGGCAGAGGAGACAGACAGCCCTGGTTCCAGGGGTGGGCGAGTGCCCCCTTGCCCCATCCTGCGGATGCCCATGCTCCCTTCCTCAACCTCAGAGATTGAATCAGAGCACTGTACTTGCTGTGCATCCTCAAGCAGCATGTCACTGTCATTGTAGTCAAACAATTCAGCTGACTCCTCCGTGTGTGATAGCGAGGTGTACTGTAAACCATTAGAATCCTGGCTGGCAGAGGACTCGGAGGATGAGGATGGCCTGGTTAGCCAATCCATCAAATCCTCTGCATGTTGCTGCTGCTTAAGACGGCCAGCACCAGTTAGAAAGGACAAGCGTGCCCCTGCGAGGATGCACCACGTCCACCACGACCAGAGGCACAGCCTCCCGACACAGGGGCTGCTTGCCCTCTTATCTGTGTCTGGGAGTGTCTGCCTCTCCTTTTTGTTCTTTCAGACATGGTGAGTGATATATAGATTAAATATATACAGAACTCTGATTCAACTCTGGTATAAAGATTAAAGATTTACAGAACTCTGGTATAACTCAGTGAGACACCCTGATAGCTGGCAGCCAGTGGCAAGACACAGATTACAATTCCCTCCTATAATTCAGTGTGACCCCCTGATGGGTGGCAGTGAGAAGACACAGATTACAATTCGCATAAATCTGCTAGAAGTATGTGGGACCCCCTGATAGGTGGCAGTGAGAAGACACAAATTACAATTTGCGTAAATCTGCTAGAAGTACGTGGGACCCCTTGATGGGTGGCAGTGAGAAGCCACAGATTACAAATCTCAGAAACCTCCTATAAATCAGTGTGACCCCCTGATGGGTGGCAGTGAGAAGACACAGATTACAAATCTCAGAAACCTCCTATAAATCAGTGTGACCCCCTGATGGGTGGCAGTGAGAAGACACAGATTACAAGTCTCAGAAACCTCCTATAAATCAGTGTGACCCCCTGATGGGTGGCAGTGAGAAGCCACAGATAACTAGTCTCAGAAACCTCCTATAAATCAGTGTGACCCCCTGATGGGTGGCAGTGAGAAGACACAAATTACAATTCACATAAATCTACTAGAAGTATGTGGGACCCCCTGATGGGTGGCAGTGAGAAGCCACAGATTACAAGTCTCAGAAACCTCCTATAAATCAGTGTGACCCCCTGATGGGTGGCAGTGAGAAGACACAGATTACAAGTCTCAGAAACCTCCTATAAATCAGCGTGACCCCCTGATGGGTGGCAGTGAGAAGACACAAATTACAAGTCTCAGAAACCTCCTATAAATCAGTGTGACCCCCTGATGGGTGGCAGTGAGAAGACACAAATTACAATTCGCATAAATCTACTAGAAGTATGTGGGACCCCCTGATGGGTGGCAGTGAGAAGCCACAGATTACAAGTCTCAGAAACCTCCTATAAATCAGTGTGACCCCCTGATGGGTGGCAGCCAGTGAGAACACACAGATCACCTCAATTCCCAAATGTTTTGTAGAAATTAGTGACCCCCAAAATACTTGCTGGCAGTGACAAGAGACAGATCACCTCAATTCCCAGATATTTTGTAAAAATTAGTGACCCCCCAAAATACTGCGTGGCACTGGCTGTGTGACAAGAGACAGATCACCTCAAGTCCCAAATATTTTGTAGAAATTTGTGACCCCCAAAATACTGCGTGGCACTGGCTGTGTGACAAGAGACAGATCACCTCAATTCCCAAATATTTTGTAGAAATTTGTGACCCCCAAAATACTTGCTGGCAGTGACAAGACCCAGATCACCTCAATTCCCAGATATTTTGTAAAAATTTGTGACCCCCCCCCCCAAAATACTGCGTGGTACTGGCAGTGAGTCACAAGACACAGATCACCTCAATTCCCAAATATTTTGTAGAAATTTGTGACCCCAAAAAGACTTGCTGGCAGTGACAAGAGACAGATCACCTCAATTCCCAGATATTTGGTAGAAATGAGACCCCCCCAGTAGTATGGCAGACCGGCAGTAAGAACACAGAACAACTATCTCCTCTGAAATCTCCGCTCAAATGTGTGCAGAAGCGCTGCGTGGAAACCTTATATAGTGTGCTGCGGGACTGTGAGCCCATGATTGGGCAAAGTTTAACCAATCAGGACTCTGAGCCGTGATTGGCATAGTGTTGAACCTGTCTTGCACCAGACCTGTGGTCAGGTGCAAGGCTGTAGCCAATTACGAGCTTCAGGCCAGTGGGAAAGTGCATTGTGATCCATTGTGGTGCATTGTGGGCGAACCCCGCGGCGAACACCCGGAAATGTTCAGAGTTCGCGTACAAACGAACTGTCCGAACCGAACAGCTCATCCCTAGTCCTGACTACTCTTTTGCCTGCTCCCTTTGTACCTCGCCACGGACTCAGACCTGCCTCAGTCAGCTTACTCCCAGGTACCTCCAGAATATTCCTGCCTAAAGGGCTCTAACCACCTGAACATGGGTCCCACCACGGCGTATGCCAGGTGCCATCCTAACAGAATGCAAAGCCCAACAACTGAGCCTGCAGGGATGCTACCAGCCCTGGATGATATGGCGTACTGGCTATATATGGTCCTGGATGAGGTCTAGGCCTTAATGGACTCCCTAAGAAGCACCACTCCCAAAATGTGTGTTTCCCCAGCAAAAAGAGCCAAAGGCCCGCTAGCTCCAGAGGAGCGCGCCAGGAGGATACCTGAGGGTCTCTGTATCTACTGTGCCTCAAGAGACCACTGTCTCGCAGCCTGTCCCGCAAGACCCCCAAAAAGGCCAGCTCCCGCACCCGAGCCGGCTATGGTGTCACGGCGACCGTCTGTGAAAAAACTCTGGTGTTTAAAGATGCACCCCACGCTCATGTCTCTGCACCACAGGTCCCCAAGCCTGCACCCAGAAAGCCTCCTACACCGAAGCCTGCGCCCAGACGACTCAAGCCCACTGTACCCAGGGGTAGGGAGTCTCTGGTGAATTATGCAGACAAGGAGGAAGAACCCCGGACCAAGCATGAAGCCAGAAAGGCTCCTGTTACTAAGACTGCGTCCCGGCCTACTCCTACACCTACCCCCAGGAAAGTCTGGTCTGCTAAATCCAGGTGTAGGATACTGGAGGAGATCAGCTCCGAGGAGGAGGACGGGTCTTTCATCCCAAGAGAGACAGAAAACATCGTCACTGTGGCCTCAGATCCTAAATTACTGATGGACTATGAAACCACAGTACCTGAGGAGCTAGATCAGTCTACTCCTATGGATATTATGACCACCCAGATTCCGGGTAGTGCTCCCAGGCAGCAGCTAATGACTGGTGCTGCTGTTGCCCTGAACCCTATATCTAGGTATGAACCTATACCAGAAGATCAAGGTCCCTACTGTATACAAGGGACGCACTCCTATCCCTAATCCACTACAGCTACGATCATCCACATTCCCCTGGCAACGGAACCCCTAAACCAGGATTGTGTATACGCCTCCATTGGGACTATAGTGCGTAAAGAAGATCTGGCAAGGTTTGAGGAAGCTCTACACCTCAGAGAAACAGTCAAGCTACCCAAGACTGCTACAGTAATGCTGACTGTGACTCCCATCACTCCCAGCCAGCAAGTACCATCTCCGTTTCCTTGGCACTGTTACCCACAAAACCCTGAGTCAGAGGATTGGGATACCGTGGACTCGGATGGTGAGCTTCAGCTGCAGACTGCTCGGCGTTCCAGGGGACCCCCGGATCATGATACTAAGTATGTGGGGGCTACCACCTCTCTTCCCCATAAGAGACCCTTGCAAGACTCCATAGAGCTCAGTGACTTCCCCTGTGACGACAAACCTGGAGAAAAGGAACTTCCTGCAGTAGTACCACCTCATCGTGTGGGTACTGTTATGATGGGTGATTGCACTGTACAGAACATTCTGGAGGGTGAGACCGGTACCACATCCAAAGCCAAGACTCGGAGACGCCAGCGCGGAAGAAACACAGTCAGTCTAATCATACAAGACCCCTGGCTGAAGAGTCTGAAGACCTGGTGCAGCTTGCCCCACTACCCTCTGCCTACGTGAGCACTATGTATTCAGGTGCCCTTGACCCCTATCCATGCCCATCTGTTTCCAGGTCTCTCCGTGATTATGATAGTTCTATGTGCTCAGACCTTTTACATGAAGAACCAGGACCCTATACAGTCCAGGGATCCTTTGTCTTCCCCACCTGGGACCAGGTGACAGTGATATGGACTTATTCCTCTTGCCCACAGGTGCCCAGCTTCCAGTCAAGTGAGAATCGTCCTGAGGCCGCTCCTTTGGGAGGGGATTCTGTCAGGGATCAGCACCCGTGTGTGCAATAATCAGTGCTATTCATGTAAAGTGCTGCCTCAGAACTGTCCAGCACTGATTTGTGTTTAACTGTGGTTAACCCCTAACACACACCACACCCTCTTGTCTGTCTGTCAATAATGAAGGCCTGAAGCACCTAAGGCGTAGGGTCCTTAAGTTTCCTCTGATGCCAGGACGCAGGGAGGATTTTTCTAGAAAGCTTTGCAGCGCGTGAGGAGATTGAGCGGGAGTGGTGTGGGAGGAGTCGACAGGACGGTACTTAAGGCATGTGTGGAGAGGCTCTGCGTGCCTTTTTCTCCTGAGGTAGAGCGGTGAAAATTTGTGCTGCGTCAGAGAAGCGGTGTTTTTTTTCGGCTTTTTGCTTTAAAAGTATTGTTTTGGGAATGGCGGAAGGTGGTGAGCTGGAGTCGCTTTTAGATGAAGTCCCTGAGGTGGCTCGGCATCGTGGTGTGGAGTGGGATAGAAGAAGACTGTCGGAGGTGTTGGCGGCAGAAGCGGAAGGAGGTTCCCTGCCAGGATTTCGAGGCCTCCGGTGCGGTTCAGTCTGGGAGGCGAATCCAGTGATGTATCGGCGGCCGAGAGATTGAGATTGGAGGCTGTGAGAGGTCGTGGTCGGTTGGTTCAACGGATGTTGGCTGGTGGTGGCGCAGTTGGAAATGAGGCTGGCGTGAGCGCTTCCAGGCATGTGGAAGGTAGGAGTTTGAGGCCGGCATTGGGGGCTAAGGGTCCTTCCGGTCGGAGGGGTGGTGTGGTGAGCTCTACCAGGAGAGAAGGAGTGCAGAGTTTGAGGAGTTCCCTCGGGGAGAAGGAGAGGTCAGTGGTCCGCCAGGGGTCCCAGAGGAGGAGCAAGGGCTGTCTCAGGGACTGATGTTTCGGCAGGAAGACAGTTGGTGGATAGGGATGTGGACGGTGGTGTGGCACAGGGTGTTGGTGTGCGGGATGAGGTCACTCAGGAGCTCGAAGTAAATTGGTGTTCAGTTGGTGGAGATGATGGGGCTCCGGATGTTGGTGTGAGGGAACGAGTTGATGATTTTGGTACTTCGGGTTCTGGGGCTCATCGCACTAATGTTTTTTCGTCCACAGTTCGGGAGAGGAGTCCACAGCCGGTTGGTTTCCAGGCTGTTGGAGTTGGTGGAGGTGGTGCAGGAGGTTTGGATTCGGTGGCGATGGAGGTTCCAGGAAGTTCGGGTGGACCTCGTGTGGCGACAGGTAACGGAAATGGTGGTGATGTGGGTTCTTTCATGTCTTTTTACAGGGGGCCTTTGAGGCCTGGTTGGTTTCACCAAGGGGTGTGAACCAGGGTGTGGATTTGGCTCAGGCATGGAAGGGTGCAGGTGGGCCAGTTGTGAGAGCTGGTGGAGCTCTTGGCGGTGAAGTTATGGCTTCAAATGGGCTGAGTGGCGATGTGGGTTCACTCGGTGAGTCCGCAGGAGTGGCGGATGTGGCACGGAGGAATGCTTACGTGTCATTTTCTGGGCCTTTGGGGTTTCATTTGAAGCAGGAGGTTAAAGAAGGCATATGGCGGGGGGAGTATGTGGAACTTTCCGTTGGATGAGGTGGCTGGGGTAAAAGATGATTCGTCTAAGGACGGTTTAAAGGAAGAGGAGGAAAGGAAGAAGAGGTTTCGGAGGATTCCTAAGTCATTCGGGAATTGGCTCTGGGCTTTCTGTATTTTGGCAAGTGTGGTTGGGGAAAAGAGCCCACAGCACTGTTTGGGTCTTTTTTGTTATGTGGATGGGATTTGGGAGGCTTATCGAACGTATGGTGGTTGGGCGTGGTGGAAATACGATGAGCAGTTCAGGCAACGTTTGGCGGCTCACCCAGGCATGGGGTGGGATCAATTGGACATTACGCTCTGGTTGCGTTTGATGGGGGCACAAAAGGCGTTGCCCTTTCCAGGGGGAGCCGGTGGGGGAAGGGTCAGTTCTCCACCGGCAGGTGTTAAAAAGGGATTGTGCTGGCAGTTTAACGAGGGTCAGTGCAAGTTTGGTGCGGGGTGCAGATACAAGCACGAATGTTCAAATTGTGGAGGATTGCATTCATTGTCCAGATGTTTTAAGAGGGCAAGACAAGGAGGGCTGCCTTTTGGAGGGTCTGGAGAGGGGAGCTTCCCCGGTGAAACTCGACGCGATATTACAAGACATAGAGATGCAGAGTTTTTACGTGACGGTTTTGGTGTTGGTTTGGTGTTGGTTTTTGGATTCCTTTTGTGGTAAGGCCAGGGGGTGGCAAGTTAAGAAATTTGAAGTCGGCTAGAGTGTATCCGGAGGTAGTTCGGGAGAAGGTGTTCAAGGAGATTGGGGCTGGTAGGATGGCAGGTCCATTCTCGTCTCCTCTGGTGTGGGATTTGAGGATATCCCCTTTGGGGGTTGTGCCGAAGCGGAAGGCAGGAGAGTTTCATTTGATTCATTATTTATCCTTTCCACGGCGGGGGGGAAATCGGTGAATGATGATATTAGTGAGGAGTTGGCCTCGGTGTCATACGTGTCATTTGATTCTGCGGTTAGTTTGGTAAGTGATGCAGGACCAGGGGCTTTAATGGCTAAGGTGGATATTGAGTCGGCTTTTCGGCTATTACCTATTCATCCTTCGTGTCATCATCTTCTGGGATTTTGGTTTGAAGGCAAATTTTTTGTGGATTTATGTTTGCCTATGGGTTGTTCCATTTCCTGTTCCTTTTTTTAATGTTTTTCAGTACATTTTTGGAATGGGTGGGCCGTGAAGTGGCAGGGTCGGATAATCTCACTCATTATCTGTGTGTGGGAAGGGAAGGGACGGGAGAGTGTCTGCACATTCTTTGGTCTTTTCAGTGGGTGTTCCTTTGGCTTCTGATAAAACTGAAGGTTCAGCGTCCATTATCACTTTCTTGTGAATTGAGATTGATTCAGTAAAGGGTGAGTGTTGTTTACCTGTTAAAGTGGTAGAAGCTTTGAGGCAGGTAGAAGGGGCCCTGTCAATTAAAAAATTACAGTTGAGAGAACTGCAATCGCTGATTGAATTTTGCGTGTAGGGTTATTCCGGATGGAAGAGTCTTTTTACGTGGATTGGCTTTGGCGACACGGGGTATTCGGGAAGGTCATCACTTTGTTAGGATATCTGGTACCATGAAGGAAGATTTGGAAGTGTGGAAATCCTTTTTGGTGGTGTTTAATGGGGTGGCCTTATTCCCTTCGAAAGAGGTTTTGGTGAAGGAGCTGGAATTTTTCACGGACGCCTCGGGAGGTGTTGGTTTTGGGGTATATTTTAGGGGACGTTGGTGTGCTTCTCGTTGGCCTGATAGTTGGTTGGCATCTTCCTTGGTGCGGAATTTGTTTTTTTGGAGTTGTTTCCATTAGTGGTGGCCTTGGAGCTGTGGGGAGGTGCTCTGGAGGGGAGAAGGATTCTGTTCCGTTCTGACAACATGGCGGTGGTGTCGGCGGTTAATTCTTTGTCGGCTTTATCATTGCCAGTCATCAGATTGCTGAAAAGATTTGCGTTGATGTGTCTTAAGTTTAATGTTTTGTGCAGAGCAAGGCATGTTCTGGATCGCCTTAACTCAGTGGCAGATGCTTTGTCTGGTTTTCAGTGGGACAAGTTTCATTCCCTGGCTCCGTTGGCAGAGGAGGTGGGCACCCCTTGTCCGGAGGGCCTTTGGCAACTAGGCTCGGAATTTTTGGAAGAAAGTCTGCTCAGGGCACACCTCATTCGGTTATTTGAGTCTAGGGCACCTCCTGGAGTGGTTCGGCAGTCTTTAGCCGCCTTGGCTTTCCTTATTAAGGTATCGGGGAAAAGAGATGTCACCAAGGATTTTGTGATCAGATTTACAGTTCGGGGTTATGTGAAGGGGAGATGCAGGGTGGACGCTAGGTGTCCAGTTTCGAGACAATTATTGGAGGGGCTATGGGATTTTGTTGGGAGTTTTTGTTCTTCACCTTATGAGGTTCTGCTTATGAGGGCGGCTTTTTGTTTAGGGTTTTTTGGGGCATTTCGAGTGGGTGAGCTGGTGTGCAATTCTAGGAGTGGAGGTGGTGGTTTGGGAGCTGATGCGGTTTGGTTGGGAGTTAATGATCTGGTTATTTGGGTTGCAAACTCCAAGATGGATCAGTTGGGTAGAGGGTGTAGAGTTTGTTTATTCAGTGTGGATAACTGTGTGGTTTGTCCAGTGGAGAACATTAAAAAAATTTTGGAGGTACGGGTGGAGTCTGACATGGCCTTTTTATGTCACGTGAACGGGTCGCTTTTATCAAGGTATCAGTTTATTTCTATTTTTAAGAAGGGTTTGGGGAGAAATCCGAAGGAATTTGGTTCTCACTCTTTTCGTATTGGGACTGCAACGGAAGCTTCAAGGTTGGGTTTGTCGCCAACGGAAATTCAAGAATTGGGAAGATGGAACTCAAGGGCTTTTAAGTCTTACGTTCGTCCTGATTTGGTGCCATGAATTTTGTAAACACTTGTTAAGGCTGGGAGGTAATGTGGAGAACAGTTTGCTGTATGATATGTTATGTTTTTTTTATATAAAATTGAAAAAACAAGAGAATTTTAACCCCTTAAGGACCCCTGACGTACCCTGTACGTCCTGTCCACAGGTCTCCCTTAGACCCGCGGACGTACAGGGTACATCAGCGGCGCCTAATCCCCCTCCCGCCCGATACTCACCTCCCTCGCTGGATCCCACGGCGATCTGACAGGGAGGAAGCCTGCCCATGTGATTTACATGGGCAGGCGAGGCTGATGACGTCGCCACGCTGCGTGGTGACGTCATCAGCAGGCGTCCCCATGCAATTCAATGGAGGGGAGGGGGGGCTCCTTCGGAGCCCTCTATCTCCCCAACCATTGAAGCTAGGGAGATGCCGTTTGCACTGCTGGAGAGGGGAGAGTCTCCCCTTTTCAGCGGTGTATGGAATTAACCTTTTCGCTGCCGAATCGCTAATTGGCGCCAAAACACGATTCGAACCTGGAGGGGGGCTGACATCTTGGATGTCAGCCAAGCCTCCAGGTCCCCCCCCACCCACTGAAAACCTCACCATATGTGTGAGGATGTCAGTGGGCCAGTTAACCATCTAGCTGCCATGTAGAGATAAGGGGATCCTAAGGATCCCTTTCTCTCCCGATCCATGGCAGCTAGCCTGATTATGGCCTTTCCAATGATACCAAACATGACCAGGTTTGGTTTTTAAAAAAATTAAAAAATAATAAAATAAATAAAAAAAATAATAACAAAATGAAATAAAATAAAAAAATGTTTTTTTTTAAAGTTTTTTTTGTCTGGGGGGGTTTAATTAAATAGGACCTAGGCTTTCATCTAAAAATAATTAGCACAAAATGGTCAGAATGAGCGCAGCGCACATAGGTGAACAGTCTCAGCAGTGAAGGGGTTATAAAACAAACGCATGTAAATATTGGGTATTTCTAGTCTCGGGACAAAATTTTTAACCTATTTAGCCGGGGTCTTTTTGGGTGGTTGTAGATTTTGGGGATTAAATTACAAAAAAGTGTGTTTTTATAATTTTTTCATCATATTTCATATTTTTTTATAGTAAATTATTGGATATGATGGAAATAATGGTATTTCTAGAAAGTCCGTTTAATGGCGGGAAAAAGGGTGTATAATATGTGTGGGTTGAATAAACGAGTAAGAGGAAAATTTGACCTAAACACTAACAGCGCAGAAACGTAAAAACAGCATCGGTCACTAAAAGACGGATTTGTGTAAAACCGCCCGGTCACTAAGGGGTTAAAATAAAAAATAAAAAATATGAAAATATCAAACTTATACATGAAATATGAATTATACCTTTTTATAAGGAATATATATATTTATTCTATTTTATCTTTGTAAATTTGTTTGGATGTTTGGGGAGGAGTGTGGGGGTTTGGAGTATTTGAAGGCAAGGAGTATAGTGTTTGTTTGATATGTTTTTCTTTACAGGTATGGTCATGGTTTATTTGGAGGATGTGTGGTGGTTTGGTGTGGAGTTTTTTCTTTTAAAGTATTTTGTGTGGTGGAGATGTTGGTAACTTGTTTTTGTTTTTGCAGATCCTCCAAGAGTGGTGTGGATCATTGGAGACTCGCTGATTTTTTGGGCGAGAAGAAGGGCGTTGGTGCGATCCTCTGGAGTACAGATGGGTCTGCTTGGGTCGGCAACACGGGTACGGTGGATCGGAATCCGTGTACTCCTATGGGAGGAGTTTAAGCCGACGGTTTTGGGTGCCCTGAGGCACGGTGAAGTTCCCCATGTGCTGGTGGTTCACATGGGAGTGAACGATTTGGGTGTGGTCCCTCTTTGTATGCTGCTGGAGCAGATGAAGGAAGATCTGTGGCAGTAGAGGGTGTGGTCACCATGGACAGTGGTGGTGTGGTCCGAGGTGATGCCAAGGATGGTGTGGGAGCAGGCGGAGAATGAGGAGGTGGTGCGGCTTGGCCGTATCAAGCTCAATCGCTGCATGGGAAGGTTTGTGAGGAGGATGGAGGGTGTGGTGGTGCAACATCTACCTTTTGAAGAGGAGGAGGCGGAGTGTTATTTTATGGCGGATGGAGTTCACCTGACAGATGTGGGCAAGGATCTGTTTATCCTGGGACTCAAGGAAGAGATTGAACAAGTCCTGTTTTTTCTTGGTGGGGGAGCTCTCCCATAAGGGAGTTATGCGAGGAGCTCGTGGTGGGGGCTTGTAGGCAGTGCTGGCTAGGGGTTCCTTTTTAGTTAGGATAACTTTGGTCAGATGGTTGGGAGTTGGGAAGTTTTTTGTTGGTTGGTTGGTTTGGAGGTGTGTGGTGGTTGTGGGGAGTCCTCTTTCAGCACTGAGTTATTGTTTTAATTTTGTTATGGGAATGGTTATGTTATGATGGTGGGTTATTGTGTGGAGATTTTAGCTGTGGCCTATATATAATAAATATATATATTATTCCACAGTTATGTGTTTGCGTATTTTTTGTGTATTTTTTGTCTCCCTGTGTCCGAACCGGTCATCAGTAGGTGACTTAAAGTGTATCTTCCCCCTGTGCAACTTGGCTTTGCATTGTCAAGTCTAACCTTGTGCTATGCAGACCTGCTTTATGTTCCTGTTGATAACCGTGTACCAGACCCTGATTAACCCACCGATATTGCCTCCTTGCTGCCAGCCCTTTGATCCACGGGCCGTCCTGACTACTCTTTTGGCTGCTCCCTTTGTACCTCGCCACGGACTCAGACCTGCCTCAGTCAGCTTACTCCCAGGTACCTCCAGAATATTCCTGCCTAAAGGGCTCTAACCACCTGAACATGGGTCCCACCACGGCGTATGCCAGGTGCCACCCTGACAATACGTTTCACATATAATATTTTCTATGAAAGTGCATATATACTATAAGCGTTATTCTGTTTTGTTCAGTGCACTTAGACAAATTCAATTCAATGCTGAATTCACCGCAGGGTCCCCGAAGTGCACCAAATGCCAACGATAAACCCACCGAACACATCCAACAGACTGCCGAATGCAAACGATTAAGCATAATTTTTACTGGTTTCACTCATTATGTTTAAACACGATTTGAAGCCACATTTTATTATACGACCCAGACAAATTATATATCGTTCTTTCCGGCAGACTCAGAAGATTCATAATATATATCATTATTATATGTATACGTCATGTCCTGCCTCAATATTGTAACAAAAAATGCAATAAAATTTGAATTTTCAATCATCTACAGTGTGTAAAGTATTTTTTTTTTCACATTTTATCATCCGAGACTTTGCTTATATTTTCGAGTGCGTTTTTAAAAAAATTAGAAATGGGGACTCGTTAATTTTTTTGGGGGGAAATTAGGTGATTTTTAGCAAACCTCCATAGAAAAAATCGTTAGTGCAGCATCATTGTTCACATTATAATTTAAATGGAACAATATTGCGGCATTAACAAAAAAAAATTCGTTTTTTTATTTAGATTTTTAATTTTATTTTTTCTCCCTTACTTTTAACATGGCCATGTTTGTAATCATTGGAAAGGCCATGTTCTGGCCATTTCAATGATACCAAACATTAACCCCTAGCTGTCACGGATCGGGAGATAGGGGGGTCAATGACCCCCCTATCTCCACCACAGGTGGTAGCTAGGGGTTAACTCCCGAACTGACTTCATCGCGTCCATGCGCGATAATGCCAGTAGGCAGGCAGAGATCCCAGAGGCTTGGCCGACATCCAAGATGTCGGCCACCTTCGGGAGAGAACCGCGATCTGGCACCTGTTGGCGAATTGTGATCCGGCCCCTAAGGGGCTAAAAGGCAGCCACCGCTCGGAAGGGCAGGCTGTGCCCTTCCAAGCGGTGCCTGCCTTTTACATATGCCCCAAAGGACCCCCCCTTCCCCTTCAGGCACCTTCCCTGCACTGGCGGGTTTACGTCCGGGGTCCCAGAGGCTGGGCTCATATCTAAGGCTAGGGTCAAACGAACGCATTATTTGCAGCGACCATCAAAAAGTGCGTCTGAACGCATTGACGTATTTTTTCACGGATTGCGCGAAAATGGTCAGACGACGCGCATTTTCGTAAGTGATTTTTTACGGATCGTCAATAAAACACTTTTTGCGTCTGGACGTTATGTAGGCTGGACATTAGCAGCGTCTGACGTCTCCTAATCACGCTCACACGACACTGCTGCCGCAACGCACTCTGTACGTCAGTACTAGCGGTTCTGCGTTCTCGAAAAAATGCGTTTTCCACTTGCGTTGCGCAGCCGGACTTTCGTGCGATCGTACTTCGTATATTGGCCATCATTGCCCGTCATTTGCTGCTACTGCGGCCGTGATTAAGTGTGCCTAAACGCACGTTAAAAATGCGTTAGTCTGACCCCAGCCTTAGATGTCATCCCGCACCGGGTGGCCGTAGTGATCAGCAGAAATACCGGCCGATCATGGGATGCGAACACAGGACGCGCTCAGTGCATCCTTCGCAGCCTAGGCACTACTTGACTGGACGTGCTGAGCGCGTCCGCTTCAGCCAAGTGGTTAAAAGGTATTTTGTTTAAAAATGCATGGAAATAATATATAAGGTCCTATGAATAACAATAACTATGTTGACTGACATTTTTCATAGGTGTCCATTGTTCTCCTCTGCTCCCACCCCCCCCCCATTTTCTTACTCTTTTGTTGAAAAATCGATAAAATAAAAATAAAAAATATTGGGAAAAGAAACAAAACGCAATACTAATGCTTTAACTTATGAAGAGTTCAGAAATCAGTATTTACAGGGTTATTCAAAGAGAGCCAAACTGGCCCCAAAATTGCACCGAACGGTGATTTTCCTCATACGGTGCAATTTCGGGGCCATTCGGCTATTCAAAACCTGCCAATTTGCCAAATATTTGTGAATTGCCAGCGAAATACAGGTGATCTTTGGCAGCAGAGAAATCCTCATAGAGAAGCAATGGTTAATATATTCAGAGAACACCGAACAGCAGAGAAATTTCAGTGAAATGCCCTGATGTTTGGTGGTTTCATGCGACAGGTTTAATCAGGCGAATCCCAAGTTTCAATGTTAAAAACATTCCAGTTTTTATTCAATATCTATTAAACCGTTTATTTTTTTTAATTTGCAGCAAAAACACTTTTTTTTATTTTTTAGGCATGTTTCAGGATTTTTATTTAGGTTTCCGATTTTTTGAAACAGTTGTTTTTCTGTAACAGACCTTTTTATTATTATTCATAGGACCTTAAATGCTAATTCCAGACATTTTCGTAAAGGAGTTGTTTTGCAAACAAAGTTTAAAAGTTTCAATCGTTTTTTTACCCCATTCGTCAGCTTGTCGGCTTTTTCTGACGGTTTGTCAGCACTGTATTTAGCGAACTGTTGACTTTTTTTAGACACGTTTGGCGGGTTGTTGGATCAGATCTGATGTCTTCCAGCGACTTTGCGCCAGGTTTTTATTTTTGATTTGGCGGATTTTCCCCGCGCTTCGGGGACCCTGCAATAAATGCTGAATTCACCGCATGGTCGGGGAATTTGATTCCCCGAAGTGCGGGGATTGAAAGAGCACAAAAATTCTGCGGTTCCTAATGCTTGTTGCTACAGTCTGCATTGAGGCAGGCAAATAAGTAAGACCAGCAATCCAGGAACTTCGTGCATAACAATGATGTAAGTTTATTTGGTCAGGCAGTATTTCAGCTAAGAGCTAACTTTTATGTCTTGGTTAAAGGCAGCTCCGAACTGAAACACCGCACCCACTATGACCAAACAAACTTTGTTTACTGTTATGCATTAACTCCTTGAAATGCTGGTACTACATGTGTACATACCAGTGGCGTAGCGTGGGTTGTCAGCGCCCGGGACCATCCAAGAATTGTGCGCCCCCCCAACCTGTGGACACATTAGCATGCCCCGATTCCCTTCCACCATTAGGGCATTGAACCCCATAACTGTGATACGCTCATACACTCTGCACATTACATTGTATCACAGAGCTCCACAGCAATAAAACGCACAGTAATGTGCAGCTCACACATGGATATATATTGCCCCCAGAGGCTCACACATGGATATATATTGCCCCCAGTAGCTCAAACATGAATATATATTGTCCCAGTAGCGCAAACATGAATATATTTTCCCCAGTAGCTCAAACATGAATGTATATTGCCCCAGTAGCTCAAACATGAATGTATATTGCCCCAGTAGCTCAAACATGAATGTATATTGCCCCCAGCAGCTCAAACATGAATATATATTGTCCCAGTAGCGCAAACATGAATATATTTGCCCCGTAGCTCAAACATGAATATATTTGCCCCAGTAGCTCAAACATGAATATATTTGCCTCAGTAGCTCAAACATGAATATATTTGCCTCAGTAGCTCAAACATGAATATATTTGCCCCCAGTAGCTCAAACATGAATACATTTGCCCCAGTAGCTCAAACATGAATACATTTTCCCCCAGTAGCTCAAACATGAATACATTTTCCCCCAGTAGCTCAAACATGAATACATTTTCCCCCAGTAGCTCAAACATGAATATATTTGCCCCAGTCGCTCAATCATGAATATATTTACCCCCAGTAGCTCAGACATGAATATATTTTCCCCCAGTAGCTCAAACATGAATATATTTGCCCCAACACCTCAAACATGGATATATATTGCCCCCCCGTTGCTCACCGGCTCTGAGGGCCCGCAGGTCGGTAGGGGCCCGGTTTGGGGTGTCATAGTGGGCCCCCGCCGGTTCCCTGTGATGGTCATCAGTGCACTTAACAGGCAGTCAGTGGCGCACTCTGTAAATGCCGCGGTGGCGCCTGCAGTGTGCCTGCAGCGTGCCTGCATCCCAGTCTAAAACTGGAGAGGGCACATTGCACTGGCGCTGCCCCTCACGTGACACGTCACGTGAGGGGGCGGCGCAGGCGCCACCGCGGAGTTTACAGAGTGCACCGCTGGCTGCCTGTGTGCACTGATGACCATCACAGGGCAGGGAAACCGGCGGGCCCCACTATGATGCCCCAAACCGGCGCCCCAAAAAAACTGCGCCTAGGGCCACCGCCCCCCCCATGCTACGCCACTGGTACATACACACACGCATGCCCGCACGCACACACATAGGAGTATGTACAGTGGCAAGAAAAATAATTTAAACCCTTCAGAAAAGACTGCATTCATTGATAATTATGTCTTAAAATCAGTTTTTTATGGTCCTCTAAGGCTAATGTCAGACGAACACAATCTGAGCACACTGTGCGTCCGTGCACAACTGACGTATTTTCTGACTGATGATACTGTAGACACCACACGGCCTGTTTTTTTTTGCTAACGTTCTTTGACCATTGTAGATGGGAAAAAAAATATGTACAATGAAAAAAATTGATACATGATATGAAAAAACATTTTGTCTGTCAAAAATGCTGGACGTCAAAAATGCGGTCTGTCTGACTACGTTCCATCACTCACACACAAAGCTACGCGGACGTGGCGCACTTTGATGTTCTTGCCTAAATTGCGTCCGGTGCCATGTGCGTTTGCACTTCTGTGAGGATGTACTTCCTGTGTGGGTCTCTATTGATCATAATTTTATGCTACAACGGACGTTAAAATGTGCGGCAACACGGACGTTATCACTGCGTTCATCTGACATGGGCCTTAAAGTAATTCACAATCAGTTTAAAGGAACACTTCCACTAACATAAGCTGTAACTAAATTACTTGTGCATTACAAAAAACACATAAAAAAAACACATGCTTTTTTTCTTTGCCTGAAATAGTTGCCTATAAAGAGGAAAATTAGGTGTTTATCTCTTGCTTCAGTTTTGTGGACCCTCTTTGCCCCCTTTAAGACTGCTTTAATGACCTATTCAGGTTCCCTGGACTCTTTCAGAACTGCATCCCAGCCCTGGAGCCAAACCTGAGCTCACCGACCTTGATTTAACCTGCTCATAAGGAAGCTATGTCCTTATCAGGGCACTTCCACATTCCCCAGACTGCTAAAACCTTTGTCAGACAGCTCCCTGAACTTCCATAGACTACCCTGAAAACCCTCTGCTGATTTCTGGACATAGAAACATCGAAAATGTCGGCAGATAAGAACCTTTCGGCCCATCTAGTCTGCCCAATTACATGGATACTTTTACCTGGATTTTTCTTTTATTTAGGATCGCCTTATGCCTATCCCATGCCTGCTTAAATTCAATTACTGTTTTGGCCTCTACCACTTCTACTGGAAGGCTGTTCCATGTATCCACCACCCTCTCAGTAAAATAATGCTTCCTGATGTTACTTTTAAACCTTTGCCCCTCTTAACTAAGACTATGTCCTCTTGTTTTGCTACTTTGTTTCCTTTTAAATATACTCCCTTCCTCTACCTTGTGGATTCCCTTTACGTATTTAAATGTTTCTATCATATCTCCTGTCTCGTCTTTTTTCCAAGCTATACATGTTAAGATCATTAAGCCTTTCCTGGTAACTTTTCTCCTTCAAGCCGTACACCATTTTAGTAGCCCTTCTCTGAACTCTCTCTAAGATGTCTATATCCTTCTGGAGATACGGTCTCCAGTACTGCACACAGTACTCCAAGTGAGGTCTCACCAGTGCTCTGTACAGTGGCATGAGCACTTCCCTTTTCCTACTGCTAATACCTCTCCCTACACAACCAAGCATTCTGCTAGCATTTCCTGCTGCTCTATTACATTGACTACTTAGCATTAGATCCTCTGCAATAATAACCCCTAAATCCCAACCCTTAGATGTTGAGGTTAGGACTGTATCAAATATTCTATATTCAGCCCTTGGGTTTTTACGCCCCAGGTGCATTATCTTGCACTTATCCACATTAAAACTCAATTGCCACAGCTCCGACCATTTTTTTAGTTTACCTAAATCATTTGTCATTTGGCTGATCCCTCCAGGAACATCAACCCTGTTGCAAATCTTTGTGTCATCAGCAAAAAGACATAAAGGGTGAAAGGTATTTTAATGTGATAGGTAGTGTGAAATCCACCCCCCCCCATTATAAGTGTCAAACCCTGCAAGTCTTTTACTTGCATAGGATGTTAGCCTGTGGAATTTAGCCATTTCCCTTGTGTGCAGGAAAGGGTGTGTGAACAGTGTATGCTAGAAAAAGCCATCTCTGAATCAAATGTAGTAATTTTTGTCTCACTGTTGGTTAAACTCTGACGTAGAAATGTATCTGTATGCTGATTGGCTATAAGTTCTTTGAAATCTAATAAAAAGCCTGTCTAAGGAAGGATATTTCAGACAGGATTGACGCTACATTGCTTTGTGGCCGATTTTGTTGTCTCTCGCCATGGTGCAGCGCCGCGCCCTGTTTTCAACTTTGATATATGAGAAGAAACTTGAAAAAAACTTTGAAATTTCATAAATGGTAATTATTATAGGGAGTTTGTTTTTGTTTGCTTTAAATCCAAATTTATCAAAGGGTTATTCAGAGAGCGTGAAAAGCAAGAGAATGACTGGAGAATGGCTGGAGAATGAAAAATTCTAGGTCAAAATAGCCGATTTGGAAAGTGAGATGAAAGGGAGAATTTTTCTGGTTTGGCTATTTTGACATAGAATTTTTCATTCTCCAATCATTCTCCAGTCATTCTCCTGCTTTTCACGCTCTCTGAATAACCCTGTTACTTTACCATTAATACCTTCTGCAATATCACTAATAAAAATCTTAAAGAGAATGTGTCCAAGTACTGACCCCTGAAGTACCCCACTGGTAACAAGACCTTGCGCCGAATAAACTCCATTTACCACAACCCTCTGTTGCCTGTCATTCAGCCACTGCCTAATCCATTCAACAATATTGGAATCCAAGCTCAAAGATTGCAATTTATTGATAAACCTTCTATGCGGAACAGTATCAAAAGCCTTACTGAAATCTAAATAAGCAATGTCTACTGCACCACCTTTGTCTATTATTTTTGTTACCCAATCAAAAAAATCAATAAGATTAGTTTGGCATGATCTCCCTGAGGTAAACCCATGTTGTTTCTGATCCTGTAATCTATCAGGGTTATTCAAAGAGCTCCGAATTGCTTGAGAAAGGTAACCGAACGCTGAAAATCAGCGTTCGGCTACCTTTCCTGGCCATTCGGCTATCCAGAGAGCAGGCAATTCGCCAAATCCTAGCGAATTGCCTGAACATACGGTGCCTGTTCGGTGCCTGTTCGAGGGCAGTGAAAACCCCACGAAAAGCACTGCTTCAGCTATTCAGAGAACACAAACCAGCAGTGAAAGGTTCCCGAAATGCCCTGCCATTCAGTGGTTTAATTCGGCAAATTTATTCAGGAGAATCCCATAGGCTTCGATGTTAAAAATATTCCCGTTTTAATTCAATATCTAATAAACCGTTCATTATAAAATTCTGCAGTAAAGAGTCTATTTATAGATTTTTTAGGATATTTTAAGCATTTTTCTGATTTATTTTTTTTAAAAGTCTGATTTTCCTTTTTTTAAAAGTTTTCTTCTTTTTTCTGTAACAGCCTTTTTTATTATCATTCCCTGGACCTCATATGCAAATTTCAGACATTTTTCGCTCAGTAGTCTCTTTGCAAACAGCGTTTCACTTTCACACATTCATAAAAACTGTTTTGTTAATTTATTCACTGCCTCTTCTGCGGTGTCGGAGGCTGCGATCGGCTCCTGTTTGGGTTTTTCTGTGGTTTTCGGCAGGTTAATCCAGATGTTTTTGCGGGTTTTCGGCGTGCATTCGCTGGGTTTTGCGGTTAGTTTTCGTCAGGTTTGCGGCAGCTTTTCCCTGCATTTCGGGGACCCTGTGGTGCTTGCTGAATACACAGCAGGGTCACCGAAATGGGATCGGCAAAACAAACCGAATTGAAAAGAACGAAAAGTCACCGAATGTGCGGTGACTTTTCGAATCTCTTTGAATAACCCTGTATGTGTTTTTAGATGTTCAACAATCCTTTCCTTTAACATGGTTTCCATTAATTTCCCCACTACTGACGTAAGACTAACTGGCCTATAGTTCCGATTCCTCCCTACTACCCTTCTTGTAAATGGGCACAACATTCGCTAATTTCCAGTCTTCTGGGACGACTCCCATTAACAAGGATTGGTTAAATAAATCTGTTAACGGTTTTGCTATTACACCACTGAGCTCTTTTAATAACTTATGGTGGATCCCATCAGTCCCCATTGACTTATTTGTCTTTACTTTAGACAGCTGCTGTAGAACCTCCTCCTCTGTAAACTCATATGTAAATGTCTCGTTAGTGTTTCCTCCTAACTGAGGTCCCTTTCCTTCTGCAAAGACTGAACAAAAATATTCATTGAGGCAGTCAGCGAGACTTTTATCCTCTTCTACATACCTTCCTTCCTTTGTTTTTAATCTATCTAACTAATCCTTGTTTTACTTTTCTTTCCTCGCTTATGTATCTATCTAGTGTTCTTCACTATTTTGGCCACTTCTGTAGAGTACCACAGTGGTTTCTTCCCTTTTTTGTTTTTGCTAACAAGCTGAATGCAATTGCCTGTGGCCTTCAATAATGCCTCCTTTAAATAATCCCATTTCTCCTGGACTCCCTTTAACCACTTCAATGCGGTGAACGCGCTCAGGGCATCCAACCGCATTGCTACTTGGCTGCGGAGGACGCGCTGAGCGCGTCCTCCCTTTGCAGCCCGCAATCAGCCGGTATTCCGGCTGATTGCTCAGCCCCCCGGTGTGGGCTGACATCATCGATGTCAGCCCAACCTCCGGGACCCCGGCGGGCACGATAGGTGTCATCGCGCATGCGCGATGACGTCTATTTCAGGCACCCCCCCGCCATTGCAGGGAAGGTGCCTGAATGGGAGGGGGGAGGTCCTTCGGACCTCTCCCCCTCCCCATCCGTGCATGCCAGCGGTTAAAGGCAGGCACCGCCTGGAAGGGCACAGCCTGCCCTTCCAAGCGGCGACTGTCTTTAACCCCTAGGGGGCTGGATCGCGATATGGCGCCAACATGCGCCGTATCGCGGTCCCCTCCCGGAGCTGGCCGACATCTTGGATGTCGGCCAAGCTTCCGGGATATCCCCCTAATGACTGGCGTCATCGCGCAGAGCGCGATGGCGCCAGTTTTCAAATTAACCCCTTGCTGCCACCTATAGTGGAGATAGGGGTTCCAATGAACCCCCTATCTCCCGATCCGTGACAGCTAGGGGTTAATGTTTACTATCATTGGAACGGCCAGAGCGTGGCCGTTCCAATGATACCAAATATGACCATGTAAACTGTAAAAAAAAAAAAAAAAAAAAAAAATTAAAAAAAAATAAAAATTAAAAAAAAAAAAGGTTTTTTTTTTTTTTTTTAGATTTATTAGTGCAACAATATTGTTCCCATTTCAATTATAATGTGAACAATGATGCTGCACTAACGATTTTTTCTATGGGGTGTGTTTGCTAAAAAACACGTAATTTCCCCCAAAAAAAGTAACGATTCCTCATTTCTAATTTTTTTAACAAGCGAACCCCATAGAAAATATAACCGCAAACGATCGTATTTTAAAATGTGAAAAAAAAACACTTTACACATTGTAAATTATTGAAAATTCTAATTTTATTGCATATTTTGTTATAATATACAGACATGACATAACGTATACATATAATAATGACATATTATGAATCTGCACAGTCTGCCGAAAAGAACGATATATAATATGTCTGGGTCATATATTAAAATAAGGCTTCAAAACGCGGTTAAACATGATGAGCGAAACCGGTAAAAATGAGCTCAGCACAGAGGTGGGAAAAGGCTCAGCAGCGAAAGGGTTAAACTCCTCCAGTCTGATAATGACTCCTTCACACAAAATCTCATTTTAGAAAAATCTGTTTTTTTAAAGTCTAAAACTTTTGTTTTTGTGTGGTGCGGCTCCATCCCTGTTCTTATATTAAACCACACTGACTGGTGATCACTAGATCCAAAATTTTCACCTACAACAACGTCTGATACCAAACCTCCATTTGTGAGTATTAAATCTAACATGACATTCATACCGGTACCCTTTTGCTCCCTGTTCCCCCCATATTGAACCCCGTGTAATAGACCCCCTGGATATAGACTTTGACCACCCTGCCTGCTGCCTTTCCTAGACCCCTGCATTGCTAATGACCACTCTATTGATTAATCCCTACTGGTACCTTTGACTGAATGTCTGTTATATATATCGGTTGAGGCTAGGGTCAGAGTGGGGCAGTCGGAACGCGCGTGCAGGCGCACTAAATCACGGCGGCAGTAGCAGCACATAACGGCCAATGACGGCCAATATACGCAGTACGTGCGTACAAAAGTGCGCCGACACCACGCAACCGGCAAATGAACGCATTTTTCCCAGAATGTGAAACCGCTGCTACAGACGTACAGAGTGCGCTGCGGCCGCATGGCAGCGTGTGTGCGTGATTAGGAGACGTCAGACGCTGCTAGTGTGCGGCCTACATAACGTTCAAACAGCCGGATTTCCCTAGAATTGCGTTGGTGAGTACCTGCGACTGTGAAAGATGTCTGGACCAGAGATGGACGTCGAGAGGCTCATCAGCGCTGTGGGGGAGCATCCAGGGATCTGGGATACGGCCTGCGAGAGGTATAAGGACAAGGGGAAGAAGGCGAGCGCATGGGTCGAGGTGTCCCGTCAGGTGTACCCGGATTATGATACGTGGTCCAAGAAAGAGCAGCACATACAGAGTGAGTATAATATTATTTAATTCATAATCCCATAAATGTAAATCACAATAATAATAATAAACAAACAAATGTAATCATTGATGTGAAACTCAAATGCTCCCCAGCTGCCAGGGCACCTCACCTGCATCACTGATGAAATAATTAGATAGAGCATCGCGATACCTGTTGCTGTATCTATTCACAGCTATGATGTCATAGTTCACATCATCCTCAAGACCGACAACTGTGAGGGTATCGTCAAAATTAAAACCATCCCTGGCCCGCACATAATTATGTAGAATGCAACAGCATTTCACTATGTCCACACAGAAGTCCACATTTACATCCAGCGGTCTATGTAGAATCCTCCACTTGTTGGTCAGTATGCCAAAGGTACACTCCACATACCGTCTCGCCCGCGACAGCCTATAATTAAACACCCGCTTCTTCACAGTCAGGTGTGTCCCTGAGTAGGGCCGTAGGAGGTGTGTGGATAGGCCGAATGCTTTGTCACCCACGAAGGCATAGGGGACTGCCACGTCACTGCCAGGCAATGGTGCGGGTCTGGGGATGTTCAGGGACCCACTCTCAATTTCATTCCACAGTGTGGAGTTCCTGAACAATGTGGAGTCAGAGTCCTTGCCGTATGAACCGACATCCACATACACAAAATTATAGTTGGCATCTGCCACCGCCAGTAGGCCTATAGAAAAGTAATGTTTATAATTCTGATACAGTGAGCCACTGTGCGGTGGCTTCACTATTCGGACATGTTTGCCATCCACGGCTCCCAGGCAGTTTGGAAAGTTGGCTCTCTCCCAGAATCCTGCTGCAATTTCCAGACATGCCGTATGTGTCGGTCTTGGCAAACATTCGCCCTTCATGGTCTCCCATATGGTTTGGCACACCTTGCGGACGATCTCACCAGCTGTTGATCTGCCAACGCGGAAGCTATAATGCAGATCCTTCAAACTGCACCCACTAGCGAGATACCTAGAAGACAAAACAAAAATGTTTGAATATGATCACATACCATGAACACAAGCTAATGTCACTCTCATCATGTTTTTCAGCACAAGAGGCGATGAACAAATGGCGCACAGTACGCGACAACTACATGCGCGTCCAGAAGAAGCAGGCCATGGCTGCGCACTCTGGAGCTGGTGCGAAAAAGGTCCGTGGGTACATATATGCCGAGCAACTATCGTTCCTCCGCAGGACCCAGGAGCCGCGCAGGAGTGTCAGCAGCATGGACCAGCCATCGACCTCTCGGCACACAGGTACAACAAATGGTGCCAGGAGGTTCTGCCAGCTGCCAGGAGGAGGAGAACCGGGGTGGTGCTGAGTCGCAAATGGAGGAGGATTCGGAGACACCACAGGTGGCAAGTACCGCAACAACGGTCAGCACCAGACCTGGCCAGAAGAGAAGGGCACAAGCTGCAGACCTGGAGCAGGCCATGGTCACCTTCATGGAGGCTCAGACCAACCATCCACACCAACGCTGCATGATTGCGGACTCCGTGGACATGTCTTTCTTCAATGCATGTATGCTCCTCCTCAAGACGAGCGAGGCCGAGAAAATGGAGTACCGCCACAGATGTCTGGCAATATTGGAGGACATCCTTTCCCGTCCCCATCACGCAGCCGCCTACCATGCTGTGCCACAATCCACCAATGCCAGTGGATCTTCCGTCTCCAGTGAGGTGCTGTCCACCCGCCCAGCCATGCCCCCTGGAGCCAGGCCACACACAGAGTCGGGGTCCAGCTGTAGCCACACCACCGGCCCTCATGACCCAGATGCTCGGCGGTATCAGCAACTGTGATACATGTCATAAATATGTTTTATTTTTGTTTGTTATGTGTTATTTGTTTTGATGTTTTATATATCCTGACCTTCAGTTAACGAGTTTTAATATATGTCCAGAATATATTACTGTTATTTTATTTCATATTATATTATTATTATTTTTCTACATTGTTGTCGGAGTCATTTATGATTATGTACGTGTGATGTGATGCCCGTGTGTGTGTGTGTGTGCATGTAACAGTGGGCATGTGACTACAGACATGATGCACTCATGTCAGGTGACTGGCAGCGATGTCATGTATGCAGGTGTGTGACAGTACGTCAAAAGTGATGACTATCATCTCCTCCGGTGGTATGGCGGCCCGCATGTTGGTGTCCCTCTTGGTCAGCGGCTCCCGTACCCGCGACAACAGTTCATCAAAGGAGGCGATGGACATCCGCATGTAGTTGAAGAACTTCACGGGGTCCCTCTCTCGCAGTGGCCTGTACAGCGTCACGAAGTGTCCATGCGTCGGTCTGGCAGCGTTGATTTCATGAACCCAGGTTCGCCGCTTTCTCTTCCTCTTAAGGTACAGGTACCCCATCACACCAAACACAAAGACGTGTGCAGGATCCATCTTTGAAAAACGCCACCATCCCCAAAATGGCTTTTTATAACCCTTGCCCTTATTTTTTCATTTCTCAATTGATTAGATTCATCTGATTTTTCTCTTTTTTTTACCCCACCGTCATGAAATACGTCCAGAATTGCGCATCGTCTGACCACTTAAGCGTATTCCGTGAAAAAATGCGTGCACACGCATCGACGTACATTTTGACGGTGGCCGCAGAAAATGCGCTCATCTGTCCCTAGCCTAAGTGTGTTATTCTTTATTCATTGCTTGCCCCATGTGCTGTTAAGTACCCTTTGTGTCTATTTCTGCTCTCACTTCTCTAGTCTCTTATTCTCATCTTGTTATCCTTCATTTCTCCTGCTTTCCCTACCAATCCCATATTTAGGTCGCCTTAAACTCCACTCCCACAACTCTCAGCCAGCTCTATTCAGGGCCGGATTAAGAGTATCATGGGCTTGGTGCTGAGGATTTTGGTGGGCCATTTTATAGAAATAAAATGAAAAACGCAAAGCATTTTTTGTGAACATACAAAGTGGTCAAGACGGGGTGTACCTGCTAATAAGGGAAGAGATGTAGACAGTGGCGCGGTTGAGAGCATTGTATGTGAGCACCAATGTTTTGAATTGGATTCTATAGGAGACAGGAAGCCAGTGTAGAGATTGACAAAGGGGCGAGGTGGGAAAGTGAGGTGGATGAGTCTGGCACAGGTGTTCATAACAGACTGCAGAGGGAGAATCTGGGATCTCTTAAGACCAGAGAAAAGGAGGTTATAGAAGTCAAGGCGGGAAAGAATAAGAACTTGGATAAGCATTTTAGCTGAGTCCTGATTAGGAAGTAGCAGGATTTGGTTAGAGACTGAATGTGAGGAGTAAAGGATAGATTGGAGTCCAAGAGGACCTCGAGACAACAAGCCTGAGAGGTAGAAGTAATGGTGGCACCATTCATCTGAATGGAAATGGGCGCAAGAATGTTGGCTTTGAAGGAAGGGAAGACGAGGAGTATCTAACATACATATCTAACCACTTCTTTTCAAATATTTGCCTGCTCCGACGACCAGGAATGGAACAGCACTTTGATTAGCACATACTGAGGCAACAATCAGTCCACGCTGCTTTCTCATTTAGAGAGTCAGGCGGCACACTATGTGTATGTCCATGCTATGCAAACATCAAAGCGAGTGGGAAGCCTGACTGTCGACTTTAATGGGGTGTGCTATGACCCATATCGTGATTTACAGTGCAGTTGGTCACATGCCTCCTGCTGGATTAGCGTGTGTGGCCCATATGTGAGTCAATCACTGCCTGGTGGCAGACTGACAATATGGTGGAGTCCCCAGACCAAATAAAGCAAGGGCACCCATATGATTGAAATCTGAATGGATATTTACACTTTGGTTTTATTTAGTTATAGTATTGCAACAGAACATGACGTATACACATATAATAATGATATATTTTGAATCTGCTAAGTCCGCTTAAAAAAAGTATAGATAATGTCTCTGGGCCTAAAATAAAACATTACTTCAAAATGACGTTTAAACATGACGAGCACAAAATGGTGAAAATGAGCTCAGCTTACGAAGGTGACATGGCTCAGCAGCAAAGGGGTTAAAAGATTTTTTACAGAGCACCTTGTCCAGTGCAGGGCACCTACTCATCCTATATAATAAAATGGTTTGTGTCTCTCGCTGGATCCTGGATGCATGGCTTTTCCAATGACAAGAAACATGATCATGTTAAAAGTAAAAACAATATACAATTAAAAATGCATTTATTGTGTTATTTTTTTTTTTAATGCAGCAATATTGTTCCCATTTCAATTATAATGTGAACAATGATGCTGCACTAACAATTGAGGTCTTGATCAAGAGGGCATTGAGCAGCCAGATCCCGGGGTGCACCAAGCAGCCAGATTATTGTTCTTCTTTATTTATATAGCACCAGCATATTCTGCAGCGCTGTACAATGGGCACAGTATAGACAGGGTTATAATACATTGAACAACATTTGACAAACCAGTTCAGGAGGAAACGAGGGGGCACCGAGCAGCCAGAAGACCCTCTACATCAATAGACTGCCCACCACCGGGCAGGCTTAACCACCACACCGTATCCTCATCCATAGCGCCAACGGGTCCCAACACTCCTCAGGCTTAACCACCTAGTTTACAATAAAGCTTTGCATTTGGACATAAAAAGTTGGCCCCCAAACTATCCTTAAATTGTGGTAGTCTCAGCAGCTGTGTAGTGTGCACCGATCTTGATCGCTGGAGCCTGGGGGAGGGGCACTGCACACTGGTGACTGCTTGCTGGCTGGGCCTGGGCTGGCACGGTGGCACGCTGGCACCGTTGGCATGGTAGACACTGCTTGCTGGCTGGGCCTGGGCTGGCACGGTGCATTGGGGTGGCAGACACTGCTTGCTGGGCTTGGGCTGGCATGGTGCGTTGGCGTGGCAGACACTGCTTGCTGGCTGGGCCTGGGCTGGCACAGTGCAATGGCGTGGCAGACACGGCTTGCTGGCTGGCCTGGGCTGGCACAATGCGTTGGCGACACGTGGCAGACATTGCTTGCTGGCTGGGCTGGCACAGTGCATTGGCGATGCGTGGCAGACACTGCTTGCAGGCGGGGCCTGGGCTGGCACGGTGCGTTGTGACGTGTGGCAGACATTGGTTGCTTGCTGGCTGGGCCTGGGTGCTGTCACTTACCACCTCCAAATTTGTGTCCACTGACTCCTGCCTGTGCTGCCGATTGTGCTGCCTGGGCTGGCACTGCAGTGGCACAATGCTGCAGTGGGCTGTCGCTGGTGACACTGACAGCGGTCAGCAGGTGAGGTAAAAAGTTGAGACCGTCTTCTGGCAGTGGGTGGCAGACAGTGATGACACATGAGTGGCAGCAGGTGAATGATGAATCCTGGACCTGGCTGCGCTGGTGGTGCTGCGGCTGGGCAGTGCATGTCACGATTTTTTTTAAAAAAAAAAATCCGTTATGGTGAGTGACGAGGCAGCCGCACTCAGAGTCAGGACAGTGCAGGCTGAGCACCTAGATTCATCCGTGCGCCTGCGTACTGCCTGCTGCTCGTGCTTGCCTTCGTCCACCACCATATCAGCTTGGGCCGGCATTTGTGAGGGACTAGGCGGGGACACGTGACATGGTACATCATCGCATCATGTGACGTGTTCTTTCCGCTCCTATGCAGACTGCAGTGTTCTCCTCCCGACCTCCGCGGTGCCGCAAACGGCCTTCTTTGTTTATTAATCGGGTGGGCCGCTTTGTCCTGATCCGGCGGCCTCGAGTTTAGTGTGTGAGGGGCAGGCGGTGGCAGGCCGGCCTGCAGCCGGCTGTGGGCCTATTTTCAAAACGGGGCCTGGAGTGGCCGCTTCATCCTCCCCTACGATAATTCGGCCGTGGCTCTATTGCTTCAACCTCCTTTTTCTGCATCTCCTCTCATTCCCCATTGTGCCCAGTCTCCTACAGTGTCTAGCTCTGATCTCCTTGTTTGGTTAATGTCTCTTATGTTATGTTTTTTCTTTGACTAAACGCTTTAGTTACCCTGCAACCTGCCTATTCACTGCATCTTGGGCTTACAACCACACCTGCTGCATCAATCGCAGTCTGAACCCTGACATAAAAAGGCAATGGGGTGGAGGGGTTGGGGAAATATTTAGACAAGTCTGCAGGGATATTTTGTGTTGTATAGGTTTCCTGAGATAAGAGATGGTAGCTGAATGAGAGTAACACGCAGGGCTTAGATGGTACTCGCCACTACTCAGTACCGGCACCTCACCACCAGCCTGAACTAACAGAAGAGAGCATGATGCTCCTCCCTCCTCCTGCAGTGGCAGGCAGAGAATCGGAAACGATCGGCAGCTCATATCGCTGGTGAACGCTTCCGATTGTCAGTGTATGTAGGAACCGATAACGACCCTCTTATCCCAGTAAGTGACAAGGGAGGGCTTGATAAATAAAATCTTCCCAGTTTCTTCAGTGCCCCAGCTCTGGCAAATGTGTGTAAACATGCTGCACCCCCCCCTCTCTCTGCAGCCGCTGAAACTTTGAACAGCATGGGGAAGGGGGGGTGCAGCATATTTACACACATCTGTCAGAGCTGTGGATTGTCAGGCAAGCGGTGTGATCAGAGGAGCTGGCACTGTAAGGTGGTACAGGTGGCCGCATAAGCGCGCAAATAAAAAATTTGAATCCCTGGTCACTTGCCTTGACAGGGATCAGTGGTGTATTTTGGCCTAGAGCTGCCTGGCTCCTGGTGAGGCTGCGTGCGTGCAGGTCACGCGGTCCAGCCAGTCAGGTGGTACTGAGTCTCAGTACCACCTGACTGGCTGAAACACGTGAAGCACGCAGCTGCCCGCCCTTTCGTTAACACGGACTCTCATTCTATTCTGGACTGAACACCAACCGGGAAGGGAATCAAAGCCACGGTGCACCCTCTGGCAGTGGCACCCCACTGCTGACAAGATGGCTCCACGCACAGGCACAGCCGCGATCCTAATGTGGCCTGGAGGGACCTCCTGCTGAGTCTGTACACAGTCCCTGCTGACTCTGTACACAGCCCTACCGCAGACTGAGGCCGGTAAATATAGAATAAATAATTGCTGTGTGCTCATATTCACTCGGTTTGCTGGGAGTTTTATTGCAGTGGATTCTGATGCACTCATACACACCGCACATTGCATTGCTGTGAGTTTTATTGCTGTGAATTCTGATACGCTGACACACACACCACACATTGCATTGCTGGGAGTTTTATTGCTGTGGATTCTGTGATACATACTGCATATTACTGTGAGTTTTATTGCCCTGGAGCTCTGGGATACGCGCATACACACTGCACATTACTGTGAGTTTTATTGCTGTGCAGTTCTGATATGCTCATACACAATGCCCATTTCTGTGGGTTTTATTCAACCAATTAGAGCGGCTGTGATCCAGTATACTTGACATGCGTTGATGTTCTTTGTAAAAATGCTTGAATTTAAACCTTTCATAATTTTATTTATCTCAATAGATACATTTGAAATGGTATACAAAATATACAAGTAGGCACTTGGTATCCACTTTTTAATATAAAGAGAGGAAAAGGTGGAGCTCTAAGAGGAAAAGGTGGAGCTTAACGAGGAAGGGTGGGGATTAACCAGGAAGAGCTGTTCCCTTGACAGGAAGGGGTACCTCAAATTTAAATTAGGGGGTGCACGAGTTTAGTCAGGCCTAGGGCAGCACAAAACCTAAATACACCACTGACAGGGATCCATATTTTTAACCTGCCAGGTGCTCTGTCCCTGCTGCTCATCCTCTACGATGCAACTGGTGCCCAGCGTGCTGCATTGTACCTGCCAGGTCTGATAGCAGACTCCCCCTGCGGTGCTGGATACGGAAGCCTGTGCTCGATCTCTCCTCCCGGTCCCTTTCTCTTTGCTGGTGCCTGTCCCCTTTTGATGATGTCAAGAGGAGGGCATGCCAAAAGAAGTCTACAATGCCGCCTTACCCCCAGCCTCCCCAGCAGTTCCAGTGTGAGGTGCACCCTGGAAGGTGAGAAGGTGGAAATTTAAGTCCTGGCTGCATTGCTCTGCAGGGACTCAGTGACAGGCCTCAGAACAAAGAAAAAAAGCTGCTGCTGCTTCCAAATACACTTCAAAACAGCATTTAAAAATATCAGCTCTGGCAACACAGGTATGTTCACCTGGTCCTGCTGTTACCACCATGTGGGGGTGTTCAAGGTCAAACACCATCTCATTGAATAATATTGGGGGACTCCAAACAGTACTTGGTGGATAGTGGAGTTTCATTGCTGTGGAGCTCATACACACTGCGCATTACTGTGAGTTGCATTGCTGTGGAGCTCATATATACTCAGTAAAACCGTGAATTTCATTGCCGTGGTGCTCACAAATGCTAGGGGATTATCCACTCAGTGCCAGCGTTGCAAAAAAAAAAAACAACACAGCTAACTGCACTGCAATAGAGATGTTTCTTGCAACAGAGACACTTAGTGGATAACTCCCATAGGGTTACAATAATAATTGTAGTTCATTTAAAGGAACACAGTATTAAAAAATATGGTATCGTTTTATAGTGTCTTCCTTTGAGTGAGCTACAACTATTGCTTATTAGGACATGACAATAGTCATAATAACCCGTTTTTCCCCAGAAGCGAGAGTACCCCCACCTATTTTTCCAGAAAAAAAAATCACTGGGTGACATGTATAGTAAAAAAAAATCCTAAGTAAGGCTAGGGTCAGACGAACGCATTTTCACGTTGTCTGTGAAAAAGTGCATTCGAACGAATGGACGCATTTTTTCACGGAGTACGCGATAGCGGTCATACTATGCGCATTTGCGTCCGTGATTTTGTACGGATCATCAATAAAACACTTTGTGCATCTGGACGTTATGTTGGCCGGACATTAGCAGTGTCTGACATCTCCAATTCACGCACACACGCCGCTAGCGGACGCAGCGCACTCTGTACAACCGTACTAGCGGTTTTACGTTCGACAAAATGCGTTCGTTTGCCACTTGCGTTGCGCAGCCGGACTTTTGTGCGACCGTACTTCGTATATTGGCCGTCATTGCCCGGCATTTGCTGCTACGACGGCCGTGATTAAGTGCGCCTGCACGCGCGTTCGCACTGCCTCAGTCTGACCCCAGCCTAACCAAACATAAGAAAAAATGTGTTAAAGTGTCATTTTAACTAATAACTAGGGATGGGCTGCCGGTTTGAATCGGTTCGATTCAAACATCAGCTGTTTGAAAATTCGTGAACTTTTCAGGGCGTTCGCTGAAAGTTCGAAAAAGAAATCTAAAATTCCAAAAATGCTTAAAAGATCCTAAAAAAAAATCTAAAACTAAAGAGACTATTTACTGCAGAATACAATAAACAGTCAATTAGATATTGAATTAAAACAGGAATATTTCCCACTCATTGTTGGTCAAACATTTCCCACTGTCACGTTCGCGATGGCGCTCACCTAAGATCAGCGTTGTTTCCCATGGCT
Organism: Leptobrachium leishanense; assembly: GCA_009667805.1. Lineage (NCBI taxonomy): Eukaryota > Metazoa > Chordata > Amphibia > Anura > Megophryidae > Leptobrachium > Leptobrachium leishanense. Next base: position 73,964,426 of record CM019070.1, on the reverse strand, counting down.
TCAAATCGCTTTTAAAAATGAGCAAAAGTGGTAAAAATTTGGTCAGCGAACAGCGGTGAAATGGCTCAGCACTCAGCAGTGAAAGGGTTAAAAAAAATTAATTTTTTTTTCTTCTTTGTTTCCTGTCCCACAGGGCAGTACCCGGACCCCCATACACCTTTTATGGCCAATATCTTGCATATATGCCCTCTGGAGGGGACCTTAATTTTTCAACGTTCGAGCTCCATTGACTTGCATGGTGTTTGCGTTGTGTTCGAGTTTGCAGTCGAACTTTTTCGGGTGTTCGAGTTCGAATGCGAACTGATCACGTGGGTGTTTGGTCCATCACTACAAATAACGCATAAATTATTGTGACTAGGGTTGATATAGTTTTAGGCTAGGGTCAGACGAACGCATTTTTCGCATCGGCCGTAAAAAAGTGCGTCCGAACGCATTGACGTATTTTTGCACGGAAGACACAAAAGCGGTCATACGATGCGTATTTTTGTGCGTGATTTTTGACGGAGCTATTAAAAACAAATGGACGTGATGTTGGCCGGACATGTGCAGCGTCTGACGTCTCCTAATCACGCACACATGCCGCTATGCCGAAGCAGTGCACTCTATGCGTCAGTACTAGCGGTTCTACGTTCTCGAAAAAATGCATTTGTTTGCCGTTTGCGTTGCGCGGCCGAATTTTTGTGCGTCCGTACTTTGTATATTGCCCGTCATTAGATGTCATTTGCTGCTACTACGGCCGTAATAAAGTGCGGCTGCACGTGTGTTCGCACTGCGTTCGTCTGACCCTAGCCTTAACCTCGGTGTCACACATATCTCTACTTTTTTTGTGCATACCTGCTGTAGCTAAATGTTTGGTCCCTCCCCAGAAAATGTAATGATTGTTCACAGACATTCAAGGAACAGGAGTAATTTGTTCTCATGATTATAGCTGAAAAAAAAAAATTGTCCTGGAAACATCAATAGCATACTGTATATCTAAATACTATTTACTTTTTGGCACTTGACTGTTCTCTTAATTGTATTAGAAAAAGAACGGAATATTCCATTAACTTAATTCCATTAATGGATGGAGGAAAATGTTTAGAAAAGTCTGCGTGGATCTATTGTGTTGTATAGGTTTCCTGAGCTTAAGGCTAGGGTCAGACTGAGGCAGTGCGAACGCGCGTGCAGGCGCACTTAATCACGGCCGTGCTAGCAGCAGATGACGGGCAATGACAGCAAATATACGAAGTACGGTCGCACAAAAGTCCGGCTGCGCAACGCAAGTGGAAAATGAACGCATTTTTTCGAGAACGTGAAACCGCAGGTACTGACGTACAGAGTGCGCTGCGTCTGCTAGAGGCGTGTGTGCGTGAATTGGAGACATCAGACGCTGCTAATGTCCGGCCAACATAACGTCCAGACACAAAAAGTGTTTTATTGATGATCCGTACAAAATCACGGACGAAAATGCGCATAGTATGACCACTATCACGTATTCTGTGAAAAAATGCGTCCATTCGTTCGAACACACTTTTTCACAGACAACATAAAAATGCGTTCGTCTGACCCTAGCCTAAGGATGGTAGCTTGAGAGTGACATGCACAGAGTAAAATATTTTCCTAAGTAACCATACATGAGAAAAACAGGTGTTAAAGTGTCTCTTTAACTAATAACATATAAATTATTGTATAAAATAAAAATAAAAATTAGAGGGATAGCATGGGGCTCCATTTCAGGAGAAAAAAGGTTAAATTTTAAGCAGGTCAAACCAATAAGTTGTACATATAAACTTACATCACCCAATACAGATTTTTTTAACTATAGCAGAGCGCTGTAACCTTATTTATATGAGATATGCACACTAACAAATATAAATTTGTAATTCCAACCAATAAGTATCTAATAGTCTCTTGAAAACACTCCTTTCCAAAAGAGGTGGTTTTTTAATCATCATACAGTCTCTTGCTTTGTTGATTAAAATCTTCCTCTGCAGTGCCAGACTTGTGTTTCCCAATCACGCCAGCAGCACATAGGGAAGAAAAAGTAGTATATGGTGCAAGAGACCTCTAGGCAAAAATACATATACTGTATATCGGTAGGAGTCAAACTCACATGGCTCTGAGCCTCACTGATAGGGGCTCTCCTGTGTTTCTGCATGCGGTGTAGTTCATTTGGGATCACCACCCCTCTAAGGCTAGGGTCAGATGAGTGCATTTTGTACGGACTGTGAGTGCGTGCAGTACGGACGTACCTTCTGACTGACAAGGTAGTGGCCACACAGTCCGTTTTTTTCACGGACATATTTTTTGACGGATGTAGCAGGGAAAATAAGTTAAAATGAAAAAACATTTTGTCTGTCAAAAATGCTGGACGTATAAATGCAGTCCGTCTGACCACGTTCCATCACTCACACAGAAAGCTATGTGGACGTTGCGGATGTGGCGCACTCCGCACGTCCGTTCTAGCAGTATTACGTTCTTGTCTAACCTGCGTCCGATTGCCGCGTCCGTCATGCATCCACACTGCGGCAACACGGACGCGATAACTGCGCTCGTCTGACCCCAGCCTAAATTGATATCCTCCTCCACTCCACTTTTCTGCAAAAGAAGGAGGATTCTCAGCAACTCAGCGGATTTTTTTAAAAAAATATAAAATTTATTTAACCACTTCAATGCGGAGGACGCGCTCAGCGCGTCCTCCGCATTACCGCTGCTGTGCGGAGGACGCGCTGAGCGCGGCCTCCCATTGGGGTCAGCGTTCGGCCGGGTACCGGCCGATCGCTGGCCCCCCCGGTGCGGGCTGACATCCTCAATGTCAGCCCGGCATCCGGAACCGCAGCCGCCGGAATTAGGTGTCATCGCAGCAGCGCGATGACACCTAATTCAGGCGCCCCCCCTCATGTGCGGAGGAGGCGCCTGAAAGGGAGGGGGGGAGGTCCTTCGGACCTCTCTCCCTCCCCATCGGCGGCGTTGCGGGGGTTAACCCAGGCACCATTTGGAAGGGCACAGCCTGCCCTTCCAAATGGTGCCTGGCATTAACCCCTGGGGAGCTGGATCGCGAATCGGCGCTGAAAAGCGCCGGTTCGCGATCCTTTCCCGGAGCTGGCCGACATCTTGGATGTCGGCCAAGCCTCCAGGAACTCCCCCTGAGGACTGGCGTCATCGTGCGTAGCACCATGACGCCAGTCCTAGAGTTAACCCCTAACTGCCACCAACGGGGGAGATAGGGAGTTCCAATGAACTCCCTATCTCCCGATCCGTGGTAGTTAGGGGTTAATGTTTGGTATGGTTGGATCGGCCAGAGCATGGCCGTTCCAACGATACCAAACATGAAAGTGAAAAAAGTTTTTTAAAAAAAATTACAATTAAAATTAAAAATAAAAATATATTTAAAAAAAATTATAAAAAAAAAATAAACTTTTTTTTTTCTTTTTTTTGGTTCGTTAATGCAGCAATATTGTTCCCATTTCAATTATAATGTGAACAATGATGCTGCACTAACGATTTTTGTATGCGGTGCGTTTGTTAAAAATCGCGTAATTTTCCCCAAAAAAAAATGTAACGAGACCCCATCTCTAATTTTTTTAACAAGCGCACCCCATACAAAATATAACCGCAATTGCTCGCATGTTAAAATGTGAAAAAAAAACACTTTACACGTTGTAAATTATTGAAAATACATATTTTATTGCATTTTTTGTTATAATATACAGACATGACATAACGTATACATATAATAATGACATATTATGAATCTACCGAGTCTGACGGAAAGAACGATATATAATATGTCTGGGTCATATACTAAAATAAGCCTTCAAAACACGTTTAAACATGATGAGCGAAACAGGTAAATATGACCTCAGCACAGAGGCGTGAAACGCCTCAGCAGCGAAAGGGTTAAAACAATTTAAAACAAACAAAACTTTAAAAAAGGATAATAATGCCAAGACAATTTTCCCCGGTGTTACACCAGGCTTCATCAGTTGGCTATGATCCTATTACTTATGTCCACCATGTTTAAACCCATTCTTTGATTACATAATTAAAAACTGATGTGTCATTGCTATAAAGCATTACTATGGCTTCCCATATGTTTCTTCTTAGAAACATAGAAACATAGAAAAATGTCGGCAGATAAGAACCTTTCGGCCCATCTAGTCTGCCCAATTACATGGATACTTTACCTGGATTTATCTTTTGTTTAGGATAGCCTTATGCCTATCCCATGCTTGCTTAAATTCAATTACTGTTTTGGCCTCAACCACTTCAACTGGAAGGCTGTTCCATGTATCCACCACCCTCTCAGTAAAATAATGCTTTCTGATGTTAGTTTTAAACCTTTGCCCCTCTAATCTAAGGCTAGGGTCAGACGAACGCATTTTTTGCGTTGTCCTTAAAAAAGTGCGTTCGAACGAATGGACGAATTTTTTCACGGAATACGCGATAGCGGTCATACGATGCACCTTTTCATCCGTGATTTTGTACGGATCATCAATAAAACACTTTTTGTGTCTGGACGTTATGTTGGCCGGACATTAGCAGCGTCTGACGTCTCCCAATCACGCACACACGCCGCTAGCGGACGCAGCGCACTCTGTACGTCCGTACTAGCGGTTTGACGTTCTAGAAAAAATGCGTTCGTTTGCCACTTGCGTTGTGCGGACGAACTTTCGTGCGGCCGTACTTCGTGTGTTCCCCGGCATTGGACGTAATTTGCTGCTAGCACGGCCGTAATTTCGTGCGGTTAAACGCACGTTAAAAATGCTTTCGTCTGACCTTAGCCTAAGATTATGTCCTCTTGTTTTGCTACTTTGTTTCCGTTTAAATATACTCCCTTCCTCTACCTTGTGGATTCCCTTTACGTATTTAAATGTTTCTATCATATCTCCTCTGATTCCATGCTAAACTTCTTTCACCTTGGTGCATCAACCAATGTTGGCAACATAGCAATTTTCTTTTTAGCAACAGGTTATATACATATTCGTAACCATTAAACACATTTGCATTTGGATATAAAGATGTATTTTTTTTTCTCTTTTAATGTCCATCGTAGCAGGGAATCATGATCAATAGAGACCCACACATGAAGTACGTGAGCACCGAACTGCGCACGCACAATGCACGTGGCAAACGGACACGAGTTAGGCAAGAACGTAAAACTGCTACCACGGACACGCACATTGCGCCACGTCCACGTAGCGTTCTGGGCAGGGCTGGATTTGCACCTCAGGAACCTGTAGGCACAGAAATGTGGAACACCCCTATCCCCCAAAACTGAAACAGTTTTTCTCTGTGTTCAAATCAAAAGAAGGCAGAATCTGTTGCCTTAGTTGAATTAGTTGGTTACAAGTATTTATAAAGCGTCAACAAATTCCTTAGCGCTGTACAATGAGAGAAACAGAACAACAAATATACATATATGTTACACACACGGAACAGAAGGAGGGAGGACCCTGCTCGAGAGCTTACAATCTAAGAGGAGAGGGGTGACCCATTAGGTGAGGAGGAAATGTGTATTTGAAGTAGCGGGTTGCATGAGGACTGAATGGGAAGATGGTGCAAAAAATGTGCAGTGGGGGATCATGGAGTGAGCTGATAAGCTTCTCTATAGTAATGCTTTTTCAGAGACTTCTTGAAGGACTGGAGAGGCGGGTGAGTCTGATGTTGCGGGGGAGGGTGTTCCATAGAAAGGGTGCACCTCGGGAGAAGTCCTGAAGGCGAACATTGGGGAGTGCAAGTACGAGGAACTGATAGCATCAGATCATTGGCTGAGCAAAGTGGTGGGGATGGGATGTACCTGCTAATAAGGGAGGAGATGTAGGCAGCGGCGCGGTTATGTACAGTATGTGAGCACCAGTATAATGAATTGGATTCTAAAGGAAACAGGAGCCAGTGTATAGAGTGACAAAGGGGTGGGGTGCAGGAGGTGAGGTGTATGAGTCTGGCATTGGTGTTCATTACAGACTGCAGAGGCAGAATCTGGGATCTCTGAAGGCCAGAGAAAAGGAGGTTGCAGTAGTCAAGGTGGGTGATAAGAGCTTGGATGAACATTTTAGTAGAGTTTGGATTAAGAAAGGGACGGACGCGTGCAATGTTTTTTAGGTGGAAGTACAAAGATTTGGTTAGGGACTGAATGTGAGGAGTAAAGGATAGATTAGAGTTCAAGAGGACCCTGAGGCAATGGAGCTTGGGAGGTAGAAGTAATGGTGGCACCATTCACGTGAAGAGAAATTGGCACAGGAATGGAGGTTTTAGGCTGGTGTCAGACGAGCGTAGTGTTCACGTCCGTGGTGGAGCCTAAAAGTATGCCCGTGATAGCATGAAAGAAAGCCCATCGGAGCCCGACACACGAAGTACGTCTGCACTGAACTGCGGACGCGGCCCACGGACGCAAGGCAGGCAAGAACATACAACCCCTAGAACGGCCGCACAAAGTGCGCTGCGTCCGCAACGTCTGCATAGCATTGTGTGTGAGTGATGGAACGTTGTCAGACGGGCTGCATTTAAATGGCCAGCATTTTTCACGGACAAAATGGTTTTGCTTTTTATTTTATTTTCCATCCTACATCCGTCAAAATATACGTCAGTGAATAAACGGACTGTGTGGTCACTACTGCGTATTCCGTACTGACGTACGTCCGTGTGCACAGACGTACAGTCCGTAGAAATCACGCTCGTCTGACCCTAGCCTTAGAGGGAGGGAAGATGAGAAGTTCAGTTTCAGAGAAGTTGAGCTTTAGGAAAAGGGAAGTCATCCAGTCGAAGACAGCCGATAGGCAGGCTGTAACACGGTCCAACACCGAAGGCGAGAGATCGAGAGAGGGAAGGAAGATTTGGGTGTCATCAACATAGAGGTGATATTGGAATCCATAGGAAGAGATGAGGTTGTCAAAAGAGGTAGTATAGATTGAGAAGAGTAGGGGACCCAAAACAGAGCCTTGAGGTACCCCAACTGAAAGAGGAACTTGTGGTGAAGAGACACCAGGGAAGGAGACACTGAAGGAGCGAAGAGAGATAGGAAGAGGACCAGGAGAGAGTGATGTCACTGAGGCCAAGTTGACACAGCGTGAGGAGCAGGAGAGCGGAGAAGGTGATCACCAGTGTTGAATGCAGTGGAAAGGTCAAAAAGAATAAGGAGGGAGAAGTGACCCTTGGTTTCAGTGGCAAATAAATTAGTCACCTTGGTCAGAGCAGTCTCAGTAGATTTTTGGGAGCGAAAGCTGGACTGGTGTGGATCGAGTAGAGAGTTAGCAGCAAGAAAACTGGTGAGCTGGTTATAGACCAGACGTTCTAAGATTTTGGTGGCAAAGGGGAGGAGAGAGATGGGACAGTAGTTCAAGAGGGAGGTATGATCAATAGATGCCTTTTTTAGAATGGGGTGATCAAAGCACTTTAGAATACAGAGGGGAAGGTTCCAGAGGAGAGGTTAAAAATATGAGTCAAAGCAGGGACAGTAACTGGTAGGACAAGCAGAATAAGGTGTGAGGGGATGGGATCAAGTAGACAGGTGGTGGGGTAGGAGGACATAAGAAGTTCTGTTGCATCCTCCTCCAAAACTGTAGAAAAGGAAGACATAGTAGAAGAGGGGGCAGGGAGTGAGGGAGTCAGTGGGGTATAATGGTTAAAGGAGAAGGAGGAGGGCAGTGAATGCAGCAGCATTGTTTATTTTATATGTAAAAGCATATATTGCTTCTGCTGTAGAACAGAAAAAAATATTTTGCATTTACTTTTTTCATTTTTTTTATTTTTACACATTACTATGGTACCAAACATGACCATGTAAAGACTAGACTCTGACCTTTCCAATGACACCTCACTTAACCTTGTGCGGTGTACAATTCAGGGATGCAGGTTCCAAAGTCCCCCTTTCCCTCCTCACTGCAGCACCACGGTCTAGGTTTTGAATTAAACAATACATTGCTTCACCAGATACACACTTGCTGGCAGTATGGTAAATGAGGTGAGTTACTGCAGGATCACTGTTCACTTTATAACTGTAAACTGAATAACAGTGCCGTGTTAGAAGAAAATGAGAAAAATATTGTTTAATAGATATTTTATTTTTACATAAATCTAACCAGGTTATATTTGGTATTACTGGAAAGGCTATAAGCTGACCTTTCCAAGGATACCTCATATGTCCCTCTAGCCCTTAGGGCTCCAGAGTTACAGTGGTCTAAATTATTGCAAATTGTTAAAAATAGAAAATTATTTTCTTTACACAGAGCAAGGCGCTCCCTTGTGACAGGCGCCTGTAGGCACATGCTTACTCTGTCTAATGGTAAATCCGGCCCTGGTTCTGTGTGAGTGATGAGGAGATGTCAGACACAGCGCATTTGCGACGTCCAGCACCTTGACGCACAAAATGGCTTTTCATACCCTTTTCAAATTTTTGGCATTTTTCATATAAATTTTATTTTCCATAGTTCCCTTTTCTTTTTACATCCGTCAAAAAAAACGGACCGTGTGGTGTCTACAGTATCTTCGGTCAGTACGTCTGTCCATTATGCACGCATGCAGAGTGTGCTCTGACTGCGTTCATCTGACATTAGCCTGAAAGTGTCAAAATTTTAATTATGTTTGCAAAAACACTAATGAACGAAGATGCCTGGAATTAACATATAAGGTCCTATGAATGATAATGAAAAGGTCTGTTACAGAAAAAAGAAAATGTTTTTTTTTTAAAAAAAAAACTGAAACCAAATTTTGACAAAGAAATTCTGAAAAATGCCTAAAAAATCCATAAACAAAGACTTTTTACTGCAGATTAAAATAATAAATGGTTTATTAGATATTGTATAAAAACGGGAATATATTTATTCAATAGATTAACCATTGCTTCTCTATGGGGGATTTCACTGCCTTTGAACAGGCATCATACTTGCTGGCAGTTTGCCAAAATTTGGCGAACTGCCCAATCTCTGAATAGTCAAGTGGCCGCAAAAATGTCACCGTATGGGGAAATTCCCTGTTCAGTGACATTTCTGGGCCAGATCGACTCTCTCTGAATAACCCTTATATTGTTGCCATCCTCTCACTGCTTACAGGATAGGGTACTAAGTTTCCCACTTGCTACTTCTTTCATGTTATAGTAGTTTCAGAGCTGCCTCTAGTGGTGATGTAGTTTTAACCTCGGTGTTGCACATATCTCTACTTTTTATGTTCGGGAACTGCTGTAGCTAAAGTTTTGGTCCTCCTCTAGAAAATTTAATGATTTGTTCACAGACATTCAAGAAACAGGAGTAATTTGTTCCCATGACTATAGCTGAAAGAAAATGGTCCTGGAAACATTAATAGCATACTATATATCTAAATACCGTTTACTTTTTGGCACTTGACTGCTCTCTTCACTGTATTATCCTAAATACTATAATCCTAAACTACACAAATCCCTTAATTTCCCCTGGTGTTTTATTACTTTTAACCTTCTTATAAAGTCTATAAAATGCTGAATGTTGGGAGAGCCCTACAGCCTTCCTTCATGGCCATGCTGCCCAGAGTCAGTTAGACTGTCACACTCCAGGGCTGTCCAGTGGCTCCCAACATGTGTCCCAGTGTGCTTTGCTGTGGTAAGCGCTCAGGTGCCTTGATCCCAAATGGCAGCAGATGACCAGAGCATCCCTGGTCCAGAATTAGTAACAAATGGACTGCTCCAAAAATACCAGTTTCCACACTCATATATGCACGTTTAGTACTTACGAGGAGCAGGAGCCCAGGATGCAGAAGATGACAAGCACACCCTAGCAGAACCAAAATAAAATGAGAAACCAGGAGGATATTGGCCTATGAGTAGTGGGAGTTGGCTTGAAGACAATTCAAGGTGCACGGTACAGGACAGGGGTAATCCAGAGACGCGGCCAGGTGAAATCCAGAGGATTGGGGCTGGCAGAACAAGGTAAAAAAAAAACACACAGCAGCTAAGCCCAGAGAATAAGATCCAATAGTAACAGACAACCCAGTGTGAAAAGATAGCCGAGTACTGCGGTATGAGGGAGGCGGGTATATACAGTTGTGTTCAAAATTATTCAACCCCCACTGAAATTGAGTGTTTTGGCCAGTTTGACATTGATTTTGATCATTCAGTCATCTTGCTTACAATTAAATCAAAGAGGCACGTGTAGGTCAGACAAATATAACATAACATTTATAAAGAAATAACCACAAATGTCTTTTCTGTGCTCACATCATTATCAGTTTTATTCAACCCCCAAGTGACATTCAATCTTAGTACTTAGTACAACATCCTTTTACAGTTATAACAGCTTTTAAACGTGAAGCATAGCTTGACACAAGTGTCTTGCAGCGATCTACGGGTATCTTCGCCCATTCGTCATGGGCAAAAGCCTCCAGTTCAGTCACATTCTTAGGCTTGCGCACTGCAACTGCTTTCTTTAAGTCCCACCAGAGGTTCTCAATCGGATTTAAGTCAGGTGACTGCGATGGCCACTCCAAAATGTTCCAGCCTTTAATCTGCAACCATGCTCTAGTGGACTTGGAGGTATGCTTGGGATCATTGTCCTGTTGAAAGGTCCAATGTCTCCCAAGCCTCAGGTTTGTGACGGACTGCATCACATTGTCATCCAATATCTCCTGGTACTGAAGAGAATTCATGGTACCTTGCACACGCTGAAGCTTCCCTGTACCTGCAGAAGCAAAACAGCCCCAAAACATGATTGACCCACCGCCATGCTTCACAGTAGGCAAGGTGTTCTTTTCTTCATAGGCCTTGTTCTTCCTCCTCCAAACATAGTGTTGATCCATGGGCCCAAACAGTTCTAATTTTGTTTCATCAGTCCACAGAACACTATCCCAAAACTTCTGTGGTTTGTCCACATGACTTTTGGCATACTGCAGTCGACTCTTCTTATTCTTTGGAGACAGCAAGGGGGTGCGCCTGGGAGTTCTGGCATGGAGGCCTTCATTACGCAGTGTGTGCCATATTGTCTGAGCTGAAACTTCAGTACCCACATCTGACAAATCTTTTCTCAGTTCCTCAGCAGTCACACGGGAACTTTTCTCCACTCTACGCTTCAGGTAGCGCACAGCAGTCGAAGTCAGCATCTTCTTTCTGCCACGACCAGGTAGCGTTTCAACAGTGCCCTTTGCCTTGAATTTACGAATGATGCTTCCTATGGTCTCTCTTGGTATGTTTAACATCTTTGCAATCTTCTTATAGCCATTGCCCTTCCTGTGAAGAGTAAACACCTCTTCTCTTGTCTTCTTGGACCATTCTCTTGACTTCACCATGTTTGTAACCACACCAGTAAATGTCTAGAAGGAGCTGAGTATCACAGTCATTTTAAAGCTGCCTAATTGGTGCTTATTATGCTTTATTGCTGCTCCGTGACATCCCCAGGTGTTTTCAATACCTGATTGAAAACACTTGAATGAACCTCTGTTCTTCAGAGTGGTAGTCTTTAAGGGGTTGAATAATTGTGTCAATTAAGAATTCACAAAAGAAACATTTACTACTGTATTACAAAACCAATTGATGTCATTTTAGTTGCATATGGTTCTTTAAAAAGTCCTTGTAGGATTTCATTCTGAATACAATTACCAATGTACACTAAATTCCCTAAAACCCTTTACAGCATTGGGGGTTGAATAATTTTGAACACAACTGTATAGCAATGGGATTACTAGCAGGTGTTTGTGTTAATGGTCCATTGACTGCAGGTGGGAGCTCAGGAGACAGAGTTCATGAAAGAATCAGGGTAGGTCACGTTAAAGGGTGACCATGTCAGGCTGTCTGCAGGGATGACATTTTGTACTTTTTTTTTTACATTTAATGTATGGTGCTTCCTAATATCAGAAAGGGCCAAATATATTGGATGCTTCTGATATTCCAAATTGGTCTTTTACCAAAATATTGACAGTTTCCAAATCAACTGATTCTGCTTATTTCGAAGTCTGAAACTCTAAAACAAGACCAAACGAGATCTTGGCTAAATAGTTTTGAAATTTTGTCCTGAAATTAGAAATACCCAATTTTTACATGTTTTCACTTTTTAACCCCTTCACTGCTGAGCCAGCTCAACCTCTGTGTGCTGAGCTCATTTTCAATGTTTTATGCTCATCGTGTTTAAATGTGATTTGAAGTTCTATTTCATTATCCCCCCCAGACAAGATTTTTTTTTTAAAAAAAAACACTTTTTAAATTTATTATTTCTATTTTTTTATTATTATTTCTTTATTTTGTTATCCTGGAAGGTACATTATCCTTTTTTCAATTGATTAAAAGTTATGTTTTAATATTCCTACACTCCTTTTTGCCAATTTTACCTTTTTTTATTCCATATTCGTAATCCGTATTTGTGCACTATTTAGAGTTAATAGAAATAATAAAACTATAAGGACTCAGATTAAAATAGAGAAAAGGCTTATGTGAAAGAGGCGCCAATTCATTCTACTGGTCTTGGCACTCACACACTTACTATTACTTCAACCAAAGCAACAGGAAATTCATGGATTATGAGGAAATCTTCAGCTGCTTTATTTAATGTAGAAACATAGAAACATAGAAAAATGTCGGCAGATAAGAACCTTTCGGCCCATCTAGTCTGCCCAATTACATGTATACTTTACCTGGATTTATCTTTTGTTTAGGATAGCCTTATGCCTATCCCATGCTTGCTTAAATTCAATCACTGTTTTGGCCTCTACCACTTCTACTGGAAGGCTGTTCCATGTATCCACCACCCTCTCAGTAAAATAATGCTTCCTGATGTTATTTTTAAACCTTTGCCCCTCTAATCTAAGACTATGTCCTCTTGTTTTGCTACTTTGTTTCCTTTTAAATATACTCCCTTCCTCTACCTTGTGGATTCCCTTTACGTATTTAAATGTTTCTATCATATCTCCTCTGTCTCGTCTTTTTTCCAAGCTGTACATGTTAAGATCATTAAGCCTTTCCTGGTAACTTTTCTCCTTCAAGCCATGCACCATTTTAGTAGCCCTTCTCTGAACTCTCTCTAAGATGTCTATATCCTTCTGGAGATACGGTCTCCAGTACTGCACACAGTACTCCAAGTGAGGTCTCACCAGTGCTCTGTACAGTGGCATGAGCACTTCCCTTTTCCTACTGCTAATACCTCTCCCTACACAACCAAGCATTCTGCCAGCATTTCCTGCTGCTCTGTTACATTGACTACTTACCCTTAGATCCTCTGAAATAATAAATTTAAAATAATAATGTAGAAAGATCAAGTGGAACAAATAAGCTCAAAAATAAAACAAAGATAATAGTGCAGACCAGGGCTGGACTGGGACAAAAAAACAGCCCTGGACTTCAACAGACCAGCCCATTTCAAACACACGGCCGTATTAAGATCTCTATGGGCTGAAGCTAAAGATTTTGTTTGAATTTTTGGAATTTAATGAATGCAAATTTTATATTATTTTAAATTGTGTACAATATCAGTGATTTGTGTTTCGCTGCTCTTCGGTTGTCACAGAAATCCACAACAATAAAACTCATAGTAATGTGCGGTGTGTATGAATGTATCACAGAAATCCACAGCAATAAATCTCATTGTAATAGGCAGTGTGTATGAGCGTATCACAGAATCCACAGCAATAAAACTCACACTCCTACATACCGCACATTACTGTGAGTTTTATTCCTGTGGCTTCTGTAATATGCCCCTACACACCGCACATTGCTGTAAATTTTACTGCTGTGGATTCTGTAATATAGTAATGCGCTGTATCACAGAGCTCCACGGCAATAAAACTCACAATAATGTGCGGTGTGTGTATGAGCATTTCACAGAACGCCACAGCAATAAAATTCACAGTAATGTGTGGTGTGTATAAGTGTATCACAGAGCATCACAGCAACAAAACAGACTGACCATGGGGCAGGGTCACCGTGGGGTCATGACCCAATATTGCAGGATGAAGGGAGTGGGGTGATTGCCTGCTCGTTTCCCTGCAGCCCTGCCAGTGTAACCCCCACCCCCCCAGCGATCAACACCGAAGGTCCCTCCCTCACTCGGGGTGGGGGCTCTCAGGGGCCCCAGCAGCTCTTACTCCAAACACGGTTTGCATGCAAGGGCCCCTGTGCACACTAACCTGACGCAGAGGTCCCTCTCTGGCCACTGCAGACAGGGGGAAGTGAGCACACAGGCTGCCAGCGATTTCACAAGAGGCCGACTGGAAGAGATCGAGCAGGGATCAAGCAGCTCGCTGGCAAAACGTGACCGTCCACAGTGAGTCCCACACACTGGTGTATTTTGGCCTAGGCCAACAAGGCCTAGGCCTAGGGTGGCACTTTTCAGGGGGCGGCGGCCCGCCGGGTGGCCCCACCCCTAAATTTTTTTTTTTACTTTTTCAAACTATTTTACCAGGAAGGAAACCTTGAGATGTCACTAATTTTCAAGTATGTCCTGGGTAGGCAAGGCCTAGGCTTTCGCTTTCCAGGGGGCAACAAAAAACCTCACCACTAATTGGGTTACTCACAGAGCACCGAAATGACGCCAACATTTTGGTGTTCTGTAGTTCCCTGCACTTCGGGGAATAAAATTTCCCGACCCTGCAGTGAATTCACCATTCACCGCAGGGTCCCCAAAGTGCATGGAGTCGGCCGCTGTATGCTGCCACCGCAAACCCATGGCCGGCTGTTTTCAAAAGAACTGCTGAACGAAAATGTCTTGAATTTACATATAAGATCCTATGATTGATAATAAAAAGTTCTGTTACAGAAAAAAAAGAACCGCTATTAAAAAAAAGGGGGGGAATTTTGACAAAAAAAATCTGAAAAATTACTAAAAGGTACTAAAAAAAAATAAAAATCAATAAATAAAGACTTTTTACTGCAGATTAAAATAATAAATGGTTTATTAGATATTGCATAAAAACGGGAATATTTTTAACATTGAAACCTATGGGGTTCGCCTGAATAAACCTGCTGATTGAAACCGCCGAACATCAGGGCATTTCACTGACATTTCTCTGCTGTTTGGTGTTCTCTGAATAGATTAACCATTACTTCTCTATGGGGAGTTGCACTGCCTTCAAACAGCACCGTACTTGCTGGCAGTTCGCCAAACTTGTGTGTGAGCATATAACGGAGCAGTGGTGTACAGAGGAGTGGCGGAGGGTGGGCCGCCCCAGGTACCAGTGATTATTGGGGTGTCATTAGGGGGTACTAGGAGGTGCCACTGTCACTGTGTGTCAGCTTTGAGCTGTGTTCTCAAACAACGAGCAGCGGAGCATGGTGTTTGCATATGGAATAAAATCGAATAGAATAAAAATCCTCCTCTCCTCCCTCCATAGCTCCTCCCCTGCCCCGCAGCAGCTCTAGGAGAGGGGAGGGGGATGGGATTTGTGTCCAGAGAGAGACGATGACAGTAAACGGCAGGTAAAGGGGGGGTATCAGCAGAATATGAAGCCCTGTCTGCTTACTGCTGTTTAAAGTGGACCTTTCCTTAACCAGCACTGCAGTGATAGAAATTTGTCATTGAGCTGCCTGGCTCCTGGTGAGGCTGCGTGCGTGCAGGTCACACTCGGTCCAGCCAGTCAGGTTGACTGGCTGAACCACGTGACACGCAGCTGCCCACCCTTTCGTTAACACTCTATTCTGGACTGAACACCCACCGGGAAGGGAATCAAAGCCATGGTGCACACTCTGGCACCCCACTGCTGACAAGATGGCTCCACGCACAGGCACAGCCGCGATCCTAACGTGGCCTGGAGGGACCTCCTGCTGAGTCTGTACACAGTCCCTGCTGACTCTGCACACAGCCCTACCGTGGACGGAGGCCGGTAAATGTAGAATAAATAATTGCTGTGTGCTCATATACACTCAGTTTGCTGGGAGTTTTATTGCAGTGGATTCTGATGCACTCATACACACCGCACATTGCATTGCTGGGAGTTTTATTGCTTTGGATTCTGATACGCTGACACACACCAAACATTGCGTTGCTGGGAGTTTTATTGCTGTGGATTCTGTGATACACACTGCATAGTACTGTGAGTTTTATTGCCCTGGAGCTCTGGGATACAGTCATACACACTGCATATTACTGTGAGTTTTATTGCTGTGCAGTTCTGTGATATGCTCATACACAGTGCACATTTCTGTGGGTTTATTGCTGTGCAGCTCTGTGATACGCTCATATGCAGTGCACATTTCTGTGGATTTTAGTGTTCAACCAATTAGAGCGGCTGTGATCCAGTATACTAGACATGCGTGGCTCTTCTTTGTAAAAATGCTTGAATTTAAACGTTTCATAATTTTATTTATCTCAATAGATACATTTGAAATGGTATACAAAATATACAAGTAGGCACTTGGTATCCACTTTTAATATAAAGAGAGGAAAAGGCGGAGCTCTAAGAGGAAAAGGTGGAGCTTTAAGATGAAGGGTGGGGATTAACCAGGAAGAGGTGTGCCCTTGACAGGAAGGGGAGCCTCAAATTTAAATTAGGGGTGCACGAGTTTAGTCAGGCCTAGGGCAGCACAAAACCTAAATACACCACTGGTCCCACATGTGCAGCCATTGCTTTACATCCCTCTTGGGCAACTGGGAGGAAGTGATGTGTTAAACAGTCACTTCCTCCCAGCACTGCTGTTTCAGAGGAGGGAAGCAGGGCGCTGAGGAAAGAAGAAACTAAAGGGCCATGTCCCTTAGAGTGTGCTCCCTGTGTGACAGCATAGGGTGCACACTCTTAAGATCTACCCTGTGGCTCTGGTTAATGAGATCGGTCAGCCGCAGTTTGTAGCAGCTGGCCAGTCGTCTCATTATAAAGCAGCACAGTGCAGCTGCTGCACCAGTTGTTTTACTGGGCTGAAGACTGACCTGGGGGGCATTTGCCCAGTCCTCCCATCAGGCAGCCGGTCAAACCGGTCCACTGAGCCATTGGCTCACCGGGATGGCCAGTACATGCCTGGTGCAGACTGTACAGAGATTCAAAAACCAAATGATTAGATGTGTCATGCCCCATGACTCAGGGTTTATTTGTACGTTTTAATGTTATGTGTTGAATCTGCCTTTTGCTGCTTACAGCTATTATTTCATAGCTATTTTGTTCCTGCTGGGTTCCCTTAGCCTTGCTGTATCCAGCTAGCTCCACCCCTTCTTGTTCAGTGTAGTTCTGTGGTACTTACTGGTCACCAAGCAGCCATCTTTGCTCAATGCTGGACAGATTTCATGTCTTTTCACCTGCATTGCTGTACACTATTAAAAAGAGTGTCAGTCTGATCATTAAAGGTTTCAACTGGACTCATTTTTCTACATGTCAGTTTTGCTGAGTTGACACTGTCTGATGAACTTTCATCGTATGAGAACTGGTCAATACAGACTTAGCTAGCCTCAAGCACCCACGCCTCACAGCTTTGCTATGGAGGCAGAATAAGATGCACACAAAGAATATTCACAAATTGATGTGCAAAAATCATCCTGGGATTTAAAGATATACAGTGGCAAGAAAAAATATGTGATCCCTTTGGGATTATGTGGAGTTTTGCATGAATTGGTCATAAAATGTGCTCTGATCTTCATCTAAATCACAACAATTTGAAAAACACAGTCTGCTTAAAATAATACAACACAAACATTATTTGTTTTCATGTGTTTATTGAACAGAACATGTAGACATTCACAGTGCAGGGTGGAAAAAGTATGTGAACCCCTAGCCTAATGACTTCTCCAAGAGCTAATTGGAGCCAGGAGGGAGCCAACCTTGAGTCCAATCAGTGTGATATTATTGGATGTGTTGCTGAAAGCTGTCCTGCCCTTTAAAAACACATACCAGTTTTGGGTTTACTGGTTTCAAGAAGCACTGCCTGATGTGAACCATGCCTCGCAGAAAAGAGCTCTCAGAAGACCTACGATCAAGAATGGTGGACTTGCATGAAGCTGGAAAGGGTTACAAAAGTATCACTAAAAGCCTTGATGTTCATGTGTCCACGGTAAGACAGACGGTCTATAAATGGAGAAAGTTCAGCACTGTTGCTACTCTCCCTAGGCGTGGTCGTCCTGTTAAGATGACTGCAAGAGCACAGTGCAGAATGCTTAATGAGGTAAAGAAGAATCCTAGAGTGTCAGCTAAAGACTTACAGAAATCTCTGGCACATGCTAACATTTTTGTTGACACATCTACAATAAGGAAAACATTAAACAAGAATGGAGTACATGGGAGGACACCACGGAGGAAGCCATTGCTGTCCAAAAAGAATATTGCAGCACGTTTGAAGTTTGCAAAAGAGCACCTGGATGTTCCACAGCACTACTGGCAAAATATTCTGTGGACAGGTGAAACCAAAATTGAGTTGTTTGGAAAAAACACACAACACTATGTGTGGAGAAAAAAAAGGCACAGCACACCAACATCAAAACCTCATCCCCACTGTAAAACATGGCGGAGGGAGCATCATGGTTTGGGGCTGCTTTGCTGCCTCAGGGCCTGGACGGATTGTTGTCATTGATGGAAAAATGAATTCCAGAGTTTATCAAGACATTTTGCAGGAAAACGTAAGACCATCTGTCTGCCAACTGAAGCTCCGCGGAGGATGGGTGATGCAACAGGACAATGACCCAAAGCATACAAGTAATTCAACAAAAGAATGGCTTCAACAAAACAAAATACGCCTTCTGGAGTGGCCCAGTCAGAGTCCTGACCTCAACCCTATTGTTGACCTTAAGAGAGCGATTCACACCAGACATCCCAAGAATATTACTACACTGAAACAGTTTTGTGAAGAGGAGTGGTCCAAAATTACTCTAGATCGTTGTGCAGGTCTGATCTGCAACTACAGGAAACGTTAACAGGCAAACAATTGTTGTTTGGGGCATTCAGCTGTATTGTGGTTGCTGGTCATTGCTACTAATTGCTATAAATCTATCTGTATGATGCGTTCCAGCAATTAAGTTTACAGGACATATAGCTGACGTTGGGGTACATGGCTTATTTGTTGCAACTGTGTTCAGGGCATTTTTCAATTCATCTTTTTGATTGCCGTATGATTAAATATACTCCCGCAGTGATCTGTCTACATGCTATATCCTGTCTCAATCTGTGCTATTTAAACGCATCTAGCAATGTATTTAATATTATGGCCACTTGTGACCAATACCCATTGATGGTTTTGAAGTAGTATTATAGCCAAGTGTGCAATCATTTACCACATATTTTCTGCTATATGTATCAAGCCTTATGTGTTTAATCTCTGCTCTTTATTGTGTATGTGTTTTTTATATGTTTGTTCATTTATATTCTAATAATTAATAAAAGTTATGTTTTATAAATCAGCATCCTGATGTTCGTTTGAGGAAGTCTGTTCTTTCTCTTTTTTGGTGTGGTATATAGCTTATTAGGATCAATCCTTGCTCAGGGTGTTCACCTTGATTCCTGATTGCTTACGAGGTGAGGTGACTGCTGTGTTCACCTACTAGTCTGTGGGTGTTTTGTCTTTGTTGTTTTGTACAGGAAACGTTTGGTTGAAGTTATTGCTGCCAAAGGAGGGTCAACCAGTTATTAAGTCCAAAGGTTCACATACTTTTTCCACCCTGCACTATGAATGTTTACATGTTCTGTTCAATAAAAACATGAAAACATATAAGGTTTGTGTTGTATTATTTTAAGCAGACTGTGTTTTTCAAATTGTTGTGACTTAGATAAAGATCAGAGCACATTTTATGACCAATCCATGCAAAACTCCACATAATCCCAAAGGGTTCACATAGTTTTTATTGCATATGTGTATATATATATATATATATATATATATATTGTGTTTAATATTGCAGAAGCCACCTGCACATCATAGCAATTCAAGGAATTGCATCCCAGAGCTCCTGTGCCACATTCCCCATATGCAGCAAGGAATTCTGGGTAGGATATGCAAATGACCTCTGTCTCACTTTTATACATCCTGGATCTGTTATTACACAGAACCCTAAAATCAATGCTATGCCACACTGTGGCTTTGTAGCAAAGATAAGGTTATACAACTGGTCAAAGCCACTCCCAGGACAGCGCTGTTTCAGGTTTGTTGAACCTTCATCAGCTAGGAGGCAGGCATGACCAGTTGCAGTGGATGCTTGGACCATAGGTAAGTAAGTGTCTATAAGGGTTGTGGTGAAGGACTAAAAGTGAGATAAAAAGCCTCCACACTATAATAAGTGTGTTTAACCACTTCAATGCTGAGGACGCGCTCAGCGCGTCCTCAGCATTACCGCTGGTATGCGGAGGACGCGCTGAGCGCGTCCTCCCATTGGGGTCAGCGTTCGGCCGGGTTCCGGCCGATCGCTGGCCCCCCCGGTGCGGGCTGACATCCTCGATGTCAGCCCGGCATCCGGGACCGCAGCCGCCGGAATTAGGTGTCATCGCGGCAGCGCGATGACACCTAATTCAGGCGCCCCCCCGCATGTGCGGAGGAGGCGCCTGAAAGGGAGGTCCTTCGGACCTCTCTCCCTCCCGATCGGCGGCTCTGCGGGGGTTAACCCAGGCATCATTTGGAAGGGCACAGCCTGCCCTTCCAAATGGTGCCTGGCATTAACCCCTGGGGAGCTAGATCGCGAATCGGCGCTGAAAAGCGCCGGTTCGCGATCCTTTCCCGGAGCTGGCCGACATCTTGGATGTCGGCCAAGCCTCCGGGAACTCCCCCTGAGGACTGGCGTTATCGTGCGTAGCACGATGACGCCAGTCCTAGAGTTAACCCCTAACTGCCACCAACGGTGGAGATAGGGAGTTCATTGGAACTCCCTATCTCCCGATCCGTGGCAGCTAGGGGTTAAAGTTTGGTATGGTTGGATCGGCCAGAGCATGGCCGTTCCAACGATACGAAACACTACTGTGAAAAATTTTGTCAAAAAAAAAAAAAATGAAAAATAAAAATAAAAAGAAATTAAAAAAAAAAATTATAAAAAAATAAATAAACACTTTTTTTTATTTTTTTTGGTTTGTTAATGCAGCAATATTGTTCCCATTTCAATTATAATGTGAACAATGATGCTGCACTAACGATTTTTGTATGCGGTGCGTTTGTTAAAAATAGTGTAATTTTCCCCAAAAAAAAATGTAACGAGACCCCATCTCTAATTTTTTTAACAAGCGCACCCCATACAAAATATAACCGCAATTGCTCGCATGTTAAAATGTGAAAAAAAACACTTTACACATTGTAAATTATTGAAAATACATATTTTATTGCATTTTTTGTTATAATATACAGACATGACATAACGTATACATATAATAATGACATATTATGAATCTACCGAGTCTGACGGAAAGAACGATATATAATATGTCTGGGTCATATACTAAAATAAGCTTTCAAAACACGTTTAAACATGATGAGCAAAACCGGTAAAAATGACCTCAGCACAGGGGCGGGAAAAGCCTCAGCAGCGAAAGGGTTAATATTGCAGATGCCACCTGCACATCATAGCAATTCAAGGAATTGCATCCCAGAGCTCCTGTGCCACATTCTCCATATGCAGCAAGGAATTCTGGGTAGGATATGCAAATGACCTCTGTCTCACTTTTATACATCCTGGATCTGTTATTACACAGAACCCTAAAATCAATGCTATGCCACACTATACGCGAAAGTCCTGACTGACTGACTCATCAACGCCCAGCTGAAACCGTTTAACCTAGGAACGTGAAATTTTGAAGGTGCACGGTTTTTATGATGTAGGCACCCACTAAGGAAGGATTTTTGGAAACTCCGTCCCTAAGGTCGGTGAAAAAGGGGGTTGAATAGTTTAAATTACTTGGTGGGGCAAAAAGGGGGTTGAATACTTTTATCACAAACGCGAAAGTCCTGATTGACTCATCAACGCCCAGCTGAAACAGTTTTTTTGAAGGTACACTGTTTTTATGATGTGGGTACCTACTAAGCAAGGATTTTTGGAAACTCCACCCCTAAGGGGGTGAAAAAGGGGGTTGAATATTTTAAACAGGATACCTATATCAAAATCAGAAGATGTTACAGACTTTAAAAATCAGTATTTAGAGTCGTCTTGAAAAATAAAAAAACCCGTATTTTCAAAAATTCAACTGGGGGCAAAAAAGGGGGTTGAATACTTTTATCATAAACGCGAAGGTCCTGACTGACTCATCAATGCTCAGCTGAAACCGTTTAACCTAGGAACGTGAAATTTTGAAGGTACACTGTTTTTATGATGTGGGCACCCACTAAGCAAGGATTTTTGGAAACTCTGCCCCATAGGGGGTGAAAAAGGGGGTTGAATATTTTAAACAGGATACCTATAGCTCAAAATCAGAAGATGTTACAGACTTGAAAAATCGGTATTTAGAGTCGTCTTGAAAAATAAAAAAAACATGTATTTTACCATGTTCTGAAAATTCCTTTGGGGGGGGAAAAAAGGGGGGTTGAATACTTTTAATCAGTAAATACCTATATTTCAAAAACTGAAGATGTTACGGGTGTGAAATTTGGTATTTACAATCTTCATGAAAAATAAACAAACATGTTTTTTGCCATTTTCCACAAGTCCAATTGGGGGGGGTCGGGAGAAAGGGGTCTGAATATTTTTTTATCATTATACCTATATTTCAAAAATCAAAGATGTTACAGACGTGAAATTTGGTATTTACAATCTTCTTGAAAAATAAAAACAGGTGTTTTACCATTTTCAAAAAATCCCAAGTGGGGGGGTGGAAAAAAGGGGGGCAGAATACTTTTAATCAGGATACCTATATCTCAAAAACAGAAGATGTTACATACGTGAATATTGGTATTTAGATTCGTCTTGATGGGGGGCGTGGCTAGCCGGCAACACGAGCAGCCGCATGTTCTGAGAGCTCTGTGTGCGGCGCTCGGTTTTCTCACTCCAGCGGCTATTACAAGGGGCACCCCAACATCAACTTACCTCCCTCGGGGTCCTAACACCCTCCTGAAGCAGGATGGCCCCTCCAAAGGCCCAGCGGCAGCTCGAAGGGACCCGGACCAGCCGATCTGAAAAAGGCCGCAAAATCCAAGATGGCGGCTCCCCGATCTCAGGCTCCTCTATCTCTGGCCTGGACTTGGAGGAACAGGATGCGGATCTCCTCTCTAACACGTCCCCAGGATCTGTGAGGGCAATGCATGATATGCTCCAGGGACTCCGCGCTACCCTCCAGGCTGACTTCAAAGAGGCGCTGCAGGAGCTGCGCCGTGATGTTCAGGATCTAGGTGAGCGCACTGACAACCTTGAGACCAAATCTGACGATATTTGTCTGGCTCATAATGACCTTGTGGACAGACACCAGAATTTGCAAATAGCTCATGACGCGCTGGCTACCAAAGTTGCTGACTTAGAGGACCGCTCGCGCAGAAACAACATGCGGATCCGTGGTGTCCCGGAGGCGGTGGTCCTGGCTGATCTTCCGGCATATCTCATGGAGGTTTTCCAAATTCTACTCCCATCAGCCTCTCTCCAGGACTTACTCCTAGACCGCGCTCATCGACTGCCCAAAGCGAAACATCTTTCACCGAATGTTCCAAGATGTTATTGTCCGAGTTCACTTTTATCATATTAAGGAGTCCTTAATGTCTGCAGCTTGAAAAGGCCCAACCTTGCCTGCTCCGTACGCTACCTTGCTATTGTTTGCGGATCTATCAGCGACGACCCTAGCGAAGAGGCGTGAATTCCTCCTCTTGACGAAGCTCCTGAGGAACACGAGGTGGCTTACAGATGGGGTTTCCTGACCAAATTGCTTATATGGAGAGAAGGGAGGCTACATGCCATCACCAACATCCCGTCGGGCATGCAACTCCTGCAGGAATGGGGGGTTTGTGAAGGAGTACACCCCTCCTCGCGTAGTAACGACATCTCCAAGTTTCGCCAGAGTGGCACCGCGACAAGCCAAAATGAACGGCGGCCCTGTGTCTGGGCCTATATCGATATCATTCTCCTCTGCCCAGCTGATCCCGGCTGATTTCAGCGTCTTCTTCGATGTTGGGCAGACCCACTACTTAACAGAGAACCGAGCTCCCTCACCCCCTGTTGGTGGCTCATACTTGACACGATCTTATTGATCTGGATATTTTTCTTCCCTGGTACTCCAGGGATACCCCCCTGTCGGTGTTTACTTCCCTGAGTTTCTACCTCGCATTTTTCACCACGGCGAGTTACACCTCTTCACACTGCGGGCTCGCAGTGTTTTTTTTGCTACTGCACTTTTCTAAAAAAAATTCCCTATTTCGTCCTCTCTTTTTTCCTTTTTTCTTTTTTTGGTTCGTCTGGTCCATTATTCCCTCCAGTTCTCCTGTTGTACGGGTCCCTTGGAGGACGTAAGCTTCTTCCTAATGGGGGACTGCCTGCATTGTGGGGTTGGGAAGGGACGGAAACGCACACAAACTGATGTTTCCCAATGTATGTCATCTTTAAATTTGATTGATGGGTACTCCTGAACTGAAATTTTTCTCCTTAAATGTTAGAGGTTTGAATGTTCCTTTTAAAAGACACTGCCTTTTCTGAGATTTGCATAAATATAAACCTGCGGTAGTGTGCTTACAGGAGACACATTTTCGGTCTCACGATGCCCCCCGTCTTCGGTCTCAGATGTACCCTGAAGCCTATCACTCTATGTCTCCAACCAAATCAAGAGGAGTCTCCATCCTCTTCCATAGAGATTGGTTGTTTCAGGTTGCATCTCAACACCAGGACAAGGAGGGGAGAATGTTGATATTGACTGGCTCTTTAAATGATGTTCCGGTGACTATTGTTAATTTGTATTTCCCGAATGTTAACCAGTTGCAGTTCCTCAGGAAAGCCCATAAAAAAATTCAGTCTCTTAGCCAAGGCGCGGTGTATATCTGTGGCGACTTTAATATGACTCCCTGCCCCATGGTTGATTGCCAGTCCTCTGGAGGTCGCCTCCCCTCTCAAAAAGCGAAGTCTCTTGGCCGACGCTTCACTGAATTCCTGCAATCTGTTGACCGGGATCCGAGCGATCCGAGCTCTCCCGAAAGGTAAAGCACAGGCCCTGATGGCTTATCTAATATTTATTATCAAAACTTCACCTCCCTCTTGGTCCCTACTCTGACAGCCTTATTTAATAACATTAAAACCACTGGCCAAGTTGCCCCAGAGATGCTCCTGGCCACCGTGGTCACACTCCCTAAACCTGGCAAGCCCCCCACTCATTGCGCAAATTTTCGCCCCATCTCCCTACTAAATGTTGATATTAAACTTAATGCAAAATTATTGGCCTCGCGCGTCACGCCCCTGCTCCCTAATTTGATTCACCCGGATCAGACAGGATTTGTACAGGGGAGGCAGACCTGTGATAATACACGTCGCTTGTTCGATATAATAGACCTAGCTAATCGTTCTGGGACCCCCAGGCTCCTACTGTCTTTAGATGCAGAAAAAGCGTTTGATCGCATGCACTGGGGCTTCATGCGCCAAACGTTGGAGGCCTTTCAATTTCCCGCCTTGTTTATCCAAAGTGTTATGGCTCTGTATTCCACCCCCTCGGCAAAGGTGTTAAGCATGGGATTTTCATCCCCTACTTTTCCAATTACGAATGGCACTCGTCAAGGTTGCCCCTTATCCCCGCAAATTTTTATCTTTGCATTGGAACCGTTGGCATCTCATATTAGATTGAACACATTTATATCAGGTCTGCCTACACCGGCAGGCGAACAGAAACTCGCTCTATTCGCAGATGATATTCTCCTATACTTATCCACCCCAGAAACCTCACTCCCCCCTCTTTTTAATTTACTTGAGAAATATGGTCGGCTATCCTACTATAAAAATAATGTTGGTAAGACTCAGGCCCTCCCTTTGCATATTCCTGGTCCCTCACTGGTTGATCTTAAAACTCAATACTCGTTTGACTGGCGTTCGGAATCTATTAAATATTTAGGTATTCTCCTAACGAAAAATAGGAGCTCCATCATTAAGCATAATTATCTCCCTCTCCTGCAATCTATTGAAAAACAACTGCAATCATGGTACTCAGTGGATCTATCCTGGCTGGGCCGCATGGCCTCCTTAAAAATGTCAATCCTCACGCAAATCCTTTACTATTTTCGCAATGTTCCGATCTTTCTGCCAGCACATATCCTCCTACGTCTGCAGAAAATGCTATTTGCCCACATCTGGAAACGCAAGCCCCCTAGAGTTTCGGCTACTACAATTACAACTCCGAGAGAGATGGGTGGCTTTGGCTTCCCTGACTTGTTGAGATATTATAGAGCTTCCCTATTAGCCCAATTATTAGCTGCGCTGCACTCCTCAGAACCTCCTTTATGGCTGTGCCTGGAAAATGCCGTTATCGCTCCTAATTCTATTCATGACTTTATGTGGTATGACCCTCTCCCTAGAAGTAAACTGGAAGGGATACTTCCCTCCTCTTATCTCTCGGTCCTGACCTGGCGCCACTGGGGTAGACCGCTATTAAAACCGTTTCGGCTGCTCAGTTTTGCACCTCTAATTTTTTTAAGTAGATTGTCCCCTGACCTAAACCTTGCCTCCTGGACGCTTCAGGGAGTGACCCTTGTCCAAAACCTTCTCGCTCCAACCTCTATTAAACTGTTCCCAGACTTAGTATAAGAATTTGGTATTCCCCTAAACGAACTCTTTACCTACCTTCGTATTAAACATATATTGTTAACGCACAGGGTCAGGGCGATACCAAACAAAGGTATGACAGCTTTCCACAGGCTATGCTTGGGTAACAACAACTTACGGAAACCATTGTCTCTATGTTACCGATGCTTAGTGTCACCTAATAAGGAACATAAACTGCCATATATGTTGAGATGGGAAAAGGACCTAAATTTATCATTCTCGCGAGAGGACTGGTTTTATGCCACGTCATCGGTGTATCGCCTATCTAAAAGCACTGGCATGAGAGAAGCACATCTTAAATTATTATACCGCTGGTACCTTACCCCTGCTCGACTGCACCATATCTCCAAGGGCACCAACATATGCTGGCGTTGTTCAACAGAAAAGGGTTCTTTGCTACATGTTTTTTTGTCTTGCCCGAAAATTAGCCCTTACTGGGCCGATATCCATGGCCTGGTCAAACTATGTACCTCGTTGGATATTCCTCTCCAACCCGAAACTTACCTGTTACACTACATCCCCATTACCATTCAAATACCACCCAGAGGGTTGATATCGGCAATATTCGGGGTTGTCAAATTAGTGTTGGCTAGTTACTGGAACTCGGCCTCCACCCCCTCACTCTCAGAAGTCCTGACCCGTTTAGATAGTATCTGTAAATATGAGGAAATGTTCGCTTCGGCCCATAACACCCTTCCACAGTACCAGGCTACCTGGGAAGGTTGGATATCTTATAGATCCTCCAAGGGATCCTCTTAAAATTCCTCTTAAAATTACTTTCAACCTGTCGAACCGCATTTTTTATTCTTTGTTTTCCCTTTTCTTTTTCTTTTTCCCTTTCTCCTTCGTCTATGTTTATTCAACTACTGTATTAACCACTGTATTTGTTCCTTATTGTTTATTATAGAATGTAAAATGTACCGTAAATTGTTGACAACAACCAACCTGCACATATGTGACTAATATCGCTGACAGGCCCTGCGCGGCCTCTATTGTCCTTTCATATTTTTGTATTTCAAACTTCTGATGGTACTCAATAAAAATCTTTATATTGAAAAAAATAGATTCGTCTTGAGAAACAAAAAAACACCTATTTTACCATTTTCCAAAAATTCAGTGGGAAGGGGGCAAAAAGGGGGGTTGAATACTTTTATCAGTATACCTATATTTCAAAAACCAAAGATGTTACAGGTGGGAAATCTGGCACTTACAATCTTCTTGAAAAATAAAAAAAACACTTATTTTACCATTTTCCAAAAATCCAGTGGGGGGGGGAAGGGGGATGAATACCTTTATCACTATACCTATATTTCAATAACCAATGATGTTACAGGTGTGAAATACGATATTTACAATCTTCGTGCAGAAAAAAAATGTTTTACCATTTCCCGAATATCCAGTTAAGGGGAGTGGGGGAAAGGGATGTGAATACTTTTATCAGTATACCTATATTTCAAAAACCAAAGATGTTACAGGTGTGAAATTTGGCACTTACATTCTTCTTGAAAAATAAAAAAACACGTGATTTACAATTTTCAAAAAATCCCAAGTGGGGGGAAAGGGGGGGGTTCTACCAAAAAAACCTCAAGCTTCTTTTAAAAAATCTATTTTAACAAATCCTAAAATCCACGCGAGCGAAGCCGCGGGCAAAAGCTAGTATAATTATATATATATATATATATATATATTATACGAAATGCCGCTCATGCATAATCACGATATCTCCAAAACCGCAAAACCGTAAAGCCTACAAACTTGACATTTGGCACGTATGTTCCTCTCAGCTTCTAGGTGCTCACTAAGAAAAGATTTTTCAAAATGACCAGAGCATTAGTTATTAACACGCTCTGATTCTAAGGAGTTATGCTCCCCCTCCCCACCTGACAAAAAAAAAACTGTTCCAACTGCCACTTGCGTCACATGCCGTTATCTCAGTTCAAACTGGCAGACATTAGTGACATATTTGCAAAACTTCAAAATGGGTTAAAAAAAAATCTCTCATTGAACCATAACGTTTACAATGCAGATGTGTCATACCCACTCCCTTAGGCCCCGATCACACTGTTCAAGTGTACATCTTGCCGCGCGATGTCGCACGTCGCAGAAGCATGTCGCTGGTACATGACCCTTTTTTTGCGATTTGCTATCTGCGATTTTGCGATTTGTATTGGTGGTGCTTTGCAAAAAAAAAATCGCACAAAACAGCGATGTCGCGTGACATTATCGCACCATGTCGCGAATATGAAAATCATGCGGAAAGTCGCACGATTTTCAAATCGCACAGTGTGAACGGGGCCTAAAGACTAACAATTCAATGCTCTTGAACCCAGGACATACTTGAAAGTGAGAGAAATCTCAATCTATTCTTCCTGGTAAAATAAATACTTTGCTAATAAATAAGTTACAATTTGGTACAATTTTACTGTGGAATTTAAAGATACAGAGAACCAAATATCATCACGTAGCTTACAAGGTGACATTTTTGCAAAACTTCAAAATGAATTAAAAATAAAATCTCCCATTGGACTACGACATTTACAATGCAGACGTGTGATACGCACTCCCCATCTGCATTGTAAACATTGTGGTCCAATGGGTAATTTTTTTAACCCATTTTGAACTTTTGAAAATATTTCGCTTTGGGTTGATATTTGGGGCTCTGTATCTTTAAATTCCCACAGTAAACTTGCGTATGTATGTATGTATGTATGTATATACACAAAAATGGGGGGTATCACTCAGCCTTAACTAAGCATTTCAGTGCGGTTGCGTCTCAAAATAAAATACAGAACAAAACCATGGAGAGAGCACTCCAGACAAACACATTCAAAAACCTGCAACAACAGCTCCATGCATGGGTACATAATACCAGCTTTTACCACATGGTGAAAATTTCATAACTCTGAGCTTTGCTGAATAAAATGGTGGAAATTTGGTTCGCAATGAACGGCCGTGAATTGCTTAAGCCTGCAAACAGCGTTAATGTAATCCACCCTCTGGCAGGTCCTTCATATATATATGTGTGTGAAATGCTGCTCAGGCGTAATATCACGATATCTCCAGAAATGTAAAGCCTACAAACTTGAAATTCGGCACGTATGTTCTTCTCGGCCTCTAGGTGCTCACTATCTAATAGGGATGAGCTGTTCGGTTCGGAGTTCGACCCGAACTTAGCCTGTTCGATTAGATCGCGAACCCCGAACATTTCCGGGTGTTCGCCGCATGTTCGACCACAATGCATCACAATGGACCACAATGGACCACAATGCATTTTCCCACTGGCCTGAAGCTCATAATTGGCTACAGCCTTGCACCTGACCACAGGTCTGGTGCAAGACAGGTTCAACAGTATGCCAATCACGGCTCAGAGTCCTGATGGGGCAAATTTTGCCCAATCATGGGCTCACAGAGCTAAGTCCCGCAGCACACTATATAACATTTCCACGCATAGCTTCAGCATGCATTTTGAGAGGAGATTTCAGAGGAGATAGTTGTGTGTTGTTACTGCCGGTGTGCCACGCTACTGTGGGGGTCTGGGGGGGGTCTCATTTCTACCAAATATCAGGGAATTGAGGTGATGTGTGTCTTGTCACTGTGCCAGCAAGTTTTTTGGGGGTTTACAACTTTCTTTAAAACATTTGTGAATTGAGGTGATCTGTGTCTTGTCACACAGCCAGTACCACACAGTATTTTGGGGCTCACTAATTTCTACAAAACATTTGGGAATTATTATAATCCGTGTGTTCTCACTGGCTGCCACCCATCAAGGGGTCTCACTGATTTATAGGAGGTGTCTGAGACTTGTAATCTGTGTCTTGTCACTGGCTGCCAGCTATCAGGGTGTCTCACTAAGTTATACCAGAGTTCTTTAAATCTTTATACCAGAGTTGAATCAGAGTTCTGTATATATTAATCTATATATCACTCACCATGTCTGAAAGAACAAAAAGGACAGACAGACGCTCCCAGACACCGATAAGAGGGCAAGCAGCCCCTGGGTCGGGAGGCTCTGCCTCTGGTCATTGGGGACGTGGTGCATCCTCTGCAGGGGCACGCTTGTCCTTTCTAACTGGTGCTGGCCGTCTTAAGCAGCAACAACATACAGAGGACTTGGTGAATTGGCTAACCAGGCCATCCTCATCCTCCGAGTCCTGTGCCAGCCAGGCTTCTAGTGCTTTACAGTCCACCTCAGCTGCCAAAGCATCTAATGCAGCCTCCATGTCCACAGCTACTCCTGCGTAGCCTCGCTATCACACACGGAGGAGTCAGCTGAATTGTTTGACTACAATGACAGTGACATGCTGCTTGAGGATGCGCAGCAAGTACAGTGCTCTGATTCAATATCTGAGGTTGAGGAAGGGAGTATAATCAACCTAGAGGAAGGGGGTGCCAGTGATGACACACAAATAACTGGCACTCATGTTGCCATAGCAGCTGCAGCATACTGCCAAGTTGGCTCCAGTGACAAGGAGATAGGGGGTGATGACCATGATGATGTCACTGACTCTACCTGGGTGCCTGATCGAACAGAGGAATTAAGTGAGGAAGAGGGGGAGGAGGAGGCACAGCAAACATGAGGCACAACATCCTCTGTGACCAACCGTAGCACTAGCCAGTCCAAGGCATCACATATCAGAGCTGCTCCGGTGCAGAGCGCTGTTGTCTCAAAGAACACATGCAGGAACTCTGTTGTCTAGGAGTTCTTTAAGAAATGTGCAGTAGAGCGCAGCATTGCTATTTGTAATCTAAGTCAGATGAGGCTTAAGCATGGGAAAGATACCAGACACTTGGGTACCACGTGCTTGAGGCGACATATGAACAACTGCCACACATCCCGTTGGCGCAAAACTTTGCGTAGGTCCTCCTCATCTGTCTCTACCCCCACTGTATGTCCTGCCATGTCATTGCCTACAACCTCCACCGACAGGGATGATGCTACAGTAATGGATGTACCAGGTCCTTCCTCACAATGTGAAATCATCCCAGCAGCTGAAGATTTACGCAGTCAGATTATGTTGCTGCAGCTGCTGCAGCGTAAGAAAAAATATAGTCCCAACCATCCCCAAGCACAGCGTCTAAATGCCAGCTTAGCAAAATTACTCACATTGCAGCTGCTGCCTTTCCAGCTGGTGGACTCTGCTCCCTTCCGTGAATTTGCTGAATGTGCTGTACCACAGTGGCAGGTTCCAAAACGCCATTACTTTTCATGTAAGGCCATTCCAGCACTATACCAGCATGTGGAAGACAATGTTATCCAGTCATTGGGAAAAGCAGTCAGCAGCAAGGTGCATGTGACTTTAGACATGTGGTCCAGCCAGCATGGACAGGGTCGTTACATTTCCTTCACGGCACACTGGGTAACTCTGATTGCAGCTGGGAGGGATCCAAGACGGGGCTCTGTGCTGGAGCTTGTTCATCCACCACGCCTCCAGAAATCTGCTTGTATGAGATCTGTCTGCTCCACCACCTCTCCCTCTTCCTCCTCCTCCTCCTCCTCCTTCTCTGTCTCTGGCGAAGTGGCAGTTAAACCGACGCCTGACAGGGTCTACGCAATGGCTCAAGCAAAAAGATGTCATACTGTGCTTGAGCTGGTTTGTTTAGGGGACAGGAGCCACACCGGGCCAGAAATTCTGTCAGCTCTGCAGGGGCAGGTGCAGAGATGGTTAACACCATGCCAGCTTCGGCTGGGAATGTTCGTCTGTGATAATGGCAGCAACCTTCTCTCCGCCCTACGCAAGGGTAAATTGACGCATGTACCATGCCTAGCACACGTCCTAAATCTGGTGGTACAGCGTTTCCTAACCAAGTACCCAGGGCTGCCAGAGCTTCTCATCCAGGCCAGAAAAGTCTGCAGCCACTTCAGACGGTCATTCCCAGCAAGCGTTCGCCTGGCAGAATTTCAAAGAGAATTCCACCTTCCCACAAACCGTCTGATCTGTGACATGCCCACCAGGTGGAACTCGACATTAGCAATGCTGCAGCGTCTGCACAAGCAGCAGAGGGCCATCACCGAGTACCTGTGTGAGTATGGCACAGGGACAGGTTCAGGTCAACTTGGTTTCTTTTCCCCCCCGCAGTGGCTGATGATCAAGGATGCATGCACTGTACTGTCACCATTTGAGGAGGCAGCAAGGATGGTGAGCAGGGACAGTGCATGCATTAGTGACACAATTCCTTTAGTGTTCCTGCTGGAGCACACTCTGCAGGGAATTATAGATGTGGCTCTAGAGGCAGAGCAGCGGGAGGAAGAGGAGGCCTTCCCTAGCTCTCAAGGCCCCAGTCTTTCTGCAGACAGCATTCCAGCGGGTCCTACTCAGATCAGACAGGAGGAGGATGAGGAGGCAGAATATTTAAAGTAGTGGGGGCATTGAAGGTGGGGATTCCTCAAGGGAGGGTTTTGTGTGCCCAGAAACACCAGGGCTAGTGCATGGCTGGGAGGAGGAAGTGCACGATACGGTCAGCCTCATTGACCAGGAAGACTCGGAAGCTAATGCCACCTCCAACCTACGCTGCATGGGCTCCCTAATGATGCAAAGCCTGCTAAATGACCCCAGTATCCATGCTATCAAGGAGAGGGATCATTACTGGTTGGCAACCCTTCTTGATCCACGATACAAGGGTAAAGTTGCAGAGCTCATCCTGCCCACACAGAGGGAGCACAGGATGAAAAAACTTGAGGATGCTCTAAAGCGACACTTGTGTAACACCTTTCCAGGCACTGGTAGATTACCAAGTGCTGACACACGTGCTTATGAGGCTGCGGATGATCAGAGGAATAGTGGTGAAGGCCAGGGCCGCTTGACTGATGCATTTTTAAATTTTTTTAGTCCTCGACGCCGAGGGACGTCAAATGTAGGCACCCATTGCCAGCGTCTTCACCATATGGTGCAGGACTACCTAGGTGCAAGGGCAGACCTGGATACCTTTCCAGCAGATGATCCACTGGCTTACTGGGTGTTGAGATTGGATCACTGACCAGAACTTAGCCTATTGGCTATGCAGCTACTAGGTTGCCCTTCATCTAGAGTGCTTTCCGAAAGGACGTTCAGTGCCGCTGGAGGTTTTGTCACAGACAAAAGAGTGCGTCTGTCCACCGACTCTGTAGACCGGCTGACATTTATAAAAAGGAATCAGTCATGGATCAGCAGCTATCAATCCCCTTATGCTGAAGTAATGGAATAGATCGGGGATGTCCTCTTCTGCATTCACAAAACCTCCAGCACTGAACTCTTCCACAATACCACAAAAGGGTTACGGTGTGAAGGCACTTGCTGCCATGAAAGGCACAATATTTGGCTGCACTGACGCCTGTGCCAGATTTATATCATTTTATTTTTTTGAACCGCAGGGTCCAACCCTGCACTCTTCCACAATACCACAGAGTGGTTACTGTATTATGATGGCACTTGCAGGCCTGGCACCAAAAGCACAATATCTGGGTGCACTGACGCCTTGACCAGAATCATATCTTTTCGATATAGGACCACATGGTCCACCCCTGCATTCTTCCACAATACCACAGAGGGGTTACTGTATGATGACACTGGCTGGCCTGGCACCAAAGGCACAATATCTGGGTGCACGGATGCCCATTACCAGATAAAAAAAAATTCAATATAGGACCGCAAGGTTCCCCCCTGCATTCTTCCACAATACTACAGAGGGGTTACTGCATGATGATACTTGGTGGCCTGGCAGTCTTGCACCAAAGGCAGAATATCAGGGTGCACTGACACCTTAACCAGATGCATATCTTAATAATATGGGACTGCAAGGTTCACCCCTTCATTCTTCCACAATACCACAGAGGGGTTACTGTATGATAGTACTTGCAGGCCAGGCACCAAAAGCACAATATTTGGGTGCACTGCCACTGACGCCTGTATCAGATTCATATCCTCAGAGGGGTTACGGTGTAACGGCACTGTTGGGGATGCTAAAGGACCAATTTTGAAGCACCTATTGTTACTTTCATCCAAAGCCTGCATAAGTTTCACAATAATTTAGCCCAAAAAATCAGTAAACTTTTTCTGCGTGTATGAAAATGTCTCCTCTTTTCATACAGACTGCCGCCCCAAGCAGTTGTTTATGGATAGATTAAAGGAAAAGCATTTACCGTCATTTCAAACGTCATTTGTTTTTAAGTGTTTCTATACATCCTATAAATCCGCCACTTCACGGGCAGGTTATGGGGACCTCCTAGGCACGATATTTGAAGGAATTTTTTGTTTTTATTTTTAAGCCTTATTTCATGGAAACTCACTGTCCCTTTTAAAAACGTTTTTTTTAAAACTTTTTGTCCTTGTTTCCTGTCCCCCAGGGCACTACCCGGACCCCCATACACCTTTTATGGCAAATATCTAGCATATACAGTTGTGTTCAAAATTATTCAACCCCCAATGCTGTAAAGGGTTTTAGGGAATTTAGTGTACATTTGTAATTGTATTCAGAATGAAATCCTACAAGGACTTTTTAAAGAACCATATGCAACTAAAATGACATCAATTGGTTTTGTAATACAGTAGTAAATGTTTCTTTTGTGAATTCTTCATTGACACAATTATTCAACCCCTTAAAGACTACCACTCTGAAAAACAGAGGTTCATTCAAGTGTTTTCAATCAGGTATTGAAAACACCTGTGGATGTCACGGAGCAGCAATAAAGCATAATAAGCACCAATTAGGCAGCTTTAAAATGACTGTGATACTCAGCTCCTTCTAGACATTTACTGGTGTGGTTACAAACATGGTGAAGTCAAGAGAATGGTCCAGGAAGACAAGAGAAGAGGTGATTACTCTTCACAGGAAGGGCAATGGCTATAAGAAGATTGCAAAGATGTTAAACATACCAAGAGAGACCATAGGAAGCATCATTCGCAAATTCAAGGCAAAGGGCACTGTTGAAACGCTACCTGGTTGTGGCAGAAAGAAGATGCTGACTTTGACTGCTGTGCGCTACCTGAAGCGTAGAGTGGAGAAAAGTCCCCGTGTGACTGCTGAGGAACTGAGAAAAGATTTGTCAGATGTGGGTACTGAAGTTTCAGCTCAGACAATGTGGCGCACACTGCGTAATGAAGGCCTCCATGCCAGAACTCCCAGGCGCACCCCCTTGCTGTCTCCAAAGAATAAGAAGAGTCGACTGCAGTATGCCAAAAGTCATGTGGACAAACCACAGAAGTTTTGGGATAGTGTTCTGTGGACTGATGAAACAAAATTAGGACTGTTTGGGCCCATGGATCAACGCTATGTTTGGAGGAGGAAGAACAAGGCCTATGAAGAAAAGAACACCTTGCCTACTGTGAAGCATGGCGGGGGGTCAATCATGCTTTGGGGCTGTTTTGCTTCTGCAGGTACAGGGAAGCTTCAGTGTGTGCAAGGTACCATGAATTCTCTTCAGTACCAGGAGATATTGGATGACAATGTGATGCAGTCCGTCACAAACTTGAGGCTTGGGAGACGTTGGACCTTTCAACAGGACAATGATCCCAAGCATACCTCCAAGTCCACTAGAGCATGGTTGCAGATTAAAGGCTGGAACATTTTGGAGTGGCCATTGCATTCACCTGACTTAAATCCGATTGAGAACCTCTGGGGGGACTTAAAGAAAGCAGTTGCAGTGCGCAAGCCTTTGAATGTGACTGAACTGGAGGCTTTTGCCCATGACGAATGGGCGAAGATACCCGTAGATGGCTGCAAGACACTTGTGTCAAGCTATGCTTCACGTTTAAAAGCTGTTATAACTGTAAAAGGATGTTGTACTAAGTACTAAGATTGAATGTCACTTGGGGGTTGAATAAAACTGATAATGATGTGAGCACAGAAAAGACATTTGTGGTTATTTCATTATAAATGTTATGTTATATTTGTCTGACCTACACGTGCCTCTTTGATTTAATTGTAAGCAACATGACTGAATGATCAAAATCAATGTCAAACTGGCCAAAACACTCAATTTCAGTGGGGGTTGAATAATTTTGAACACAACTGTATGCCCTCTTGAAGGGCACTCTAAAAAACGAATTTTCAGCCCCTTTGACTTGCATGGAGTTCGAGATCGGGTTCGGGTTCGGACCCGAACATATGGGAAGTTCGGATTCAGGCCCGAACCGAACTCGGGGGGGTGTTCGGCTCACCCCTACTCACTAACAAAGGATTTTTCTAAATGATCATCAGAGCATCAGTTATTTAACACTCTCTGATGCTAACGAGTTATACTCCCCCTCCCCACCTGAAAATAAATCTGTTCCAACTGCCACTTGCCTCACATGCCGTTATCTCCGTTCAAACTGGCAGACGTTGCACTCCTTCAATCAGGAGCAGTCTGGGGATCCTTACAGCACTAAACCTAAGCTACCACACCAACATGTCCACACCTTCCACCTATGGAACTGCTTCAGAAATCAAGGTGACGGGGGATCAGTGGCGTCGCTACGTGGGGGCGGGGGGTGCGGCCCGCACCAGGTGACACCCGCCCTAAGGGTGACACCAAAGCAGTGGCGGCTCTTTAATTAAGCACTTACTGGGCCTCGCGCAGCCGCCTAATCTGCATAATCAGGCAGGCAGCATTAATTGGGTTTCTTTCAGCCGCATTTTTATTTCCGTCTGGCCGCAAGAGAAATCACCACTCGGCGGCATCCTGATAACGTTTGCACATGTGATGGCGCCGGCGGATCACATGACATCCGGTCGCGTCGCACCTTTCCTTCGCACTCATTCCACGCAGGAAACACGCGGCAGCACAACACGTGCAGGAGCAGCAGCCGTAGTTCACGTGACGCTCTGACGCGGCACCATCGGGTCGGCGCCGCATGACGAGAGAGGGAGTCGGACAGCCAGGGGAAAGAGCAGAGCTGCAGAGGCCCCACTGTTTTGGATTACCCGTCCGGAGGAGGATTGCATGCTGGTGCTGCACAACGCTTTGACTGTGAGTGAGCGGCGTTTCTGACCGAAACCCCAACAAAAACTCAAACACTGCCCCTCAGGCACCCAGATTGACCCTCAAGGCACCCAGGGGGGCCCCAGAGGCCCAGAGAGGGGTCCAGGCACCCAGAGAGGAGCCCAGCCAGGCGCACAGAGAGAGGCCCAGGCACCCACAGAGGTACTTAGTGGCCATGGCACTGCCCCCCCAGACCCAGAGGCCCCAGAGACACAGGCACCCTACAGGACACAGACACCCAGAGACACAGGGCCTATATATATCCATATGTGAGCTGGGACACTATATATCCATATCTGAGCTGGGGCAATATATCCATATGTGAGCTGGGGCACTATATATCCATATCTGAGCTGGGGGCAATATATTCATATGTGAGCTGGGTCAATATATATTCATATGTGAGCTGGGCAATATATCCATATCTGAGCTGGGTCAATATATATTCATATGTGAGCTGGGCAATATATCCATATCTGAGCTGGGCAATATATCCATATCTGAGCTGGGGCAATATATATTCATATGTGAGCTGGGGGCAATATATTCATATGTGAGCTGGGGCAATATATCCATATCTGAGCTGGGTCAATATATATTCATATGTGAGCTGGGCAATATATCCATATCTGAGCTGGGCAATATATCCATATCTGAGCTGGGGCAATATATATTCATATGTGAGCTGGGGGCAATATATATCCATGTGTGAGCTGGGGCAATATATATCCATGTGTGAGCTGGGGCAATATATATCCATGTGTGAGCTGGGGCAATATATATCCATGTGTGAGCTGGGGCATTATATCCATGTGTGAGCTGGGGCAATATATATCCATGTGTGAGCTGGGGCAATATATATCCATGTGTGAGCTGGGGCAATATATCCATATGTGAGCTGGGGCAATATATCCAGAGCTGCGGGGGGCAATATATATCCAAGTGTGCCTTCACTTTCACTGACTTCGAACAGGCACCGTACATGCTGGCAGTTCGCCAAAATTTGTGTGTGAGCATATGAGAGAGCTCCACAGCAATAAACCTCACAGTAATGTGCGCTGTGCAAGAGCATTCAGTGTTATATGGAAGTACTGACTTATGAGTAAGAGTAGTGAAAAAAAATCCGTAAAACTCGTGGGGGGGGGGTGACACCATAACTTACCGCACCGGGTGACACCAACCCTAGTGACGCCACTGCGGGGGATATATTGTCTTATGAGTTTCAATCACCCACCACCAGCACTGAGCCAACAGATTGTGAACCAAATTTCTCCTGCATAGTGTCCCAGCCCCAAATCACATCTTACACTGATCTCAGTTCAGACTCATCTCCAAATCAGTGAGGCTGTAATAAAGTTTGCATCTAATAACCCCTTTGTTAATAAATTGCAAATGAGATCAATGCCTTGGACTAGTAAGGATTTGTCTGGTTTTAAATATGAACCTCAGATTATTTACTCCAGGGAAAAGGTTGTTGATCTCGGACCTACTGTAGGTTACCTTGTATCTAGTGCCGTGCTCTGAAGTGGCAGGATGAGAGTCCCGGGATGTGCTACAGTGGCGGGAAAGTCCAGATCCCTCCCGTTCAGCTCTACCCTGAACCCTTACACAGCCTTCTGGCCCACCAGCATCCAATGGCAAAGCACTTTCTGCTGCCCGGAAGTACAACAGATGCTTCCAAATGATGTCTTTTGGAGACAGAGAGGTGAAGGAGGTAAACTTTATGCCAACATTCAAAGTGAAGGGGCAGGTCTACCACAGGATAGGGAGTATCGTAGCAGGGCCAAAGCAGCATCATTCATTTCTGCAGATTATACTTTGTTGGTGATGACAATGAGAGGGACATCCATTGATAATCATCATACCTTATGTGTTTCAATCACCAACTACCACTAAGTCAACAGATTGTGACCCTAATATCTCCTGCATAGCGCGACGTTTCGTCACGAAGCAAGGGTAGTAAGTAATACAATTAAAAACATACATGTTCAATATTATTTGACCCTTAAATGCATTAGGGCTTCATCAGGAATCTTGCATTTGTTGATTTTATGAACGTACATTGCACAAGCCTGCCAAAACATCAATGCATCCAATTTTAGCATGACCTTCTCAAATGTGCCCTACTGACTGCTCTTATGAGATGAACACACATTCCTTTGGGGTCAGTAACCATTGCTAAAATATTGTGAGTTTCATGTAATCCCCTTGGCTGCAGAAGATATGTAGGACGTCATGGGGATTTCCCACAGAATGTGGAGGACATCCTCCACAGTTCATGGTTTGTGCAGCCTTCGACGGAGAACTACTCGGGTCTGGGGAGAATCCTGCTCTGTTCTGACTTCCTGGAAATCAGACCACGACTTGGGACCTCCTCTCGCCTACCGACATCATTGTGCATGGTCGTGATGATGTCAGAAATGTACCTCCCTCCAACCAGGCAGGAAAATCCCTATAGAGGAGATACAGGGGTTCTTTGGACCCCTGTATTTCCGGAACCGTAAAAGACACAGGGTCATGCCTGGTATCATACCATATAATACCAAACATGACAATGTTTTCTTTAGCCCTTTCACTGCTGAGACATTTCACATCCATGTGCTGAGCTAATTTTTACCGCTTTGCTCATCATGTTTAAACGCGATTTGAAGTCCCGTTTTATTATACAACAATATTATAGATCCTTTTTTCCGGAAGACTCGGCGGAATCAAAATATATCATTATTATATGTATACGTCATGCCCTGCCTGAATATTATAACAAAAAATGCGATAAAATTGAATTTTCAATCGTCTACAGTGTGTAAAGTGTTTTTTTCACATTTTATCATCCGAGCCTTTGCATTTATATTTTCTATGGGGTGCACTTGTTAAAAAAATTAGAAATGGGGACTCGTTAATTTTTTTTGGAGAAAATTATGTGATTTTTAGCAAACCCTCCCATAGAAGAAAAACTATTAGTGCAGCATCATTGTTCCCATTATAACTGAAATGGGAACAATATTGCTGCATTAATAAAAATAACAAAAAAAAATCATGTTTTTTTCTTTTAATTTTTATGTTCTTCTTAATTTAACATGGTCACCTTTGGTATCATTGGAAAGGCAATGCTCTGGCCTTTCGAATGACACCAAACTTGACCCTCTAGGTGCCACCACTCAGGGGTTATGGGGGTTCAAATTAACCCCCTGTCACCACCATGGGATTTCCTTAGGAAATCCCTGAGCAGGTAGGGGTTCCCCGGCTAACTCACGTCATCGTGCCGTGCATGATGATGTCAGGTGACGAGAGTGGACCCGGAGGTAGAGCTGCCATCCAAGATGGCAGCTCCCCACCGGAACGAGGCCGCAGACCTTTTTTCCGGAAGGTTGTACCTACTCAAACAACCTCTGACCGATCAACCTTAGGACCTATGCTAGGTCCTATATCAAGTGAGTACATACATGTAATGGTATTGATATATCTAAACATACAGTATTGCACTATGTCCTTTACCTTCTACAACTAGGGGTCCCGAGGACTGAATATTCGCAAGAGTTGTTGGGCGACTGGGATAACAACCCACAAGTACGTGATCCAGAGCCGATCGGGGCTCTTTAAGACTAATTGACATTCCCACCACACATGGATAAAAGTTCCCTTTTGACCACAATCTCTCCAGCATACATGAGATGTGGTTCTACCCATAGGACAGAGTTGGACAGAAGTCATATACCAACGAAACAGCATTTTAAAAGATTGCTCCTGGTGACATACTCAAATAGAAGACTGGCCTATAGCTTCCCATATTTCTTCCCATTCTTCTCCAGGTATGCCCTTATTCAAATCCACCTCCCATCAGCTGCACTACTTCAAATCTCCCCACTCTTTCGAATTAGAACATAGATTTTAAATACAGAAGGGATATCAGCCCTTTCGGGACACTACCACCCAGACATAAGGATTCAAAGTGTGTAAGCGGCTTCCCTGCCACAGCATATCTATTACTGGAATCCATGAAATGTTTATGTTGAGAAAAATGAAAATGATCTAATGGGCGTAGCTGGCGGTCCTCACTCAAACGTTCAAATGTACGTTTACCACCTCGCCACACCATGTTCCTCAAGCGACCTAAGCCAGCGGCTTCTAAAGCAGAAAAGTCACCCGGCTGCATCCCAGGGGGAAATTCACGGTTCCTATATAGAGGCGCCAGTGAGGATGGATGTGAAATTTAGTTCTATTGTGTTGTATAGGTTTCCTGAGATAAGAGATGGTACCTAAATGAGAGTGACATGTAGAGAGTAAAATATTTTCCTAAGTAACCAAAACATGAGAAAAACGTGTTAAAGTGTCTCTTTAGGCTAGGGTCAGACGAAAGCATTTTTCCCCGCGAACGTAAAAAAGTGCGTCTGAACGAATTGACGTATTTTTTCACGTAATGCGCGAAAACGGTCATACGATGCGCATTTTTCGTGCGTGATCTTTTCGGATCGTCAATAAAACTCTTTTTGCGTCTGGACGTTATGTAGGCTGGACATTAGCAGTGTCTGACATCTCCTAATCACGCAAACACGCCTCTATGCCGCAGCTGCGCACTCTGTACGTCCGTACTAGCGGTTCGGCGTTCTCGAAAAAATGCGTTCGTTTTCCACTTGCGTTGCGCGGCCGGACTTTCATGCGACCGTACTTCGTAGATTGGCCGTCATTGCCCGTCATCTGCTTCTAGTGCGGCCGTAATTATGTGCGCCAGAACGCACGTTAAAAGTGCGCTGGTCTGACCCCAGCCTAAACTAACAGAAAAATTATTGTCTTGTTCGTATTCACATTATAGGTTGAAAAAGTATGTGAAGTCTTAGCCTAATAACCTCTGCAAATGCCGATTAGAGTTGGAAATTGGTAATCCTGATGTAAAATTAGTGAAATTATATTGGAGGCATGGGTTAGAACTACTTTGGCAAACAAAGTTTTAGTTTATTTCTTGTAGCATGGATTATAAGGGTTATTAAAAGAGCACCGATATGTCGCCAACATTTCTTTGCTCTTTCGTTCCCCTTTGGGGAATCAAATTCCCCAACCCATCTGTGAATTCAACATTCACCGCAGAGTCCACAGACTGCAGAGAATATATCCAAAAAATCTGTTGCAATACTGCCGAAAAATCACCTATAATTCGCTGGAAAAAACTGCAGCTGATACAATCCGAAGTAATGGATCACTTTGAACTGCCACAAAACAAAACACACCGAACACGTCTGAAAAAAGCCGAAAGGTGTAAAAAAAAAAAAAAAAAAAAAGCAAAAGACAAAACTATTGAGAGTGCCAAAGTTGAAACGCTGTTTGGAAAAAAAACGCTGAACGAAAATATCTGGAATTAACATATAAGGTCCTATGAATGATAATGAAAATGTCTGTTACAGGAAAAAAAACAAACACTATTTGAAATAAATTTGCCGAAAAAAAATCCTGAAAAATGCCTAAAAAGATCCTAAAAATCAAATAAATAAAGAGACTTTTTGCTGTAGATTAAACAGTTTATTAGATATTGAATTTTTTTTTAAATAATTTTAACATTTAAACTTCTAGGATTCTCCTGATTAAACCTGCCGAATGAAACCAAGCATCAGGGCATTTCTCTGCTGTTCAGTGTTCTCTGACTAGGTTAACCATTGCTTCTCTATAGGGAATTTCACTGCCCTCGAACGGCTACCGTATTTGCTGGCAATCCACCAAAATTTGGCAAACTGCCTGCTTTCTGAATAGCCGAATGGCCAGGAAATGTCACCGTACGGGGAAATTCAATGTTCCTGACATTTCAGCTCTCTGAATAACCCCTTATGTCTCTTTGGCTGAAACCAATCTCTGATACCGATTTATATCTATATCTGCCACATATTACAGGTTTATGCAAGTTGTGTTTCAATTTCTATAAATACGGTCCCTCATTTAACATAATTGTAACTATTGAGTACAAGCCTATTCTAGTATTTAATAACTTTTGTAGATATCTTGTTGCCACCCTCTCCCTGATTACAGCATAGGGTACTGCTACTTCTTTCATGTTATTGTAGTTTCAGAGCTTTTTCTAGTGGTGTGATATAGTTTTAACCTCTACACATACCTCTACTTTTTATGTTCAGTAACTGCTGTAGCTATAGGTTTGGTCCTCCGCCAGAAAATGTAACGACTTGTTCACAAACATTCAAGAAACCGTAGTAATTGTTTCCCATGACTATAGCTGAAAGAAATTTGTCCTGGAAACATCAATAGCATACTGTATATTTTAATGCTATTTACTTTTTGGCACTTGACTGTTCTCTTAACTGT
The DNA here is from genome assembly GCA_009667805.1 of Leptobrachium leishanense. NCBI lineage: Eukaryota > Metazoa > Chordata > Amphibia > Anura > Megophryidae > Leptobrachium > Leptobrachium leishanense. The sequence goes on along the minus strand of CM019070.1, from coordinate 73,920,659 downwards.
TTTAGTAGAAGAACAGAATATCCATTAATTTAATTCCACTAATGGGCGGAGGAAAATGTTTAGACAAGTCTGTGTGGATCTATTGTGTTGTATAGGTTTCCTGAGATTGAGGATGGTAGCTGAATGAGAGTGACATGTATAGAATAAAATGTTTTCCTAAGTAACCATACATGAGAAAAACATGTGTTAAAGTGTCTCTTTAACTAAGAACATATAAATTATTGTCTTGATCTTATCCACATTAAGGCAGGCGTCAGACGAACGCAGTGATCACGTCCATGTTGCCGCACAGTTTAATGTCCATCGTAGCATAGAATCATGAGCAATAGAGACCCACACACTTACAGGGTTATTCAAAGAGAATCGAAAAGTCCCAGCACGTTCGGTGACTTTTCGTTCTCCTCAATTCGGTTCGATTTGGCGATCCCATTTCGGCGACCCTGCGGTGTATGCAGCAAGCACCACATGGTCCCCGAATTGCAGGGAAAAGTCGCTGAAAACTCACCGCAAAACCCAGTGAAGGCACCCGAAAACCCGCAAAAACGTCTGGATTAACCCCGCCAAACACGCCGGAGAAACCTGAATAGGAGCCGATCAGAGTGCAGAGCAGCCGCCGGAAAAACCCGACACCACAGACAAATGGAGTGAGAAATAAAAAAACTGTTAGCTTAAAGGTTTGAAAAGTGAAACGCTGTTTGCGAAGAAACTACGGAGCGAAAATGTCTGAAATTTACATATGAGGTCCAATGGATGATAATAAAAAGGGCTGTTACAGAAAAAAGAAAAGTTTAAAATCTAAATAGACTTTTTACTGCAGAATATAATAAATGGTTTATTAGATATTGAATTAAAATGGAAATATTTTTAACATTGAAGCCTATGGGATTCACCTGAATAAATCTGCCGTATGAAGTCACCAAATGGCAGGGCATTTCGGCAACTTTTCACTGCTGGTTTTTGTGCTCTGAATAGAGGAAGCTATAGGGAATTCACTGCCCTCGAACAGGCACCGTATGCAGTGGCGTCATAACGTGGGGGCGGGGGGTGCGGCCCGCACCAGGTGACACCCGCCTTTAGGGTGACACCGTCACCCTAAGGGCGGGTGTCTCACCCTCCGCCGCGTATTCGCTCCCTGCGAGCGTCCGAAGCATGCAGCTTCGGCGCTCGCCTGGGAGGAAACCCGTCACCAGCCAATCGCGGCTGGTCACGCGGCTCCCAAAGGCGAGCGCCAAAACTGCGCGCCGCCGGATGCTCAGAAGGAGCGAACACGCGGTGGAGGTGAGCTGGGGCTGCTATTCATGAGGTGCTGGGGCCGTTATCCATGAGGTGCTGGGGCCGCTATCCATGAGGTGCTGGGGCCGTTATCCATGAGGTGCTGGGGCCGCTATCCATGAGGTGCTGGGGCCGCTATCCATGAGGTGCTGGGGCCGCTATCCATGAGGTGCTGGGGCATATCCACGAGGTGCTGGGGCATTATCCATGAGGTGCTGGGGCATATCCATCTGCTGGGGCATTCCATGTGCTGGGGCATATCCATGAGGAGCTGGGGCATATACATGAGCTGCTGGGACAGTATCAAGCTGCTGGGGCATATCCATGAGGTGCTGGGGCATATCCATGAGGTGCTGGGGCATATCCATGAGGTGCTGGGGCATATCCATGAGTAGCTGGGGCATTATCCATGAGGTGCTGGGGCATATCCATGAGGTGCTGGGGCATATCCATGAGGTGCTGGGGCATTATCCATGAGGTGCTGGGGCATTATCCATGAGGTGCTGGGGCATATCCATCTGCTGGGGCATTCCATGTGCTGGGGCATATCCATGAGTAGTTGGGGCATATACATGAGCTGCTGGGGCATATACATGAGCTGCTGGGGCATTATCCATGAGGTGCTGGGGCATATACACGAGGTGCTGGGGCATATCCACGAGGTGCTGGGGCAGTATCAAGCTGCTGGAGCATATACATGAGGTGCTGGGGTCATATCCATGAGGTGCTGGGGCATATCTGTGACGGAACGGCCGCCACTATACCGTAGCGCGGTACAAAATTTAAAAAATTTTGTTTTAGTATGGTGTATTAAAGAATTCGTTAGGTTGTATTTTTATAAGTTCCCCCTGTAATTCTCCCCATGGTTGACCTGTTCCCCGCCTGTCCACAGCCCCGGGAAGACGCCCGGTCTGAGAATGCCTCGAGCCGCCGCTGACTGTCTCTGCCAAGCCGCCCAAACTTGCCCACCTTGCCCCGCAGCGTGGAAACCACACAGAAGAGCGCTTCTTGGCCAGTGGGCTCCTAAAAATAGGTGCTTACGGGGGTGCGAATTACAGAACGAAACACCCCGAGAAACCCGAACGCCGACCAGGGATCCCTCGCTGGGAGCACGGCTGGCAACCAGTGACTCTTGCTCGGGTACAGCTGCCGAACTTTCCCCCTTCGCAGCTCGGGCTCCGTGTATCCGATCCGGGCGCTTTTTGGACTGAACCAGCCCCCGGACCCGAGCTACCAGGCTGTACCCCCAGCATGCCGCCGCTCCCAGGGGATCACCCCGAAATCCCTGTTAAAATCCCAAACTCGGGCAGAAAGCCACAAGGAGCGCTCACACCACAGGGGGGGCCGGGCGCTGGGCAGACAGGGAGAGGGTCTGGGAGGGGGGAACAGACGAGCTGGCGCCGAGACCTGAGATAAGGGCTGCGCACCGTAGGGGTTCCCCCAGGTTAACCCAGGCAGATTGGGCTATGGCTTGAGGTACAAACACAGATCACTGCAGGAGGACTGAGGGTGGGCCAGGGGAGAACAATGGTTTCATTTCTCATAAATAACCCTGTATTCTCCATGTTAAAAAAACTCATTCCTGTTTGAACCTTTACTCTTGCCTCGGCTAGTAATTGGGGATAACAGGGCTTGGGGAACCGCGACGCTGCAAGGACCGTGGAAAGAAACGCTGGATGACCCCCGAATCCCTACTGCCCGCTACCCCTGACTCTACACCCCAGACCAGTTTGGCGCTGACGGCGGATCTACCCGGGCAGGGTAGCAGGGATCCGCTACAATATCCATGAGGAGCTGGGGCATATCCATGAGGTGTTGCGGCATATCCATGAGCTGCTGGGGCAGTATATCCATGAGCTGCTGGGGCAGTATATCCATGAGCTGGGGCAATATATCCATGAGCTGGGGCAGTATATCCATGTGCCTGGGGCAGTATATCCATGTGCCTGGGGCAAAATCCATGAGAGGAGCTGGGGCAGTATATGCATGAGAGCAGCTGGGGCAGTATATGCATGAGAGCAGCTGGGGCAGTATATGCATAAGAGCAGCTGGGGCAGTATATGCATGAGAGGAGCTGGGGCAGTATATCCATGAGAGGAGCTGGGGCAATATCCATGAGAGGAGCTGGGGCATATCCATGAGAGGAGCTGGGTCATATCCATGTGTCCTGGGGGCAGTATCCATGAGAGCTGGGGCAATATATCCATGTGTGAGCTGGTCTGGGGCAATATATCCATGTGTGAGCTGGTCTGGGGCAATATATCCATGTGTGAGCTGAGGTGCAATATATCCATATGTGAGCTGGGGCAATATATATGCATGGGTGAGCTGCTGGGGCAATATATATCCATGGGTGAGCTGCTGGGGGCAATATATAACTGTGAACTGGGGCAATATATCCATATGTGAGCTGGGGGTAATATATATCCATGGGTGAGCTGCTGGGGGCAATATATATCCATTACTGATTTAGGAGTAAGAGTAGTTAAAAAAAATCTGTAAAACTCAGGGGGGGTGACACCAACCCTAGTGACGCCACTGACTGTATGTGCAGGCAATTCGCCAACATTTGGCGAACTGCCTGCTCTCTGGGTAGCCGAATGGCCAAGAAAGGTGTCAGGGTGGCACCTGGTATACGCCGTGGTGGGACCCATGTACGGGTGGTTAGAGCCCTTTAGGCAGGGATATACTGGAGGTACCTGAGAGTAAGTTGGCTGAGGCAGGTTTGAGTCCGTGCCGAGGTACAAAGGGAGCAGGCAAAAGAGTAGTCAGGACGGTCCATGGATCAAAGGGCTGGCAGCAAGGAGACAATATCGGTGGGTTAATCAGGGTCTGGTACACGGTTATCAACAGAGACAAGAAGGCAGGTCTGAATAGTACAAGGTGAGACTTGACAATTCAAAGCCAAGTTGCACAGGGGGAGGATACTCTTTTATTGATAGACAAGAGGGTGTGGTGTGTGTTTGGTGCTACTTTGGTTTTAACCCCTATCAGTGCTGGACAGGTCCGAAGCAGCACTTTTCATGGATAGCACTGATTGTTGCGCACACGGGTGCTGATCCCTGACAGAATCCCCTCCCGAAAGAACGGCCACTGGACGATCCTCACTTGACTGGAAGATGGGCACCGGTGGGCAAGGGGAATAAGTCCATGTCGCTGTCACCTGGTCCCAGGTGGGTAAGACAAAGGAGCCCTGGACTGTATAGGGTCCTGGTTCTTCATGTAAAAGGCCTGAGCACATAGACCTATCAAAAATCAAGGAGAGACCTGGAAACAGATGGGCATGAATAGGGGTCAAGGGCACCTGAATACATTGTGTTCACGTAGGTAGAGGGTAGTGGGGCAAGCTGCACCAGGTCTTCAGACTCTTCAGTCAGGGGTCTTGTATGATCAGACAAAGTGTTTCTTTCGCTGGCGTCTCCGAGTCTTGGCTTTGGATGTGGTACCGGTCTTGCCCTCCAGGGTGTTCTGGACAGTGTAAATCGGCCGTCATAACAGTACCCACATGATGAGGTGGTACTGCTGCAGGACGTTCCTTTTCTTCAGGTTTGTCATCACAAGCAGGGAAATCTGGTTTAGCTGTCTAAAAAAGCAGGGAAATCTCAGTGGTTTAGCTGTCTAAAAAAGCAGGGAAATCTCTGGTTTAGCTGTCTAAAAAAGCAGGGAAATCTGGTTTAGCTGTCCAAAAAAGCAGGGAAAAATCCCAGTGGTTTAACTGTCTAAAAAAGCAGGGAAAAATCCCAGTGGTTTAACTGTCTAAAAAAGCAGGGAAATCTCTGGTTTAGCTGTCTAAAAAAGCAGGGAAATCTGGTTTAGCTGTCTAAAAAAGCAGGGAAAAATCCCAGTGGTTTAGCTGTCTAAAGCAGCAGGGAAATCTTATTTAAATCTTATTTAAAGACTTATTTAAATTCAGGTGAACATATCAACCTTGATCAAGTGTACACCAGTGTTCCCTCTAACGTGCGCGCGCGCACGGAATGCAATGACAGCGCGCACAACGTGTATTTATGCGCGCACAAGTGGCCAACCCACGAGGCTCTATACCAGGGGTGGCCGACCCGCGTAGAAAGGGGGCGCCGGAACGTCCTGCTCAGGCTGTAAGTTACAGAGCGCTCTGTCCGGCGCCTGTAACTTACAGGCTGTAGGCGCTGCGCGACGGGGAAGTTCCGGGGGAGCTCTTCGTCGCACAGCTGAACACGTACCCGCGTTCCGGCGCGATGATGACGTCACGCCGGAACGCACGTACAGGGGGCAGAGCATAAATACTCTGCGCGCGCCCGTTCTCCCGCGCTGTCAGCATCTCACCGCGGCTGTGCTTCGCGGCCCGCCGCACTCAGGAGATAAGACAAGATGGCGGCCGGACCCCGCCGGAAGATGGAGGGGAAGACTCGGCGGGCATCGCCACCTTGATTCCGGCATCTAAACAGGACATAGCGGCGCTCTTCCAAAAAATAACGGAGGTACAGGAGATCTTGGCTGGGGAGATTGTGAGAGGCTCCCAGGTGGTTAAGGCAGAAATCCAGGCCCTGGGTTCCCGCACGTCGGATTTGGAGGCCCGGGTGGAGGAGGTGGTTCAGCAGGCTAACACGTCCGCGGATGTAGTAAATCAGCTCCAGGACCGGGTGGAGGGATTAGAGAAGGCCATGGAAGATGCGTCCAACCGATCCAGACGCAATAACCTCCGATTAAGAGGCCTATCAGAGGAGGTGTCACAGGCTGCGCTGGAAACCACGGTGGTGGGCCTGTTTCAGCGGTTGTTGCCTGACCTGCCTGCTGAGAGTTTTCTAATGGACCGAGTTCATCGGGCGCTACGGGCCAGGGGCCCCCCAATTCCCAACCTCGTGATATTATCTTGAGATTGCACTATTATAAAACAAAAGAAAAAATTTTGCGAGCTAATCGCGAGCGGTGCCTGCACTATGAAGATGTGGAGCTTCAACTCTTTCAGGATCTGGCGCCGATCACCTTGGCCAGACGCCGGGACTGGAAGCCAGTGACGGCGTTGCTCCGGGCTCAAGGCCTGAAATACACTTGGGGCTTCCCGTTTCGCTTAATTGTCACCAAAGACTCTCGCACGTTCTCTTGCACGAATGTGAGTGCCCTGCCTGCGTTCATGGATCGCTTGGGTCTACAGATGCCGGATGGAGTTCGCTCCACTCTCCCGCCACAACTACAACGCCTCCCGGCGGAGTGGCAAGAAGTTGCCGATTGATCCGCCCGCAGGGCAAGATTTTTACTCTCCTTCTTCCTTTCCATGGCACGCTCCAAGAGCGGAGAGCGTGAGTAATTGCGACTTGGTCGGGTCGCCTTTTACAGTTCCAGCGACCTTTCCTTACTTTATCTCGTTTAAACCCTTTTTTATTACATGTGACTGACAGAGTGTGTTCAGGCCCCCCTGGCCGCAGAGCAATGGACTTTTTTTGGGAAAACCCACTGCTTCATCTTTATCGCCACTTGTGCTGTATTCGGCTGTTTTAAATACAGGGGATGGCTGCCCGAAGGTCGAGGGGATAACTTAGCTCACTACTAAGCATGTATTTGTTGCAAAAGTTTATACGTGTTTTGTTTGGGTTGCTGGAAGTTATGTTTGCTAGATTTACGGTTCTGCATCGTCACCTGCCGGGTGACTGGTTCTATTTGTGGGATTAGCAGGGGGTCTCCTGATTGCCCTTTGATTCCCCCCCAACGCCTGGTTTTCGGGTTTCTCCCCCAAACCAGGACATGGAATTTGATGTTAAATGTTTGTTGGTCCCCCGATGTTCCCGTTTGTCTTTTGTGTCCTCCTTTCGCTTTTTCTTGTTCTTCTATCTTCTCTTCTACCCCTTCGGTCTTTATTTCTCTCTTCTCCTCCCACCTCTATGCTGGCTTCCTTCTCTCCCTCCTTCTACTCGGGGGTGGGGCCTGTCACGGAGCCTTTTCCCCACGTTAATGCATTATGATGGCTAAGACCCTTAAGATATGGTCCCTGAATGTTAAGGGACTTAATTCCCCTGGAAAACGGCGTCTGCTCTTTCGAGAGATGCGTCGCCAACAGGTAGACATAGCCTGCCTGCAGGAAACCAGAATTCCACGGTCCGCCTCCTTCCGGCTCTCTGACAGGCGCTACTCCCAGGTGTATTCCTCGTGTGCCTCTACTAAAACCCGGGGGGTGAATATTCTAGTGCGTAACTCCTGCCCTTTCACGCTGGACACGGTAGTGGCGGGTGGGGAGGGCAGGTATTTGGTGGTGAATGGGTGGCTTGCACATAAGAAGTACTCGGTGGTCTCGGTGTATGCACCGAACGTACCGGATGTGTCCTTTTGGTCTGATTTACAAATGTTTATTTCCTCCCATGCATCCGGAGCTCTGATAGTTGCTGGGGACTTTAATGCTGTGCTTTTCCCCACCTTGGACCGGTCTGATGCTTCCCAGCAGGCTGTGCCCTGAGAGCTCAGGACACAGGATAAACAATTTCACCGCTTTGTTAGGGCCCTAGATCTAGTTGATGTCTGGAGATCACACCATCCCACCACTAGAGATTATACATTTTGCTCGCCCCCGCATGCGTCGTACTCAAGGATTGATTATCTGCTGGCGGCGCCCTCCTCCCTTCCGGAGCTCGGGTCACCCGCCATTGGCTCGATCACGTGGTCTGACCACGCTGACGTAAGCATGCATCTTAGGCTGCCGGGATGCCGGACCCCTGGACAGTGGCGCTTGGACCCGACCCTCCTGGATGCGGAGGGGGTGTCTCAGGCGGTTAGGCAGGAGCTGGAAGGCTACTTTCAGGTTAACGGCACAGACGAAGTACCCGCTTCAGTGGTATGGGCAGCGCATAAGGCGGTTATAAGAGGGGTGCTCATTAGCCAGGCTTCCTATCGGAAACGGCGCAAAGGTGAAATGTTCGCGCAGCTTCAAGCTAGCTTGCGTAAACTAGAATTTAGACATAAGGCGGAGCCTGGACCGGTGACCTTTGATGCTTTGCAAGAGGCGAGAAGGGCATTGACCCAGCTATCTCTAGATGAAGTCAGCAGATCCATGCTCTGGTCCAAAAGATTTTACTATGAACGCTCAAACAAAATGGACACCCCTATGGCAAGGAGGATAGCGGGCCTCCAGCGTCACGGGGGCGTAGGAGCCCTGAGGGACGGGGCAGGAACTGTTCACAGATCCGCTTCTAAAATTAGGGATATTTTCACAACATTTTATGAGAAGATCTATAACCACTCCCCGCATGCGACCTCAGATAACCCGACACATGTAGCTAATGTACAGCGGTTTCTGTCCGAGTTGGCCTTGCCGACCCTGACGGAGGCACAGGCTGCAACCCTGGGTGCGCCGTTAGATAGCGAGGAGGTGCGGACAGCCATAGGACTCATGCAACCAAACAAGGCCCCGGGTCCGGACGGACTCCCAGGACTTTACTATAAATCGTTTCTCCCCATCTTACTCCCTCACCTTACCACAATGTGTAACTCGGCGAGGTCGGGGACTCCCTTTGCAAGGGACTCCTTGACGGCTTCTATTGTTACTATCCTTAAACCTGGGAAGGACCCTTTGGGCCCGGAGAACTACAGACCGATTTCCCTCCTTAATTTTGATATTAAAGTTTTAGCCAAAGTATTGGCTCTCAGATTGAACGAGATCATACCAACTTTGGTTCATGCTGACCAAGTGGGGTTTATCCCAGGCCGCCAAGCATACGGTAACACCCGGAGGGCTTGTGACCTGGTCTGGCTTGCGCAGCGTCTGAGGGTACCAGCAGTGTTCCTGTCCCTAGACGCCGAAAAGGCCTTCGACAGGGTGGGCTGGGCTTATCTCTTCCAGGTGCTGACGCACCTGGGGTTCCCACAGGAGTTCACGTCCTCGATAGGAGTAATGTATGACATGCCGGTGGCGCAGGTGGTGGTACCGGGTACGCCCCCTCGTCCTTTTCGCCTCACGAACGGCACTCGACAGGGCTGTCCCCTGTCGCCGCTGCTGTTCGCGCTCTCCCTGGAGCCTCTGCTCTCGGCGGTTCGCGCAGACCCGCTGATTGCGGGGGTTGCATACAGGGGGGAAGAATATAAAGTCTCTGCGTATGCCGATGACGTCCTCTTGTCCCTTACCTGCCCTGTTGCCTCGGTGGCGCGGCTATTGGAGGTGTTGGACCGGTTCTCGGGGGTGGCGGGGTACAAGGTTAACATGACTAAGTCTACGGCTCTCCTTGTGGGGGCCTCGGATGGGGACGCCGGGATTATGGAACATCGGCATGGTTTTTGCACAACTACAGAGTCCATATCGTACCTTGGTGTTCGGATCCCGGGGTCCCACTCGGAAATATTTACTCTTAACTATGCTCCATTGATACAATGTATAAAAAGTGATCTTGACCGATGGGCTAAACTGCATATTTCATGGTTGGGGAGGGTGCACTGCATAAAAATGAACGTTCTGCCTCGTCTCCTGTATCTTTTCCAAGCCCTTCCGATAAGTGTGACGCAATCAGATCTAACGTCACTGCAGACGGCTATAGATGCTTTTGTGTGGGATAATAAGAGACATAGGGTGGCGAGGCAGACGTTGTTTAGACCTCGGGCAGCGGGAGGGATGGGGTTACGCTCTCTCCTTTCGTACTATAGAGCAGCACGGTTAGCCCAAATAGTAGCTTGGCACTCCCCAATGGGCGCAAGGAGATGGGTGGATCTGGAGTCTTCCATGATGTCACCGGATCTTCCACAATTCTGGCTCTGGACTTCACCACCTTATCGTCCAACATTACGCACGGAATGCCCGGCCATAGTAGCTGCGGTGAAATTATGGGACTCTGTCGCAGTTAAATGTGACCTTACAAGTTATCCGTCGCCTCTGACTCCGATCTTGCGCAACGAGGAATTCCCCCCGGGCTTGTGCCCGCAGCCTTTTGGCCTACTGGAAGATGCGGGTCTTCAGCGACTGGTGGATTTCTACCCTAAAGGAGCCCTCCTGCACTATCCGGATCTACAGAGCACACACTCGCTGCCTCCATCTACTTTTTTCCGATTTTTACAGATGAGGGACTTTATCACCAAACCCCACCTTCGAGCCGCAGCACTCACCAAGCCTTCGTGGTTTGAGCGTTTGTGCCTTCAAGAACACTACCCCAAAGGTCTTATCTCCACAATATACTCCTCTATTACTTCGACCCTTGAATGGAAGGAATTGACATACATTAACGCATGGCATAAAGACCTGGGAGAGGAATTGGAAGGCGATGAGTGGTTGGACATCTGGGAGGCAGCTAGGAGGTCCTCTATATGCACTACGCACCAGGAGCAATCTCTGAAAATGATATTCCGCTGGTACACCACCCCGGAGAAACTTGTCAAAATGAAAGTGACTACCACTGATGTGTGTTGGAGACTGTGTGGCGATAAGGGAACCTTCCTGCACATGTGGTGGTCATGCCCCCGCCTTAAACCACTATGGTCGAAACTACATTCTCTTGCCCAAACCGTGCTGGAGAGAGACATACCTTTTGTGCCGAAAGTTTTTCTCCTTGCGTCCCCCTTGGAGGACCTTTCCTTGCGCCAGAACAAACTACTTGCTAAAATGTCGTTGGCAGGGCGTTGTGCCATAGCGGCAGAGTGGAGGGCAATGGAGCCCCCCCGCTTTGGCAGGGTGCTGGCTAATATCAGAGACGTGGCCCTTATGGATGAACTGTCGGCCAGAGTACACCACACTATGGATGCGTTTTCTAGATTGTGGGAGCCTTGGTTGAACCATGATGTTTAGATAATGATCTACCTAATGATTGCAGGGAATGGAGGATTGGGGTTATCGTGTTGTGCCGGCTGGGTCTTGGAGAGAACCTTTCTCCTCCCCTTTCCCTCCTCTTCCCCCCCTCTCCTTTTTTCTTTTTCTCATTCCTTTTTTCTTCTTCTCTTCCCTCTGCCCTTTAGGCCTTTTCTCTTCCTTCTTTTCCTCTCTACTCTCTACATCCTTTTCCCTTCTTTCTCCTGTTTGTCCTCCCCAGTTTGTCCTTTGAGAAGATGTTGTGACAGGGTGGGGTGTATTATATCTTGCTGATTTGTTCTAGCTATGGTTGTATCCTAGCACCCCCTGGAGTCGTTTATGGCTTGTACATCACAATAAATCACAATAAAATATGTTTTCAAAAAAAAAAAAAAAGCAGGGGAAAATCTCAGTGGTTTAGCTGTCTAAAAAAGCAGGGAAATCTGGCTTAGCTGTCTAAAAAAGCAGGGAAATCTGGTTTAGCTGTCTAAAAAAGCAGGGACAAATCTCAGTGGTTTAGCTGTCTAAAAAAGCAGGGAAATCTCTGGTTTAGCTGTCTAAAAAAGCAGGGAAATCTGGCTTAGCTGTCTAAAAAAGCAGGGAAAAATCTCAGTGGTTTAGCTGTCTAAAAAAGCAGGGAAATCTCAGTGGTTTAGCTGTCTAAAAAAGCAGGGAAAAATCCCAGTGGTTTAGCTGTCTAAAAAAGCAGGGAAATCTGGTTTAGCTGTCTAAAAAAGCAGGGAAAAATCCCAGTGGTTTAACTGTCTAAAAAAGCAGGGAAATCTCTGGTTTAGCTGTCTAAAAAAGCAGGGAAATCTGGTTTAGCTGTCTAAAAAAGCAGGGAAAAATCCCAGTGGTTTAACTGTCTAAAAAAGCAGGGAAATCTCTCGTTTAGCTGTCTAAAAAAGCAGGGAAATCTGGTTTAGCTGTCTAAAAAAGCAGGGAAAAATCCCAGTGGTTTAACTGTCTAAAAAAGCAGGGAAATCTCTGGTTTAGCTGTCTAAAAAAAGCAGGGAAATCTGGTTTAGCTGTCTAAAAAAGCAGGGAAAAATCCCAGTGGTTTAACTGTCTAAAAAAGCAGGGAAATCTCTGGTTTAGCTGTCTAAAAAAGCAGGGAAATCTGGTTTAGCTGTCTAAAAAAGCAGGGAAAAATCCCAGTGGTTTAACTGTCTAAAAAAGCAGGGAAATCTGGTTTAGCTGTCTAAAAAAGCAGGGAAAAATCCCAGTGGTTTAACTGTCTAAAAAAGCAGGGGGAAATCTCAGTGGTTTAGCTGTCTAAAAAAGCAGGGGAAAATCTCAGTGGTTTAACTGTCTAAAAAAGCAGGGGAAAATCTCAGTGGTTTAACTGTCTAAAAAAGCAGGGAAATCTCTGGTTTAGCTGTCTAAAAAAGCAGGGAAATCTGGTTTAGCTGTCTAAAAAAGCAGGGAAAAATCCCAGTGGTTTAGCTGTCTAAAAAAGCAGGGAAATCTGGTTTAGCTGTCTAAAAAAAGCAGGGAAAAATCCCAGTGGTTTAACTGTCTAAAAAAGCAGGGAAATCTCTGGTTTAGCTGTCTAAAAAAGCAGGGAAATCTGGTTTAGCTGTCTAAAAAAGCAGGGAAAAATCCCAGTGGTTTAACTGTCTAAACAAGCAGGGAAATCTCTGGTTTAGCTGTCTAAAAAAAGCAGGGAAATCTGGTTTAGCTGTCTAAAAAAGCAGGGAAAAATCCCAGTGGTTTAACTGTCTAAAAAAGCAGGGAAATCTCTGGTTTAGCTGTCTAAAAAAGCAGGGAAATCTGGTTTAGCTGTCTAAAAAAGCAGGGAAAAATCCCAGTGGTTTAACTGTCTAAAAAAGCAGGGAAATCTGGTTTAGCTGTCTAAAAAAGCAGGGAAAAATCCCAGTGGTTTAACTGTCTAAAAAAGCAGGGGAAAATCTCAGTGGTTTAGCTGTCTAAAAAAGCAGGGGAAAATCTCAGTGGTTTAACTGTCTAAAAAAGCAGGGGAAAATCTCAGTGGTTTAACTGTCTAAAAAAGCAGGGAAATCTCTGGTTTAGCTGTCTAAAAAAGCAGGGAAATCTGGTTTAGCTGTCTAAAAAAGCAGGGAAAAATCCCAGTGGTTTAGCTGTCTAAAGCAGCAGGGAAATCTTATTTAAATCTTATTTAAAGACTTATTTAAATTCAGGTGAACATATCAACCTTGATCAAGTGTACACCCGTTGGCAACTAACTCGAGACAGACGTGAACAAATCTAGGTAAATCTAGGTTATCAGACTCTTATAAATGATAGGACTGATATTTGTAGAAGTCTCATGTACCTTAATTGATGGAAGTTTTTCCTTTTCTTTTCTCACATGAGTTAGAAAATATAAATATACATTCATTCAGATATAAGTTTTATCAAATTATCTGGTTGCTTCGTTTTAGCTTTGAACAGTTTTCACTTACACGTACGATCAATTGCGCTACTTTTAAAAAACCAACTATTGGTTACCATAGTCAATAAGCGCTCATGACGAAAATATTGTTGCTCATGAAAAATCTGGTGCGCTCACGGCCCCCAAAAATTAGAGGGAACATTGCTTGGGTAGCTTTGACGGTTTCCCTGAGGTGTAGAGCTTCCTCAAACCTCGCCAGATCTTCCTTCCGCACTATAGTCCCAATGGAGGCGTATACACAATCCTGGTTTAGGGGTTCCGTTGCCAGGGGAATGTGGATGACCGTAGCTGTAGTGGATTAGGGATAGGAGTGGGTCCCTTGTATACAGTAGGGACCCTGATCTTCTGGTATAGGTTCATACATAGGTATAGGGTTCAGGGCAACAGCAGCACCAGTCATTAGCTGCTGTCTGGGAGCACTACCCGGAATCTGGGTGGTCAGAATATCCATAGGAGTCGACTGATCTAGCTCCTCAGGTACTGTGGTTTCGTAGTCCATCAGTAGTTCAGGATCTGAAGCCACAGTGACAATGTTTTATGTCTCTCTTGGGATGAAAGACCCGTCTTCCTCAGAGCTGATCTCCTCCAGTATCCTACCCCTGGATTTGGCAGACCAGACTATCCTGGGGGTAGGTGTAGAAGTAGGCCGGGGCGCAGCCTTAGTAACTGGAGCCTTTCTGGATTCATGCTTGGTCCGGGGTTCTTCCTCCTCGTCTGCATAATTCAGAGACTCCCTACCCCTGGGCACAGTGGGCTTGAGTCGTCTGGGCGCAGGCTTCGGTGTAGGAGGCTTTCTGGGTGCAGGCTTGGAAACCTGTGGTGCAGAGACATGAGCGTGGGGTGCATCTTTAAACACCAGAGTTTTTTCACTCACGGTCTTTTTCATAGGGTTTTGCCGTGACACCATAGCCGGCTCGGGTGCGGGAGCTGGCCTTTTTGGGGGTCTTGCGGGACAGGCTGCGAGCCAGTGGTCTCTTGAGGCACAGTAGATACAGAGACCCTTGGATATCCTCCAGGCGCGCTCCTCTGGAGCTAGCGGGCCTTTGGCTCTCTTTGCTGGGGAAACACATTTTGGGAGTGGTGCTTCTAAGGGAGTTCATTAAGGTCCAGACCTCATCCAGGACCATACATAGCTAGTACGCCATATCATCCAGGGCAGGTAGCATCCCTGCGGGCTCTGTTGTTGGGCTTTGCATTCTGTCAGGGTGGCACCTGGCATACGCCGTGGTGGGACCCGTGTATGGGTGGTTAGAGCCCTTTAGGCAGGGATATACTGGAGGTACCTGAGAGTAAGTTGGCTGAGGCAGGTCTGAGTCCGTGGCGAGGTACAAAGGGAGCAGGCAAAAGAGTAGTCAGGACGGTCCGTGGATCAAAGGGCTGGCAGCAAGGAGGTAATATCGGTGGGTTAATCAGGGTCTGGTACACGGTTATCAACAGAGACAGGAAGGCAGGTCTGAATAGTACAAGGTGAGACTTGACAATGCAAAGCCAAGTTGCCCAGGGGGAGGATCCTTTTTTATTGATAGACAGACAAGAGGGTGTGGTGTGTGTTTGGTGCTACTTTGGTTTTAACCCCTATCAGTGCTGGACAGGTCCGAAGCAGCACTTTTCATGGATAGCACTGATTGTTGCGCACACGGGTGCTGATCCCTGACAAAAGGTAACCGAATGCTGAATTTCAGCATTCTGTTTCCTTTCAGCATTCGGATCTCTTTGAATAACCCTGTAAGTGTGTCCGCACTGAACTGCTCACAAAAAACGCACGTGGCAAACAGACGCAAGTTAGGCAAGAATGTAAAACCGCTAGGCAGACAAGCAGAGTGTGCCACGTCCGCGTAGCATTCTGTGTGAGTGATGAGATGTCAGACGCAGCGCATATGCGACGTCCAGCACCTTTACGCACAAAATGGCTTTTCATATCCTTTTCAAATTTTTATAATTTTTCAGATTAATTTTGTGTCCCAAAATTGCCTTTTTTGTTTTTAGTCCATCAACACAAACGGATCGTGCGGTGTCTACAGTATATTCCGTCAGTATGTCCATCCATTGTGCATGCACGCAGAGTGAGCTCTGACTGCGTTTGTCTGACATTAGCCTATAGGTTGAAAAAGTATGTGAAGTCTTAGCCTAATGACCTCAGCAAATGCTGATTAGAGTTTTAAATTGATAATCCTTCCTGATGTAAAATTATTGCAATGATAGTGGAGGCATGGGTTAGAACTACTTTGGCAAAGATAGTGTAGCGCTGTGTTTAAACTCTTACTGTGGCAGTACCTATTTTTGGCCACCGGAGGGAGACAAGCACGATCAGAGACACTGAACATTGGGACTACATTTCCCAGCGTGCTTTGCAAACAGACAGGAAGTGGGTGGGACACAGACGCTGTACATCCTGAGCCTCGTGGAGAACGCGCCAGAGCGCACCAGGGAGTGCATGAGGGAAGACGCAGTGCTGCAGGAGCTGAACCGTGATTAGGCCGGAGCACAAGTGTGGCCTATTGGGATCCAAGTGGGGTTATCCTGCCTTGCCAGAAGGAGCCTTACTCATCGACAGACATCGCCCAAATTGTTATCCAGACAAGCTGAGGACCTCGAGTGAGGAGTACCGCGAGTCCATAGGACGGGAGAGCAGGCGGTAGTTGGACAAGTCCGGGTCGGAGCACAGAAAGCCTGACCACCTATCCAGTAGCCGGTATCCCAGTGAGGAAACAAGCGGAGAGACGTCCTGGGTCAGCGGAGCCTGGGTGATCAACGGATGGGTGAGAGGCCTCCAAGGCCGGTTTTACAAAAGCTCAAGCAAGCACGCTGTTGTTTATTTCTGAAACCCACAGGGCCCCAACTTGACTAGTCGAAGATATCGCTTAAAAGATTCACTGGCCAGTTGAATAGTACCCGGGTACCATAACACACACATACACTCACAAATCGGGACTTAACCTGTTCGGGACTCACTCCCTAAGATCCGAAAAAGGGGAAAAGATTTGCATCTTATTTTGGGTTCTTTTCCTCTGCGCGTTTCTCGTAATTACGAAGCATTGTATTTTCTGCTCGGTCGTGTATTTTTCCAGAAATACGAAGTCTCACATTTCTTTTTCCCGCTGCGCGTTTACCGCAATACGAAATACTGTAAATATATCTACAAACACCGTGTATTATTATATTCCTTTTACTTCAGTAAACTATATAAATTATAAAATCCACAACGGTGCTGGAGTATATTTATTCCCTAGTGCTGGGAGACTGACCCCTGGTTCATTTTCAGCGGCTCCTCCGGGAGTGAGCGCTACAATAGTTTTAGTTTATTTCCTGTAGCATGGATTATAAGGGTCATTAAGAGAACCCCAAAATGTCGGTGACATTTCGGTGCTGTCTTGTTCGGTTAATCATGGTTTCTCTATAGGGGATTTCACTGCTGTCGCACAGGCACCGTATTTGCTGGCAATTTGCCAAAACTCAGCGAACTGCCTGCTTTCTGAATAGCCGTAATGCCACGAAATTGCACCGTATGGGGAAATTCACTGTTCGGTGTAATTTCGGGGACAGATCGTCCTCTATGAATAATCTCTTATGTTTCTTTGGCTGAAACCAATCTCTGATACTGATTTTTATCTATATCTGCCACGTATTACAGGCTTCTGCAAGTTATGTTTCAGTTTCTATAAATACAGTACGGTCCCTCATTAACATGATATTTGTAACGATTTGAGTCCAAGCCTTTTCTAGTATTGAATAACTTTTGTAGACAAATTGTTGCCACCCTCTGCCTGACTACAGCATAGGGTACTACATTTTGCACTTGTTACTTCTTTCATTTTATACAGGTCCATTCAAAGAAAGGTGAAACTCAGGAGAATGACTGGAGAAGTCTAGCAGGGTTATTCAAACATATCCGAAAAGTCACCGCACATTCGGTGACTTTTCACTCCCAGCACTTCGGGGCGATTCCTAGTTCGCCGACCCTGCGGTGTATTCAGCAAGCACCGCAGGGCCCCTGTAGTGCAGTGAATACTCACCGCAAACCCACAGAACACTCACCGTATACTCACGAAAAACCCGCAGAAACCGCCGCAAAAACCAAGCTGAACACGATGGAAAAATCCGAGCAGCCGGCGATCACAGCGCAGAGCAGCTGCCGGACAAAGCCGAATTGCAGACAAACGGGGTGAAGAAAAAAAACCAAACAGATCATTTGAAAGTTTGAAATTTGAAACGCTGTTTGCAAAAAAACCTACTGAACGAAAATGTCTGGAATTTACATATAAGATCCAATAAATGATAATAAAAAAGTTCGGTTACAGAAAAAAGAAAAAATGAAATAAAAAAAAAGGTAAAAAATTTGACCAAAAAATGCCTAAAAGATCCTATTTTTTTTAAGAAAAAATAAAGAGACTTTTTACTGCAGAAAAACCATGATAAACGGTTTATTAGATATTGAATTAAAACTGGAATATTTTTAACATTGAAGCCTATGGGATTCGCCTGAATTAACCTGACGAATGAAACCCCCAAACAGCAGGGCACTTCACTGACATTTCTCTGCTGTTTGGTGTTCTCTGAATAGACGAACCAATGCTGCTCTATGGGGGATTTCACTGCCCTCGAACAGGCACCGTACATGCAGGCAATTTGCCAAGATTTGGTGAATTGCCTGCTCTCTGAATAGCCCCGAAATGTTCCCGTTCGCTGAAATTCAGTTACATTTCGGAGCCAGATCGGCTCTCTCTAAATAACCCTGTAGGTCAAAATAGCAAAAGCAAACACAGGTGTAGTGTGTTTTGTTTCAAATATACACTGGGAAGCTCACAGCACTCCCCCACACAAGTATAGTGCTAGAACATAAAGTGAAAAAACAGCAAATGGAGCATGCAATGAACAGCATTTAAAAATGTACAAAACTCACTGAGACCATGGGGTAAGTACTGGAGCCTCCAGGTGTGAGCTACAATATATTGTACAAGAACATCATAGCGTAAAAACTTCACTATTTAATAAGTCAAGTAAAAGCATAATAGAACCACTCACAAAGAACGTGGCACACAATATAGTATCTGTGTGCAAAACAGCATATATGTCAAATCCAGGGATCGAGTCCTAAAAAAAGAAGTGTGGGAACTCACCAGGATTTCTGTCTCCCAATAAGCAATTATCACGTCGCACATAACACAAACACACACTCAGCTCTGATAAATTTATATATATATGTCAATAAGAAAGCAGATTGTACAACAAATGCTTATGCTGGCTATTGAATACGGAGATGTAGTGTATGCAGCTGCCCCTCAAACACACCTTCAGAAACTTACTACATTGTATAACTCATTCTGCCACTTTGTGCTACAAAGTAACTACATGACCCACCATTTTGACATGTTAAAAGAGCTAAACTGGCCGTCGCTGGAATCTAGACGCATCTTTCACCTTTCAAACCTGGTGTTTAAGAGCTTTTCTGGGAAGCTGCCCCCTACCTGAATAGGCTGCTTTCCCCAGCAGTTCCCTCATCCTATAACCTCCGATCCAGGACCAGCACCTTACTGGCAATACCACAATACAAAAAGAAAGTGTCTCAATCCACATTTTCCTACAGAGCACCACAAATTGGAATAAACTCCCTGACACCATCAAATCTTCCCCCCAGACTAAAGTCCCTTAAGAGATCTCTATTAACATACCTCAATACAGAATGCACCTGTAAACATGTAACATAGTGGCATATTTATTTTCTGTTACTCTGTATATTTGTTTTTTGTTTTTAATATCTTGCATTTTATTACTTTGTATTTCTGTACCTACTGTAACAATTCAGTGTTCTTGCACCCAGGACGTACTTGAAAACGAAAGAAATCTCAATGTATCCTTCCTGGTAAAATCCTTTATAAATAAATATGTGAAATATAGCAAAAATATATGATAAATCCTATATTTATTGTGACTTAATAGAGAAATATGTGATTGAACACCTGACTACAAGCTTTATAGAGAATGGGACCAAAGGGAACTCCGTTCCCTTCCCTCTGCAAAATTAGTGCAGTAGCTCCGTTCCCACGCGTTCCCCCTCGACTTGACCCCTGGTCAAATCCCAATAGTCACCACCTCACGAACTGGTGTAAGCGCCGTCAGCCTCAATTATCTCCGTAGGTAGAAGGAGTAATCAGCATCCGGCGGTCCGATGAAGCAACCCAGGACCTCGGCGGGATCAAAGGATAAATAGGACCAGCAAGGTTCTATTACGCTTTTACTTGTCTTATTAAAAATAGTGACGTTTTTACGCTATGATGTTCTTGAACAACTTATTGTAGCTCACACCTGGAGGCTCCAGTACTTACTCCATGGTCTAAGTGAGTTTTGTACATTTTTATATGTTATTCACTGCATGCTCCATTTGCTGTTTTTTCAAAATAGCCAAACCAGAAAAATTCTCCCATTTATCTCACTTTCCAAAATCCGCTATTTGGTCTAGATTGTTCTCTTCTCCTGCCAATTCTACTGATTTTCACCTTTTTTTGAATAGGTCTGATAGTAGTTTCAGAGCTTCCTCTAGTGGTGATATAGATTTAACCTCTACACATATCTCTACTTTTTATGTTCAGTAACTGCTGTAACTAAGTGTTTGGATCCTCCTCCAGAAAATGTAACAATTGTTCACAGACATTCAAGAAACAGGAGTATTTTTTTTCCCATAACTATAGCTGAAAGAAAATTGTCCTGGAAACATCAATAGCATACTGTATATCTAAATAGCTTTCACTTTTTATCTCTTGACGGCTCTCTTCACGGTATTAGTAGAAGAACAGAATATTCCATAAATTTTCAGCTGTTATTTCACTGATCAATAAATCAGCACTTTTGAGGAATACAGACAACATAAAGGTAAGTTCTATTTATTGTATGATTTTTTAAAAAAAGTAGAGCAAAAGATATGAAAAAAATGCACTTGTCACTGAGGTTGTTAAATTGCTAATCATTTTTACATGTATCTGTTAAAATTGTTAGATGCATATCAAGATTTAGATACAAGGGTCCGGAGCAATAATGTTCTGTGGAATGCAATAAGAATTTACAAAAGATAATATAGAGGCGGGAGTCTTGTTGAAAAATGACAGTCTAGTGTGCATATTTTATATTTTATCTGCCTGTGTAATGAATTTATGTTGATTGCTGCAAGCTTTATAGTGACCTTTTTCTTGAAAAAAGTGCCCATACAGCAAAGCTTCCAAGCACTCAATCCTAAATTCTAATACACAAATCCCTTTTATTTCCCCTTACTTGTGTTATATTACTTTTAACCTTCTTATAAAGCCTATAAAATGCTGAATGTTGGAACTGGGCTCTACAGCCTTTCTTCATGGCCATGCTGCCCAGAGTCAGGAAGACTATCACACTCTGGGGCTGCCCAGTGGCTCCCAGCATGTGCCCAGGTCTTTTATGCCGTGGTAAGTCCTAAGAAGCCTTGATCCCAAATAGCAGAAGATGACCAGAGCATCCCTGGTCCAGAATTATTAAAAAATGGACTGCTCCAAAAATGACAGTTTCATACTCATATACACATGTTTGGGACTTACCAGGATCAGGAGTCCAGGATGCAGAAGACGACAAGCACACCCTAGCAGAACCACAATACAATGAGAAGCCAGGTGGATATTGGCCTCTGAGTAGTGGGAGTTGGCTTGGGGGAAATTCGAGGTACACTGTAAAGAACAGGGGTAATCCAGAGACGTAGTCGGGTGAAATCCAGAGGATTGGGGCTGGCAGAACAAGGTAAAAAATGCAATACAAACTGGGGCTAAGCCCAGAGAATAAGATCTAATAATAGCAGACAACCCAGTGTGAACAGATGGCCGAGTACGGCGGTATGAGGAAGGCTACTATATATAGCAATGGGATTACCCCCAGGTGTGTGTGTTAATGGTCCATTGAATGCAGGTGAGAGCTCAAGAGGCAGAGTTCATGAAAGAATCAGGGTAGGTCCCATCAAAGGATGACCACATCAAGCTGTCTGCAGGGATGACATTGTGTACTTTTTTTACATTTTAATAAACTGTGCTTCTTAATATCAGAAAGGGCCAAATATATTTGATGCTTCTGATATTCCAAATTGGTCCTTTAACAAAATATTGAAAGTTTCCAAATCAACTGATTCTGCTTATTTCGGAATCTGAAAATCTAAAACAAGACCCTGGCTAAATAGCTTAGAAATTTTGTCCTGAAATTAGAAATACCCAATTTTTACATGTTTTCGCTTTTTAACCCCTTCACTGCTGAGCCATTTCACCTGTGTGCTGAGCTCATTTTCACTGTTTTATGCTCATCATGTTTAAATTTGATTTGAAGTTCAATTTCATTATACCCCCAGACAAAAGTTGTTTTTTTTAAAAAAAAAACCAGTTTTAAATTTTTACATTTTTTCTCTTTTTTTATTTATTATTTTTATTTTAAATTTTTTTTAGTTATTGTTACACCAAACCTAGTCATAATCAGGCCTTTCCAATTATACCAAACATGACCCTCTAGCTGCCATGAATTGGGAGATACGGCGATCCAAAGGATCCCCATAGCTCCACTTGGCAGCTAGGGTGTTAACTGTCCAATTAACGTCATCGCACATAAGGTGATGACATCAATGGGTGGGGGGTGACCCGGAGGCTTGGCTGATATCCAAGATGTCAGGGACTTCCGGGAGTGAATCGTGATCTGGCACCTAATGGGTTAAAGAGAGGCTCCGCTGAAAAGGGCATACTCTGTCCTCTCCAGCTGTGCCTTTCTTTTTTTTCTAACTGCAGCCATTCGGGAGGGAGAGGGCTTCAAAAGAGCCACCCCCTCCTTTCACTCTCTTCAATGCAGACACACAGGGAAGATGTCATTGCGTTGGTCGGGCCCATAAAACCGTCGGTCTGACTTCAAGGAAGAGAGGTGAGTATAGGAAGGGAGGGGGTTAAAGGACTATGACGTACATTATACGTCCTTGTTCCTTATTCCTTAAGAGGAATTTTCCCCAGGACGTACTATGTACAGCAGTGGTACTTAAGGGGTTAAACTAAAAATCAATAGCTGCTCGACACGTGTTTTGCCGACCGCATGTTGAAGCTAAATTTAAACGAATGATTCGCCGCACCTCTCACCTTTGGTTAAATGACAAGTCGAAATCACTGGAGGTTTCCTTCTGACCAATACCTTTTTTTAGCAATACTGTTTTAGAGGCAGTGCTAAATGGATATGTGACGGATTGTATCCTCTGATGAAAGAATACGGGTACATGTATAACCCACCACATATTCCCAAAGGATCGTTTAAGAAGTACGATGATAATAATGATGATAATAGACAATAGTAATATTATTGGTGAATATCTTATATTTACATCTAGTCTTGATAAGCTTTCTAGTGTGGTAATTAAGGGATTGTGCTACCCTGATGGCTTTCGAATCTAATAAATCTATTAATTACCAAGTAGGGATTCTTTCCAGTTTTGAGTTAAAGGAACACTCTAACAAAAAAATCACCCCCGTTTTTTTATCCTAACCTATCCCTATTCCCTTAATAAATAGTTATTTTTTTTTGTGTAACTGTAATACTTACCCTAAAATCCTCTTGTTTCCAGCGCTGTTTTTTTTTTTATTTTATATACTCACCTCCCTCCTCTTCCACTCCCGTCCTTCTTGAGTGTTCTTGCCTTCTGGTTTTCGTGAGAAGCGCGCATGCGCGCCTCTCACGTAAACCAGCCACTCGGCAGGCTTCCTCCCGGCTCCCTCTGAGGATTAGTGTTGCACGCAAGAGGATGCGCACAACACTAACCCTCAGAGGGAACCGCCAGCTTCTGCGGTGAGTTGGAGACGTCATCGCACTGAAAGCGCGATGACATCTCCTACTCGGCAAAAGTCGGCAGAAGCGGGAAATATGATTCCCGCTCTGCTGACTGACAGCTGGGAGGGCGGAGTAAAGTTCTCTGCCTCTCTGAGCTGTTTTCAGCATTTACAGCTGAACCGCTGAGCGGAGGGAGGGGGGGGGACAGAGGGCAGGATACTCCGGGCATCATGACCACCTAAAATAGCTTAGGTGGTCATGTTGCTTAGAGTATCTCTTTAATAGAAATAATAAAACTATAAGGACTCAGATTAAAAATTAGAGAAAAGGCTTATGTGAAAGAGGCTCCAATTCATTCTACTGGTCTTGGCACTCACACACTTTCTATTACTTCAACCAAAGCAACAGGAACTTCATGGATTATGAGGAAATCTTCAGCTGCTTTATTCAATGTAGAAAGAGCAAGTGGAACAAATAACCTCAAAAATAAAACAAAAATAATAGTGCAAACCAGGGCTGGACTGGGACAAAAAAACAGCCCTGGACTTCAACCAGACCGGCTCACTCCAATTATGCAAACACACAGGGCCGTATTAAATTGCATTCGACTTGTTAGCAAAAACAAAAAAGGGAAGAAACCACTGTGGTACTCTGCAGAAGAGGCCAAAATAGTGAAGAACAAAAAGACAGCATTCAATAATTATAAAACAACTCAGAGTGAAGAAGATAGGCAAACCTATAAGATTAGGCAGAAAGAGGCAAAGCAATTTATAAGAGCTTCCAAAGTACACGCAGAAGAGAAAATAGCTCAGTCAGTAAAAAAGGGGGACAAAACATTTTTTAGATACATAAACAAGAAAAGAAAAGTAAAACAAGGAATAGTTAGATTAAAAACAAAGGAAGGAAGGTATGTAGAAGAGGATAAAAGTCTCGCTGACTGCCTCAATGAATATTTTTGTTCAGTCTTTGCAGAAGAAAAGGAAGGAAAGAGACCTCAGTTAGGAGGAAACACTAACGAGACAATTACATATCAGTTTACAGAGGAGGAGGTTCTACAGCAGCTGTCTAAAGTAAAGACAAATAAGTCAATGGGGCCTGATGGAATCCACCCTAAATTATTAAAAGAGCTCAGTGATGTAATAGCAAAACCGTTAACAGATTTATTCAACCAATCCTTGCTAACGGGAGTCGTCCCAGAAGACTGGAAATTAGCAAATGTTGTGCCCATTCACAAGAAGGGTAGTAGGGAGGAATCTGGGAATTATAGGCCAGTTAGTTTTACGTCAGTAGTGGGGAAATTAATGGAAACCATGTTAAAGGAAAGGATTGTTGACCAATAAAAACACATAGATTACAGGATCAGAAACAACATGGGTTTACCTCAGGGAGATCATGCCAAACTAATCTTATTGATCTTTTTGATTGGGTAACAAAAATAATAGACACAGGTGGTGCAGTAGACATTGCTTATTTAGATTTCAGTAAGGCTTTTGATACTGTTCCGCATAGAAGGCTTATCAATAAATTGCAATCTTTGAGCTTGGATTCCAATATTGTTGAATGGATTAGGCAGTGGCTGAGTGACAGGCAACAGAGGGTTGTGGTAAATGGAGTTTATTCGGCGCAAGGTCTTGTTACCAGTGGGGTACCTCAGGGGTCAGTACTTGGACCCATTCTATTTAATATTTTTATTAGTGATATTGCAGAAGGTATTAATGGAAAAGTATGTATTTTTGCTGATGACACAAAGATTTGCAACAGGGTTGACGTTCCTGGAGGGATCAGCCAAATGACAAATGATTTAGGTAAACTAAAAAAATGGTCGGAACTGTGGCAACTGAGTTTTAACGTGGATAAGTGCAAGATAATGCACCTGGGACATAAAAACCCAAGGGCTGAATATAGAATATTTGATACAGTCCTAACCTCAACATCTGAGGAAAGGGATTTAGGGGTTATTATTGCAGAGGATCTAAAGGTAAGTAGTCAATGTAATAGAGCAGCAGGAAATGCTAGCAGAATGCTTGGTTGTGTAGGGAGAGGTATTAGCAGTAGGAAAAGGGAAGTGCTCATGCCACTGTACAGAGCACTGGTGAGACCTCACTTGGAGTACTGTGTGCAGTACTGGAGACCGTATCTCCAAAAGGATATAGACATCTTAGAGAGAGTTCAGAGAAGGGCTACTAAAATGGTGTACGGCTTGAAGGAGAAAAGTTACCAGGAAAGGCTTAATGATCTTAACATGTACAGCTTGGAAAAAAGACGAGACAGAGAAGATATGATAGAAACATTTAAATACGTAAAGGGAATCCACAAGGTAGAGGAAGGGAGTATATTTAAAAGGAAACAAAATAGCAAAACAAGAGGACATAGTCTTAGATTAGAGGGGCAAAGGTTTAAAAGTAACATCAGAAAGCATTATTTTACTGAGAGGGTGGTGGATACATGGAACAGTCTTCCAGTTGAAGTGGTAGAGGCCAAAACAGTAATTGAATTTAAGCAGGCATGGGATAGGCATACGGCTATCCTAAACAAAAGATAAATCCAGGTAAAGTATCCATGTAATTGGGCAGACTAGATGGGCCGAAAGGTTCTTATCTGCCGACATTTTTCTATGTTTCTATGTTTCTATCTCTAAGGGCTGAAGCTAAAGATTTGTTTGGATTTTTGGCATTTAATGAAAGCATATTTTATATTATTTTAAATTGTGTGCAATATCAGGAGTTTGTGTTTCGCTGCTCTTCGGTTGTCACAGAAATCCACAGCAATAAAACTCACAGTAATGTGCGGTGTGTATGAACGTATCTGTCACGGTCCTCGCCGAAGACGCCGGAGGAAGTGCAAGCAAGGTGCCATTCCAGTCCAGATCTTACCTCTGCCTGGTCTGGTGTCCAGGCACTCAGGGATCCTTTCCTGGTTTCCCCTCACCTCTCCAGCCTCAGGAGTGGCTGGGCCTGGACTTCCCATATAATCAGGCCTCATCATTCAGTGAATGCTTCTGCATTGTCCTTCCTTGGAAGTCTCATTGTGTGCCAGTCCTGCGTGCTATGCACATCAACTGTCTGAGACCCTTCATAACTGTATTCTGTGGCACCCCTCATCCATAGACATCTCTACAGGGGGGCAATTGCCCCCTAGGTTATTCCCTGCCCCCTCATGGGCCCCCCACCAGAAATAAGCATCCAGCTTCCTTCACATATTCAGAACACTGTATCGCTGTCCCTGTGCATAGTATATGGACGATCTAGGTATCATTGAAAAAGGCAGAATCTGGCCGTTCCAATGATATCCAAAATGACTATAATCAATGTAAAGTAAAAGTCATAAAAAAAAAAAAATGTGCATGTAAATGTTTGCACAGGGTTGAAATGTTTCAGCAGTGAAGGGGTGAACTTTCAGACTATCAGGGTTATTCAGAGAGCGGTTAAAAGCAGGAGAATGACTGGAGAATGGAAATTCTAGGTCAAAATAGCCGATTTGGAAAGTGAGATGAATGGGAGAATTTTTCTGGTTTGGCCATTTTGACTTAGAATTTTCCATTCTCCAGTCATTCTCCTGCTTTTCACCGCTCTCTGAATAACCCTGTATATATTACGTTGTGTATTACCTTAGTTTTTGATTTAGTTGGTTTAGTTGTGTATTAAGGGTTAACGGGCAGGCTGCATTCCTCACGGTATACATTTAATTTTTTCCTTTGATTTATGGCATTTTAGGGGTTAATGGGTAGCTACATGCCTCACTGTTTATTATTTTTATTGTATTTCCCTGGGTTTATGGAAGTTAGAATCAAAAGGGTCTATTCATCTTTAGATCTTTTGCTTTTCGTCACATTTCGGGGAATTAATTTCACTGAAAATATTGCAAATTCCTTATTTAGCAAATGGACACTGTAATTTGCTAAAATTGAAGCCGCTGAAGAAGCTATCAGACATTGGCGAACACCACCGAATTGCGCCAAATAAAATATTGAATTTATGTATCAGATTAGTACAATAAAAAGGCATCATTGCATCACATTACTCTGGAGTTTTGGAATCTTATTTATATATACTTATTTAGGGCTGTATCACCTGGTGTGAGCTAGCCCTAGCGTCAGCATGTTTTTGCGTTAGCGCCAGGTAAATTCAGTCTTGCACCAAACCAACAGATTGTTTGCTTCTTGCTACAAATGGGAAAAATCACATAGAGAGTCGTTATTAGCGATTTGCAGCGCTAGCTTACTACTTTCCGCGTCCTATACTTAACATGGGGAGCGCTAGAGATCTCCTTTGCAACTAACAGATCACTTTGGGCCTGTGCTAATTTTTTGAGGAAAGCTAATCGCTAAATTTTACCTACTGTTGCTAGTGGTAACTAAAAAAAAAACAACAGAAAAATCAATCCTCATCCAAAATTAACAGGCAATGGAAAGGAATACAGCACAGGTGTTCTCTTAGCCCCATACACCATAGTAATGGATCTGGTCAGCAATGTCACTGCTGTGCTGTTGCAGTAGGCGCTAAGACAGTGGTTCTCAAACCAGTCCTCGGGACCCCCAACCAGGCCAGATTTTGCAGATCACCTTTGGGAAATGCAGACTGAATCCTGCAATCACTGAGCAGCAAATCATATCACCTGTGCTGTGCTTCAGATGTCTGGCAAACCTGGCCTGGTTGGGGGTCCTGAGGACAGGTTTGAGAACCACTGCACTAAGATAAAAGTATCCTTTTTTGATGTATTCTAATATATTGCCTAATTCTAAACATTTTATGATGGGGTTATTCATAGTTTGTAAGCGGTTGATTATTGGGGTGACTGTGTGGATCATGTTTAAAGGGACAGATGGATAAGTCTTGCCCTGAAACATGTATTATTTATATGCTGCAGCAGGGAAATTATTGTCGCTCACCTGGCCTTCCTTTTGGATCTATTAAATGCAGTGAAAT
Organism: Leptobrachium leishanense; assembly: GCA_009667805.1. Classification (NCBI taxonomy): domain Eukaryota; kingdom Metazoa; phylum Chordata; class Amphibia; order Anura; family Megophryidae; genus Leptobrachium; species Leptobrachium leishanense. Next base: position 73,892,518 of record CM019070.1, on the reverse strand, counting down.
GATTCTACATGCTGTTGGGAGGCATTTAACATGCAATGCCCATCAACCTTATTTAACCCTTTCGCTGCTGAGGCTTTTCCCGCCCCTGTGCTGAGGTCATTTTTTACCTGTTTTGCGCATCATGTTTAAACCTGTTTTGAAGGCTTATTTTAGTATATGACATCGACATATTATATATCGTTCTTTCCGTCAGACTCGGTAGATTCATAATATGTCATTATTATATGTATACGTTATGTCATGTTTGTATATTATAACAAAAAATGCAATAAAATATGTATTTTCAATAATTTACAGCGTGTAAAGTGTTTTTTTCCACATTTTAACATGCGAGCAATTGCGGTTATATTTTGTATGGGGTGCGCTTGTTAAAAAAATTAGAGATGGGGTCTCGTTACATTTTTTTTTGGGGAAAATGACACCATTTTTAACAAACGCACCGCATACAAAAATCGTTAATGCAGCATCATTGTTCACATTATAATTGAAATGGAACAATATTGCTGCATTAACAAAACAAAAAAAAAAAAAAGTGTTTATTTTTTTTTTTTTTAATTTTTTTTTTTAATTTTTTTTATTTTTATTTTTCTTTTTTTTTTTTTTTTACAATTTTTTTTACTTTCATGTTTGGTATCGTTGGAACGGCCATGCTCTGGCCGATCCAACGATATCAAAATTTAACCCCTAACTGCCACGGATCGGGAGATAGGGAGTTCATTGGAACTCCCTATCTCCACACTTCGTGGCAGTTAGGGGTTAATGCTAGGACTGGCGTCATCGTGCTACGCACGATGACGCCAGTCCTCTGGGGGAGTTCCCGGAAGCTTGGCCGACATCCAAGATGTCGGCCAGCTCCCGGGAAGGATCGCAAATCGGCGCTTTTCAGCGCCGATTTGCGATCCAGCTCCCCAGGGGTTAATGCCAGGCATCATTTGGAAGGGCAGGCTGTGCCCTTCCAAATGATGCCTGGGTTAAGCCCCTGTGAGCCGCCGATCGGGAGGAGAGAGGTCCGAAGGACCTCCCCCCCCTCCCTTTCAGGCGCCTCCTCCGCACATGCGGGGGGGGCGCCTGAATTATGTGTCATCGCGGGGCGCGATGACACATAATAATGGCGGCCACTGCTCCGGATGCCGGGCTGACATCCAGGATGTCAGCCCGCACCGGAGGGGCCAGCGATCGGCCGGAACCCGGCCGAACGCTGACCCCAATGCGAGGACGCGCTCAGCGCGTCCTCCGCATACCAGCGGGAATGCTGAGGACGCGCTGAGCGCGTCCTTAGCATTCAAGTGGTTAATATATGTGGACATATAAACATGGATTTTACCGCCACCTTGGAGGATTTTAATAATGCAGGGGGTGAGGGCTCTTCGCTGGATGTGTTCATACTTATACAAGGTTGTGAGGGCAGGGGATAAGCATGGCCCGGCACTCTGCACTGGAAAAAAAGAGTTCCACACTGTACACAACTGCATTAGCGCTGGGTCTCAGCCCAGGTCTTAGCGTTTCCCTAGCGTGCGACAAGGTGATCTGTTAGTAGGTCATCAGGCGATAAGTTTTAGCGACTTGCACTAAATTTTTCCTTTAGCAATGGCGTTTTAGCTCACTCCAGATGATAGGGCTATTAGTTTTTTTTGTGGTATGATTTACTCGTGAAAATTATTAGTGCCCCCCCCCAGTTTTGACTGTGGTATCTTATCGGCCCCCCTAAATATTGCTGTTTCCTGTGGTACCCCTCAACGCTGTATCCTGTCTGAGACCCTTCATACCTGCATCCTGTGATGACCCCCTCTTCTCTGTATCCTGTCTGAGACCCTTTACAGCTACAGTATTCATCGTGACCAGGGTTTTTTTTTGAGGCGGTACGCGCCGGTACGCCGTACCGCCACCTCATCGCCAGCCGCCCTTAAATTTATTACAGCTCCGGTATCGGACTCTCAGAGTCTGAATCCGGAGCTGTCTCGTCGGCGCAGCTGCAGATCCAGCGGCCGCCGCGTTCGTTCCTTCAATGAGCGGCCGCCTGCATGAGTATCTGCCGCTTGTCTGGAATCCATCCTCCAGCCTGCCACGATCGAGATTGCGGAGTTCCCGTGAGGCAGGCTGGAGGGTGGATCCCAGACGAGTGGCAGATACTCATGTAGGCGGCCACTCGTTGAAGGAACAAACGTGGCGGCTGCTGGATCTGACCCTCAGACATGCCTGGCAGAAGTGAGCTGGGGGCAATATATCCATGTGAGCCTGGGGCAATATATCCATGTGTGAGCCTGGGGCAATATATCCACGTGTGAGCCTGGGTCCATATATCTATGTGTGAGCCTGCGGCAATATATCCATGTGTGAGCTGGGGCAATATATCCATGTGTGAGCTGCTGGGGCAATATATCCATGTGAGCTGGGGGCCATATATCCATGTGTGAGCTGGGGTAATATATCCATGTGTGAGCTGGGGCAATATATTCATGTGTGAGCCTGGGGCAATATATCCATGTGTGAGCTGGGGCAATATATCCATGTGTGAGCCTGGGGCCATATATCCATGTGTGAGCCTGGGGCAATATATCCATGTGTGAGCCTGGGGCAATATATCCATGTGTGAGCCTGGGGCAATATATCCATGTGTGAGCTGCTGGGGCAATATATCCATGAGAGCTGGGGGCCATATATCCATGTGTGAGCTGGGGCAATATATCCATGTGTGAGCCTGGGGCAATATATCCATGTGTGAGCCTGGGGTTATATATCCATGTGTGAGCCTGGGGCAATATATTCATGTGAGCCTGGGGCAATATATCCATGTGTGAGCTGGGGCAATATATCCATGTGTGAGCCTGGGGCAATGTATCCATGTGTGAGCATGGGGCAATATATCCATGTGTGAGCTGGGGTAATATATTCATGTGTGAGCCTGGGGCCATATATCCACGTGTGAGCCTGGGGCCATATATCCATGTGTGAGCCTGGGGCAATATATCTATGTGTGAGCCTGCGGCAATATATCCATGCAGCTGCTCGTATCCTCTGCATGCCGCTCGTCTGGATCCCTCTTCCTGTGGTCGGCGGCTCCATCCTCCGCGCTCAGCCCACCTGCCTGCGGCAGCAGCCAGCGCACCACTCCACTCCCCTGCCAGGAGGAGGGTGCTTGCTCATCCCTGGTGCTCAGATCCCTCTCCAGCTTACCCTGCTGCAACAACCAGTCCGGCTGGGCTCAAAACAGAGTGCTGCAGCAGCTCACAAAAGCAATCAGCTCCAAATTCGGACTCAGAGAGTCCGATACCAGAGCTGAGCGTTAAGAAGGCGGCCAGTCAATGTGTACCTGGGCCGGCCCGCTACCAACCCGCGGCCGCGGGCTCTCGGGCCCAAAAAGATAAAAGCAACCCAATTATTGCCCAAAGTCTAAGCAGCCTACCGGGATTCCTCCCAGTATCCCGGTAGGCCAGTCCGGCCCTGGCAGTGTGTATGAGTGTATCACAGAGCTCTACAGCAATGAAACTCACAGCAATGTGTGGTGTGTATGAATGTATCACAGAATCCACAGCAATAAAACTCACACTCATACACAAATTACTGTGAGTTGTATTGCTGTGGATTCTGTAATACGCTCCTACACATCGCACGTTGCTGTAAATTTTACAGCTGTGGATTCTGTGATATAGTAATGTGCTGTATCACAGTGCTCCACAACAATAAAAAAGTCACAATAACATGCGGTGTGTATGAACATTTCACAGAAGTCCACAGCAATAAAACTCACAGTAATTTGCAGTGTGTATGAGCATATCACAGGGCACCACAGCAATAAAACACACTGACCACGGGGGCAGGGTCACCATGGGGTCATGACCTAATATTGCAGGATGAGGGGAGTGGGGTGATTGCCTGCTCGTTTCCCTGCATTCCTGCCAGCATAAGCCCCCACCACCCCAGCAATCAACACCAGAGTTCCCTCCCTCACTCTGGGAGGGGGCTCTCAGGGGCCCCACCAGCTCTTACTCCAAACACTGCATCAGCTACGCACGTTATGCATGCAAGGGCCCCTGTGAGCACTGATATGACGCGGAGGCCCCTCTCTGGCCCCTGCAGACAGGGGGAAGTGAACGCACAAGCTGCCAGTGGCTTTACACGGCGATGACTGGAAGAGATCAAGCAGAGATCAAGCAGCTCGCCAGCAAAACGTGACCGCCCACGGTGAATCCTCCGCAGCTCCATTCCCGACCCACATGTGCAGCCAGTGCTCTACATCCATCCTGTTCAACTGAGAGGTATTGATATGTTAAACAGTCACTTCCTCCCAGCACTGCTACTGCAGAGGAGTGAGGCAGAGCACTGAGGAAAGAAGAAAGGCGTAGTTTGTACCAGCTGGTCAGTCGTCTCATTATAAAGCAGCACAGTGAAGTTGCCGCACTAGGGGCCACAATACAATCTTGGTGCTAACGTTAACGCTCACCTGCATGAGCATTAATGTTAGCCATGGTGGATACCGCATATTACAATCCAAACGCTAACGGGTTAAGTAACCCGTTTGCGTTTGGTACCTTGAGCTTTTCAGCGCGAGGTTACTGTACTTTGTGCTCCCTAATACTTAACATGGGGAGTGCAAAGTGTTAATCAGCGTCAGTATTACAATCTACTAGCGCTGATTAACGTCCGGCTGTGGTTAGCAAATAGTTAACCACAGTCAGGACTTGGTGTTAACGGATTCCGCTTCTGCAGAATCCGTTAACACCAGCCAAAAAAATAATAAACGTTCCCTCGCCATCTCCGCCGTCTACGCAGTCACCGCAGTCTGATCGCGGCAGCCGGCGACTTGCTTCCTGATTCCGCTCCCTGCGAGTCACGCGACGCAGGGGGGTGGGACCAGACGGCAATTCGAAAACTGTAAAAAACTAAATTTGTGTAAGAAAAACTGTAAAATGAAGTTTGTGCAGTGCAGTGGATGCTGTGATTCCTGTGCAGTTGTGGACTCCTTTGCCAGTGAAATACAGGACACCAAAAAAATTAGAGGATTTATTCTCAAAGCAGCTTTACAGAAATAAAAGGCAAATAAAAATCGTTTGTAAAATGTAAATAAGACATATTTCGTTGGTGCTTGCCCAGATCCAACAGTCAAACTATTCTTCTGAGATAGTTAAAACATTTATATAATGTAAATTTGCTTATTTCAAATTTTTCATATAGTCGTCTATCCTTTACAGAAATATTGTTGGAATATTGTCCAGCTGCGGTTAACTTTCGACAGTAATTAACGTTCTGACTTTGTAATCAGAACGCTAATTAACTCATTGCGCTCCCCATGTTAAGCATAGGGAGCGCAAAGTACAGTAAGCTCGCGTAAGGGAGCGCAAGCGCCGAATCGCGAACGGGTTTTTTAACCCGTTAGCATTTGGATGTTAATATGGTGCACCCGCGCTAGTGCCACCAATGCTAATGTTAGCATTTTGAATGTAATATTGCCCATAGTATTCAATAAAAAAAATTACAATAGGTCAAGATTTACATTGCATAATTTCCTATAATTTTTTGGAGTAACACATATTTTTTAACTATATAAATATAACCCTCCTATAAAATAATAGATCCAATTTTATTGCGCAGATCGAGTTGAGGCAGCGTTGGAGGCGCTACTATGCACCTTGCGCAATATAAATTTAGAGATGCTTTTTATGGCGGTTTTTGAAAATAGCCATACCTGCAATTAAAGGCTCTAGCTCAACAGGGAATTAAAATAGACCACACAGCGTATATATCAGACAAAACAAGACACCCAGATGAATCAAATGAGGGGTTTCTTAAAATTCTATCATAAAAATTGAGCGTGCAACAACTTGTGGAATTTGGCATTCTGCATAAAAAAAATTTATTTTCCATCCCTTCAGACAGTGACAGCTCTTTAATTAGGCAAATTAAGCTGCCTCGTAAGGCCTCGCACTTACAGGGCTTCAGAGCCACCTAATTTACATGATCCACACACAGACTTCATGATAAATTATTTCATGCTGCCGCACATTCTGGCGGCTGCCGTGTTTGCCTTATTTTCCACTTGCCGCAGAATCCAAAATGGCTGCTAGACGGCCCCTCTGATGTCGTCAGAGAGGGCGCGCCGTACATCTGTCGCCCATGCCTGCCTCATTCGGGCAGTACTCATCAGGCCCACCTTCCTGCCTATTGCCACGCAGCAGCACGATGATCGCTTGCTCTGTTCACACTAGACATTTGCCCCACGAAAAAATTTGTTTTGTTTCATATGCGTTTGATAAGTTTGTTTATTCATTTCAGTGCATTCGTCATGTTAACGTAATTCGTATTACAGATCAATTTGTCATTTCGGACGATTTGTTATTTGTTATTTCGTATTGGTTCGTTATCTCTTATAGAGTCTGTGATCCCACACAGTACGAGGGCACCCTAGCACAGTCCTCTAGGGCAATTATGGCACACAGTCTCTCTTTGGTGGTTTAGAGTTTATTTCTGCACTCCAGCGATCCAAACAAATTATAACAGAAAACAAAACCTAACTTGCCAACCTTATCTTCACACTGCCAGCCTCAGAGCTACACCATTGTGAAGTGAGTTGAGTGAGATGGTCATCGAGAGCCGGGATGGCCTGTTCAGTAAACTGAAACGGTAGAGCCGGAGGGAAAAAAACATAGATGGCAGAAAAAGAAGAGTGGCCAGTGGTCTCGTTAACGGCGTTATTACGTGCATACTCAGCCCAGGGCAACAACTCCGACCAATTGTCTTGTTGTTGTGTGGTAAAGCAACGTATGTACTGCTCGAGACCCTGATTTGCCCTCTTTGCTGCCCCATTGGTTTGTGGATGATATGCTGAAGAGAAGGCCAATCGCACCCCCATCTCTGCACAGAAAACCCTCCAGAAACGAGAGACGAACTGGGCTCCTCTGTCAGAGACTATTTCAGACGGAACCCCATGTATTCGTACAATCTCTCTAGCAAATACAACCGCCAGTTCTTTGGCTGTAGGAAGCTTAGGTAGAGGGACAAAATGAGCCATTTTGGAGAAGCGGTCTACAACGGTCAGAACCACAGTATGACCCTTGGACTTCGGCAAGTCCACAATAAAATCCATAGATAGATGAGACCAAGGCCTCTTAGGCATGGGTAAAGGCTGCAATAGACCGACAGGCAAGGATTTACTGGTTTTGCTTCTGGCACAGACTTGACAAGCCAAAACAAACAGACGTACGTCCTGTCGCATGGTGGGCCACCAGAACTGTCTGGAGATACTGGTAAGAGTCTTAGTAATACCAGGATGACCTGCTGGTTTAGAATCATGAAACATTATGAGTAATTCTTGTCTTTCCTTTTCAGGTACAAACAACATATCTGGAGGCTTGTCAGGTGGAGCCCCTACTTGAACTGCCTGGAGGCGTTCCAGGAAAGGCGAGGAGACAGACAAGACTGTGGAAGCCACAATATGTTCAGGAGGAACTATAGGATTGTGGTCTTGTGTATTAGATTCATACGGGTCATATTGACGAGATAAGGCATCAGCCTTTACATTGCGGTCACCTGGTCTGTAAGTCAATACAAAATTAAACCGAGACAGTAGCAATGACCACCTGGCCTGTCTCGCGTTCAAATGTTTAGCATCCCCGATGTACGTAAGGTTCTTATGATCAGTAATTATCAATAAAGGGTCAAGAGTACCTTCCAACAAAGGTCTCCACTCTGACAGGGCACACACAATAGCTAGCAATTCTCTGTTACCGATATCATAATTGCGTTCTGCTGGTGATAATTTTCTTGAAAAGAACCCACAAGGATGTAGAGGTTTTCCTGGAGACTCTCTTTGGGACAGGACAGCCCCAATGCCTATCTCGGAAGCATCAACCTCAAGAACAAACGGAATCCTGGGATCAGGATGCCGTAACACGGGAGCGGAAGTGAAAGCTTGTTTGAGGGCTTCGAATGCTTGTTTGGATTGAGAAGACCAGATCTGGTTCTTCAGACCTTTACGTGTCATATTAATGATAGGGAATGCTACAGCGGAATAATTCATGATAAATCTCCTATAATAGTTGGAAAACCCCAGAAACCTCTGTATGGCCTTGAGACCTTGAGGGAGAGGCCATTCTGAGATGGTGTGAGTTTAGAAGGATCCATCTCAAAACCTTCTGGAGTGATAATATACCCAAGGAATTTCACAGTAGTAATGTCGAATAAACACTTCTCTAGTTTGCAATAAAGACCATTGTCCAGTAATTTTGCTAATACCTGTCTGACATGTGCATGGTGGGTTTTCAGATCGGGAGAGTAAATCAATATATCATCTAGGTATACTATAACAAAGGTTTGTAAGAAATCTCTGAGCACATCATTAATAAAATCCTGGAATACCGCTGGAGCATTACAAAGACCGAAAGGCATGACCAAATATTCATAATGCCCACTCCTGGTGTTAAATGCTGTTTTCCACTCATGCCCCTCTTTTATATGTATCAGGTTGTAAGCTCCTCTTAAATCAAGTTTTGTGTATACTGCTGACCCCCTTAACCTGTCGAACAGTTCTGATATGAGAGGGATAGGGTACACGTTCTTAATGATGATCTTGTTAAGCCCCCTATAATCGATACACGGGCGTAAATCTCCCTCTTTTTTAGACACAAAAAAGAACCCAGCCCCTGCTGGAGAAGAGGAATGTCGGATAAAACCTCTCTCCAAATTCTCCTTTATGTACTCTTCCATAATTTGGTTCTCCTTTATGGAAAGAGGATATACTTTGCCTCGAGGAGGCATGGTACCAGGATGAATATCTATGGCACAATCATATGGTCTATGTGGAGGCAGTTTCTCTGCCTCTCATTTATCAAATACAGTCCTGAGGTCGGCGTATTGGTCAGGAACCTCTGTAGACAATGGAGGAGCTGTGGGTGTGTTCAGGGCACCGACATGCTGAATGGGTATTAAACAAGTCCCAAAACAAGCAGGACTCCAAGACAGTATCTTTCCTTTAGCCCAATCAATAACAGAATTATGTTCCACCCACCAAGGGAAACCAAGTACAACAGGATTGGAAGGTGAATGGATAACTTGAAATATGATTTCTTCTTTATGCAAGAGACCAGTGGTAAGAACCACTGTAACCGTATCGTGAGTAATCCTAGGGCAGGATAACGGTCTGCCATCTATGGCTTCGACGGCTAAGGGTGTCTCTCTTACAACCAGAGGTAGAGAAATGGAAGAAGCGTAGTTAACATCGATAAAGTTGCCAGCAGCCCCAGAATCCAAAAAAGCGGTAGTATGTGTGGTCTTGGTCTCCCAAGCCAAGGATACTGGTAACATAAGTTTAGTGTCTTTGACAGGAGACATGCATGTCACACCCAAGGCCTGTCTCCTCAGCTGCCTTAGGTGCGGTAGTTTTCCGGCTTATCATGCATTTTAGGACGAGTAGGACATTGAAATCGTACATGTCCCCCCAAACCACAATACAGGCACAATCCCTCACGAAAATGCCTTGTTTTCTCTTCCTCTGTAAGCCTAGTTCGGCCTAGTTGCATAGGCTCAGAGGGAGGAGATAACTCTCTTGGTGGTGCCTGAAAGACAGGGGCCAACCTAGGTAACGGTCTCTTTGGCTTCTCTCTTGGAGTCCTTCTGTCCCTTATCTGATTATCCAGATCTATACAATAATCAATGAGTTCACACAATACCTCAGGTAGTTTACGTGGAGCCAATTCATGCATCAATGACTCTGATAACCCCTCCATAAAAGCCAGAACCAGTGTCTCATTTGTCCAGTTCACATCAGAGATCAAGGTTTTAAATTCTATGGCATAATCAGAAACAGTCCTGTTCCCTTGACGTATGCGGAACAAGGATTTGCCAGCTACCGTGGCCTTTCTGGTAGGATTAAATGTACGTTGTAACTCGGCTATGAATTCTTTATAATCCCGTATGATAGGCTTCTCTGCCTCCCATAATGGAGTCGCCCATGTCAATGCTCTGCCAGACAGATGATTAATAATGAACCCCACTTTGGCAATGTCAGAGACAAACATCTGTGGATTTAATTTAAAATGAATATCCACATGGACCAAAAATCCCCGGCACTCTGAGGGAGTACCGTCAAACCTCATAGGAGCGGTCATGTGTACCTGGGATGTCTGAACGACAGGGGACACAGGTATATCAAGCGGGGGTGCAACCCCAGCTGGTTCCAGGTGAGCCGTACGAGTCAGGATAGTTTGTAAGGCAATAGCAAACTGATCCATCCTATGATCCTGCTCATCCTGTCTGGATACAAAGTTAGCCAAGTGCTGTGTTAAGTCTGCGGGATCCATAGTGGCCAGATCGTAATGTCATGGTTCCCAGATCCCACCACGCAGTACTTAACACCCCACACTCCACAGAGCCCAGAAGCTACCAACAGAGTAGCCGTGAAAGATCTCTAACTGTCTGGTCCTTAGAATTGGCCAGGTAAACTAGCTAGACAGAAAGGGTTAACAACATGGGGAGTAGTCAGCCGAGCCAGAATCAGGAATACAGAGTTCAGAATGGTCAAATGGAATAGCCGGATCGATATCAGAGCAGTGGCGTAGTACAAGAAAATGGTCTAGGGCAACAGAAGGCAGAATAGTCAGAAACAAGCAGAGGTCAATAACAGGTTAATTCAATATAGCAGTCAGGTACAAGGAGCTCAGGTATGGATAACCACGATCTGGCAACTGCTGAGAATACACTGAGGGTTTTTAAAGACCTTCACCAGACCACGCCCCCTACTCAAGCCACGCCTCATGCAACCACCTCCCTGCCTGTCTCCATTTAAACCGGGCATTGGTCAGCGAGCAACATCAGACATGCTGCCCTCAAGCACACAGGTAGGGCTGGAAGCTCCCAACGTTACACCCTTGTGCTACACCCCCTCACGTTATTGTTTAACCCCAGCATGCCCCCTCAAGTGCATGTCTTCCTCTTCTGCCGTTGTGTGTAGTGTACTGCGGGCCTCACGTGATAAAGGGGGTGGCACCATAGCAGTGTGATGTGCTTTTGAAAGTGGGAGGCACGCACGCTGTAGGCACGCCACAACGGTTTGAGTGAGGGACTGCACCAATGCGCGCCAGCGCCGCTCAGCCTCAGTGAGTGTGCCACTGTGCTGGGTAATGACAGCACCTGATTCGGACTCCAAGTGTCCGATACCGGAGCTGCGGGATTACGAAACTGGCAGTGCCCACTACGGACCCACTGAGCCAGCCAGTACCTGCCAAAACCGGGACCCCACCAACCCGCGAGTGCCTGAAGGGTCAGTCCGCCCCCGGTTGTTTGTGTTTCTCTCTTACTTCCTCCTCACCACTTCCTTCCATCCAGGAAACATTTAAGGGCTTAACAATTAGCAGGTGGGGAAAACTTTACAGCAAGGGAACAATTTAAAACAAATATTTCCCTCCTGGGCTCAAACAACCCAATCCCTTCTCACAAAGATAGGGGAACTATACACGCCATTGTAAATCATTCCCCTCATCTTATGACAATTCATTATTTCCTATAGATTAGTTATTTATTTGTATAGAATATGGCATCCACAAATGGATGTCAAACAGGATCAAGAAATCTGTAACTCGATATCTCGAAAGACGCTCGCAATATCGGGGATAACCCGTGTGGCTCAAATAGAAAGCAAGTTCCTTCCAATTGGAGGGAACAGTGAGACCGTCAATTAAATATAAAACTTAAGTTTTATTGAAATACACAAAATAAAACTTATAATAAAGAGGAGACCAGTGCACTAGTCATTACAAACAAACGGGTATTCTTAAAAAGTAGCAGGAAGGATGGATCACGATATTCCTTTTCCTTTAACCTAATCTACTGCAAGCAGATCCAAAAATTGGCTGCATATAGTAATAATGATTGAATCAAAACAAAATATTATAAACCGATTCAGATAAGGAGGATTTAACTAGTTTAATTATAACTGACTAATAAAGCCAAGTAATCTGGTTAGTAGTCCAATGAAATTTGTTTTTAACCATATGTGGATAATGATGATTCACAATTCGCTATTGCCGATCAAATAGTTAAATCAAGCAGTCTGCAGCCTTCTAATAATTTCATAGACCAGGTTGTCACTATTTGAAAGGTACAATAAACCAGGGCAATTTGTAACCATATGTTGAATAGCTATGCTGATAAAGAGTATATAGAAGGTACAATAAACCAGGGCAATTTGTAACCATAGGTTGAATAGCTATGCTGATAAAGAGTATATAGAAGGACAGTAGTGCCTTTGATTAATTTTTCAATTTGAAAGACGTCACATCTTGAATAAATATATTAATGCTTCCTTATTTGTTATACAGTAGATAATACATACAAACAGTTTACACGCTGACAGTTTTCCAGCAAATTAAGTTTTCTTGTTTATTATTATTATTCTTTATTTATAAAGCGCCAGCATATTCCGCAGCGCTGTACAATAGGCACAGTATAGACAGGGTTACAATACAATACATTGAACAACATTTGACAAACAGTACAGGAGGAGATGAGGCCCTATTCCCATAGGAACTCACAACCTAGGAGGGTTGGGGTTGGAAACAGGAGGAGAGGACTGCAAGGTGAGAGTGATTGATGGTTGCGTCAGTGAGTTGGGTGGTAGGTTTCCCTAAATAGGAACGTTTTAAGGGAGCGTTTGAAGGAAGAGAAGTTAGGGGAAAGTCTGACAGTACGAGGGAGAGCGTTCCAGAGAGTGGGGGCTGCGCGTGAGAAATCCTGCAGTCTATAATGGGAAGAGGTGATGCGGGGAGAAGCTAGGCGCAGGTCACTGTTTGACCTTAGGGAGCGGGCTGGGGTGTATTTGGTGATTAGTGAGGACAGGTAGTGGGGAGCTGAGTTAGTGAGGGTTTTGTAGGTAAGGATAAGGATTTTGAACCTAATTCTGCAGTGGATGAGGAGCCAGTGAAGGGACTCGCAGAGGGGAGCGGCAGAGACAGAGCGGCGGGTGAGGTGAATTAGCCTGGCGGAGGCGTTCAGGATGGATTGTAGGGGGGAGAGGAAGGACAGCGGGAGGCCAGATAAGAGATTATTGCAATAGTCGAGTCGGGAGATTACCAGGGCGTGTATGAGTTGTTTTGTGGTGACAGCGGTAAGAATAGAAATGTCCGAATTCTGGAAATATTACGCAGTTGGTATCGGCAGGAGGAGGAAAAAGACTTGATGTGGGGGATGAAGGAAAGAGCAGAGTCAAGTGTAACTCCAAGACAGCGCACTTGGTTTGATGGGAAGATGGTGATACCCTCCACCTTGATAGAGAAGTCAGGAGGTGTCAGGTACCAGTTTTCCAGAGGAACCAATTGTGCAGAAGTAGCAGCCCTTTTTAGTACAGCTATTGGCAAAAAGGGCTGAAAGGCATACACATACCTCTCTTGCTCAGTAGGAGTGATGTTAGACAGAGAACTCTTGGAACATTTCTTAGCACAACCACGGTTTAATATCTTTAGATATATAGCGATAAACAGTCTCTCAGCAAGGTCAGTTCAGAAGTAAAGGATCATAAAGGCAGGTGGCAATCAGGCATAATCAATAACAGGCAAAGGTTGGCAACAGGTATCAATATCAGAATATACTTGCTAGTAGATTTTCCAGGAGACAAGGATCAACAGCTTGGTGCAGGTAATACTTCAGCAAGATAGAAATTTAGCAAGTATTCAATGGAACAGGAAACAGGTGAGGATTCAGGCAAGGATTCCACAGGTAAGAGGCTTCAGGCAAGGATTCCACAGGTAAGAGGCTTCAGGCAAGGATTCCACAGGTAAGAGGCTTCAGGCAAGGATTCCACAGGTAGGAGGTTTCAGGTAAGGATTTCACAGGTAGGCTCAGGTTGTAAACCACAATAAACGAGCAATGACTTACTCAGCTTGTAGATTTTTTATAGTCAGGTATAACGAGTTGATTGGATCCAGCTGGCGTGCATCAGCGTGTCCAGACTTCCAGGTTGAGTTGCAGCTGTAATGGCTATATGGGAGGATGCCTGCTCGCGCGTGTGCTTTTCATTCAGACCTTAGTCATGGAAGGAGAAGGACCAGAATTATAATGTCTCCTCAGCATGGACAGATCTTGGGGCCCAGGAATTACCAGGAGTCCAGTCAGCCACAGGAAGAGCCGCTGAGGCCAGGAGAGGTACGTGACAGAACCCCCCCAACAAGGCGACCCCTCTGGGGGCGAGATGGGTGTAATTGATGGAATCTCCGAATCAAGCGAGGAGCATTAACCTCTACAGCGGGAATCCATGAGTCATCCTGCGAACCATAACCCTTCCACCTGATAAGATACTCTAAACGACCTCTCCGAAGGCGAGAATCCAAGATATCCTTGATTTCGTAGGTTTCTTCGTCACTCATAGATATAGGACCTGGTTTGCATGGGAGGCGTCCCGGAAAAGGATCATCATAGGCTGGTTTCAGTAACGACACATGGAACACAGGATGAATTTTATATGAAACAGGTAATAATAATTTGATTGCCGAAGAAGAGACGACTTGAATAATAGGAAAAGGTCCTATGTATCGTAACCCAAGCTTCTTAGATGGATATTCAACCTTTAAATGTCTTGTTGACAACCATGCTTTGCCTCCTACCTTGTATACCGGAGCAGGACATCGTCTTCTATTTGCAAATGTTTTGTACCTATATTGAGCACATAACAATACAGCATGCACAGTCTTGTATACATCTAGAATATTTCTTATTCTTTCATTGGTTGAAGGTACATCACCTAGAATTGGAGAACCAGGAAGCATGATGGGATGTCTGCCGTGATTAACAAAAAAAGGCGACATACCGGTAGAAGAATGTTTCTGGTTGTTGTATGTAAACTCAGCTATAGGAAGGTACTGTATCCAATCATTTTGTAGATGCATAATAAAGCAACGGAGATATTGTTCTAATACGCCGTTTACTCTTTCGGTTTGACCGTTGGTCTGTGGATGAAACGCAGTAGATAGATTATTTTGTATATGTAAACATTTACAAAATGCTGACCAGAAACGGGATGTAAATTGTGTCCCTCTGTCCGTGGTTATGGTCTCTGGGAGACCATGTAATGAAAATACATTTTTGATGAATAAATGAGCAGTTTTTGTAGCGGAAGGTATACTTTTCACTGGGATGAAGTGGGCCATTTTAGAGAATCTGTCTACTATGACCATTATGGTATTACAATCCGAAGACATAGGTAGCTCAGTTATAAAATCCATGGATATATCAGTCCATGGACTTTTCGGTATGGGTAATGGCTGTAACAGGCCTTGGGGGAGAGTATGGAGTGATTTAGTCTGAAGACATGTAGGGCAGTGATGGACATATGCTCTTATCTCTTTTTTCATATATGGCTACCAAAAGGAACGCTTTATTACCTCAAGGGTCTTGTGGAATCCGGTATGCCCTCCGATAGTAGTGTCATGGAAATATTGAAGAACGTGTAGACGGGCTTCTTGAGGAACGACTATACGATTGTTTCGAAATACGTAACCGTTCTTTTTCTGTAAAGGAATATGAGATATAGTATCTTTAATATCATTGGAATATAATTTTATGGTATCCCAGATGGAGGAGGTTCTGGTAACAAAACAGGTTTTAGGAAGGATGTATTCATCTTCGTCTGGCAGCTGTACAAAATTCATACGTGATAAGGCATCTGCCTTTCCATTTTTGCTTCCTGGTCTATGGGTGATATGAAGATTGAACCGACAAAAAAATAATGCCCATCTAGCTTGTCTGGGTTTGAGGCATTTTGCTTTCTGCAGATATTCTAGATTCTTATGATCTGTGAAGATTGTAATAGGAAATTCAGAACCTTCCAATAGATGTCGCCATTCTTCCAATGACATTTTTATAGCTAGAAGCTCACGATCACCAACATCATAGTTTCTTTCTGGTGCTGTCAATGTTCTGGAGAAGTAGGCGACGGGATGTAGAATTTGTTTATCGCCTACCTTCTGTGATAGTACTGCTCCTATCGCATAGTTGGAGGCATCGACTTCGATGGAATACGGGGTTGATGGATCCGGTAAAGACAATATGGGTGCTGTAACAAAGTGTTCTTTTAGTTTTTCAAAAGCTTTCTGTGCTTGACTGTTCCAGGAAAAAGGGATAGTGATACGTGTTAGTTCGTTAAGGGTTTGACAATAGAAGAAAAATTTCGGATGAACTTACGGTAAAAGTTGCAGAATCCAAGAAAACATTGTACCCCTTTTCTATTAGCAGGGATAGGCCATTCTTCTATGGCTTTTGTTTTGGTCTTGTCCATCTGGATGTTACCTGGTGTTATGATGAACCCTAGGAATTCAATGACTTGACTGTTGAATATACATTTTTCTAGTTTACCGTACAATTTGTTCTCTCTTAGTTTCTTAAGTACTGATGTCACATTGTCTTGATGTTCTGATAATGAAGATGAGAATATTAGTATATCTTCTAGATAAATAATTACGTAAACGTCTAGTATTTCACGGAAGATATAATTTAAGAACCTTTGAAACGTTGCAGGGGCATTACAGAGGCCATAAGGCATCACAAGGTACTCGTAATGCCCGTAGCGGGAACGAAAAGCTGTTTTCCACTCATGTCCGCTTTTAATTCTTACAAGGTTATAGGCTCCTTTGAGGTCAAGTTTGGTGAAATATTTGGCATCCTTTAGTCTGTCCATTAACTCCGTAATTAGAGGGAGAGGATATTTATTCTTAATGGTTATATTATTTAATGCCCGGTAATCTATGCATGGTCTCAGGCCTCCATCCTTCTTACCCACAAAAAAAATAGGAGCTCCTGCAGGAGAAGTAGAGGGTCGTATGAACCCTTTGGTCAAATTTTCATCTATGTATTCTTTGAGCACCTTGAGCTCGGGTTCTGATAAAGGATACACTCGTCCAAACGGAATAGGGGAGTCAGGATATAAGTCTAGAGGGCAGTCGTAGACCCTATGAGGTGGTAAGGTGTCTGTTCCTGTAGATTGGAACACATCAGAATATTCTCCATAAATTTCAGGTAAGGTGGTAGCTGCTATAGCAGTTGAAGAAGTGTTGTATGGAATATCAGTTGAGGTCTTCTGTTTTGGTAGATTTAACGTTAGCGTACCTCTTTCCCAATCGATGTACGGATTATTTTTTCTTAACCAAGGAAGTCCAAATATCAACGGAAAAGCTGGAGAACTCACGATATCAAAAGAAAATAATTCTTTATGCTGGGTACCTATGGATACAGACAGAGGAATTGTTTCTTTTGTAATAGGACCAGTTTTTAAAAGGCTACCGTCTAGTAATTGCAATGCCACAGAATGTTGTTTAGTTATAAAGGGTATTCGTAGAATGCTTACAAGAGTTTGATCAATGAAACAACCGCTTGCGCCAGAATAAATCATCGCGTTGAGGTTGGCGTGATCGTCCTTCCACTGGAGAGACACAGGGATGGTTAGGTGTGTAGATATATAACCATTAATATTTTTTATAGACATGGCATAAAACAGAGATGAGGCCTTACCTCTGTGGTGTTCTGGTTTCTCACCACATTCTCTTAGTTGATGACCCGAGCGTCCACAGTACATACAGAGCCCCAGTGATCTTCTACGTGCTCTCTCGTTGTCAGTTAATGGACCTCTCATTACATTTATTTGCATAGGTTCTTCTGGTGCATGCAAGGCGTGCAAAGGTGTCGGCTGCATTACAGCTAGTTGAGGTGGGCGCTTGTGTATTGGAGGATGAAAAGTAGCAGCTCTTTCTGCTCTCCTTTCTCGGAATCTTCTATCAATTTGTGTACATACGGTCATCATTGATTCCATTGATGTAGGTTTTCCAGCTCTAGCCAGCTCATCCTTTATGTGTTCAGCAAGGCCGGACTTGAACTGTGCTAATAGTGCAGGCTCGTTCCATTCTGAGTCCAAGGCTAGATGTTTAAATTCAGTAACGTAGTCTTCTACGTCTCTTCTCCCTTGTTTCAAGTTAGACAATGCTTGAGCGGCACTTTCAAGTCTGTGGGGGTCAGCATACATTTCTTCTAAAGCTTGCAGAAAGGAATTCCAGTTAGATAGGATAGGACTGTTGACATGTATAAGGTGATGAGCCCAGCACTGTGGTTTTTCTGTAAGCAAGGATATAACTGTGTTAATGCGTGCAAAATCAGTAGAGTAGGTAAGAGGCTGGAGAAGGAACATGATTGTACATGAAGTGATAAAACAACGAAACTTAGAACGATCCCCGCTAAACTTCTCAGGTGGAGAAACATATGGTTCTGCTGATCCAGCTACTGGGTGGAAGGAAGGAGTATTAATCATAGCTGTAGTTCCTGGTAAAGGGGTAGCGGCATCTAGTCTTGTGGTTAACTGGGCTTGTGTGGTTTGCATGATGACTTGGTTCCTTTGCAGATCCTGGACTGCCTGTGCAAGACTTGCTAGTTGACCGGTAATGGTGCTCAAGGCCTCTGCTATATCTGCTGGTTCCATGAGATGGCTTGTTTATTCTGTCAGGTACCGGTTTTCCAGAGGAACCAATTGTGCAGAAGTAGCAGCCCTTTTAGTACAGCTATTGGCAAAAAGGGCTGAAAGGCATACACATACCTCTCTTGCTCAGTAGGTGTGACGTTAGACAGAGAACTCTTGGAACATTTCTTAGCACAACCACGGTTTAATATCTTTAGATATATAGCGATAAACAGTCTCTCAGCAAGGTCAGTTCAGAAGTAAAGGATCATAAAGGCAGGTGGCAATCAGGCGTAATCAATAACAGGCAAAGGTTGGCAACAGGTATCAATATCAGAATATACTTGCTAGTAGATTTTCCAGGAGACAAGGATCAACAGCTTGGTGCAGGTAATACTTCAGCAAGATAGAAATTTAGCAAGTATTCAATGGAACAGGAAACAGGTGAGGATTCAGGCAAGGATTCCACAGGTAAGAGGCTTCAGGCAAGGATTCCACATGTAAGAGGCTTCAGGGAAGGATTCCACAGGTAAGAGGCTTCAGGCAAGGATTCCACAGGTAAGAGGCTTCAGGCAAGGATTCCACAGGTAGGAGGTTTCAGGTAAGGATTTCACAGGTAGGCTCAGGTTGTAAACCACAATAAACGAGCAATGACTTACTCAGCTTGTAGATTTTTTATAGTCAGGTATAACGAGTTGATTGGATCCAGCTGGCGTGCATCAGCGTGTCCAGACTTCCAGGTTGAGTTGCAGCTGTAATGGCTATATGGGAGGATGCCTGCTCGCGCGCGTGTGCTTTTCATTCAGACCTTAGTCATGGAAGGAGAAGGAACAGAATTATAATGTCTCCTCAGCATGGACAGATCTTGGGCCCAGGAATTACCAGGAGTCCAGTCAGCCACAGGAAGAGCCGCTGAGGCCAGGAGAGGTACGTGACAGGAGGTGGGGAGGCATTGGAGGGAGGAATAAGTAGGAGCTCAGTCTTTGACATGTTGATCTTTAGGTGGTGGGAGGCCATCCAGGAGGAGATGCCATATAAGCAGTCACTGACTTTGCAAAGAACAGGGAGAGAGAGATCGGGGGTAGAGAGGTAGATCTGAGTGTCATCAGCATAGAGGTGGTAATTAAAGCCAAAGCTGTTGATGATTTTGCCCAGGGAGGAGGTGTAGATGGAAAAGAGCAGAGGACCAAGGACAGAGCCTTGAGGTACACCAACAGATAGAGGCAATGAAGAGGAGGAGTTACCAGCAAAGGACACACAGAAGGACCTGACCTCTGTTGTTTATATAATATTGGATAACAAGGAGCCTTATGGAATTATATCAGTTTGCAGGGTTGGCAATTATATAATACTGTGCAAAAATGCATACACTGTGTTATTACCTTGATAATGTCCTTAAATCAACGTATGCCATTTAAGGTATAAATAAGTAGGCAACTTAATAAATTCAACATAAAGAAACCACCATGGTTGTTACACTTTGCCTGTGCCTCTCCTCAAACAGTATAGAGATGCAAGGGCAGTAACAGAATAAGCCAGTCTTAGATTTATAATCACACCCACATAATAGTAACCGGTAAAATACCTTGAGCGTGTAGTTTACTCCTCAAATATTTCTGAACAAGGTGGAAAGCCTGCCCAGAGGGCAGTCTATTGTGGATATACTGCCCCAGCTCATGGATATATGGCCCAGCTCGTGGATACTGCCCCAGCTCGTGGATACTGCCCCAGCTCGTGGATATACTGCCCCAGCATGTGGATATTGCCCCAGCACGTGGATATTGCCCCAGCTCCTGGATACTGCCCCCCAGCTCCTGGATACTGCCCCCCAGCTCCTGGATACTGCCCCCCAGCTCCTGGATATTGCCCCCCAGCTCATGGATACTGCCTCCCAGCTCCTGGATACTGCCCGCCAGCTCATGGATACTGCCCCCCAGCTCGTGGATACTGCCTCCCAGCTCGTGGATACTGCCCCCCCAGCTCGTGGATACTGCCCCCAGCTCCTGGATACTGCCCCCCAGCTCCTGGATACTGCCCCCCAGCTCATGGATACTGCCCCCAGCTCGTGGATACTGCCCCCTCAGCTCGTGGATACTGCCCCCAGCTCGTGGATATTGCCCCCCCAGCTCATGGATACTGCCCCCAGCTCATGGATACTGCCACCAGCTCATGGATACTGTCCCCCAGCTCGTGGATATTGCCCCCCCAGCTCATGGATACTGCCCCCAGCTCATGGATACTGCCCCCAGCTCGTGGAAATTGCCCCCCCCAGCTCATGGATACTGCCCCCAGCTCATGGATACTGCCCCCAGCTCGTGGATATTGCCCCCCCAGCTCGTGGATATTGCCCCCCCAGCTCATGGAGGGATCCAAGACGGGGCTCTGTGCTGGATTTTGTTCATCCACCACGCCTCCAGAAAGCTGCTTGTATGGAGGTATGTCTGCTCCACCACCTCTCCCTCTTCCTCCTCCTCCTCCTCCTCCTTCTCTGTCTCTGGCGAAGTGGCAGTTAAACCGACACCTGACAGGGTCTACGCAATGGCTCAAGCAAAAAGATGCCATACTGTGCTTGAGCTGGTTTGTTTAGGGGACAGGAGCCACACCGGGTCAGAAATTTTGTCAGCTCTGCAGGGGCAGGTGCAGAGATGGTTAACACCACGCCAGCTTGAGCTGGGAATGATCGTCTGCGATAATGGCAGCAACCTTCTCTCCGCCCTACGCAAGGGTAAATTGACGCATGTACCATGCCTAGCACACGTCCTAAATCTGGTGGTACAGCGTTTCCTAACCAAGTACCCAGGGCTGCCAGAGCTTCTCATCCAGGCCAGAAAAGTCTGCAGCCACTTCAGACGGTCATTCCCAGCAAGCGTTCGCCTGGCAGAAATTCAAAGAGAATTCCACCTTCCCACAAACCGTCTGATCTGTGACATGCCCACCAGGTGGAACTTGACATTAGCAATGCTGCAGCGTCTGCACAAGCAGCAGAGGGCCATCAACGAGTACCTGTGTGAGTATGGCACGAGGACAGGTTCAGGTCAACTTGTCCCCCCCCCCCGCAGTGGCTGATGATCAAGGATGCATGCACTGTACTGTCACCATTTGAGGAGGCAACAAGGATGGTGAGCAGGGACACTGCATGCATCAGTGACACAATTCCTTTAGTGTTCCTGCTGGAGCACACTCTGCGGGGAATTATAGATGTGGCTCTAGAGGCAAAGCAGCGGGAGGAAGAGGAGGCCTTCCCTAGCTTTCAAGGCCCCAGTCTTTCCGCAGACAGCATTCCAGCGGGTCCTACTCAGATCAGACCGGAGGAGGATGAGGAGGAGGAGGACTATTTAAGTAGTGGGGGCATTGAAGGTGGGGATTCCTCAAGGGAGGGTTTTGTGTGCCCATAAACAGAAGGGCTTGTGCGTGGCTGGGAGGAGGAAGTGCCCGATACGGTCTTCCTCATTGCCCAGGAAGACTCGGCAGCTAATGCCACCTCCAACCTACGCTGCATGGGCTCCCTAATGATGCAAAGCCTGCTAAAGGACCCCAGGATTCGTGCTATCAAGGAGAGGGATCATTACTGGTTGGAAACTGTCGGATATAATCTCTGCACGTGAATACAACACGTTTGTATATATTGGATTTATCAGCCAAGCCTCCAATATGTCTATATTGGACTTACTGGACCTACCTCGGCAGTCGTCTCCAATATATCAGGGATTATTATTTCATAAGAAACTTATACGAGACACAAATATCAATCGTCTATATCTCTTAGAAATTATCCTGAATTCTTTTAATTGTCTGTGTTTTGCTTTAAAAAATACAATAATCAATAATCGGATAAAAATATATATATATATTTATTACGTATACAAAAGAATTTCAAATCTCATATCATGAACAACAATTTATAAACCACACTCCATCAGCATATAAAAACTAGCTTCACAATATATGTATCTCCGGTTAGTAACTGCATATATGATTAATATCATTTACCTTATCAGTTAGTAACTAATACACAAATGGTTAATAAACATTTCTGCTTAATACAACATGCATTTCCCAGCAACCAATGTTTAACCAGCCAGCTCTTATAGATATATATATCTCTGCTACACGGATCAACAAAAGATGAGCTAATTTAAAAATAAGTAATAAAAACTTATTTAGTGAATCCTCCCCTAATCTCGAGAATTAAACTTCTAATCTTTTGCTTTTTATTTTGTAGTTATATAATTCCTTGCTCATTAATTTTAATCACAGTAATTTCCAAATTCAATATATATATTGGTATCAATCTCGCAACATTTCTTTAGGAATAAATCCTTATATCCACTTCTTCATATTTCCATCTGCAGATTAGAAATACTTAGAATTTGGATCTTAACCTTATCCGAGAAATCTCAGTCTACGTTGCAAAAATCTCTACAAATATATTTTTACATTAATTCCTTATTTCATACATTACCTGTCCAATTTGGATGTTGATGAGTCTGCCTTGGAATTTTCTATGTGATGCTCTGTTTTGGAATATGTGAAAATTATCGATATTAGATAATCAATGCATGTGAGTTAGAGATTTGGTGAGAATATTAATTGCCTCATGTCTTGGGATCTGAGTGCATCGTGGTGTGAGTCTGCTCGGTTGCTCAGAGTGTCATATGTAATGGATGTCTGAGTGCATTGCGATGCGTCCCGATGGCTGGCAATCTCCGACTTCTCAGAGTGTCATATATAATGAATGTCTGAGTGCATGGCGATGTGAGTCTGTCTGCTGACATCTCTGACTGACCTACCAAAAACTTTTTCCCGCTTATTATAGCCACACAGTTAATATTAATGATAATATAAATCATTATTTTTACTATCCTGTAGAGGGCAGTGTTGCACTTCTAATTTAATTCCAATTAATTCCCCAATTTCTTTTTCTCGGTCTTTATCTAGGGTCACAAGGTCAGACTTAGCTTAACAAAAACCTTGTCTTCTAACTAGACTGTCTTGAGATTTATAGCTCTCCTCCCTTTTGGTTGCTTAGAGCCTTATCAGCTAAATTCTTTCCTGGTTAACTCACAGAATCTATTCTTTAGTAATTTTTATTATTTACCAATTATATACTTTCTACAATATTTTGGAGTATATATTTCATACTGTAATTATAATAAAATATACCTTGATTATAAACATATATTTTGTGAATATAATTCTATATTACAGAATGCTTTAACTCTTATTCCTATACCCAAAAGAAACAAAATCTCTTTTGTTTTAAAAACTTAGAATAGACCAATAAATTTACTTATGACACATCTTAGCATTATCTCACATTCATTCTAGGTTCCTTCATGTCTGGGATTTCTTAACCCAGGAATGAACTTTGTAAAAAAAATCTTGTTCATTTCTAAATCTAGAGAATATTTTGAAAAAGAAAACTGTCTTTAAAACAAAATGGCTACAAGCATCCATTTTAAATTCTTTGTCTCTCTAATATACCCGACATAACCCCCCTTTGGTTTCTTGGATATTTATTCATTGATCAATTAATAAATTTCAGGAAAACATACATTATCTCCCCCCTTTACCAACTAGGCTAGATCTCCGCCTTTCGCGACACGTTTTTCTTCTTTCATCCATTTAATAATTGAAGATGCAGTGTTTTTAAACTTCAATGTACGTACTTTCTTTGTTAGTACAATCATCCAGACTGTTAGAAACATAATTACTATACAAATCACAATCTTTGTAATCTTCGGCCCGTTATAAGCAGATAGCAATTGATGATCAATCTGTAAATACATTGGAGCATAAATTGTTAGATTATTTTTTTTTATAAGAAGTTCAATAGTATGATCGGGCTTATTCTCTAGTAAAAATTTCAAATCCGGATTCATAGGTATCTCTCGTCCTTGGAATGCGTCAACAATTTTTATCTCGTCATACCAGACTTCATTCCCAACCGGATAAAGAGTAACATCTCCGATAACAACTCTTGATTCTTTAGGAACTTTTACGAGGATCACTGGGGTTGGTATCAACACTTTCTTGTTTTGTACCAGATCCTTCCGGAAAACATTCATTTCTTTTTCTGTAGTGCTTACCAGCCATCTATCTCCGATCAATATAGCATTAACACTAGAATTGTCCTGAGTCTTCTTAAAAGTAACCTGACATGCAGGGCAGCCATCAGAAATGATGGGGCCCCTTACTAAACCTCACGATGGGGCCCCCCCCAGGGCCCCCCCCTCAACCTCTAACAGCTTTTCTCCCCCTTCAAAAAAAAGGACATAACATAGCACCACAGCAATAAAACTCCCTGTAATGTGCAGTGTGTATTAGCTTATCACAGTATCCACAGCAATAAAACTCACAGTAATGAGCAGTGTCTGAACATATCACAGAATCCACAGCAATAAATCTCACAGAAACGGGCTGTGTATGATGGCCTTTGGGTCTGGGTCTGGGCCTGGGCCCCGGGACTGGGCCTTGGGGTCTGGTCCCTGAGGTCTGGGCCCTGGGGTCTAGCCTGGGCCCTGGTCTCTGGGTCTGGTCACTGGGCCTTGGGGTCTGGGTCCTAGGGTCTGGGCCCTGGGTCTAGGCCTTGGGGTCTGGGCCCTAGGGTCTGGGTCTTGGGGTCTGGGCCCTGGGTATGGGGTCTGGACCCTAGGGTCTGGGCCCTGGGTCTGTATTTGGGCTTTGGGGTCTGGTCCCTGAGGTCTGGGCCCTGGGGTCTAGCCTGGGCCCTGGTCTCTGGGTCTGGTCACTGGGCCTTGGGGTCTGGGTCCTAGGGTCTGGGCCCTGGGTCTAGGCCTTGGGTCTGGGCCCTAGGGTCTGGGTCTTGGGGTCTGGGCCCTGGGTATGGGGTCTGGACCCTAGGGTCTGGGCCCTGGGTCTGTATTTGGGCTTTGGGGTCTGGGCCCTGGGTCTGGGCCTAGGGGTCTGGGCCCTGGGTTGGGCCTGGGTTTGAGCCTAGGGGTCTGGGCCCTGGGTCTGGGCCTAGGGGTCTGGGCCCTGGGGTCTGGGCCAGGGTCTGGGCCTAGGGGTCTGGGCCCAGGGGTCTGGGCCCTGGGTTTGGGCCCTAGGGTCTGGGTCTGGGCCCTGGGTCTGGGCCCTAGGGTCTGGGCCCTGGGTCTGGGCCTTAGGGTTGGGCTAGGGGTCTGGGCCCTGGGTCTGGGCCCTGGGGGTCTGGGCCAGGGGGTCTGGGCCTGGTGTCTGGGCCTGGGTCTGGGCCTTGGGTCTGGGCCCTGGGTTTGGGCCTAGGGGGTTGGGCCAGGGTTGGGCCTTGGGTCCTGGGTTTGGGCCTAGGGGTCTGGGCCTGGGTCTGGGCTTGGGTCCTGGGTTTGGGCCTAGGGGTCTGGGCCCTGGGTTTGGGCCTAGGGGGTCTGGGCCCTGGGTCTGGGCCCTGGGTCTGGGCTTGGGTCTGGGCCTTAGGGTTTGGGCCCGGGGTCTGGGCCTAGGGGTCTGGGCCCAGGGTCTGGGCTTTGGGTCCTGGGTTTGGGCTAGGGGTCTGGGCCTGGGTCTGGGCCCAGGGGGTCTGGGCAGGGTCTGGGCCCTGGGCCCTAGTGTCTGGCCCTGGGTCTGGGCCTTGGGGTCTGGGCCCTGGTTTGGGCTTAGGGGTCTGGGCCCTGGGTCTGGGCCTGGGTTGGGCCTAGGGGGTCTGGGTCTGGGCTTGGGTCCTGGTTTGGCCTAGGGGTCTGGGCCCTGGGTTTGGGCCTAGGGGGTCTGGGCCCTGGGTCTGGGCCCTGGGTCTGGGCCTTGGGTCTGGGCCTTAGGGTTTGGGCCCAGGGGTCTGGGCCTAGGGGGTCTGGGCCAGGGTCTGGGCCTTGGGTCCTGGGTTTGGGCCTAGGGGTCTGGGCCTGGGTCTGGGCCCAGGGGGTCTGGGCCCAGGGTCTGGGCCTGGGCCCTAGTGTCTGGGCCTGGGTCTGGGCCCTGGGTTTGGGCTTAGGGGTCTGGGCCCTGGGTCTGGGCCCTGGTTTGGGCCTAGGGGGTCTGGGCCCTGGGTCTGGGCCTTGGGTCCTGGGTTTGGGCCTAGGGGTCTGGGCCCTGGGTCTGGGCCTTGGGTCCTGGTTTGGGCCTAGGGGTCTGGCCCTGGGTTTGGCCTAGGGGTCTGGGCCCTGGGTCTGGGCCTTGGGTCCTGGGTTTGGGCCTAGGGTCTGGGCCTGGGTCTGGGCCTTGGGTCCTGGGTTTGGGCCTAGGGGTCTGGGCCCTGGGTTTGGGCCTAGGGTCTGGGCCCTGGGTCCTGGGTTTGGGCCTAGGGGTCTGGGCCCTGGTTTGGGGTCTGGGTTTGGCCTAGGGGTCTGGGCCTGGGTCTGGGGTCTGGGTTTGGGCCTAGGGGTCTGGGCCCTGGGTCTGGGCCCTGGGTTGGGCCTAGGGGTCTGGGCCTGGGTCTTAGGGTCTGGGCCCTAGGGTCTGGGCCCTGGGTTTGGGCCTAGGGGGTCTGGGCCCTGGGTCTAGGCCTTGGGGTCTGGGCCCTAGTGTCTGGGTCTTGGGGTCTGGGCCCTGGGTATGGGGTCTGGACCCTAGGGTCTGGGCCCTGGGTCTGTATTTGGGCTTTGGGGTCTGGTCCCTGAGGTCTGGGCCCTGGGGTCTAGCCTGGGCCCTGGTCTCTGGGTCTGGTCACTGGGCCTTGGGGTCTGGGTCCTAGGGTCTGGGCCCTGGGTCTAGGCCTTGGGGTCTGGGCCCTAGGGTCTGGGTCTTGGGGTCTGGGCCCTGGGTATGGGGTCTGGACCCTAGGGTCTGGGCCCTGGGTCTGTATTTGGGCTTTGGGGTCTGGGCCCTGGGTCTGGGCCTAGGGGTCTGGGCCCTGGGTTTGGGCCCTGGGTTTGAGCCTAGGGGTCTGGGCCCTGGGTCTGGGCCTAGGGGTCTGGGCCCTGGGGTCTGGGCCCAGGGGTCTGGGCCTAGGGGTCTGGGCCCAGGGGTCTGGGCCCTGGGTTTGGGCCCTAGGGTCTGGGTCTGGGCCCTGGGTCTGGGCCCTAGGGTCTGGGCCCTGGGTCTGGGCCTTAGGGTTTGGGCCTAGGGGGTCTGGGCCCTGGGTCTGGGCCCTGGGGGTCTGGGCCCAGGGGTCTGGGCCCTGGTGTCTGGGCCTGGGTCTGGGCCTTGGGGTCTGGGCCCTGGGTTTGGGCCTAGGGGGTTTGGGCCCAGGGTCTGGGCCTTGGGTCCTGGGTTTGGGCCTAGGGGTCTGGGCCCTGGGTCTGGGCCTTGGGTCCTGGTTTGGCCTAGGGGTCTGGGCCCTGGGTTTGGGCCTAGGGGGTCTGGGCCCTGGGTCTGGGCCCTGGGTCTGGGCCTTGGGTCTGGGCCTTAGGGTTTGGGCCAGGGTCTGGGCCTAGGGGGTCTGGGCCCAGGGTCTGGGCTTTGGGTCCTGGTTTGGCCTAGGGGTCTGGGCCCTGGGTCTGGGCCAGGGGGTCTGGGCCAGGGTCTGGGCCCTGGGCCCTAGTGTCTGGGCCCTGGGTCTGGGCCTTGGGGTCTGGGCCCTGGGTTTGGGCTTAGGGGTCTGGGCCCTGGGTCTGGCCCTGGGTTTGGGCCTAGGGGGTCTGGGTCTGGGCCTTGGGTCCTGGGTTTGGGCCTAGGGGTCTGGGCCCTGGGTTTGGGCCTAGGGGGTCTGGGCCCTGGGTCTGGGCCCTGGGTCTGGGCCTTGGGTCTGGGCCTTAGGGTTTGGGCCCAGGGGTCTGGGCCTAGGGGGTCTGGGCCAGGGTCTGGGCCTTGGGTCCTGGGTTTGGGCCTAGGGGTCTGGGCCCTGGGTCTGGGCCAGGGGGTCTGGGCCCAGGGTCTGGGCTGGGCCCTAGTGTCTGGGCCCTGGGTCTGGGCCCTGGGTTTTGGCTTAGGGGTCTGGGCCCTGGTCTGGCCCTGGGTTTGGGCCTAGGGGGTCTGGGCCCTGGGTCTGGGCTTGGGTCCTGGGTTTGGGCCTAGGGGTCTGGGCCCGGGTCTGGGCCTTGGGTCCTGGGTTTGGGCCTGGGTCTGGGCCTGGGTTTGGGCCTAGGGGTCTGGGCCCTGGGTCTGGGCCTTGGGTCCTGGGTTTGGGCCTAGGGGTCTGGGCCCTGGGTCTGGGCCTTGGGTCCTGGGTTTGGGCCTAGGGGTCTGGGCCCTGGGTTTGGGCCTAGGGGTCTGGGCCCTGGGTCCTGGGTTTGGGCCTAGGGGTCTGGGCCCTGGGTTTGGGGTCTGGGTTTGGGCCTAGGGGTCTGGGCCCTGGGTCTGGGTCTGGGTTTGGGCCTAGGGGTCTGGGCCCTGGGTCTGGGCCCTGGGTTTGGGCCTAGGGGTCTGGGCCCTGGGTCTTAGGGTCTGGGCCCTAGGGTCTGGGCCCTGGGTTTGGGCCTAGGGGGTCTGGGCCCTGGGTCTGGGCCTTAGGGTTTGGGCCTAGGGGGTCTGGGCCCAGGGTCTGGGCCTTGGGTCCTGGGTTTGGGCCTAGGGGTCTGGGCCCTGGGTCTGAGCCTAGGGGTCTGGGTCCTGGGTTTGGGCCTAGGGGTCTGGGCCCTGGGTCTTAGGGTCTGGGCCCTGGCTCACCACTCGCTGTCTTCTATCTTCTTTTCTTCTGTCTTCAGCTCTTCTTTTCTTCACCTTTTCTTCAATCTTCTTCTCTTCTTTTCTTCTGTCTTCTTCCTGGTCCCTCCAGCTCCAGCGCGCAGCTTCACTGAGTGGAGGGGCGGAGCCAAAGCAACGTGCTTGGGAGGCCCCTCACACGCTGCTTGGCCCCGCCCAGCCAGGAAGTGAAGCTGCCAGGAGCCGGAGGAGACACAGTGTCTCAGTCTCCTCCGGCTCCTGCAGCAGCAGCAGGGACACAGCTCCGGATTCGGACTCATCGAGTCCGATACCGGAGCTGTTAAAGGGTGACGCCGCTGCCGTCGGGGGCCCGGGATCCTCCCCCCAGGCCCCGGCGGCCCGGGCCCCCACCGGGCCCGGGCCCCTTACGGCAGTATTGGGCGTAATGCCCTGATGGCGGCCCTGCTGACATGTCTCAGACCCATGTTTAAGATATTCCATTCCACACAAAGCTTGAGTTACGTCGTAGACAAAAGGTTTACCTTCACATTGGTAATTATGGTCCTTGAACTTGACACATTCTGTTAGAATTGGAATCGAGTATACTTCAGGTTCCCAGGGCTGATAAGTAACTATCTCTGGAGTTTGTATCTTTACATGAAATCCATCTTGAAAAGTTCCAACATTATGGACATGTTTGATTTGGAAAACATTCTTTTTAGCCACAAAAGGAATAGCTAAAAGAAAACAGACCTCCATACAATCCGTATCAATATACAAAGGTATAGCGCTTCCCATCTCGAAAGACAAACTAATAGGTTGAATGTCTGTAGTAGTCTCTCCTACTTCACTTAACATTTTTTTTATCACTTCTCGAGACACAAAATACAAAGGTACTCGTCCTTGTAGTAAATCATTTATACCACTTTGTACCTCATTTAAAAACATAAACGTATGGAACATCATCGGTTCTTTGAGAAACAACAGTTCTTGCTTAAATCTCTCGTGGGTCTCATGTAATTTAGATGAATGTGTAATCTGCTCGGTATGCAAATTTGTCGTAACAACAATCTTATTAACCACAGTTACCATTTTCTCCAGATCGGCCTTTTGGTCTTCGACTGCTTGGTACAGAAATTCAATATTCTCTTTTAAATCATTCAATTCCTGTTTTAAAGTCTGTATAGAGACAGAATTCACTGCGGATGAGGTTGTGGCTACAACCACTCCCAGCACTGTGAAAACAACAGCTGCTATAAAAAACCCGACAAATCTTTTCTGCCTGTCAGTCTTATACATAGAATGTTCAATAAACGGTTTCCTAGCATTCTCCAGCATATCTCTCACACTTGCTTGTGCTTGATTTACATGAGCTTGATACCACATTCGGAATTCCGTAAGTTTGAAATCAGAAACATTGTATTTTCTTTCAAGAGACAATGCTGGATCTAGACTCACAAAAATCTTTTGACTTAACAATCTTCTTTCCGTCAAAAGAAATCCGGGCGCGTCTTGGATTATAATACCAGAAGACGGTCCTGGCTCAAATATTGGTTCTGCTCGGAATTGTGCGGAAAACAATAGAATTGTCCAAATAATCGCAATCTCCTTGGTGGTCCGACTCATCTTTGCGGATTAGCGTCGCAGTTCGGATTAACCACTTTTCTCAATTTCTGTTGAAAGAAAGAGTATAAATGACCATTCATAGACTAGCGATTTAACTCAAATTCCCTATAGATATTCTGATCTCTGATTAATTTATTTAACCGTACGGATCTATTCTATCTACTAGCTTGAGTTAAACATCTGAATGCTGGGAAGAAGGATCACATGTTAATTAAAACATCACTTCACATGATACCAGTTAAGTGTCTTCTGTTGTTCCATTGTCCATACTGAGGTGAGATCTAGGATGACAAACACGCAATTGATTAATGTGAACCCATTTTTCAATTCTCTCCTTCCCTTTGGGTATCTCTATTTTATACGCCACAGGAGATAGTTTATCAATTATCGAGTATGGTCCTTTCCAGGATGGGAGAAACTTTCTCTCTCTTACTCGATCTCTACTGAAATTATACAGATACACCTTTTCGTCAATCTCATACTCCTTTTTGGTAGTCTTGAGATCATAATAAGTCTTATTAGATACAGCGGCTTTCTCAAGATTCCATTGCGCAAAAGCAAATGCTTGCTGTAAATGATGACGCAGGTTCTCTATATACTGATGTGTGGTAGCAGCATTTATCAGATTCTGATCCGAAGTGCGATACAATAGATGTTGTGGTAACACCATCTTCCTTCCAGTCATTAACTCAAATGGTGACATCTTAGTCGCGGTACTTGGTGTGGCTCTAATAGCCATAAGCACTAAGGGCAACTTTACGTCCCAGTCCTTTCCTGATTCTTTTTAACATTTTCTTTAGGACATTTACAATTGACTGGTTATAGCGTTCGACACTTCCACTAGACGCGGCACGATATGCAATATGCAATTTACGCTTGACACCTAACATTTTCCACATTCTTGTCATTACATCACTTGTAAAATGGCTACCACGGTCAGACTCCAACCTTTGAGGTAGACCAAACCTGGAAAATATATGGTTGATAAGAAGAATTGCACATGTTTCAGCAGTATTATTAGGAGCTGGTAAACACTCTATCCATTTACTAAATAGACAGGTGACTGTCAACATATATTTGTTTCCCCTAGTTGATCTTGTGACGGGACCAATAAAGTCGATCTGAATATCGGACCATGGCAATGAGAAACCTTTCCTCTGGAGAGGTGCGCGATGAGTAGGGCCGTGAGGTTGAAATTGGGCACATACTAGACATCCATGGCAATATGTTTGGACGTCTTGTAACATATGGGCCAATAAGCATAATCCCGCAATAACTCATAGGTGATCTTTTCACCTCGATGTCCTGCAGTGGGTGCATCGTGGGCATGTTGCAGCATTAAACCTCTAAAGGCAGTAGGAACTACCCATTGTTGTATCCCATGTTTAGATGTTCTGATCAATAGACCATCCTTAATACTGAATTGGGCCTTGGATTTCATTAAAATACGAAGATCCTCAGTCTGGTCAAGACTCTCTTCAGATAAAAAATTATCACTAGGATTTTCAATATATTTGTAAAAGATTCCAATTACAGAATCTTCTTTTTGGCTCTTAATTAGATCTTCATTGGGAGAATCTTGACACCACTGTGCTACATTACTCTCGACCTTAGATTTAGTCTGCTGACGGGTAAGAACATCTACATATATTTCATTTAGTAAATGATCAATATTTATAATTTCGTCACTGACTGCACCCTGTTTAGTCAATTTGTCAGCTAGGTCATTGCCTTCTTTATCCATACCTGAAATTTTGGAATGACCTTTTGTCTTTTTCCAATAAACGGTTAAACCATTTTTAGTCACCATCTTATCTATTTCTCCAAATAGATCGGCATGTTTAACAGGTTTGTTATTGGACCTGAGCATCTCATTTCTTTTCCACCCAGGCAAATATTCGACGAAACTGTTACGGACATAATTAGAATCTGTGACTATCAGAAATTCTTTAACATCATAGTCTATAGCCATCTGAACGGCTTTGTAAACGGCGGCTAATTCAGCGACTTGGCTGCTTTTAGCACCAATGTTATATCCTACTGATATATTGGGATATTCTTTTGTCCATGCAATACCAATGCCAGCTACCAATTTCCTCTCTTCTTCCACGATGGTGTGGTAGGCACAACCATCTATATATACACGTGGGAGAAGGGAACAGTATTCTTCATCATAGGCTTTGTAAGGTGATGATGCTTGCTCTTGTAAGAAATCATCTCCTAGGAATTCTTTTTCAGAGGAGGGATCTGCACAATCATGGAGTTCGGCAAGTCCTTGAGCTACTGGATTCTTTTGATCCTGTCTATACCGTACCTCCAATGGCCATCCTTGTAAGGATAACGTCCATGCAGTTATTCTGCTATTGGATAGGTTCCCGTCCCTTATTCGACTACTGTGTAGATATTGTAAGGGTTGGTGTGCAGTTTCAATTATTATCCTCTCTCCTTGGATATAACTCCGGAAATTCTGTAGGGCCCAGACTGTGGCTAGTAATGCTTTTTCACAGTCACTAAATTTAATCTCCACTGGAGATAAGGACTTACTGGCATATGCAATGATTTTACTCTGATCATCTTGCTTTTGACATAAAACGGCGCTCATGCTCAAATTGGTAAAACCAGTCTCCAGATAAAGGTTTACCCCCCTCTGGATAGGCTAGGCATGGAGCCTGGGTGAGTTTTATTTTAAGCTCAGTCATGGCTTGTTCTTGAGTCTCCCCCATATCCACTTTACATCTTTTTTAAGCAATGTTAATAGAGGTTTACAAATCTCTGCATAATTTTCAATAAACTTACGTGAGTAATTCATCATACCCAAGAATGATCT
This sequence comes from Leptobrachium leishanense, assembly GCA_009667805.1. Classification (NCBI taxonomy): domain Eukaryota; kingdom Metazoa; phylum Chordata; class Amphibia; order Anura; family Megophryidae; genus Leptobrachium; species Leptobrachium leishanense. The sequence continues at coordinate 73,859,186 of CM019070.1, read as the reverse complement.
TAGTTCACTGATGTTAGTGGGAGTTCTGGACTTCATCACTGCTTCCACCTTCTTCCGCTGAGGATTTAGGCCTTCGGATGTAACCTCATGTCCCAGGAAATTAACTCTGGTGCGACACCATTGTGCCTTCTGCAATGAGATTTTAACCCCTGCCTCTCTCAATTGGTTAAGAACATGTCTAATTTCTTGAATATGTTTCTCAAACGAAATACTTTTCAGTAAAATATCATCCACATACGTCAAATTACCCCTCTCGGCTGCATCTGGCATGGCTTTATGTAAAAAGACAGCGAACTCATGACCTGAGTTTATATAGCCGAAGGGCATTCTGGTCCACGTAAACTGTTGTTGACCGAAGGTGAAGGCCAATTTGTATTGGTCCTCAGGACTTACCTGAATTGTCCAGTATCCTTGGGCACAATCCAGCGCGCGGTAAAAAGCTTACAACCTTGCATTTGGACTAGACATTGATCAATATATGGTACGGGCCAGCCGGATCTGTATACACGTTTATTTAGCTGTCTCAAATCAGCACACAAACGCCATTGACCATTCGGCTTAAGGATTCTGAGGATAGGATTATTATAAGAGCTGTGCACCGTCCTTACAATTCCCCTTTCCTTTAGATTCCCTAATATCTCCGCCAGCGAGTCGTAACACGCTAAGGGCAGCCGATATTGTCTGACGTATACAGGAGGAGCATTGGGGTCTGTTTGGACCCTAGCTATATGTAAGTCGGTGACTCCACAATCATATGAATCCTTAGCAAAAATATCTTGAAATTCCATTAGAACTTCTTTTAACTGTTGGCGCTCCATATCATTAGAACATCCGTCAGCGAATGATATTTGTTGCTGGACCATGTCCTGAAATCCTGGAAAGATTTCAGGTTGACCAATCTCATAGGCTTCTTCAAGCCTTTCAGAGAGGTCATGATTTGACTTACTTGCATCTCCAGTAAAATGAGTATACTCCTCTGCTTCCTGTGTAGTCAGAGGATGATCAAAGGTTAAAGATGATCCTTCTACCTTGCAGATTCCTACTTCAGAACTGAAAGGATAAACAGAATATATCGTGAATAATCCTTCGGGCCACGAATTAAATGATTGTTCTATCATTTGTTCCTCTGTGAGGTAACGTTCAGGTATTAACCCGATAACAGCGTTCTGGAACTCGAATGTGTAATAATCTGAATCCAATGCTAGACCTATTGTAGTGTCTTTAGGCAAGTGGATTTCCTGTGAGGAATTATTATTTATAATGATTTGGGTTCTAGATTGGTGTATTTTCACCATGGGTGTAGGATTCGCTGAAATTCCTAACCCATGTATTCGATTGGAAATACAGACTAGTGCCTCAGAATTTCTCAACTTCTGACCTTCCATTACCTGTAAAGGTAATGGGTAATTTACAGAACCTGGTGGAATACAAACCTCATATGGTACCTGTAAATTTACTGCGTACGGCAGTGTCTGGCATGACTTAAGAGCTTTATTTTCGTCCTGGAATTCACAGGGGTTCTCTTTTAGTCTGGTCCATATGTGGGAATTAATCAGATCCACTTGCATAGCAAAACGATGAATTATATCGTTACCTACATAGATCTGATAACCGGGTTCATTTAGAACCAAAAATAAATGTGTGGCAGTTTTATTCCCAATAGAAATAGATAACATACATTTTCCAACAACATTGTGACTGTCTCCATCATTATCTAGATCTGTTATCCACTCATCTTGAGGATTTGGGTATCTGATCACTTTAAGGTCAGCTATTTTTTTAGCATCTTCTTGCTAATATAGCTATATTCCTGGCGCAAATCTAGCTTAGCCATGTTTTCTCCAGCTAAACTATTTACACGTATAGGGAAAAATACCTCTTCATTTATCTTCTCTATTTCAGTTAAGAACTGAGAATGGTCACTATGCCCATTTGGTTCTGTTTCCCTTTTGTGGAGGTGAATAATTAGCACGTCATTTTCCAGACATATATCTCGAATTCTCTCGGGGGGAACACATATGGTGTTATCCTCCTGCTCTCCTGTAGTCAGGGGCTTTGGCCTTAAGAAAGAGATATCAGGTGTCTGGCTATTTCTGAAGTGGACTTCAATAGAATCCGGCCTTTCCTCAATCACGGGCAGTTACGCTGAGTGTGATGGGATTGGGATCTATCATAGCTGATTGGAACATTTACTTGGGACCAAATAACCTCATTGATAAAATCAATGATTGGATTTAACCTTTTGAGAAGGTCCATTCCAATAATTAGGCGATTTTGGGGCAGATCCACAACAAGTGTTGGATGCCGAATTACTTTATTCCCCAATTTAAAATCCAATTTAGCCGTGCCAGAACTTTCAGAGATGCGCCACTCACACTCACTAGATTAGCATTAGATTTATCTAATCTAGGCTTCCTGGAGGACAGTTCTTGGACCTGTTCAAAATAATGTGCTGATATTAACGTAACCTGGCTTCCAGTGTCTAGCAAGGACGGAATATGTGGTAAATTATCTTGTAATTCTACATTCACATAATATCGGTCTTCAATGCTATGCAATTTACAGAGAAATTTAGAGTGAGCTATGAAATTAGGTTTTTGACAGATTTTACCAACTGATTTTTCTCTCAAACATGCTTTTGGCAGCTGTGCTGTCCATTTCGGATCCAGTCTTCTCAGCTTGCTCGCACTTAGTCTGGGGAGATAAAATACATTTTCCTTCTCTTTGCAGGGAAGGGTTTAAATCATCAACCATACAAACATTTGTATTAATCATTTCATCATCACTTTCTGGTAAATTGTCATGGATGCTGGTTACTTCATCAGAAACATCATCTAGTCACTGGTTGGGTGGGGCTGCAGGTATTGCATCGCTTACAACCTGACCAGGGTTATTTACAGTCATCAACTGAGTGATCTGATCCAGTTTTTCTGTCAGCACACGGAAATCTTCCTGCATTTGACCCATACGCTGGCGTACATTATATCTCCGCTTTCTATTCGTCCTTGGGGACGAAGCTTGCGCATTATCAGACGCATCAGATTCAGTCTTACCTCTGGTTGCTTCCTGTCTAGGTACATTTTCCCTTGATTTAACCCACTGACTTCTAGGTACCCATTGCTTCCTAGATTGAAATTTACTTCCTGAATTTTTCTGGCAAACCCTTTTTCCTGATCTGGCTTGGATTTTTCCCTTTGGGGTATGGAGTCACGCAATATTTCCGCATAACTCTTTTTGTGGGACTCAAATTTAATATCGCCCTTTTTTGAGTTTCCGCTATTTCTCTCAGGTGTGTTTTTTCACTCTTTTCCCCTGAGTTTCTTCACTATATTCAAAATACAGTAATAGGGTCATACTTTCTTTTAGTACCCAATCCAAACCATTTCTCGGGTCATAATCTCTTGCCAAAATAACCTTTATTTTATTTGGCAATGCGTCATAAAATAATTGGATAAATTCAGGGTTTTCAAAAGTCTGGGTTTCTTTCAGCCAAGCTGTACGCATTTTTAAGGACTGACAGAAATTCACGGGGGCTTTGATTAGGTCTACATTTTAGAGTTAAAATTGCTCTTTTCGCAGCTAGACTGGTACGGTGAGGCCCAAATTCGGATTTGACCTCAGAACCTTATACCAGATTCTTTTAAAGACTGGGAAAAATACCTATGTTTACTTTCAAAGACCCATGGAATCAACTCAATTTTCTGAGCATCTGAATCTATTCCCATTATTTCCACAGCTTCTTCAAACATCGATAAATGATTTATTATTCTTGATGATGCCTTAACATCAAAAATACCTACTGAGGTTTTGAGGAAATTAATAATTTTCGTTAAATCATTCACTTTATGATATTTCTTAATAGGCTGTGGCTGGCTAGAGTGATGTGATTTGAAATACTCCTTTGTAAGAGGTTTTACTCTTTTTTCATCATGAGATTTAGTTTCACTTTCACATTCGCTTTGCTCATTCTGGCTTTTCAGATACACAGAGCCGTCATCAGGTCTTATCAGTGATGTATAGCTTAAAGCTTTCAAAGGGAACTTCTCTAACGAAGAATCTTTAACCCTTCGAACATCAGTTTCAACCTGACGTAACTCATCAGCGAATTTCTCATATTCACATTTCATTCTCGCCAATTGTTTGTTTAGCTCCTTATTTAATTTGGATAATTGAGCAATCTCATCTTGCATTTGATCTTTTTCTTTTGCACACACCTTCAATTCCATTATTATTCGTTCTGACTCATCTTTTAATTTATTTACGGTATCATGCAAGTCACAATTTTTATTTTCTAATCTGTCTCTGGTTTCTTTGTCATCATTCAATCTCTTGTTCATTTCTGCGATCAAGTATATGCATTCAGGCACAATTTTTAAAGCAAACATTTCTTTGTCTTTTTATTTGTGGCTGCACTTATCTTTCGCAAACACTCAAGAAAATTTGATTGATCTGACCAGATTGAATCAATATAATTCGATATATTTGATTGCAATTCTTTTATCCATTCAAATAAATCGTCTGTGACGTGTAACTTGTCCTTTAGATAAGACATAACATCTATCAATATTATTTGATTAGTATGTATCTCTACATCTTCCTGAGTCTCAGATTCTGACTCTGACATTTTTACACTGTTTAGTAGATAACCGTAAAAACCACAAGTCAAAATACAACAAGGAATCAAAATATATATATATTTTTTTTTTCTGTCTAATCAGACAATTACTGACAATTATATTTCAAAACAAATACTACAATCTCAACAGTTGCCTCCAATTTGTCGGATATAATCTCTGCACGTGAATACAACACGTTTGTATATATTGGATTTATCAGCCAAGCCTCCAATATGTCTATATTGGACTTACTGGACCTACCTCGGCAGTCGTCTCCAATATATCAGGGATTATTATTTCATAAGAAACTTATACGAGACACAAATATCAATCGTCTATATCTCTTAGAAATTATCCTGAATTCTTTTAATTGTCTGTGTTTTGCTTTAAAAAATACAATAATCAATAATCGGATAAAAAATATATATATATTTATTACGTATACAAAAGAATTTCAAATCTCATATCATGAACAACAATTTATAAACCACACTCCATCAGCATATAAAAACTAGCTTCACAATATATGTATCTCCGGTTAGTAACTGCATATATGATTAATATCATTTACCTTATCAGTTAGTAACTAATACACAAATGGTTAATAAACATTTCTGCTTAATACAACATGCATTTCCCAGCAACCAATGTTTAACCAGCCAGCTCTTATAGATATATATATCTCTGCTACACGGATCAACAAAAGATGAGCTAATTTAAAATTAAGTAATAAAAACTTATTTAGTGAATCCTCCCCTAATCTCGAGAATTAAACTTCTAATCTTTTGCTTTTTATTTTGTAGTTATATAATTCCTTGCTCATTAATTTTAATCACAGTAATTTCCAAATTCAATATATATATTGGTATCAATCTCGCAGCATTTCTTTAGGAATAAATCCTTATATCCACTTCTTCATATTTCCATCTGCAGATTAGAAATACTTAGAATTTGGATCTTAACCTTATCCGAGAAATCTCAGTCTACGTTGCAAAAATCTCTACAAATATATTTTTACATTAATTCCTTATTTCATACATTACCTGTCCAATTTGGATGTTGATGAGTCTGCCTTGGAATTTTCTATGTGATGCTCTGTTTTGGAATATGTGAAAATTATCGATATTAGATAATCAATGCATGTGAGTTAGAGATTTGGTGAGAATATTAATTGCCTCATGTCTTGGGATCTGAGTGCATCGTGGTGTGAGTCTGCTCGGTTGCTCAGAGTGTCATATGTAATGGATGTCTGAGTGCATGGCGATGTGAGTCTGTCTGCTGACATCTCTGACTGACCTACCAAAAACTTTTTCCCTCTTATTATAGCCACACAGTTAATATTAATGATAATATAAATCATTATTTTTACTATCCTGTAGAGGGCAGTGTTGCACTTCTAATTTAATTCCAATTAATTCCCCAATTTCTTTTTCTCAGTCTTTATCTAGGGTCACAAGGTCAGACTTAGCTTAACAAAAACCTTGTCTTCTAACTAGACTGTCTTGAGATTTATAGCTCTCCTCCCTTTTGGTTGCTTAGAGCCTTATCAGCTAAATTCTTTCCTGGTTAACTCACAGAATCTATTCTTTAGTAATTTTTATTATTTACCAATTATATACTTTCTACAATATTTTGGAGTATATATTTCATACTGTAATTATAATAAAATATACCTTGATTATAAACATATATTTTGTGAATATAATTCTATATTACAGAATGCTTTAACTCTTATTCCTATACCCAAAAGAAACAAAATCTCTTTTGTTTTAAAAACTTAGAATAGACCAATAAATTTACTTATGACACATCTTAGCATTATCTCACATTCATTCTAGGTTCCTTCATGTCTGGGATTTCTTAACCCAGGAATGAACTTTGTAAAAAAAATCTTGTTCATTTCTAAATCTAGAGAATATTTTGAAAAAGAAAACTGTCTTTAAAACAAAATGGCTACAAGCATCCATTTTAAATTCTTTGTCTCTCTAATATACCCGACACAACCCTTCTTGATCAACGATACAAGGGGAAAGTTGCAGAGCTCATCCTGCCCGCACAGAGGGAGCACAGGATGACAAAACTTGAGGATGCTCTAAAGCAAAAATTGTGTAACACCTTTCCAGGCACTGGTAGATTACCAAGTGCTGACACACGTGCTTCTGAGGCTGCGGGTGATCAGAGGAATAGCGGTGAAGGCCAGGGCCGCTTGACTGATGCTTTTTTAAATTTTTTTAGTCCTCGACGCCCAGGGACATCAAATGTAGGCACCCATTGCCAGCGTCTTCACCATATGGTGCAGGACTACCTAGGGGCAAGGGCAGACCTGGATACCTTTCCAGCAGATGATCCACTGGCTTACTGGGTGTTGAGATTGGATCACTGGCCAGAATTTAGCCAATATGCTATGCAGCTACTAGGTTGCCCTTCATCTAGCGTGCTTTCCGAAAGGACGTTCAATGCCGCTGGAGGTTTTGTCACAGACAAAAGAGTGCATCTAAGTATGGTACGTATCTGGTCAGCGCGAAAGATGGAACGCAAGGGATATTTGGGCAAATCCTGTAGTGGTTTCCTCCGTGGAGGTTCAACATGTGAGAAATAGGAAGACAAAAATACTACATTGGTGCAGTATGCCTCACACAGGATATACAGAGTACATATGTTGGAAAAATATTCACTCACAAATCTAGAGCCCCAACACTGGCTCTGAGCGGGTAATCGCCTTTGGGTTGTTTTTCTGGAGATGTTCTCAGGTAATTCACTCCTTTTGTCTGCAATTCTTCACAGCTCTCTCGATGAGGGAAATGTAAAGTAAAGCAGAAACAATCTCTGTGTGTGTATCTGAATTGTAACAGTCAAAAGAAAAAACTCCTAGCGGAATGACAACTCACATTTGCTGGAGCTTATTCAAGCTCAGGATATGCGCCTATGGATTTTGTGTGGTCAAATCCAAAAAAACCATTAGATGCTGGAATTCGTTCTTTAAAACATTTATTAAAGTTAACAATAGTTTAAAATAAAGTAAATAACAGTCCAGGACGCGTTTCGCCGCTAATCACGGCTTCTTCAGCTGGTTTCATCTGGTTGGAACCTCCAAGCATCATATTATAGTCACATAAATCAAAGGTGTAAATGGTCCCACATGTCATCAGTTTACGAGTGGCGTGCGCTCCACGCCTCTCTTTGGAACCTCTCCACATTCTGCCGGTACGGCGCCATTTTGCGTACTATACCAAATGCTTACTATATTTGAAATGGGCACTTTGTCACCGGGTGGATTAAATGATGACTTCGAAGTCACCCATTTCCTGTAAACTCAGATGAGCGGGCCAACTTCTCAAGTGTTGTACTTATATTTTATATATATATTTTTTTTTTTCTCACTATCATAACACCCTATTATAAAGGTATTAATAGGATAATAAAAAATTTAATAATAAAAGGAGAGGGAATAATATACCATAAAAAGGGATGTAACATTTTTAAGACTTCATTACACATATTACCACAGGTCCGTTTTATATCAATTAAACAGATCACTATCACAAGACATATGTCATGTCTTATAAATTTTCTCCACAACCAATTTTGATTAAGTTAGATACACATTTAAGATTTATGTTAATAAAGATTTATGTTATGTTAATTATCACTTTTGATCGTATATTTATCACTTTATATTAATCTAAGTAATAAACACAACCTCATAATTGAGGGTATATTGTTAAAAACACACCAAATAAATAAATTAATAAATAGAAAGTAAAAAATATATTAAATATTTAATAATTATATTGACACACAATTCAGCACACATTTAATATTATAGATTACATATAATGAAGTAGTCGTCATTATACATTTAATCCTACTGTACCAAATGACCTTTGAGTTTATACTCATATAATTTAGTTGGTTATCATGATAGGGTATTTTCCCCACTATATTGGCCTTTATAGTTTTATTAAGATACAAACACATTTATAATATGGTTCTCTCATTGGAGATCAAGTTTGATGTACCGATACATACATTAATCGCAGCCTGATGTTCCCTCCCATACATCTGAGGAGTAGATCCCATGAACGGTATGGGTACCGGCTTAGCCGCTGGAGCATATTGAGAAATGTGTATTTTGCACATTGCGCCTGTGTATAATGGTGCTGTATTCGTAGAATTTATACACAATTTTTATTTTTGGAACAACAAAAAAACAAAAAAAAAATTTTTTGTGCTCAAGATTTTTCTTTTATTTATTGGTTTTTTAACAAATAAATATGTAAGGATATATCTTCATTTGGGAAGTTTGTCTCTCTCAATTGAGATAGGGTACAGTGTACCGATATATATATTAACTGTATCCCATTGTTTTCCCCATATGACGTTCGGGAGCAAATGTTTAGGAACGAAATAGAGATCGGCGGTACCACTGAAACGCACTGTGAAACGCGGAAGTTGCGCACTGCGCCTGCGCAAAATGGCGCTGTACCGGCAGAATGTGGAGAGGTTCCAAAGAGAGGCGTGGAGCGCACGCCACTCGTAAACTGATGACATGTGGGACCATTTACACCTTTGATTTATGTGACTATAATATGATGCTTGGAGGTTCCAACCAGATGATACCAGCTGAAGAAGCCGTGATTAGCAGCGAAACGCATCCTGGACTGTTATTTACTTTATACTAAACTATTGTTAATTTTAATAGATGTTTTAAAGAATGAATTCCAGCATCTAATGTTTTTTTTGGATTTGACCACACAAAATCCATAGGCGCATATCCTGAGCTTGAATAAGCTCCAGCAAATATGAGTTGTCACTCCGCTAGGAGTTTTTTCTTTCGACTGTTACAATTCAGATACACACAGAGATTGTTTCTGCTTTACTTTACATTTTCCTCATCGAGAGAGCTGTGAAGAATTGCAGACAAAAGGAGTGGGTTACCTGAGAACATCTCCAGAAAAACAACCCAAAGGCGATTACCCGCTCAGAGCCAGTGTTGGGGCTCTAGATTTGTGAGTGAATATTTTTCCAACATATGTACTCTGTATATCCTGTGTGAGGCATACTGCACCAATGTAGTATATTTGTCTTCCTATTTCTCACATGTTGAACCTCCACGGAGGAAACCACTACAGGATTTGCCCAAATATCCCTTGCGTTCCATCTTTCGCGCTGACCAGATACGTACCATACGTAAGTGTTTGTTCTTGGTTTGGGAGAAACCACTACCTTCTGGTCTAGCTGGGTATTGGGAAATCACACATTTCAGGCGCTTACCATTCTGTTGTATTGAAAAGAGTGCATCTGTCCACTGACTCTGTAGACCGGCTGACATTTATAAAAATGAATCAGTCCTGGATCAGCAGCTATCAATCCCCTGATGCTGAAGTAATGGAATAGATAGGGGATGTCCTCTTCTGCATTCACAAAACCTCCAGCACTGAACTCTTCCACAATACCACAAAAGGGTTACGGTGTGAAGGCACTTGCTGCCATGAAAGGCACAATATGTGGCTGCACTGACGCCTGTGCCAGATTTATATCATTTTATTTTTTTTGAACCGCAGGGTCCAACCCTGCACTCTTCCACAATACCACAGAGGGGTTACTGTATGATGATACTTGCTGGCCTGGTAGTCTTGCACCAAAGGCACAATATCTGGGTGCACTGATGCCCATTACCAGATCAAAAACTTTTCAATATAGGACCACATGGTCCACCCCTGCACTCTTCCACAATACCACAGAGGGGTTACTGTATGATGATACTTGCTGGCCTGGCATTAAAGGCACAATATCTGGGTGCACTGACGCCCATTAACAGATAAAAAAAACCCACTCTTCAATATAGGACCACATGGTCCACATCTGCACTCTTCCACAATACCACAGAGGGGTTAGGCTAGGGTCAGATGAGCGCATTTTCTACGGACTGTGCGTCTGTGCAGTATGGACGTACTTACAGACTGACGACAAGGTAGTGGCCACACAGTCGTTTTTTTTCACTGACGTATTTTTTAACTGATGTAGCAGGGAAAATAAATTACAATGAAAGAACATTCTGTCCATCAAAATTGCTGGACGTATAAATGCAGTCTGTCTGACCTTGTTGCATCACTCACACACAAAGCTATGCGGACGTTGTGGACGTGGCGCACTCTGCACGTCCGTTCTAGCAGTATTATGTTCTTGCCTAACCTGCGTCCGTTTGCAGCGTCCGTCAGCCCCCGCACTTCTGTGCGGGCATACTTCGTGTGTGGGGCTCCATTTAACACAATTGTATGCTATCACGGACGTACAGTCATGGCCGAAATTGTTGGCACCCCAGCCATTTTTCCAGCAAATCAAATATTTCTCACAGAAAAGTAATGCAGTAACACATGTTTTGCTATACACATGTTTATTCCCTTTGTGTGTATTGGAACAAAACAAAAAAAGGGAGGAGAAAAGCAAATTGGACATAATGGCACACAAAACTCCAAAAATGGGCTGGACAAAATATTTGGCACCTTTTCAAAATTGTGGATAAATAAGATTGTTTCAATCATGTGATGCTCCTGTAAAGTCACCTGGGGCAAGTAACAGGTGTGGGCAATATAAAAATCACACCTGAAAGCCGATAAAAAGGAGAGAAGTTCACTTAGTCTTTGCATTGTGTGTCTGTGTGTGCCACACTAAGCATGGACAATAGGAAGAGGAGAAGAGAAATGTCTGAGGACTTGAGAACCAAAATTGTGGAAAAATATCAACAAACTCAAGGTTACAAGTCCATCTCCAGAGATCTAGATTTGCCTTTGTCCACAGTGTGCAACATTATCAAGAAGTTTGCAACCCATGGCACTGTAGCTAATCTCTCTGGGCGTGGACAGAAGAGAAAAATTGATGAAAGGTTGCAACGCAGGATAGTCCGGATGGTGGATAAGCTGACCCAAACAAGTTCCAAAGAAATTCAAGCTGTCGTGCAGGCTCAGGGAGCATCAGTGTCAGCGCAAACTATCCGTCGACATTTAAATGAAATGAAACGTTATGGCAGGAGACCCAGAAGTTCCCTACTGCTGACACAGAGGCATAAAAAAGCAAGACTACAGTTTGCCAAAATGTACTTGAGTAAGCCAAAATCCTTCTGGGAAAACGTATTGTGGACAGATGAGACCAAGATACCTTTTTGGTAAAGCACATCATTCTACTGCTTACCGAAAACAGAATGAGGCCTACAAAGAAAAGAACACAGTACCTACAGTGAAATATGGTGGAGGTTCAATGATGTTTTTGGGGTTGTTTTGCTGACTCTGGCACTGGGTGCCTTGAATGTGTGCAAGACATCATGAAATCTGAAGATTACGAAAGGATTTTGGGTCGCACTGTAGAGCCCAGTGTCAGAAAGCTGGGTTTGCGTCCAAGATCTTGAGTCTTCCAGCAGGATAATGACCCCATACATATGTCAAAAAGCAGCCAGAAATGGATGGCAACAAAGCGCTGGAGAGTTCTGAAGTGGCCAGCAATGAGTCCAGATCTAAATCCCATTGAACACCTGTGGAAAGTGCTGTTGGGAAAAGGCGCCCTTCCAATAAGAGAGACCTGGAGCAGTTTGCAAAGGAAGAGTGGTCCGAAATTCCGTGTGAGAGGTGTAAGAAGCTTATTGATGGTTATAGGAAGCGACTGATTTCAGTTATTTTTTCCAAAGGGTGTGCAACCAAATATTTAGTTAAGGGTGCCAAGCATTTTGTCCAGCCCATTTTTGGAGTTTTGTGTGACCTTATGTCCAATTTGCTTTTTTTCCTCCATTTTTTTGTTTTGTTCCAATACACACAAAGGGAATAAACATGTGTATAGCAAAACATGTGTTACTGCAATACTTTTCTGTGAGAAATACTTGATTTTCTGGAAAAATGTCTTGGGTGCCAACAATTTCGGCCATGACTGTACTTATGTGCCGGCAACACGAACGTTAACACTGCGTTCGTCTGACCCCAGCCTAACTGTATGATGATACTTGCTGCCCTGGCAGTCTTGCACCAATGGCAGAATATCTGGGTGCACTGACGCCTTAACCAGATGCATATCTTTTTAATATAGGACCGCAAGGTCCACCCCTGCACTCTTCCACAATACTACAGAGGGGTTACTGTATGATGATACTTGATGGCCTGGCATTAAAGGCACAATATCTGGGTGCACTGACGCCCATTAACAGATCAAAAACTTTTCAATATAGGACCACATGGTCCACCCCTGCACTCTTCCACAATACTACAGAGGGGTTACTGTATGATGATACTTGATGGCCTGGCATTAAAGGCACAATATCTGGGTGCACTGACACCCATTAACAGATAAAAAAAAAAATTAATATAGGACCAACCACATGGCCCACCCCTGAACTCTTCCACAATACTACAGAGGGGTTACTGTATGATGATACTTGATGGCCTGACATTAAAAGGCACAATATCTGGGTGCACTGACACCTATTATCAGATCAAAAACTTTTCAATATAGGACCACATGGTCCACCCCTGCACTCTTCCACAATACTACAGAGGGGTTACTGTATGATGATACTTGCTGGCCTGGCATTAAAGGCAGAATATCTGGGTGCACTGACGAGTTAACCAGATGCATATCTTTTTAATATAAGACCGCAAGGTTCACCCCTGCACTCTTCCACAATAACACAGAGGGGTTACTGTATGATGATACTTGCTGCCCTGGCAGTCTTGCACCAAAGGCAGAATATCTGGGTGCACTGATGCCCATTCCCAGATTCATTTCTTTTTAATATAGGACCGCATGGTCCACCCCTGCATTCTTCCACAAAACCACAGAGGGGTTACTGTATGATAGTACTTGCATGCCTGGCACTAAAGGCACAATATCTGGGTGCACTGCCACTGACGCTTGTATCAGATTCATATCCTCAGAGGGGTTACGGTGTGACGGCACTGTTGCCGATGCTAAAAGCCCAATTTTAAAGCACCTATTGTAACTTTCATCCAAAGCCTGCATAAGTTTCACAATAATTTAGCCAAAAAAATCACTAAACTTTTTCTGCGCGTCCTAAAATGTCTTTTCATACAGGCTGCCGCCCCAAGCAGTTGTTTATGGATAGATTAAAGGAAAAGCATTTACCGTCATATGAAACGTCATTTTTTTTGTTTTTGAGTGTTTCTATACATCCTAGAAATGCGCCACTTCACGGGCAGGTTATGGGGACCTCCTAGGCACGATATTTGAAGGAATTTTTGGTTTTTATTTTTAAGCCTTATTTCATGGAAAACTCACTGTCCCTTTAACCACTTGAATGCTAAGGACGCGCTCAGCGCGTCCTCAGCATTCCCGCTGGTATGCGGAGGACGCGCTGAGCGCGTCCTCGCATTGGGGTCAGCGTTCGGCCGGGTACCGGCCGATCGCTGGCCCCTCCGGTGCGGGCTGACATCCTGGATGTCAGCCCGGCATCCGGAGCAGTGGCCGCCATTATTATGTGTCATCGCGCCCCCGCGATGACACATAATTCAGGCGCCCCCCCGCATGTGCGGAGGAGGCGCCTGAAAGGGAGGGGGGGAGGTCCTTCGGACCTCTCTCCCTCCCGATCGGCGGCTCACAGGGGCTTAACCCAGGCATCATTTGGAAGGGCACAGCCTGCCCTTCCAAATGATGCCTGGCATTAACCCCTGGGGAGCTGGATCGCAAATCGGCGCTGAAAAGCGCCGATTTGCGATCCTTCCCGGGAGCTGGCCGACATCTTGGATGTCGGCCAAGCTTCCGGGAACTCCCCAGAGGACTGGCGTCATCGTGCGCAGCACGATGACGCCAGTCCTAGCATTAACCCCTAACTGCCACGAAGTGTGGAGATAGGGAGTTCCAATGAACTCCCTATCTCCCGATCCGTGGCAGTTAGGGGTTAAATTTTGATATCGTTGGATCGGCCAGAGCATGGCCGTTCCAACGATACCAAACATGAAAGTAAAAAAAATTGTAAAAAATAAAAAAAAAATAAAAATAAAAAAAAAAAAAATTAAAAAAAAAAAATAATAAAAAAAAAATAAACACTTTTTTTTTTTTTTTGTTTTGTTAATGCAGCAATATTGTTCCCATTTCAATTATAATGTGAACAATGATGCTGCATTAACGATTTTTGTATGCGGTGCGTTTGTTAAAAATGGTGTCATTTTCCCCAAAAAAAATGTAACGAGACCCCATCTCTAATTTTTTTAACAAGCGCACCCCATACAAAATATATCCGCAATTGCTCGCATGTTAAAATGTGGAAAAAAACACTTTACACGCTGTAAATTATTGAAAATACATATTTTATTGCATTTTTTGTTATAATATACAAACATGACATAACGTATACATATAATAATGACATATTATGAATCTACCGAGTCTGACGGAAAGAACGATATATAATATGTCGATGTCATATACTAAAATAAGCCTTCAAAACACGTTTAAACATGATGCGCAAAACAGGTAAAAAATGACCTCAGCACAGGGGCGGGAAAAGCCTCAGCAGCGAAAGGGTTAAAAACGTTTTTTTTACCTTTTTGTCCTGGTTTCCTGTCCCCCAGGGCACTACCCGGACCCCCATACACATTTTATGGCAAATATGTAGCATATATGCCCTCTTGGAGGGCACTCTAAAAAACCAAATTTTCAGCCCCATTGACTTGCATGGGGGTTCGGGTTCGGGTTCAGTCCCGAACAAATGGGAAGTTCGGGTTCGGGCTCGAACCGAACTCGGGGAGTGTTCGGCTCATCCCTATATCTGAATACCCAAATAGGGCATAGGTGAACGGACAGATTTAAAACCATACTGCTCAGTAACGAGTTGAGTCTCCGCCTCTGTCATATGAAATGATAGCATCATAGATTTATCCATATTTACCTGAAATCCAGAGACTTTAGCATATTATTCTAATAATCGGCTCACCCCTGTCAAGGATGTTTCTGGGGAAGTCAGGGTCAGGAGGAGGTCATCTGCATATGCAGAGACTATATAGGAATCTTCCCTTAGGGAAATACCAGTCACTACAGGCAAACTTCTTAAATAACATAATAAAGGTTCCAGGGTTAAAACGAATAGAAGCGGAAATAAGGGACATCCCTGATGGGTACTATTATTTATAGGAAAAGTTGAAGGCTGAGTTCCAGAAACAAACATGTCAGCTCGTGGGCAATGATACAAAGCCCCCACTGCTGCACGGAATAACGACAGAAATCCTGAGCCGACAGCACAGAAAACAGAAAAGGCCACTCAAGGCGATCAAAAGCCTTCTCGGTGTCTAATGAAAGGATCACGGAGGGTATTCCTGACTTTTCCATATACCACAAAGCATCGACTGCTTTTCGAGTGTTATCAAAAGCCTGTCTACTTTTCACAAACCCCACCTGATCTGAGTGGATAAGGCTAGGTAATATAGGAGTAAGGCGGGTAGCCAACAGTTTAGTGAAAATTTTAACATCTGAATTTAATAATGAAATAGGTCTATAACCCGCTGCACTAGATAAATCCTTACCATCTTTTGGCAACACTGTCACCAAAGCCAACAGTGAATCATCAGGGAAATATGCCCCCCCCTTACTGAATTGAAAAGTGCGACCAACTATGGACCTAAGGTAGAGATAAAGACCTTATAATAGTAAGCAGGAAACCCATCGGGACCAGGTGCCTTATTAGGTTTCAAGGCTGCAACCACAGCTTCGACCTCTTCCATAGTTATCTCCTTTTACAATTCGGCCATCTGATCACTTGTCAACGATGGGAGATGTGCCCCCCGAAGAAAGGCTCCCACTGCGTCAATATGTGAAACAGATTGACAATGATGTTCAAGTGTATGATTGTATAAAGAGGAATAAAAATCCGTAAATGCCTTCTTTACCCCCTGAGGGGATCCCTCCCGCACCATCTTTAAGAGTTATTATCTTTGTTTTCATAGAACGAGGTCGGATCTGTCTAGCCAAAAGCATATTTATTTTGTTAGCAGATTCATAGAATCCCCGCTTTGACCAATTCATAGATTTTGCCCATCATCAAGCAATAACGTATTCAATTCATGTTGAATCTGTTGTAAGCGATTAAAACCCTCTGTTGAGGGAGAGGACTTATGGACAGATTCAAGTGTATGTAGTGACTTTTGCAAGTCCACGAGTGCCTGCATTTTGATTTTTTTTTCCTTGAGACCTTTTGAATTGTAACCCCCCGTTTGACCGCCTTATGGACTGCCCAAATAGTTGCTATCGAAAGATCCTGTGTAGTATTTTCTTGAAAATATGACTTAAATTCCTGGTCTTACTCCTGTACTATCTCTAGATCAGATAAGGTATAAGGGCCCAGATGCCAATTCCATATTGGAGCATTTTCATGTACCATCAGGTCCATACACACATCCGCATGGTCTGACCACCTAATATTCCCTATCAACGTGGATCTAACCCATGGCATCAATGATGGAGACAAAAGAATATTATTGATCCTTGAATAGGATCCATGGGGATTAGAGTAAAAAGTGTAATCCCTAACAGAGGGATGACAAACCTGTCATACATCCACCAGATATTACATTAGTCCAAAAACCGAGCAAATAATACATCCTGTCTAGAACCGACTGTTTGATCTTATATTATACCCGGGCGTGATCTATCTACCGCTGGGCAAGGGACTGCATTAAAATCTATACAAAGAATAATTGCACCGCTTGTACTACTATGAATTGCTCTTTGAAAACTCTCCCAAAACCCACTGTCAGGTATAGTGGGAGCATATGTATTAACGAGGCTAATTGGTCAGGTGCCTAATAGACCCTGTACGATAATATAATGACCAGAACGATCTGAGGAACAGGATGAAAAAACAGAGGGACAATCCTTATGGATCAGGATTGAGACTCCATTATGTTTACTCTGTGCACAAGATGAATATATAAACGGAAAGCAAGAGTCCCGTAAACGGGAAGAATCCATTCTTGGGAGCCCAGCAGTAGATAGATCACGCCCGGTATAATACAAGATCAAACGGTCGGTTCTAGACAGGATGTATTGTTTGCTCGGTTTTTGGACCAATGTAATCTGGTGGATGTATGGAGGGTTTGTCATCCCTCTGGATAAAAGCTACCCCTACCTGTCTACGTTTAAGATCCCTAAAAAGTAGATGACTCTAAGGCTAGGGTCAGACTGAGGCAGTGCGAACGCGCGTTCTGGCGCACTTATTCACGGCCGCACTAGCAGCAAATGCCAGGCAATGACAGCCAATATACGAAGTACGGTCGCACGAAAGTCCGGCTGCGCAACGCAAGTGGAAAATGAACGCATTTTTTCGAGAACGTAAAACCGCTAGTACGGTTGTACAGAGTGCGCTGCCTCCGCTAGCGGTGTGTGTGTGTGAATTGGAGATGTCAGACGCTACTAATGTCCAGCCTACATAACGTCCAGATGCACAAAGTGTTTTATTGATGATCCGTACAAACTCACGGACGAAAAATGCGCATAGTATGACCGCTATCGCGTACTCCGTGAAAAAATGCGTCCACTCGTTCGAACGTACTTTTTCACAGACAACGTGAAAATGTGTTCGTCTGACCCTAGCCTTATGGGGTGTGCTTAACCCTTTGGACGTTCAATGAGAATATTGTCATTGATTTAGGAGCCATACTCTATCAAGGTAAATTGCGCATATAACTGTCTGTACATCCCACAAAAAGAAAGAGAAGGAAAAAAAAACACAAAAAACACTTACATTTTCGAGAGTTTCCATCATGGGGACCCTCTGAAAATATATAAGGGGAAGGAACAGGGAGTGCACGCCCATCAGGCATACAACATTCCCTAATGATGCATCAGCTCCAGCCAACCCATCCTCCTAAACCCAGGTTAGTCTACCGAAGGACTTTTCAAGACCTTTTTAAATCCTTTTTAAACCTTTTAAAACCTTTTTTTTTCCACCTCCCTTTTAAATGCAGAAAATTTCTTTCTTTTTTTTCTTTTTATTGGCAGTTTTTTTTTAAGTTTGCCTTTTCATCAGGTTTATCGCATCACACCTCACCCCTCCTGTGAGCAAGTAACCCCAATGTCCTCCATATATTTATAACAGATTTTTAACTCTGTGCTCATGTGGACATGGTGTCAGGGACGCACGGTGGGACGGGAGAACCCAGGTGCAGAGTTTAAGTAGCAGGTTGTATATCGCGGTACCAAAGGAATATCCAAGAGACGTAGTCAGGTTCACAATCGAGGTCAGGGGCAAATTTTGAATCAAGAGAGGTCGGGTATAGAGCCAAGTACTGGTACACAGAATTAACATAAGGGAAAAGCTTCTAAGAGTAACACTGGCAGGAGTGATACAACGCTGAAGCAACGATGTACTGACAGAAAACCTCTATTAGGTGCAGAGTTGTCAAGACACTCCCTAATGTGAACCCCTCCACCAATCAACCTCCTCCTCTGAGAGCAGTCAATCATGGAGCTGGGGGTGTCTGGTGCAGTTCCCCATCAAGTCCACCTTGACTGAGGGCCTTCCTCCTGAGGTTGCACAACCCACCCAGCTCCATGCGCCCGCCCCTGTGACGTCAGATGCCACTCGCCGCCATGCTCAAGGTGGATGGAACGGCATGGCCGCGCCGACCCACCCGAACAGACGCGGCAGAGCTCGCAGGAGGCGGCGCAGGACCCGGGGACGCTCCCAGCCTGCACCTGGAACGTGGGGAGCACCGCAGCACCACCCGCCCGGCACCAGCCTGCCTCCGAGGTAAGAGACCCGGCTGGCGGCATGCCGCGGGGTGGCGTGACAGAACCCCCCCTGAAGGAGCGGCCTCCGAACGTGACAAGGGCCCGGCCTTCCCGGGTGTGCACGATGAAAAGCCTGGAGGCACGAAGGGGTGTGCACCTGGGAGGCGGGTTCCCAAGAACGCTCCTCAGGGCCAAACCCCTTCCATAATATAAGGATATAAGGTACTGAAGCGTACCCCGGTGGAACCTGGAATCCAATATACGGGCCACCTCGTATTCCAACTTATCACCAACAAGCACAGGAGGACAAGAGGGAGCGGACGGTCCCGGAAACTCATCAGGGGGAACACGTTTGAGGAGGGAAACATGAAACACAGGGTTGATTCGGTACGTGGGAGGGAGAGCGAGTCGGAAGGCAACCGAGTTAACCTGGTGGGTGATCTTGAAAGGACCTATGAAATGGGGGCCCAATTTTTTAGAGGGACATTGGAGATGGAGGTGTCTAGTGGACAGCAGAACCCGGTCTCCTAACTGGAAAGGAGGGGGAACGGATCTAGAGCGATCCGCTGAGGTTTTGTATTTGTCCTGGGCAACACGTAGGGTCTTTCTGGCCAGTTGCCAAACCTCCCGTATGGTGGCCAATCGAGAGTCTGCATCAGGGACAGAGGAGAGAGGTATCAGACCCAGGATCATTGTGGGGTGGTACCCATAGTTGAGAAAAAATGGGGTGGAAGAAGTCGATTCATGGTCATGGGAGTTATATGCAAACTCAGCTAAAGGCAAAAGGTCAGTCCAGTCATCTTGGAGGTAAGAGGAAAAGCAGCGCAGGTACTGTTCTAAGGTCTGATTAACTCGCTCTGTCTGTCCATTTGTCTGGGGGTGGAAAGCCGTAGAGAGGTGGATGCGATTGTTAAGTCGGGAACAAAAGGCCTTCCAGAAACGAGAGGTAAACTGGGTACCCCTATCAGAGACTATTGAGTCGGGGATTCCATGGAGCCTGAATATGGCTTCAAGAAACAGAGAGGCAGTCTCGGAAGCAGTAGGTAATTTCTTGTATGGGACGAAGTGTGCCATCTTGGTTAGGTGGTCAACTACTACCATGACGACTGAGTGACCACGGGAGGGGGGTAGATCGACAATAAAGTCTGTGGACAATTGGAACCAAGGACGTGTCGGGATGGGCAGGGGTTGTAGCAACCCTGCCATCTTAGTGGTGGGGTTCTTGGACCATAGACAGATGGGCAACTAGCAACATACTTGGCAACACATGAAGATAACGAGGGCCACCAGAAATGTCGTCTCACTAGGTCCAGTGTCTTCTTATACCCGGGATGTCCGGCCGCCAAGGAGTCGTGGCACATCTGTAGGGCCTCTACTCTAGCCTTTTCAGGTACATAGACACGATGGTCCTGTACGTGAAAACCCTCACTAGATAGAGGTAAAGAGGTCTCTGCCGTTAGTCGTTTGATGTGGTCGTGGAGGCAAGAAGTGACCCCCAAGAAACATTGAGGTGGCAACACTGTGTGGGAGAGGTTCGTGGATGAGGATGGACCCTCCTGGATCCTTGAGAGGGCATCTGCCTTCCCCTTCTTTGAGCCAGGGCAGAAAGTCACATGGAAATTGAACCTCGTAAAGAAGAGAGCCCAGCGGGGTCTCAGACGTTTGGCAGATCGCAAATACTCCAGATTCTTGTGATCAGTGTGTACAGTTATCGGATGCATGGCCCCTTCCAGCAGATGACGCCACTCTTCAAAGGCTCGTTTGATGGTGAGGAATTCACGGTCCCCGATATCATAATTTTGCTCAGCTGGGGCGAGCTTCTTGGAGTAAAAGGCCACGTGATGGAGTTGTCCGAAGGGGGATCTTTGTGACAGAATAGCCCCAGTGACAGTTTCTGATGCATCGACCTCTAGGAAGAAAGGCAGTTGTGGGTTAGGTAGGCTCAAGACAGGAGCAGTGGTGAAGTGATTCCAGAGGTCGTCGCTTGCTTTCTGGCCCTCTTTGGACCATTCAAAGGGGACAGTAGGGCTAGTGAGTCGAGTCAGAGGTTGAATTACTTTGGAAAAGTTACGGATAAAGCGTCTGTAAAAGTTTGCAAACCCAATGAACCTTTGTATGCCCTTATGATCCTTAGGAGTGGGCCAAGCGGTGATGGCCTTGATCTTTCGGGGATCCATCTCTATGTGACGAGGTGAAATGATAAAGCCCAGGAATTCCACTCGGGTGGTCTCAAAGGTGCATTTCTCAGGTTTAGCGTACAGGTTGTTCTCCCGGAGTCTCTGGAGGACGGTGCAAACATGTTGACGGTGTTTCTGAAGGGAGGTGGAAAAAATTAGAATGTCATCGAGATATATTACAACATACTTGTCCAATAAGTCACGGAAAATATCATTAATCAGGTGTTGGAACGTGGCGGGGGCGTTGCAGAATCCATATGGCATCACAGTATATTTGAAGTGTCCATATTGAGTCCTAAAGGCGGTCTTCCATTTGTCCCCCTCACTGACGCGTACCAGATTATAGGCCCCTCGGAGGTCAAGTTTGGAATAGATACAAGCGTTCTGGAGACGTTCTAATAACTCTGGGATGAGTGGGAGAGGGTACCTATTCTTGATGGTGATTTTATTTAATTCACGGTAATCTACACAGGGCCTCAATCCGCTGTCCTTTTTATTAACAAAAAATATCCCTGCTCCGGCAGGGGAAGTGGTTGGTCGAATGAAGGCTTTTCATGTGTTCTCCTGGATGTAATCTTTTAACGTTCTTAACTCAGGCTCGGATAGGGGAAAGATACGTCCATACGGAATAGGATGGGTAGTAGCTCAATAGGACAATCGTAGGGTCTTCTGGGTGGCAGTGTCTCAGCCTTCTTTCTGTCAAATACATCCTGAAAATTGTGATATTGCGCGGGTAATTGGGTCTCGTGCCCGATGGTGGTATTTATGGTATGGAGAGGTACGCAGGTACTTTTACAATGCTCGGAGGGGAAGGAAACCTCACCGGTTGACCATAGTATGTGAGGGTTATGCAATCGAAGCCAAGGCAACCCCAAAATCACGGGGAATATAGGAGAGGTAACAATATCAAAACGTAGTAGTTCTGAGTGACCGGAACTTAGGCTCATTTGGACAGGTATACTCTCCTGTGTGATAGGCCCTGAGCTCAAAGGAGACCCATCAACTAATCTGATTTCAACAGGTATCTCTTTATTAGACAGTGGTAAGGAAATACATGTTGCTAGGGTGGTGTCCATGAAGCACCCGCTAGCCCCTGAATCCACCATTGCCTGGAGTGGGAAGGTCTTCTGCTGCCACTGCAGAGAGATGGGTAGAAGAAGATGAGGCGTGGGTAAGAGTGGAGAAGGTTTAGAGAGTGTAGGGATGAAACCACTCTTACCTCTTCCGGAAGTTGCTTTAGCGGGGCATACATGGGCCTGGTGATTGGCCTCTCCACAGTATAGGCACAGATTAAGACGGCGACGTCGATCCATCTCGACCTGTGGTAGTCGTCGATCCGTTAGCCCGATCTGCATTGGTTCCTCGGTTCTTCTAGGATTAGAAACTGGAACAAGAGCATTGAAGGGTACCTGGTTTTCACGTGACCCCCCGATTGCGGCTGAGGGAGGCCTTTCGTTTCTGCGGTCCCTCCATCTTCTATCAAATTGTATACAAAAATCGATTACAGTATCTAGAGACCGGGGTACTCCAACACGTGCGAGTTTGTCATTCAAATGATCAGCTAGGCCTCGACGAAACTGGTCCAAGAGGGTGGCCTCATTCCAAGCCGTATCATGGGCATAGTGGCGGAAGTGAGTAACGTAGTCCTCTACGGGGCGGCGACCTTGTCGGAGAGCCATGATGATGTTTTGGGCGGACTCTCTCTTGTGGGGGTCTTGATACATGGCCTCCAGCGCTGCAGCAAACGAGGGCCAGCTCTCCAGTACTGGGTCGTGGTCCCGGAGGAGTGTATGAGCCCACTTTTTAGGTTCCTCACCCAGTAGTGATATGACCATGCGTACTTTTACAAAATCACTGTTGTAAGTGCGGGGTTTTAGAGAAAAAAGGATGCAACAATCGAGCATGAACGCCTCAAATTTTGTGCGTTCTCCATTGAAAGTCTCAGGTAACTTAACTTGAGGCTCAGGAAAGGGGGTCTCCAGGTTTGCCTGTATGGGTGCGGAGGGAGGCGTGTAAGGAGGAGGCAATGTCACGGCTTGAACTTGTGCCTGCAATTGTCGATGTTCTGTCTGGAGTTCCTGAAAGGAGTGAGTGAGGGCGGATACCTGGTGTGACAAGGCCGCAACGGCTTCGGTGATCTCTGCGGGTTCCATATGTTTGGCTTCAGCGTCTGTCAAGGATGCTCGGTGGGACGGGAGAACCCAGGTGCAGAGGTGCAGAGTTTAAGAAGCAGGTTGTATATCGCAGTACCAAAGGAATATCCAAGAGATGTAGTCAGGTTCACAATCGAGGTCAGGGGCAAATGGCGAATCAAGAGAGGTCGGGTATAGAGCCAAGTACTGGTACACAGAATTAACATAGGGGAAAAGCTTCTAAGAGTAACACTGGCAGGAGTGATACAACGCTGAAGCAACGATGTACTGACAGAAAACCTCTATATATGGTGCAGAGTTGTCAAGACACTCCCTAATGTGAACCCCTCCACCAATCAACCTCCTCCTCTGAGGGCAGTCAATCATGGAGCTGGGGGTGTCTGATGCAGTTCCCCATCAAGACCACCACGACTGAGGGCCCTACTCCTGAGGTTGCACCACCCACCCAGCTCCATGCGCCCGCCCCTGTGATGTCAGATGCCACTCGCCGCCATGCTCAAGGTGGATGGAACGGCATGGCCGCGCCAACCCACCCGAACAGACGCGGCAGAGCTCGCAGGAGGCGGCGCAGGACCCGGGGACGCTCCCAGCCCGCACCTGGAACATGGGGAGCGCCGCAACGCCACTCGCCTGGCACCAGCCTGCCTCCGAGGTAAGAGACCCGGCTGGCGGCATGCCGCGGGGCGGCGTGACACATGGATGTGGATATGGAGGGATGACTGGGCCCAGACCCCCATTTTTCGGGCACCATCTTCAACAATGGAAAGGGGTTCCGCTCCTGGATGGGATCTATTAAAGGCAAATTCAATCTAGCCAAAAAGTTGGGAACCTCCCTAAGCATTGTTGAGACCAGTGTAGTACCATCTTGAGTTACCAAAATTTTGACGGGGAAAGCCAGAAGCAAAACGCACGCCGCGTAGACGTAGATGATCTGCTACTGGTTTCTAGTCACGTCAGCGTGCCAGAGTGCCCGGCGCTAGATCCTGAAAAATTTGCAAAGTTTGTTCCTGAAAAGTCAATGGGGTATCCCTGACAGCTCTTGTAATAACTTCCTTAGTAGCATAGTAATGTAAAAGCAACACAACGTCGCGTGAGCTTGCTGAGGAAGCTGTTCGTGTCCTAAACAGTGATGAGCTGAACACCCCCGTGTTCGGTTCGACTTCGAACTCGAACAATTTCAAAAGTTCGAGTTCGAACTCGAACACGATCCGAACTCAATGTAAGTCAATGGGACCCGAACGTTCAATTTTTAGAGTGCCCTCCAAAAGGTGTATGGGGGTCCGGGTAGTGCCCTGGGGGACAAAAAGTTTAAAAAAAAGTTTTTAAAGTAACAGTGAGTTTTCACTGAAATAAAGGTTAAGAATAAAAATGAAAAATTCCTTCAAATCAGGGCCGGATTAACATAGGGGCAGATGGAGCAGCAGCTCCAGGCCCATGCCTCAGAATAGGCCCAGAGAAAGGATAACTATGTCTGCATTTGGACCCAAGTATCTCCAACTCCATAGCAGCTACAGGGTCAAATAAGGTATCACTGGGAAGGCCAGAGCATGGCCTTTCCAATGATACCAAACATGACCAGGTTTTAAGTAAAAAATAAAATTATAAATATTTACTTTTTTTTCTTTCCAACAGTAATATTTTTTTCTCTTTTCAATTATAAAGTAAATAATGATGCTGCACTAATTAACCATCACATTTCTCTTGTCTCCAACAAGTGTGGAGGTGATGGGCGATGGTACAATCCATTGTTACGAATTGTTACATCAAAAACCTGCACTGCAGCGAAGAGCACTTTGGACCCCTGCGTCACAAATCTTTACACCTCACAAGGTCAAGTGAGATGTCAATGGACAGGGCAGAGTCTGGCCTTTGCATTAATATCAAACCTGCCCATGTAAAATCTTAAAGAAAAGAAACCATTTTTTTATTTATTTATTTTTAGTTCCAACGCGATGACATTGTCCATTTGTCACGTATTAAATGAGCAATACCACTGCCATTACTCATCTTCTCATTTCCCACACTGGGAGTGTTAAAAAACATGTTCCAAAACACAAGGGAAATATTTTCTTTCTTTTTTTGGTTAAAATTGTATATTTTTTCAGAAAAATGCAGTAACCAGTTCCCATTTCACATTTTTTATATATATATAGAATATATAACCACAAAGTTTTGGATGATAAAATGGGGGGGGGGAGTTTACACTCTTTTTAAATGATTGAAATCTGATTGAAAAATTAATCACACATTATCTGCCTGGTTAGATATAGCCGTATCTGCACCTATAACCTAAAATATGTTTTGATTTCACTAAATTACAAAAAAAGCCCACCAAAACTTTCAGCTCCAGACCCATAGAGATCTTAATCCGGGCCTGCTTCAAATATCGTGCCTAGGAGGTCCCCATAACCTGCCCGTGAAGTGGTGGATTTGTAGGATGTATAGAAACATTTAAAAACAAAAAAATGACATTTCAAATGACGTTAAATAGTTTTCCTTTAATCTATTCATAAACAACTGCTTGGGGCGGCAGCCTGTATGAAAAGAGGAGACATTTTAGGACACGCAGAACAAGTTTAGTGATTTTTTGGGCTAAATTATGGTGAAACTTATGCAGACTTTGGATGAAAGTAACAATAGGTGCTTTAAAATTGGGCCTTTAGTGTCGGCAACAGTGCTGTCACACGATAACCCCTCTGTGGTATTGTGGAAGAGTGCAGGGTTGGACCCTGTGGTCCAATATTAAAATGATATGAATCTGGTATAGGCGTCAGTGCTCCCAAATATTTTGCCTTTGGTGGCAGCAAGTGCCTTCACACCGTAACACCTCTGAGGTATTGTGGAAGAGTGCAGTGGTGGAGGTTTTGGTAATGCAGAAGAGATCCCCGATCTATTCAGTTTCATCAACAGCTATAACAAAACCGGATCAGCAATGTTTAGGCACCTGTACTGCACTACTGTATATGGTGAGAATCGGCGCACAGTAGCAACAGGAAGCAAACAGAACAGGCAGGGTATACACAGAGAGAATAGTCAAGTGTCAGGCAAAGTCGGCAACAGATCGGGTCCTCAGAACAAGCAGGGTTAGTAACAAGTATACAAACTGATTCGGTAAGCTAGCAATGCGGGAATAAAGGCTGAGACACTCTGAGCGTGTAGTGACGCACAGCGTAGCGAAGAGAAGCAAACATTTGCAGGATTGACTTCACTCCGCTTCGCCTCGCAGCGTGGCAACACTGCATTACGTTTGCTTCTCACCGCACTGGACAGGAATCCACTAGCTAAATTAAAATGTACACATAAAAACGTTTTATTTTCACAAAGCACATGTTATATAGGCAAAAAAAGTTTCTACTCAATAAAATACATCAAACATTACTGTTAATGTAATAGGAAGAGTATAAAAATATAAAAAAAGGTAACCCCTGATCATATATACTATAGGAACACGGAGCTCTGTGTATAGAGTAGGGATGCATTGATACCACACACAGACATATACATATATATCAACACGCAGACCTATATATACATATATATCAACACGCAGATATATATATACACCCACCCACAGACCTCAGACCATAGATACACATACAGACATGGGGGTGGCATGTGGACAATCTCAACTAAATGTCCCCCCCCCATTTGGCTGATCCCTCCAGAAGAAATGTTGAACCCGACAGAGCAGAGAATGTATATGTTATTCTCTGCTCTAATGGGTTCAACATTTCTTCTGGAGGGATCAGCCAAATTGGGGGGGGGGGCAATTAGTTGCCAAAATGTGTGTGTAATACAAGTCTGGATATATATATATATTTTATTATACCTGCCCTTACCTTCCCCTATAAATTTTCTAAAAATATACACACAAAAAAAATAAACCACTGCCTGAGACCCCGCGCAGCCCACATGCTACCCCCCCTACCTGGCTGAATGTATCTAATATATATAATTAAATACATTCAGCCAGGTAGAGAAAGAAAAAAAAGTTTTATTTTATGTTCCCAGGGACATTTAAAAATGTCCTCGGATTTTATTTTTTTTAGAAATGTGTCACCTTACCTTAGCCTGGTGGTCAGTGGGGGCTCCCTCGATCATGGTTGTGGGGGGGTCTGCCGTGGCTGCAGGTGCAGTGGCTCCCTCCCTGAGCCACCTCTCTCTGCCACATGCACCTGGGCGGCTAGCCCGCACAGTCGCAGCTCTGTCATCCGGCGGCCGCATGCTCCTCAAGGGGTTCCTTGGGAAGCACTGGCAGGCTGTTCTCTATAGTGCCTGATTAGAGGGCCGTGTCTGCCTGATGTTTTAGTAACAAGAATGTTTTATCCCATAGGCTTCAATGTTAAAAATATTCACGTTTTAATTCAATATCTAATAAACCGTTGCTTATAATATTCTGAAGTAAAGAGTCTCTTTATTTCTAGATTTTTTTAGTATTTTTGAAATTCAAAATTTTTATTGTTTTTGAAATAAAACAAGACAATGGGATACAGAAAGGAAAAAACAGGGTTATCAAATCTTTTCCAGATACATATAAGGGGAGCAATACAGACAGACAGACATACATACACAAACACAAGCCACCTATTCATAGTTGGAGAGTAGTAAGTTGGAAGAGAGATAATAAAATTAAGCTCCCAATACTTCAGGGGGGTAAGTTAACCAAAGCAGTTCAGGATCCCCTCTGGTCAGAAGGACCCGGGACTGCGGTGCATTCCGCAGCTAGCATAGTATCCCAGAGGGTCCAGTGGTCTTTTTCCGGCTGTGGGAAATCATATATATATCTAGCCATCTGCACGTAACCGCTTGTGTTATTCACCATATCCCGCACTTCTCGGATTGTGGGAACCTGCGCTTGTTTCCATCTGCGAGCTATCAGCAGCATTGTACTAGACGCTATTACGAAAAAGAGTTTCCGTTGCAATTTGCCCATCTGAACCTGTGAGATACCTAATAGGAAATCCACCGGAGCAAAAGGCAATGCCAATCCCGTTGCCCTTTCCACTAGACCTGAAACTCCTCGCCACAGCGGTTCTAATGTAGCGCAATCCCACCAAACAAACATGAGTCATAGTACCCCTTAGTAGCGAGCAGCGCCAGCATAGCGACGAAACAGATTTATTCATATGACATTCTCTCGCCGGTACCAAGTACCAGCGATATAGTACTTTACGTCTCACCTCTATCAAGGAAGCACACCGATAAGCTCCACTGTCCAATTCGAACGCCCTCGTCCAAGATTTTTTAGTATTTTTTAAGCATTTTTTATACTTTTTTTTAAAAAAAAATTCAAACTTTTGGCGAACGTCCCAAAAAAGTTCGAAGTTCGTGAACTTTCAAACAGCCGATGTTCGATTCGAACTCCGAACAGATCCGAACTGAATGCTCATCCCTAGTCCTAAATATCCTGTGGATACGATCCACCATCAGCCGTTCTGGTAGAAAGTCTGGTAAAAGGGATTGAAATAGAACCTGGACAGTCTCCCCCAGTGCTGTGGAAGGTACAGATTCTGATATATCTTGAACTCTTAAGTTATTTCGGCGAGATCGATTAGACAGATCTTCTACCTGCTGTTCCAAATATAATATCCATTCTGCCATCTGGTTAGTGCGGTCTGCAACCTCATTCTGACGGTGAGTCATATCCCCAACATGGTCCTCCAGTGCCGAGGTTCGTAAACCCACCTCCTGTATTTCTGCCCGCATCGCCTGTGCCATTTTATCCATTTCCCCGGCCAGAAATGTTTGAACTTCCACCAACCTCGCAAGAATCTGCCGAACGTCCTCCTTAGTAGCTGCTTCTGAAGAACCGTCCTGGTTTGGGGATGCCGAGGCAGAGGCAGAGATGGACACCACCGAAGTTGGAGGAGTGTCCGGTAGCTCAGCAGTACCCGGCGGTACACGGCCGCCATCTTGACGGTTAGGTGTCCCCGCCAGCAATCGAAAAATAGGAGCCACACTGGAGTCTTTAGCCCCCTTTGCCTTCTGTAACTTCGCTGGAGACATTTGAGTAGCCAAAGCACTTATCCGGATAACCGAAGCTACAGACCACACAGCAAAAAAAATAAAAAGACACATGGAGCGAGCCCGTCGTAGCTCAAGTCGGCTGGATCGGCTGGGTCAGCTGGGTTATCAAACCATCAAACCCTTCCCAAGTCAGGTCCGGTGAGGTGGGTCAGCAGGATTCACCAGCAGCAGGGATCACCTGAGTTCACCAGAGTTCATCGTGACTCCGAGCTCGTCAGGCAGGGAGAGACTGGATTACACGTCCGTTCTCATGCCAGGTCCCGCCCCTTGGATGTTTAAACACGTTTTGAAGCCTCGGGAATTTCTCTTTAAATACGCTATTGTAAGTGTTGTACGTTTTTAGTGTTTTACTATTTGGAGTTACTCTACTATTTGTTTGTTTCACTTTATATGACATTAACTCCTTTTGGTATATACTGTTTGTATGTATTATCTACTGGTATAACAAATATGAAAATCCAAAAAAGTTAGTAAAGTTCCTCCTTCGCTGCTGCCAATCCAAAAACATCACCACAAATCTCTTCCAATGAACAAACAAAATACAATAAATGTATTGGATGGCGCTTCTTTTTCTTTAACTTTGTCGACCACTTTAAACCAATTTTCTCCTTCTTCCTTTAATCTACCACAGACCAGGTTAAATGCTGACGGATGGTGGGAATCATGGATATGGTTGCAGCAGCCAGAAACGGGTAATCAGGAACAGGTTGGGAATGCAGAGCAGCAATACAAAAGCTTTCACCAATAGGCTTCATCAGTTGTTATCCTGTTATCTGAATGATCAATCTGTGCAAAAGTGCAAAAAATCCAAAAAATTATTTTTTGCACTTTTGCACAGATTGATCATTCGGATAACAGGATAACAACTGATGAAGCCTATTGGTGAAAGCGCGTTTTTGTTAATCCTATTTAATTAGTACTTTAACAATTGATTTTATAGTTGAAGGTCAACCTTTTTTATTGATTAATAAATGCATTCTAATTGAATTATCTGCTGTTCTGCTGTCTTTTTTACATCAAGTAGAGAAATCCCCTTCCCGCTCTTCTTTTCTTGGGATACTGAACAACTACATCACAGGTCCCCATGCTGAGAAAAGGGGAAAAAAAGAAACACCACTGAACTATAAGTATTCTTTAAGTTATGCACATTTATCATTATATTATAACCACTGTTTTGTTTAAATATTAATTAATTTGATGTTTGTACATTGGCCATTTTTGGGTTAAAAAAGTGGAAATTTTAGTAAGGTGCGCCTGGGAGTGTTTTTTTCTTTTCTATTACATTCGTGTTTTCGAGGTTGTAAACACATATCTTCTAGCTTGCAGCACCGACTATATTGAGCACGCCTTAATAATTTCATAAACACTAAGAAAAGCGCCAGATTCACGCTTTCCTCCACTCCTCTTTATTATAACTTTTATTTTGTGTATTTCAATAAAAGTTAAGCTTTATTTTTAATTGACGGTCTCACTGTTCCCTCCAATTGGAAGGAACTTGCTTTCTAGCTATTCGTATAGATTTGTTATTTTGATTAATTATTTAGGAATGTTGAATCAGATGAATCTTAAGAGCAATGCTGTAGCGATTTTTACCGAAAGTCATGCTGCAGCCCATGATCAAAATTAGTTACTGGCTGTAAAACAAAGGAGTTTTACAGAGCTACCGAATTGGCCACTGAAATGCACTGAGCGGTGAATTACACTATACAGTGCAATTTCGACTATTTAAAAAGCTGTCAATTTGCCAAATATTGGCGAATTGCCTGCAAAATATGGTGCAAATTGGCAGCAGTGAAACTCCCCCATAGAGAAACAATAGTTAATCTATTCTGAGAACGCTGAACATCAGGACAAAGTTGGCGAAATGCCCAGATTTTCAGTG
Organism: Leptobrachium leishanense; assembly: GCA_009667805.1. Taxonomy (NCBI): domain Eukaryota; kingdom Metazoa; phylum Chordata; class Amphibia; order Anura; family Megophryidae; genus Leptobrachium; species Leptobrachium leishanense. The sequence continues at coordinate 73,827,607 of CM019070.1, read as the reverse complement.
GTTTCGTTCGACAGGTTTAAACAGGAGAATCCCACAGGTTTAAATGTAAAAAAATTACCCATTTACAATTACAATTTTTTATTCAATCGTTTATTCTTTTCATTTGCTGCAAAAATAATCTATTTTTTAGAATTTGTTAGGCATGATTTTCTGGCAAATTCTTTAATCAGATTTTTTTGAAATGGCGTTCTTTTTTTATTTTGTAACAGATATTTTTATTTTTATTCATAGGACCTTATATATTATTACCATGCTTTTTCATGCATTATTTTTGTTTAAAACGCCTTTGAAAAGTTGCAGTTTTTTGTTTGTTTTTTCTACTCCTGGGGCTAAATTACAATCTTCACGCAAACGTTTGCGCCGGCGCAAATAACTATTAACGAATAAGGTAAAACCATTTGCGCCGAATCCTGTATTACATAGTCAGCGCAACAGCCGCACACAATCATCTAGGGTGAACCTGCGCGAACCCTGCGTGAGCTTACTGTACTGCACGTGTCCTGTACTTAACATTGTGAGCGCAAATGTGAATGTGCGCTGGTACGAGTATGGTATTACAATTTATTTCTTGGCACGCATAATTTTAGCAAATGCAAACAGCTGGTGCTAATGGCAAATCTGAAAAATGTAGCTAACCCCAAATATCCAAGCCCATAAAAAGTAATGCGCCAAAGCACAGTTGCCCATTCAACTCATACCATAGATGAAGTTGTGTGTGCTCTTATAATTGCTGCAGCATATATGCTGATATTGCATCACAGAGAGGGAGCTCGTCTCCAATGGCAGCAGGAGTTGGAGAGGGAGCGTGCTGTTCCACAGACACCCCGTGTCCAAAGGACACGATTGAGATTGGAACTAGTGATGAGCCGAACACCCCCATGTTCGGTTCGCATTTGAACACGAACATTTGAAAAAGTTCGGATTCGAACGCGAACACGATTCAAACTCAATGCAAGTCAACGGGACTCGAACGTTCGATTTTTAGAGTGCCCTCCAACAGGGCATATATGCAAGATATTTGCCATAAAAGGTTTATGGGGGTCCGGGTAGTGCCCTGGGGGACAGGAAACAAGGACAAAAAGTAAAAAAAAAAACGTTTTTAAAAGAACAGTGATTTTTCCATGACATAAAGGTTAAGAATAAAAACGAAAAATTCCTTCAAATATCATGCCTAGAAGGTCCCCATAACCTGCCCGTGAAGTGGTGGATTTGTAGGATGTATAGAAACATTTAAAAAGAAAAAAAGAGACATTTCAAATGACGGTAAATGGTTTTCCTTTGATCTATTAATAAACAACTGCTTGGGGCGGCAGCCTGTATGAAAAGAAGAGACGTTTTAGGACACACAGAACAAGTTTAGTGATTTTTTGGGCTAAATTATGGTGAAACCTATGCAGGCTTTGGATAAAGTAACAACAGGAGCATTAAAATTGGACCTTTGGTGCCAACTAGTGCCTTCACACCGTAACCCCTCTGAAGTATTGTGGAAGAGTGCAGGGGTGGACTCTGCATTCAAATATTAAAATGTTTGGAATAGCTGCACACGATGCGCCGGTGTATGCAGCGTCTAACAGCGTGGGAGACGTGAGGCTGCGCTTGTTGGTGGATCCAGGAATCAGGTGAGTAATAGAAAGAAAAAAAAAGTTTTATTTTATGATCCTTGGGACATTTAAAAATGTCCACGGATTTTAATTTTTTTTAGAAATGTGTCGCCTTAGCTTAGCCTGGTGGTCAGTCAGTGGAGGCTCTCTAGATACTGGTTGTGGGGGGGGGGTCTGTCGTGGCTGCAGGTGCAGTGGCTCCCTCACTGCGCCACTTCTCTGCCACATGCACCCGGCCGGCTAGCCCACACAGTCGAAGCTCTGTCATCCGGCGGCCGCATGCTCCTCAAGGGATCCTTGGGAGGCCCCGGCGGGCTTCTCTCTACAGTGCCTGATTAGAGGGCCTCATCTGCAGCTGTGAGAAGTTGGCACCCCATGTTTGTAAAACCTGAATAAAATTATACCATTTGTTTGTGCTACATTTGTGCTGGTTTGTGTTACAAAAACCAACCAACCAAAATCCAAACCTACAATTGTGCCGGTTTGGTTTTGAAGTTATTCCACATTTAAATTTAGATTATGTGACTGCAAGCCCTGCCCACTTTGCACCCCATGTTATTAAATTTTAAAAGCAAATAGACCATTTGTTTGTGCTACGTTTGTGCTGGTTTGTGCTGCAAAATGAACGTTTGTGCCAGTTTGGTTTCAGAGATATTGTGCATTAAAGTTGATGAAACCCCACCCACTTTGCACCCCATGTTATTAACAATTATATTCCTAACGCAAACTTTAACGCTCACTTGCGTGAGCATTAACGTTTGCTGCGGTATTTACCGCATATTACAATCCAAACGCAAACGGGTTAAAAAATCAGTTTGCATTTGGTACCTTGCGCTTGTCAGCGCGAGGTTATTGCACTTTGCACTCCCTATACTTAACATGGGGAGCGCAAAGTGTTAATCAGCGCTGGTATTACAAAGTCCCATGGACTCCATTGAGAGGATGCGCGCGGCTGTGCTTAGCGCAGCCGTGCGCATCCCGGGACATAGCGGGCATAAACAATGCAGGTAGCCTTTTTTGTGCCTGCATTGTAATCCCCCGTTAAAATGGGGGCGGTAGGGGGAAAACTGCGGGCGCAGTTTTTTCTCCCTACCACCCCCGTTTTAGCGCAGGGATTGTAATAGAGCCCTATGTTTTTAAATATTTTTTTTGTAAGTCACATCTGTTCTTATGTGTACCCCAAAGTTTTATAATTCTTTTGGTACTTATGAAAATATTCGTTATGCTAATATCAGGTCGTAAGTATTATAATATCTTAGGGCATTTATTTGGTGACAAATGCCCTGGTTCATGATTTACATTATACCAGCATGTTCATTTTTGCAGCACAAACAAGCACAAACAAATGGTATATTTGTTTTTAAAATTTAACAACATGCGGCGCAAAGTGGGCGGGGTTTCATCAGCTTTAATGCACAATATCTCTGAAACCAAACCGGCACAAACATTCATTTTTGCAGCACAAACCTGCACAAACGTAGCACAAACAAATGGTCTATTGGTTTCTAAAATTTAATAACATGGGGTGCAAAGTGGGCGGGGCTTTGCAGTCACATACTCTAAAATTAAATGTGCAATAACTTCAAAACCAAACCGGCACAAACGTTGGTTTTTGCAGCACAAACCAGCACAAACGTAGCACAAACGAATGGTATATTTTTATTCAGGTTTTACAAACATGGGGTGCCAACTTCACACAGCTCTCGTCTGCCTGATGTTTTAGCAACAAGATTGTTTTATCCCATAGACTTCAATGTTAAAAATATTCCCGTTTTAATTCAATATCTAATAAACCGTTGCTTATAATATTCTGCAGTAAAGAGTCTCTTTATTTTTAGATTTTTTATGATTTTTTTAAGCATTTATTTTAAAAATGTAAAAAAAAATAATTTTAGAACTTTTTGCGAACGGCCTGAAAAGTTCGAAGTTGGCCGAACGGGCGATGTTCGAATTGAACTCATATTCGAATCGAACCCGAACGCCCATCCCTAACTGGAACATCTCACTGATGAAGAGTGCTGTCTCCACTACCGTCTGAACCGGGCACAGATAAACCGGCTCTACCACCAGCTGCGGTCCCATCTGGAGTCCAGGTCAGGGACACGGATATCTGTCGCAGGGATGACAAAGTTTCTGTGTTGCCTGAGGTTCCTCGCCACTGGCACCTTCCAGCAGCCTCTAGCAGAATTAGGCAGTGTCAGTCAGAGCACCTTCTCCGTTGTGCTCCATCGCTTCCTGCAAGCAATGAAGCGTAGGGATGAGCCGAACATGTCCGAGTTCGGGTTCGTATCCGAACCTGAATTTTTCAAATGTTCGTATCCAAATCCGAACCCGGACTCGAACTCAATACAAGTCAATGGGCTTGAAAATTCGGTTTTTAGAGTGCCCTGCAAGAGGGCATTTATTTATTTATAAAGGATTTTACCAGGAAGGATACATTGAGATTTCTCTCGTTTTCAAGTATGTCCTGGGTTCAAGAACATTGAAGTGTTACAGAAATACAAAGTAATACAATGTAAGATATTAACAACACAAATATACAGATTAACAGAAAATCAATATGTAGGAAATAGTCATTATGTTACATGTTTACAGGTGCATTCTGTATTGGAGGTATGTTAGTAAGGAGCTCTTGAGTGACTTAAGACTGGTGGAAGATTTGATGGTGTCTGGGAGGTTATTCCATAATTGCGGTGCTCTGTAGGAAAATGAGGATCGAGCCACTGTCTTTTTGTATTATGGTATTGCAAGTAAGGTGCTGGTCCTGGATCGGAGGTTATAGGATGAGGGAGCTGCTGGGGGAAGCAGTCTATTCAGATAGGGTGGCAGCTTCCCAGAAAAGCTCTTAAACACCAGGCTGGAAAGGTGAAGGGTGCGTCTAGATTCCAGCAATGGCCAGTTTAGTTCTTTTAACATGTCACAATGGTGGGTCATGTAGTTACATTGTAATGAAAAGTGGCAGAATGAGTTATACAATGTAGTAAGTTTCTGAAGATGTGTTTGCGGGGCGGCTGCGTACACTACATCTCCGTAATCAATAGCCGGCATAAGCATTTGTTGTAAAATATATGCAAGATATTTGCCATAAAAGGTGTATGGGGGTCCGGGTAGTGCCCTGGGGGGACAGGAAACAAGGACAAAAAGTTAAAATAAAATAAAAATTTTAAAGGGACAGTGAGTTTTCCATTAAATAAGGGTTAAAAATAAAAATGAAAAATTCCTTCAAATATCGTGCCTAGGAGGTCCCCATAACCTGCCCATGAAGTGGCGGATTTGTAGGATGTATAGAAACATTTAAAAACAAAAAAATTACATTTCAATTGACGGTAAACGGTTTTCCTTTTATTTATTCATAAACAACTGCTTGGGGCGGCAGCCTGTATGAAAAGAGGAGACGTTTTAGGACACGCAGAACAAGTTTAGTGATTTTTTGGCTAAATTATGGTGAAACTTATGCAGGCTTTGGATGAAAGTAACAATAGGTGCTTTAAAATTGGGCCTTTAGCGTAGGCTTGTGCACCAATTTTTTTTTCGGTTCGATTCGGTTCGATTTTTCGGATGTTTAAAATTTTCGATTCGGCTCGTTTGACCGATGTCTGTTTCGATTCGGTTCGGTTCGACTCGTTTTTCGGGTAAATTTTTTCTCGGAATATCGACTATTTTTTGTATTTTCGTGTCACTTTACTCGTTTTTTTGTATCGACTTTTCGTGATTTCGGAAATTTTCGTTTTTCGGAATTGTACATGTTTTCGGAATATCGACCATTCTTCGTATTTTCGTGTCACATTGCTCGTTTTTTGTATCGACTTTTCGTGATTTCGGAAATTTTCGTTTTTTCGGAACGCCTGTTCTCCTCGTTTCAAAGCTGTCTAACTCTATTCGGTTTGATGTAAACTACTATGGTTTACTTTTTTATACTTTATATTTTTTTTTATAATAAATTTTTGCTTTGTTTTTCGGATCCGATAATTCATTCTGTCGATACGATAATTCTGGCGATTCTATCGTGTTTTTTTTTAATTAACCCTTTCGCTGCTGAGGCATTTCACGCCTCTGTGCTGAGGTCATTTTTACCGGTTTTGCTCATCATGTTTAAACGTGTTTTGAAGGCTTATTTTAATATATGACCCAGACATATTATATATCGTTCTTTCCATCAGACTCGGCAGATTCATAATATGTCATTATTATATGTATACGTCATGACCTGTCTGTATATTATAACAAAAAATGCAATAAAATATGATTTTTCAATAATTTACAATATGTAAAGTGTTTTCTTTTCACATTTTAACATGCGAGCAATTGCGGTTTTATTTTGTATGGGGTGCGCTTGTTAAAAAAATTAGAGATGGGGTCTCGTTACATTTTTTTTTGGGGGAAAATTACACGATTTTTAACAAACGCACCGCATACAAAAATCGTTAGTGCAGCATCATTGTTCACATTATAATTGAAATGGGAACAATATTGCTGCATTAACAAACCAAAAAAAAGAAAAAAAAATTGTTTATTGTTATTTATTATTATTATTGTTTATAATTTTTTTTAAAATATTTTTTTTTTAGTTTTAATTTTTTTTTTTTTTACAAACTTTTTTCACATTCGTGTTTGGTACTGCCCCTGCTCATGGATACTGCCCCAGCGCATGGATATACTGCCCCAGCTCATGGATATACTGCCCCAGCACATGGATATACTGCCCCAGCTCATGGATATACTGCCCCAGTACATGGATATACTGCCCCAGCTCATGGATACTTCCCCAGCTCATGGATATACTGCCCCAGCACATGGAATGCCCCAGCTCATGGATATACTGCGGAAAGCAAGTACAACGAAAGGGGCACCAGGTACTCAACAAAAGGGCATAACCCAAACAACATGAAAAACAAATCAATTTGCACAAGGTGCAACTAGAGTACCAAGGTTCTTATCTGCCGACATTTTTCTATGTTTCTATGTTTCTATATCCATGAGGTGCTGGGGCATATCCTTGAGCTGCTGGGGCATTCCATGTGCTGGGGCAGTATATCCATGAGCTGGGGCAGTATCCATGAGCTGGGGCAGTATATCCATGTACTGGGGCAGTATATCCATGAGCTGGGGCAGTATATCCATGTGCTGGGGCAGTATATCCATGTGCTGGGGCAGTATATCCATGAGCTGAGGCAGTATATCCATGAGCTGGGGCAGTATATCCATGAGCAGGGGCAGTATATCCATGAAAAACAAATCAATTTGCACAAGGTGCAACTATAGTACCAAGAGTAGGTTAATTTTAATAATACACATAACAAACAATGAATGAAAAATTGCAAGGTTGGTAGTAGAGGGTGTGGGGGTGGGACAAGGACCACCAATCAATAAGCAAAATTGCACAATGAAAGGGTAAAAGGATCTATACCTCGGCGGTTCAAGCCACCTACATAACCAGTAATGTAAGAAGGAGTACCAGACAGCATATAGCAAACCAGCATACTTTTGCTGGTAGGCATTATCACCCATCATCCACAGACACCCACAGCTCAACTGAACCCCTGCATACTTTTGCTGGTAGGCATTATCACCCAGTATTCGCAGGCACCCACATTATAACGTTTCCTTGTTTTTTTTTTTTTATTTTATTTATTTTTGTTTTCTCCACCATTTGCTTTGCTAATTAGCATGTGAATCTCCTGCCCTATTGACACAGCCCATCCAGCTTCAGCTGTTGACTTTTTAACTGCCTGATTGCAATCAGTCTGCCCTATATAACAACTAAGACTGGCTCCATTTGAGCCAGGCTCTTGTGACATTCACAAGTGACAGTCTTAAGTGGACGCTTAGAGTTGATTCCTGGAGTTGCGGGACTGGAGGAAGGAACTGCAAGGCCCAATTTTACTCTGGGTAAATGCAAGTCTATATCATGCTTTCTCTCACGCTTCTCCTCTTTACTTCTACCTTTCTCCTTAAATGGAACTCCTGCCCCTCTACCACCGACCCCTACACTATCTGCATCTCTCCCTCCCTCCTCTCGTCCCACATGATGGCCTCACATGAGCTCCTTTGTTTCCTCAGAACATGGTCTCCCTCTAACTCTCGTGCTGCCAATCACTCCCACGCCCACAAATCCCATTCCCACCTTCTCTTTCTCACCCTCCTGCTGTTACTCTATTCAGGTGACATATCCCCTAACCCTGGCCCCACAACACATCCAATACTTCCCTCTCATCCTATCTCCATCGCACATAAATCACCTCCCTGCAAGCCCAGCAACCTCATTCCCATCATCCCTCAGCGCCTGTCCTCTTTCTCCTGCGCCCTCTGGAACGCTCGCTCTGTGTGCAACAAACTCACAGCCGTCCATGACCTCTTCCTTTCAAACTCCTTCAACCTCCTAGCTTTAACTGAAACCTGGCTAACTCCCTCTGACACGGCCTCCGTTGCTGCTCTCTCACATGGCGGTCTACACTTGAGCCATACCCCCAGACCGGGTGAGAGAAATGGTGGCGGGGTCGGGCTCCTGCTCTCTCCCACCTGCACCTACCAGCATCTCCCTCCACCCCATCCCTCTCCTTCTCCTCCTTCGAGACACACTGCATCCGCCTGTTCTCTCCTCTGGCTCTCAGGGTGGCAGTCATCTACCGCCCACCGGGACCAACCTCCCAGTTCTTTGACCACTTTGCTACCTGGCTTTCTCACTTCCTGTCTTCTAATCTTCCATGCCTAATTCTCGGGGACTTCAACATTCCCATTGACGATCCTTCCGCTCCTGCTGCCTCCAAACTTCTTTCACTCACGTCCTCCCTTGGACTCACACAATCCTCCCTCCTCCCTACCCACCGCGATGGTCATGTTATTGACCTGGTCTTTTCCAACCTCTGCTCCATTTCTGAGTTCAAATGTCGCCCTTTCCCCATCTCTGACCACCACCTTCTCTCTTTCAACCTATCTGGACTTCCTAAACACCCTGCTCCCCCACCCCGCACACACACTCGCAGAAATCTACATGCTGTGGACCCCCATCAATTCTCCAACCTACTTCACCACCTCCCTCATACCTCATCCTTCACCTGCCCTGATGCTGCCACTAATCACTACAACACTACGCTTATCTCTGCTCTAGACACTCTTGCTCCTCTTCGACTCTGCAAGGCCCCACGCCGCCAGCTTCAGCCCTGGCACACCCTCCAAACTCACTACCTGCAAAGATGCTCTCGCACTGCAGAGCGTGCCTGGAGGAAATCCCACTCTGAAGCTGATTTTGTTCACTTCAAGTTTATTCTCCGGTCATACACCTCTGCCCTCCACTTGGCCAAACAATCCTTCTTCTCATCTCTTATATCTACGCTGTCCTCCAACCCTAAACGGCTCTGGTCCACCTTCAACACCCTCCTCCACCCACCTGCACCTCCCCCCTCAGCTGCCTTCAGCGCTCAAGACCTGGCAGACTACTTCCTCAGTAAAACTCTAACTATCAGAAGCAACATCCCAACACAAGATAGTTATCTGCCACCTCCACTCCCACAGGTCCCCTCTGCCACCCTCTGCCGCTTCCTCCCAACCACTGAGGAGGAAGTCAATTCCTTATTGTCCTCCTCACATCTCACCACGTGCCCGCTCGAACCCATTCCCTCACATCTAATTCCTCCCCTCTCCTCCTCCCTCACCCCTGCTCTCACACACATGTTCAACCTATCTCTCTCCACTGGCTCCTTTCCATCCGCCTTCAAACACGCGCTAGTTACCCCTTTACTAAAGAAACCATCCCTAGACACAAACTCTCCATCCAACTACCGCCCTGTATCCCTGCTTCCCTTCACATCAAAGCTCTTAGAAAAACTAGTCTTCAACCGCCTCTCCCTCTTCCTGTCCTCCAATTCCCTACTTGACCCCCTGCAATCTGGCTTCCGTCCGCTACACTCAACTGAAACTGCCCTCACCAAAGTCACCAACGACCTCCTAACTGCTAAAAAACACGGCCACTATTCTATTCTCATCCTGCTTGACCTCTCGGCTGCTTTTGACACTGTTGACCACCCCCTCCTTCTACAGACCCTCAACTCTCTGGGTCTCGGTGACACTGCACTTGCTTGGGTTGACTCCTATTATCCAACAGGTCCTTCTGTGTGTCCTTTGCTGGTAACTCCTCCTCTTCATTGCCTCTATCTGTTGGTGTACCTCAAGGCTCTGTCCTTGGTCCTCTGCTCTTTTCCATCTACACCTCCTCCCTGGGCAAAATCATCAACAGCTTTGGCTTTAATTACCACCTCTACGCTGATGACACTCAGATCTACCTCTCTACCCCTGATCTCTCTCCCCCTGTCCTTTCAAAAGTCAGTGACTGTTTATCTGGCATCTCCTCCTGGATGGCCTCCCACCACCTAAAGATCAACATGTCAAAGACTGAGCTCCTACTTATTCCTCCCTCTAATGCCTCCCCACCTCCTGACTTCTCTATCACGGTGGAGGGTATCACCATCTCCCCATCAAACCAAGTTCGCTGTCGTGGAGTTACACTGGACTCTGCTCTTTCCTTCATCCCCCACATCAAGTCTCTTTCCTCCTCCTGCCGATACCAACTGCGTATATATTTCCAGAATTCGGCCATTTCTTACCGCTGTCACCACAAAACAACTCATACACGCCCTGGTAATCTCCCGACTCGACTATTGCAATAATCTCTTATCTGGCCTCCCTCTGTCCCGCCTCTCCCCCCTACAATCCATCCTGAACGCCTCCGCCAGGCTAATTCACCTCACCCGCCGCTCTGTCTCTGCCGCTCCCCTCTGCGAGTCCCTTCACTGGCTCCCCATCCACTGCAGAATTAAGTTCAAAATCCTTATCCTTACCTACAAAACCCTCACTAACTCAGCGCCCCACTACCTGTCCTCACTAATCACCAAATACACCCCAGCCCGCTCCCTAAGGTCAAACAGTGACCTGCGCCTAGCTTCTCCCCGCATCACCTCTTCCCATGATAGACTGCAGGATTTCTCACGCGCAGCCCCCACTCTCTGGAACGCTCTCCCTCGTGCTGTCAGACTTTCCCCTAACTTCTCTTCCTTCAAACGCTCCCTGAAAACATTCCTATTTAGGAAGCCTACCACCCAACTCACTGACGCAACCATCAATCACTCTCACCTTGCAGTCCTCTCCTCCTGTTTCCAACCCCAACCCTCCTAGATTGTGAGTTCCTACGGGAATAGGGCCCTCATCTCCTCCTGTACTGTTTGTCATATGTTGTTCAATGTATTGTAACCCTGTCTGTACTGTGCTTATTGTACAGCGCTGCGGAATATGCTGGCGCTTTATAAATAAATAATAATAATAATAAACCCAAACAACTACCCTCACCAACCAAAAACAGTTAAAAACAACAACAAGGAGGCATAGCTTGAAGCGTTTCGCCTGCCTGGGCTTAGTCTGAAGCTAGTATGCCTTAAATATTCACCCCAATATATATAGGTACCTAAATTAAACAAATACCAGACAGCTGGACAGAAAATCAGTATGGGGAAAATCACTTCCGGGTACGCCGGCGATCACATGACAATTGAGACCAATGAATTAACAGGAACATCATGGGTGCAAAAATGGGCCAATCTAGAAGCAGTGGAGGTCACATGGGATCAATGGCCAATAAACAGCTCCCAGTGTCCAGGAGTTAGCAGAGTGAATTCTGCAGTGTACTTCCTGGTATGTCAGCGATCACATGGCAATTAAAACCAATAGGGTAACAGGAACATCATGGGTGCAGAATGGGCCAATCAAGGAACAGTGGAGGTCACATGCGATCAATGGCCAATCACCGGCCATCACATGACAAATCAGACCAATGAATTAACAGGAACATCATGAGTGCAAAAAGGGCCAATCAAGAAGTAGTGGAGGTCACATGGGATCAATGGCCAATAAACGGCTCCCAGTGTTCAGGAATGAACAGTGAATTCTGCAGTGTACTTCCTGGTATGTCAGCGATCACATGGCAGTTAAAACCAATAGGATAACAGGAACATCATGAGTGCAGAATGGACAAGAATGATAAAAAGCCACTACAGTCTGCAAAAATAACCTATAATGTTGTGATTCGTCCTAATGCCGATATAATAATGCACAAGGGCACCAAAGAAAATAACAATGGTGACATCAAACCACTTGAGAAGGTCTAACCTAATGCTGATGTGCAGATGAAAAATGGGGTGAAAAATAAAAACTAACATAATAATGGAATGAATGACTATTAACCAAGGTCTACACATATGTATGTCAAAAAATCATGTATATATTAAACATATACACACACACACACATATATATATATACACATATACATGCTCGTATGTGCACATAAATGAATGAATGCATATACAACACAATAAAAAGGGGAGCAAAAATGATGATAATAATATTATAAAGAACCTTAATAAGGGGCATGTAGGGAAACATCATGTGACCAAGCGGACAGTTGGAAGAGAACCACAATACAAAACCAAGTGACTAAATAAAAGGGGTAAACGTAAACCCTTCATTAAGTCCAAAGGGTGACTGAGTATTGAGTTGGTAAATCCAAAAGGCTTCACGTTGAAGTAATTTGATGTCAAGATTGCCCTTCCTAGGGCCCAACTTGATCTGCTCAATGCCCAAAAATTTCATGTTATTGAGTGTACACATATCGCAACTCTGAAAATGTCTTGCAACGGGGGTATCCTTAAGTGATTTGATAGATCTGACATGTTCCAAAATACGTACTTTTAATGGTCGGATGGTTTTGCCAATATATTTTTTACCACAATAACAAATGAGTTGGTACACAACGCCAGTGGAATTGCAATTCAAAAATTGGCAGACAGAAAAAGTTTTGGAATTGTCAAAATTAGAGAAGTGCTTGGGATCACGGGATACATAAGCACAAGCGGTGCACCTGCCGCATTTATACATGCCCTTGAGTCGATTGATTAACCAAGAGGTGTTGGGGGACCGGGGAGTTTGAAAATGACTATGTACTAGTTTATCATGAAGGTTAGTACATCTCCTGGCTGTCATAGAAGGATGTGGAGTAAGAGCCCGCTTCAAATAAGGGTCCTGAGTTAGCAATGGCCAATACCGCTCACATATATGTCTAATAGCGTGCCACCCGCAGTCAAAATTGGCAATCAATCTGATAGACTCAGATTTTGTGGCAGTGGGAGCATCTTGCAAGAGGCCGTGTCGTTCGGTGATCAATGCCCGTTTATAAGCGGACTTTAAAACCCGGTTAGGGTAACCCTTCTCTTTGAAGGCCAACCGAAGAGCCTGAGATTTATGCTTACATTCTGAAATAGAACTACAGGTACGACGTAACCTCAGGTACTGACCTACTGGAATACCCTTGCGCAATGAATGAGGATGATGACTAGACCATAATAGTAAATTGTTGGCAGCCGATGGTTTACGAAACAAGGTTGTATTCAAGGAACCAGCAGCATCCTTATGTATGGAAATGTCCAAGAAATTCAGGACATCATTTTGGATCTCATATGTGAACCTCAAGTTAAAGTCATTGATGTTAAGATAATCAACAAATCGCCGAAACTCAAATTCAGTGGATGTCCAGATGATAATGATATCGTCGATATTACTTCAACGTGAAGCCTTTTGGATTTACCAACTCAATACTCGGTCACCCTTTGGACTTAATGAAGGGTTTACGTTTACCCCTTTTATTTAGTCACTTGGTTTTGTATTGTGGTTCTCTTCCAACTGTCCGCTTGGTCACATGATGTTTCCCTACATGCCCCTTATTAAGGTTCTTTATAATATTATTATCATCATTTTTGCTCCCCTTTTTATTGTGTTGTATATGCATTCATTCATTTATGTGCACATACGAGCATGTATATGTGTATATATATATGTGTGTGTGTGTGTATATGTTTAATATATACATGATTTTTTGACATACATATGTGTAGACCTTGGTTTATAGTCATTCATTTCATTATTATGTTAGTTTTTATTTTTCACCCCTTTTTTCATCTGCACATCAGCATTAGGTTAGACCTTCTCAAGTGGTTTGATGTCACCATTGTTATTTTCTTTGGTGCCCTTGTGCATTATTATATCGGCATTAGGACGATCTGTATGTCACGCTTATAGCCTTATGGCAACATTATAGGTTATTTTTGCAGACTGTAGTGGCTTTTTATCATTCTTGCCCATTCTGCACTCATGATGTTCCTGTTATCCTATTGGTTTTAACTGCCATGTGATCGCTGACATACCAGGAAGTACACTGCAGAATTCACTGTTCATTCCTGAACACTGGGAGCCGTTTATTGGCCATTGATCCCATGTGACCTCCACTACTTCTTGATTGGCCCTTTTTGCACTCATGATGTTCCTGTTAATTCATTGGTCTGATTTGTCATGTGATGGCCGGTGATTGTCCATTGATCGCATGTGACCTCCACTGTTCCTTGATTGGCCCATTCTGCACCCATGATGTTCCTGTTACCCTATTGGTTTTAATTGCCATGTGATCGCTGACATACCAGGAAGTACACTGCAGAATTCACTCTGCTAACTCCTGGACACTGGGAGCTGTTTATTGGCCATTGATCCCATGTGACCTCCACTGCTTCTTGATTGGCCCATTTTTGCACCCATGATGTTCCTGTTAATTCATTGGTCTCAATTGTCATGTGATCGCCGGCGTACCCGGAAGTGATTTTCCCCATACTGATTTTCTGTCCAGCTGTCTGGTATTTGTTTAATTTAGGTACCTATATATATTGGGGTGAATATTTAAGGCATACTAGCTTCAGACTAATCCCAGGCGGGCGAAACGCGTCAAGCTATGCCTCCTTGTTGTTGTTTTTAACTGTTTTTGGTTGGTGAGGGTAGTTGTTTGGGTTTGCTGTATGCTGTCTGGTACTCCTTCTTACATTACTGGTTATGTAGGTGGCTTGAACCGCCGAGGTATAGATCCTTTTACCCTTTCATTGTGCAATTTTGCTTATTGATTGGTGGTCCTTGTCCCACCCCCACACCCTCTACTACCAACCTTGCAATTTTTCATTCATTGTTTGTTATGTGTATTATTAAAATTAACCTACTCTTGGTACTATAGTTGCACCTTGTGCAAATTGATTTGTTTTTCATGGATATACTGCCCCTGCTCATGGATATACTGCCCCAGCTCATGGATATACTGCCCCAGCTCATGGATATACTGCCCCAGCTCATGGATATACTGCCCCAGCACATGGATATACTGCCCCAGCACATGGATATACTGCCCCAGCTCATGGATATACTGCCCCAGTACATGGATATACTGCCCCAGCTCATGGATACTGCCCCAGCTCATGGATATACTGCCCCAGCACATGGAATGCCCCAGCAGCTCAAGGATATGCCCCAGCACCTCATGGATATAGAAACATAGAAACATAGAAAAATGTCGGCAGATAAGAACCTTTCGGCCCATCTAGTCTGCCCAATTACATGGATACTTTACCTGGATTTATCTTTTGTTTAGGATAGCCTTATGCCTATCCCATGCTTGCTTAATATGCCCCAGCACCTCATGGATATGCCCCAGCACCTCATGGATTTGCCTCAGCACCTCATGCATATGCCCCAGCTCCTCATGGATATGCCCCAGCTCCTCATTTATATTGCCCCAGCACCTCATGGATATGCCCCAGCTCCTCATGGATATGCCCCAGCTCCTCATGGACATGTCCCAGCTCCTCGTGGATATGCCCCAGCTCCTCGTGGATATGCCCCAGCTCCTCATGGATATGCCCCAGCACATGAAATGCCCCAGCACATGGAATGCCCCAGCTCCTCATGGATATGCCTCAGCTCACACATGGATATGCCCCAGCTCCTTATGGATATGCCCCAGCACCTCATGGATATGCCCCAGCACATGGAATGCCCCAGCACATGGAATGCCCCAGCTCCTCATGGATATGCCCCAGCTCCTCATGGATATTGCCCCAGCACCTCATGGATATGCGCCAGCTCCTCATGGATATGCCCCAGCTCCTCGTGGACATGCCTCAGCTCCTCGTGGACATGCCCCAGCTCCTCCTGGATATGCCCCAGCTCCTCATGGATATGCCCCACCTCCTCATGGATATGCCCCAGCTCCACATGGATATGCCCCAGCACATGGAATGCCCCAGCTCCTCATGGATATGCCCCCCCAGCTCACACATGGATATGCCCCAGCTCCTCATGGATATGCCCCAGCTCCTCGTGGACATGCCCCAGCTCCTCGTGGACATGCCCCAGCTCCTCGTGGATATACCCCAGCTCCTCATGGATATGCCCCAGCACATGGAATGCCCCAGCTCCTCATGGATATGCCCCAGCTCACACATGGACATGCCCCAGCTCCTCATGGATAATTGGATATGCCCCAGCTCCTCATGGATATGCCCCAGCACATGGAATGCCCCAGCTCCTCATGGATATGCCCCAGCTCACACATGGACATGCCCCAGCTCCTCATGGATAATTGGATATGCCCCAGCTCCTCATGGATATGCCCCAGCTCACACATGGATATGCCCCAGCTCACACATGGATTTGCCCCAGCTCCTCATGGATATGCCCCAGCACATGAAATGGGTGTCACCTGGTGCGGGCCGCACCCCCCGCCCCCACGTAGCGACGCCACTGGTAAATACATTTAACGGCCGCACACCCACGGACTTACTCTATCCAAACAAAGTTCAGAATGATGTGAAACATTGGGACTTTTTGGATAGATTTCGATTTTCGACTATCCAAAAGTTAAAAAAATAAAAATGGTCAAAATCTAATCCAAAAGTCCCGATGTTTCACATCGGGATGTCAGATATTAATAGGCTTGTGCACCGATTTTTTTTTTCGGTTCGATTTGTTCTGAGGTTTAAAATTTTCGATTCGGCTCGTTTCGACCGATTTCTGTTTCGATTCGGTTTGGTTCGGCTTGTTTTTCGTGTACATTTTTTTTTGGAATATCGACCATTTTTCGTATTTTCGGGTCACATTGCTCGTTTTTTGTATCGGCTTTTCGTGATTTCAGAAATTTTCATTTTTTTCGGAATGTCTGTTCTCCTCGTTTCAAAGTGTCTAACTCTATTCGTTTTAACATAAACTACTATGGTTTACTTTTTTATACTTTATATATTTTTTTATAATAAATTTTTGGTTTGTTTTTCGGATCCGATAATTCATTCTGTCGATACGATAATTCTGGCAATTCTATCGTGTTTTTTTTTTATTAACTAAAGATCCTTTTTTTCTTATGAATATACATTTCACAACTTTATTTATTTAATCACATTAAAAAAATGGTATGAAAGCCAAGGAACAAAAAAAAAGAACAAAACGATTTAAAAAAAAGCTAAACTGACCAGAATGGTTTGACTTTAAAAATAAAAACCAGAACAAAAAGGTTTTAAAACGGAAAAATAATTGATCAAATTGATCTGAAACGAAAATTTAAAACAGACAAAAAAAAAATTAACCCTTTCGCTGCTGAGGCATTTCACGGCTTCCCTTCACGCCTGTGTGCGGCACTGCGGTCTCCTGCTGAGCTAATTTTTAACAGTTTCGCTCCTCTTGTTTAAACGCGTTTTGAAGCCTTCTTTTATAATATGACCCAGACATGTTATATATCGTTCTTTCCGGCAGACTCGGCAGATGATTCATAATATATCATTATCATATGTATGCGTCATGTCCTGTCTGTATATTATAACAAAAAATGCAATAAAATTAGAATTTTCAATGTTTGTTTTACAAGGTGTAAAGTGTTTTTTTCACATTTTAACATGCGAGTGTTTGCGGTTATATTTTATGAGTTGCGTTTGTTAAAAAAAATTGAAAAGGGGACTTGTTATATTTTTTTGGGTGAAAATTACACTATTTTTAAGAAACGCTCCCCATACAAATATCCTTAGTGCAGCATCATTGTTCACATTATAATTGAAATGGGAACAATATTGCTGCATTAACAAAACAAAACAAAAAACCTGTTTATTTTTTATAATTTTTAAC
The DNA here is from genome assembly GCA_009667805.1 of Leptobrachium leishanense. Taxonomy (NCBI): domain Eukaryota; kingdom Metazoa; phylum Chordata; class Amphibia; order Anura; family Megophryidae; genus Leptobrachium; species Leptobrachium leishanense. Next base: position 73,809,983 of record CM019070.1, on the reverse strand, counting down.
ATTGTCATGTTTGGTATTGTTGGAAAGGCCATGCTCTGGTCGATCCAAAGATACCAAACATTAACCAACCAATAGGTGCCGCGGATCGGGAGATAGGGGGTTCATTGGAACCCCCTATCTCCACCATTGGTCGCAGTTAGGGGTTAACTCCAGAACTGACGTCATTGTGACGAGGTCTTGGGACTGTCGGCAGCTGCCGTTCCCCCACGCTGTTGTCAAAGACGTGACCATGTTGGCGGGCAGCGTCGTAGCGGGCAGCGTTGGGAGAGAGAGAGCTCATAGCTGGGAGGAGGTGTTGCGTGAAGCTGCAAACAGGGACAAATAAACTAGACCTGAGCCGCACTAAGGATCTTTGGGTTGTGTTGGAGAAGACTTCACGCAGTGCTGCCATCAATATTTTTTGATAAATTCTTGGTTATACAATGAATGTGACTGTGGACAAAAATCCGTGTTGTTGTGACATCGCCTAAGCTTAACAAAACCAGGCCACGTCGGTAATCAAATCTCAAGGCAGTACAACAAGGTTGTGTTAGTGTGTGACATTTTTTGGCCAGGCAGGAAGTGTAGAATGTGCACAGTCACATTCATGGCCACAAATATGTTGACAAATTTATGACAAAGGGTCCATAGAAATGTCAATAAATTTATGTACATATAATTTTAACAGTGTGGAAACCAAGCAATACATATTAACTTATTAAGTAAGGAAAAGCAACTCACACAAACAGGAAAATATAGAAAAAATAGAAAATTTATTTACAACATGGGGAAGGGAAGGGAACATGCCAAGGATGGCAAACTGCCCGACAGGGGCACAAACAACACAAACAAACATACAATGGCGGCCATCTTCCAGTCTAAGCCAGGCGAACATCTTGTTCAGAATATTGGTTCACTTGAGAATTACTGGCATTTGAGGAGATGTTGGAGCTGGTCCGCATCTTTGATTACAAAGATTATGACTGCCGTAAGGGCCCTTATGGCAGGAAGAATAATTCTAGAAAGGATCGTATCGTTGACAAGCTACGCACCACCATCCTGGAGCTGTTTGGGAAAGACTGGACGAAGGACCAGATCCGAAAACGCTGGTCCGACCTCAAAGCACGCGAGCAGGAGCAGCTGAGGCACATCCGTGATATCACAATAAAGTTTGCCTTTCCTGAAGAGACTCGTGTTCAGACAATCCTTGCTCGTGTCCGGTCCGGCCTCGTCTTGAGTGAACCTGCAGATTTCGGGAGGAGGCTGCCACTGGTCTGTCTCACTGCCGCTCCAGGATGTCCGCGGCATTGACTATGTGCTCCCGCAATTCTTGCAGAAGTTCCTGGATGGTATCAATTGTTGAAACAACCAGCCTTAGCTTGCCGATCGCCTCCCGATTGATTATCCGGACACTGGACGTGTCCGGTCTGGCTTCTCCTTCTATATATCCAATAAATGAAAGAAGGAAAATACAGTAAGTAAAGCAGGTTTCTATTTTTGACTGAAAGTCTTGAAAAAATATAACAGTAGTATATACCAGTGCTGGCGGCCTCCTGAGGCTCCGACTCCTCCTCCACCACCACCGTCAGCATATCCGGTGCTATATCTAAGAAATTAAAGAAATAAAAAATACAGTAAACAACAAAACTGATTTATTTTTGAACAAAAGTCTATGCAAAATACAACAGTAAAAAAAAAAAAAACCTGGACTGGCGGCCTCCTGCTGCTCCGGCTGCCTCTCTCCATCATGGCCCTCCTCCTGGTCCTCCTCTTCCTCCTCCTGCTCCTCTTGTGCTATACATAAAAAAATTAAATTAAAATACAGTAAACAAAAAATGTTTCTGTTTTTGACCAAAAGTCGTTGCAAAATAAAACAGTATATACCAGCGCTGGTGGTTGCCCGTGGCTCCTCCTCCTCCTCCACTGGGGCACTGGTGCCCGCCGGGGCAGATGCTGCTGCCTTCTTCCTGTCTTCTGCCAAATCCAAAAAATAACACGTAAATAATGCAGACTGGAAAAAATGGTATATCTATACAATATATTGCCGAACGTATTGCGACACCCCTCCACTACCCCTCTACCAGCTTGACCCACCACTACTCCCATCTCATAGTTCTAAAGTCACAAAATATTTATTTATTTCCTCTGCACATAGACATATATTACCGTTCAATTATATATTTTTTTCAGAAGTAAACATTACGTTTATTCAATAAAAACTATTATTTTGTAACCGGAGTCAGACAGGTTCACTTTCAGAACGGCGCCGGACCAGACACAAGCAAGGATTGTCCAAACACGAGTCTCTTCAGGAAAGGCAAATGTTTATTGTGTCGTCACACAAGTGCTCACACAGGATTGAATCGCAAAGAGTGAGCCCCTTCTCCCCCCCGTGCAAGGGATCTTATACCCAAAAATACGTAATTAGGTACATCCCAATTAGCCCACCTCCCGATGACACTTTATTCCACCCCACGTGGGTTAATACCTCCCATCATTAGCCCAAACACAAAGGACATTCCACATATAACTATAAATTGATACATTTCTCGTTAGTTTGACAGTCTGTGATTTGTTGTGCTGTCTTTCTCAGGGCAGTACCTCCCTCCCTATCGGCTATGTTTATTCAGATAGCCTGGGGCCTGGTCTGTTCTCTATGTTTTCTTTGTTCCTCTGCACATCTCAGTGACCTTGCCTCATTCATAAATCTCCCTGTCTCTCCGTGCCAAGAGCCGGCCGGATTCTGTCTGGTTTTATTGCTAGCTTTCTAATCTGCCACGCATTCTTGGAATTCTATGTAAGCTCTACTTTGCACATCTAATAAAAATCTATTCTATTTACTGGTGAACCAATATTCTGCACAAGATGGCTGCCTGGCTCATAGTAACAACCATCCTTCAGCCTGATTCTCCTTCATTCCCCCCTTGGCTCAAGTGTCAGGATCTCTTTCCTGGCACTTGTAGCCATTACACTCCACTATTCTGAAACCCTGCATACTGGGGGGGGCTCTCCGTTCACTGGGAACATTCCCTGTGGAATTATCAGTGGTATCTTCTGTGTTTGTGTGGGTGTCAGTGCTGTCTTGCACAGTGGCCATATGCATAGCCCTATGCGGTATATCAGTATCCCTATGATCAAGATCACCACTATCATGAGTATCATGGATCCAATCTGTGAGATGAATCTCAAGATGGAACCAAACCATTCTCCCATTGCTCCAAATCCACGGAGCGGATTCCAGCCTTCGGCAGCAATCCTCCTGGCTGTGCCCTGCAACTGTGCTACCTTCTCTTGGTGATCTTGAATTACCTGGTAATAATCTGGGACTTCATGTGTAGTGTTTCTGATGAAGGTGCAACATTCATAGTGCATTGTCATCTCACACAATCCATTCAAAGCCGCACTGATCTGCTCAAGCTCCATATCATGTATCATCTGCACCTTTCGTAACTCACGCATTTCCAGATTCAGCAGCTGGATATCCATACTGGTCCTATTCAGAATCTCATCCATCAGATTGACATAGCTATTCAATCTCCTCATCATCTCTCCTCCCCATCCAGTCCATGCTGGCAACCATGCCCATATTCGATCCATCTTCGCAAACAATTCTCTCTTCGGTCTTTCAAACACCAGTGGGTACCTAGGGTGTAGTTCTGTGTCTGTGTTTGTGTCTTCTCCCCTTAGTCTCTGGATTGGGACCAGCTTAGCCAAATAACACATTCCCGTTATTGTTGGTGGTACCCATGTGTAACACACCCTTTCACAGCACACCTGGTACCCTCCTTTCACTATAAATGGTGATGAATGTAGTGTTCCCTTTGATATCTCTATCGCAAGGTGTCTCAGCCGTCTCATCATATCCACTGCACCCTGCCTCCCATTGGTCACATTCCCAATCACCGCCTCTTGGTCTCTAGTGAATTGCCTGCATCGTATGTATAAATAATTCGCCTTTTGTCCTGTCTTGAATATGTAAATGTATGATGTCCAGTTGAACTGACTTGAGTTACATAACCCACCCTCGTTATTTGTTTCTTTATCTGGTCCTAGTTGAAAACACCATTCTGGTGGATACACTGGTCCTATTATGGGGTACCCGGGACTGACTGTTTCTGTCTTTTCCCTTGGTGCATCGACAGCATGTATTGTGACATTCCCTGATACAAACATACTCAAATTCATTGGAACAGAGGCAAATGGTATATGAATTGTCTCTGGGTGCAGTCTACTACACACCCAGCATGCGGTTTGCCCAGACTTTTTAGCATAGTCATATTTGAATTGCACAAGTAAATGTCCTCTTGGCAATATCTCGGATGATACTTCTCGTTTTTGTCTCCACATGGTACGGTTCTCCATCACCGGGTGCGTACCATTCCAGATATGGGAAATATCCACTTTCCCAGCGGTGCTTGTACAATTGGGGCATGCTCCACGTGAGAGTCCATAAATCAGATTAGCAAGATATAAAATCAGCACCACAAATGCCCCGAATGTCAGAATTCCTTGGGCGATTCTTTTCACAGTCACATAAACCCAATCCCTCCCCACCGGAATTTCAAAAGTAAAGAACATTTCTGGATAATCAAGGGTGGGGGCCGGGCCCCTAAAAAGCACCCTGTGGCTATCCCCCGTTGGCGGGTGGTCAGGGCCTGTGCCCATCAAAACACCCACTTGTTGATCCTCTGAATCATCGGGGTTAGAATCATTTAGGTGCTCATTGCTGTGGTTTTTGTCAGCTTCAGCCTCAGCGGGTTGGTCTCGTTGGTAACGACCTTCCATGCTGGCTCAGGACTGGCTGCAGCTGCTTTTACTCTGGAATGATGTATCCACGGGACCACCTCGGCAACCTTTACTGCTGTAGGGGTTGATAACAGGACAAGATAAGGACCTCTCCATTTTGGACCCAGTGGATCATTTTTCCACTCTTTTACCCATACTGAGTCACCCGGACAATACTTATGCAGTGAAGGATACAGAAAATGCGGTATATTATCCCCCACCCAAGTATTTAATTTCTGCATTGATTTACCCAGCATTACTACCTGATCATTTAGTTTAGTTTCTCCCAATGCCTGAAGGTCCCCCCTTAGTCCAATAATTAGAGGGGTTGGCCGTCCAAACATAAGTTCGTACGGACTTAGTGTCACGGTGGGTCAGGGGATGGGGCGCCTGGCAGCAGCTTCCTCGCTGCTCGCTGGCCAGGCGCCATAGGCGACTCTACAGGGGGGCAAGGGGGGCAATTGCCCCCCCTAGGTTATTCCTTGCCCCCCCATGTGCCCCCCCACCAAAAATCAGCATCCAGCTTCCCACACTTCTTCGGACTGCTGTATCTCCGCCCCTGTGCATCGTATATGGAGGATCTAGGTGTCATTGTAAAGGGATGATTCTGTTCTTTTCAATGATACCCAACATGACCATATTCAGTGTGAAGTAAAAGTCAACAAACATTAAGTTTAAGTGCCTGTTATTATTTAAACATTTTCACAGGGTTGAAATGGCTCAGCAGTGAAGTGGTTAATGTTCAGACTATACATTACATTGTGTATTACGTTAGTTTTTGCCTTGGTTTAGTTGTATATTAAGGGATAATGGGTAGGCTTCATCCCTTACAGTATACATTTCATTTTTTCCTTGAGTAATGGCATTGTAGGGGTTAATGGGTAGGCTACAAGCCTCACAGTGTATTCATTTCATGTTTTACCTTGATTAATGGCAATTTAGGGGTTAAGGGGTAGCTAAATGCCACATTGTTATTTTTATTGTATTTCCCTGGGTTTATGGAATTTTAGCGGTTACTATGGAAGTTAGAATCTAAAGAGTCTAATCAGCTTTTTAGATCATCTGCTTTTCGGCACATTTCGGGGAATTAATTTTGCCGACAATATAGTGAATTCCTATTTAGCGAATGGTCACTGTAATTTGCTAAAAGTGGAGTCGCTGAAGCAGCTATCAGACGTTCAGCAAAAACTGCCGAATTGCGGCAAATAAAATATTGAATTTAAGTATCAGGTTAGTACAATAAAAAGGTATCATTGCATCACATTACTCTGGGGTTCTGCAATCTTATTTATATATACTTATTAAGGCACTATTACCTGGTGTGAGCTAACCCTTGCGTTGACATGGTTTTGCGTTAGCGCCAGATTAATCGAGTCTAGCGCCAACAGATCGTTTGCCACCGCTACAAATGGGAAAAATCACTTAGTGCATTGTTATTAGCGATTTGTACCGCGAGCTTACTGTATTTTCTGGGAGCGCTAGAGATCTCTAGCGCTTTTGCAGCTAACAGATCACTTGGTGCCAGCGCTAATTTTTTGAGGGGCGCTGATTGCAACATTTTACCTACTGCTCAACCCTGGTGCTAACTCCAAAAAAACAGAAGAAACAGATCCTCGCTCAAAATTAACAGACAATTGAAAGGAATGCAGCACTGGTATTCTCTTGGCCCCATACACCATACCAATGGATCTGGTTCGCATTGTCGTTGCTGTTGCAGTCGGCTCTTTTATATAAATGTATCCTTTATCCACATATATCCTAATTCTAATATATTGCCTCATTTTAAACATTTTATGCTGGGGCTTATTCATAGTATGTAAACGGTTGATTATTAGGGTGACCTGAAGGGACATGTGAATAAGTCTTGCCCTGAAACATGTATTATTTATATGCTGCAGCAGGGAAATTTTTGTTGCCCACCTGACTTTCCTTTTGGATCTATTAAATGCAGTGTAAGGATTCTACATGCTGCTGGATGGCATTTATCATGCAATGCCCATCAGCCTTAATATATGTGTGCATCAAACCATGGATGATACGGCCACCTTGGATGATTTTAATAATGGAGGGGTGTGAGGTTATTCACTGGATGTGTTCATATTCAAGCTTGTGAGGGCAGGAGATAGGTATGGCCCGGCACTCTGCACTGGAAAAAAAAACCAGTTCTATCCTGTACACAACCGCATTAGCGCTGGGTCTCAGCCCAGGTCTTAGAGTTTTCCTAGCGTGCGCCAAACGACCTTGTTCATGGACTACTGCAGACAAGGTGATCTGTTAGTAGGTCGTCGGGCACTACGTTTTAGCGACTCACGCTAAATTTTTCCTTTAGCGATGGTGTTTTAGCTCACACCAGGTGATAGGGCTCTTAGTTTTATTCAGTGATATGATTTAGTGGTGAAAATTATTAGTGCCCCCCCAGTTTTGACTGCGGTATCTTCTGTGCCCCCCCTAAATATTGTTCCTAGAGTCGCCACTGCCAGGCGCCGAATGTAAACGCTTCCGGGTGCGCTCACGTGGGACGCCGAGGGGCGGGGCCTGGCGTTATGACGCGGACCCGCCGGGTTTAAAACCCAGTCTCTCCATTACACCGGTGCCCTGACGTGGTATTCACCTCCCGCAGAGCTCTTGTGTATATTTGGCAAACGAATCCTCCTGTGTATGACCCTTGGCATTGGCAAACGAACCCTCCTGTGTATAACCCTTGGCATTGGCAAACGAACCCTCCTGTGTATGACCCTTGGCATTGGCAAACGAACCCTCCTGTGTATAACCCTTGGCATTGGCAAACGAACCCTCCTGTGTATGACCCTTGGCATTGGCAAACGAACCCTCCTGTGTATAACCCTTGGCGTTGGCAAACGAACCCTCCTGTGTATGACTCTTGGCATTGGCAAACGAACCCTTCTGTGTATAACCCCTGGTATTGGCATTTACTCTGCTCTAGGTTCTGCCCTTAACGTTGGTACCGAGGTCAGTCTATGTGGCACCCTAAGCACGCATCAGATTACCTCTGCTATTACTAAAGTCCTAGGGAGGACTTGTGATCTGTTCTGTACCCCTGTCTGGTGTTTCCCTTTCTTTATCTGTTACCTGCTTAATTGTCTGTATAGCTTTGCCGACCATTCAAGGATCGGAAGAGTAGAAAGTGAGCTACATAAAGAGATCAAGATCTTGGTAGTCAGAAGGATTCGTGACAATACTCTATTCCATACCTCTGTATGGTGTTACCCCTTGTTTATCTATTGTCTGGTTAATTGTCTTTCTAGTTTTGCCGACCATTCAAGGATCGGAAGGGTAGAGAGCGGTCTGCGTAAAGGGACCACACTTTTGGTAATCAGAGGGATCCGTGACACTTAGCTTCAATTGGGGGGTTGGTCTGCACCTAATGTGCAAAAGGACTATCGGCAGCAAGTCCAACCAGCCTAGTGACGTCTCTTGGCACAGTTTGGACATCAAAGTCTTTAGAGTACGGTTCATTCTTTCAACTTTTCCCGAACTTTGGGGCCTGTAGGCAGTATGTAGCTTCCAGGTGATGCCCAGTAGTTGGGCAAGTTGTTGTAAACAGTTCTGGATAAATGCAGGGCCATTGTCCGACCCTATCTCGAGTGGAAGTCCGTAACGTGGTATTATTTCTTTCATCAGGCTCTTTACCACTTCTGTAGTCTTTTCAGTTCTTGTTGGGAAGGCTTCCACCCATCCTGTCAAAGTGCACACCATCACTAGTAAATATTTGTATCCTTTGCAGGGTGGCAGCACTGTAAAGTCTATTTGTAATGATGCCATTGGGGATAGCCCGATTGGCTGTTTCCCTGGGGGTTGAGATGGGCCTGTTCTCGGGTTGTTTTTGGCACATGTTACACACTGCTGAGCTGTTGCTTTGCAGATTGCTGACAATCCTGGTACATAGAAATGTGGCTCCAACTGTTGCTCCATCATTTCTCTCCCTCCATGGGTACTTGCGTGAAGTGCTCTTACGATTTCAGGAGCCAGTGTTGCTGGTAGGACTATTCGTCCACTCTCCATCTGGAACCATCCATCTTCTCCATACCCTCCGGGTTCTTCTGTCAGCCACTTCTTTTCTTTCTCTGAGTACACAGGTGTCCATTCGCTCAGTGGCGCCGGTAGGAGTGCAGCTACCACTGGTTTTGGTTTGTATCGTGCCAATTCTCCATAATTTCCCCAGATGAATTCTTCTTTTGGGAAATAGTATCGCCATGCGAAAAATAACAAATCTTGTCTGTCTTGTGGATCTCTTACTGCTGGTATGAAAAAGTTCATTGCACTTTTCTTCATTCTTGGCAGTCTGTTCTTGATAAGGATCTCCTTGAGGAAGAACCTCACCAGTGGGACTTGATATTCTTCTGCTCCCAATTCTCCCAGACTGTGCAGTATTCGTGTGATTCGTAGAGTATTGTGAGGATTGATTGTCAAATTTTCAAAACGTGACGCGAAATTTTCTGCTCGTTCAACTTCAGTTATTTCTTTGTCTTCCTCCTCCCCCACTATTTTTACGCCGAAGAATTTCAGCATCATCGTGTAGGCTCTGCGCAGTCTTTGCTGAACTTCTGAGGTGTTAACCATTAGGCGTGTCTCTTGCGGATTTAGGGGAGTAGAGTAGAAATTTCGGCCTTGTGTTCGAGTTGGGAAAAGCCATTGGATATAATCATGATTGATTTCTAACAGTTCATAATCATCTTGCCACTTGTGCAGTATTATTTCAATGAACTCGCCGTGGGATTCAAACTTTTTCAAATTCATATAGAACTCGTAATTTGGCATGGAAGGTTGAGGTTCTTGCTTGCAGATCAGTACTTTAGCTTGATCTTCTGTTGGCGGTGGCGGTTTTGCAGCTGCTTTTGCGGCCTGGTCCGCGCGTCTGTTACCTTTTGGAATTATACTACTTCCAGGAGGGCCGCGATTTCAGCCGCATATTTGATTTGTTGTCCTGAAGACGTAAGTAGGCCTCTCTCTTTGTAGAGTGCACCATGTGCATGGACTGTCATGAAGGCGTACTTGGAATCTGTGTAGATATTTACTCTTTTGCCTTCAGAGATTTCAAGGGCTCTGGTTAAAGCTGTTATTTCGGCCAATTGTGCAGATGTATGGCCTGGCAGTGGCTTTTAGACATGTGCACAGCACAAAATTTCGTTTTGAACTAATGGATTAGTCCTAAAATGCAATTTATTTAGTTGCTAAAGAAATTCGTTTTCAGTTATTTAGTATGAAAACTAATTTCATTCATCCGAAAACCAATGGATACAATTACTATTGTAGTGGCTCCTCGGAGGGCTGAGATCGCTGCTTGTTACAGTATCTCTCACTCTCAGCACAATGTGGGCCATATTACATACTTGGTGCCAGGGGCGGATCCAGGGGGGGCAACGGGGCAATTGCCCCCCCCCCCGAGATTTGAGCCGGGGACCCAGATGCCGCCGGGCAGCGCAGGAGCGCCTGCCCGGTCCTGAAGAGTGCGTCCTTGTAAAGGGGATGCGGCTGCGTGCAGGCGCAGCCGGTCACGTGGTCCGGCTAATCAGGTGGTACTGAGTCTCTGTACCACCTGACTGGCCGGACCGCGTGACCTGCGCACGCACGCAGCCGCCTCCCCTTTACAAGGACGCACTCTTCAGGACCGGGCAGGCGCTCCTGCGCTGCCCGGCGGCATCTGGGTCCCCTGAACACCGGAGCTGGAGGCCTGGAGCAATATCCAGGTGAGAGCTGGGCAAATCCATGAGCTGGGGGTAAATCCATGAGCTGGGCAAATCCATGAGCAGGGGGCAAATCCATGAGCTGGGCAAATCCATGACCTGGGGGTAAATCCATGAGCTGGGGGTAAATCCATGAGCTGGGGGTAAATCCATGAGCTGGGCAAATCCATGACCTGGGGGTAAATCCATGAGCTGGGCAAATCCATGAGCTGGGGGTAAATCCATGAGCTGGGCAAATCCATGAGCAGGGGGCAAATCCATGAGCTGGGGGTAAATCCATGAGCTGGGCAAATCCATGAGCTGGGGGTAAATCCATGAGCTGGGCAAATCCATGACCTGGGGGTAAATCCATGAGCTGGGCAAATACATGACCTGGGGGTAAATCCATGAGCTGGGCAAATACATGAGCTGGGGGTAAATCCATGAGCTGGGCAAATCCATGACCTGGGGGTAAATCCATGAGCTGGGCAAATCCATGAGCTGGGGGTAAATCCATGAGCTGGGCAAATCCATGAGCAGGGGGCAAATCCATGAGCTGGGCAAATCCATGAGCTGGGGGCAAATCCATGAGCTGGGGGCAAATCCATGAGCTGGGGGTAAATCCATGAGCTGGGGGTAAATCCATGAGCTGGGCGTAAATCCATGAGCTGGGGGTAAATCCATGAGCTGGGGGTAAATCCATGAGCTGGGCAAATCCATGAGCTGGGGGTAAATCCATGAGCTGGGCAAATCCATGAGCTGGGGGCAAATCCATGAGCTGGGGGCAAATCCATGAGCTGGGGCAAATCCATGAGCAGGGGGCAAATCCATGAGCTGGGGGCAAATCCATGACCTGGGGGCAAATCCATGACCTGGGGGCAAATCCATGAGCTGGGCAAATCCATGACCTGGGGGCAAATCCATGACCTGGGCAAATCCATGAGCTGGGGGTAAATCCATGAGCTGGGGCAAATCCATGTGTGAGCTGGGGGCTCTCTGCTCCTCTAGATTGTAAACTCCTGGGTGCCCTCTGCTCCTCTAGATTGTAAACTCCTGGGTGCCCTCTGCTCCTCTAGATTGTAAGCTCCTGGGTGCCCTCTGCTCCTCTAGATTGTAAACTCCTGGGTGCCCTCTGCTCCTCTAGATTGTAAGCTCCTGGGTGCCCTCTGCTTTTCTAGATTGTAAACTCCTGTGAGCCGGGCCCTCTGCTCCTCTAGATTGTAAGCTCCTATGAGCCGGGCCCTCTGCTCCTCTAGATTGTAAGCTCCTGTGAGCCGGGCCCTCTGTAAATTCTCGTGAGTCGGACTCTCTGCTAAAACACCTTATTTTCTGTCAGTGCCCCTCCCGAGACTAGTCTCTGGATCCGCCCCTGCTTGGTGCTAACTTAACCAGAGCTGTTTGTAAACTTCCCAGAGCCATTATAGCCTATGGAGGATTTCAGTTTACAACAGCTCTGGTTAAGTTAGCACCAACTTTGTAATACTGCCCCCGTGTCAGGCAAAGCTGTTACAGTAACTGACTGCTGCTCATCACAGTGCTCAGAGTTTCAGTAAAACTAGTAAATAATATTTTTATATATAAGAGGTTAGAACAATATTATTTCCTTGTTTTACTGAAACTCTGAGCGCTGTTAGTCAGTTACTGTAACAGCTGAGCCTGATACATTGTACTGAGAGATAATGTAACAAGCAGCCGATCTCCGCGCTCACAGCCACTGGATTTAAAGGGCTGAGAACAAAAGGATCCTCTCTGTATAATGTTTTGAACATCCTCCTGCATTAATTAATACCCCTATCTGTATAATGTATACAACATCCACCTGCATTAATTAATACCCCTCTCTGTATAATATATAGATAATATATAGAACATCCTCCTGCATTAATTAATGTCCCTCTCTGTATAGAACATTCTCCTCAATTTATACCTTTCTCTGTATAATGTATAAAACATCCTACTGCATTAATACCCCTCTCTTATAATGTATAGAACATCCTCCTGCATTAATTAATGCCCCTCTCTGTATAAAACATACTACTGCATTTTGGCATGTGGAGGGTGCAGAACTTCGGATGTTGCACTCTTCATTGCTGGTCTCCTTCACTCAGCAATGTAATATCACAAAAAGGACTGACACTAAAATGTAGTGCATTTTATTTTAGTTTCTTTCGTTTTTTGTACTGAGCAGTTTCGTTTCTCTTGAGTCATACGAAAACTAAATTATCCCAAAATTCGGACTAAATCGTTTTAGTACTAAAACGAATGCACATGTCTAGTGGCTTTGCTTCGATAACTTCTTCTGTTGAGACTACTGCATAGCCGGAGACTTTCTTCCCATCATCCATGTAGCTGCTACCATCAGTGAATAGCTGTAGATCGTATTTGTCTAGGGGTACGTCTTTCAAATCCGGCCTGCTACTGAACACTTCTTCCATGACTTGGAGGCATTCATGATCTGGATCCTCTTCACAGTCAGGCAGTAAGGTAGCAGGGTTTAAGGTAGCGATGAGGTCCAAATGAACCCGTGGATTTTCACACATCATGGCTTGGTACTTCGTCATCCGGCTGTTGCTGAACCAGTAACCTCCTTTTACATCCAGCAGAGCCTTGACAGCGTGGGGCACCTTGACATGAAGAACTTGTCCAAGGGTCAGCTTGTCTGCTTCTGCTATCAGCATTGCGGTGGCAGCCACTGCTTTCAGGCATGGGGGTAGGCCGCAGGCCGCAGGGTCGAGTTGCTTGGAGAGGTAGGCCACAGGCCTCAGCCATGAGCCAAAGGTCTGGACCAATACTCCTGTCGCTGTTTGATTATGTTCATGTACGAACAGCTGGAAGGGCTTGCTATGATCTGGCAGACCCAGTGCAGGAGCTTCCATCAGCAGAGTCTTTAATTTCAGGAACGCTGCTGTTTGCTCTTCTTCCCAATGAAAGGGGTCTAGTTCTCCCCCCTTGGTGGCTTGATGAAGCGGCTTGGCAATATCTGCGAAGTTGGGGATCCACAGGCGGCAGAAGCCTGCAGCTCCCAGGAACTCACGGACTTGTCTCCTGGTCTTTGGTTGGGGTATGCGGCACACCGCTTCTTTTCTTTCTGCCCCCAGTGCACGTTTGGTACCTGTTAACTGGAAGCCTAGATATTTTACACTGCATTTGCATATTTGTGCTTTCGTTTTAGAAACTCTGTAACCTGCTTGGCTTAGCAGATGTAGCAAGGCTTTTGTGGCGGATAAACAGTCTTTTTCTGTGGGGGAAGCCAGTAATAAATCATCAACATATTGTAGTAACACTACTTTGTCTGGCTGAGCGTTGAAGGCGAGGAGATCTTGGCTAAGCGCGCACCCGAAAATCGTGGGCGAATTTTTGAAACCTTGAGGGAGGCGCGTCCACGTCATTTGATGGCGCGCCCCCGTGGTAGACTCTTCCCACTGAAATGCAAAAAGGGGCTGGCTTGCTGGAGCCAGACGGATGCAAAAGAAAGCGTCTGTTAAATCAAGCACTGTGTAATATTTTGTATCTCCGGGAATTAATGCCAGCAAATTGTATGGATTAGGAACCACAGGGTGTAGTGTTACTGTGGCCTCGTTGACAGCTCGTAAATCTTGGACAGGGCGATACTCTTGAGTCCCTTCTTTCAGGACTGGCAGTAGGGGTGTGTTCCATGGTGACACGCAGAATTTTAATATGCCGTTATCTTTAAGTCTTTGTAAATGTATTTGTATATTCTGCTTGGCTTTCTGTGGGATATGATATTGTCTTAGAGCCACAGGTGTTGCGCCGGGCTTTAATTCCACATATACTGGGGGTATGTTTATGGCAAGTCCTGGCGGGTTTTCCTCCGCCCATACCCCAGGAATTTCAAGGAGTAGTGCATGCGGATCCGGCGCGGCAGGCAGAGTAGGTGCCGTGCGCCATTCTTCCTCCCTTGGCATAACTACTGCAATTTTCACAGATTGTGGATTGTGCGGACTGGCTGGATTATGCTGCCGAACAGAGCCGCCACTCTCGGGCAGGTCTAATTGAGCGTGACCCCCGGGAAGGAACGTAATTTGGGCTTGCAATTTGCACAGGATATCCCGACCCAGGAGTTGGATGGGACATTCGGGCATATACAAAAATTCATGTTCAACATTATGCCCACCCACACTACATTTTCTAGAAGCGAGAAAAGGATATTTAGCAGACACCCCCATTGCTCCCATAATATCAACCTCATTTCCCATTGGAGGTGCAATTTGTTTAGTTACAACAGAATATTCAGCACCGGTATCAACCATAAAAACTTCATCTTTATTTCCCACTCTCATTGTGACCGTGGGCTCGTGGCTACCGAGCGGGATGGGCCCAGGTCCCCGTCAATATGCATCCTGCCCTTCAAATGATGTCCCCGCCAGTCCCACGAACCCCGCTCCATTCCCTTCACTTCTTCCATACCTTCCGTCTGTTACCTGGCCATTAGGGGCTTGACCTCCCGTTTCCCCAACTTCACCCTGTCCCCCAAATTTAGCCAAAAATGCAGTACAGTCGTTTTTCCAGTGACCTTCACCCCGGCACCACGCGCACTGATTGGGTCCTAGGGGTTCCCTAGGGGCTCCCCTTCCTCTTCCTCTAGCCCCCCTACCCCTTGCCCTCCCTCTGTCTGGGCCACCTCGTCCTCCACCATTCCCCATGTATCCAACCACCCCGGTATGTCCCTTCTGTTTCTTTATCTCCTCTAGATCCCGGTTATGATACACCTTATTAGCAATCTCAACTAATTCACTAATACCTTTCCCCAAAAACCCATCTATTCTCTGTATTTTGTTCCGTATATCCCTCTGTGACTGACCCACAAACGAAGAGTTAATTAACCTCTGATTCTCCGTTGCTTCAGGATCAATAGGACTATACATCCTGTACGCATCCAGCAATCTCTCTAGAAACGCACTTGGGGATTCCTTAACCTCTTGCACCACATCTGCTATTTTTCCCATGTTTGTGGGCTTCTTCCCTCCCGCTTTAACACCCATGATTACAGCGGTTCTGTATGTCTGCAGATGGGCAACTCCTTCAACTGTATTGTACGGCCATTTACGATCTGTTTTGGGGTAATGTTCCTCTGCCCACGCTTCTGGATGAGGTTTAGCATCTGCTACAGCCTGGGCGAGTAAAATCTTTTGCGCGCTACTATTTATTCGGGCTCTCTCCTCTGTGGTAAACATTGTCAACATTAATTGCTGACAATCTGCCCATGTGGGGTTATGTGTGAGCATAACTGACTCTATCATACTGGCCACTGCTGCGGGATTTGTGGAATACAGTGGTGTGTGTGTTTTCCAATTAAAAAGATCCGTTGTCGTGAATGGGACGTATGTGTATTGCATTGGCCCTGGATTCCCATCCGCCAATGGGGGGCCTGGCACCTCTCGCAAAGGCAACTGCATAGCATTCTTGTAGGGATTGTGTTGGTACGGATCCGGGTTTATGTATACTATTCGCTGCGCGTGTGGTAACTCCCTGGTCCTTATCCTCCTTTTCATCATCACCATCCCGTGGGGCACTAATATATATATACTCCCATCGGGCATCTCAATCTTCTCTGGTGGAGCCTCTCTGTCCCCTCCACCCGTTGCGCCCTGCTCTTCTTCCTCAGTCACATGGGACGGAGCGGAGGGAGCTGACCGAGACACAGCAGCTGTCCGCTCCCCCCTCTCCGCCCGCGCAACCGCGGCATTCAAAGCTTCTCTGGCTGCCCCATAACATGATGGATAGGACGGGGGCAAAACATCACTCTCTTCCGGTTGTTCCACTAACACCTCTCTCTCTCTATTATTTTGGGGGTCCTGTTTCTTATTTCTCCCCGCTATCATTATAAAATGACTCTTGTTTTTAATACAATATCTCCATATATCTATATACGGGTACTGTTCAGGATGTCCGTACTGCTCTGTGACCTGGGAATGTACCTTCTGTACCAACTCCGGGTCCATTGACCCCTGCTCTGGCCATCCTGGGACTAATAACGGCCACACAACTGTACACATTACTTTTAACTTCTCTTTTGTCAATTCTACACCATAATCATGCGTTTTTATAAAGCTTCGAAATTCCGCACCATATATTCTAGGGGCGTCTCACCCTCCTTCACCTTCTTGGGCTTAGATGACCCGTTACCCATTATTACTCTTGAAAACAGTACTCTTTGCAATACAGATATATTATTTCAACAACAGTTAAAATCTACAGTCTGATACTTCAGTCAACAATTCCTTCGTATCTACAGGCGCTTCCCCCTTCAGTAGCCGTCTGCAGTCGCCTGAGCCGGAACCGTACGTTCGGGGTCAAATCTCGTATTTGCTCCCTCGCGGAGCGAGTAGGCGCACGTTCACTCACAGCACTCGAGTCAATTCATTCACAACACATACCGTATCAGATGCTTTCATCACATAACAGAACAACAGAACATAGGCACTTCAACTCTTTCTACTAGCCAAGGGTACTACTCAGTCCCTCCTCTGTGGCTCCTTATACCCCGTAATGTGAACTCTAACTCTTGACTGCGTGTGATTATGTGCACCCCGTTCCTTATCTATACTTCCATCTGCAATTCCAATCTGCCTTATGGATAATCTACCCACTCAGCACCACTATCTCTGCAGCTACCGCTGGCTCCACTATAAGCCCTTTTCACTACACGACGTGCACAGTAGCACTGACTCAGGCTCTCAGCCCAGTCACAGAAAATCCCTCCTCCTTTCCCTTTTACCCACGTGGTGAAGCTCTATTTACAAACACTGACTACTGACTTATGCAACTCCACGTGGTTACCTTCTCCCTCACTTACAGAACTACCCTTTGATTGGCATTCAATTCCCCCGAATCCAGACACCCGCTAGCCACTCTGGCTCCTTCAATGTCAGTGCTATCAGCGGCGGGCTAGATATGCCAATAGGATGGTGGCCATCGCATCCTCTTATCCGTCTATCTCAGTCGGACGTTTCCCTTAGATACCGGTATCTCCTTTAGACATACAAAACATAGAAGACACGTTACCTATCGCCGGCGCTGCTTGCTGTTTCCTCAGACTCAGTGGTGTCCCAGTTCCCTGGTCGGGGGTCCGTTTGGGACGAGACGAGGTCCACTGAACAGGAAATCCTGCTTGGCGCCTGCAGATGTCAGCTCACCTTCAACGGACGCCCAACCAGCGGGATTCTCGTGCACCTGCAGTCAATATCGCCGCACTGTGTTCAGCAGCCGTTGCCTGTGTCTTGGCAAAAGGCCGTTATCCCGGCTATCGAGTCCCCAGAAATGTAACCGGAGTCAGACAGGTTCACTTTCAGAACGGCGCCGGACCAGACACAAGCAAGGATTGTCCAAACACGAGTCTCTTCAGGAAAGGCAAATGTTTATTGTGTCATCACACAAGTGCTCACACAGGATTGAATCGCAAAGAGTGAGCCCCTTCTCCCCCCCGTGCAAGGGATCTTATACCCAAAAATACGTAATTAGGTACATCCCAATTAGCCCACCTCCCGATGACACTTTATTCCACCCCACGTGGGTTAATACCTCCCATCATTAGCCCAAACACAAAGGACATTCCACATATAACTATAAATTGATACATTTCTCGTTAGTTTGACAGTCTGTGATTTGTTGTGCTGTCTTTCTCAGGGCAGTACCTCCCTCCCTATCGGCTATGTTTATTCAGATAGCCTGGGGCCTGGTCTGTTCTCTATGTTTTCTTTGTTCCTCTGCACATCTCAGTGACCTTGCCTCATTCATAAATCTCCCTGTCTCTCCGTGCCAAGAGCCGGACGGATTCTGTCTGGTTTTATTGCTAGCTTTCTAATCTGCCACGCATTCTTGGAATTCTATGTAAGCTCTACTTTGCACATCTAATAAAAATCTATTCTATTTACTGGTGAACCAATATTCTGCACAAGATGGCTGCCTGGCTCATAGTAACAACCATCCTTCAGCCTGATTCTCCTTCAATTTGTGTTATGTGCATACAAAGCGCATTGTGCGACTGCTTTTAGTTATTTTATAGATGCCTCAGCCTTAGTTTCACTTTCAGTTTCTGCGAATAAAACTGAGGCCTGTTCAATACTTCAGCCGCTGCAAGTGCTAAGTTAGCAACTTGCCATTGAACGCCGTTCAACCGCTCAGCAGTGCTAACCTAGCACTTGCAGCGACCCGAGGAGATGCTGAGTGTGACGTTTTTAAGATGGCCGCCGCCATGAAGCAAGTATCAATGCCGTACAGCAAGATGGCCGCCGCCTCGAAGCAAGTAATAATTCCGTACAGCAATGTTAATTTTGAGGTTTTTGTTCACCAAAGCACAAAATATTTATTTATTATTTCCCCCTGCACATAGACATATATTACAGTTCAATTTATATATTGTTTCAGAAGTAAACATAACGTTTATTCATTAAAAACTATCATTTGTGGTTTGTGCATACAAAACAGAATTGTGCTGACTGCTTCTCTTTGTTTTTCGGATCACTCGGACAAAATATAATAATCTGAATTTTTCATTAAAAATCGGCCATTTTGGATTCAAAATTCGCATCCAAAGGGTTCAACGACACTGCTGCAGCAAACTGAATTGCTGCGTTGCAGCAATTCAGCAGCTGCTGAGGTATTGAACAGGCCTCTGGATATTGCAGAAACAACAGAAATCTGCCATTTTGTTTTGAAATTTGCATCTAAAGCGTTCAATAATGACACTGTTGCAGCAAACTGAATCGCTGCGCTGCAACAATTCAGCAGCTGCTGAGGATGTATTGAAGGCGGCTCTGTTTGGATGCACTTTCAGAAGAACTACATGTCCCATCCTACCACTTAGCAGAGACGCAGAGATTTTTGTTGATGCGCAGGTGGGAATCAATATTGGGCAAACCTGCGGGTCATCTCGTATGCATCACTCAATCACAACAATCCCACCCCAGCACACTACAGTACACACAGTGCCAAAAGAAATCCAGCATTGAAACTTCATCTACATACATCAAATATCAAAATTTTCACGAATACGTAAAATCACAAAAAGAAAGAGCTATGGCAAAAATGCATGTATGACGAGTCGTGAAAACACAAAGCTATACACAATCACATTGCATGAAAAAAGGACTAGATAAATCAACGTATTTCTGTGCACATTAGCACATGCAAGCACATTATTATTATTATACAGGATTTATATAGCGCCAACAGTTTGCGCAGCGCTTTACAATATAACATGACACTTACGTTTCGCTATGACGCGACGGATGTGCCTCAGCTGCTCCTCCTCGCTTACCTTCAGATCGGACCAGCGTTTCCGGAGCTGGTCCTTCGTCCGGTCCTTCCCGAACAACTCCAGGATGGTGGTGCGTAGCTTATCGAGGATACGATCCTTTCGAGCATTATTCTTCCTGCCGTAAGGTCCCTTCCGGCAATCGTAATCCTTAACCCTTTCGCTGCTGAGGCTTTTCCCGCCCCTGTGCTGAGGTCATTTTTACCGGTTTTGCTCATCATGTTTAAACGTGTTTTGAAGGCTTATTTTAGTATATTACCCAGACATATTATATATCGTTCTTTCCGTCAGACTCGGTAGATTCATAATATGTCATTATTATATGTATACGTTATGTCATGTCTGTATATTATAACAAAAAATGCAATAAAATATGTATTTTCAATAATTTACAACGTGTAAAGTGTTTTTTTTCACATTTTAACATGCGAGCAATTGCGGTTATATTTTGTATGGGGTGCGCTTGTTAAAAAAATTAGAGATGGGGTCTCGTTACATTTTCTTTTGCGGAAAATTACACGGTTTTTAACAAACGCACCGCATACAAAAATCGTTAGTGCAGCATCATTGTTCACATTATAATTGAAATGGGAAAAATATTGCTGCATTAACGAACCAAAAAAAAGAAAAAAAAATGTTTATTTTTTTTTTATATAATTTTTTTTTAAATATATTTTTATTTTTAATTTTAATTTTAATTTTTTTTAAAAAACTTTTTTCACTTTCATGTTTGGTATCGTTGGAACGGCCATGCTCTGGCCGATCCAACCATACCAAACATTAACCCCTAACTGCCACGGATCGGGAGATAGGGAGTTCATTGGAACTCCCTATCTCCACCGTTGGTGGCAGTTAGGGGTTAACTCTAGGACTGGCGTCATCGTGCTACACATGATGACGCCAGTCCTCAGGGGGAGTTCCCGGAGGCTTGGCCGACATCCAAGATGTCGGCCAGCTCCGGGAAAGGATTGCGAACCGGCGCTTTTCAGCGCCGATTCGCGATCCAGCTCCCCAGGGGTTAATGCCAGGCACCATTTGGAAGAGCAGGCTGTGCCCTTCCAAATGGTGCCTGGGTTAACCCCCGCAATGCCGCCGCAATGCCCCCCCTCCCTTTCAGGCGCCTCCTCCGCACATGCGGGGGGGGGCGCCTGAAATAGGTGTCATCGCACTGCCGCGATGACACCTAATTCCGGTGGCTGCGGTTCCAGATGCCGGGCTGACATCGAGGATGTCAGCCCGCACCGGGGGGGCCAGCGATCGGCCGGAACCCGGCCGAACGCTGACCCCAATGGGAGGACGCGCTCAGCGCGTCCTCCGCACAGCAGCGGTAATGCGGAGGACGCGCTGAGCGCGTCCTCCGCATTGAAGTGGTTAAGATCAAAGATCCGGACCAGCTCGAGCATCTCCTCAAATGCCATGTTGCTGGCCCGCTTCTTTCTGGGTGGTGGTTCATTGCAAGACGATGAGGAGGTGTCAGAATGGCACTCGTCTCTTGCAGCCATGATGAAGAATAATAAAAACAATATTTTGTCCAAAAAGTTGTCAAAAAACTGGCTCAATAAAGTTATGATATTCGCGACCCGCGGACGAATCGGATCCGAATCGGATCCGACTCGATTACGAATTTTCGTATCGACAGAATTATCGGATCATTGGAAACAAAAAAAAAAGTGATACGCATTTACAAACACAAAATTTACAGAATCAGCGATATAACCGATAATAGTTAAATATACGATGTCCAGAATTACCGAAAAGGAACCGAAATCACGAATGGAACCGAAATCATGAATAGAGCGAAAATAAATTTCGATTTGACACATTTCAAGTCCATTCGAAAATTCCGAAAATATTTTGTACCGGCTCGGAAAACTTTTCGGATCTGTCGTTTTCGTATCTAAAAATTTTCGGAAATTCGGCCGCATCCGAAAACACGAACCGGGAAATTTCGTGAAAATTCCGAAATTCCGAAACCCGAAACGCACATCCCTACTTTAGCATCGGCAACAGTGCTGTCACACCGTAACCCCTCTGTGGTATTGTGGAAGAGTGCAGGGTTGCACCCTGTGGCCAATAATAAAATGATATGAATCTGGTACAGGCGTCAAATATTGTGCCTTTGGTGGCGGCAGGTGCCTTCACACCGTAAGTAACCCCTCTGTGGTATTGTGGAAGAGTGCAGGGTTGGACCATGCGGTCCTCTATTAAAAATATATGAATCTGGTAAAGGCGTCAGTGCAGCCAAATATTGTGCCTTTGGCAGCAAGTGCATTCACACCGTAACCCTTTTGTGGTATTGTAGAAGAGTGCAGGGTTGGATCATGCGGTCCTATATTAAAAAGATATGAATCTGGTAAAGGCGTCAGTGCACCCAAATATTGTGCCTTTGGTGGCAGCTAGTGCCTTCACACCATAAGTAACCCCTCTGTAGTATTGTGAAAGAGTGCAGTGGTGTAGGTTTTGTGAATGCAGAAGAGATCCCTGATCTATTCCGTTACGTCAGCATCAGGGGATTGATAGCTGCTGATCCAGGACTGAATCATTTTTATAAATGTCAGCCGGTCTATAGAGTCGGCGGACAGACGCACTCTTTTGTCTGTGACAAAACCTCCAGCGGCACGGAACGTCCTTTCAGAAAGCACGTTGGATGAAGGGCAACCTAGTAGCTGCATAGCATATTGGCTAAGTTCTGGCCAGTGATCCAATCTCAACACTCAGTACGCCAGTGGATCATCTGCTGGAAAGGTATCCAGACCTGCCCTTGCCCCTAGATAGTCCTGCACCATATGGTGAAGACGCTGGCAATGGGTGCCTACATTTGACGTCCCTGGGCGTCGAGGACTAAAAAAATTTAAAAAGGCATCAGTCAAGCGGCCCCGGCCTTCACCGCTCTTCCTCTGATCATCCGCAGGCTCAGAACCACCAGTGTCATCACTTGGTAACCTACCAGTGCCTGTTACACAAGTGTCGCTTTAGAGCGTCCTCATGTTTTTTCATCCTGTCCTCCCTCTGTGCTGGCAGGATGAGCTCTGCAACTTTACCCTTGTATCGTGGATCAAGAAGGCTTGCCAACCAGTAATTATCCCTCTCCTTGATAGCATGAATCCTGGGGTCCTTTACCAGGCTTTGCAGGATAAGGGAGCCCATGCAGCGTAGGTTGGAGGTGACATTAGCTTCCAAGTCTTCGTGTCAATGAGGATGACCCCATCGTGCACTTCCTCCTCCCAGCCACGTACTAGTCCTTGTCTTTCTGGGCACACAAAACCCTCCCTTGAGGAATCCCCACCTTCAATGCCCCCACTACTTAAATATTCCTCCTCCTCCTCATCCTCCTCCTGCCTGATCTGAGGACTTGAAGGAATGCTGTCTGCGAAAGACTGGGGCCTTGAGAGCTAGGGAAGGCCTCCACTTCCTCCTGCTGCTCTGCCTCTAGTGCCACATCTATAATTCACTGCAGAGTGCGCTCCAGCAGGAACACTAAAGGAATTGTGTCACTGATGCACGCACTGTCCCTGCTCACCATCCTCATTGCCTCCACAAATGGTGACCGTACAGTGCATGCATCCTTGATCATGAGCCACTGCGGGGGGGAAAATAAAACCATGTTGACTTGAACCAGTCCTTGTGCCATACCCACACAGGTACTCGTTGATGGCCCTCTGCTGCTTGTGCAGGCACTGCAGCATTGCTAATGTCGAGTTCCACCTGGTGGGCATGTCACAGATCAGACGGTTTGTGGGGAGGTGGAATTCTTTTTGAATTTCTGCCAGGCGAACACTTGCTGGGAATTACCGTCTGAAGTGGCTGCAGACTTTTCTGGCCTGTCACGTCTTGGCCTTGCCCCCTGGTGGTGAAGGGTCTTCAGGTTTGTTTTTCCCCTATGGTGTGTCTGGCTGTGCTGTTTAGGGCTGATCTGGGGTTCTGTTGTGATCTCCTGGTCTGGGGGTCACATGGCCCAATCACACAGACCCACTCCCTATATATTCCCAGCAGCACAGAGCCTCATTGACTGTTTGTGGAGTTTGATGGTGGTTCTGTCTGGTTCGTGTTTCCTGAGTTGCTGCAAAACATTCCTGTTCAAGTGTTTTCTGGTTCTGACCTCGGCTTTATTTTTGACTATCCCTTCTACTCCCCCTGGTACCGTATATTTCTGATCTGTTGCCAACCTCTGCCTGATTGACGATTCTTGTATGTTTCATGTTTTATGTACCTTGTCTGTCTTAGTTTAGTATTATATTCAGAGGCCGCTTATAAGGACCTCTTTTAGTGTAGTCTGTCTGTTTTGTTTACTGTCCTGCAGCCTGCTCCCTTCACGGATTGTCAAGTGTATCTTTGTGTTTCTGAGTGTCCTAAGTTGTCTGTCGGTCTTGAAGCCTTCGGAGCTTAGTGGCAATTCTGTTCTGTTTTTTGGTGCTCCTTGGTTTTGGAGAAATCCGTCTGTCCTTGTGTCCAGTCAGTTACTCACCTGCCTTAAGGGCTTCATCTCATGTTCCAAGCCACCACGATGGCCCAAGCAGGGGCTAACCGTTACATGGCCCAGCTGAGAAGCTGTGCCAGCCCTGGGTACATAGTTAGGAAATGCTGTACCACCAGATTTAGGACGTGTGCTAGGCATGGTACATGCGTCAACTTACCCAGGCGTAGGGCGGAGAGAAGGTTGCTGCCATTGTCACAGACGACCATTCCCAGCTGAAGCTGGCGTGGTGTTAACCATCTCTGCGGCCTGCCCCTGCAGAGCTGACAGAATTTCTGGCCCGGTGTGGCTCCTGTCCCCTAAACAAATCAGCTTAAGCACAGTATGGCATCTTTTTGCTTGAGCCATTGCGTAGCACCTGTCACGCATCGGTTTAACTGCCACTTTGCCCGAGACAGAGGAGGAGGAGGAAGAGGGAGAGGTGGTGGTGGAGCAGACAGACCTCATACAAGTAGATTTCTGGAGGCGTGGTGGATGAACAAGCTCCAGCACAGAGCACCGTCTTGGATCCCTCCCAGCTGCAATCAGAGTTACCCAGTGTGCCGTGAAGGAAATGTAACGGCCCTGTCCATGCTTGCTGGATCACGTGTCTAAAGTCACATGCAACTTGCTGCTGACTGCCTTTCCCAATGACTCCATAACATTGTCTTCCATGTGCTGGTATAGTGCTGGAATGGCCTTCCGTGAACAGTAATGGCATTTTGGAACCTGCCACTGTGGTACAGCACATTCAGCAAATTCACGGAAGGAAGCAGAGTCCACCAGCTGGAAAGGCAGCAGCTGCAATGCGAGTAATTTTGCTAAGCTGGCATTTAGACGCTGTGCTTGGGGATAGTTGGGACTATATTTTTTTTACACTGCAGCAGCTGGGGCAACGTAATCTGACTGCGTACATCTTCAGATGATGGGATGCTGTCACATTGTGAGGAAGGACCTGGTACATCCATTACTGTAGCATCATCCCTGTCAGTGGAGGTTGGAGTCAATGACATGGCAGGACATATAGTGGGGGTCGAGACAGGTGAGGAGGACCTACGCAAAGTTTTGTGCCAACGGGTTGCGTGGCAGGTAGTCATATGTCGCCTCAAGCACGTGGTACTCAAGCATTCGGTGTCTTTCCCACTCTTGAGCCTCATCTGACACAAATTACAAATAGCAACAGTGCGGTCTGCTGCACATTTCTTAAAGAACTCCCAGACAGCAGAGTTCCTGGATGTGTGCTTTCAGACAACAGTGCTCTGCACTTGAGCAGCTCTGACATCTGATGCCTTGGACTGGCTAGTACTACGGTTGGTCATAGAGGACGTTGTGCCTCGTGTTTGTTGTGCCTCCTCCTCACTTGACTCCTCTGTTCCATCAGGCACCCAGGTGGAGTCAGTGACCTCAACAGCATTGTCATCACCCCCTATCTCTTCGTCACTGGAGCCAATTTGGCAGTATGCTGCAGCTGCTGGGGCAACATGTGTGCCAGTTCTTTGTGTGTCATCACTGGCACCCCCTTCCTCTAGATTGATTATATTCCCTTACTCAACCTCAGAGATTGAATCAGAGCACTGTACTTGCTGCGCATCCTCAAGCAGCATGTCACTGTCATTGTAGTCGAACAATTCAGCTGACTCCTCTATGTGTGGTAGTGAGGCTACGGCAGGAGTAGCTGTGGACATGGAGGCTGCATTAGATGCTTTGGCAGCTGAGGTGGACTGTAAAGCACTACAAGCCTGGCATGGCAGAGGACTTGGAGGATGAGGATGGCCTGGTTATCCAATCCATCAAATCCTCTGTATGTTGCTGCTGCTTAAATCGGCCAGAACCAGTTAGAAAGGACAAGCGTGCACCTGCAGAGGATGCACCACGTCCACGACGACCAGAGGCACAGCCTCCCGACACAGAGGTCA
Organism: Leptobrachium leishanense; assembly: GCA_009667805.1. Classification (NCBI taxonomy): domain Eukaryota; kingdom Metazoa; phylum Chordata; class Amphibia; order Anura; family Megophryidae; genus Leptobrachium; species Leptobrachium leishanense. Next base: position 73,783,889 of record CM019070.1, on the reverse strand, counting down.
GAGGCACCTTAGCTCCTTCTGGATGCCGGTGCATGTTCTCTATAGGCCAATCACAGCCAAGGCACCCATTCAAAGCCCAGCGGCTAACACTTCTGGGTGCCCTGTCTTTCCAGCCTTGGAACTCTTCAGCGTGTGCCGTTGCTATATAACTATAGGGGTTATTCACAGAGCACCGAAATGTCGCCAACATTTCGGTGCCCTGTCGTTCCCCGCACTTCCCCGCACTTCGGGGAATCAAGCTTCCTCACCTTGTGGTGAATTCACCATTCACCGCAGGGTCCCCGAAGTGCAGGAAATCGAACACAGAATGCCGCCGCCTCCAGCGAACTGCAAACCCGCCAACCCCTGCCAAAAACCCATCGGCCTCTGCCGCAAACCAGTCGCCTGCCACTGCCAACCAGCTGAACATCCGCCGCAAACCCACTGGATGAACACCAAACGCAGCCGCCGAGCACAGCGTCGACCAGCTGCAGAAGAAAGCCGACAAGCCATCGGACAGGTGAAAAAAAAAAGGATTGAGTGTCAAAATTGAAACGCTGTTTGCAAAAAAACTACTGAACGAAAATGTCTGGAATTTACATATAAGATCCAATGAATGTAAAAAGGTCTGTCACAGAAAAAAGAAATAATGCTCTAAAAAATTTTTTTGTGAATAACCCTGTAAGTGTATTCCTTCCTGTTTATTGCCCTCCTGCCATGTTTTTTTTCTTTTGATATATAACTAAAACAATGAAGCGCAATATCGGAATGAAAACACATCCAAAAAAGATGTTAAACAATAAAAGAATACAGAACGAAAATGATCCGAAATGGAAAGAGAACTAAACGAAAATCAACCGAAATGAAAAAAAATAGAACGAAAATGGTCTGAAACCAAAAAAAATGGAACAAAACTTATTAGAAACTAATAAAAATAGGGATTTTATTCCCATTGAAACCTATAGGATTAGCCTGATTAAACCTGTTGAAAGAACCATCGAAAATCAGGGTTAGAAATTAGGGTTAGAATTTCTAACCAAACAGGGTTATTCAGAGAGAGGTGGAAAGCAGGAGAATGACTGGAGAATGGAAAATTCTAGGTCAAAACAGCCGATTTGGAAAGTGAGATGAATGGGAGAATTTTTCTGGTTTGGCTATTTTGACCTAGAATTTTCCTTTCTCCAGTCATTCTCCTGCTTTTCACCGCTCTCTGAATAACCCTGAAAGTGTCTAACTCTAATTTCTAACCCAGATTTCTGCTGGTCCTTTCGACAGGTTTAATTTCACATGCAGCATAAAGTCTCTATTATTTTTTTAAGATTTTTTATGCTTTTTTCAGGATTTTTTGCTAAATTTTAAGTTTCCTAATTTATTTTAAAGCAATTAGACTTTTTTGCCATAGGTTTCAATGTAAAAAATATTCCCCGGTTTTTATCATATATTTATTCAACCGTTTATTTTTTCACTTGCAGCAAAATGTCTCTATTTATTGTTTTAGGATTTTTTAGACAGTATTTTTTTTGGTGAAATTTCAGGTTTCCTAATTTATTTTAAAGTAACAAGGCTTTTTATTTCTTTGCCGAACGCAGCTGAATTATTTTCTTTCAGTCCGGCTGCGTTCGGCAATGAATACTGTCAGGGTTATTCAAAGAGATCCGAATGGCTGCCGAAAGGGAACCAAACGCAGAGAATCAGCATTCGGTTACCTTTCGTGGCCATTTGGCTATCCAGAGAGCAGGCAAGTCGCCAATTCCTGGCAAGTTGCTTGCACATACGGTACCTGCGCGGTGCCAGTTCGAGGGTAGGGAATCCCTATAGAGAAGCAATGCTTCGGCTATTCAGAGAGCAAAACCCAGCAGTGAAATGTTGCCGAAATGCCCTGCCATTCGGTGGTTTCATGCGGCAGATTTATTCAGGCGAATCCCATACAGGGTTATTCAGAGAGCGTGAAAAGCAGGAGAATGACTGGAGAATGAAAAATTCTAGGTAAAAATAGCCGATTTGGAAAGTGAGATGAAAGGGAGATTTTTTCTGGTTTGGCTATTTTGACCTAGAATTTTTCATTCTCCTGTCATTCTCCTGTTTTTCACGCTCTCTGAATAACCGTGATAGTCTTCAATCTTAAAAGTATTCCCGTTTTAATTCAATATCTAATAAATCGTTCATTATAATATTCTGCAGTAAAAAGTCTCTTTATTTATAGATTTTTTTAGGATCTTTTTCAGGATTTTGTTTTCAAAAAACGTTTTTCCCGATTTGTTTTTTAATTTTTTTTAAACTTTTCTTCTTTTTTCTGTAACAGCCTTTTTTATTATCATTCATTGAACCTCATATGTAAATTTCAGACATTTTCGCTCAGTAGTTTCTTTGCAAACAGAGTTTCAATTTTCAAACATTCAAACTGTTTTGTTTTTTTTCTCACTTCATTGGTCTGCGGTGTCAGCTTTTTCCGGCGGCTGCGCTGCGTGTGATCAGCTCATGTTCGGGTTTTTCTGGCGTGTTCAGCGGGGTTAATCCAGATGTTTTTGCTCGTTTTCGGCGTGCATTTGCCGGGTTTTGCGGTGAGTTTTCGGCAGGTTTTCGGCGCCTTTTCCCTGCACTTCGATGGCCCTGTGGTGCTTGCTGAATACACTGCAGGGTCGCCGAAATGAGATCGGCAAATTGCACCGAATTGAAGAGAACGAAAAGTCATCGAACGTGTGGTGAATTTTCGATTCTATTTGAATAACCATGTATATTTCAGCACCTATGGGGCAGCTCTATGGGGTTGCTGGCCATGGTGCGGATTCAGAACCATGGACAGCAGCCCCGCAGGGTTTCAGAGCTATCTATGGAGCTGAAACATACAGGGTTATTCAAAGAGCTCCGAATTGCTGGTGAAAGGTAACCGAACGCTGAAATTCAGCACTCCGTTACCTTTCCTGGCCATTCAGCTATCCAGAGAGCAGGCAGTTCGCCAAATGTTGGCGAATTGCCTGCACATACAGTGCCTGTTCGGTGCCTGTTTGAGGGCAGTGAAATCCCCATAGCTTCGTCTATTCAGAGAACAAAAACCAGCAGTGAAAAGTTGCCGGAATGCCCTGCCATTCGGTTGCTTCATTCGACAGGTTTATTCAGGAGAATCCCATAGGCTTCAATGTTAAAAATATTCCTGTTTTAATCCAATATCTAATAAACCGTTTATCAGAATATTCTGCAGTAAAAAGTCTCTTTATTTATAGATTTTTTGGAACTTTTAAGCATTTTTCAGGATTTTTTTTGGCTATTTTGACCTAGAATTTTTCATTCTCCTGTCATTCTCCTGTTTTTCACGCTCTCTGAATAACCCTGCCGTAGAAAAGATGAAAACAAATAATTCTGCATTTCGTTTTTTTCCGTTTTTTATTTTTTATGCAATACATGGTCATGCTTTGTATCATTGAAAAGACCAAACTCTGACTTTTCCAATGATACGTCACTTAACCTTGTGTGGTGTACAATTCAGAGATGTGGGTTCCAAAGTCCCCCGTCTCTCCTCACTGCAGTGCCACGGTCTAGGCTGTCCATGAAACAATGGATTGTATCATTTGCTCCACACTTTCTGGCAGTGTGGGAAATGAGAAGTTGAGTTAGGGCAGCATCACTGTTCACTTTATAATTCTAAACTGAATAATAGTGTTGTGTTACAAAAAAAAGAGAAAAATATTATTTAGATTTATTTTTACATAAACCTAACCTAGTTATATTTGGTATCACTGGAAACGCCATAATCTGACCTTTCCAATGATACCTCATATGTCCCGCTAGCTCCTAGGCCTATAGACATACAGTGGTCTAAATCAGTGTTTCTCAAATCTCTCTTTGGGACCCTCAACCAGGCCAGATTTTGTAGATCATTTTGGGGAAATGCAGAATGAATCCTGCAATCAATGAGCACTTTGAGAAGCAAATTAATATCACCTATTGCCATGCTTAAGCTATCTGCAAAATCTTGCCTGGTTGGGAGTCACAAGGAGAGGTTTGAGAAACACTGGTCTAATTGATAGTACATTGTGGGGGGAAAAAAACTCTTTTCTACAGAGCAAGGCGCCCCCTAGTGGCAGCCGCCTGTAGGTACATGTGTACTCTGCCTATTTATAAATCTGGCCTTGGCTACAGAACTTGTTATCGCTTTATAAATACTTGCAACTGTAATTGTAACTTTATTATGTCCTGATATGCTGAGTCTAATTTAGGCCAGTTACTCTTTCCTCTACCAGGGGATTACAGAACATTTCCCTATAGCTTGAGGAGAGACTATCAGGGTTATTGTACCGGCTGGGTGGAGTAGAGGTAACATCACTGCTTTGCGTGGAGAGAGCCTGTGGAGACATGGGTTTGATCCTGACGAGCACCTCTCCAGTAAGTGTCCTTGGGCAAAACACCTAACGGTACATACTCGCCACCCAGGACATACTTGAAAATGAGAGAAATCTCAATGTATCCTTCCTGGTAAAATCCTTTCTAAATACATAAATTCAGAGAAAGGTGAAGCTCTGGAGAAGTGAAAATTCTTGGTAAAAATAGCCAAACCAGAAGAATTCTCCCATTTATCTCACTTTCCAAATTGGCTATTTGGTCTAGATTGTGCTCTTCTCCTGGTTTTCACCTTTCTCTGAATAACCCTGTATGTTTATGAGCAACTTTGAATGTTTTATACAATTCATTGCTATCACCATGTTACATATTGCTGCCAAGTGCTCCAAGTGCAATATGGTTTCTGTACTTACATACTGTGAGGGATTAGTTGCACTCTTCACCATGTTCCTCCAGCCAGGTTATTCTTGCCGCTGCCCCTTGTTCCGCGTTTGTTTTTAATCCCAAAGTGGAATTTTTCTGGGGAGGGTATAAATGAAAACCCACCAGTTTTCCTCATGACTGAGAAGCATCATGAGCATATGTGGCTTGCTTAGAAAGTAGCTTTTGGCTTCATTAGGAAGGACTCGACTTATCAGAGGTGCCTTGGCACGGCAGGTGAGTTTACACTTCGATGGCCATCAAGTAAACCAAAACCCCTAATTGTGATTTGTTTGAACATGGTGTTAGAGGGATATGCGGAGATGACACTTTTCTTGTTGCTTGTTATGCTACCCTAGCTCTTTGTGACCCACTTCTCAACTCCACTCTTCTGCAGTGTATCGTACATAACTGATGGGCATTTGATCAGTGAAATTCTGATATTCTTCCATTATTTATATATATATATATATATATATATATAACGAAGGACAATTTGCACAAAGTGCAACAAGAGTGGTATCAACATATAATTTTAATGGTTAATGATGAATTGAAAAAGGAATGGAAAAAATATATATGTGGACAATGACCCGAGAGGAAGTCGATGCCGTACCAATAAATAGTAGCAAGGAAATACTTGTAATTAATGAAAGCTGCCTGTAAACCGGTGGTTCAAGCCACCCAGGGAGGCAATAGCAGTGAAAAGTAACAAGTAACAAAGGCATACACATAGATACTGATGGCTCACTATACCTCGGTGGTTCAAGCCACCTACATGACCAATTGCAAGGCACACTAAATAGATCACCAATAATAGCCAAAGGACAAAGTCCACAAGAATAAATGCAGAATAGAGCTGTTAAAAACAAAGAGAAGGCATATCTCAACCGGTTTCGCCCGACCAGGGCTTAATCCAGAGATGCAGTGCCCGCCCAACTAACCCCTATAAATACCTCCAAGGCATTAATTAATGCAATTAATCCATGCGAACAGCTGGGAGACCAACCAATCCGTAAGCGTAGACATCGAGAACGTGTCTGCCGACACGTAAATGGTCACATGGCATCAGGGACCCAATGATTGGTCAGTTAATGGTATCCCAGTAACTGAAGACGCGGTGGACGAAGCGAAAAGAAACGCATTAGTTTCAAAAAAATGTCGACGAGAACTTCCTGACACGTGAATATACATGTGATATTGAGAAACCAATGGGTATCAATAAATGGTAACGTGGCAACCAAGGACGTGGTAATGCCCTCAGATCCCAATAGCTATTGTTACTGAGAGAGAAAGGTCTCCAATGGCCACACAAGTTACACAAGTATTAACATAATAACGGGTCATATGAATACATGAGCTATATAGCGGTCTGTTGGTAATTCAAAAGGGTACTAAAGTTAGGTATAACTAGGTACCTGTGAGGTAGACACGATGGACCTAGTAAATAAGGAACAATGTACCAAAACACCCATATTGTGACTAACTTCATGTTGATAAGCTCATTGACCCCTCAATTTACAAAATAGTCTAAGGACGATCAGGACCTGAATTACCACCACACCTAAAATATAAGGAGAACATAAGCCCTTTAAAAAAGGTAAATGTAACATAGATAGGGGGTGGTTTGAAAAAAGAAAACCACGTGTCACATGATAAGAAAAACATCAGGAGAATTGGAGGAACGAAAACGGGGCGTTGGGATAAAATGTCAAAAAGAAGGAGCTTAATATGTAACCAATGAAAAAATTAATAACGGTACAATAGCAAAATGTAATATGATAAGCATAAAGGCATAAATTAGAGAGCTTGATAGGCGCTCAAATAAAGGGGACAAACGTGAAGCCTTCATTGAGGCCTGAAGGTGATCTGGTGTTGAGACGATATATCCAGAAGGCTTCACGTTTAAGCAGTTTGTTATCGAGATTACCCTTACGAGGGCCAAGTTTAATATGTTCAATACCCAGAAACTTAAAGTTGCTAAGTGAACATATATTGCATATAGTGAAGTGTCTGGCAACAGGAGTGTCCTTCTTGAGTCTGATAGATCGAACATGCTCAAGTATGCGGACTTTAAGAGGTCGAATAGTTTTGCCCACATACTTTTTACCACAATGGCACAGTAACAGGTAAATGACACCTACAGAGTTACAATTGATGAACTGACGAACCGAAAAAGAGATGGAATCATCAAAGTTACTGAATTGTTTGGGGGTACGGGATACGTAAGGACAGGCCATGCACCTGCCACACTTATACATTCCCTTAAGATTTGAATTACCAACAGACCGCTATATAGCTCATGTATTCATATGACCCGTTATTATGTTAATACTTGTGTAACTTGTGTGGCCATTGGAGACCTTTCTCTCTCAGTAACAATAGCTATTGGGATCTGAGGGCATTACCGCGTCCTTGGTTGCCACGTTACCATTTATTGATACCCATTGGTTTCTCAATATTACATGTATATTCACGTGTCAGGAAGTTCTCGTCGACATTTTTTTGAAACTAATGCGTTTCTTTTCGCTTCGTCCACCGCGTCTTCAGTTACTGGGATACCATTAACTGACCAATCATTGGGCCCCTGATGCCATGTGACCATTTACGTGTCGGCAGACACGTTCTCGATGTCTACGCTTACGGATTGGTTGGTCTCCCAGCTGTTCGCATGGATTAATTGCATTAATTAATGCCTTGGAGGTATTTATAGGGGTTAGTTGGGCGGGCACTGCATCTCTGGATTAAGCCCTGGTCGGGCGAAACCGGTCGAGATATGCCTTCTCTTTGTTTTTAACAGCTCTATTCTGCATTTATTCTTGTGGACTTTGTCCTTTGGCTATTATTGGTGATCTATTTAGTGTGCCTTGCAATTGGTCATGTAGGTGGCTTGAACCACCGAGGTATAGTGAGCCATCAGTATCTATGTGTATGCCTTTGTTACTTGTTACTTTTCACTGCTATTGCCTCCCTGGGTGGCTTGAACCACCGGTTTACAGGCAGCTTTCATTAATTACAAGTATTTCCTTGCTACTATTTATTGGTACGGCATCGACTTCCTCTCGGGTCATTGTCCACATATATATATTTTTTCCATTCCCTTTTCAATTCATCATTAACCATTAAAATTATATGTTGATACCACTCTTGTTGCACTTTGTGCAAATTGTCCTTCGTTGTAATTGTTGGGTTATGCCCTGTGGAGTGGTTTATTGAGCCTCACTCCTTTCGTTGTTTTGTCCTTATATATATATATATATATATTAGGGATCTCAAACTCTGGCCCCACAGATGTATATTGCCTACAAATCCCAGAATTCTTTGAATGCAATAAATGGCCAGAGATTAATGGGAGGTGTAGTTCAGAAACATCTGGGGGGGCCAGAGTTTGAGATCCCTGATATATATAATCTCACGAGTATAGCAGTCTGTAGTGATACCTTTTTTATTGGACTAACGTTACATTTAAAGTACAAGCTTTCGAGAGGATTCCTCCCTTCGTCAGGTATAGAAGCTTACTGATCAGAATAATAGAATTAAACATTGGGACAGTCATAGGGCTCACAGTTGGGGGTGTTAGATGTTGTACATCGCCAAATGGCATGGTCATTTCGCGATGTACAACATCTAACACCCCCAACTGTGAGCCCTATGACTGTCCCAATGTTTAATTCTATTATTCTGATCAGTAAGCTTCTATACCTGACGAAGGGAGGAATCCTCTCGCAAGCTTGTACTTTAAATGTAACATTAGTCCAATAAAAAAGGTATCACTACAGACTGCTATACTCGTGATTTTGGCATCTGGACTAACACAGCATATATATATATATATATATAATTACAGTGGATAGAAAAGTATACACACCCCTGTGAAAATGTCAGGTTTCTGTGATGTAAAAAAAATGAAACAAAGATAAATAATTTCTGAGCTTCTTCCACCTTTACTGTGACCTATAAACTGTACAACTTAGGCTAATGTCAGACGAACGCAGTCTGAGCGCACTCTGCCTGCATGCATAACGGACAGACGTACTGACGAAAGATACTGTGGACACCACACAGTCCGTTTTTTTTGACGGACGTAGAAAAAAAAAAGGGAACTATGGGAAATAAAATTAATATGAAAAACTATAAAAATTTGAAAAGGATATGAAAAGGCATTTGTGCGTCAAGGTGCTGGACGTCGCAAATGCGCTGCGTCTGACATCTCCACATCACTCACACAGAGCGCTACACAGACGTGGCGCATTCTGCACGTCTATGTTAGCGGTTTTACGTTCTTGCCTAACTTGTGTCCGTTTGCCACGTGCGTTGTACATGCTCAGTTCGGTGCGCACGTACTTTGTGTGGGGGTCTCTTAATCATGATTCTATGCTATAACGGACATTAAACTGTGTGGCAACACGGACGTGATAACTGCGTTTGTCTGACCTTAGCCTTAATTGAAAAACAAACTGAAATCTTTTAGATGGAGTGAAGTAAAAAAATAAAAACCTAAATGAATATGTTTGCATAAGTGTGCACACCCTCTTATAACTGGGATGTAGCCGTGTTCAGAATTAAGCAATCACATTTAAAATCATGTTAAATATGAGTCAGTACACACTTGCCATCATTTAAAGTACCTCTGATTAACCCCTAATAAAGTTCAGCTGTTCTAGTAGGTCTTTCCTGACATTTTGTTAGTCACATCCTATAGCAAAAGTCAGGGTCCGCAGTGAGCTTCTAAAGCATCAGAGGAATCTCATTGTTAAAGGGTATCCGTCAGTGTGAGGTGGGTCTCCTGCAGCAGACATTGAAGCTTCCTCTCCATAGGGGTCCTCATGGTGTGGTGCAGTTTCCATTGCCTAAGTGCGGCTCTCTGGTCATCTGAGAGAATGGTCTGCCCCCCCACCCTCCATGCCCCCACTCTCCCTCCCCACCCCTGTCTTCTTTCATTGTCTCTGCCCTCCTGTCTTTCTTATTCTCTGCTATGCCTCAAGGTGATCCACACATGTTCAGATGTTATACGGCTAGTTCCTTGGTTTTTCTATGGAGCTTAGCCTACATAGGTACGATTTCATTCCCGCGGATGCTTGCATGTCTTTTCCTGCCTAGTCAGATACAGTTCACCTGCAGATCTTACTGTTTCATTTCAGTATACTCATTTTTACTGTATGCTGGAAAAATTGTGAATAAAAGAAAAGAAAAAAGGTATCACTCAGGAGAAGGTATAAAAGAATTTCCAAGACACTAGATATATCATGGAATACAGTGAAGGCAGTCATCATCAAGTGGAGAAAATATGGCGCAACAGTGACATTACAAAGAACTGGACATCCCTCCAAATGTGATGAAAAGACAAGAAGAAAACTGGTTAGGGAGGCTGCCAAGAGGCCTACAGCAACATTAAAGACCTATTAAAGATTAGTCAAGGTAGAGGGAATTATGAACAGTTTCAAATACAAGTCAATACTGGCACAAAACCTTCAGGCTTCTACTAGAAAGCTGAACATGAAGAGGAACTTCATCTTTCAGCATGACAACAACCCAATGCATACATCCAAATCAACAAAGGAATGGCTTCAGCAGAAGAAAATTAAAGTTTTGGAATGACCCAACCAGAGCCCAGACCTGAATCCAATCGAAAATGTGAGGGATGATCGGAAGATGCCATGACAATCTGACAGATTTGGAGTGTTTTTGCAAAGAAAAGTGGGCAAATATTGCCTAGTCAAGATGTGCCATGCTGATAGACTCATACCCAAAAAGTACAGGAGGGGTGGGGTCGCGCCTATTCCCCCGATGGGGCAGCTGCAACCACCAAATACATCCAGCCCAGCAACATGTGTAAAACATTACATGGAAAAAATGTCATCTGCGCTTATTCCCAATATACCGTGTGAAATAAAATGCAATTAGAGGCTTTGGTTTCTATTAATGGCCATTAAGAGTATAAACTCACCGCCACATCAAGGCACCTCTAATGAGGGTGAGTCCTATCCAAAAAATGAAGCCACAGGCTGCTGTGTAGCCAACCATAACTTGCTCATGCTGCTTGTCAGTCATGAGGTAGAGTGGTGGGCTTTTATTTAAGCTCCCCCAGAAACAAAATCCGCCTTGGGATCAAAAATCAAAGACACGGAGCGGAACAGCTGCAATGATGACGCCTATTCCCCGATGGGGCGGCTGCAACCACCAAATGCATCCAGCCCAGCAACATGTGTGAAACATAACAAGGAAAAAAATGTCATCTGCGCTTATTCCCATTATACCGTATGAAACAAAATGCAATTAGAGGCTTTGGTTTCTATTAATGGCCATTAAGAGTGTAAGCTCACCGCCACGTCAAGGCACCTCTAATGAGGGTGAGTCCTATCCAAAAAGGTTGCAGCAGCCCCATCGGGGAATAGGCGCGACCCCACCCCTCCTGTACTAGTCATTAGAGGTGCCTTGGCGGTGAGCTTACACTCTTAATGGCCATTAATAGAAACCAAAGCCTCTAATTGCGTTTTGCTTCACACGGTATAATGGGAATAAGCGCAGATGACATTTTTTTTACTTGTTATGTTTTACACATGTTGCTGGGCTGGATGCATTTGGTGGTTGCAGCCCCCCCATCGGGGAATAGGCGCGACCCCACCCCTCCTGTACTATGTATGTTTTAATGTACCTCCAGCCAGGTCATCATTGCAGCTGCTCTTCTCCGTGTCTTTGTTTTTTGATCCCAAGGTGGATTTTTTTTCTGGGGGAGCTTAAATAAAAGCCCACCAGTCTACCTCATGACTGACAAGCAGCATGACCAAGTTATGGTTGGCTACACAGCAGCCTGTGTCTTCATTTTTTGGATAGGACTCACCCTCATTAGAGGTGCCTTGACGTGGCGGTGAGCTTACATTCTTAATGGCCATTAATAGAAACCAAAGCCTCTAATTGCGTTTTGTTTCACACGGTATAATGGGAATAAGCGCAGATGACATTTTTCCTTGTTATGTCATACCCAAAAAGACTGAGTGCTATAATAAATTCAAAGGGTGCTTTGATAAAGTATTAGTTTTAAGGGTGTGCACATTTAGGCAACCGAATAATTTTCGTTTTTTACTTTTCCTCTCTCCACATAAAAGATTTCAGATTGTTTTTCAATTGATTTGCACAGTTTATAATTCACATTAACCAATTCACTACCAAGTGATTTTGCAAAAAAACATTGTCAGAAACCAGTGTTTTTTTGTAAAATAATTTTTAATGAATTATACCGTAATACATAGTTATTATTGTAAATAACCTATTTGGCCAGTAGATGGTACAATATACTGCCAAATTGAGTTACAGAGGTTTGAGCTGCAGAAGGGGCTAAAAGTGGAAACAGTTCTGAAATGATTTATCTTTGTCTAAATTTTTTACCTCAAAGAAACCTGACATTTTAACAGGGGTGTGTAGACTTTTTCTATCCACTGTATGTATATGTGTATATATATATGTTACAGGTAAAGCCCGAAGTGCGGTTATCCTAGGATTACCCGGGTAATCCTGACATTAACCAAAACCGCTGGGTAAAGCTGCAAAAAAAATTAAATTTCGGACTTTACCCAGGTAATCTTAGGAGTAACCAACTGCCCTTGGGTAACAGTCTGGAAGAGTTGAAAAATCTGCACTTTATCCGGATAATGTGCAAGTCTGAAGCTTCACCTGGGTAATCTGAGGACTATCCACAGCTTCACCCGGGTAATCTGCAGAGCATCCAACCCCGCTTGGGTAACAGTGAATTTTGCTATTATCAAGGGATATTATTAATGAAAATGGCAAAAGACAAACATTAAAATGTATTGAGGATATAATGTATATACAGAGTAACAGGATTAGGGATGAGCTGTTCGGTTCGGACGGTTTAGAGTTCGCATCGAACATAGCCTGTTCGTTTGTTCGCGAACTCCAAACATTTCCGGGTGTTCGCCGCGTGTTCGCCCACAATGCACCACAATGCACATTCCCACTGGCCTGAAGCTCGTAATTGGCTACACCCTTGCACCTGACCACAGGTCTGGTGCAAGATAGGTTCAACACTATGTCAATCACGGCTCAGAGTCCTGATTGGGCAAATTTTGCACAATCATGGGCTCACAGATCAAAATCCCGCAGCACACTATATAAGGTTTCCACGCAGCGCTTCTGCACACATTTGAGAGGAGATTTCAGAGGAGATAGTTGTTCTGTGTTCTTACTGCCGGTCTGCCACGCTACTGGGGGGGTCTGGGGGGTCTCATTTCTACTAAATATCTGGGAATTGAGGTGATCGGTTTCTTGTCACTGCCAGAAAGTCTTTTTGGGGTCACAAATTTCTACAAAATATTTGGGAATTGAGGTGATCTGTGCCTTGTGAGTCACTGCCAGTACCACGTAGTATTTTAGGGGGGGTCACAAATTTTTACAAAATATCTGGGAATTGAGGTGATCTGTCTCTTGTCACTGCCATGTAGTATTTTGGGGGGGTCACAAATTTCTACAAAATATTTGGGAATTGAGGTGATCTGTGTCTTGTCACACCGCCAGTACCACACAGTATTTTTGGGTCACTAATTTTTACAAAATATTTGGGAATTGAGGTGATCTGTCTCTTGTCACTGCCAGCAAGTATTTTGGGGGTCACAAATGTCTACAAAACATTTGGGAATTGAGGTTAACTGTGTCTTGTCACTGCCAGCAAGTATTTTGGGGGTCACAAATTTCTACAAAATATTTGGGAATTGAGGTGATCTGTGTCTTGTGACTCACTGCCAGTACCACGCAGTATTTTGGGGGGTCACTAATTTTTACAAAATATCTGGGAATTGAGGTGATCTGTCTCTTAGAAACATAGAAACATAGAAAAATGGCGGCAGATAAGAACCTTTCGGCCCATCTAGTCTGCCCAATTACATGGATATTTAACCTGGATTTATCTTTTGTTTAGGATAGCCTTATGCCTATCCCATGCTTGCTTAAATTCAATTACTGTTTTGGCCTCTACCACTTCACCTGGAAGGCTGTTCCATGTATCCACCACCCTCTCATTAAAATAATGCTTCCTGATGTTACTTTTAAACCTTTGCCCCTCTAATCTAAGACTATGTCCTCTTGTTTTGCTACTTTGTTTCCGTTTAAATATACTCCCTTCCTCTACCTTGTGGATTCCCTTTACGTATTTAAATGTTTCTATCATGTCTCCTCTGCCTCGTCTTTTTTCCAAGCTGTACATGATAAGATCATTAAGCCTTTCCTGGTAACTTTTCTCCTTCAAGCCGTACACCATTTTAGTAGCCCTTCTCTGAACTCTAAGATGTCTATATCCTTCTTATCACACAGCCAGTGCCACACAGTATTTTGGGGGCCACAAATGTCTACAAAATATTTGGAAATTGAGGTGATCTGTCTCTTGTCACACAGCCAGTACCACGCAGTATTTTGGGGGTCACTAATTTTTACAAAATATCTGGGAATTGATATAATCCGTGTGTTCTCACTGGCTGCCACCCATCAGGGGGTCTCACTGATTTATAGGAGGTTTCTGAGACTTGTAATCTGTGGCTTCTCACTGCCACCCATCAGGGGGTCCCACATACTTCTAGCAGATTTATGCGAATTGTAATTTGTGTCTTCTCACTGCCACCCATCAGGTGGTCCCACATACTTCTATCAGATTTTGCGAGTTGTAATCTGTGGCTTCTCACTGCCACCCATCAGGGGGTCCCACATACTTCTAGAAGATTTATGCGAATTGTAATCTGTGGCTTCTCACTGCCACCCATCAGGGGGTCACACTGATTTATAGGAGGATTCTGAGATTTGTAATCTGTGGCTTCTCACTGCCACCCATCAGGGGGTACCACATACTTCTAGCAGATTTATGCGAATTGTAATTTGTGTCTCCTCACTGCCAGCTATCAGGGGGTCACACTGATTTATAGGAGGTTTCTGAGACTTGTAATCTGTGGCTTCTCACTGCCAGCTATCAGGGGGTAACACTGATTTATAGGAGGGAATTGTAATCGGTGTTTTGTCACTGGCTGCCAGCTATCAGGGTGTCTCACTGAGTTATACCAGAGTTGAATCAGAGTTCTGTATATATTTAATCTATATATCACTCACCATGTCTGAAAGAACAAAAAGGACAGGCAGACGCTCCAAAACACAGATAAGAGGGCAAGCAGCCCCTGTGTCGGGAGGCTGTGTCTCTGGTCGTGGTGGACGTGGTGCATCCTCTGCAGGGGCACGCTTGTCCTTTCTAACTGGTGCTGGCCGTCTTCTTAAGCAGCAGCAACATACAGAGGATTTGGTGGATTGGCTAAAAAGGCCATCCTCATCCTCCAAATCCTCTGCCAGCCAGGCTTGTAGTGCTTTACAGTCCACCTCAGCTGCCAAAGCATCTAATGTAGCCTCCGTGTCCACAGCTACTCCTGCCGTAGCCTCGCTATCACACACGGAGGAGTCAGCTGATTTGTTTGACTACAATGACAGTGAAATGCTGCTTGAGGATGCGCATCAAGTACAGTGCTGATTCAATCTCTGAGGTTGAGGAAGGGAGTATAATCAACCTAGAGGAAGGGGGTGCCAGTGATGACTAGGGATGAGCTGTTCGGGTTCGGACGGTTCGGGGTTCGACCCGAACTTAGCCTGTTCGAGCAGATCGCGAACACCGAACATTTCCGGGTGTTCGCCGCATGTTCGACCACAATGGACCACAATGCATTTTCCCACTGCCTGAAGCTCCTAATTGGCTACAGCCTTCCACCTGACCACAGGTCTGGTGCAAGACTGGTTCAACACTATGCCAATCACCGCTCAGAGTCCTGATTGGGCAAATTTTGCCCAATCATGGGCTCACAGAGCTAAGTCCCGCAGCACACTATATAAGGTTTCCATGCAGCACTTCTGCACGCATTTCAAAGGAGATAGTTGTGTGTGTTGTTACTGCCGGTCTGCCCCGCTACTGGGGGGGTCTGGGGGGGTCTCATTTTGACCAAATATCAGGGAATTTAGGTGATGTGTGTCTTGTCACTGTGCCAGCAAGTTTTTTTGGGGTTTACAACTTTCTTTAAAACATTTGTGAATTGAGGTGATCTTCTGGGTCTCGTCAGACAGCCAGCAATTATTTTTGGGGCTCACTAATTTCTTTAAAACACTTGTGAATTAAGGTGATCTGTGTCTCGTCATACAAAAAGTACCACGCTGTATTTTGGGGCTCACTAATTTCTTTAAAACACTTGGGAATTAAGGTGATCTGTGTCTCGTCATACATACAGTACCACGCTGTTTTTTGGGCTCACAAATTTCTTTAAAACACTTGTGAATCAAGGTGATCTCCTGTGTCTCGTCACACAGCCAGCAATTTTTTTGGGGCTCACTAATTTCTTTAAAACACTTGTGAATTAAGGTGATCTGTGTCTCGTCACACAAACAATACCACACTGTATTTTGGGGCTCACTAATTTCTGTAAAACACTTGTGAATTAAGGTGATCTGTGTCTCGTCACACAAACAATACCACACTGTATTTTGGGGCTCACTAATTTCTGTAAAACACTTGTGAATTAAGGTGATCTGTGTCTCGTCACACAAACAGTACCATGCAGTATTTTGGGGCTCACTAATTTCTTTAAAACACTTGTGAATTAAGGTGATCTGTGTCTCGTCACACAAACAGTACCACGCTGTATTTTGGGGCTCACTAATTTATTTAAAACATTTGTGAATTAAGGTGATCTGTCTCTTGTCACTGGCTGCCAGCTATCAGTGTGTCTTACTGAGTTATACCAGAGTTATTTAAATCTTTATACCAGAGTTGAATCAGAGTTCTGTATGTATTAATCTATATATCACTCACCATGTCTGAAAGAACAAAAAGGACAGGCAGACGTTCCCAGCCACAGATAAGAGGGCAAGCAGCCCCTGTGTCGGGAGGCTGTGTCTCTGGTCGTGGTGGACGTGGTGCAACTCTGCAGGGGCACGCTTGTCCTTTCTAACTGGTGCTGGCCGTCTTAAGCAGCAGCAACATACAGAGGACTTTGTGGATTGGCTAACCAGGCCATCCTCATCCTCCGAGTCCTCTGCCAGCCAGGCTTCTAGTGCTTTACAGTCCACCACAGCTGCCAAAGCATCTAATGCAGCCTCCATGTCCACAGCTACTCCTGCCCTAGCCTCACTATCACACATGGAGGAGTCAGCTGAATTGTTTGACTACAATGACAGTGACATGCTGCTTGAGGATGCGCAGCAAGTACAGTGCTCTGATTCAATCTGTGAGGTTGAGGAAGGGAGTATAATCAACCTAGAGGAAGGGGGTGCCAGTGATGACACACAAATAACTGGCGCTCATGTTGCCCCAGCAGCTGCAGCATGTTGCCAAGTTGGCTCCAGTTACGACGAGATAGGGGGTGATTATGATGACAATGATGAGGAGGTCACTGACTCCACCTGGGTCCCTGATCGAACAGAGGAATCAAGTGAGGAGGAGGAGTGGGAGGAGGCAAAGCAAACATTAGGCACAACATCCTCTATGACCAACTGTAGCACTAGCCAGGCCAAGGCATCAGATGTCAGAGCTGCTCAGGTGCAGAGCGCTGTTGTCTCAAAGCACACACGCAGGAACTCTGCTGTCTGGGAGTTCTTTAAGAAATGTGCAGCAGACCGCACTGTTGCTATTTGTAATCTATGTCAGATGAGGCTGAAGTGTGGGAAAGACACCGGATGCTTGAGTACCATGTGCTTGAGGCGACATATGACCACCTGCCACACATCCCTTTTGGCACAAAACTTTGCGTAGGTCCTCCTCCTCCTCTGTCTCTACCCCCACTGTATGTCCTGCCATGTCATAGCCTACAACCTCCACTGACAAGGATGATGCTACAGTAATGGATGTACCAGCTCCTTCACAATGTGACAGTATCCCCATCAGCTGAAGATTTACGCAGTCAGATTATGTTGCCGCAGCTGCTGCAGCGTAAGAGCAGCTGCTGCCTTTCCAGCTGGTGGACTCTGCTCCCTTCCATGAATTTGCTGAATGCGCTGTACCACAGTGGCAGGTTCCAAAACGCCATTACTTTTCACGCAAGGCCATTCCAGCACTATACCAGCATGTGGAAGACAATGTTATCCAGTCATTGGGAAAGGCAGTCAGCAGCAAGGTGCATGTCACTTTAGACACATGGTCCAGCAAGCATGGACCGGGTCGTTACATTTCCTTCACAGCACACTGGGTAACTCTGATTGCAGTTGGCAGGGAACCAAGACGGGGTTCTGTGCTGGAGCTTGTTCATCCACCACGCCTCCAGAAAGCTGCTTGTATGAGGTCTGTCTGCTCCACCACCACCTCTCCCTCTTCCTCCTCCTCCTTCTCTGTCTCTGGCGAAGTGGCAGTTAAACCGACGCCTGACAGGGTCTACGCAATGGCTCAAGCAAAAAAGATGCTATACTGTGCTTGAGCTGGTTTGTTTAGAGGACAGGAGCCACACCGGGTCAGAAATTTTGTCAGCTCTGCAGGGGCAGGTGCAGAGATGGTTAACACCACGCCAGCTTGAGCTGGGAATGATCGTCTGCGATAATGGCAGCAACCTTCTCTCCGCCCTATGCAAGGGTAAATTGACGCACATACTATGCCTAGCACACGTCCTAAATCTGGTGGTACAGTGTTTCCTAACCAAGTACCCAGGGCTGCCAGAGCTTCTCATCCAGGCCAGAAAAGTCTGCAGCCACTTCAGACGGTCATTCCCAGCAAGCGTTCGCCTGGAAGAAATTCAAAGAGAATTCCACCTTCCCACAAACCGTCTGATCTGTGACATGCCCACCAGGTGGAACTCGACATTAGCAATGCTGCAGCGTCTGCACAAGCAGCAGAGAGCCATCAATGAGTAACTGTGTGAGTATGGCACAACGACAGGTTCAGGTCAACTTGGTTTTCTTTCCCCCCCCGCAGTGGCTGATGATCAAGGATGCATGCACTGTACTGTCACCATTTGAGGAGGCAACGGGGATGGTGAGCAGGGACAGTGCATGCATCAGTGACACAATTCCTTTAGTGTTCCTGCTGGAGCACACTCTGCGGGGAATTATAGATGTGGCTCTAGAGGCAGAGCAGCGGGAGGAAGAGGAGGCCTTCCCTAGCTCTCAAGGCCCCAGTCTTTCCGCAGACAGCATTCCAGCGGGTCCTACTCAGATCAGACAGGAGGAGGATGAGGATGAGGAGGACTATTTAAGTAGTGGGGGCATTGAAGGTGGGGATTCCTCAAGGCAGGATTTTGTGTGCCCAGAAACAGAAGGGCTTGTGCGTGGCTGGGAGGAGGAAGTGCACGATACGGTCATCCTCATTGACCAGGAAGACTCGGCAGCTAATGCCACCTCCAACCTACGCTGCATGAGCTCCCTAATGATGCAAAGCCTGCTAAAGGACCCCAGGATTCGTGCTATCAAGGAGAGGGATCATTACTGGTTGACAACCCTTCTTGATCCACAATACAAGGGGAAAGTTGCAGAGCTCATCCTGCCCGCACAGAGGGAGCACAGGATGACAAAACTTGAGGACGCTCTAAAGCGAAACTTGTGTAGCACCTTTCCAGGCACTGTTAGATTACCTAGTGCTGACACACATGCTTCTGAGGCTGTAGGTGATCAGAGGAATAGCGGTGAAGGCCAGGGCCGCTTGACTGATGCATTTTGAATTTTTTTTAGTCCTCGACGCCCAGGGACGTCAAATGTAGGCACCCATTGCCAGCGTCTTCACCATATGGTGCAGGACTACCTAGGGGCAAGGGCAGACCTGGATACCTTTCCAGCAGATGATCCACTGGCTTACTGGGTGTTGAGATTGGATCACTGGCCAGAACTTAGCCAATATGCTATGCAGCTACTAGGTTGCCCTTCATCTAGCGTGCTTTCCGAAAGGAAGTTCAGTGCCGCTGGAGGTTTTGTCACAGACAAAAGTGTGCGTCTGTCCACTGACTCTGTAGACTGGCTGACATTTATAAAAATGAATCAGTCCTGGATCAGCAGCTATCAATCCCCTGATGCTGAAGTAATGGAATAAATAGGGGATGTCCTCTTCTGCATTCACAAAACCTCCAGCACTGAACTCTTCCACAATACCACAAAAGGGTTACGGTGTGAAGGCACTTGCTGTCATGAAAGGCACAATATCTGGCTGCACTGACGACCATTAAAAAAAAAAAAAGTTTCAATATAGGACCACATGGTCCACCCCTGCACTCTTCCACAATACCACAGAGGGGTTACTGTATGATGATACTTGATGGCCTGGCATTAAAGGCACAATATCTGGGTGCACTGACGCCCATTAACAGATAAAAAAAAACACTTTTCATTATAGGACCGCATGATCCACCCCTGCACTCTTCCACAATACCACAGAGGGGTTACTGTATGATAGTACTTGCATGCCTGGCACTAAAGGCACAATATCTGGGTGCACTGCCATTGACGCCTGTATCAGATTCATATCCTCAGAGGGGTTACGGTGTGACGGCACTGTTGCCGACGCTAAAAGCCCAATTTTAAAGCACCTATTGTTACTTTCATCCAAAGCTTGCATAAGTTTCACAATAATTTAGCCCAAAAAAAACACTAAACTTTTTCTGCGCGTCCTAAAATGTCTTTTCATACAGGCTGCCGCCCCAAGCAGTTGTTTATGGATAGATTAAAGGAAAAGCATTTACCGTCATATGAAACGTCATTTATTTGTTTTTAAGTGTTTCTATACATCCTAGAAATCTGCCACTTCACGGGCAGGTTATGGGGACCTCCTAGGCACGATATTTTAAGGAATTTTTAGTTTTTATTTTTAACCCTTATTTCATGGAAAACTCAGTCCCTTTGAAAACGTTTTTTTAAAAACTTTTTGTCCTTGTTTCCTGTCCCCCAGGGCACTATCCGGACCCCCATACACCTTTTATGGCAAATATGTAGCATATATGCCCTCTTGGAGGGCACTCTAAAAAACCGAATTTTCAGCCCCATTGACTTGCATTGGGGTTCGGGTTCAGGTTCGGTGCCGAACAAATGGGAAGTTCGGGTTCGGGCTCGAACCGAACTCGGGGAGTGTTCGGCTCATCCCTAGTGATGACACACAAATAACTGGCACTCATGTTGCCCCAGCAGCTGCAGCATACTGCCAAGTTGGCTCCAGTGACGAGGATATAGGGGGTTGAAGATGACATTGATGATGAGGTCACTGACTCCACCTGGGTGCCAGATCGAATAGAGGAATCAAGTGGGGAGGAGGAGGAGGAGGAGGAGGAGGCACAGCAAACACGAGGCACAACATCCTATATGACCAACCGTAGCACTAACCAGTCCAAGGCATCAGATGTCAGAGCTGCTCCGGTGCAGAGCGCTGTTGTCTCAAAGCACACACGCAGGAACTCTGCTGTCTGTTGGGAGTTCTTTAAGAAATGTGCAGCAGACCGCATCGTTGCTATTTGTAATCTATGTCAGATGAGGCTTAAGCGTGGGAAAGACGCCGGACACTTGGCTACCACGTGCTTGAGGTGACATATGACCTCCTGCCACACATCCCGTTGTCGCAAAACTTTGCGTAGGTCCTCCTCCTCCTCATCTGTCTCTAACCCCACTGTATGTCCTGCCATGTCATTGCCTACAACCTCCACTGAAAGGGATGATGCTACAGTAATGGATGTACCAGCTCCTTCCTCACAATGTTACAGCATCCCATCAGCTGAAGATTTACCCGGTCAGATTACATTGCCGCAGCTGCTGCAGCGTAAGAAAAAATATAGAAATAGTCCCAACCATCCCCAAGCACAGCATCTAAATGCCAGCTTAGCAAAATTAGTCGCATTGCAGCTGCTGTCTTTCCAGCTGGTGTACTCTGCTCCCTTCCGTGAATTTGCTGAATGTGCTGTACCACAGTGGCAGGTTCCAAAATGCCATTACTTTTCACGCAAGGCCATTCCAGCCCTATACCAGCACCTGGAAGACAATGTTATCGAGTCATTGGGAAAGGCAGTCAGCAGCAAGGTGCATGTGACTTTAGACACGTGGTCCAGCAAGCATGGACAGGGTCGTTACATTTCCTTCACGGCACACTGGGTAACTCTGATTGTAGCTGGGAGGGATCCAAGACGGGGCTCTGTGCTGGAGCTTGTTCATCCACCACGCCTCCAGAAAGCTGCTTGTATGAGGTCTGTCTGCTCCACCACCACCACCTCTCCCTCTTCCTCCTCCTCCTCCTCCTTCTGTGTCTCTAGCGAAGTGGCAGTTAAACCGACGCCTGACAGGGTCTACACAATGGCTCAAGCAAAAAGAAGCCATACTGTGCTTGAGCTGGTTTGTTTAGGGGGACAGGAACCACACCAGGCCAGAAATTCTGTCAGCTCTGCAGGGCCAGGTGCTGACAACCTGCACTCTTCCACAACCCTGCACTCTTCCACAATACTACAGAGGGGTTACTGTATGATAGTACTTGCGGTCCTGGCAGTCTGGCACCAAAAGCACAATATCTGGGTGCACTGATGCCTTTACCAGATTCATATCTTTTTAATTTATGACCACATGGTCCACCCCTGCATTCTTCCACAATACTACAGAGGGGTTACTGTATGATAGTACTTTTTGGCCTGGCAGTCTGGCACCAAAAGCACAATATCTGGGTGCACTGACGCCCATTACCAGATTCATATCTTTTTAATTTATGACCACATGGTCCACCCCTGCATTCTTCCACAATACCACAGAGGGATTACTGTATGAATGCACTTGCTGGCCTGGCACCAAATCACAATATCTGGGTGCACTGACGCCTTTACCAGATGCATATCTTTTTAATATAGGACCGCAAGGTCCACCCCTGCATTCTTTCACAATACTACAGAGGGGTTACTGTATGATGGTACTTGCTGGCCTGGCAGTCTGGCACCAAAAGCACAATATCTGGGTGCACTGACGCCCATTACCAAATTCATATCTTTTTACTATAGGACCGCAAGGTCCATCCCTGCATTCTTCCACAATACTACAGAGGGGTTACTGTATGATAGTACTTACAGGCCTGGCACCAAAAGCACAATATTTGGGTGTACTGCCACTGACGCCTGTATCAGATTCATATCCTCAGAGGGGTTACGGTGTGACGACACTGTTGCCGACGCTAAAGGCCCAATTTTAAAGCACCTATAGTTACTTTCATCCAAAGCCTGCATAAGTTTCACAATAATTTAGCCAAAAAATCACTAAACTTTTTCTACTTGTCCGAAAATGTCCCCTCTTTTCATACATACTGCCGCCCCAAGCAGTTGTTTATGGATAGATTAAAGGAAAAGCATTTACCGTCTTTTGAAACGTAGTTTTTTTGTTTTTAAGTGTTTCTATACATCCTAGAAATCCGCCACTTCATGGGCAGGTTATGGGGACCTCCAATGCACGATATTTGAAGGAATTTTATTTTTAACCCTTATTTCATGGAATACTCACTGTCCCTTTAAAAACGTTTTTTTTTTTACTTTTTGTCCTTGTTTCCTGTCCCCCAGGGCACTACCCGGACCCCCATACACCTTTTATGGCAAATATCTAGCATATATGCCCTCTTGGAGGGCACTCTAAAAATCGAATTTTCAGCCCCATTGACTTGTATTGAGTTTGCTTTCAGATTCGAACATTTGGAAAGTTCGGGTTCGAATACGAACCGAACTCGGGGGTGTTCGGCTCAGCCCTAAACAGGATATGTTTCTTATATGAATGTGAAAGAGTTACATGATTTTTTTTATGTGTCATATGCGCTTATATATTATTTATAAGACATAATAACCACCAGGTTACTCTTTATGTAAGATCTTTAATCTTCATAAATTAATTTTCAGACAATTAATGCACAGAGTATCCTTATGGTTATTTAGTGTGGTTTGTGACTATAGATACAAATTCATTAATAATAACAAAAAAAACATTATTTTGTTATCGGTCAGATAACAGTTTGCAGCTTTATCTGGGTAAGCCTCGGAATTCAGTCATCTGTAACCTGCTGAAAACCCAAGAAAAGCGCAGTACCCAGAGGCGTTTGGATACTTTGCAGATTACCCGGATAAAGTGCGATGTTTTGTTGCACATGACACTTTATCCAGCAACACTAGGGTAATCTGCGAATTACCCAGTTAAAATAGTGCAGAAAAGCAGGGTACCCAGAGGCCACTGGATACTTTGCAGATTACCCGGGTAAAGTCCTTAATTTCATTTCACTTCGGACTTTTGCTAATGAGGCCTTGGTAATGCTAGGATTACCCGGGTAATCCTAGGATTAACCGCACTTCGGGCTTTACCCGTAACATATATAAAGTGTGTTTATTATTGCAGAAGCCACCTGCACATCACAGCAATTCCATGAATTGCATTCCAGAGCTCCTGTGCCACATTCCCCATATGCAGCAAGGAATTTTGGGTAGGATATGCAAATGACATCTGTCTCACTTTTATGCATCCTGGGTCTGTTATTACACAGAACCCTAAAATCAATGCTATGCCACACTGTGGCTTTGTAGCAAAGATAAGGTTTATGCAACTGGTCAAAGCCACTCCTAGGACAGCACGGTTTCGGGTTTGTTGGACCCTCATCAGCTAGGAGCTAGGCATGATGACCAGTTGCAGTGGATGCTTGGGACCCGTAGGGCAAGTCAGTATCTATATATACTTTTCTTAATGTGATTAGTAATTTGTATACATTTATTTGTTCATTAGTAATTAGTATAATATTTATACTTATCTATACAGTGTATTTGTACACTGTTTTCTTCACTGTGTATATTCTATTACTGTATTAAACGTTACTACAATAAAGAAACGTGGAAAGTTAACTATCTTAGTTAGAATAACAAACTTTTTTATAAAATGTCTATTATACCCTAGATAGTATTTTGCTGTAAAGGAACTTGCACAAGCTTAAAGCCTGATATGGAAAAGCAACATTACTTTACTGGGCACTACAGCCCAAAGGGTGGTACAGAATATGAGTTTACTATATTTTAGTAACCCTCTACTAAATAAATGTATTTCCTTTTTTTTCAGCACCTGTAACATGTTTACATTTGAACACACAAGCTTTAAGAAGAGTTTATTGATGTTGGTGATTGTTATTCCACTTATAAGCTTCACTTATTATAAGAAATTATTTAAGGTATAGTGATGATCGAAAGGGCCACTACCACAAAAAATTTAATGTTCTTATTTAGTTTATTTTATTTTGCTGATATCTTACCCATGCTTTGTTTTCCTCTTGATTAGTTAAGAAAATATTTTACTTTGTATGTGTCATTAGTTGCATCCAGTTTGTGATCGTTTGTGTTGTAAACTGCCCCCACAGTATGTTTACATCTCGTGCTCCACATAGCCATATAATGGAGTCTATGACTGAAATCATTGTATTGTGTGGGATATATTCAAAAGATATCAAAAGAGGTAGATTAAAAGGGCCACATTACAATCTAGGTGCTAATTTTAACGCTCACCTGCGTGAGCATTAACGTTAGCCGTGGTGGCTACTGCATATTA
This sequence comes from Leptobrachium leishanense, assembly GCA_009667805.1. Classification (NCBI taxonomy): domain Eukaryota; kingdom Metazoa; phylum Chordata; class Amphibia; order Anura; family Megophryidae; genus Leptobrachium; species Leptobrachium leishanense. The sequence goes on along the minus strand of CM019070.1, from coordinate 73,758,632 downwards.
CAATCCAAACGCTAACAGGTTAAGTAACCCATTTGCGTTTGGTACCTTGTACTTTTCAATGCAAGGTTACTGTACTTTGCGGTCCCTATACTTAACAATGGGGAGCGCAAAGTGTTAATCAGTGTTAGTCTTACAATCTACAAGTGCTGATTAACGTCCGGCCGCTTCTGCAGAATCTGTTAACACCATCAAAAAAAAATTAAAAAAACAATCAGATACTCACCTCCTGTCCCGCGGCGAGGACCGCGGCTCCGTCCTACTCCTCTGTCCAGCAGGAGCAGGGAGAGACTGGGGGAAAAAGTTCCTCAGTCTCCCCCTGCGTATCACTGTGCCGACCAGCCAGATCTCGCTAGGCGAGGTCCGGCAGGTCATGTGACTGCCGGCGTCTAGCTCAATGGCGTCCTATTGACTCCATCTTTGGTGTCATTGGAAAGGCCATGCTCTGGCCTTTACAACAACAGTTACGGTTGCAAGCATTTATAAAGTGCCTACAAATTCCTTAGCGCTGTACATTGGAAGACAGCAGTGAAAGGAGGAGGCCAAGATGTCCGCCCTTTCCGGAAGAATTCTGCGAACCAGTGCCAATCGGCAATGATCGTGGCTCTGGCAGCTAAGGGGTTAAGAGGGGCATCTCTGGAAAGGTTAGACTGTGACATTTACAGCAATGCCACATTTATTTTGGTACCTTCTACCGATGGAGAGTTAGAGGGGTCCAAAGAAACTTTTCAGGCACTCTGCAGGAGGCGCCTAAAAATTACATCATCACGGTCAGGCTCAATGACTTATTTCCATTGGGAGGGGTCCCATAGAAAGGCCTGATTTCAGGGAAGTCAAACCTCCCACTGGGGTGGTTGAGGTCTCCCCTTCACTGCGGATACCCCATGACGTGTGGGAACGTCCTCCACATGTTGCCGGGAACCCCATGATGTCCCCCACACGTCTTCCACAGTGAAGGTGTTAAATAAACAAGAACAGTAAAGAAAAGCTTTTGCACAGATTTTGGTAATGTTGCATCATGGGAAAAATCCCAAAAATGGAGACGGGAGGAAAAAAAATACTGCATGTAAAAAGGAAGAAAAAAATAGTAACTTCAAAGAAAAACAGCAGCATGTGGTTTATAAAGTAGTTTTGTTTGTAATGCACAATAAATCTAGTTACAGCTTATGTAAGTGATAGTGTCTTTTAAAGAAAATATTACATGGTGACAAAGCAAATTTTTTTTTATTCTTATTACCAAACTTGTTGTATTTTTTTTCCATTTTCATCCAGCCTTTGAATTATTCCGGACGCAATGTAAAGCCAACAGCCATTACGGAATCAAACAGTAATTATATTTCCAAAGAAGACGATTTAGCAATCCGTGAAATTTTCAGTTACATAAATCAATCCATCTCTAATACTCCTTTCATATGGATAAATAAAACAACCAGTGGAAAAATGAGCAGAGCAATTATACTAAATCACAAGAAAAAATATTATGTTGGAGATGATTTAATTGTACAAGTTGATATGTTTGATTACTTGGGGGACAAGAAAACATATGGTGGAGACTTCTTGAGAGCAAGAATCTATTCCAAAACGCTTGGAGCTGGAGCATCTGGAAGAATTGAAGATTTTAATAATGGATCCTACAACATTCATTTTACTCTATCATGGGAAGGCAGTGTGAGCATATCTATTATCTTAATACATCCAAGCGAGGGAGTGTCTCTTTTATGGAAAGCACGAAATATGGGATATGAACATATTCAGTTCACTGGAAAATTTCTCAATAATAGCCAAGAAATTCACAGGGAATGTGGATTTTATTTAGACTCAAAAGAAGAAATGTGTGAATATGCAGATAAAAAACATGGTGAATTTTTCTACTGTGTCAAACCTCCAAATGTGCCTTGTGAAGCTTTAATCTCATTGAGGAGTAGCAACAAGCCTCATTCCTATCTCAGCGTTATGGAGAAGAGTATCTTTACACGGTAAAATTTTCTTTCTTTTATATTAAGACCTTGAGTTTAGTTTTGACAGTATATACATAATCAATAACAAGCAAGTTAAGTCACTATGAACATACTTTTAAAACACAGGGTTATTCAGAGAGAGGTGAAAACCAGGAGAATGACTGGAGAAGTGAAAATTCTAGATCAAAATAGCCAATTTAGAAAGTGAGATAAATGGGATAATTTTTCTGGTTTGGCTATTTTTACCTAGAATTTTCAGTTCTCCATTCATTCTCCTGGTTTTCACCTCTCTCTGAATAACCCTGACTGCCTTCATACTGGTTGTCAGATAAATTTGATCGGAACGCCTGCAATGAATTACGAAGAACATTGCAGAAGAAAACATTCCACTGGCAGCATTGTAGAGGTCTAACAATGAAAGATATACTGTAGCTGAATAAATACAGTACATAATTACAAGGGGCCATCTGTTACCAACCTCCTTATTGGTTTTGGCTATTTTGCTATACACATGTAAATTCTCTGTTACCAACATTAAACTAGGAAATAAAATGGTCAAATACAAAATCCATGGCTAAACATACTTGCTAATTAGGATCATAAAAAGAACAAGAGTCTTGGGAAATGATTCTATCATGCTAAATTGGTTCATTAGGTAGATCAATAGTCAATTGAAATGACTGCTGGATATTCAACAATCCCAGTGGCGACTCTAGGAACAGTATTTACGGTGGGGCACATAAGATACCACAGTCAAAACTGGGGGGCACTAATAATTTTCGCCACTAAATCACACCACTGAAAAAAACCTAAATAAGTATATATAAATTAGATTCCAAAATTCTAGAGCAATGTGGTGCAATGATACCTTTTTGTTGTACTAAACTGATACATAAATTCAATATTTTATTTGCCGCAATTCGGCGGTTTTCACCAACATCCGACAACTGCTTCAGCGACTCCAATTTTTGCAAATTACACAGGGTTTTCAGAGAAAGGTGAAAATTAGGAGAACTGGCAAGAAAAGAGAACAATCTAAAGCAAATAGCAGATATGGAAAGTGAGATAAATGGGAGAATTTCTCTGGTTTGGCTATTTTGACTAAGAATTTTCACTTCTCCAGTCATTCTCTTGAGTTTCACCTTTCTTTGAATAGACCTGTAGGTGACCATTCTCTAAATAGGAAATTTACCATATTTTCGATGAAATTGATTCCCAAAATTGTGACAAAAAGCAAAGGATCTAAAGATGAATAGACCCTTTAGATTTAAACTTCCATAATAACCCCTAAAATCCATTAAAGGAGGGAAATACAATAAAAATAATAAACAGTGTGGCATGTAGCCTATCCATTAACACCTAAAATGTCAGTAATCAAGGAAAAACATGAAATGAATACACTGTGAGGTATGTAGCCTACCCATTAACCCATAAAATGCCATTAATCAAGGAAAAAATTTAATGGATACACTGAGGCATGTAGCCTACCCATTAGCCCCTAACCCAGGACATATTTGAAAATGAGAGGAATCTCAATGTATCCTTTCTGGTAAAATACTTTATAAATAAATAAATAAATGGCAGTAATCAAGGGAAAACATGAAGGGCTCTATTACATTCTCCACTCAAATTTGCACGTGCAGTGCAATTTTTGTGCGCGCAGCGTTAAACGTTAACGCGCGTAAATTAACGCTGGTATTATGATCCGAGTGCATTTTTTCATCCGTCAAAAAATATCGCACGTAAAAAAGATACGCAAAACCGGGCGCGCATTAACATTGCGCGCAGAAATCGGTGGGCAGACTGTTTTTTCACGCGATTCAGCCAATCTGAATTAAGAACCACAATTGTCTCCCGTTCAGTTTTTTGCGCCTGCCAAAATCAATCTGAGTACCGTAGATACTCGTGTATACTGCAAGTTTTTTGAGCAATAAATCAAGCTTAAAACTGTACTGGTCGCGTTTTACACGGGACAGCTGGGAGGGAGTGAAGATCTGATTGCTTCCAGGAGCTGTCTGACACGTGCACACTCTGGAATCCCAATTTAACCCTGCAACCCTGACTTTAACCATTAACCCTTAATGACTGCAGCCCTCAAGTACCCCTGTACAAAACATCTCCAATACTATTCAGCCCTCTATTAACCCTTCAGTCCAAAAACCTACATTAACCTTTGCAATAAAAAACAGTAACATTAACCCCTTTAATAAATAATTTCTGTATGTCACAATTTATCAAATTTATCATATACTCTACTTCATATAAACAATATAAATTTTTCAAGGTAAAGCAAGCTTTTATCAATTTCAAAATGTGTCTTTTTGTAGTGCATGAGTATATGCATAGGTTCCTAACATTATATATATATATATATATATATATATAATCTTATTAAATGCAATTGCAATAATTAAATCTAAAAAATGTGCCCTTATGCCATACCTGTGCTTACGGATTTTATTTATTTAGTTTCATGTCTAGAACTTTATCATAAGAGAATTATATTCCAAGCAATCAAAATGCTCAATTACAAAAATAGCCACGATAAAGCATTACCTCTCACTCTGCACCTCTGCTCTCTAGTCTCTAACAACCATTGGAGGAATGAGGATGAGAGTGGGGTGGAATGAACATGAAATGAAAACATGGAACAACAGTAACTTAACAGATTTTTTTCGTGTTTTGGAAAATTTATACTTTCATAATTTTGCTCCTAGCGTTATATTCGAGTCTTGAGTAATATTCTTATTTCCGTAATGAATCTCTGCCCCTCGCGTTATACTTGGGTCGCGTTATACTCGAGTATCTACGGTGTACATGCTGCAGCAATAATAAAACCACGCACAACCTCTCAATTTTATTGTTTGGGTATGTGTAGAATGTGTAACTATACTTTGCCGTATTTTTTTTTTTCGTCCTGGTGTATTTGGTTTCGGCCAGAACGTTCAGATTTGCAGTTGCCACCAGCTTTTAAAACACATTAAAATTATGCACGCAAACGTCGTTCATAAAATTTGCGCATCGATTGTAATACCATCCGCATACCAGCGCACAAACGCATTTGCGCTCACAATGTTAAGTATGGGATGCGCGCATGAACTTGCGCTCGCACAGGGTTCGCGCAGGGTCACTCGCGTTAGACGTTAATGCACATCGTTTGCATCTAGCTTACCCATTAACGCCTAAAATGCCATTAATCAAGGAAAAAACAAATATATATCTATGGCGAGGGATGAAGCCTGACCATTGAACCTTGCTATACAACTAAACCAAGGGCAAAAAACGAAAGTAATACACAATGTAATATATATTCTGACCTTTAACCCTTTCACTTCTGAGCCCTTACAACCCTGTGAAAAAAAAAGAATATGCAACACAAAATAATCATCAACTTTTTTTATTTAAATCCAGTTTTGATTAAATGTGACCTACTGGGTCATTTTTCTCAATTACACAGATCAATAAAAATTTCGACAGTTACTCCTAATGATTTAATCTTCTTCTGAACCAAGAAACTACTGTTAAAATGTTTACCGTATGCAATGCAAGACTATGCAATCAACTTTGTTTTTTTAATTAATAGTCTCCATGAAGTTCATGTAGGATTTTCCCTTGCTATCAGCAGTAATAAGAAAAACATTAAGTCATTGTGGGGGGGATTCTTCAGATTATGAAAATACTAAGTTTTTTGTGGATTCTTAAAGATAGAACATACCTCATTGTACTCGCTATGGAGCTTGTTGGTGCTTCATAAACATCTGCAACTGTAAATACTCTCTTTTTTTGTACGGGCAGCTGACAATCTCCTCCATTGATTCTGGCATCTGGGAAACATACTCTAAGGCTAGGGTCAGACTAGCGCAGTTTTAACGTGCGTTTAGCCGCACAAAATCACGGCCGTACTAGCAGCAAATGACGTCCAATGCCGGGGAACATATGACGAACGGCCGCACGAAAGTTCGTCCGCGCAACGCAAGTGGCCCAACGAACGCATTTTTTCGAGAACGTCAAACCGCTACTACTGACGTACAGAGTGCGCTGCGGCCGCATAGCGGCGTGTGTGTGTGATTAGGAGACGTCAGACGCTGCTAATGTCCGGCTAACATAACGTCCAGACACAAAAAGTGTTTTATTGATGATCCGTACAAAATCACGGACGAAAAGGCGCATCGTATGACCGCTATCGCGTATTCCGGGAAAAAATACGTACGTTCGTTCGACCGCACTTTTTCACGGACAACGTGAAAAATGCGTTCGTCTGACCCTAGCCTTAGACGTGCACTTGTGTGGATTAAATTTCTTTCTGTTATATCAGCTGTGTTGTGATTGGTAACAATTAATGATAACTTCCATCTAGCTTGAGCTCAGCATCTTCTGCTAGGTGGGTTGGCATGCTTGGTTGGGCATTTCCCACCTAGATTCAAGAAACTTGTAAAAAAATTGTTCATAACCTGTAGGGAAAACAAATAATTATTTCATCAATTATAACATATACCCATTTGTCAGGGGTTAAAACTGTAAGAAAGAGCCGGTCATGGCCATCCGGTCATCCGCTCTAAAGAAACACAGTGATTTAAACTGATCACGTCCAGGAATGGGACTGGGCACAGTGAAAACCAGAAAGCACGGGTAGCTTTGAAGATTGGCAGGATGGAGTATAGATACCGAATGCGGGGTAGAGGTACTCAGGACACTTAAATTAGGTTTTCCCACTAAGGTGGGTTTCAGGTGGTGATGAAACCATGGCAAATATCTGAGCTTTTAAGTGCAGTTTACACGGCTGAGGGTGATGGAGATCGGATGCCATTTACACAATATTCGTTCCTTAACTGCAAAAATGCCCGCCAAACTAACTGTAATAAAACTCCATTTTAACTGCCAAGCGCCCCCACACACACCATATCTCAAAAAATAAGACATGACACTCTATAATGTAAAAAAGGCTTGGCCACAGCTTTATTGAATACAACATATTAACATCACACATAACCAGCTGACCAGCGTTCCACATTTTTTATTAAATGAACATAAATACCAGCTGCCGGCTGCATGGGACCAATCCCAGCAGGAAGTTAAATAAAGTCTCAGAGTTCAGCTCCTGCAAAGAAATTCTGAGCAGAAACCCCTTCTCCAAAGCTCCCTTCTCGGGGTTCCACCATCCTTAACGCTGGCTAGGGGCTTCCAAACCACCGATCCTGCAAAACAAGAAAAAAAAAAAAAAAACAGCAAGGAACCAAAACAAAAGGGGCAGGAGGGTGGGAAAGAACATTTTTGTGAATGTTTTTTCGAGCAATGAAATGGCCACCCCCTCCCTCTCCTTATATACAATGTAAACTGAAACATTATAATATATATATTACAAACCACAGGGGGGTTGCACTCAACCTAAACCAGCAACAATAGCGAGTGCATCTAAGACATTTAAAACAAAAAAAGAGTATTTTGCATATCTATTTATACAGTATATATCAAATAAAGAAAAATAAGGGTAACAAGCAGGTTACCACAGAAGGTGCTCACATGAAGAATCTTTATTGGAATATGCACCACACAATAAAAAACATGTAAGTGTGGAAAAAAATATATCAATCAGTCCAGCAGAAAACCCAGATTCACAGAGGCAACAGTTATGTCTGATACATAAATAATAGAGAGTGGATTAACCGGTATATTTCTGGACCAAAAACTTGGTGCTTGTCATGCTATACCTCGGCAGTTCGAGCTGCCTACTATACATCAATTTATAAGGAAGTTATAATGGCGCAATACAGTCCGGTTGAAAAATGGTGTACGGCTTGAAGGAGAAAAGTTAGCAGGAAAGGCTTAATGATCTTAACATGTACAGCTTGGAAAAAAGACGAGACAGAGGAGATATGATAGAAACATTTAAATACGTAAAGGGAATCCACAAGGTAGAGGAAGGGAGTATATTTAAAAGGAAACAAAATAGCAAAACAAGAGGACATAGTCTTAGATTAGAGGGGCAAAGGTTTAAAAGTAACATCAGAAAGCATTATTTTACTGAGAGGGTGGTGGATACATGGAACAGTCTTCCAGTAGAAGTGGTAGAGGCCAAAACAGTAATTGAATTTAAGCAAGCATGGGATAGGCATAAGGCTATCCTAAACAAAAGATAAATCCAGGTAAAGTATCCATGTAATTGGGCAGACTAGATGGGCCGAAAGGTTCTTATCTGCCGACATTTTTCTATGTTTCTATACTTGAAAAATAAGGTAAAACCTCTCAATCTGCCATCTGTCAATGAGGAAATAGGGATCTGGATTTTATTCCCTTAGAACTCTTAACAATTGAGGACAACCATATTGTATGGGACTAGCAATCGATCCAGACGTAGGACCAGGTTCACAGAGGTAACCTATATATGTTAGTGATGGCGGGCTGACCAGCATATATTCACCAGAATTATTTTCTCTAAAGCTATACCTGGGCAGTTCGAGCTGCCTACTATACGCCAATATATGATGGTACAATATGACACAATGCAGCCCAATGATGGAATAGAGTCCGACCTCTCAGTGTGCCAATAGTCAATTAAGCAGATTGAATTTGAATCCAATTACCTTAGGAATTGAGTGCATCCATATCCCACATGGAAATAAAGAAAGGGGCTGAACTGGCAAACGTAATAGAGTGAAAAACCTGTTAAAAATTATTAAACATGCTCAATGCGTTTCACCCCCTACTAACATGGGGCTTCATCAGGAGCTATGAGGGGATAGTGCCTTTACCTGCTTTTATAGTCACTTAAATGTGTGCATTGCCGGAGACCCCTGATCCATATGCGCTGTGTGCAGTGGACTTCCGAGAAACTCCTCCACTAATTGGGACGTTCGTGCGCCGATATGACATCATCCGGCGCCACCATATTCCTTCGACGGTGGCCTTATGGTGAATCTGATACCACCGCAACTAAACAAAAGCGTACGCATACGAAACGGCACTTTGACCCAATCGGAAACCACGACTCCACCCTGTCCATCTACGAGCGCTCCCATTGCCGATAGTTGATTGCATAGGTTGAACACTCGGGGCCACATCCATATACATGGTTTAAACGGATCTAAATAAGCAACAAGGCTCTAAAGTGACTTGATTCAAATACCAATTGTTATAAATATGGAGTGCCACCAACCCCCTCAACTATATTAGACAACAGTGACATAAATACATATAAACCAATCTATCAAATTTGACCCAATTTTCCACTTCTTAAATAAACGGTGTAAATGTAAAGCCTCCATTGAGTCTTCCTGCAGACAAAGTGCCCAATTTGTAAATCCAAAATGCTTCACGCTGACGTAACTTAATATCAAGGTTGCCACGTCTACTACACAGTTTAACCTGTTCAATACCGGCAAACTTTAGGACTTCAGCAGACCCTGCATGAAATTCTTTAAGATGTCTTACTATTGGGTTATCTCTTTGAAAATTTACTCACCGTATATGTTCTAATATTTGCACTTTAAGTGGGCGAATAGTCTTCCCCACATATTTCTTGCCGCAGGCACAGACAAGTTTATATACCACACCTCTAGAATTGCAATTTAAAAATTGCTTAATTTCTAAATTCTTTGAATCATCAGCATTGGCTGTTTGTCGAGAATTTTTCAAAACATGTGAACAGGCCTTACATCGACCACACTTATAGGTGCCTTTAAAGGGGTATGACAACCATGATCCCGGTTACTTAGGCATATTCTCAAAATGACTACCGTAGATACTCGAGTATAACGCAACCCGAATATAACGCGATCCCTACAGATTTATTATGGAAATGAGAGAATACTCAAGACTTGAATATAACGCAAGGAGCAAAATTATAAAGGTATACTGTACTAGTAAACAATTAAAATCCTTCGAGCTTCTCTTAACAGTCAGGCTACCCCTCAGGCCAGGTTGCTCTGCTCCAGAATGATTGTAGTTGTTACCAAGTATGAAGCTATCGGCAACCCGTCTTCTTACTTGCGATAAGATGGCCGGTGGAGCGAGGTGACTGCAGTGAATCATTCACCAATAGCCAGCATGCTGGGAGGTGTCGTTTTTTGAGCTCCGGCTCCAGCAGGCAGGCTCATCCACCGCACAGTCCGGCAATAGTCAGCCACCCTGAACAAGCTCCTGACATCACTGTAAAGGCGCTGCACGATTACCCTCACATTCAAAATGTGAGGAGAAACGCACACATGTCTGCAGTGACGTCAGGATGGAGCAACAACAGGGTGGGGCTGACCATTGTGGGAGGATGCAGTGGAAGTGCCTGCCTGCTGGAGCCAGAGGTCAGAAAACTACCCCTCCCAGTGTGCTGCGCTGAGTGAGGGTGCATGCTCGATTTTAAGCCAATCTTGAATTATTGGCTTAAAGCGAGAGTGCCCTCTGGCCGTGATGGATCCCACCTTTCCTGGGAGTTCCTGATGTGTTTGCGTGTGTCAGGGAGCCCACGTTCACTTCAGGGAGGCTACCAGAACTTCCAGGAGACTTGGGATCCCTGAGCGTTGTTTTTTTTTTGTTGTTTTGTTGGTTTTTTTTACATGCGATGCAGATGTCTCGAATATAGCACGACCCCTCTAATTTTAAGGTAAATTTTTGTCACCAAAATCTAGCGGTATACTCGAATATCTACAGTAGTCATAAGACTATCTCCCAAATTCCTACATCTACGCGCTTCCTACATTCTTTAGGCAAAACAGATTGAAGATGTCTGTCCTGTGTTAAAAGAGGCCAAAATCTTTCACATATATTTCTCACTTCCGACCACTGTATCATAGTTTCCTATTAATCTCAAGTTTTTATCTGGGGTATGATGTACATTCTTTAACCCCTTCACTGCTGTGGCATTTCACCGCTGTGTGCTGAGCTCATTTTTACCGCTTTCGCTCATCACGTTTAAACGCAATTTGAAGCCACATGTTATTAAATGACCCAGACATATTATATATCGTTCTTTCCCGCAGACTCGGAAGATTCATAATATATCATTTTTATATGTATACGTCATGTCCTGCCTGTATATTATAACAACAAATGCAATAAAATTTGAATTTTTCATCATCTACTGCGTGTAAAGTGTTTTCTTTTTTTCACATTTTATCACATGAGCGTTTGCGTTTATATTTTCTATGGAGTGCGCTTGCACAAAAATTAAAAATGGAGACTTGTTAAATTTTTTGGGGGGAATTATGTGATTTTTAGCAGACGCACCCTATAGAAAATAATCATTAGTGCAGCATCAAAAAACGTTTACAAAAAAAACCTCTTAAAATATCCTAAAAAATCTAAAAAAATAAAGAATCTTTTTACTGCAGAATATTATAATAAAAGGTTTATTAGATATTGAATTAAAATTGGAATATTTTTAACATTGAAGCCTATGGGATTCGCCTGAATAAATCTGCCGCATGAAACCACTGAATGGCAGGGCAATTCGGCAACTTTTCACTGCTGGTTTTTGTTCTCTGAATAGACGAAGCTATGGGGATTTCACTGCCCTCGACCACGCAAAGATCAGGCACCGTATGTGCAGGCAATTCGCCAATATTTGGCGAACTGTCTGCTCTCTGGATAGCCGAATGGCCAAAAAAGGTAACCGAATGCTGAAAATCATTCGGTTCATTCGGTTACCTTTCGGCAGACATTCGGATCTCTTTGAATAACCCTTAATGGGGATTCACTGCCCTCGAACAGGCACCGAACAGGCACCGTATGTACAGGCAATTCTCCAGGATTTGGTGAATTGCCTGCTCTCTGGCTAATCGAATGGCCAAGAACGGTAACCGAACACTGATTTTCAGCGTTCGTTTCCCTTTCTGCAGCCATTCGGATCTCTTTGAATAACCCTGTGGGTTTTCTGCTGGACTGATTGATATATTTTTTTCACACTTACCTACATGTTTTTTATGGTGTGGTGCATATTCCAATAAAGATTCTTTATGTGAGCACCTTCTGTGGTAACCTGCTTGTTACCCTTATTTTTCTATATTTGCAGGGTTATTCAAAGAGATTCGAAAAGTCACCGCAAGTTCGGTGCCTTTTCGTTCTCCTCAATTCAGCGCGATATGGCGAACTTAATTTGGCGACCCTGCGGTGTATTCAGCAAGCACCAGAGGGTCGCCGAATTGCATCGGACAGGAGGTGATGGAAGCCGCCAAACAACCTGGCAAACAAAGCGCAGCCGAACTATGTACTTGTCGACAAGTAGCCGAACGTCATGAAACCAATTGGGGTTGTAACCAATTGGGGTTGTAAATATAACTCTGCGGCATAGTAAATTTTAATATATAAATGTCAACCTACAAGAATTATACTTCAAATCTATTAGTAGGAATAGACCAATAGTAAACTGAAAAGACAATTCAATCCCTTATTGAGAGTAGATAGAGGGTAAGGGGAATAAACCCACCATATGTGCCCCAGGTAACCGATCACTTTAGTCAGCATACTATAAATAATAGATAAGGGTTGCAATGGCAATAGTATTCAACAAATTGAGTAGGCTTGTGTGTCGCTGGCTCATACCATAGAGAAAAACATCGCTAAAAGTAGCGTTAGGTAATAACCCTAGATTTTTCCTCAATCTGGTAATGTAGTCTAAACTGATCTTATACAAGGTCACACAAAGCAACATAGATGGTTGGTCATATATTTGTTGCACAATGGCCCCAATGGGCCTAATAGGGCTATTTTGCAGCAATAATCTGACTAATCATGTGTGTTGCTTTACGGCATTACGGGTGATACGCTTGGTGTGTTGGCTGGTGATCTAAACTAATCTAATTATCTTTGTAGCCATTGGGGCCATTGTGCAACAAATATATGACCAACCATCTATGTTGCTTTGTGTGACCTTGTATAAAATCAGTTTAGACTACATTACCAGATTGAGGAAAAATCGATGGTTATTTCCCAACGCTACTTTTAGCAATGTTTTTCTCTATGGTATGAGCCAGCGACACACAAGCCTACTCAATTTGTTGAATAATATTGCCATTGCAACCCTTATCTATTATTTATAGTATGCTGACTAAAGTGATCGGTTACCTGTAAGGTAACAACTAGCTTTGTTCTTTTGTAACTTTACGATAGGTTTAATCCTAAATGTACTGGCTTTGACTCCACTGTCCTTGTGACAAATGTTTTCTGAACGTCATGAAAACCTGCCGACAAGCTTCCGAAGGAAACGCTGCCGTATGATGTACTCATCAACAACCCGCCGTACGAGGTGAAAACATGCCGCCAAGTAGCCGAACGGCTCCGGAAAAGCCCGACGACCCGGTGAAAAGTCACCAAATGACCGCCGAAAGGCCGCCGAATGAATCTTAATAAAAAAGAAACAATATAAATTCCCTAATTACCAAAAAAATGGATCAAGTCCTGCAATTAGTGCACCTGTGGATTTTTGAAACAAAAAAGGCCTTAAATACACGTGCACCAGATCTGCCAGCTCACAACTCTGAACTTGCTGAAGAGCTACTATCATAATTGAAGGTGTACTACCCAAGATAATCCAGCAACATGGTGGACAAAGGGAGGCGCAAGAGGAGCCAGAGGGATAGCGGTGCCGGGAAGAAGCACAGAGAGTCCTTCACATTGGAGGAGTATGAGACCTTAGTGGAGAAGATCCTCCACTACTACAATGGATTGTTCGGGGCTGCAGCAAAGAAAACCAGCCAGGGAAAGAAGGCTGAGATGTGGAAGAACATCACGGACGCAGTGAACGTGGTTGGTGGGATTGGAAGGACCATGGATGTTGTCAAGAAGTGGTAAGTAGAATAGCATAAACCTGTCATACACATACACATAGCACATGTACAATACATTAGCCAACATATGTCCACACATGGTGCAGCATAATGTGTTATCTGTTACTTCATACAAATGTGCTTTTAAAACACTCTTGCATGTTTTAACTTACATGTTTGCCCATGTAGAAATCAGGCGTCAACTTGTCACAGGTTCAAATTCCATGGGCTGTGCAGTGTTAGTGCCATTGAATAGTTAATCTGCCAGTATATTTCAGGGTTAAATTCTGTAATATGTGCGTTTAAATCTGTAGCATTGCCTCAAAGCATGTGTTATGGGCCATGTGTTTCACAGGTGTAATATGTCACAGGTTCAAATTTCATGGGTTGTGCAGTGTTTGTGCCATTGAATAGTGAATCTGCCAGTGTAGTTAATGTTTAAATGTTGGAAAAATAGCTTTTAAACTCTTCATAGAAGTGAAAGCATGGACTTTAGCCCATGTTATTGACAGGTGGAAAATATTTTTTTTAAATTAGGTGTGAATCATCTGTCTGGTCTCATTAATTACCGTATTTTTCGCTCCATAAGACGCACCTGGCCATAAGACGCACCTAGATTTTAGAGGAGGAAAACAGGAAAATAAATATTCTGAAATCAAATAGTGTAATAATGGATATTGCCCCAGCTCCTCTCATGGATATACTGCCCCAGCTCATGGATATACTGCCCCCAGCTCATGGATACTGCCCCCAGCTCATGGATACTGCCCCCCAGCTCATGGATACTGTCCCCCAGCTCATGGATACTGTCCCCCAGCTCATGGATACTGCCCCCAGTTCATGGATACTGTCCCCCAGCTCATGGATATGCCCCCAGCTCATGGATACTGTCCCCAGCTCATGGATACTGCCCCCAGCTCATGGATACTGTCCCCCAGCTCGTGGATACTGTCCCCCAGCTCGTGGATACTGTCCCCCAGCTCATGGATATGCCCCCAGCTCATGGATACTGTCCCCAGCTCATGGATACTGTCCCCCAGCTCATGGATACTGTCCCCCAGCTCATGGATACTGCCCCCAGCTCATGGATACTGCCCCCAGCTCATGGATACTGTCCCCCAGCTCATGGACACTGTCCCCCAGCTTATGAATATGCCCCCAGCTCATGGATACTGCCCCCAGCTCATGGATACTGTCCCCCAGCTTATGGATATGCCCCAGCACATGGATATGCCCCAGCACATGGATTTGCCCCAGCACATGGATTTGCCCCCCAATTTATGGATATGCCCCCCAGCTCATGGATATGCCCCAGCACATGGATTTGCCCCCCAACTTATGGATATTGCCCCAGCACATGGGTAATGCCCCAGCACATGGATGTGCCCCAGCTCGCTCATGGATATGCCTCAGTTCACCTGTCGCTGCCGCGTTAGGCTCCCTCTGAGCGTGCGTCTGGCGGCAGGAAGCTTGGGCACTCGCCTGGGGGAGCCACGTGACCGCGAGATTGAGGTGAGGCATATCATGGGGCGTGACCGCGTCAGGTGAGCTGAGGCATATCATGGGGCATTCGCTCCATAAGACGCACCCACTTTTCCCCCCACTTTTTGGGGGGAGAAAAGTACGTCTTATGGAGCGAAAAATACGGTAGATACATTTGCAGCTGGCTTCACAGGGTGTGGTTCTTGCAAATATATCAATACCTGAGTTTCTGAATTTTAATCACTGTTAATCTCTACCTCATGTCCCTCAAATTCATATGCTGGTTAACCCATAAAGGACCAGGGCACAGTTAAGTCAATGCATTCATGATGTAAATGTTACCTCGTGTCCTTTAGGGGGTTGATACATTTTCCCTTTGAATCCCTAGATTTAAGTAGATCAAAGTCAGATAAGGTCTCATTATTCCTTCTATATGTATTACTAGTCTTTGCATCATGTCTGAATGTGATATACCTGCGTATTGTGTACTACAAATGTGCATTTACAGGATTTGTATGGTCGGTGCCCCTCCAGTAGGACAATATGTGAGCTCACAAAGATAATTTTGGCATATCCATATATTTCGGCAAAGCGTGGATGTATGCCTTGCAGTGTATGTATTGGGAACATAACGTGAACATGTCATCTGATGAAGTGTACATGCTGTGTCCATTGACTCTCACACAATCCATTGTCACATATACAGTACCTTGTGTCCTAAATATAATCCATTCACCCTTGAAATAGGATTGAAGCCAGTTGCTGGGCATTCCAAACCCTGAAGGGTGGCCAGGTGTCTGATGTCGTGGTGGTCACTGATGGCGAGGTGCATAGGTATGCCTCGCTTTCAGGTGCAGTCATGCACCTCTAATTGGGGCGGCCTGCGCAGCCCATGGCCTCATCCACACACAACACAAGAGTAAAATTGAACATTGCGTATACATGCGTATATGTGCAAATATACACACAGCGGGGCCTACCTGGACACCCTGCAGCTCCAAGACCCTCCTGCCATGTGGAAGCCCTAGAAGGTCCCATGCGGTTAAAGGGTTACATCGTAAACCGCTGTAAACATCTCATTGTTTCTTGGAAGAGGACGGGTCATATTAGTGCATCCTGAACCCATCATTATCTACAGATGCAATTGCTCAATTCAGATCACACATGTGTACTAAATGTTGAAACAGATATGACATTGAAGGTTCACAGAAATTAATATTGTAATTCTTGTGTCCTTTCACAGTTACTTTGATGTGAAGCACCAGATCAGACGCAAGGTGGCCAGGGTCGCGTGCTCCGCCAATGTCACCGGCGGAGGCCCAGCTGAAGATCCGGATCTGTCGGACTACGAAAAGGAATTGTATCAGTTCATGGGGCCGGAGACATTTGAGGGCGTGCGGGGGGCGATAGACACCGATGCCCCAATACGTAAGTCTAGTCTTCATGTAACATTTGCATACACAATGGACATTTGCCAAGTGCTCCTAGAAGCTACATATCAAGGGCCCCATCGGCTTCTTACAGGTCAAACAGGGACACAAAGGTTTAAATGTACATTTTTAGGTTGAACCTTACCATCCCTGTGTAACCTGTAGATCATGGTGCAGGCACAGAGTCCAGCAGCCTGTCCTGTAGTGTCCGCTAGTCTCCATGATGCTTGGGCAAGCACTTAATGGCTGTTGTTAGCATCCTTAGGAATCCATGTAGGCTTTTGCTGCCAGGTCACATGACCAGCGGTATCTCGTCTCACAAGAAATCCTGCAGGTCCGCTGAGTGAGATTGCTCACATTTTGGACACAGTCTCGCTCCGCTCCCAGCAGCCGGAAGCGGTGGATTGAGCCACCATTCTGTTCGTATGCTGAGAGTTTAGTATTTCATATCTTTTAAGTTTGTTCAGCTGCAGTAAACAGATTCCTCATTTGTTCTCATTTGGTGCAAATGTTCTTTTCCCGCGGCTGATGTTTTGAATGAGCGGTTAGAGTTTGTGATCATAACGATCAATACTCTCTGCTCATAATTGACTCTACCCATGTTAACCCTTGTGAGCGCTGAATACTGTATGCTGTTGAAAGGGAGTGCAATCATCCTGTCATGCCCCATGATTTAGGATTTATTTTATATTTTCTGTTTTGTGTTGAATCTGCCTTTGCTGCTTACATGCTATTGATTTCACAGCTATTTTGTCCCTGCTGAGCTTCCTTAGCTTGCTGCATTCAGCTAGTTCACTCCTTTTGCTCAGTGTCTTCTTAGTTCCTGGTTACATAGCAGTCATTCTGTTCTCACTACTAGACAAAATTAATGACTTTTTACCTGCAAGCTGTTCACTAACAAGATTGTCAGTCTGATCAACTGGATTCATCTTTCTACGTGTCAGTTTTGCTGAGTTGAAGCTATCTGCTGAACTTCATCGTGTGAGTACTGGTTAAATACAGACTTCGCTAGTCTTAAGCATCCACACCTCACAGCTTTGCTTAGGGAAGCAGAATACATCCTCTTAGGAACAGTAACATATCAGAATGTAACAGTATGTGCACATTTGTCTGCGTGAATCCAATATATTTGTGTGGGAGGTATCCTCATGTGAATGTGCACTGTGTGAACCTTCACATAGGGGATGTCTTAGAAATATGTTTCTTTCATGATGTTTGTTCTTTAAATTGTGCATTTTGTCCCTAATGTTCTTTTATCATCTCTCATATCACAGCATCAGGGGCATCGGAGTCACCTGTCGAGCTCCCCCGTCCTCACCGGAACCCCAGGAAATGGCAGATCTGGAGCCACAGCCGACCCTGGCAGAGAGGCTTGCGTCCCTGGCGTCTTGTAAGTTTCCCTTTTCAAACACTCCTCAGAAATGAACACTTTTACAGCGGGTGGCTGTTCCCCATTGGGGTGGCTTAAGACTGGTGAGGCGTACAGGTACGCCTCGCCAGCAGATGGTGTACAGGTCGCTGATTCCAGAACACCCTGACATGTGGCGGCCGTCATAGACTGTAGAGATGTGCACCGCTAAAACTATAGCTTTATATTTATTTTTTTCCATGTTTTTTTTTGTTTCGTACCGTTTTTGATTCAGTGATTCCATTCGGTGATTCAATTCAAAATTTCTGGTAGATTGAAAAAGTCAGGTTAAATTTAGAATTGATATAAAAAAAAGAGGATTTGTGTATTTATTTATTAAAAATTGCTTAAAAGATTCTAATGAATAAAAAACCATTAAGAGAGTCTTTACTGCAGGATATAATAAGCAACGGTTTATTGTATATTTAATTAAAAGAGGAATATTTTTAACATTGAAGCCTATGGGGTGAAACATTTCCCACACCTGTAACATTGAAGCCTATGGGGGAAAACATTTTCCAAGCATAGGGATATATTGACCGACCACTCCTAAGGATCAGAGGGGGAGGATAGTTGTGCTGCGTGCGAGCATCATATACTGCATTCTGTTGGGGAGGGTGACAACAATTATGGAGGAGTGGGTGCCTGCCCACTTTGTCCTGTTGAAGTGTTAATGTTGTGCATATGTTACATTCGTCCTTTTGTAACAGCTATCATTAATATGCCATAGATAATTAGCTAATGATTTGTATTTCTTCTAACAGCACATCCCACCCTCATCGAGGATGACGAGGTACCCGGTCCGTCCCACCAACCTCCTGGCGCTGTATTTTCCCCGGGATCCACCATTGAGAGTAAGTGTGTACATATGCACATAATGAATCGTGTTCTATGACTCATGGCTGTACAGTGCTAAACAGCAGCACTTTGAACGCAAGGCACTGCAGACTAGCATTGTAGAGTCATGTCACATCTGTTGACACACACATCATTGACACATGTGTTCTGGGTTTTTCTACAGTGTCGACTCCAGACGAGGAGTCAGAGACATCCTTCGTTCTAACAATGGTGGATTCCCCTGCTGATTCCATCACAGCAGCAGTGCCAGGACCTGCGTCCGATCCCACTCAGCCTTCTGACCTGGCCAGCGTAGCAACTCAGCTGAGTCAGGCTGTCGTAGAGATGCGCGCCTATGCAGCCCAATCGGCTGAGTCGCTAGAAAGGGACCGGACAGCCATAGGACAACACCATCAGCAAAACACTGATGTTGTGTCACGTTTGGATGAGATGATCGCTGAGGTGAGGGTCCTTCGCACCTGGGATTTGCCCTGATTGTGCGATTTAATCAGCCGGATGGTTGATATTCAGACTGTAGTTGGCGCTGGGATGCTGGGCACTACACCTCAGCGTTTACTTGATCCACTCCGTACAGAGCATGCACAGATGGACGAAAGTTCGGAAGGTGATGACTAACGTCCTATGACGAAAGACGGCTGCGTCATGAGGCTCTTACTCCTCACTTTCCTTGAGTAATAGTTCGCCAGCTGATGCAGTTTATTTAAAGTTTCCAAAGGTACAGGTTTACATTTTCTGTCCGGTTGTCCTGGTTCCTTTCGCAGCCCTGAACTCTCCTTCTCCTCTGACGTGAACGACTCCTTCCCGGCACCAAACCGCTATCCCCTTGTTCATATTATATTTTTATATAAAAACCAACAAAAAAAAAGGAAAAAATTTATTCTGATTTAAAAAAAATATTTATTTTGGGGCATTATTTAGCCAGGTGACCCCTGGCAAAGAACTAATAATCAATTGATGAAAAAAATGAAAACATGTCTCGTGTCTGTTATTTCTGGTCTACTTTGAATGTACAAACACAGCATTACATGACAATGTGCAACACAAACAGGGTTTCTTGTAGGTTAACACACTGTATTCACATTATTTGATACAGCTAGTATTGTTACATGCACATATCATTAGACAAAACACATTTCCAACAATACAACATATAAATATATTTCTGGACTCATAATAATTAGACATACTATTCTCAATAACACATCAACTGATGATACTCTGACAAAATTGACAGTCACACTGTCATCCATCGAGGTACACCATCAAAACAGTCAGTAACATGCAGGTGCATCTATAGTGGGAGAGAAAGACATGGCAAGGGTTAGATACAGAGGCTTTCTACACAGGTCAACGGGTAAACTTGTGTAGTAAAAGGAATGGGAGAAGGCTGTACCTGATGTAGAAGATGATTTGCATGTCACACTGGGTCGCTGGTCCAGACAAGGTGCAGACACTGGCAGCAGAGGATGATGTGCAGAATGCCACATAAGCAGCAAGGTCTCGTACACATCTACAGTGGGAGAGACAGACATGACAAGGGTCACATGCAGAGGCTCTATGAACAGGTAAAAGATTTAACTCGGGTAGAAAAAATGGAATGGGAGAAGGCTGTACCTGATGTAGAAGATGTTTCGCATGTCACACTGGGTCGCTGGTCCAGACAAGGTGCATACACTGGCAGCAGAGGATGATGCGCAGAGCGCCACATAGGCAGCACAAATCACAAATGACACATCTGCAGTAGGATATAACAATAGATTGTCAAATGGGTTAATATCATGACAATTACATAGGAGTTGACAATCAATCATGGAATATATTGGCACTTTGCAGTTCTTCAAAGAGGTCGTGGTCGTTCAGGGAGGGATTTCCACGTACTCTATGAAGAACATAATACAAAACCACTAACAATAACTTCTGGAGGAAAACCAGAGGTGATCAATGAGGACATGTTAAAAGGGATAGATAAACTATGGTGTATTATTTATAGGAACATGTACAGTACTTACCCTATTGACATATAACTGGGACCCATAGTGGCCTGTAGCAGGAGACGTACAGGTAGCATCGTTTTAAGGTGCGTTCTGCTCAAATCATACAGGCAATGAATAGAGGAGACATTAATACAACATGACAAAGTATATGGATTGTGCTAATATATGATAATGAAACATTTCTTACACGGAAGTGGGTAGCGAAAAGATTCGCCCTTACCACGGGACCCCGGTCACAGGGATCCACATCCTCTGCAAGAGGGTACATATCTTCCTCAGGCGCTATATTGCCAATGTGGATAACGGGCGCACTATGCATTAAAGCCACGTTATGCAATATACAGCATGCAAGGACGATATCGGCTGCGTTCAATGGAGGATACAACAGGTACCGACCAGACTTGTCCAGGCATAGAAACCTGGACTTTAGAACCCCGGAGGTGCGCTCTATAACGTTTCGGGTAGCACAGTGGTCACTGTTGTACTGCACCTCTGCAGGGGTTTGTGGATTCCGGAGCGAAGTCAGGAGCCAAGGCTGACACACATATCCCTTGTCACCTAAAAGACAGACAGAACACAATACAAAATGTTAATATTACTAGCAAACATTTAAATATGGATAAACACTAATAACATGATTTAATCTGGGACTTACCGAGGAGCCAGCCATCCGGCATTTGTCCTTCATCAAAGAGGGTGGCCAGGCTGGACTCCTGCAAAATCCGGGAGTCGTGGAAGGAGCCAGGGTTTCCAGCCCGGACACTTATGATGCGCTGATCAGCATCACAAACCACTTGGACGTTCAAAGAATGGAATTGCTTCCTATTCCTGTATAGTTCCTCGCGGTTTGTGGGCCGACACAGTGCAACATGAGTGCAGTCAATCGCTCCAAGGACCTTTGGAAAACCTGCTGTTGGAAAAAGTCAAGTTTAAGCTTCCTCCACGAGGCCCGGTCGGTGGGGAAATGGATGAATTCCTTGGCCCTTGAGGGGAGGGCCCTAACCACTTGCGTAAGGCACCTTGAAAAGGACACTTGGCTAATCCTGACCTCCTCCCCAGAATCTGACTGGAAGGAGTGTTTGTCAAAATGGTACAAGACCGCTAACAACTTCACCAGCCCAGGAATAGAATGACCCCTTCCACTCAGCGGCTCCAGATCCTGGCTTATGTGCTGGTATAAAGTAGGCTTGTGCACCGATTTTTTTTTCAGTTCGATTCGGTTCGATTTTTCGGATTTTTAAACTTTTCGATTCGGCTCGTTTCGACCGATTTTGGTTTCGATTCGATTCGGTTCGGCCCGTTTTTCGAGTACATTTTTTTTCGGAATTTCGACCATTTTTCGTATTTTCGTGTCACTGTGCTCGGTTTTTCTATCGACTTATCGTTTTTTCGAAAAATTTTCGTTTTTCAGAAAATTTTCGTTTTTACAAAATTTTCGTTTTTCGGAAAATTTTCGTTTTTCGGAAAATTTTCGTTTTTCGGAATTGCACATTTTTCGGGATATCGACCATTTTTCGTATTTTTCGTGTCATTTTGCCCGTTTTTTGTATCGACTTTTCGTTTTTTTTCGTTTTTCAGAAAAGTTTTGTTTTTACCAAATTTTCGTTTTTCGGAAAATTTTCGTTTTTCGGAAAATTTTCGTTTTTCGGAACATCTGTTCTCCTCGTTTGACACATTTCAAGCCCATTCGAAAAATCCGAAAATATTTCGTTTCGGCTCGGAAAACATTTCGGATCTGAACTTTTCGGATCTAAAATTGTTCGGAAATTCGGCCTCATCCGAAAACACGAATCGGGAAATTTCGTGAAAATTCCGAAACCCGAAACGCACATCCCTAGTATAAAGCCAGGATGGCCTCACGGGACAGCCGAAATTTCTTAAGGATTTGGCGGTCACTCATGTTCTCCAGGGTAACCCTTTGCAGGAATACCCTGGGAACAGCGACCCTAGCGGGATTAGCCAGTCCTACCTGTTCCTCTCCTGCCGCAGCATGTGCCTCCAACAACACACAGCCCATTGCAGCAATGGCTGCACCATTACACGCAGCAGCCTCTCTGTTGCGGGCTTCCAGCAGCAGCTGAAATGGTAACATTGTTACAGTGAGGTACACTCTCCAACGCCTCAAAACTATCTACGCTATCAACAATCTCCAACGCTCCAAAACTAGCAACATTATCAACAATCTCCAACAATCTCCAACACTATCCAAAATGGTGATGGACAGGAAACAGGTGGTGTTTTTATACCTTTTTTTTTTTAATTGGGAAATTTTTGGTTCACTTGTCCTATCTTTCCAATGGGATTCGACAAGTTGAACCTGCTGAATGAAGTTGCCGAATGGCAGGGCATTTCGCCAACATTTCATGCCAATTCGGCACTCTCTGGATAGAGTGATCCAGACTTTTTCAATGGGACGATATTGCATTCGGCGATTGCGGCGAACGGTGGCAAACAGCTCCATCTTTCAGCAACCTTTCTCCACATCTTGGCCGAACGGCCTGCTATCTGGATAGCTGAATGACCAAGAAAGGTAACCGAATGCTGATTTTCAGTGTTCGGTTACCTTTCTCCAGCCATTCGGATCTCTTTGAATAACCCTTAATGGGGATTCACTGCCCTCAAACAGGCACCGAACAGGCACCGTATGTGCAGGCAATTCGCCAGGATTCGGCGAATTGCCTGCTCTCTGGATAGCCGAATGGCCAAGAATGGTAACCGAACGCTGATTTTCCTAATGACTGCTAGTATGGGATCAACTCAGTTACCAAGGACTAAATCATTTCTGGAGCTCTCTGCTGTTCAGGGTTCAATCGATCCTGTGGGTGGGACACCTGTGACAGGGAGGGGTGCTTGCCCAAGCGGTCTCAGCCCTTTTCATACAGAATACACAAGGAGGGTAGCACTCAACCTAAGCACAGAATGTGGGTGCAAGACAGTGAAATAAAGTTAAACACACAGTTAAAGTGTAACACTGACAACTGCAATACCTGTACCACCTGATGATGACAGCCCTTCATGGGTCAAGCAGCTTTTACCCATATATTAAATCTTATAACCCTTAATATTATTTTTTTCAGGAAGTCATTCAGTCGTTGTTTAAAGGTCTGTACAGATTTTAGTAGAATAATATCAAATTCAGAAATGGAAAACATTTTGCTTGTAAGTCAATCTTAAACACTTGCAACATGGTAAAAAATGGTATTGATGATATTGAACTATTTATGATGACATTTACTTTAATATTGCATTACAGATCAAATGTTGGAGTAAATGTTCCTATAAACATTGGAACAATTACTGTTTTGAAACCTCAAGGTAAGGATGCTTGTCATTTCTCTTTGAAAATATGATATAAATTCTGTTAAGCTTTGTGCTTTTTCAGTGCATATACTGTGTAAATAAGCAATAGGTGGCCAGGCACTCATATCTAGTATGGCGAACTCCCATAAAAAAAGTGTAATTGCCCCAGTGTTAGACTCCCATGCAGGGTCAATATGTAAGCAATAAGTCGTGAAGGGAGGCACACGGGGACTTGTATAAAAATCTAGAGATGTGCATTCGTTTCAGAAAAATTCAGAATTCAGAACGAAATCCATTGATTCGTATTTCAGTAGTACTTCCGAATAACGAATTGATAAGATCCGAATTTGAAACGAAACAAAATGGTATATAACAAACTTATTTCATTTTACACTGTGTTATCATCATAAAAGAAAAAGTTGAATAATTAGTTTTTTTCGGTGTTCCGGAATTCGAATCAATATCAACTATCGAATTGATATATCAACTATTGAATTGATCTTGAATTAAAATACATACAATACAAGTAATGCAGTCAGCAAACAACTTTATGAAACCAATTAATTTCATTTCACAGTTTCACAAGCACCTGTCCCTGTTAAATTGACTCAAATACTAAATCTGTGAGACAGCTTAATTTAACCCTAGCTTGTCTTTTAACAGAAAAATTTGATTAATTGGGGATTTAATTAGTGATCCGAAATTCAAATTGATATCAACTATCGAATTGATCTTAACTTACAATACAAGTAATAGTCAGCAAAGGACTTTATGAAACAAATTAATTTTATTTCACTGTTTAATTTGACTCAAATACTAAATCTGTGACACAGCTTAATATTTAACCCTAGATTGTCTTTTAACAGCAAAATTTGTTTATTTGGGGTTTTATTTAGTGATACAAAATTCGAATTGATATCAACTATCGAATTGTTATACGAAATTCGAATCGATACGAAATTTTGAATCAATCCGAAATGAAACTAAACGAAATATGAAACTAAATTAGTTACGAAATTCCGAAAACAAAATTATTTAAAAACGAAACTAAAGAAAACAAATTTTTCAGCCATCCACATCCCTATAAAAATCCGAAAGTTTATTAATTTGTATATAAAAAGCCGACGTTTCGGCCCCTAGAGGCCTTTATCAAGGTAAGACATTAATGTAAGAAGACCAGTATACAGTATATAGGCAAAGGAAATATTACTCACCAATCCCCATCTCGGTTCTCAGTGTGCCACGCATCTGAGAAACCCTGAAGTGCCGGGCATGTGGACGTGATGACGTCATGAGGTAGCGATTGGTTATCGCGTTGCTGTGGCAAGTGTAAACATTGAGATAGGGGACTTAACCCATCCCCATACAAACATTAAAAACATTAAAGTATTATCCCATGAGGGATATATCAAAGATTAAATATGAACTTTATATAAACTATAAAAATAAAATTAAAGATATACAGTATCTCACAGATGTGAGTACACCCCTCACGGTTTTGTAAATATTTTATTATATGTCTTTTCATGTGACAACATGGAAGAAATGACACTGTGCTACAATGTATAGTAATGAGTGTACAGCTTGTATAACAGTGTAAATTTGCTGTCCCCTCAAAATAACTCAACACACAGCCATTAAGGTCTAAACCGCTGGCAACAAAAGCGAGAACACCCCGAAGTGAAAATGTCCAAATTGGACCCAATTAGCCATTTTCTATCCTTTGTGTCATGTGACTAATTAGTGTTACAAGGTCTCAGGTGTGAATGGGGAGCTGGTATGTTAAATTTGATGTTATTGCTCTCACTCTCTCATACTGGTCACTGGACGTTCAACATGGCACCTCATGGCAAAGAACTCTCTGAGGATCTGAAAAAAAAATGTTGCTCTACATAAAGATGGCCTAGGCTATAAGAAGATTGCCAAGACCCTGAAACTGAGCTGCAGCATGGTGGCCAATACCATACAGCAGTTTACCAGGACAGGTTCCACTCAGAATAGGCCTCGCCATGGTCGACCAAAGAAGTTGAGTGCACGTGCTCAGATTCATATCCAAAGGTTGTCTTTGGGAAATAGATGTATGAGTGCTGCCAGCATTGCTGCCGAGGTTGGAAGGGGTGGGGAGTCAGCCTGTCACTGCTCAGACCATACACTGCATCAAATTGGTCTGCATGGTTGTCGCCCCAGAAGGAAGCCTCTACTAAAGATGACTCACAAGAAAGCCCTCAATTTGCCAGGCTGCAAGCCACGACAAGCAGCTCCCCCCTGCAGCTCCTCCTGCATCTCTGCCTGCATCTCCTCCTGCAGCACCATGACCAGCTCCACAACCAGCTCCAAGACCAGCTAAGCAGCCTGCCCCTCCAGTACAACCACTCTTTCTGCCAGTGGAAGAACAAGCCATGCAACATATAGTGGCAGTAATTTAGAGAATGGAGCAATGTAATGTTGATGCCTTCAATCACATTGAACAAACTGACAGTGTGGTATGCAAAAGGCTATACTCACTGCAATGTGAGCAGCGACAAACCGCAATCCAGGTTCAGAGGGTATTGAACGCCCAAAATTGTCTGTAGATAAGGGAGCTGACAGCTGCTATTACATGGCTAACAAATGTCATGCAGGTCCTGGTGGAGCAGCAACGCGCCAGCCCGATCCTCCGCATCGGGACGTGGCCTGAGGGAGGTGGAAAAATCTCCATACACTGACCACGCCTCGACACGCAGCGCCGCTTACAGGCTGGGCTAAGTCGCTTCACGCTTAGTGTATCTCAGGTTTAATGTGTTTGAAATTAGGCAATATATTAGAATTAGTATATATGTGAATAAAGGATACGTAAACTCATTGATACGCCAGCCTTCTGGTATGAATCCATCCTGTACATCAGATGGTGCAGTGGAATTTTGCAGGATATATGCATCATGGGCACTCCCAGGAAACGCTGCAGAGACATGTTGCTCATATTGGCATCACAGACCATTTGCACGTTAATCGAATGGAAGTGCTTACAATTTATATAAAGCGTAGGATCCTTCCAAGGTGCACGGATCAATATGAGTACCGTCTATTGCCACAAAACATGGGGAAACCGCCCATGTGCATAACACCCTGCTTTATTCTCTGCCAGCCTTCAGGGTTCGTTGGGTATCTGTAATGTTTTTTTTTTTTTTAATTCTTTGTTTTAGGTTTAGTAGCATAACAGCAAAGGATTTTCGCAGAAAAAGAGACCGCCGGTAGAGTAGCAAACAATCAAAAGATTGCAAGGCAACGACATCACAACAAAAAAGAAAAAAGGAAAGGGGTTGGGAGCATCCCCAGACAGCTAAACACCGGACAATAGAACCAGCGAGGCCGGAGAGACAGCAAGAGGGTCACGTTGCCACACCGTAACCCTTTTGTGGTATTGTGGAAGAGTGCAGGGTTGGACCCTGCGGTTCAAAAAATGTAAATGATATAAATCTGGCACAGGTGTCAGTGCAGCCAAATATTGCGCCTTTCATGGCAGCAAGTGCATTCATACCGTAACCCTTTTGTGGTATTGTGGAAGAGTTCAGTGCTGGAGGTTTTGTGAATGCAGAAGACATCCCCGATCTATTCCGTTACGTCAGCATCAGGGGGTTGATAGCTGCTGATCCAGGACTGATTCATTTTTATAAATGTCAGCCGGTCTACAGAGTCGGTGGACAGACGCACTCTTTTGTCTGTGATAAAACCTCCAGCGGCACTGAACGTCCTTTCAGAAAGCACGCTGGATGAAGGGCAACTTAGTAGCTGCATAGCATATTGGCTAAATTCTGGCCAGTGATCCAATCTCAACACCCAGTAAGCCAGTGGATCATCTGCTGGAAAGGTATCCAGGTCTGCCCTTGCCCCTAGGTAGTCCTGCACCATATGGTGAAGACGCTGGCAATGGGTGCCTACATTTGACATCCTTGGGCGTCGTGGACTAAAAAAATTTAAAAATGCATCAGGCAAGCGGCCCTGGCCTTCACCACTATTCCTCTGATCATCCGCAGCCTCAGAAGCACTTGTGTCAGCACTTGGTAATCTACCAGTGCCTGGAAAGGTGTTACACAAGTGTCACTTTAGAGCTTCCTCAAGTTTTTTCATCCTGTGCTCCCTCTGTGCAGGCAGGATGAGCTCTACAATTTTACCCTTGTATCGTGGATCAAGAAGGGTTGCCAACCAGTAATGATCCCACTCCTTGATAGCATGAATCCTGGGGTCCTTTAGCAGGCTTTGCATTATTAGGGAGCCCATGCAGCGTAGGTTGGAGGTGGCATCAGCTAACGAGTCTTCCTGGTCAATGAGGATGACCGTATCGTGCACTTCCTCCTCCCAGCCACGCACTAGCCCTTCTGTTTCTGGGCACACGAAACCCTCTCTTGAGGAATACCCACCTTCAATGCCACCACTACTTAAGTATTCCTCCTCTTCCTCCTCCTGTCTGATCTGAGTAGGACCCGCTGGAATGCTGTCTGCGGAAAGACTGGGGCCTTCAGAGCTAGGGAAGGCCTCCTCTTCCTCCCGCTGCTCTGCCTCTAGAGCCACATCTATAATTCCCCGCAGAGTGTGCTCCAGCAGGAACACTAAAAGAATTGTGTCACTGATGCATGCACTGTCCCTGCTCACCATCCTCGTTGCCTCCTCAAATGGTGACAGTACAGTGCATGCATCCTTGATCATCAGCCACTGCGGGGGGGAAAAAAACCAAGTTGACCTGAACCTGTCCTTGTGCCATACTCACACATGTACTCGTTGATGGCCCTCTGCTGCTTGTGCAGACGCTGCAGCATTGCTAATGTCGAGTTCCACCTGGTGGGCATGTCACAGATCAGACGGTTTGTGGGAAGGTGGAATTCTCTTTGAATTTCTGCCAGGTGAACGCTTGCTGGGAATGACCGTCTGAAGTGGCTGCAGACTTTTCTGGCCTGGCTGAGAAGCTCTGGCAGCCCTGGGTACTTGGTTAGGAAACGCTGTACCACCAGATTTAGGACGTGTGCTAGGCATGGTACATGCGCCAATTTACCCTTGCATAGGGCGGAGAGAAGGTTGCTGCCTGTGAAGGAACCGTTCTCTTCCGTCTGTCCTGGCTCTCCAGACACCCCTTCGTTGCGGTCAGCCCGGCTACTGGGAGCGCTGTCCTCAGGCCTCGAGCGGCTTGACCTGCCTGCTTCTGTTCCTCTGCCCTGGAGCCGTTAGGAATCTCCAGAAGGCCGCTCTCTGCCTTCTGAGGGTGAGTGTGGAGTGTAGCGTAGTTTGTAATAAAGACAACAGGCGCGGCTGTATGCTTTAAAACAGGATCCTCTCTCTCTGAGCTCTGAGAGTTCTCTGACCTTTTTAATGAACAACCACCATTTATGCTGAAGTCCAACAGTCATAATTTGCATACCCATACTAATTACTAGTCATACTTTGCATACCCATACTAATTACTAGTCATAATTTGCATAATTTGGGATTATTTAAAGGAAGCATTATTGAATGCCACAGGCAATTGCATTCGACTTGTTAGCAAAAACAAAAAAGGGAAGAAACCACTGTGGTACTCTGCAGAAGTGGCCAAGATAGTGAAGAACAAAAAGACAGCATTCAATAATTATAAAACAACTCAGAGTGAAGAAGATAGGCAAACCTATAAAATTAGGCAGAAAGAGGCAAAACAATTTATAAGGGCTTCCAAAGCACACGCAGAAGAGAAAATAGCTCAGTCAGTAAAAAAGGGGGACAAAACATTTTTTAGATACATAAACGAGAAAAGAAAAGTAAAACAAGGATTAGTTAGATTAAAAACAAAGGAAGGAAGGTATGTAGAAGAGGATAAAAGTCTCGCTGACTGCCTCAATGAATATTTTTGTTCAGTCTTTGCAGAAGAAAAGGAAGGAAAGGGACCTCAGTTAGGAGGAAACACTAATGAGACAATTACATATCAGTTTACAGAGGAGGAGGTTCTACGGCAGCTGTCTAAAGTAAAGACAAATAAATCAATGGGGCCTGATGGGATCCACCCTAAATTATTAAAATAGCTCAGTGATGTAATAGCAAAACCGTTAACAGATTTATTTAACCAATCCTTGCTAACGGGAGTCATCCCAGAAGACTGGAAATTAGCAAATGTTGTGCCCATTCACAAGAAGGGTAGTAGGGAGGAATCTGGGAACAATAGGCCAGTTAGTCTTACGTCAGTAGTGGGGAAATTAATGGAAACCATGTTAAAGGAAAGGATTGTTGAACATCTAAAAACACATAGATTACAGGATCAGAAACAACATGGGTTTACCTCAGGGAGATCATGCCAAACTAATCTTATTGATTTTTTTGATTGGGTAACAAAAATAATAGACACAGGTGGTGCAGTAGACATTGCTTATTTAGATTTCAGTAAGGCTTTTGATACTGTTCCGCATAGAAGGCTTATCAATAAATTGCAATCTTTGAGCTTGGATTCCAATATTGTTGAATGGATTAGGCAGTGGCTGAGTGACAGGCAACAGAGGGTTGTGGTAAATGGAGTTTATTCGGCACAAGGTCTTGTTACCAGTGGGGTACCTCAGGGGTCAGTAATTGGACCCATTCTATTTAATATTTTTATTAGTGATATTTCAGAAGGTATTAATGGAAAAGTATGTCTTTTTGCTGATGACACAAAGATTTGCAACAGGGTTGACGTTGCTGGAGGGATCAGCCAAATGACAAATGATTTGGGTAAACTAAAAAAATGGTCGGAGCTGTTGCAATTGAGTTTTAATGTGGATAAGTGCAAGATAATGTACCTGGGACGTAAAAACCCAAGGGCTGAATATAGAATATTTGATACAGTCCTAACCTCAACATCTGAGGAAAGGGATTTAGGGGTTATTATTTCAGAGGATCTAAGGGTAAGTAGTCAATGTAATAGAGCAGCAGGAAATGCTAGCACAATGCTTGGTTGTGTAGGGAGAGGTATTAGCAGTAGGAAAAGGGAAGTGCTCATGCCACTGTACAGAGCACTGGTGAGACCTCACTTGGAGTACTGTGTGCAGTACTGGAGACGTATCTCCAGAAGGATATAGACATCTTAGAGAGAGTTCAGAGAAGGGCTACTAAAATGGTGTACGGCTTGAAGGAGAAAAGTTACCAGGAAAGGCTTAATGATCTTAACATGTACAGCTTGGAAAAAAGACGAGACAGAGGAGATATGATAGAAACATTTAAATACGTAAAGGGAATCCACAAGGTAGAGGAAGGGAGTATATTTAAAAGGAAACAAAGTAGCAAAACAAGAGGACATAGTAGAGGGGCAAAGGTTTAAAAGTAACATCAGGAAGCATTATTTTACTGAGAGGGTGGTGGATACATGGAACAGTCTTCCAGTTGAAGTGGTAGAGGCCAAAACAGTAATTGAATTTAAGCAAGCATAGGATAGGCATAAGGCTATCCTAAACAAAAGATAGATCCAGGTAAAGTATCCATGTAATTGGGCAGACTAGATGGGCCGCAAGGTTCTTATCTGCCGACATTTTTCTATGTTTCTATGTTTCTACCCATACTAATTACTAGTCATAATTTGCTTACCCATACTAATTACATTAAGTCAGTTATTTACAATAAACATTCTTTACATTCTCTTAGACTTCAGCTCACACAACATTTGTATATCCATTGTTCTAACACATCAGATTAAACACACACTATCAGAGATCCCTTGAATTAAACATGCAGCTAGATAATGGGAAAAGCCCTGGTGCATAAATTACACAGCAGTAAAGCTTGTTTACTGTATACACAAAAACACATTTACCTACAGGAATATAAGTATTTTTAAAATCAAAGCTATGCCATTTTACACTAAACTAAATTAAACTAGAACCAAACGATGTAAAATATATTTAAAACCACACAATCTAAATGAACATAACAGTCTCTTGGGGTTTGAAGCATGGAGCATTACATCAGCTCCATGACACTGCCATTATCACAGACGATCATTCCCAGCTCAAGCTGGCGTGGTGTTAACCATCTCTGCACCTGGCCCTGCAGAGCTGACAGAATTTCTGGCCCGGTGTGGCTCCTGTCCCCTAAACAAACCAGCTCAAGCACAGTATGGCTTCTTTTTGCTTGAGCCATTGCGTAGACCCTGTCAGGCGTCGGTTTAACTGCCACTTCGCCAGAGACAGAGAAGGAGGAGGAGGAAGAGGGAGAGGTGGTGGTGGTGGAGCAGACAGACCTCATACAAGCAGATTTCTGGAGGCGTGGTGGATGAACAAGCTCCAGCACAGAGCCCCGTCTTGGATCCCTCCCAGCTGCAATCAGAGTTACCCAGTGTGCTGTGAAGGAAATGTAATGACCCTGTCCATGCTTGCTGGACCAAGT
Source organism: Leptobrachium leishanense (assembly GCA_009667805.1). NCBI lineage: Eukaryota > Metazoa > Chordata > Amphibia > Anura > Megophryidae > Leptobrachium > Leptobrachium leishanense. Next base: position 73,726,103 of record CM019070.1, on the reverse strand, counting down.
GTCTAAAGTCACATGCACCTTGTTGCTGGCTGCCTTTCCCAATGACTGGATAACATTGTCGTCCACGTGCTGGTATAGTGCTGGAATGGCCTTGCGTGAAAAGTAATGGCGTTTTGGAACCTGCCACTGTGGTACAGCACATTCAGCAAATTCACGGAAGGGAGCATAGTCCACCAGCTGGAAAGGCAGCAGCTGCAATGCGAGTAATTTTGCTAAGCTGGCATTTAGACGCTGTGCTTGGGGACGGTTGGGACTATATTTTTTCTTACGCTGCAGCAGCTGCGGCACCGTAATCTGACTACGTAAAACTTCAGCTACTGGGAGGATGTCACATTGTGAGGAAGGACATGGAAGTACATCCATTACTGTAGCATCATCCCTGTCAGTGGAGGTTGTAGGCAATGACATGGCAGGACATACAGTGGGGGTAGAGACAGATGAGGAGGAGGACCTACGCAAAGTGGTCATATGTCGCCTACGTGGCGGGTGGTCATATGTCGCCTCAAGCACGTGGTACCCAAGTGTTCGTTGTTTATCCCACGCTTCAGCCTCCTCTGACATAGATTACAAATAGCAACGGTGGGGTCTGCTGCACATTTCTTAAAGAACTCCCAGACAGCAGAGTTCCTGCATGTGTTCTTTGAGACAACAGCGCTCTGCACCGGAGCAGCTCTGACATCTGATGCCTTGGACTGGCTAGTGCTATGGTTGGTCACAGAGGATGTTGTGCCTCATGTTTGCTGTGCCTCCTCCTCCCCCTCCTCCTCACTTGATTCCTCAGTTTGATCTGGCACCCAGGTGGAGTCAGTGACCTCATCATCCATGTCATTTTCACCCCCTATCTCCTCGTCACTGGAGCCAACTTGGCAGTATGCTGCAGCTGCTGGGGCAACATGAGTGCCAGTTATTTGTGTGTCATCACTGGCACCCCCTTTCTGTAGGTTGATTATACTCCCTTCCTCAACCTCAGAGATTAAATCCGAGCGCTGTACTTGCTGCGCATCCAAGCAGCATGTCACAAATCAGCTGACTCCTCTGTGTGTGATAGCGAGGCTACGGCAGGAGTAGCTGTGGACATGGAGGCTGCATTAGATGCTTTGGCAGCTGAGGTGGACTGTAAAGCACTAGAAGCCTGGCTGTCAGAGGACTCGGAGGATGAGGATGGCCTGGCTAGCCAATCCACTAAATCCTCTGTATGTTGCTGCAGGTTAAGAAGATGACCAGCACCAGTTAGAAAGGACAAGCGTGCCCCTGCAGAGGATGCACCACGTCCACCACGACCAGAGGCACAGCCTCCCGACACAGGGGCTGCTTGCCCTCTTATCTGTGTCTGGGAGCGTCTGCCTGTCCTTTTGGTTCTTTCAGACATGGTGAGTGATATATAGATTAAATATATACAGAACTCTGATTCAACTCTGGTATAAAGATTAAAGATTTACAGAACTCTGGTATAACTCAGTGAGACACCCTGATAGCTGGCAGCCAGTGACAAGACACAGATTACAATTCGCAGAAACCTCCTATAAATCATTGATACCCCCTGATGGGTGCCAGTGACAAGACACAAACTACGATTCGCAGAAATCTGCTACAAGTCAGTGAGACCCCCTGATAGGACCCCCTGATAGCTGGCAACAGTGACACGACACAGATTACAATTCGCAGAAACCTCCTAAAATGCAGTGAGACCCCTTGATGGGCAGCAGTGAAACCTCCTATAATTCAGTGACACCCTTTTATGGGTGGCAGTGAAACCTCCTATAAATCAGTGAGACCCTTTGATGGGTGGCAGTGAAACCTCCTATAAATCAGTGAGACCCTTTGATGGGTGGCAGTGAAACCTCCTATAAATCAGTGAGACCATTTGATGGGTGGCAGTGAAACCTCCTATAAATCAGTGAGACCCTTTGTTGGGTGGCAGTGAAACCTCCTATAAATCAGTGAGACCCTTTGATGGGTGGCAGTGAAACCTCCTATACATCAGAGAGACCCTTTGATGGGTGGCAGTGAAACCTCTTATAAATCAGTGAGACCCTTTGATGGGTGGCAGTGAAACCTCTTATAAATCAGTGAGACCCTTTGATGGGTGGCAGTGAAACCTCCTATAAATCAGTGAGACCCTTTGATGGGTGGCAGTGAAACCTCTTATAAATCAGTGAGACCCCTTGATGGGTGGCAGCCAGTGAGAACACACGGATTATAACAATTCCAAAATATTTTGTAGAAATTAGTGACCCCAAAAATACTGCGTGGTACTGGCTGTGTGACAAGACACAGAACATCACCTCAATTCACAAATGTTTTAAAGAAATTAGTGAGCCCCAAAATACTGTGTGGTACTGGCTTTGTGACAAGACACAGAAGATCACCTCAATTCACAAATGTTTTAAAGAAATTAGTGAGCCCCAAAATACTGCGTGGTACTGGCTGTGTGACAAGACACAGATCACCTCAATTCACAAATGTTTTAAAGAAATTAGTGAGCCCCAAAATACTGCGTGGTACTGGCTGTGTGACAAGACACACATCACCTCAATTCACAAATGTTTTAAAGAAATTAGTGAGCCCCAAAAAAACTTGCTGGCTGTGTGACAAGACACAGAAGATCACCTCAATTCACAAATGTTTTAAAGAAATTAGTGAGCCCCAAAATACTGCGTGGCACTGGCTGTGTGACAAGACACAGATCACCTCAATTCACAAATGTTTTAAAGAAATTAGTGAGCCCCAAAATACTGCGTGGTACTGGCTGTGTGACAAGACACAGATCACCTCAATTCACAAATGTTTTAAAGAAATTAGTGAGCCCCATAATACTGCGTGGTACTGGCTGTGTGACAAGACACAGATCACCTCAATTCACAAATGTTTTGTAGAAATTAGGGAGCCCCAAAATACTGCGTGGTACTGGCTGTGTGACAAGACACAGAAGATCACCTCAATTCACAAATGTTTTAAAGAAATTAGTGAGCCCCAAAAAAACTTGCTGGCTGTGTGACAAGACACAGAAGATCACCTCAATTCACAATGTTTTAAAGAAATTAGTGTCACCAAAAAAACTTGCTGGCCCAGTGACAAGACACACATATCAATTCCCTGATATTTTGTAGAAATGAGACCCCCCAGACCCCCCCAGTAGCGTGGCAGACCGGCAGTAACAACACACAACAATCTCCTCTGAAATTTCCTCTGAAATGCGTGCAGAATCGGCGAGTGGAAACGTCATATAGTGTGCTGCAGGACTTAGCTCTGTGAGCCCATGATTGGGCTAAATTTGCCCAATCAGGACTCTGAGCGGTGATTGGCATACTGTTGAACCTGTCTTGCACCAGACCTGTGGTCAGGTGCAAGGCTGTAGCCAATTACGAGCTTCAGGCCAGTGGGAAAATGCATTGTGGGCCATTGTGATGCATTGTGGACTCGAACATGCGCCGAACACCCGGAAATGTTTGAAGTTCGCGATCTACCCGAACAGGCTAAATTCGTGCCGAACTCCGAACTGTCCGAACCCGAACCGCTCATCCCTACTCACCACGAAGCATCATAAAGTGCATGGCAGTGAACCACCAATGAAAAGGTAGTGTACGGTCGCATTCAGCCAATGAATGGAAGACGCACACTGGCTTGCAGTCAATGAATACAGCTAGGGCTGGGCCACAACGTTTTGTTGCCTGGGTCCAAGGATGAAATGCTGTTGTCCCTCAGACTATTACAATCTTCGCGCAAACGTTTGCACCGGCGCAAAAAGACATCAACGCGAGGGGTAAAACCCTTTGCACTGAACGTCGTATTACAATGTCAGTGCAACAAACACACGTAATCGTCTACTGCGGGTGAACCTGCGCAAATGCTGCACAAGCGTACTTTACAGCACGCGTACTATCCTTAACATTGTGAGCGCAAATGCGTTTGTGCGCTGGTAGGCGGATGGTATTACAATCTATGCGCTGGAATTAACACATAGCCATTGCGCGCATAATTTTAGCAACTAAAAGCTGGTGTTAATGGCAAATTCTATCACCCTGGCCAAAACCCAAATACACCAGCCCAAAAAAAAATCTGCAAAGTATAGATACACATTCTACTCATACCAAACCAATAAATTTGACAAGTTGTGTGTGCATTTATTATTGCTGCAGCATACAGTATATGCTCAGATTGACTTTGACAGGCGCAAAAACTTAACGTGAGATAATTGTGGTTCTTAATTCTGATTTGCCGAATCGCGTGAATAAAATAATCCGCATTCTGATTTCTGCACACAACATTACTGCGCGTGCATTTTTGCGCGTCCCTTTAATGTGTGCTATTGCTCGACGGATGAAAAAATGCGAGGATTGTAATTCCAGCGTTGATTTCCGCATGTCAATGTTTAACTCTTGGCGCACAAATTCACGCGTTGTGCGTGGGTTTTTGCGTGAAGATTGTAATAGGGCCCTTTCATGCTTATCACAGAGTTCCACAATGATCTGCTGTGTGTATTGGAGTATCACAGAGACCACAGCAATAAAACTTACAGTAAACTTACAGCGATAAAACAGTGTGTAGGAGCATATCATAGAATCCACAGCAATAAAACTCAGAGAAATTACAGAAAAAAATTACAACTCATAGAGAAAGGGGAGAGAGCAAAATAGAGGAGACGGAGAGAGAGGAGGCAAGCACTGGAGACGGAGTTCAAAGGAGGGGAGACAAAAAGGAGAGACAGAAGGCGAGAGCTAAACAGAGAGCTGGAGACAGCGCCGGAGCCAAATGAAACATGCTGAAGTCAGACTAAGAGCTGGAGACAGAGAAGAGACAGAAGAAAGACAGGAGAAAAAAAAAAAGAGAGAGAGGAAAAGGAAGAGGAGACCAATGGACACAGAGAGCTGAAAGCAGAGAGTGCTGAAGAGAGAGAGCTGGAGATGGAGATGAGGAGAGAGCTGGAGACGGAGAGAAAGAGAGCTGTAGCCGGAGAGAAAGAGAGTTGGAGCCTGAGGAAGATACAGCCGGGAAAGAGATAGATGGGACAGAGAAAGAGACAGCTGGAGACAGAGGAAGAGACAGCTGGGACAGAGACAGCTGCAGACAGGAAGAGACAGCTGGGACAGAGGAAGAGACAGCTGGGGACAGAGCGCTGAAGACACAGGAAGAGACAGCTGGGATAGAGGAAAAGAGAGCTGCATAGGCGACTCTACAGGGGGGCAACCCCTAGGTTATTCCTTGCCCCCCCATGTGCCCCCTCACCAAAAATCAGCATCCAGCTTCCCACACTTCTTCGGACCAATGTATCTCCGTCCCTGTGCATTGTATATGGACGTTCTATGTGTCATTAGACAGGGCAGGTTCTGGCCTTTCCAATGATATCCAACATGACCATATTTAGTGTGACGTAAAAGTCATAAAACATTAAATAAAAACATGCACTTAAACTTAAACATTTTCACAGGGTTGAAATGGCTCAGTAGTGAAATGGTTAATGTTCAGACTATACATTACATTGTGTATTACATTAGTTTTTTGCCTTGGTTTAGTTGTATATTAAGGGTTAATGGGTAGGCTTCATCCCTTACAGTATACATTTGTTTTTCCTTGATTAATGGCATTTTACGGGTTAAGGGGTAGCTAAATTCAACAATGTTTATTATTTTTATTGTATTTCCCTGGATTTTATGGCATTTATGGGGTTACTATGGAAGTTAGAATCTAAAGGGTCTAATCATCTTTAGATCCTCTACCTTTCGTCACATTTCGGGGAATTCATTTTGCCAAAAATATGGTGAATTCCCTATTCATGAATGGTCACCGTAATTTGCTAAAATTGGAGTCGCTGAAGCAGCTAAAGGACATTCAGCGAAAACTGACGAATTGCAGCAAATAAAATTTTGAACTTAAGTATTAGGTTAGTACAACAAAAAGGCATCAGTGCATCAGATTACTCTGGGGTTTTGGAATCTTATTTATATGTACTCGTGATTTATATATACCTAGCATCAGCATGTTTTTGCATTAGTGCCAGGTTAATTCTAGTCTAGAATTCGAGTCTAGCGCCGGACCAACAGTTCGTTTGCCTCCTGCTTCAAATGGGAAAAATCACTTAGCGCGTTGCTATTAGCGATTTTTACCACGAGCTTACTGTACTTTCGGCGTCCTTTAATTAACATGGGGAGCGCTTTTGCAGCTAACAGATCACTTGGTGCCAGCGCTAATTTTTTGAGGGGCGCTAATTGCAACATTTTACCTACTGCTCAACCCTGGTGCTATCTCCAAAAAGACAGAAAAAACAGATCCTCGCCCAAAATTAATAGGCAATTGAAAGGAATGCAGCACAGGTGTTCTCTTGCCCCATTCACCATAGTAATGGATCTGGTCAGCAATGTCGAGGCTGTTGCAGTAGGCTCTATTATGATATATATATGTATCCTTTATTCACATATATCCTAATTCTAATATATTGCCTAATTTTAAAAATTTTATGCTGGGGGTTATTCATAGTATGTAAGCGTTTGATTATTAGGGTGACCGTGTGGACCATGTTTAAAGGGACACGTGAATAAGTCTTGTCCTGAAACATGTATTATTTACATGCTGCAGCAGGGAAGTTATTGTGGCTCACCTGGCCTTCCTTTTGGATCTATTAAATGCAGTGTAAGGATTCTACATGCTCTTGGGTGGCATTTATCATGCAATGCCCATCAGCCTTAATATATGTGTGCATTAAAACATGGATGATACGACCACCTTGGAGGAATTTAATAATTCAGGGGTGTGAGGTTATTCACTGGATGTGTTCATATTCAAGCTTGTGAGGGCGGGGAATAGGTATGGCCCGGCATGACCGCATTAGCGCTGGGTCTCAGCCCTGGTCTTAGAGTTTCCCTAGCGTGCGCCAAATGACCTTGTTCATGGACTACCACGGACAAGGTGATCTGTTATTAGGTCGTCAGGCACTAACAGGGTTATTCAGAAAGCAGTGAAAAGCAGGAGAATGACTGGAGAATGGAAAATTCTAGGTCAAAATAGCCTATTTGGAAATTGAGATGAATGGGATAATTTTTCTGGTTTGGCTATTTTGACCAAGAATTTTCCATTCTCCAGTCATTCTCCTGCTTTTCACCTCTCTGTGAATAACCCTGGAAGTTTTAGCGACTCGCGCTAAATTTTTCATTTAGTGATGGTGTTTTAGCTCACACCAGGTGATAGGGCCCTTACTTTTATTCAGTGGTATGATTTAGTGGTGAAAATTATTAGTGCCCCCCCCAGTTTTGGCTGCTGAATCTTATGTGCCCCCCCTAAATATTGTTCCTAGAGTCGCCACTGGAGAGCTGGGACAGAGGAAGAAATAGCTGGGAAAGAGGAAGAGACAGCTAGGACAGAGAGCTGGAGACAGGAAGAGATAGCTGGAGATAGAGCTGGAGACAGAGGAAGAGACAGCTGGAACAGAGGAAGAGACAGCTGGGGCAGAGAGCTGAAAACAGCTGGGACAGAGGAAGAGACAGCTGGGACAGAGGGAGCAAATCTATATTAGAAGGCTTTTTTTTTTAATGCTTGCCTAAGTTGCCTTGCTGCTGCTCTGACTACAGCACGTGGAGTGGAGGAGTTCAGAGAGACTTTGCCGTGGCCTCTACTAATGAAGTTCTGGCAGCGTGATCTGAAATCGCTGACCCGGAACTGATGACAGAGGGACACGGCTCTGACCTCTGGTGACTAGGGGATGGAGGAAACGATGTGCACGCAGAGGCAGTGTAACTGTCATCACTGTCAATCTTTGCTTTAATGCCCCGGTGGTTAAAGGATGTCTCAAGGATGTACAGTTGAGTGGCTGTGTTAATGGAGCAGTGCCGTGTTTCAACCAGCTTATGGGTGGCACTCTCCTGGTCCCGGGCCAACCTTTGCACTGAGGAACATTTGAGGGTGGAGCAACCATCTATAGAGCTGCACACAGCAATGCGTCAGCTACATTCCCTTCATGTTCATGCACCTGTAAACATGTAACCTAATGACTTTATTTAGTACATATTTATTTTTCTGTTAATCTGTATATTTGTTTTTGTGTTAATATCTTGCATTTTACTATTTTGTATTTCTGTAACCACTCAATGTTCTTCAACCCAGGACATACTTGAAAACGAGAGAAATCTCAATGTATCCTTCCTGGTAAAATCCTTTATAAATAAATAAATAAATGTTCCCGTGTCTCAGTTTTACTAAATGTAGACACAGGGCATGTGGCTGCTGGGCTGCCTCCTCTCATTGCTGGCAGTGTGTGCCGCATTAATGGGAGTGTCGGGCCAGACAATAGGTGCTGGTACTGAGTACCGGCACGTACTGGCAGAAAAACCCTGATTATAATACAGAAAGCAGCGGCATGACCGCTGCTCACACAGAGGCCAACTGACTCAGTGCAACGTCACCAGACAATTTGAACACTGGCATATGATTGGTTAGGATATACATCTGCAAATATTACATCTCTCTTCTTCTTTTTTTTAAATAAAATAAATAAGAATAATAAAATAAATATATGCAACATGTAAAAATCTCAAAACTAAATGTTAAAATATAACTACATACAAATAACTAAATAAACACACAATTCAAATGAAATCAAATCAAAATAAGCTTTATTGGCAGGACCAAATACATTTTAGCATTGCCAAAGCATATGGGGAGGAGGGGGGTAGTGGGACATATATATGGGGGGGAATGGGCAAGTCCATGGACATTATCAGGGGTAAGGGATAATGTGAAGGGGGATGGGGGCGAGTCCGTGTTGGGGATTTATAAGTCCAGGATCTCTCATGTTCCTCTCAGTCTGTGACATTCTGCGACTTATTGGGCAGATATTTTCACCGCCGGCTCCTCTTCTCCCAGTATGATGTGGAGTTTCCTCGTCTCTTCTATAGAGGTGAAGTCCGGGATGAGAGCGGAGAGTCTCTGGAAGTGAGTTTCCCTCAGTGCTGAGTACTTGGGGCACTGTAGGAGGAAGTGGACCTCATCTTCCAGGGCCTCCTGGTCACAATGCTGGCACAGTCTATTCTCCCTGGGCTTGTAGGTCTGTCTATGCCGCCCTGATTCAATTTCCAGGCTGTGGGCGCTCAGTCTGTACCGGCTCAGGATCTGTCTGTCCTTGGGGTCTTGTAGTACCTCCAGGTAGGGGGCCAGTTTGTATTCCCTCTGTAAGGATTGGTAAATGGTGAGTTTCTTGGAGTTTGCTATATCATGTCTCCATTCTCTGATATAGTTTTCCCTGGAATCGTTAATTAGGGCCTTTATTTGATATTTTGTCAGGTTGCCTTCATGGGAGCTTTGGATGATCAGGGTGGATATGAGTTGTTGCAGCCCACATGGTTTTGGATGGTCCGTGTTGGCCAGTAGGGCTTTATGGTGGTATGAGTTGAGGCTGCTGATGTTTAGATGGTCCCAGTATGATAGCGCCCTCTTCTGTACTGCAAGAAGTAAGGGGAGTCTGCCCAGCTCGGCCCGGCAAGCATTGTTAGAGGTGCTCCGATGGACTTGGAGGAGGTGCTTGCAGAATTCCAGATGGAATATTTCTGTTGGGCTGGTGTCCCATTTGGGTTGGTCAGGGTAGGTGATGGGGCCCCATACTTCACTGCCATAAAGGAGGATTGGAGTGATGACGCTATCAAAGATTTTAAGCCAGACTCTTACAGGCGGTTTTAGTTTGTAGAGGTTTCTCCTGATGGCATAGAAGGTTCTACGCGCCTTGTCTCTTAGGGCCTCTATGGCTGATTTGAAACTTCCCGATCGGTTTGTTTCTAGGCCGAGGTATGTGTAGCTGTTGGCTTCATCAAGAGTGCAGTTATTAAGTGTGAAACAGGAACTCTTGGTTTTTGCGTTCTTCCTTTGGAAAACCATGACCTTTGTTTTCTTTTGGTTGATGGGTAGTGCCCATGCCGCACTGTATTTTTCCAGCACTTCCAGGCTGTCTTGTAGACCTCTCTCTGTTGGTGACAGTAATAGGAGGTCATCTGCATACAACAGGAACTTCACCTCGGTGTCATGTAGAGTTAGTCCTGGTACTGAGGAGGATTCTAGAGCTTCAGCCAGTCCATTGATGTAGATGTTAAAGAGGGTTGGACTTAGGCTGCAGCCTTGTCTGACTCCACGAGCCTGCCGGAAGTACTCTGTTCTCTTCCCATTCACCTTTATGCTGCAGAAGTTCTCATTATATCAGCTCTTGATGACGTCATATGTTTTCCCTCCTATTCCACTCTCCAGTAGTTTGAGGAAAAGGCCTGGGTGCCACACTGAGTCAAAGGCCTTCTTAAAGTCCACAAAGCAAGCAAATATTTTCCCATGTTTTGTATTGTGGACATGGTCCTTGATGAGACTGTGCAGGGTGTAGATGTGATCTGTAGTGCGATGGTTTGGCATGAACCCTGCTTGGCTTCTGTTGAGGACGTTATGCTGTGTCAGGAAGCTGAGGATTCTTTTGTTCTGGATGCTATTGAACAGTTTTCCCAGTGTGCTGCTGACACATATCCCTCTGTAGTTGGCTGGATCATATTGGTCTCCACTCTTATGGATGGGTGTTATGAGGCCTTGGTTCCATACTTGAGGGTAGAATCCAACGCTCAGGACCATGTTCAATTCAAACTAGGCAAAATGAGTCCATCAATGCAGCAAGTAGCTGTCCTTATACACCCATGCATGGTCACAGGTCCAGGATATCTCTTGGCTTTATCTGCCATCCATACCTGGTTTTGTAGGGAGAGGTTGTGGAAGAGAAAGAGTGGTGAGCTAGTAGGGTGGATGGTTTTTCTCTGTCATCAGGTAGACTCATAGGGCCATATTACAAAGTTAGTGCTAACTTAACCAGAGCTGTTGTAAACTTACCAGAGCCATTATAGCCTATGGAGGTTTTAAGTTTACAACAGCTCTGGTTAAGTTAGCACCAACATTGTAATACTGCCCTATGGAGGTTTTAAGTTTACAACAGTACTGGTTAAGTTAGCACCAACATTGTAATACTGCCCATAATGTCCTCAGATGGTGCGCAGTGCAATGTTCGCGTATCTGGGCTGATGTTCTCTGGTATGAAGTCTGCATTTTCATTGGCACTGTGTGACTCTTTTGTGTCTAGGAGGTGATGCCTGTTGTGACGATATTCTAGCCCATCACTGGTGCGCACATGGTAGGATCTGTTGGTATCAGCTGCTTTGGTTATTTACTGTTGGGCGACACTGACCATGTTCCTGTACACAAACTGTATGCCCTTCAGAGAGTTGTGATAATGGTCTAGCTGACCTGTTGTATTAGCTCCTCTGAAGATGCTGATTATGTAGTCTTCTGGTTATGACTTCCTTGAGATTGACGGTTTTGGGCAGAAGCTGTTGGTTGCTAGATGGAAGCTTGGATCTTGGGCGGCGACTCATAAGCAATTGTGTTGACGACTTGCAATTTTCAATAGGGCTGTTGCTATATTCCAGGATAGTGAGTTATGGATCTTTCTGGTCCACTCTGGCCTTTTCCATTAGTGATTTAAATATCTGTACGGTTCTCTCAGCTAGTCCATTGCTTTGTGGATAGTAAGGACTTTAACCCCTTAAGGGCCGCTGACGTACCCTGTACGTCTTGTCCTCGGGTCTCCCTTAGACCCGCGGACGTACAGGGTACGTCAGCGGCGCCTAATCCCCCTCCCGCCCGATACTCACCTCCCTCGCCGGATCCCACGGCGATCTGGCAGGGAGGAAGCCTGCCCATGTGATTTACATGGGCAGGCGAGGCTGATGACGTCGCCACGCTGCGTGGTGACGTCATCAGCAGGCGTCCCCATGCATTTCAATGGAGGGGGGCTCCTTCGGAGCCCTCTATCTCCCCAACCATTGAAGCTAGGGAGATTCCGTTTGCACCGCTGGAGAGGGGAGAGCCTACCCTTTCCAGCGGTGTATGGCATTAACCGTTTTGGCACCATTTGGCGCCAAAACGCGATTCAAACCTGGAGGGGGGCTGACATCTTGGATGTCAGCCAAGCCTCCAGGTCCCCCCCACCCACTGACAACCTCACCATATGTGTGAGGATGTCAGTGGGCCAGTTAACCATCTAGCTGCCATGTAGAGATAAGGGGATCCTAAGGATCCCTTTATCTCCCGATCCATGGCAGCTAGATGGTCATATTTGCCATCATTTGAAAGGCCTGATTATGGCCTTTCAAATAATACCAAACATGACCAGGTTTGGTTTTAAAAAAAATAATTAAAAAAATTAAATAAAAAAATAAATAAAATTAAATAAAATAAAAAAATGTTTTTTTTTTTTAAAGTTTTTTTTGTCTGGGGGGGTTTAATTAAATAGGACCTAGGCTGTCATCTAAAAATAATTAGCACAAAATGGTCAGAATGAGCGCAGCGCACATAGGTGAACTGTCTCAGTAGTGAAGGGGTTAAAAAGCAAACGCATGTAAAAATTGGGTATTTCTAGTTTCGGGACAAAATTTTGAACCTATTTAGCCGGGGTCGTTTTGGGTGGTTGTAGATTTTGGGGATTAAATTACAAAAAAGTGTGTTTTTACCATTTTTTTCCTCATATTTCATATTTTTTTTTTATAGTAAATCATTCGATATGATGGAAATAATGGTATTTCTATAAAGTCCATTTAATGGCGGGAAAAAGGGTGTATAATATGTGTGGGTTGAATAAACGAGTAAGAGGAAAATTTGACCTAAACACTAACAGCGCAGAAATGTAAAAACAGCAGCGGTCACTAAAAGACGGATTTGTGTAAAACCGCCCGGTCACTAAGGGGTTAAGTGATGGGAGAAAAAGCCCAAGCATTGAAGAAAGCCTTAAATTCACTAAATATATACTGCGGGCAATTGTCAGAGATGACAGTCTGTGGGATATCATACCTTGCAAAGGCAGCCTTTAACTTGTGTATTACAGCAGCGGATGTAGTGCTGTTAGTGGCTCAGTAGCCACTATTTGCTATGTTCTTTCAGGTACTCTGTGGCTGATCGTGAGCTCTCTGAGTTGGTCTGAGTTGGATGGACAGATGCATATAGAACATCTACTGACTATTTCTTCAATTTCCTTTGCCATACCAGGCTAAAACAATATATCATATGCTCTTTGCTTGCACTTGCACTGACCAGGAGGCTGTCATGTATACGTGAGAGCATTTCTGGACGAAGGCTTGAGGGAACCACAACTTTCTCACTTTTAAATATTATGACATGAAAAAATGAGAGTTCATCTCAGTGATTCCAGAATTCCAAGAAGCTTTGGGAGCATTTATTTATCTCTTCAGGCCAGACTTTCTGTATAGTGTCTTTTAGTATACTAACTTGAAACCAAGAGAAATCTCAATGTATCCTTCCTGGTAAAATACTTTATAGATAAATAAATTTGGAACTGTGGGCCCCTTTCAGTCTAAACTTTGATTTCTTGTAGCTTTGGTTCGCTGACAGGAAGACTGCTATATTCAGTTGCACTTGTATGTCCATACCTTCACTGAGGCTCAGGTCTTGGTCAGGTACTGACTTTCTGGACAGAGTGTCTGCAACTGGAATGTCTTTGCCTGGATGTTGAATGATGGTGAATTTATACTTCTGAATCATTCTTTGTAGCCTTGGAGGACTAGGTGCCTGATTTGTGCATAATGGACTCTAAAGGGGTTCTTCAAAAAGCACCAAAATGTCACCGACATTTAGGTGCTCTCTCATTCCCCGCACTTCAGGAATCAAATTCTCCGACCCTGAAGTGAATTCAGCATTCACCTCAGGGTCCCGAGTGCAGGGGATGGATCTGAAAATCTGTTGAAAAATCACCAAAAACCCCGCCGATAAGCCGTCTGTATGATCCAAAACATTGAATTGATATGAATTGCTGTAGAACATTCCTGACATTCCACCACAAACCCGCCAAACGCATTCAAAAAAGCCTATGATCCACTGAACACAACGCCGACCAACTGTCAGAAAAAGCCGACAAGCCGACAAACAGGGTAAAAAAAAATAATTAACAAAACAATTGAAAGTTTCAAATTTGAAACGCTGTTTGCAAAAAATGACTGGACAAAAATGACTGGAATTAGCATATAAGGTCCTATGAACAATAATGAAAAAGTATGTTAAAGAAAAAAACCACTATTTAAAGAAACCTGGAAAAAATATTTTTGCTGAAAAAAATTCAGAAAAATGCCTAAAAATTCCCCCCCCCAAAAAAAATAAAGAGACCTTTTGCTGCAAATTACAAGAATAAGGCTGGGGTCAGACGAACGCATTGCGAACGTGTGTTGAGCTGCACTTTATTATGGCCGTAGTAGCCACAAATGACGTCCAATGACGGTCAATATATGAAGTATGGCCACATGAAAGTTCGGCCGCGCAACGCAAGCGGCAAACAAACGCATTTTTTCAAGAACGTGGAACCGCTAGTACTGACGCACAGAGTGCGCTGCATTGGCATAGCATCGTGTGTGGATGATTAGGAGACGTCAGACGCTGCACATGTCCGACCAACATCACGTCCATTTGTTTTTGATACCTCCGTAAAAAAATAAGGCCGAAATTGCGCATCGTATGACCGCTATCGCGTCTTCCGTGAAAAAATGCGTTCATCTGACCCTAACCTAAACAGTTTAATAGACATTGTATAAAAATGGGAATATTTTTAATATTGAAATCTATGGGATTTGCGTGATTAAAAGTGCCGAATGAAACCACCGAACATCAGGGCATTTCAGTTACATTTCTCTGCTGTTGGGTGTGCTCTGAATAAGTTAACCATTGCTGCTCTATGGGAATTTCATTTCTGCCATACATCATCCGTATTTCGCAGGCATTTCGCCAATATTTGGCGAATTTCCAGGTTTTGAATAGCCGAATGGCCCTGAAATTGTACCGTACGGGGAAATTCACCATTCGATGCAATTTCAGGGCCAGTTCGGCTCTCTCTGAATAATCCCTTATGTGGTTACACAATTTAGCATTTAAACACAATGAAAATAATATATGCTTATATCACCATTCAACAAGATAAGTCTCTTCCCTTGGGAGAAAAAAAGTTCTGTGAACCTTTCATCCAAGAAATTATTATGTAAAGAATAAAATAATAAAAAGGTAGCAAATTTACATGATTTTATTATTTTAACTATCATAGAATAGCAATTTTCATGCAAATACATTTTGTGTGATTCAATGTAAATCTGGTTAATTTCCTCTCGTATTCATATTTCAGAAGAAAGATCAGAAGTGATGGCAAAATGTAGAACTGGAATGTCACAACCTTTTCCAAGTGGCTACTTCTTTAAAGGTGTTTGGCATTCGTTATTGTGCAACCTTTCTTCATATGAACCATTGTCTCAAATCAGTATGTGCCTCTCTGGGAAACTGATTTACCTAATGGGAGATTCAACCCTCCGTCAGTGGATAGAATATTTCCCGAAGATACTGAAAAGTAAGCGTGTACACTACTTAAATATGCTCTGAGTTTAGTCTTTGGTTTAGCTCAGAGAATCAGTAAGGTACTAAAACAATTGATATTAGTAAAATGAAATTAAGTTCTTGCATTGATTAACCTGTTAACGCCGCCGGTCGTGCTTTTGACGTGGGTTGGCCTGTACCCTGAGGTGTGGCATATCATGCTCCACGGCTCTCTGGCCCGCCTCCCTTGAACTCAGGCAGCCCTCCCCTGCAGCCGATTACAGCAACTAGCTGCCAGCAAGGGGGGTGGGCCAGAAGAGTTGCCGGAGAGCTGCAGGGCATGCCCTGTAGTGTTCAGGCCCGCCTGCCTCCCTGCATTGGCCTGGCGTTTAGGGGTTAGGATTGTAATATGGTGAACACCAAGAGAGCTTACTTGATTCACTTTGTTAGAAGAAAGGTTTCCTTTCCCGCTCTCGTTTTCTTCCTCTTATTCTCAACCAGGTTCTTCATTTCAATTCTTTTTTCTTATCCCTCCCCTCACTCTTTCTCCGTACTTTATCTTCTTTTCTGTTCTCCCTTTCTTTCACCCACACTCTCTCTATATATCTAACTCTATTCCTACCCTGCTCACTCCAAACTAGTCCAGGGACTGTAAAGTGCAGCCAAACAGGCCAGGTCCAGGTGCAGAAGAATGTTGCGTCAATATGGCAAGACATTCATTTTGATAAAAATTCCAGATTCACTCTGCAGGAGCCTGTAGCAATGCTTTCCAACATCTCATCTTGAAGCATCATGTAGAGAAAGGGAGGTTGGCTAAATCATTTCATGTTTTTGGTGTCAGCGTTCCTTTAAGGATGCACTCTGTTACTATGACAAAGCATCTCAGTACTTAATTAACACCTTGAGATTGAGTGGTTGTCTTGTCCTATGCGGTTGTGATATACGTTTCTTTATCCATCTACTTCATATACAGTGTCCCTTATCATTCTTGATATAGTATAAAGTTTTGTAAATTCTTTTGTTTCTGCACTGGAAATTTTTCAATATCAAACTTTCATGAATACCATAGTTACTAGATGGTACTGTTTACCGGCTGGGTGGAGTAGAGGTAACATCACTGCTCTGCGTGGAGAGAGCCTGTGGAGACATGGGTTTGATCCCAGCAAGAGCACCTCTCCAGTAAGTGCCCTTGGGCAAGACACCTAATGGTACATACTCGCCACCCAGGACATACTTGAAAACGAGAGAAATCTCAATGTATCCTTCCTGGTAAAATCCTTTCTAAAAAAAAAGCCTCATATGAGGAACAACGTTTAGTCAGGTAAGAATTGAGACTAACTGCATTTCGCAGCATACATCGTCCAAACTATGTAAGGTATTTAAAATTACCCATTATTTCTCACAAACATTTGCCTCTCTCATTGCTTCTGATGAAGCAGTATACTAAATGGCAAATCTCACAGAGCTACAGTGGCAAGAAAAAGTATGTGAACCCTTTGGAATTAAATGGAGTTTTGCATGAATTGGTCATAAAATGTGCTCTGATCTTCCTCTAAGTCACAACAATTTGAAAAACACAGTCTGCTTAAAATAATACAACACAAACATTAAATGTTTTCATGTTTTTATTGAACAGAACATGTAAACATTCACAGTGCAGGGTGGGAAAAGTTTGTGAACCTTTGGACTTAATAACTGGTTGACCCTCCTTTGGCAGCAATAACCTCAACCAAACGTTTCCTGTAGTTGCAGATCAGACCTGCACAACGATCTGGAGTAATTTTGGACCACTCCTCTTCACAAAACTGTTTCAGTGTAGCAATATTCTTGGGATGTCTGGTGAGAATCGCTCTCTTAAGGTCATGCAACAGCATTTCAATCGGGTTGAGGTCAGGACTCTGACTGGGCCACTCCAGAAGGCGCATTTTGTTTTGTTGAAGCCATTCTTTTGTTGAATTACTTGTATGCTTTGGGTCATTGTCCTTTTGCATCACCCATCCTCTGCGGAGCTTCAGTTGGCGGACAGATGGTCTTACATTTTCCTTCAAAATGTCTTGATATACTCTGGAACTCATTATTCCATCAATGACAACAATCTATCCAGGCCCTGAGGTAGCAAAGCCGCCCCAAACCATGATGCTCCCTCTGCCATGTTTTACAGTGGAGATGAGGTTTTGATGTTGGTGTGCTGTGCCTTTTTTTCTCCACACATAGTGTTGTGTGTTTTTTCCAAACAACTCAATTTTGGTTTCATCTGTCCACAGAATATTTTGCCAGTAGTGCTGTGGAACATCCAGGTGCTCTTTTGCAAACTTCAAACGTGCTGCAATATTCTTTTTGGACAGCAATGGCTTCCTCCGTGGTGTCCTCCCATGTACTCCATTCTTGTTTAATGTTTTCCTTATCGTAGATGTGTCAACAAAAATGTTAGCATGTGCTAGAGATTTCTGTAAGTCTTTAGCTGACACTCTAGGATTCTTCTTTACCTCATTAAGCATTCTGCGCTGTGCTCTTGCAGTCATCTTTACAGGACGACCATGCCTAGGGAGAGTAGCAACAGTGCTGAACTTTCTCCATTTGTAGACAGTCTGTCTTACAGTGGACACATGAACATCAAGGCTTTTGGAGATACTTTTGTAACCCTTTACAGCTTCCTGCAAGTCAACAATTCTTGATCGTAGGTCTTCTGAGAGCTCTTTTCTGCGAGGCATGGTTCACATCAGGCAGTGCTTCTTGAAACCAGTAAACCCAAAACTGGTGTGTGCTTTTAAAGGGCAGGACAGCTTTCAGCAACACATCCAATAATATCACCCTGATTGGACTCAAGGTTGGCTCACTCCTGGCTCCAATTAGCTCTTGGAGAAGTCATTAGGCTAAGGGTTCTCATACTTTTTCCACCCTGCACTGTGAATGTTTACATGTTATTGTTACCGGAATCCACTTGGTTCACTCGGGACAAGGCCGGACCGGACACGAGCAAGAATTGTCTGAACACGAGTCTCTTCAGGAAAGGCAAACTTTTATTGTGACGTCACAGAATGCTCAGACAGGATTGAATCGCAAAGACTGAGCATCGATTATACAGTGTCCTGAGGTTTTATACCTCAAATACATAATTAGGTACATCCCAATTAGTCCACCTCCCGGTGACACTATCCCACCCCACGTGGGTTAGTCCCTCCCTTAGTCTAATACAAAAGACATTTCATTAATTGGCCGTAAATTGGCAAACTTTGTGTTAGTAACAATAAATCATGATTAGTTACTCTTACTGTTCCAGGCTGTGCCTGGTTCCCTAGCGCCTTCAATTATTTGTTACAAATGGCACCTGGTCTGATCTCTATACTCCTTTGTATTTCTGCGGGCCCCAACGACCTTGATGTATCTTTCTCTGTGCCTGGAACAGCAGAGATCTTTCTCAGCGCTTTAATTGTTTTTCTGCTAATCTCAGCACATTCCTAAATTTCTATGTATGCCTGATTCTAGTTTCAACTAAAAACTACCTAATTATTTTCAAGTGAACCAATATTCTGAACAAGATGGTCGCCTGGCTTACAATGGCGGCCATCTTCCAGCCTATTTCCACTACATTATGTTCAAAAAACACATGAAAACATATAATGTTTGTGTTATATTATTTTAAGCAGACTGTGTTTTTCAGATTGTTGTGACTTAGATGAAGATCAGAGCACATTTTATGACCAATTCATGCAAAAACTCCACGTAATCCCAAAGGGTTCACATACTTTTTCTTGCCACTGTATAGCTATGTTACAGTTTATTTTGTCTTAGTAAAATAAAGAAACGTTATATACACTGCTGCTTTTATTATTTGGTTATAACAGTACACACCTACTTTATTAGTTACAGTACACTTCTACATTTCATACTTCAAAACTGACTTGGTTATAAATCATCCTTCCAATGCAAACCTGGCGCAGTTACTGAATTATACATTTAATGAATTTAACAAATGCTGCAAAATGTTATTGGTAAATATTGTTATATGTGTGCTGTCTTTTTAAAAGATTAAATGACCTGCAAACATTTATTTCAATGCATTACAGAAATAATTTCTATTTTATCTACTAATATATACATATATTTGATATTCTTTGTATCATAGTACATTCCAAAAAGTAATCTGTAGTGATTGAGTGCTGATCAATATAGTTTCATTTGTCTTTTTAGACTTAAAGTTCTTTGATCTTCACGGAAGTGGCTGGCACAAGCGATACTTAGCCCTTGACATGGATAATAATATCCTTATTCAGTGGAAGAGACATGGACACCCATTTGTGACTAACAGCTTTTACAACATCAAGGAGTATTCTACCACCACAAATGAGATTGATCAACTTTCTGGTGATCCCTACACAATCATCGTAATTACTCTTGGACAACATTTCAGAGCTTTTCCTCTGACTTTATTCATCAGAAGAGTTCTTAATATAAAGAAAGCTGTTGAACGCATTTTAATAAGAAGCCCTGACACCAAGATTATTATAAAGTCAGAAAATACTAGGGAAATAAGTGCAGAACCCGAACGATTTAGTGATTTTCATGGTTATATTCAATATAACTTAGTCAAGGACATCTTTAAAGGACTCAACATTGGAATAGTTGATGCTTGGGACATGACTATAGCCTCTGGTTCAGACAAGGCTCATCCATCTGAAACTATCATTCGTAATGAAATCAATATGTTCTTGGCATACATATGTTAAAGCATGCATTACAAACTAAACTAAACTAACTGCTATTTACTCATTAATTTTCCCAGAAAATATTTATCTCGCTTTTCTGTAATTGTAGACTTCAGGGTAAGACCAGCCTTTAGGGTGTGAGATTTGTGTAGTCGCACATGAGCCCCTGGCGACCTGCACAGCTCACAAGTTGAGTCTGTGAGACAAAGTGGTTGCAATCCAGCTGGATGGAGTAGAGGTAACATCACTGCTCAATAACCATGAAGACACATGTTCGATTCCTGGCCAGAGCACATCTCCAGTAAGTGTCCTTGGGTAAGATGCTTACCGGTACATACTTGCCTACCCAGGACATTCTTAAAAATGATAGAAATCTCAATGTATCCTTCCTGGTAAAATACAATCTAACCCCCCCCCCCTCTTCCCCTCTGTATCCCACCCTGCAAACAAAAAGTTGTGCACTGTGTAATCTTAGTACACTTGCTGAAATCTCAATCTGAACAATTCCACTAACATAAAATGCACACTTTGCTTAAAGTAAAATCCGCTATTAGACGTATTTTCATTGTCCGCACTATAAAAGCCGCATTTTTAATTTAAAGATGCATCTCGCATGCGCGACTTTGTTTTTACTAAATTGTGCTTTGCAGGGGGTCTATCACATGCATTACGGATTGAGGATGGCGGTGCTCTCAGGCGCACTGATGAGCATATCGTTGGTATTGTCTGCTGGAATGTGAGATCCTTGCAAAGTCACAAACGTTTGTTGGCTCTATTCCCAAGTGAACGCTAACTGTAGTGTTCTGATGAGTAACTGTTAACGCTAGGATAGGTGACTTTGAAACATCCCTAACATTAAACCCGTGAAAAATCTGTTAGCGCATTGGTGATTGCGCTAGTTTGCGCATGCTTACTGTACTTTGTGCACCCTATACGTAACATGGGGAGTGCAATCAGTAATTAGTGTTAGAATAAGGAAGTTATTACAAAGTCCTAATGCTAATTACCGCAGCGGTGTGCAAACACAATTTTTAACTACACCTAAAAGCTGGAGGTAACTGAGTCTGCTTTTACGAAATCTTTTAGCACTACCTAAAACCCCACCAATAAATCCGATACTCACCTCTCATTCCACGTTGAGACTGGTGGCCCGATCCACTGCTTCTTGTCGCTGGGAGAAGAGTGAGACCGCACAGGGCTTGCATCCCGGCAGTGCAACCCTCCATGGAGTCCTACGGACTCCAGGAGGTCATAACTGTTGTGGTGCAGAAGCGGCAAGGGTAGCGCTGTGTTTCAGTGCAAGGTGCTGAAGTAGCATCTGCCCCTGAATTTATCGCTAAAATGGGACACCACAGGGAAACTTGCAGGTGCAGGTTTTCCCCAATAGCGTCACATTTTAGCAATAGGTAGGGAAGAGGGCCCTGAATGTTTGCAGTAAAGAGTTTTTTCCAGCAGGCTCAGCGCAAAGTCTGCATTCGCAAACTTCTGTACTTATAATGGGTGAGATGTTGCAGATTGATAGATAAATACAGTAGGTAGATAGAGGCACAGATATTAGTTATGGATAGATAGATAGATGCAAAGATAGTTGGATGGATGGATAGATAGATAGATCATGGGATTTGGAAAGTTAATGCTGGGATTATTATTATTATTATTCTTTATTTATAAAGCGCCAGCATATTCCGCAGCGCTGTACAATAAGCACAGTATAGACAGGGTTACAATACATTGAACAACATTTGACAAACAGTACAGGAGGAGATGAGGGCCCTATTCCCGTAGGAACTCACAATCTGGGAGGGTTGGGGTTGGAAACAGGAGGAGAGGACTGTAAGGTGAGAGTGATTGATGGTTGCGTCAGTGAGTTGGGTGGTAGGCTTCCCTAAATAGGAACATTTTAAGGGAGCGTTTGAAGGAAGAGAAGTTAGGGAAAGTCTGACAGTACGAGGGAGAGCGTTCCAGAGAGTGGGGGCTCCGCGTGAGAAATCCTGCAGTCTATCATGGGAAGAGGTGATGCGGTGAGAAGCTAGGCGCAGGTCACTGTTTGACCTTAGGGAGCGGGCTGGGGTGTATTTGGTGATTAGTGAGGACAGGTAGTGGGGAGCTGAGTTAGTGAGGGTTTTGTAGGTAAGGATAAGGATTTTGAACTTAATTCTGCAGTGGATGGGGAGCCAGTGAAGGGACTCGCAGAGGGGAGCGGCAGAGACAGAGCGGCGGGTGAGGTGAATTAGTCTGGCGGAGGCGTTCAGGATGGATTGTAGGGGGGAGAGGCGGGACAGAGGGAGGCCAGATAAGAGATTATTGCAATAGTCGAGTCGGGAGATTACCAGGGCGTGTATGAGTTGTTTTGTGGCGACAGCGGTAAGAAATGGCCGAATTCTGGAAATATTACGCAGTTGGTATCGGCAGGAGGAGGAAAGAGACTAGTGGGATAGCACTTCATGGCTGGTTAGAATAGACATGATCAGTGCTTTATTTTGGAAAAATAGGTGGGGTAGTCTCACGCCCAGGGAAAACCTGTGATTATTATGGCTGTTTTTCATGTCCTAAAAAATACTCCTTTATTAACCCTTTAAGGACAGGGGCAATTTTAGAAGTTCGGAACACTTCTAAAAGTAGAATTTCAGTTATTCGCCTGGTAACCATAATTTACCTCTTTCATATTAAGTGCACCCAGGGGCGTACCTCACGATACTGCCAAGATGCCCGCTGTCATTCTTACTTTGTGGAGTGCAGGCAGCAGATAATGTGGCGATTCTAGGAGCAATACAATCCTTTTGGATGCAGGGCAAGGGGGCAACGACAGACTGCGACAAGGACACAGGCGCAGAAATTTATGCAAAACAGTCTGTTTAAAGGCAAATAAATGCATTTACACACACACACACACGTTCACATACATAACCATATAACCTACATATATCCTGAGCGTATGTAGCAATAAAGCTCACAGTAATGTGCGCTGCGTATGAGCATATCCCAGACCTCCACAGCAATAAAACTCAAAGTAATGTGCTGTGTGTATGAGCATATCACAGAATCCACTGCAATAAAACTCACAATAATGTGCAGTGTGTATGAGCATAACACAGAGCTCCAAAGTGATAAAACTCCCAGTAATGTGTGGTGTGTGTGTGCGCGGCGAGTGTTATGTACCGCGCTACGGACCGCAGGCGCCCGGCAGCGTCATCCTCGCTGCTCGCTGGCCGGGCGCCAAGTAATGAAAGTAGTCCAGGCGGCCACGTGAGATGCTGGGGGGCGGAGCCAGGCGTGATGACGCAGACCCGCCGGGTTTAAAGCCACAGGCAATGCATTCACACATTGCCCTATCGTGGTTTAACATCCCTTAGAGCTGCTCCTGTTTATATTGTTTTTTCTTGGTATTCTGACCCGTGGTAACGGCTTACGATATTCTCTGGCGTACTGACCCCTGGCAACGGCTTACGATATTCTCTGGCATACTGACCCCTGGCAACGGCTTACGATATTCTCTGGCGTACTGACCCCTGGCAACGGCTTACGATATTCTCTGGCATTTCTGATTTGGCTATATGGTCTCACGTTTGGCTTCTTCAGTGTCAGTCTAGGGATATATATATATATATATAGACCGACTATTATAAGGATCGGAGGGCAAGGATAGGTGCTGCTTACAAGGATCACATTATCCTCCTGGTGGGGATTCGTAACATTACGATAGGACCATGGATCCTGTAGACCTATCAGCCCAATTAGCCAAGATCTCTGCAAGGCAAGAGGAACAGGATCATAGAATGGATCAAATCACTCAGGCCTTGCATGCTCAGTTAAACCAGCCAGGAAGAGCACCGGCCTGGCCGCCTCTGCCAGTTCCTGAGGGTGCTGTATCCACTGCTGTTTTACTGCCTAATCACTACGTTCATATGACAGCACCGATGCGCTTTGACGGTACCCCTGGTGCTTGTCGTGGGTTTTTGATTCATGTGGGGATTCATTTTGACCTCAACCTGGGTATGTGTCCGTCTGATAAGTCTAAAGTGGGGTTTCTGATTAACCATCTCTCTGATAAAGCTCTGGAATGGGCCACCCCTCTATGGGAGAATAAGAAACTGATTGTATATGATTATGAGATGTTTGTGTCAGAGCTACGCCATACATTCAATCCCACTCGTAGATCTCTTCCGAATCAGACAAGGCAACAGGAAGGTGTCTGATTATGCCATCGAATTTAAAACACTCGCTTCTGAGGTTACATGGACCAACGAAGCTCTTGTCTTGGCCTTCACAGAGGGCCTGTCTAACTCCCTCATGCACGAACTCGCACCCATGAAATTACCTGATGTGTTGGAAGAGTTAATTGATTTTTGTATTGCCCTTGATGACCAGATTCATGACAGACGGGGTCCCAGAGAAAGGGTTCGCAGGGTACTGCCACCTCTTCCTAATATTGCTCCTCATGTTCCCGTGCCACCCGCAGCCGAATCCCATCTTCCTGAACCCATGCAAATTGGTAACACTGGTATATCCCAGGAGGAGAGAGAATACCGCAAAAGAGAGGTGTTATGCTTTTACTGTGCTGGCAGGGGGCATTTCCAGAATCAATGTACCAGGAGACCTAGAGGTTTAAGGGTTTTGGGAAATGAGACAGCCTAAGTTCTTCTAGGTGACAAACCTTGGGCTTGACTGATGTGTCTCCTATAATGAAAAATAAAACGCAAATGGTAGTGTCTATCTCTCTCTCCTGGGAAATGGCCTTGATTCATACCCTTGCATTTCTTGACTCTGGGGCAGCAGGGAATTTCATTGATCAGGTGTTTGCTCCTACCCATGCTATCCCTTTGCTTGAGAGAGATACGCCATTATTTGTAGAGGCCATTGACGGAAGGCCTCTTTCCCAACCCAGGGTGACACATGACACTGCAGTTCTATGTCTTACTACAGGGGTTCTCCATCATGACCAGATAACATTTCAGGTTATAGAGTCACCCTTGTGTCCCGTGGTGTTGGGTTTCCCATGGTTGGTGCAATACAATCCTTCCCTCGATTGGAAACACGGTGAGATTAAGGCATGGAATGCTCGATGTTGGTTACAGTGTTTAAAGACCACTATAGGGAGCCTTAATTTGCCAATGTCACGGAGCTGACATCGGGCTCGCCTCAGCGAGCCACAAGGAACTGACTCTGCTCCAATTTTAAAGATCAATTTTACTTTTCCCTCGGTTTTGCTTTTCAGATTGTATGGACAATTTTATCTTATTACTATGTGATTTTATTGAAGTGTGGTGTATTTTACAATGTATCCTTATTGTATGAATGTAGTTTCAAATGAAGAAAACTGTATGTATGTGTTTTTCCCCAGTCACCATTTTGCCCAGCCCAGCATGGGTCCAAAGGACAAAGGACCTCATGGCCCCAAGATGGAGGATACAGCAAAACAGATGATTGGAGGCTTTTCCAAGACCTCATCTGCCTAATCCCCTGGACAATGAGGGAGCCTGAAAGGGACCTGATAGGGAACAGGAGGCTAGGAAAGGAGCCAATCAGTGCTGGTTGTGTGGGTGGGGAAGTTGGTAATCTGTGTGTGTGAAGTTGTATAAATGACCCAGTTGAAACCCCTAAATAAAGCAATTCACTGTTTTAAGACATACAGCTCGTCTGGTGTTTTAGTTCAGAGCAAATCACATCCACCACGGAAGACACTCAGCGGTCTTCTGAAATGCTACCTAACCCAGAAGAGGAACATCAAATCGACCCCAGACGGCACCATTTGCTAACAGTGATCCCTAACAACACCAAAGCCATTCCCAACACCCAGGACCAGCGGATCAGGCTGCTCGGGACGCCGAGTGCCGAGCCACTCGGTAGTCGGGCTGATCCACAGCAGGGGCATCTGGAGAGCAGGACAGTCAACGGACGACCATCCCGTCACAGCCAATAGCTCCTCCTTTATCCACAGAAGTACCTGAATGGTACCAGGATCTGAGGGAAGGTTTTCGAGAAACGGAATTGTGATATATTACCTCCTCATAGACCATATGACTGTGCCATCGATTTGCTTCCAATTACCATGCCACCCAGAGGTCATGTCTATCCTCTGTCTCAAAGAGAGAATGAGATTATGGAGGAGTACATAAAGGAGAATCTGGCTAAGGGCTTTATAAGGTGTTCTTCCTCCCCGGCCGGGGCGGGTTTCTTCTTTGTATCCAAAAAAGAGGGAGACCTACGGCCTTGTATAGACTACCGGGGGTTGAATTGCATCACCATTCGAAATGTATATCCTATATCACTCATTTCCGAACTGTTTGACAGGTTACAAGGTGCCACAGTGTACTCCAAGTTGGATCTCAGAGGTGCATACAAGTTGGTTAGGGTAAAGGAACATCATGAGTGGAAGACTGCCTTTAATACCCGCAGTGGGCACTACGAGTATCTAGTGATGCCTTTTGGGCTATGTAACACTCCGGCGGTATTTCAGGATCTCATTAACGATGTACTCTGAGACGTCTTGCAGATTTTTGTCATTGTTTATTTAGATGACATTTTGATTTATTCACCTGATATTGAAACCAATCATGATCATGTTCGGTCTGTGCTAAAGAGATTCTTAGACAATGGCTTGTATTGCAAACTCAAAAAATTTATGTTTGATTTAAATAAGGTACATTTCCTGGGTTACATCATTACCCCTGAAGGTTTTCAGATGGACCCATCCAAACTGTCCTCGATCTTGGATTGGCCATTACCTCAAGGCTTGAAAGCCATTCAGAGGTTCTTAGGTTTCACCAATTACTACAGATGGTTCATAAAAAATTTCTGCTCCTTGGTGGCTCCGTTAACTGCCATGACCAAGAAAGGTATACATAATCAGAAATGGTCCCCAGGTGCAAGACAAGCTTTTCAAACACTGAAAACCGCGTTTACTTCTGCTCCGGTTCTGAGACATCCAGACCTTCGATTACCATTCCAGTTAGAGGTCGATGCTTCTGAGATAGGAATAGGAGCTATTCTATCTCAAAGCGAAGCACCAGATAAACCGTTACAACCCTGTGGGTTCTTTTCTCGTAAAATGTCTCCAGCTGAAATGAACTATGATATAGGGAATCGAGAGTTGTTGGCGGTTGTGTCCGCCTTATCCGAATGGAGACACCTGCTTGAAGGGTCGTCCATACCCGTCGTGATAATGACAGATCATAAAAATCTTACGTATATAGGGGATGCAAAAAGATTAAATGCCAGACAGGCCAGGTGGTCGTTGTTCCTGTCCAGTTTCAATTTCCTCTTGACATATCGACCTGGTTCAAAGAACATCAAGGCAGATGCCTTGTCCCGTCAATTCGACCCCTATGAGAAACACATACAGGATAACAATCCCATCGTCCCTAAGGAGTGTATTGTTTCGGCTACCACTGTCACTGTCTCTTCTTCCCTGCTCAAGTGTCTTCAGGTAGCCCAGAAACTTTCTCCTGAGGGCAAACCTCCAGATAAACTCTTTGTACCTGAGAACCAAAGAGAAAACTTGATGAGATTGCACCATGACTCCAAACCGTCCGGTCATATGGGGATATCCAAGACAGTGTCTAGTCTAAAGAGGCAGTTTTGGTGGCCTGCCCTATGTCAGAACGTTAAAGAGTATATCTCTGTTTGTGAAACATGTGCCAGAAATAAGAATCAAAGGAACTTACCAGTGGGGTTGTTGCAACCCTTACCTATTCCCGATAGACCCTGGTCTCATGTTTCCATGGACTTCATAGTCGATCTACCTGTATCCAAGGGTAACACGGTGATCCTCACCATCGGTGACCGCTTTTCTAGAATGGCTCACTTCGTTCCTCTCCCTAAACTACCCTCTGCCTCAGATCTGGTGCCGTTTTCATTAACAATGTTGTTAAACACCATGGCATACCTGTTGAAATTGTTTCAGATAGGGGCACACAATTCGTATCACAGTTTTGGAGGGGTTTTTGTAAAAGTATGGGAGTTAAGCTGGCTTTTTCATCCGCCTATCACCCACAAACTAACGGGGCATCCGAAAGAGCCAATCAAGGCTCGAACAATACCTCCGTTGTTTTATATCTCAGCAGCAACACTCATGGTCCGATTATTTACCATGGGCTGAATATGCTCGAAACAATTGTGACAATGAAACGACAGGCCATTCTCCTTTCTTTACGATATATGGTTTTCATCCCCCGACTCTCCCGTCTCACTTTCTCACCTCCAATTTACCCGCTTTAGAGAAGCACCTGCATACCCTTCAGCAAACTTGGGTTACGATCAAAGAGATATCTGAGCGGACTGCGGTTACTCAAAAAGGTAAAGCTGACAAAAGTAGACAGATGTCACCTGTATATCAGGTAGGGGATCAGGTTTGGTTATCTACCCGCCATATCAGGTTACAGGTACCCACGATGAAATTGGCACCACGCTTCATAGGCCCTTACAGGGTACTACGTCGTAATGAATTGGCTTTACCTCCTGCTCTCCATATCCATAATGTGTTCCATGTGAGTTTATTGAAACCTCTGCTATGTAACCATTTCACTAGACCCTCTGTCCCTCCTCCACCTGTTGAAGTTGAAGGTGAGAAGGAGTACGAAATCAAGTCCTTGCTTGCTTCCAGACTTTGACTGGAAGGGTTATGGACCGGAGGACCGTTCATGGTTTCCTGCTCATGATGTCCATGCTCCTCGGTTGGTTCATGCTTTCCATAGGGCTCACCCTTGGGCACCAGGTGGTCCTTCGGGGACCTCCCATTGAGTGGGGGTACTGTTACGTACCGTGCTACGGACCGCAGGTGCCCCACTGCATCGTCCTTACTGCTCGCTGGCCGGATGCCAAGTAATGAGGGTTGTTCAGGCGGCCATGTGAGATGCCGGGGGCGGAACCAGGCATGATGACGCGGACCTGCCAGGTTTAAAGCCATAGGCAATGCATTCACACATTGCCCTATCGTGGTTTAACATACCTTAGAGCTGCTCCTGTTTATATTGGTATTTCTTGGTATTCTGACCCCTGGCAACAGCTTATGATATTCTCTGGCATACTGACCCCTGGCAACGGCTTATGATATTCTCTGGCGTACTGACCCCTGACAACGGCTTATGATATTCTCTGGCGTACTGACCCCTGGCAACGGTTTACGATATTCTCTGGCGTACTGACCCCTGGCAACGGCTTACGATATTCTCTGGCATTTCTGGTTTGGCTATATGGTCTCACGTTTGGCTTCTTCAGTGTCAGTCTAGGGATATATATATATATAGACCGACCATTATAAGGATCGGAGGGAAAGGATAGGTGCTGCGTACAAGGATCACATTCTCCTCCTGGTGGGGATTCGTAACAGCGAGCGTATCAGAATCCATAGCAATAATACTCCTAGTAATGTGTGGTGTGTGTGTGTGAGCGTATCACAGAATCTACAGCAATAAAACTCACAGTAATGTATGGTGTGTGTATGCGAGCGTATCAAAGAATCCACAGCAATAAAACTCCCAGTAATGTGTGGTACGTGTGTGAGCGTATCACAGAATCCACAGCAGTAAAACTCCCAGTAATGTGTGGAGTGTGTGTGAGCATATCACAGAATCCACAGCAATAAAACTCACAGTAATGTGTGGTATGTGTTAGCATATCACAGAATCCACAGCAATAAAACTCCCAGTAATGTGTGCTGTGTGTGAGCGTAGCAGAATCCACAGCAATAGAACTCCCAGTAATGTGTGGTGTGTGTGTGTATCACAGAATCCACAGCAATAAAAAAACACAGTAATGTGTGGAGTGTGGAGTGTGTGTGAGCATATCTCAGAATCCCCAGCAATAAAACGCCCAGTAATGTGTGGTGTGTATGTGCATATCACAGAATCCACAACAATAAAACTCACAGGTGGCAGCCTCTACATTCCTGGTGGTCCGGGTGGTTGTGGGGTGCTGCAACTGCGATCTGAGCTTAGCACACAGAACTCAAAACACGTCCCACACTGACTGGGCCTTCTTTGACACAATGAGTGAGCGCCTGCGGTCAGGTGACACTGCCAGGTCATCAGCGATCACCGGCGGCACTCGTGTCCAGTCAGTGTGGAATGTGCTCTGCATTCTATGCGCTAAGCACAGATCGCAGTTGCAGCACCCCACAACCACCCGGACCACCAGGGATGCAAAGGCTGCCACCAGCTCGGCAGGAGTAAAGGGTCCCGGTGACCAGTCCCATGACTGGGATGGAGGGAGGCAGCCATCCCAGCGTCCCCCCCCCGCCAGTCACACACAGTTGAAGGCCGGGGGAAATATATATTTTAAAAAAGTGCCAGGAGGTACCGGTAATTAGTACCGGCATGTACTGGCTGAAAAAACCTCCTAGACATGATACATTGTTATAAAAAAGGAAGAAAGAACAGCGCTCCTCTTAAAACATTGAATTCAATACATATATAAAAAGGAGAAGCAACCTTTTAAATAGGTGTCATTTATATACCTTTTTCAGGACAATAGGTAGATGTTATATAATATAACGATAATTCACCATATCTCCATATTCACAGGTTTCAACACCACAGGTAGACGCAAAGGAACTGCCTTGAGTGTACCTCAAAAGGAGAAAATACAATACATAGTATAATATAATTGACAAATGTCTGAAAATATTTAGACAGGTGGATATACACTCACGCTTTACGAGAGCTGCAAGCCCTCATATGATCGCTTCTCAGGTTATTCAAAGGCTGACCTGACTGCCCATAGATTCCTGGTTCCTTTGATGGTCTTTCAGGAATAATCAAATTAAAGTATGAAGCTTCACACAGACCGTGGAAAATTTTAAAAGGTATTTATTTTCCCAGCATGGAAAGAATAGAATAGATAGACGCGTTTCGCGCAAAGCGCTTCCTCAGTAGCATAGAATAAAAGATATACAATACACATAATGACAGATCATATATATAGGCAACCTTTAATTGATTCGAATCCTTCGTATCGCCCTTTACTTCCGGTTTCAGTTCATTTAGACGTGCTGTGTCGTCTTAGCTCCACTTCCGGATTCTTTTTTTTTCTCAGCTGGAAAGAAAAAATCCGGAAGTGGAGCTAAGACGACACAGCACGTCTAAATGAACTGAAACCGGAAGTAAAGGGCGATACGAAGGATTCGAATCAATTAAAGGTTGCCTATATATATGATCTGTCATTATGTGTATTGTATATCTTTTATTCTATGCTACTGAGGAAGCGCTTTGCGCGAAACGCGTCTATCTATTCTATTCTTTCCATGCTAGGAAAATAAATACCTTTTAAAATTTTCCACGGTCTGTGTGAAGCTTCATACTTTAATTTGATTATTCCTGAAAGACCATCAAAGGAACCAGGAATCTATGGGCAGTCAGGTCAGCCTTTGAATAACCTGAGAAGCAATCATATGAGGGCTTGCAACTCTCGTAAAGCGTGAGTGTATATCCACCTGTCTAAATATTTTCAGACATTTGTCAACTATATTATACTATGTATTGTATTTTCTCCTTTTGAGGTACACTCAAGGCAGTTCCTTTGCGTCTACCTGTGGTGTTGAAACCTGTGAATATGGAGATATGGTGAATTATCGTTATATTATATAACATCTACCTATTGTCCTGAAAAAGGTATATAAATGACACCTATTTAAAAGGTTTCTTCTCCTTTTTATATATGTATTGAATTCAATGTTTTAAGAGGAGCGCTGTTCTTTCTTCCTTTTTTATCTTTTTTCTGAATTATTTCTTGTGGTGAAGGGAACACCATATTCCGAAAGAACTAGTAGCGATCCTATTTCTATTCAGAGCGCCATCCAAGACATCCTATTGTATTTTTAAATGATACATTGTTATATACATTTCTTTATATTTTATTCTAACATAAAAGCCAAATAAATATAAACATTATTCTGGGTCCTTCTTTTTAAATTCTATTCCTGACTCCTACATTTTAGATTTATTTAAGCCCTTCACTTTTTGAAGCACTTTTTTGTGGGGGGGAAAAAAGTATTCTAACATTCATTTAAAACATGGGACACAATGTTAACAATTAAATATAGGGTAAAATAGCATTTGATCAGTTGGACATGAGCAGGAATGCAGCGTGGATTAAAATCGATGATTTTTTTTAAAAAAAAAAATCAAATAAATTGGATTTTTTTATTTAAATCTGATTTACTTGATTTAAATCAGATTTTTTTTACTTAAATTGGATTTAGTTTAATGAAATGCTTTTTGAGGGAAATCTAACAGGGTTATTCAAAGAGAATCGAAAAGTCACCGCATGTCCGGTGACTTTTCGTTCTCTTCAATTCGGTGCGATTTTGGGATCCCATTTCAGCGACCCTGCGGTGTATTCAGCAAGCACCACAGGGTCCCAGAGTGCAAGGAAAACCCACCGCAAACCCGCCGAACACTCACCGCAAAACCCGCCGAACGCTCTCTAAAGCCCGCAAAACAGCTGGATTAAACCCGCCAAACATGCTGGAGAAACCAGAGCAGCCGCCGATCACAGCGCAGAGCAGCCGCCGTAAAAACCCGACACCGCAGAGGAATGGAGTGAAAAAAAAACAGTTTGCTTGAATGTTTGAAAAGTGAAACGCTGTTTGCAAAGAAACTACTGAACGAAAAGGTCTGAAATTTACATATAAGGTCCAATGAATGATAATAAAAAGGGCTGTTACAAAAAAAGAAAAAATTATTTAACCCCTTCACTGCTGTGGCATTTCACCGTTGTGTGCTGAGCTCATTTTTATCACTTTCGCTCATCATATTTAAGTGCGATTTGAAGCCACATTTTATTAAATGACCCAGACATATTATATATTGTTCTTTCCGGCAGACTTGGCAGATTCATAATATATTATTTTTATATATATAGGTCATGTCCTGCCTGTATATTATAACAAAAAATGCAATAAAATTTGAATTTTTAATCATCTACAGTGTGTAAAGTGTTTTTTTTTTCACATTTTATCACTTGAGCGTTTATATTTTCTATGGGGTGTTGTACAAAAATTAGAAATGGGGATTTGTTACATTTTTTGGGGGGGAATTACGTGATTTTTAGCAAATGCACCTCATAGAAAAAAATCATTAGTGCAGCATCATTGTTCACATTATAATTGAAATGTCAACAATATTGTTGCATTAATAAAAGGTTTGAAATCTCCTCCAGAATATGTACAACATTTTCCTTTAATTTTCATAAGAGCTGCTATTTCATTGATCAATAAGTCAGCACGTTCAAGGAATACAGAAGACATAAATGTATGTTTTATTTATAATTTGTACAAAATAAGTAAATTTAAAAGGAGTAAAAAGTAAATGGAGCAAAAAATATTCCACATATCATTAAGATTGCTAAACGTTTTTACATCTAACAGTTATTAGAAGAATAACAAGATTTGAATACAAAAGTCCAAAGCAAAAATATTCTGTGGAGTATAATAAGAATGTACAAACAATCCTTCAGACAGATTTTTCTTGTTGAAAATTGACAGTCTAGGATGCATTTTTAATATTTTAACCTGCCTGTGTGATTTATTTTAGGCTGGGGTCAGACGAACGCAGTGTTAACGTCCGTGTTGCCCGCACATAAGTACATCCGTGATAGCATACAAAGTACGTCCGTACAGAAGTGCGGGGGCTGACGGACGCTGAAAACGGACGCAGGTTAGGTAATACTGCTAGAATGGACATGTGGAGTGCGCCACGTCCACAATGTCCGCATAGCTTTGTGTGTGAGTGATGGAGCGTGGTCAGATGGACTGCATTTATACCTCCAGCATTTTTGACGGACAGAATGTTTTTTCATTGTAATTTATTTTCCCTGCTACATCAGTCAAAAAATACGTCAGTGAAAAAAACGGACTGTGTGGCCACTACCTTGTTGTCAGTCAGTAAGTACGTCCGTACTGCACGGACGCACAGTCCGTACAAAATGCGCTCATCTGACCCTAGCCTTAAATGTGTTTTTTTTTTAAAATGCTTATTTTATTGTGACCCTTCTTAAAAAAGTGCCCCCATACACCAAAGTTTCAAGTACACAATTCTGAATCCCAGTACTCAAATCCATGCTTTTTCTCACTCTTGTTATGCAACCTTTATCCTCTTTTACTAAATTAGCCCCTTCCCTACGACGGATTTTCCAAAAAAACATTGCTAGAAATCTGTGTTTTTTTTGTAAAATCATATTTCTTAATTATACAGTGAGAAATATTTGAGCATATACTAGGGATGCACCGATACCACTTTTTTAAGACCGAGTACGAGTACCGATACTTTTTAAAAATACTCACCGATACCGAGTACCGATACTTTTATTTAATGTCATGTGACGCTTTCCAATAGGAACAGACCTCATATAAAAATTTATATGAGATTTGCCCCCAGCTCACATGGATTTGCCCCCAGCTCACATGGATTTGCCCCCAGCTCTCATGGATTTGCCCCAGGTCTCATGGATTTGCCCCCAGGTCTCATGGATTTGCCCCCAGCACTCATGGATTTGCCCCCAGCTCACATGGATTTGCCCCCAGCTCACATGGGTTTGCCCCAAGCTCACATGGATTTGCCCCCAGCACTCATGGATTTGCCCCCAGCTCTGATGGATATGCCCCAGCTCTGATGGATTTGCCCCCAGCACTCATGGATTTGCCCCCAGCTCTGATGGATTTGCCCCCAGCTCTGATGGATATGCCCCAGCTCTGATGGATATGTCCCCCAGGTCTCATGGATTTGCCCCCAGGTCTCATGGATTTACCCCCAGGTCTCATGGATTTACCCCCAGGTCTCATGGATTTGCCCCCAGCACTCATGGATTTGGCCCCAGCTCTGATGGATATGCCCCAGCTCTGATGGACATGCCCCAGCTCTGATGGATTTGCCCCCAGGTCTCATGGATTTGCCCCCAGGTCTCATGGATTTACCCCCAGGTCTCATGGATTTACCCCCAGGTCTCATGGATTTGCCCCCAGGTCTCATGGATTTGCCCCCAGCTCGAACGCTGGGGAAGCTGGCCGTGTTTATGTAAAGCACGCAGCTAGCGTTCTCCTTTGGCGCGCCGCGATACACACCCATCCTGAAGGTCCGGTCGCTGGGCACTGATGCGATCACGTGGCCGCCGGGCGCATCTGTGACGCTGCCTCCAGCCGAGAGGCAGCGTCACAGGAGCGCCCAGTGGCCGCGGGAACGCATCACTGCCCAGCGACCGGACCTTCAGGATGGGTGAGTATCACGGCGCGCCGGAGGGGGAACGCTGGCTGCGTGCTTTTCATGCACGCTGCCAGCTTCCCCAGCCCCGCGGATACCGGAAAGCCGGCCCAGCGCCGGCTTCTGGTATCGCGGGATGTATCGGGCCATTTGCACGAGTAACAAGTACTCGTGCAAACGGCAATATCGGCCCCGATACCGATACTAGTATCGGTATCGGTGCATCCCTAGCATATACCCATTGAAATCAATGGAGGGGAGGGGTGGCTCCTTCAGAGCCTTCTATCTCCCCAACCATTGAAGATAGAGCACTTCAAATTGCACCGCTGGAAAGGGGAGAGTCTC
This sequence comes from Leptobrachium leishanense, assembly GCA_009667805.1. Classification (NCBI taxonomy): domain Eukaryota; kingdom Metazoa; phylum Chordata; class Amphibia; order Anura; family Megophryidae; genus Leptobrachium; species Leptobrachium leishanense. The sequence goes on along the minus strand of CM019070.1, from coordinate 73,690,495 downwards.
CCCTTTTCAGCGGTGTGCAGCATTAACTAATTCGCTGTTGGATTGCAATTCGGCACAAATTTTCACCAAAATCGCGATTCAAACCTGGAGGGGGCTGACATCGTGGATGTCAGCCAAGCCTCCAGGTCACCCTCCACCCACTGATATCCCCACCATATGTGTGAGGATGTCAGTGGGCCAGTTAACCCCCTAGCTGCCAAGGGTAGATAGGGGGATACTTCGGATCCCGTTGTCTCCCGATCCGTTGCAGCTAGAGGGTCATCTTGGACCCTGATCATGGCCTTTCCAACGATACCAAACATGACTAGGTTCGGTGTAAAAAAAAAGCTAAAGATAAATAAATACATTTTTTTAAAAAAAATTAAAAAAAAAAAAATTATGTCTGGGGGGGGGGTTTAGTTAAGTAGGACCTAGGCTGTCATCTAAAAATAATGAGCATAAAACAGTGAGAATGAGTTCAGCGCACATAGGTGAACTGGCTCAGCAGTGAGGAGGTTAAAAAGCAAAAAAATTTAAATATTGTGTATTTCTATTCTCGGAACAAAATTCTGAAACTATTTAGCTGGGGTCTTTTTTGGTGGTTGTAGTTTTTGGGGATTAAATTATGAAAAAGTGTGTTTTTACCATTTTTTCATATTTTTTTATAGTAAATTATAGGATATGATGGAAATAATGGTATTTTTAGAAAGTCCATTTAATGGTGGGAAAAACGGTGTATAATATGTGTAGGTTGCATAAAAGAGTAAGAGGAAAATTTGACCTAAACATGAACAGCGCAGAAACGTAAAAACAGCAGCGGTCACTAAAGGACAGATTTGTAAAAACCGCCCGGTCCCGAAGGGGTTATAAAGCTTCTCTCACCAGAGGCAACAGATATTGACAATGTCAATAGAATGCGAAATGCATAAGTAACATTGGGAACAAAGCCATTCTTAGCTGCAAACACCAGAATATGAACAGCAGGTGTCATTGCAGGTCTCAATATAGGAGCTACTATTGCAAATTCTCCACACAGTTGAGTTCTACCCAGATCAGAATCTTCTCAGTTTTTATCTGTCAAAATGTCCTGCAAAGCTAGACAGTATATCAGAGTTTCCTGAGGTACATCTTTAAGCTTCTGAATATTGTACAGAAACTGGAAGTACCTACTGTGGAAACGTGCTCCATACTGCCTATATTTTTTTTTATTTTTTATTTTTATTTTATTTTTTTTATTCCCCCCCATGTCCCTAATTAAATTTACATCAAAATTAAGTTTAAATATATCTTTTAATAAACAAATAAACTTTGGACCATTAAACACAATACATAAATTCATTAATCAATCGGAAAGATCCTATTCTATTTATTGATACATGGAAAATTTGCATTTTACACATATAATTCATGTTTCTGTAATATACCACGACAATGTAAATTAGTTTGTTAATAAATAAATAAAAAATAAATTTAAAACAAGCTAGTAATTTTGATGCACTGCAACCTGAGAAAAAAAAAATTATTAATTTGAAAGGTTTTCACCTAATTATTTATGATTTATTATATATTTTTTCGATATACTGAGTACTTTGTTATAACTGATTCCTCTCTCTTAGCATAAATTAGGTTGCCAAATTTGAGCTGTTAAATTTAATGCACCCCAATCTTAATAATTCAAGGAAGATATATCAAGCACTTCATTTTATTTGCCCCCCTGTAATATATTCTGCTTTAAAAGATAAAGCAGCTTACAAATTAAATTGCCAAAATTGAGTTGCTAAATTTAATGTACTTTAATCCTAATAATTTAAGGTAGATATACCAAGCACTTCATTTTAATTGTTCCTTTTAATACACCTTTGTTTTAAAAGACAAGGCAGACATATGGAATACACATCAAGATCACTGACATTCTTTCAAACCACGTAGATAAAAAGATTACGATCAAGTTTCTAAACATAATGAAGAGACATCCATGGAAAGAAAACGAAAGCCGCAAATCGCACACGTGCAGTCCCTAATCTAGGAAGCATACAGGTCAAAGTTGAATACACGCTGAGCAGTTCAATACCTCAGCCGCTGCAAGTGCTAAGTTAGCAACTTGCCATTGAATGCCATTCAGCCGCTCATCGCTCAGCACTGCTAACGTAGCACTCGCAGCGACTCGAGGAGATGCTGCGAGTAGCTGAGTGTGACGTAGTAAAGATGGCCGCCGATAAGAAGCAAGTAAAATTCAGTACGGCAATGTTAATTTTCAGGTTTTTGTTCACCAACGCACAAAATATTTATTTATTATTTACCCCTGCACATAGACATATATTACAGCTCAATTATATAATTTTTTCAGAAGTAACCATTACGTTTATTCAATAAAAACTATCATTTGTGGTGTGTTGCATACAAAACGGAATTGTGATGACTGCTTTTAGTTATTTCAAAGCTGGCCTCAGTCTCAATTTCTGCTAATAAAACTGTGGATATTGCAGAAACTACAGAAATCGCCATTTTGTTTTGCAATTCACATCCAAAGCGTTCAGAGTCACTGCTGCAACAAACTGAATTGCTGCGCTGCATCAATTCAGCAGCTGCTGAGGTATTGAACGGGCCTCGGGATGACATGAAAGATTTATGAGGGTCGGCTTGGAACGCACGCCGGACACCAGTAACTAATCATGATGGAAGACGTCTCAATCAAGATTAACAAGCAGCAGGACTCAAACGCTCTATATATACAGACTTTTTATGTAAACGTTTTATTGACTTTTTTCTATCAGAGACTACCCTATTGTTAAGGACACTTACTGAGGAAGCCGGTAGATGAAAACGCGTTCTTAGTGATCCTTACCTAAGATTGTTCACTATTTTTTATGCTTTTATGCATTTTTATTGCCTTGCCATATTAGTTTATACTACTAGAAACCTGCTCTGCTGCTTATTTATAAAAATAAAAAAATAAAAAGTTTTTCTTTTTCCTGCTCCGAGTACCGTATGCACTAGGAATATCTCCTCGCTATCCAGGAATTCATGCAACTATCCTGTATTCAACTGGAAGAATCCAACACCGAAAAGGAGGAATAAGAATTCATAACAACTTGAAATATAAGTATTACTTTTATTCTATTTCAGAGTGCTTTCTCTTCACATTTATACTTCTTTCGCAAAATTGCTGCTATACAAAATGCATTTGGAATAATATACTAAGTTACTGCTTAGGTGCGCCTGGAATACTTTTTGCTTTTCTTACTTTGTTCAATTTAACAGAATAAACCAGCAAGTTTCTAAAGGCTTCTTCATTTGACAGCCGTCACTTGAAATTTGCTTTTATAAAACGCTGATTTAATGCATCTGTAATGATCACCCCCTATAGAGGGTGATGGGGAGCCTTTAGGCTGCGTAGTTTGAAGCCTTTAGGTCAGGTTGGTGGCTTTCTGCATATAGCAGAATCCAGCACACACTTGTAGAACTCAGAAAGAAGAGAGATAGTGCAGAAGACAGACACACGGGGGAACCCTGCACTGGGTATGATTTCTAATCTAAATACAGATGCGGGGCTGAGGGTAGACAATGAATCATAGGAGTTTAACAAGAGGTACTTGAATGTATAGCAGCAAGAACTGCCACAGCAAGCACTCCCAGCCAGGGAGAAGATACAGAAGGCTAAATACCACCTCAGCAGCAAGTGGTTTCGTGATCAAATGGCTACTGAGTGAAAGCAAATTAACTACACAGAGACAGAGAAAGTATAGCAAGACATGAACATGAATACTTTTATCAAAAGCGTGAAACAAAGTACTTTCCAGGTTGGCAACAAAGGGGTTAGTCAGACAGGCAAGATCGGCAACAATGAAGACACTTATATTTTTGTTCTCAATAATAACGTAGAACGTAGACACAAAGGATTCAGCAACCTGCAGGGCAGAACTTTCTTGAATCACAGTTTATGTTCATAGTTATTCGAGAGGTCATTTGTTTCAGTGGTTTGCACAAAAGACCCACTATCAGAGACCATGCAATACGATCTTTATATAGACCTAATACCAGACAGATAACCCTATACTTAACACAGGGAGAGCAAAATACAGTAAGCTCAGGGAAGGTAGTGCAATCACAGATGTGCTAACAAATTTTTAGGAGGTTTAGCAACATGAAGGTAATCTAGGTGGTATGCGTTAAAGTCACTAATCCTAACATTACCGCTTACTAACCTGAACGTTACAGTTAGCGTTCACTAGGGAATAGTGCCCTATAATGGCTCTAGTAAAATTACAACAGTTCTTGTCAAGTTAGCACAAACTTTGGAATACGGCCCTAAATCTCCAATTTAATATTGGGAATTTTTATAAATCATGTTGCAATCTGTAGAGACACAGCAAAGGATCTGACGAAGATCCAATAGAGGTGTGTTGGATAGTGCGTATATGGTACTGGGTCATAAAAAGTAATCAATTCGGGTGTATGTCAGTGCAGGGTGTGAAAAATAATGTATGGATGTTTTGTTCTCCGACAATCGACTAAACGAAGTGTGTGTAATTCCTTGTTTATGGTATGAATAATATGGGTAGGGATCAAGGACTGACCTGTAGATGAGTCAATATGGGGGTTTATTGTTATATTGAAATCTACGCCAAGTATCAGCAATCCCTCAGAACATTTTCATAGAGCTCTGAGAGTTTTTCTAATACACTCATGTTGATGTGTGTTTGGTCACAAAAGTAGTCCCAAGATTTGTCTAAGATTTTTCCTTCACAAAAACATATCTACCTTCATTGCACACTAATACATTGTGCCTGCTAAAATGTGGACGCTAAGGTTTCCCCTGCAAGTTTCCCCTTAGTGTCCCCGTTTTAACACCATATTACCGGGCAGGTGCTGATCCAGCAGCCTGCCCCGTAATGCAGCTGTCATGCTCCCAGCCTCAAATAGAACTGTGTCCGCACTTGAAGGCTGCAACCTTCATGTCTTGCTCTCAGACTTCACCATTCACTCCAGGCCTCTTATTTTACTACTTTGTTTCCTTTTAAATATACTCCCTTCCACTACCTTGTTGATTCCGTTTACGTATTTAAACACATGAATACTGGTATTTTTTTTCTCCTTCAGTGATTAGATCTCCTTGTCACTTGGAATATATTAGAGGTAGCCCTTGCCTTACAAAATTCTGCCCACCCCGGTGGAATAGATGCCAAGTGGACCGAAATTCAGCAGAAAGTCCTGGTATTCTTATGTACGGTATAGGGTCTCTCTGTTTGGCACTATATGCGGCTAATCAAACAAGATACGTCGGGTAAACACAATTATATATGTATACATATAGTAATCTCTGTGCGTGTTTCGAAATACTGCATTGTGGTAAAGACCTATATACATACAGGATCCACAAGCAATCAATGGAAAAAAGTTACAATAAGAATTGCATAAAATCAAGGGTTGTGTAATTTTTCATGGATCAACACATATAAAGTATAGTGCAATTCTTACAAATGCAATGCATGCATATAATTTAGTGCTAACTACTAGTGGAAAGTAATGTGCATATATTCAGTTTACTGCCAGCTGTTACAAAAAAAAGTGTATAATATGGTATGCTAGGTTGCAGGCATGTTCTGCTATTGGGACTACCGGGAGACTAATGGGCTAATGGCCCAGTGGGCCAGTGTGACTGGCCGCCTGCCTGGGTCTGGTGGCCGTCTGAGCCAGAGAGAGAGACGAGAGAGAAGATGCAAAAAAAATTGAATTCCGACCACTGGATTGGATTTCTGTCCTCTGTGCTCCCTCCCTCTGAGCTCAGCACTCAGTGAGTGAATCAGAGCAGATGATGTGCCAGAGCAACATACCAGCTCAAAGTGCATGTGTCACAGCAGAGTTCACAGTGAGTGAGACCAAAGCTGCTCGACGCTGCACCCCCTGGAGCCACTGTCAGCAGTATCTTCCTACTACAGAAGACACATGGGCCTGCAAAACAGATGCCAGAGGTGAGAGAGCTGCTACCTCCTATGTATAAAAGGGTTGAAGTGGCTGCCTGCAGGAAGTAGAGAATTAAATGTCTGGGCAGCTAATCTGCAAATTCATATGTACTCACCCCTGGAAAGCTGGACCCCTCCCTCCTCCTTTAACCCATGCACGTCCAGGACTGTACCATCCAAACCTCTGCCAGTAATCACTGCACCTCCAGGACTCTGTTCACCCTCAACCTTGCTTGTTAGCCTCTACATTACCATATACCTTTCCCCAACCCTGCCTGTAGTTAAAGGAACACTCCAATAAAAAATCACCCCCCCCTGTTTTTTAATGTTAATCTATCCCTACTCCCTTAAAAAATCGTTCGTTTTTTTTTTTGTAACTGTAATACTTACCCTAAAATCCTCTTGTTTCCAGCAGTGTCTTTTTTTCTTCATACTCCCCTCCCTCCTCTTCTGCTCCTGTCCTTCTTGAGTCTTCTTGCCTTCTGGTTTACGTGATGCTTAATGCTGGAAAAACCCAATGAAAACCGCTAGGAATTCACGATGACGACCGTAGTAAAGAATAGTAAATTTAATAACATGGAACGCGTTTTGCCGTGTTCCACGGCTCATACAGCTGGTACCAGCTGATGAAACTGTGGAGCACAGCGAAACGCATTCTGACATGCTGCATCATTGTTTTTAACCTGTTATATTAAATTTACTATTCCATCCTTACTATGGTCGTCATCGTGAATTCCTGGCGGTTTTCATTGGGTTTTTCCAGCATTAAGAAAAAATCCATAAGTGCTTTCTTAGAACTATGGAAGCTCCTCCAAAAGTAAGAGGAAAATTGGCATAAGATCCACTGTTTAAAAACGTGCTTTAGATCTGCACCAGGAGATTTTTTTCTGCTCTTTCTTCTATATCCGAGTGGGGAGAAAATCCATAGTAAGGTGTATGGGCCACCTGAGAAATAAGCAGACAAAAACCTGCAGGCGCAGTTCCACTTCAAGCCAATGTTAAGGCTCTTTATTTGTGAGTGGATCCTTCTGATAATATTCATCTATATGTAGTATATACATACTGCACTATAATTGCCTATATTTGTTTCTTTTCATGTCTGTCTGGAAACAATGAGAGACACTGGAGTACCTCTATAAGCATTGAGTTGCGCCGTACCAGGTTATATATATATATTTACTATCTTTTGCCCGTGGCTTTGCTCGCGTGGATTTTGGTATTTGTTACAATTGTTTTTAAAAGAAACATGAGTTTTTGTCCAAACTGTACAAAATATAATTTACAGGTTGATGTCTTAGGTAATAAGTAATGTTTATTGCAAACCTTTGTCAGGGCGTATTGGCTACAAAACAAAGTTGTTTCATTCATGTGTGCCCATGAATTTCTTTTTGTGTTGTAAATACAAACAGACAATGAGACATACCAATTTTTTTTGTTTTTTTAGCATCTGGACCATAGAAAATTTTTTTATTTGAGTACTTCTTTGTAAACTACATTAGTGGTTCTTCTTTCAGGTGCTCGGATCACCAGAGAGTTAGGTGAGCGCACTCTGGAACAGGCAACGTAACACTGCCCATATGAGAAGCAGACTTCTTTTGGTCAATCCCTGCTGCCTTCAAAATCTGACCCCGAGACTTCTTGATGATCATCACAAAACAAATCTTTAGGGTGAACTAAAGCACGCCTGTAACATCTTTGGTTTTTGAAATATAGGTATACTGATAAAAGTATTCACACCCCTTTTTCTCCTCCACCCCTTAACTGAATTTTTTGAAAATTATAAAACACATGTTTGGGTTTTCTCACGAAGACTGTAAATACCAAATGTCACACCTGTAACATCTTTGGTCTTTGAAATATATGTATACTGATAAAAGTTTTAACACCGCTTTTACCACAAACCTTTAACTGGATTTTCAGAAAATGGTAAAATACCTGTTTTTTTTATTTTTCTAGACAGCTCTAAATACAAATTTTCACGTTCGTAACATCTTCTGTTTTTGAGATATAGGTATCCTGTTTAAAAGTATTCACTCCCACTTTTTTCACCCCCACTTGGGATTTTTGTAAAATGGTAAATATGTTTTTTTATTTTTCCAGAGGATTGCAAATACCAATTTTTATATCTGTAACATCTCTGGTTTTGGAAATATAGGTATAGTGTTAAAAGTATTCACACCCCTTCCCCCCCCCCACCCCCTAAACTGGATTTTCGGAAAATGGTAAAACACATGTTTGGTTTTTTTCACAAAGATTGTAAATACTAAATTTCACACCTGTAACATCTTTGGTTTTTGAAATATAGGTATACTAATAAAAGTATTAACACCCCCTTTTTCACCCCGCACTAGATTTTGGGAAAATGTTAAAATAAGTGTTTCTTTTTTACTCATGAAGAATTTACATATCAATTTTCACGTCTGTAACATCTTCTATTTTTGAGATATAGTTATCCTGTTAAAATATTCAACCCCCTTTTTTTCACCCCCTACATGGATTTTTGGAAATTGGGAAAATGTGTTTTATTATTTTTGAAGAAGATTGTATATGCCAGTTTTCATACTCTAACATCTTATGTTTTTGAAATATAGGTATACTTATAAAAGTATTCAACCCCTTTTTTTCCAATCTCCCTTACTTGGATTCTTAGAAGATGGTAAAACACATGTTTCTTTTTTTTCACAAAGATTGTAAATACCAAATTTCACACCTGTAACATCTTTGGTTTTTCAAATATAGTTATACTGATAAAAGTATTCCCCTCCTCTTTTTAACCTCCCCAACTGGATTTTTGGAAAATGGTAAAATATGGGGGGGGGGTTTCCAAGAAGGTTGTAAATAGCAATATTCACAACTGTAACATCTGCGGTTTTTGGGCTATAGGTATCCTGTTTAAAATATTCACCCCCCTTTTCATTCCCTTAGGGGTGGAATTTCCCAAAATCCTTCCTTAGTGGTTGCCTACGTTATAAAAACAATGTACCTTCAAAAGTTCACGTTCCTAGGTTAAACGGTTTCAGCAGGGTGTTGATCAGTCAGTCAGTCAGGACTTTCATTTTTACATATATATATATATATATATACACTATATTGACAAAAGAATTTGCTCACCCATCCAAATCAGGAGCTGGGCAGGTGAGCGAATACTTTTGGCAATATAGTGTATATATATATATATATATATATAACAACACAAAAACATGGAGAGAGCACTCCAGACAAACACATTCAAAAACCTGCAACAACAGCTCCATGCATGGGTACATAATACCAGCTTTTACCACATGGTGAAAATTTCATAACTCTGAGCTTTGCTGAATAAAATGGTGGAAATTTGGTTCGCAATGAACGGCCGTGAATTGCTTAAGCCTGCCAACAGCGTCAATGTAATCCACCCTCTGACAGGTCCTACTCTGCAAACCTAATGTCTGCCCATAATGGGATAAACTCACTTACTGAGGAACAGGTCCCTTCATGGAGCTCCCGCAGATCAAGGTTAAATAGAACCTGGAGGAGGAGTACCTGTGGCAGGGAGGGGTGCATACCCAGGAAATACATATAAAAAACATGGGGGGGGGGTAGCACTCAGCCTTAACTAAGCGTTTCAGTGCGGGTGCGTCTCAAAATAAAATACAAAACAAAAACATGGAGAGAGCACTCCAGACAAACACATTCAAAAACCTGCAACAACAGCTCCATGCATGGGTACATATTAATACCAGCTTTTACCACATTGACGCTGTTGGCAGGCTTAAGCAATTCACGGCCGTTCATTGCGAACCAAATTTCCACCATTTTATTCAGCAAAGCTCAGAGTTATGAAATTTTCACCATGTGGTAAAAGCTGGTATTATGTACCCATGCATGGAGCTGTTGTTGCAGGTTTTTGAATGTGTTTGTCTGGAGTGCGATCTCCGTGTTTTTGTTTTGTATTTTATTTTGAGACGTACCCGCACTGAAACGCTTAGTTAAGGCTGAGTGCTACCCCCCCATATTCTTTGTATATATATATATATATATATACACTAGCTGGATACTTATGCTTCTCGACTAAACATCGGGCTATGCAGGAGATATTAGGTTCACAATCTGTTGGCTTAGTGGTGGTTGGTGATGAAACACATAAGGGATGATAATAATAATAAAAAACAGTAAAATAGATGGGTTTAAGCCCTTTAATCCCACCAGCAACCCAGGGTTTTTTGTCTATGTAGCTGGGCTAATTACTTGCATAGCATAGACTTTCAATTTGTCCCTCAGATGAATTGCTAAGGACCTCCCTGTAAACAACATTCCTGGTTTTACTCTCTGGCTGGAGGATGACCAGGCTGTCAGTTAAACTGACTCTGGAGCACGCTACATACAACCAGGTCTGGACTGGGACAAAAAAAATCAGCCCTGTACTTCTTCCAGATCAACCCACTTTAATTATGCAAACACGCACAAAAATAGTATATAAACCAACCGGATCCCTCAACCAATCGCTCTACAGATAAGAGTTGCTGAAGAGCAACTACACCAATAGTGTATACCAAAAGTCAGCAGGCCACACCAGGAGCTTGACCATATAAAAATATTTATTATGGAGCGGCCACAGGGGTACTAGATACAGCAAAGTTTTGGCGAAGTGCCTTAGTCATACCTCGGACCAGGCTCTAGTGGGGTGAGTGCAATTTATATTACTAATTACTACTGTGGTATAATCAATCTGCACCATCCCCCATTCTTTTTGCTTTCTCGAGAACGGACCATCATTGGACTTCGATGGAGTTGGGGCAGACGAGTAAGCCCTAAAAATACTCGCATGCTGAATCTTTGGAGCGTTTAACGCTCTTTAGAATGTGAGTGATCTGCTGTACAATACTAAAATAGAAAGTGTGTTAATATACTGATTCACACTATGAGATGTTATGTTTTATATTTTTACATGATTCTGACGTGAAAGCATCTTCTTGATCAATAAGTCGCAGTGACACATTTAAGAGACTTCTCCATTTCTGTTTCATGTAAGTTTTGTTTCTGTGCTATCACGCTATTGAGAGTGGGTATAGAACGTGAGCGCTGCACTATCTTTTTCTCCATGTTTTTATTGATGGTGGCTTGGGAATGACCACTTAAGTGTTCTAGCGACCACGTACAGGGTTTACACTCATCTAAGCGCCACTGAATTTCTGTTTTTTATTTTTATCAGTATACCTATATTTCAAAAGCCAAAGATGTTACAGGTGAGAAATTTGGTATTTACAATCTTCATGCAAAAAAACAAACGTGTGTTACCATTTTCTGAAAATCCAGTTAAGGGAGGTGGGGGGGGAAAGGGGTGTGAATACCTTTATCAGTATACCTATATTTGAAAACCAAAGATGTTACAGGTGTGAAATTTGGTATTTACAATTGTAACGACTGGGGGGGGGGCCTGACTAGACATGGAGCAGGAGGGTGTGAGCTATTTTGCAGTGACTAGACAAGATACAGACGTGAAGCGTGAAATAAAAAGAGTAAATAAAAGAATTTATTTACAACAAGACTAAGTAACAAAGAGGAACCAAAATAAACAGACAGCAGATATCTAGAACACAATACACATGAAACTAGAGACCAGGGAACTTTAGCAAAACAAAAGCATAAAGCATAGAAACAGACCTGAACTAAATACACAATGAATACTAGACTAGATAAACATGAACAGAACTAGACATGGGAAAACACAAGACTATACCTGACAAAAGATACAAGAGCAAAGAAAACAAAAAGCAGGATCAAGATCAGAAAGAGGCTAAAACTCAAAGAGGAAAACAGAACAGACTTGACTAGACTTAGAACATGAATAAACTAGAGGCTTGAATCAGAAACAGTACCTATCAGAATGAGCTCCAAAACAAAACTGAGCTCCAGAACAAAATGAGGCAGCGTCCTACTTTGCGCGCTGCCTGCTTTTAAGCACATGAGTTCATTAACTATGGAGTCCAGGTGTGTATCCATGGCATGAATCCAAAAAGGAACTGAATGTCCAGACATAGATGCAGATGTCAAAGAAGCCAGAGGTGGCGCCAGATGCATGGAATGTCCAGATTATCACTGGCAATGTCCACCTCTGCCAGAGGGGGCGCAGGACGTCACAACAATCTTTGTGAAAACAAACATGTGTTTTACCATTTTCAGAAAATCCAGTTAAGGGTGGTGGGGGGGAAATGGTGTTACAGGTGTGAAATTTGGCACTTACAATCTTCTTGAAAAATAAAAAAAACACATGGTTTATCCATTTTCCAAAATTCCCAAGTGAGGGGTGAAAAAAGGGGAGGGGGTGAATACTTTTAAACAGGATACCTATATCTCAAAAACAGAAGATGTTACAGACGTGAAAATTGGTATTTATATTCGTCTTGAAAATTAAAAACACAAAAAAAATTGGATGCATATGAATGTAACAACTTTATTTTGTAGGCAATATGCCCTGACTAACGTCTGCAGTAAACATTACTTATTACTTTAAGACATCAACTTGTAAATTATGTTTTGTACAGTTTGAACAAAAAAACTCATGTTTCTTTCCAAAACAATTTTAACAAATCCCAAAATCCACGCGAGCGAAGCCGCGGGCAAAAGCTAGTATATATATATATATATATACATATATATATATTTACAGGGTTATTCACAGAGCACCGAAATGTCGCAGACATTTCTGTAGTTCCCTGCACTTCGGGGAATCAATTTTCCCCACCCTGCGGTGAATACAGAAATACAGAAGAAGGGTCCCAGAGTATGGGGAAAAGCCGCTGCAAAGCCGCTGAAAGAAAAACCCACAAAACCACCGAAATGACCAGATATGATAATATCGGCAGTATTGCAGCTTTTTTTAAAAAAAATCAGGCAGCAACTATCGGATCCGATCCATTATACTGTAAACCACTGCAAACATGCTGCCTGCCGCCACTAACCCCCCGGACAACCACCACAAACCCGCCGGATGGCCGCCAAACGAAACCAGCAGTCCGTCAGATACAGCGCTGACCAGCCGCAGAAGAACGCCGGAAGGGTTAAAAAAATAATTAAATACGATTGAAAGTGTCAAAATTGAAACGCTGTTTGCAAAAGAACTACTACTTAACGAAAATGTCTGGAACTTACATCATATGTCCTATGAATGATAATAAAAAAGTCTGTTACAGAAAAAAGAAAAACCACTATTAAAAAAGAGGATAAAAAAATTCCCGAAAAATCCCTAAAAGATCCAAAAAAATAGATAGACTTTTTACTGCAGATTAAAACAATAAATGGTTTATTAGATGTTGAATAAAAATGCAAATATTTTTAACATTGAAGCCTATGGGATTTGCCTGAATAAACCTGCTGAATGAAACCACCGAACATTGGGGCTTTTCTCTGACATTTCTCTGCTGTTTGGTGTCTCTGAATAGATTAACCATTGCTTCTCTATGGGGATTTCACTTTCTTCGAACAGGCACCGTACTTGCTGGCAATTCCCCAAAATTTGACGAACTGCCTGCTCTCTGAAGACCCGAATGGCCACGAAATAGTAACATATGGGGAAATTCCCTGTTCAGTGCCATTTCGGGGCCGGATCGGCTCTTTGTGAACAAGCCTGATAGTTTTTTTTTTTTATTCCTTTTATTTTTAATGTTTTCCTCCCCTCTCTCTGGATCTTTCCTCTTCTTAATGTGACTAGTACTTTATTCATTAGTGTATTTTTACTTATACACTGTATCATTTTTTTCTGTATTAATCAGGGCTCGAGTCGAGCGGGAACGCGCAGGAACGGCGTTCCCGCACTTCTCCCACAGCGGGAACGCTGCGGGAACGCAGCGTTCCCGCTGTGGCCCGAGCCCAAACGCCGCCGCCGCACATTGCTGGCGGTCGCGTGCTTCCTGTTACAACGGCCGGTGACAGGAGGTGGAGCCGCTCGCCTGGCTGTTTCATAGATCCCAGGCGAGCGGCTGCATTTCCTGTCAGCGGCCGCTGAAGCAGGAAACACGCGGCCGCCGGCAATGTGCGGCAGGAGCAGCAGAGGAGCAGCAAAGGTGAGCTGGGCTGGGGGCAGTATCCATGAGAGCTGGGGGGGGCATATCCATGAGACCTGGGGGGGGGCATATCCATGAGACCTGGGGCATATCCATGAGACCTGGGGGGGCAATATCCATGAGACCTTTGGCATATCCATGAGACCTGGGGCATATCCATGAGACCTGGGGGGGCAATATCCATGAGACCTGGGGGGCAATATCCATGAGACCTGGGGGGCATATCCATGAGACCTGGGGGGCATATCCATTGTCACGGAATGGCCCAGGACCCTCAGCCAGAGACAGTCCTTTGTGACATTGGGGTCCCTATAGACTCCTAGGTGCCGTTGCACCAGCAGCATACCTTGTTTTATTTTATTAGATGTGGTTTCATTGTGTGATGTAATAAAAGTGTCCCCGTGTGTGTATTGTGAAACGTATGTTAAAACCCCCTATTGTATGCTTTGCTCACCGCCATTTCCCAGTGCCTCGTGGATCCAGTCGAATTGATCGGATCGTAAAATGGCCGATTCGGACCATCCGGTCGAATCGAAAAATGGCCGATTCGAACCATCCGGTTACGAATCAGCACCACCCCGATTCGAACAGCCAATACGAATCGGGACCCAGGTACCTTCTCCCAGCAAAGGCCAATGAGACTCATGGGGGCGGGCAGGGATTCCTATTGTTCTCTCTCTGTACGAATGTTTATAAATATATGTGATTTCCCAGTAAAAGTTAGTTCATCTAGTGCATACAGCTCCGCCTGGTGTCCTTTATTGACGAGCGTACTGCGGAGATCCCGCGCGGTCTCCAGGGTGCGTTACCCCGAGGTACGATCCGGCTACCCTGTGTCTGCATCTCGGATCAGAACAGAGGTGCATCGTACGGGGTGCATCGACCAACGATCGACCACGCTTCGATTCTGCTACCCTGAGCCTGAATTCCGAACCGAAGCAGCGGCGCGTCTCCCGCGCATCGGTATACCGAAGCGCTACACTTCCGAGGGAAATCCGAAACGTTTCCCATCCGAACGGCAACGGACGAAACGTTTCCCCTCCGAACGGCTCGCTCCACGGATGATACGATCTCCGCCAAGGTCAGTAGATCAGCCGCTCGAGACGCCGAGTGCCGTGACGCTCGGTGGTCGGGCAGATCTCCTGCAGGGGTCCCCCTACACAGCCCGCCAACCCCTTCCCAGGGTCACTCCAGGCCGCACGAGATGCCGAGTGCCGTGCCACTCGGTAGTCGGGCCGACGGTGAGCGCAGTGGGAGGAGCAGATAGGAGCACACCCGCAGGCGGACAACACCCATTCCGTCACATCCATGAGACCTGGGGGGGCAATATCCATGAGAGCTGGGGCATATCCATGAGACCTGGGGGCAGTATCCATGAGACCGGGGGGGGCAATATCCATGAGACCTGGGGCAATATGCATGAGACCTGGGGCATATCCATGAGACCTGGGGGCGCAATATCCATGAGACCTGGGGCATATCCATGAGACCTGGGGGCAGTATCCATGAGACCTGGGGCAATATGCATGAGACCTGGGGCAATATCCATGAGACCTGGGGCATATATCCAAGAGACCTGGGGCATATCCATGAGACCTGGGGCATATCCATGAGACCTGGGGCATATATCCAAGAGACCTGGGGCATATCCATGAGACCTGGGGCATATCCATGAGACCTGGGGCAATATGCATGAGACCTGGGGCAATATCCATGAGACCTGGGGCATATATCCAAGAGACCTGGGGCATATCCATGAGACCTGGGGCATATATCCAAGAGACCTGGGGCATATCCATGAGACCTGGGGCAATATCCATGAGACCTGGGGGCAGTATCCATGAGACCTGGGGGATATCCATGAGACCTGGGGGCTGTATCCATGAGACCTGGGGCATATCCATGAGACCTGGGGCAATATCCATGAGACCTGGGGCAATATCCATGAGACCTGGGGGCATTATCCATGAGAGCTGGGGCATATCCATGAGAGCTGGGGGCAGTATCCATGAGACCTGGGGGATATCCATGAGACCTGGGGGCTGTATCCATGAGACCTGGGGCATATCCATGAGACCTGGGGGCATATCCATGAGACCTGGGGGCAGTATCCATGAGACCTGGGGCATATCCATGAGACCTGGGGAATATCCATGAGACCTGGGGGCAGTATCCATGAGACCTGGGGGCAATATCCATGAGAGCTGGGGGGCATTATCCATGAGACCTGGGGCATATCCATGAGAGCTGAGGGCATTATCCATGAGACCTGGGGGCATTATCCATGAGACCTGGGGGCATTATCCATGAGAGCTGGGGCAATATATACCCATATGAGTTGGGGCAATTATATCCATGTGAACTGGGGAAAATATATCCATATAACCAGTGCTGTGTATATTATTCTTGGGGTTCAGTGCTGTGTATGTTATTCTGGGGGCTCAGTGCTGTGTATGTTATTCTGGGGGTTCAGTGTTGTGTATATTATTCTGGAGGCTCAGTGCTGTGTATGTTATTCTGGGGGCTCAGTGCTGTGTATATTATCCTGGGGGCTCAGTGCTGTGTATATTATTCTGGGGGCTCAGTGCTGGGTATGTGAAGAGAATAATGGTCTTCAATTGTCCGTCCTTTAACCCCTAAGACCCTGTCTTAGGCACACCTTGAGTTAACTCTCCTTCTGCGCAGGGAGAGAGAAAATCCTTTCAAAAAAGACACAGGAGGCATGTATTTTTGTCTGGCAATTTCTCTCTGCCTTCCAACGGTTTTTGACACATATTTATACCTGTGTCAAGGCGTTGTCTCTTTATTTCATTGGTTAACATTTCAAAACATAACATAGTTCATTGGCCAGTTTCAATACAGGTCTGGTGACACATTTCTGGACAGTCCCGTGGCCCGAGGCATGTGATCTCTTGAGGCATGTGATTTCTTGAGACATGCTATCCATCAGCACTTTTATCATTTTAAAGACATTTGCAAACATCAGCATCATTTCAGAGACAATTGCAAACATAGAGAAGTGAAACTTAATCCTATAATACTGCTGATTATCAATTTATCTTAAAACTATTTCTTATATTTAAACCTTAATTTATCTATTAATATTATAATTCATGGGGTGTTATTTAACTACTTATAGGGTCCTTCTTGTAGGTTAGCAGATGGTGGTCTGAGGATTCCTTTTCCTTCAATCCCCTCTTAGAATCATAGTATGATCATACTATTTGATTCTTTCTTTGTTTCATCTACTGTAAGTTAGTATGGGTTGGGGAGCGAGACCCTGTAAAGCTTTGCGAGTATAATTAACAAATCTCTGCTGGTTATAATATAAATAGTTAATCCAATCTACATTCTTATTAATAGTAACAAGAGGTGCTAGGAATGACTCAAACCCTGCCTTTACCTGATCCCTTGCTTTAAATTCATCAGGGACCCCTCTTGGTACCCCTATAACATCAATATAGACATGCGGATCAAGACTACCTTGTGGACTTGGGACTTCCCTTTTCCTGCGACGTGAGCTAATATTTGGAATTTCCTCAGGATCCGAAACAATATGAAATCCCATTATGGCCTTAGCTAGGGCACATTCACCTGACCATTGAAGGGGCAGACGCGCCCTAATCTTGAGGTCTCCACATATCCAGTAGAGATCCCCAATCAGAAAAACTTGATTCTGTAACTTAGTACTGTTGATATTGCTATAATTGGCACAATAACCCTCGGGGAAGAAGGTGAGGTTCCTACCTTTTTCTGCTGACCTATAGCAGGTATAGTTCCCTGGGTAAACATGTATCCCTTCTCCTGGTTGTGGGAGGCGTGTTAGTATGGGGTAGCTATTCTTCCAATATTCACATAAACTCTGGCTATCAGTGGTGTTAGTATATAAACTAAGAAAACATTCTTCTACATCTTGCGGAATATTAAAAGGTACAGTGCCTAGATGTGGCCTAGCAGCACCACACACATAACAATTTGTACGGTTATTGTTTAGGGCACTAAATTTTACCCATTCTAGCCAAACATTTACATCTGAAAATCCTGTTTCCATTACTATGCTGTCTTCATAGGTGGGATTGGCTATTGATTTGGTGTTAGGTAGGAGAGGAGGAGGTCTCACTACCTCTCCATATTTCCTGGGTAGGAATGGGTTCTCTTCCTTCTTATAAATGGCCATATCTTGGAGTTTGAACTTGTATCGAGGGAATTTGGTTGTGGCAGTTGCGTATATTCCCATTACATAGACACCCGTGTCGGCCTGGGAAGGGTGTTGTATAGTCAGCGTCAATTGTACTGTCTGAGCTCCGCTTCTGATTGAGCACCGCCACCCACCTCTCCCAATCAAAGTCATACGATTTAATAGGCTTTGTCCCTCGGAACTGCGTCGTCGTGCGGCGCTATCTGGTTTATATCCCCATCTGTTAACTACTGCATCAGAGGTACCATATCCCATATTGCCCGTGTCCCACCCCACTGCGCCCCAATAATCACAATTATGTCCCCAGTACTCATTGGTTACACATATATATACAGTTGCCTTGTACAGTATCATACTGCAGTAATGGTGGACAATAAAAAAACAACAGTGGCCAGACAGTGATGGTTTGGGTTGGGGTTCTTTCTGGTAGGGGGTGTGGACAATAGGGGTTGTGACATATGTTCCGAAGGGGGGGGTAAACATATTATTTCAGTCTTTTTCTTCCCCCACATGTGTCTCCATACTCTTCGAAAAGGATCCTTGGTTGTCATCTTCTCCTTGTTGGAAGCCAGGGCTATCGGCCCTCGTGAGTGTCTCTTGGTCCGGGTCCTCTTCCTGATGGAGGCCAAGGCTATTAGCTGCCCCCGTTAGTACCCCTTGTTGAGTCCTTTGTTGAATCCGCTTGACTCGAGAGGGTCCCTTGTTGAATCCAGACTGGGCTGTCCTCTGTCAGTATAGCTGTGCGGGTTACGGCTACCACCGTGGTCTCTGGTCCATAGGCGAAATCCTCTGGTCTTTTTCCTTTCTGTAGCCGCTTTACCAGCACCTTGTCTCCTGGATTAAATGGGTGGGTAGGTTTGTGTGAAAGAAAGGGGAACTTAAATATAACTTCGTCTCTGGTTGTCTCGAGGGTTGAGATCAGCTGCCTAACATATTCATCCCTTATCTGCTCTAAGTCCCCTGTCTCCACTGTTAGCCTACCTGTAGACCATGGTAATGGAAAGGGTCTGCCCATAAGTATCTCGAAGGGGAGTAGCCTGTGTTCCTATTAACCGCCATTCTGATTTCAGCCAGAATGATGGGGAGTACCAATTTCCAATTCTTTAGCTCTTCTGTGGTTGCATATTTTTGTAAGGTACAAAATAATTGGTCCCCATCCATTGTGGGAGGTCGCAAAACCCGGCATTACTAGTTTAGCTATGTCCTGTTGTGCTGCTCGTTTAGCTGCTTAGTCAGCCAGATGATTCCCTTTTGCAATAGGATCTGAGGCTCTGGTGTGTGCTCTACAATGTAACACCGCTATCTGAGAGGGCATAAGAATGCTTGCTAGGAGGTCCGTGACAAGGGTCGAATGGGAAATCTTCTTGCCATCTGCGGCCACAAATCCCCTCTTTTCCCATATCGTCCCATGGTCATGGACCACACCATAAGCATATTTGGAGTCAGTGTATATCGTGACAGGTCTACCCGCATAGAGCCTGCATGCTCGTGTTAATGCAATCAGTTCTGCTGCCTGGGCAGACTGGTAGGGTACAGGCCCTGACTCTAGAACAGTGTCAGGGAGTTGAACCACTGCATAGCCTGCATTATAAGTGTTGTCATTGGGGCGGGTACAGGAGCCGTCAACAAAGACGACATCTGCGTCCGGAACAGGTGTTGACATGAGATCAGGGCGGGGTGCAGTTTCAGACTCAATGGAGAGAGCACAGTCATGTTCGAGTGGGATGGTATCTGAGGGATTCTTAAGACCCAGTAAAGCGTTTAGGATTGGTGCTGGACCAGAGACACTTGAACTATATTCTATGTGCAGTGCAGGGTTGCTTAGCAGTGTGACTTCATATCCACTAAAGCGCTGTGATGACATGTGCTGTGTATATATACCCTTAAGTAAAAATAAAACATCATGGGTTGTGTGTAGGTGAGTTTCGTACCCTAGTGTGTATTGGCTTGCCATACTAACGGCCATTGCACATGCTGCCAGGGCACGCAAACAGGCCGGCATCCCTTGTACCGTTACTGGCAGAATCTTTGAAAAAAATACTACGGGGCACAACCGGCCCCCATGTTCTTGCGTCAGTACCCCTGCCATGGTTTTACAATTGTCCCTTGCAAACAGATGAAATAAAAGTACATAATAAGGGAGGCCTAGCGCGGGGCTTATCATCATTGCATTCCTGAGAACCTTAAAAGCATTTAACATCTCATTAGACCATGTTATCATATTGGATTGACCCAACAGGGTGGCTTGTCTCAGAATGTTATCGTAGTAGGAGCAGTCAGGGATCCACTGTCTGCAATAGTTTATCATGCCTAAGAATGACAACATGTCCTTCTTAGTTTTCGGGTTGACCAGGCCCGTGACAGACTGGACTCTCTTCTGACTGATGCTCCGTTCCCCCTGTCTGAGAACAAACCCTAAATATTCAACTTGCGTTTGACACCACTGCATTTTTTTAAGGGAAACCTTGTGCCCACATTCCTGTAACCACCTAAGAAGTGATTTACCATCCTCCCGGCAGGCCTCCTCTGATGGACTGCATACGAGGAGATCATCCACGTATTGCAGCAGGACAGAACCATGGCTGGGGTGCCAGGATTTCAGAGTGGCCTGCAGTACAATACTGTAGACCACCGGGGCGTCAACATACCCCTGAGATAACCTTTTCCATGTAAGCTGTGTGCCTTCGAATGAAAATGCAAAAAGTAGTGCCGTGTCAGGGTGTACAGGGATGCTAAAAAATGCATTCTTCAGGTCAAGTACAGAAAAATGTGTATGTGTAGTAATGTTGTAATGTCCGGGACTATTGGTGCAATGGGGATGACAAGGGAGTTAATGGCACGTAGATCTTGTACAAACCGCACTGTACCATCTGGTTTGCGTACAGGGTTAATTGGGGTACTGAAGGGGGAGACTACAGGTTCCAGGATACCATCCTGTAGAAACTGGTCAATCATAGGACGTAGTCCGTCCTCTTTCTCTTTTTGACAATGTTTAAAAATTCTATTAATATCTTCTATTTCTATCGCCTTTTTAAGTAACTTATTCCCCACGGTCATAAATGGAAAATGGGTTTTGTTGGTGTTATTCTCATATCTTAAGGGCTTATTAATGGCGATCCTTTGTTATATGTGAGTGGCCATAATAACGAAAGGCAGTATATATTCTTCTGCTTTTTCCTCTTTTTTTTTTTTCTCTTTTACTTCCTCTTTTTTTTTTTTTTTCGTCTTTGGATGTGGATGGGGCCGAAGGTTTCAAATCCTCCATTGCCCCTACCGCACCCAAGACCTTTGTCTCAGTAAAGGGACGGATATATGGATTGTCTATAAGACGGAGGGGGTCGTGGTTCCCAGCTGGCACGAGGTATTTCTTGTTTATGCCGTGGTATACTCTGTTCTATTTTATGCAGTCTGGCGCTGTCAGAGGACAATGGGGTCCCTCTTCTACATTGTTTCACCATTAATCATTGTCCCCCCTTCCCCAATTTCATATACTGCATGTCCCACTGAGGGTCTCCCTGATAATAGGGCCATGCCTCGGTGTCGTCGAGACATAATCCTTTCACTATATCCATATAGAATGGGCTGTGGTCTCCCTGTCTGAGGAAAGGATCACAACTCCCACTGCTTCTGTCCATCCCGCTAGATTATCTATCCATGGGTTAATTAAATAGCAATCTGTGCCCCCTACTCGTGCTACATACAAAAACTCTTTACAAAACTCTCCTATTTTCAGTAAGGGATATTCTTTAACCTTGCTACTTTGAATACCCATGGCTAGTTGTACAATTGAATAATCAGGCAGGTAAAATAGAGAAAGAAAGAAAAACGAGAGGCTCTTCACAGTGCTCGAAAAGAAAAACAACTTAAATTCTTACTAATATATATATATATATATATATATATATATCTCTATGCTACATGGATCAACAAAAGATGAGCTAATTTAAGGATAAGTAATAAAAACTTATTTAGTGAATCCTCCCCTAATCTCGAGAATCAAACTTCTAATCTTTTACTTTTTATTTTGTAGTTATATAATTCCTTCATATCATAAACAAAAATTTATAAACCACAATCCATCAGTATATAAAAACTAGCTTCACAATATATGCATCTCCGGCTAGCAACCGCATACATGACCAACATCATCCACCCCATCAGTCAGCAACTAACACACAAATGGCCAACAAACACCTCTGCCCAATACAACATGCACCTCAAAGCAAACAATGTCCAACCAGTCAGCTCTTATATATACATATATATATACACAGTACCATCAGTATACAATGGGGCAAAAGTCTGCCCTACCTTACAGATTTTCCTGCCACCCAATTAACTTATCACTCTATAATAATATATACTTTAACAATATATACATATATATACATGTAATTAAACCGGTAATACAGGAATGACGAGCGTCCGTCTTACCTTACAGACCACTCGGCACTTTAACGTATACCTCTACAATTTATGTAATTTACTCTATTATCACAACTGAGGGACGTCTGTCTTACCTTACAGATCGTTCAACAGTAAATCTTAACACTCTAACATTCTTATATGCTAATATTCTTATACTCTATACATTTTATGAGGGTTAACGCAAGGTGTGATCAATTGGACATATACTGTCCCTTCTATTGAGTGTGGTCCCTGACCCACTCCTTCTTTAAATAAACGGCCCCTGGCAACGTTTTCTTTTAATTTGTATCCCTGATACACTATAGGACATGGACAACTAATTTTAGTTCGAGATAAACGCTGTCATTGCCCTCGTCCAGACAAGACAATATACTCACCAGGACGAGGGGTGACTGTTCATTTCGGCAGTGCCTCCAGATTGAAGAGAATAATGGTCTCCAATTGTCCGTCCTTTAACCCCTAAGACCCTGTCTTAGGCACACCTTGAGTTAACTCTCCTTCTGCGCAGGGAGAGAGAAAATCCTTTCAAAAAAAGACACAGGAGGCATGTATTTTTGTCTGGCAATTTCTCTCTGCCTTCCAACGGTTTTTGACACATATTTATACTTGTGTCAAGGCGTTGTCTCTTTATTTCATTGGTTAACATTTCAAAACATAACATAGTTCATTGGCCAGTTTCAATACAGGTCTGGTGACACATTTCTGGACAGTCCCGTGGCCCGAGGCATGTGATCTCTTGAGGCATGTGATTTCTTGAGACATGCTATCCATCAGCACTTTTATCATTTTAAAGACATTTGCAAACATCAGCATCATTTCAGAGACAATTGCAAACATATTGAGAAGTGAAACTTAATCCTATAATACTGCTGATTATCAATTTATCTTAAAACTATTTCTTATATTTAAACCTTAATTTATCTATTAATATTATAATTCATGGGGTGTTATTTAACTACTTATAGGGTCCTTCTTGTAGGTTAGCAGATGGTGGTCTGAGGATTCCTTTTCCTTCAGTATGTTATTCTGGGGGTTCAGTGTTGTGTATATTATTCTGGGGGTCAGTGCTGTGTATATTATTCTGGGGGGCCTGTGCCTGGATATATATATATATTATATATAAAATGTGTTAGTCCAGTTGCCACAATCACGAGTATACCTGTACGTAGTGATACCTTTCACTGATCAGTATAGTTTCCAGTTTACACTCTTGAAAGCTTGTCTTTTAAATGTAAAGTTAACCCAATAAAAATGGTATCACC
This sequence comes from Leptobrachium leishanense, assembly GCA_009667805.1. Classification (NCBI taxonomy): domain Eukaryota; kingdom Metazoa; phylum Chordata; class Amphibia; order Anura; family Megophryidae; genus Leptobrachium; species Leptobrachium leishanense. The sequence continues at coordinate 73,666,623 of CM019070.1, read as the reverse complement.
AGCACGCACTGCTATACTCGTGATATATATATATATTTTCTTCAGGTAATGGGGGTTGTGGAATTCGTGGGTGAGTTCCCTCCCTTTTTTTCCCAGGACTTGACCCCTGGTATTAATAGTTACTACAATAAAATTTATTTTTAACTAGCTATTATACCCTGGATAGTATTTTACAATAGAGGAACTTGCACTAGCAAAAAGCCTGATATTGAAAAGCAAAATTACTTTACTGGGCACTAGGGCCCAAAGGGTTGAACAGAAAATAAGTTTACTACATTTTAGTAACCTTCTACTAAATGTTTTTCTTTTTCAGCACCTGTAAAATGTTTACATTTGAACACACAAGCTTTAAGAAGAGTTTATTGATGTTGGTGATTGTTGTTCTACTGATAAGCTTCACTTATTATAAGAAATTATTTAAGGTATGGTGATGATTTGAAGGGCCACTACAACAAAAATGGCACATTCTTTTGTTTTTATGTTGCTGCTGATCTTACATGTGCTTTGTTTTTCTTGTGTTTAGCTAAGAAAATATTTTACTGTGACTGGGCGCATCGATTTTGTGATATTTTTTTGTTGTAAACTGCACCCCCCCCCCCAAGTATCTTTACTTCACTTCCTCCTCATTCTGTGGCAATGGCCTTGGAATGGAATCTATGCATCGCTCACTGACTCAGCGTATTGTGTAGGATGTATTCAAAGGATATCAAAAGGGGGTAGATTAGAAGTCTTTTAGACTCCCTATCTTATCTACTTCAGCTCTCATCACTTATCTGAGCCTCTAACATTGGCCTCCTGCCACCCAGGGATGGGCTGGAAATCAAAAGCAGCCTTGGTATATATTTTTAGACCGGCCCTATACAGAGGCGTAGCAAGGTCATGAGGCACAGTGCCCAGGGAAAAGTCCTCCCCTAGCACCCCCCCCCCATGGGTTAGATGAAATAATCTGTAGTAACACATTATGCCATCACTTTCTAATTTGCTCCCAGTGTGGGAAATGAGCAGGTGAATTAGTGCAAAGACATTGTTCGCATTATAAGCGAATAATGCCACTGCCTTAGAACAGAGAAAAATATGTTTTGCAACTGTTTTTTCACATTTTTATTTTACCATGGGATTCGCCTGTTTAAATCTGTTGAAATGAACCACATAAAAAATGGGCAGTTCACCAACAATACTTCGGTGCTGTTTGGTGTTCTCTAAATAGATTAACCATTACTTATCTAGGGGACAATTTCACTGTAGCCGCAGATCACCGAATTGCGATGACCTACACTGTATTTCATTGGCAGTTTGCCAATATTTGGCGAATTGCCAGCTTTTTGAATAGACGAAACTGCCACCAAATTGCATCATACAGGGAAATTAATTCACAGTTCGTTGCAATTCGGTGGAAAGCTTGGCTCTAATTGAATATAACTTTAAGAGCACTATCAGCTGCCCTAAGCTAAAACGGGGTTGCTAAGAGGAAAAATTAGCGCTCGCAAATCTCCCCTATGCGTCCTTGAGTCCAGCGGCCTGTCCCGTAGCAGCCACTAGCCTCTAGGATACTCGAGGCATGTATACAGACACATGTATACATGTATGCCCCAGACACATTTATGCCCCAGACACAGGCCCCAGATACACGTATGCCCCAGACACAGGCCTCAGTTACACATATGCCTCAGACACAGGCCCCAGATACTATAAGGGCAGGGGCTGTGACCCCTGTATAGTGTTGTGCGTATGGAACCCAATGGCAAGCCATCGAAGAAGGAAACCAGGAGATGTATAAATAAGAAATTGAGTGTTTACTGAGATGAAACAAAATATAAGTCCAGAACAAAAGACTATTACTCAAAAGGTATCCTTGGTTTAGTAGAAAGTCCAGAATGGGGAATTGCGAGTAAGGGTCTTCGGGTTCAGAAGTGAGACAACGTAAAGTCCAGAACGAAGGGTTGTAGAAGAGGGTAACGTGGGCTGTGGCCTTTGAGACAAGCCTGGGTTGAGGAGCTGGAGCTGGTACTATGGTCGTGGAAGCAAACCTGGATACGAATCTGGAGCTGGTACCGTGGTCATGGAAGCAAGACTGGATATGGATCTGGTACCGTGGACGTGGAAGCAAGCCTGGATATAGGATCTGGAGCTGGTACCGTGGACGTGGAAGCAAGCCTGGAGATGGAACAGGAATGGAGAGGGAACACTGGATAACTGAAGCGGTGAACCACAGTATTTCCTGGTTAATGATCTGAGAAAGACGGCAGGTTTAAATAGGGTTCAGAGTATCATAAGAACACCGTTCACCTGGGACTCGTAGGTGGAGCTGGGATACCTGAGTACTTGATAGGTTAATTGGGGGCATACGAGGATCTCCAGTGCAAGTGTCATGCAGTAGCCATAAGCTACCAGCAGAGGGCCCCAGAGTACCAAGCTCCTCGCTTCTTAAGGAGGTGTGTGATCGCGTGTGCGCGATTCATCTCTCACCATTCAGATCCTGTCAGCGGCGTGGGATGCACCTTGAGGTCTCTCCTCCATCTTGCGCACCAGGAGTGTGGAGCAGCGCGCCACGAGAGACCTCAGGTGAATAAGGTACACGTCCCAACATGGCGGCCGGGGCCGAGAGTGGTGCATGACAGATGCATGTATACCCAAGACACAGGACCCAGATACATGTATGCCCCAGGCACAGGCCCCAGACAAATGAATACCCCATACACAGTCCTCAGATATATGTATGCCCCAAACACAGGCCCCAGATACATGTATACCCCAGACACAGACCCTAGATATATGTGTGCCCCAGACACAGGCTCCAGATACATGTATACCCCGACACAGGCCCCAGATACATGTATGCCCCAGACACAGGTCCCAGATACATGTATGCCCCAGACACAGGTCCCAGATACATGTATTCCCAGACACAGACCCCAGATACATGTATGCCCAGACACAGACCCCAGATACATGTATGCCCAGACACATGTATACCCCAGACTCAGGCCCCAGATACATGTATACCCTAGACACAGGCCCCAGATACATGTAGGCCCCAGATACAGGTCCAGATACAGCCCAGACGCAGCCCCCAGATACATGTATACCCCAGACACAGACCTCAGTAGCAGAGCAGCGATGGATGGTGATAGCAACAGGGTGCAGTCTTGACTACATGGCAGCGGCTGTGTTTTCTTTTAGGTCGTAGGCCTCAGATGAGGCACTGGCCTGTGGCCTACCTGGGTCCGGCAGGCGGAGAATCAAATATGGATGTATGGATGGCTGGCAGGCGGGCAGACAGCCCCCTGTAATGATGTCAGAAAGGGCGCACCGGACATCTGCAGCCCATGACCCGTCCTGACTCAGGAAGGGTCAAGGGCTGGAGATGTCTGGCTCTCCCTTTCTGACATCAGAGGGGGCCGACGGCCGGGCCCAGGTAGGCTGCAGTACTTCCTCTGAGGCCTGTGACCTAAAAAAAAACAGCAGCCACTGGAACGATGATCATCATCATGCTGATCTATTGCCCCAGTGGCCCAAAAATGAAGTGGTCTACTAGGATTCCTCTCAGCATCCTCATAGGCCAGTCTGGCCCTGGTGCCACCTTATCTAAATGTTAACTCATCCACCTAAGTTACATTTAAATACTGTAGATCAAGTAAAAAAGAGCAGTAAAGAAAAGCTTTTGCACAGATCTTGATGATGCATCATAGAAAAAAATAAAGAAAATGGAAACAGATAAAAAACTATATATTTTTTTCCTTTTTACATGCAATTACTTCAAAGTAAAACGGCATGTGTTTTATAAAGTGGTGTTTGTTTCTAATGCACAAGGAATATAGTTACAGCTTAAGTGGTAGTGTCCCTTTTAAAGAAAATGTTACATGGTGATATATCGAATTCTTTTTAATTCTTATTACCAAAGTTGTTGTATTTTTTTCCCATTTTCAACCAGCCTTTGAATTATTCCAAACACAATGCAAAGCCAACAGCCATTATGGAATACAACAGTAACTACCGTTTAAAAGAGGACGACTTGGCAATCCGTGAAATTTTCAGTTACATAAACCAATCCGTTTGTAATGCCCCTTTCATATGGATAAATAAAACAACCAGTGGATTAGAAGGCAGGGCAATTTTACTCAATCATATGGAAAAACATTATGTTGGAGATGACTTGATTGTACAAGTTGATATGTTTGATTACTTGGGGGAAAAGAAAACATATGGTGGTGACTTCTTGAGAGCAAGAATCTATTCCAAAAAGTTTGGAGCTGGAGCATCTGGAAGAATTGAAGATTTTAATAATGGATCCTACAACATTCATTTTACTCTATCATGGGAAGGCAGTGTGAGCATATCTATTATCTTAATACATCCAAGCGAGGGAGTGTCTCTTTTATGGAAAGCACGAAATATGGGATATGAACATATTCAGTTCACTGGAAAATTTCTCAGTAATAGTCAAGAAATTCACAGGGAATGTGGATTTTATTTAGAGTCAAAAGAAGAAATGTGTGAATATGCAGATAAAAAACATGACGAATTTTTCTACTGTATCAAACCTCCAAATGTGCCTTGTGAAGCTTTAATCTCATTGATGAGCAGCAACAAGCCTCATTCGTATCTCAGCGTTATGGAGAACAATATCTTTAATCGGTAATATTTTCTTTTTATATTAAGATGTTGAGTTTAGTTTTGACAGTATATACATTATCAATAATAAGAAAGTTAAGTCATTATGAACATACTTTTAAAACCAACTCATGCTGATTGTCTGATATAGTTAATCCAAAAGCTTGCCATTAATTAATTAATTTATTTATTTGCAAAGTATTTTGCCAGGAAGGATACATTGAGATTGTCCTGGGTTCAAGAACATTGAATTGTTATAGTCGTTACAGAAATACAAAGTAATAAATGCAAGATATTAAAAACAAAACACAAATATACAGGTTAACACAGAAAATAAATATGTAGGAAATATAGTTATTATATTACATGTTTACAGGTGCATTCCGTATAGAGCCGAGGTACACTATATTGCCAAAAGTATTCGCTCACCCATCCAAATCAGGAGCTGGGCAGGTGAGCGAATACTTTTGGCAATATAGTGTATGTTAATAGGGAGCTCTTAAGACTGGGGGAAGATTTGATGGCTTCTGGGAGGTTATTCCATATTTGCTATGCTCTATAGGAAAATGAGGATCGAACCATTTTCTTTTTGTATTGTGGTATTGCAAGTAAGGTGCAGGTCCTGGATCGGAGGTTATAGGATGAGGGAACTGCTAGGGGAAGCAGCCTATTCAGGTAGGGTGGTGGTAGCTTCCCAGAAAACCTCTTAAACACCAGGTTGGAGAGGTGAAGGGTGCGTCTAGATTCCAGCGACGGACAGTTTATCTCTTCTAACAATGAAAGATATAGCTAAATAAATACATAACTACAAGGGGCCATCTGATATCAACCTCCTTATTGGTTTTGGCTATTCCTTTGGTTCTATATAAATATCTAAAATCCACTGCCAACATTAAACTAGGAAATTAAATGTTCAAATACATGGGAGACCCAGTCAAGCTTATGTCAGCAGGGCTATTCAGAGAGCAGTGAAAAGCAGGAGAATGACTGGAGAATGGAAAATTCTAGGTCAAAATAGCCGATTTGTGAGATACTGTAAATGGGAGAATTTTTGACCTAGAATTTTCCATTCTTCAGTCATTCTCCCGCTTTTCACCACTCTCTGAATAACCCTGTAGGTGTCCATGGCCATGTGAAGCCACTGGACAGATTTACCAAGTGATGGGATATTAAATGTGCATGGAAATTCAGTTGTGTGACTGTAGGGTCTATTCCCTAAACACTGGACTTGACACTGAATTTCACTGTTCGTTTCAATTTCGGGGCAGTTTGTCTATTCACCAGGCTGTCAATTCGTCAAATACAGCGAATTGACAGCAAAATATGGTGCAGTTCAACGGCAGCAGAATTGTCCCATAGAGAAGTAATGGTTCACAGAACGCTGAAATACCCTGATTTTCCTCGTTTCAGATCAACAGGTTTAAGCAGGCGAATTCCAAGGGATTCAATATAAAAACGTAATCTTAGCTCATTTTATTTTTAAAAAAAACATTTTTGCTGGAGGAAAAAAAAGAAACAGCAATATTTAACACCTTTTTGTATTTTGACAAAATTTTTAACTCGCAGTTTTTTAAAAAGCCTTTTATTCTGTAACAGACCTCTTTTAATTGTTTTTAAGGACATTTTTTTATTTGGACACGCTTTAATTTTTATTGGTCTAAACACCTATTAAGAGAATTCTTTTTTTCTGGCAGTGTGATGGAATTCGCCAAGGCCATTTCAGTGCTCTTCAGTGATGTTCTCCAACTTTTTCATGTGACTTCAGCGCACTACAGTAACGAAAAGCACTGAAATGTCTGTGCTTTGTGTTTCCTGCTTTGGCATTGCAAGGGATACTGGGCTAAAACGACCAGTGCAATCTAATGCAGGGGTGATTCAGACACACTCAACTGGGCAGATGGCAGTGGGTTCTCTACAGTATCCTGCTGATTTAGCCATTTTTTGGGTGAAATTTTAGGTTTCCTAACTTTTTTTAAAGAAACAAGGCTTTTTAACCCATAGGTTTCAATGCAGCATATAAATCCACACACTTCTGGGAAGCACCTTTCTGCAGTATAATTAATGCAGCATATGAATCCACACACTGCTGGGAAGAAGCGCCTCTCTGCAGTATAATTAATGCTGCATATGAATTCGCACACTGAGGGTAAGCTTTCTATCTGCAGACAAGGGTCGCAGCGGTCGCACTTGCTACCGGGCCCTGGCATTCCACCACTGGAGAGGGGGCCCAGGCAGTGGTGGAACCACTGCTAACCCTTTAAGGACCAAGGGTTTTTAAAGTCAATGCATTTATGACTGAACAGATCTGTCATTGGTCCTTAAGAGGTTAATTAGGCAGCAGAGGCCTTGTTATTTTTCCTCTGGCTATCCATCATGAGTCTGACACTTCCTGGTGTCTCATTGCAGGTCTGGTGGTCGCTTGCTTGTGATTAGGGATGAGCTGAACACCCGAGTTCGCTTCGCATTCGAACTCAAACTTTTCAAATGTTCGAATTCAAACTCGAACACGAACTCAATACAAGTCAATGGGGCTCAAAATTCGATTTTTAGAGTGCCCTCCAAGATCGCATATATGCTAGATATTTGCCATAAAAGGTGTATGGGGGTCCAGGTAGTGCCCTGGGGGACTGGAAACAAGGACAAAAAGTAAAAAAAAAATGTTTTTAAAGAGACAGTGAGTTTTCCATGAAATAAGGGTTAAAAATAAAAACGAAAAAATTCCTTCAAATATCATGCCTAGGAGGTCCCCATAACCTGCCGTGAAGTGGCAGATTTCTAGGATGTATAGAAACATTTAAAAACAAAAAAATAACGTTTAAAATGACGGTAAATGCTTTTCCTTTAATCTATTCATAAACAACTGCTTGGGGCGGCACGGCAGCCTGTATGAAAAGACATTTTAGGACGCGCAGAAAAATTTTAGTGATTTTATGGGCTAAATTATGGTGCAGGGTTTGGATGAAAGTAACAATAGGTGCTCTAAAATTGGGCCTTTAGCGTAGGCAACAGTGCCGTCACACAGTAACCCCTCTGAGGATATGAATCTGGTACAGGCGTCAGTGGCAGTGCACCCAAATATTGTGCTTTTGGTGCCAGGCCAGCAAGTACCAAAGTACATTAATACAGTAACCCCTCTGTAGTATTGTGGAAGAGTGCAGGGGTGGACCATGCGGTCCTATATTAAAAAGATATGAATCTGGTAAAGGCGTCAGTGCACCCGGATATTGTGCTTTTGGTGCCAGGCCAGCAAGTGCATTCATACAGTAACCCCTCTGTGGTATTGTGGAAGAGTGCAGGAGTGGACCATGCGGTCCTATATTAAAAACATATGAATCTGGTAAAGGCGTCAGTGCACCCGGATATTGTGCTTTTGGTGCCAGGCCAGCAAGTGCATTCATACAGTAACCCCTCTGTGGTATTGTGGAAGAGTGCAGGAGTGGACCATGCGGTCCTAGATTAAAAACATATGAATCTGGTAAAGGCGTCAGTGCACCAGGATATTGTGCTTTTGGTGCCAGGCCAGCAAGTGCATTCATACAGTAACCCCTCTATGGTATTGTGGAAGAGTGCAGGAGTGGACCATGCGGTCCTATATTAAAAATATATGAATCTGGTAAAGGCGTCAGTGCACCCAGATATTTTGCTTTTGGTGCCAGGCCAGTAAGTGCATTCATACAGTAACCCCTCTATAGTATTGTGGAAGAGTGCAGGGGTGGACCATGCGGTCCTATATTAAAAAGATATGAATCTGGTAAAGGCGTCAGTGCACCCAGATATTGTGCTTTTGGTGCCAGGCCAGCAAGTGCTATCATACAGTAACCCCTCTGTAGTATTGTGGAAGAGTGCAGGGGTGGACCATGCGGTCCTATATTAAAAAGATATGAATCTGGTAAAGGCGTCAGTGCACCCTGATATTGTGCTTTTGGTGCCAGGCCAGCAAGTGCATTCATACAGTAACCCCTCTGTAGTCTTGTGGAAGAGTGCAGGGGTGGACCATGCGGTCCGATATTAAAAAGATATGAATCTGGTAAAGGCGTCAGTGCACCCAGTAATTGTGCTTTTGGTGCCAGGCCAGCAAGTGCTATCATACAGTAACCCCTCTATGGTATTGTGGAAGAGTGCAGGGGTGGACCCTGCGGTTCAAAAAATTAAAATGATATAAATGTGTCACAGGCATCAGTGCAGCCAAATATTGTGCCGTTCATGGCAGTAAGTGACTTCACACCGTAACCCTTTTGTGGTATTGTGGAAGAGTGCAGGATTGTACCCTGCATTCCAAAAAATTAAAATGATATAAATCTGGTAATATAGGTGTCAGTGTCAGTGCAGCTAATTATTGTGCCTTTGGTGGCAGCAAGTGCCTTCACACCGTAACCCTTTTGTGCTATTGTGGAAGAGTGCAGGGTTGGACCCTGTGTTCCAAAAAATTAAAATGATAAAAATCTGGTACAGGTTTCAGTGCACCCAAATATTGTGCCTTTCATGGCAGCAAGTGCCTTCACACCGTAACCCTTTTGTGGTATTGTGGAAGAGTGCAGGTTTGGACGCTGCAGTTCAAAAAATTAAAATGATATAAATGTGGCACAGGCGTCAGTATAGCCAAATATTGTACCTTTCATGGCAGCAAGTGCCTTCATACCGTAACCCTTTTGTGGTATTGTGGAAGAGTTCAGTGGTGGAGGTTTTGTGAATGCAGAAGACATCCCCGATCTATTCCGTTACGTCAGCATCAGGGGATTGATAGCTGCTGATCCAGGACTGATTCATTTTTAGAAATTCAGCCAGTCTACAGAGTCGGTGGACAGACGCACTCTTTTGTCTGTGTCAAAACCTCCAGCGGCACTGAACGTCCTTTCAGAAAGCACGCTACTGTAGATGAAGGGCAACCTAGTAGCTGCATAGCATATTGGCAAAATTCTGGCTAGTGATCCAATCTCAACACCCAGTAAGCCAGTGGATCATCTGCTGGAAAGTTATCCAGGTCTGCCCTTGCACCTAGGTAGTCCTGCACCATATGGTGAAGACGCTGGCAATGGGTGCCTACATTTGACGTCCCTGGGCATCGCGGACTAAAAATATTTAAAAAGGGCATCAGTCAAGCGGCCCTGGCCTTCACCACTATTCCTCTGATCATCCGCAGCCTCAGAAACACGTGTGTCATCACTTGGTAACCTACCAGTGCCTGGAAAGGTGTTACATCCTGCTGTTGCGGGCAGGATGAACTCTGCAGCTTTACTCTTGTAACGTGGATCAAGAAGGGTTGCAAACCAGTAATGATACCTCTCCTTGATAGTACGAATCCTGGGGTCCTTTAGCAGGCTTTGCATAATAAGGGAGCCCATGCAGCATAGATTGAAGGTGGCATTAGCTTCCAAGTCTTCCTGCTCAATGAGGAGGATGACTCCATCGGGCACTTCCTCCTCCAGCCACGTACCAGTCCTGGTGTTTCTGGGCACACAAAACCCTCCCTTGAGGAATCCCCATCTTCAATGCCCACACTACTCAAATATTCCTCCTCCTCATCCTCCTCATCCTCCTCCTGTCTGATCTGAGGAGGACCCGCTGGAATGCTGTCTGTGGAAAGACTGGGGCCTTCAGAGCTAGGGAAGGCCTCCTCTTCGTCCCGCTGCTCTGCCTCTAGAGCCACATCTATAATTCCCCGCAGAGTGTGCTCCAGCAGGAACACTAAAGGAATTGTGTCACTGATGCATGCACTGTCCCTGCTCACCATCCTCGTTGCCTCCTCAAATGGTGACAGTACAGTGCATGCATCCTTGATCATCAGCCACTGCGGGCGGGAAAAAAAAACAAGTTGACCTGAACCTGTCCTTGTGCCATACTCAAACAGGTACTCGTTGATGGCCCTCTGCTGCTTGTGCTGACGCTGCAGCATTGCTAATGTCGAGTTCCACCTGGTGGGCATGTCACAGATCAGACGGTTTGTGGGAAGGTGGAATTCTCTTTGAATTTCTGCCAGGCGAACGCTTGCTGTGAATGACCGTCTGAAATGGCTGCAGACTTTTCTGGCCTGGGTGAGAAGCTCTGCCAGCCCTGGGTACCTGGTTAGGAAATGCTGTAAGACCAGATTTAGGACGTGTGCTAGGCATGGTACATGTGTCAACTAACCCTGGCGTAGGGCGGAGAGAAGGTTGCTGCCATTATTACAGACGACCATTCCCAGCTGAAGCTGGCGTTGTTTTAACCATCTCTGCACCTACCCCTGCAGAGCTGACAGAATTTCTGGCCCGGTGTGGCTCCTGTCCCCTAAACAAACCAGCTCAAGCACAGTATGGCATCTTTTTGCTTGAGCCATTGCGTAGCCTCTGCCACGCGTCGGTTTAACTGCCACTTCGCCAGAGACACAGAAGGTGGAGGAGGAAGAGGGAGAGGTGGTGGTGGAGCAGACAGACCTCATACAAGCAGCTTTATGGAGGCGTGGTGGATGAACAAGCTCCAGCACAGTGCCCCATCTTGGATCCCTCCCAGCTGCAATCAGAGTTACCCAGTGTGCAGTGAAGGATATGTAATGACCCTGTCCATGCTTGCTAGACCACGTGTCTAAAGTCACATGCACCTTGCTGCCGACTGACTTTCCCAATGATTCGATAACATTGTCTTCCACGTGCTTGTATAGTGCTGAAATGGCCTTCCGTGAAAAGTAATGGCATTTTGGAACATGCCACTGTAGTACAGCACATTCAGCAAATTCACGGAAGGGAGCAGAGTCCACCAGCTGGAAAGGCAGCAGCTGCAATGCAAGTAATTTTGCTAAACTGGCATTTAGATGCTGTGCTTGGGGATGGTTGGGACTATATTTTTTCTTACGCTGCAGCAGCTGGGGCAACGTAATCTGACTGCGTAAATCCTCAGATGATGGGATGCTGTCACATTGTGAGGAAAGACCTGGTACATCCATTGCTGTTGCATCATCCCTGTCAGTTTAGGTTGTAGCAGGCAATGACATGGCATTACATACAGTGGGGTAGAGACAGATGAGGAGGACCTACGCAAAGTTTTGCGCCAACGGGATGCGTGGCAGGTGGTCAGATGTCACCTCAAGCACGTGGTACCCAAGCGTCCGGTGTCTTTCCCATGCTTGAGCCTCATCTGACATAGATTACAAATAGCAACGGTGGGGTCTGCTAGACATTTCTTAAAGAACTCCCAGACAGCAGAGTTCCTGGATGTGTGCTTTGAGACAACAGCGCTCTGCACCTGAGCAGCTCTGACATCTGATGCCTTGGACTGGCTAGTGCTACGGTTGGTCATAGAGGATGTTGTGCCTCATGTTTCTTGTGCCTCCTCCTCCTCACTTGACTCCTCTGTTCGATCAGGCACCCAGGTGGAGTCAGTGACCTCATCATCATTGTCATCATCACCCCCTATCTCCTCGTCACCGGAGCCAACTTGGCAGTATGCTGCAGCTGCTGGGGCAACATGAGTGGCAGTTATTTGTTTGTCATCACTGGCACCCCCTTCCTCTAGGTTGATTATACTCCCTTCCTCAACCTTAGAGATTAAATCAGAGCACTGTACTTGCTGCGCATTCTCAAGCAGCATGTCACTGTCATTGTAGTCAAACATTTCAGCTGACTCCTCCGTGTGTGATAGCGATGCTACGGCAGGAGTAGCTGTGGACATGGAGGCTGCATTACATGCTTTGGCAGCTGAGATGGACAGTAAAGTACTACAAGCCTGACTGGCAGATGACTCGGAGTGTGAGGATGGCCTGGTTAGCCAATCCACCAAATCCTCTGTATGTTGCTGCTGCTTAAGACGGCCAGCACCAGTTAGAAAAGACAAGCATGCCCCTGCAGAGGATGCACCACGTCCACCTCGACCAGAGGCACAGCCTCCCGACACAGAGGCTGCTTGCCCTCCTATCTGTGTCTGGGAGCGTTTGCCTGTGACTTTTTGGTCTTTCTGACATAGTGAGTGATATATAGATTAAATTTATACAGAACTCTAATTCAACTCTGGTATAAAGATTAAAGATTTCCAGAACTCTGGTATAACTCAGTGAGACACCCTGATAGCTGGCAGCCAGTGACAAGACACAGATTACAATTCCCAGAAACCTCCTATAAATCAGTGAGACACCCTGATGGGTGGCAGTGACAAGACACAAATTACAATTCGCAGAAATCTGCTACAAGTCAGTACAAATTACTGACTCCCAAAATACTGCGTGGCACTCGCTGTGACAAGACACAGATCACCTCAATTCCCAAATATTTTGTAGAAATTACTGATGCCCAAAATACTGCATGGCACTGGCTGTGACAAGACACAGATCACCTCAATTCCCAGATATTTTGTAGAAATTACTGACGCCCAAAATACTGCGTGGCACTGGCTGTGACAAGACACAGATCACCTCAATTCCCAAATATTTTGTAGAAATTACTGACGCCCAAAATACTGTGTGGCACTGGCTGTGACAAGTCACAGATCACCTCAATTCCCAAATATTTTGTAGAAATTACTGACCCCCAAAATACTGCGTGGCACTGGCTGTGACAAGACACAGATCACCTCAATTCCTAACTATTTGGTAGAAATTACTGACGCCCAAAATACTGCGTGGCACTGGCAGTGACAAGACACAGATCACCTCAATTCCCAAATATTTTGTAGAAATTACTGACCCCCAAAATACTGCGTGGCACTGGCAGTGACAAGACACAGATCACCTCAATTCCCAAATATTTTGTAGAAATTACTGAGCCCCCAAAATAGTTGCTGGGAGTGAGAACACAAAGATTACAACAATTCCCATATATTTGCTAGAAATTAGACCCCCCCCCAGTAGATGAGACCCCCCAGTAGCTGGTGGGAGACTGGCAGTAAGAACAGTAACAGAACACTAACACAAGATCAATCTCCTCTGAAATCTCCTCTCAAACACGTGCAGAAGCGCTGTGTGAAGCCTTATATAGTGTGTTGCGGGACTTAGCTCTGTGAGCCCATGATTGGGCAAAATTTGCCCAATCAGGAATCTGAGCCGTGATTGGCATAGTTTTGAACCTGTCTTGCACCTGACCTGTGGTCAGGTGCAAGGCTGTAGCCAATTACAAGCTTCAGACCAGTGGAAAAGTGCATTGTAGTGCATTGTGGGCGAACACGCGGCGAACAGGCGGAAATGTTCGTAGTTCGCGAACATGCGAACAGGCTATGTTCGATGCGAACTCCGAACCGATCGAACCGAACAGCTCATCCCTACTTGTGATCGCTCACGTGTAATGTGTCCCTATCTGTCTCTTGAAACAAAGTAGTTCTTCTGCACACTGTAGTCATAAAATAATCACAAAAAGGGTGCTCATCTGCAAGAAGGACTCACCGAGGTCCTATAAATGTGTAACTAAACCACAATAAATCAAGAGGGCACAACCATGAAATAATATATACCAAAAGTATAATAAAAAAATTCTTTAAATAGATACAAAAATATATAATGTCATTAACAAGAGTAAAGTATCACAAATGTTACATATAGTTACAGCACACAATAAGCAGCGTATACAGTGGTGTATTTAGGTTTTGTGCTGCCCTAGGCCTGACTAAACTCGTGCACCCCCTAATTTAAATTTGAGGCACCCCTTCCTGTCAAGGGCACACCTCTTCCTGGTTAATCCCCACCCTTCCTCTTTAAGCTCCACCTTTTCCTCTTAGAGCTCCGCCTTTTCCTCGCTTTATATTAAAAGTGGATACCAAGTGCCTACTTGTATATTTTGTATACCATTTCAAATGTATCTATTGAGATAAAGAAAATTATGAAATGTTTAAATTCAAGCATTTTTACAAAGAACAGCCATGCATGTCAAGTATACTGGATCACAGCCGCTCTAATTGGTTGAACAATAAAATCAAAAGAAACGTGCACTGCATATGAGTGTATCACAGAGCTGCACAGCAATAAAACCCACAGAAATGGGCACTGTGTATGAGCATATCAGAACTGCACAGCAATAAAACTTACAGTAATGTGCGCTGTGTATGGGCATATCACAGAGCTGCACAGCAATAAAACTCACAGTAATGTAATGTGCAGTGTGTATGAGCGTATTCCAGAGCAATAAAACTCACAGTAATATGCAGTGTGTATCACAGAATCCACAGCAATTAAACTCCCAGCAATGCAATGTGCGGTGTGTATGAGTGCATCAGAATCCACTGCAATAAAACTCCCAGCAATGCAATGTGTGGTGTGTGTCAGCGTATCAGAATCCACAGCAATAAAACTCCCAGCAATGCAATGTGCAGGGTGTAGGAGTGCATCAGAATCCACTGCAATAAAACTCCCAGCAAACTGAGTGAATATGAGCACACAGCAATTATTTATTCTATATTTACCGGCCTCCGTCCGCGGTAGGGCTGTGTGCAGAGACCGCAGGGACTGTGTATGGACTCAGCAGGAGGTCCCTCCAGACCATGTTAGGATTGCGGCTGTGCCTGTGCGTGGAGCCATCTTGTCAGCAGTGGGGTGCCACTGCCAGAGGGTGCACCGTGGCTTTGATTCCCTTCCTGGTGGGTGTTCAGTCCAGAATAGAGTGAGAGTCCGTGTTAACGAAAGGGCGGGCAGCTGCGTTCGTGCATGCGTGTCACGTGGTTCAGCCAGTAAGGTGGTACTGAGACTCAGTACCACCTGACTGGGCGGACCGCTTGACCTGCACGCACGCAGCCTCACCAGGAGCCAGGCAGCTCAATGACAAATTTCTATCACTGCAGTGCTGGTTAAGGAAAGGTCCACTTTAAACAGCAGTAAGCAGACAGGGCTTCATATTCTGCTGATACCCCCTTTACCTGCCTTTTATGGTCATCTTCTCTCTCTGCACGCAAATCACATCCCCCTCCTTTCTCATAGAGCTGCTTCAGGGCAAGGGAGGAGCTATGGAGGGAGGAGAGGGGGATTTTAATTCTATTCGATTTTATTCCGTATGCAAACGCCCTGCTCCGCTGCTCATTGTTTGAGAACACTGCTCAAAGCTGACACAGTGACAGTGGCACCTCCTAGTACCCCCTAATGACACCCAAATAATCACTGGTACCTGGGGCGGCCCGCCCTCAGCCACTCCCCTAAGTACACCACTGCTCTGTGAAATGCTCGCACACAAGTTTGGCGAACTGCCAGCAAGTACGGTGCTGTTTGAAGGCATTGCAAATCCCCATAGAGAAGTAATGGTTAATCTATTCAGAGAACACCAAACGGCAGAGAAATGGCAGTGAAATGCCCTGATGTTCGGTGGTTTCAATCAGCAGGTTTTTTATTCAGGCGAACCCCATAGGTTTCAATGTTAAAAATATTCCCGTTTTAATGCAATATCTAATAAACCATTTATTATTTTAATCTGCAGTAAAAAGTCTTTATTGATTTTTTTTTAGTACCTTTTAGTAATTTTTAAGCAAAATCCCCCCCTTTTTTTTAATAGCGTTTTTTCTTTTTTCTGTAACAGAACTTTTTATTATCAATCATAGGATCTTATATGTAAATTCCAGACATTTTCTTTCAGTAGTTCTTTTGAAAACAGCAGGCCACGGGTTTGCTGTGGCAACATTCAGAGGCCAACTCCATGCACTTTGGAGACCCTGCGGTGAATGGTGAATTCGCTGCAGGGTGGGGAAATTTTATTCCCCGAAGTGCAGGGAACTACAGAACACCAAAATGTTGGCGTCATTTCGGTGCTCTGTGAGTTACCCATTTAGTGGTGAGGTTTTTTGCTGCCCCTTAGAAAGTGAAAGCCTAGGCCTTGTCTACCCAGGACATACTTGAAAATTAGTAAAATCTCAATGTATCTTTCCTGGCAAAATACTTTGCAAAAGTTAAAAAAATATATATATTTTTTTTAGGGGTGGGGCCACCAGTGCGGGCCACCGCCCCCTTGTTGGCCTAGGCCAAAATACACCACTGAGCGTATAGTAAGGCTGCCCCACAGGCTCAGCAAAAATAAACACAAGAAGCTGAACCATATGAAATATGAAATATGCAATATTGGATATGCAAGCTTGGATTCCAATATTGTTGAATGGATTAGGCAGTGGCTGAGTGACAGGCAACAGAGGGTTGTGGTAAATGGAGTTTATTCGGCGCAAGGTCTTGTTACCAGTGGGGTACCTCAGGGGTCAGTACTTGGACCCATTCTCTTTAATATTTTTATTAGTGATATTGCAGAAGGTATTAATGGAAAAGTATGTCTTTTTGCTGATGACACAAAGATTTGCAACAGGGTTGACGTTCCTGGAGGGATCAGCCAAATGACAAATGATTTAGGTAAACTAAAAAAATGGTCGGAGCTGTGGCAATTGAGTTTTAATGTGGATAAGTGCAAGACAATGCACCTGGGACGTAAAAACCCAAGGGCTGAATATAGAATATTTGATACAGTCCTAACCTCAACATCTGAGGGAAAGGGATTTAGGGGTTATTATTTCAGAGGATCTAAGGGTAAGTAGTCAATGTAATAGAGCAGCAGGAAATGCTAGCAGAATGCTTGGTTGTGTAGGGAGAGGTATTAGCAGTAGGAAAAGGGAAGTGCTCATGCCACTGTACAGAGCACTGGTTAGACCTCACTTGGAGTACTGTGTGCAGTACTGGAGACCGTATCTCCAGAAGGATATAGACATCTTAGAGAGAGTTCAGAGAAGGGCTACTAAAATGGTGTACGGCTTGAAGGAGAAAAGTTACCAGGAAAGGCTTAATGATCTTAACATGTACAGCTTGGAAAAAAGACGAGACAGAGGAGATATGATCGAAACATTTAAATACGTAAAGGGAATCCACAAGGTAGAGGAAGGGAGTATATTTAAAAGGAAACAAAGTAGCAAAACAAGAGGACATAGTCTTAGATTAGAGGGGCAAAGGTTTAAAAGTAACATCATTAAGCATTATTTTACTAAGAGGGTGGTGGATACATGGAACAGCCTTCCAGTTGAAGTGGTAGAGGCCAAAACAGTAATTGAATTTAAGCAAGCATGGGATAGGCATAAGGCTATCTTAAACAAAAGATAAATCCAGGTTAAGTATCCATGTAATTGGGCAGACTAGATGGGCCGAAAGGTTCTTATCTGCCGACATTTTTCTATGTTTCTATGTTTCTATGCAATATTAGGGAAAGCGCAATGCGAAAATCAGCCAAATCATAAAGTACAAACATCAGTACAAACTCCTGAAAGCCAAGATAAGGCACCCCAACGTTTTGGAAATCTATCGCCTAGCAGCCCTATTATATGCATTAGCTATGGAATTTAATGCTATGGTAATATTAATATAATAGGGATACGATAGTTTATAGTATTATTAGGTTTGGACCAAGCAATTTTTGGATAGTGCAGGAGACATGTATAAAGGGATTTTTGCAAAATGTTTAGTAAAATGCAAAACTCTCTCGCTGGGGGGGGGGCCTTCATGGATTCTTGCACCGGGGCCCTGAGGTTTCTAGTTACTCCTCTGCGGCAGTATAATTAATGCTGCATATTAATTCGCACACTGAGGGTAAGCGTTCTCTCTGCAGTATGATTAGTGCAGCATATCAATCCGCACACTGCAGGGCAGCACCTTTCTACAATATAATTAATGCAGCATATGAATCCGCACACTGCTGGTAACTTCCCAGCAGTGTGTGGATTCACATGCTGCATTAATTATAATTCATAAAAAAACAACTAACCCAAAAAAATGAATCGATCCGAATCACTGAATCGATCTGCAGAGAGGTGCTGCCCTGCAGTGTGCGGATTCATTTGTTGCATTAATTATACTGCAGAAAGGCACTTCCCAGCAGTGTGTGGATTCATATGCTGCTTTGAAACTTATGGGTTAAAAAAAAAAATTAGGAAACCTAAAATTTCACCCAAAAATAAATAAGTAAAAAAGAAATAAATAAGTAAAAAACTTCCATTCTATTGGTACTAGTAATCTACTTCCCATTCTTTGGGTATTGCTCATTTCATACGTGACAAATGGAATATGCAATCGCTTTGGAACTAAAAATAAAATAAAAAACTTTTTTTTTGTTTTGTTTTCTTTTAGATTTTACATGGTCACGTTTGGTATCAAAGCAAAGGCCAGACTCTGACCTGTCCAATGACACCTCACTTGACCTTGTGAGGTATAAAGATTAGAGACGCAGGGTTCCCAAATCCCCCCCAGTGCACTTCGCTGCAGTGCGGCGGTATAGGTTTTTGATGTAACAATTCGTAATACCGGATTGTGCCATCACCTCCATACTTGTTGGTGACATGAGAAATAAAATGGTGAGTTAGTGCAGCATCATTGTGCCCTTTATAATTGAATAGTGAAAAATTGTGCGGTGTTAGAAAGAAAAAAAATATTTTTATTGTTACATAAAACCTCGTCATATTTCGGGTCATTGGGAAGGCCATGCTCTGGCCTTTCCAATGATACCTCACATTACCCTGTAGCTGCTATGGAGTTGGAGATATAGGGGTCCAAATGCCCATCAATGCAGACATAGTTATCCTTTCACTGGGCCTATTCTGGGGCATGGGCCTGCAGCTGCTACTCGAATCAGCCCCTATGTTAATCCAGCCCTGGACAGGCAGCTGGATTCGGCAACTGTGTTGTAATCCACTTGTAAAATGGGGATGCTAAGGGGAAATTTCTGAGTGCAAATTTTTCCCCTTAGCGTAATAGTTTTAGCTCAGGTCAAGTGATAGTGTCCATAATGGGGTATATGCTGTTGACTTTCTTCTGTTTTGCCTACTAGGAATACTGCAGTATGTTCAACTTGTATTTACTAATTGTCAGGAGCTGGTTCTGGGGTGGCAGGTTCAAGCCCATTATTCAGTGAATAAAAAGGTATGAGAGGCAGGTATAAATGAATAAGGGTTTTATGAAGAGATACAAAAGGAAAGAAACAGGAGGCAATTACTAAATATAAGGAGGTTAGGCGAGAGGGAGAATGATGAATAAGTAATAAACAATAAAAGGTAAACTGATCAGATGCTTTAAATGTAATGGACTTGGCCATATTGCCAGAGACTGTGTTAAAGAGGAACCTATAGACTGTAATGACTCACATTTATTGCTGTCTAACTGTGTCAGCATTGTAATGGTAATGCTAACCCCCACTGGTGTACAGTAAAAGTTAATAGGAAAGTGTGTAAGGCTTTGCTAGACTCAGGTAGTATGGTCACCCTAGTGCCCAAATCCATAGTACCCAAGGAGGTGTTAAATTACGCAGAAAAATTAAGCATTGTCTGCGTTCATGGAGATAAGCGAGTGCACCCCATGTGACGGAATGGAGTATCCGCCTGCGGTCCTGCTCTATCTGACCCCCTCTTTGGTGTTGCCAAGCCCGACTACCGAGTGGCACGGCACCCGGCGTCTCAAGCGGCTTGGGTAGAAGACCACGTGGCGGTGGAGATCTGGAGAGTAGATGGGGCACCCACGGTGGAAATCCGCCCGACTACCGAGTGGCACGGCACTCGGCGTCTCGGGCAGCGGATCTACTGACCATTGAAAGGCTGGAGACGGTCTGCGTGGCGAACCGCGGTTCGGTAGAGTCTCCTTGAAGATGCAGGCACGGCGCTGCGTCGAGGTCCCGATTCGGGGTGGTTGCGGTATCCCGAGGTACCGATTCAAGGTGGCGCAACGGCGCGGCGAATCGAGGTTCTGCTGCGGAGTTAGAATGACCCGTTCCTGGGTAGTGGTGAGATATAGCCGACGTGAAATGACAACACCAGGCAGAGCTGTATGTTTCAAACACTCAGATGATCTGAATCCTTTAATGAACAACGCCACTATTTATGCTCAAGTACAACAGTCATAATTTGCATACCCATACTAATTAGGAGCCTATCCATACAATGAGGTATGGCAGTTATTTACAATCAACATTCTTCACATTCTCTTAGCCTTCAGTCCACATAACGTTTGTACATCTATTGTTCCAGCACATCAGATTAAACACACACTCTATCAGAGATCCCTTAAATTAAACATGTACTTAGATAATGGGGAAAATCCCTGACGCATAATTTACACAACAGCAAAGCTTGTTTACTGTTTTATACAAAGACACATTTACCTACAGGAATATAGTATTTTAAAACCAAAGCTATGTCATTTTTCACTAAACTAAATTAAACTAAAACCAAACGATGTAAAACATATTTAAAACCACACAATATAAATGAACATAAGGTCTTCCCCAAAGCAACGGTCTATGTCTTTTGGGGTTTTCGCCATGGAAATAAAAGTCTTGGGGTTTGACGTGGGGAGCGCTACGTCAGTTCCATGACACCCCACGACTGCGTTTCATATTTGAACTCAGTTTGGTAATGTAAAATATTGTGTTTGGGTGGTATCCAACTTGGCCCATGAAGTAGTGATAGGGAAAGACTTCCCAAGTTTCTCAGAGCTGTGGGGATTAGGGATGAGCTGTTCGGTTTGATCTGTTCGGAGTTCGATTCGAACATCGCCCATTCGCATGTTCGCGAACTCCGAACATTTCCGCGTGTTTGCCGCATGTTCGCCCACAATGCACCACAATGCACTTTTTCCACTGGCCTGAAGCTTGTAATTGGCTACAGACTGCACCTGACCACAGTTTAGGTGCAACACTATGCCAATCATAGCTCAGAGTCCTGATTGGGCAAATTTTGTCCAATCATGGGCTCACAGAGCTAAGTCCCGCAGTATAAGGCATCCCTTGCAGCCCCAGCCCGTGTTTTTTGAGAGGAGATTGTTGTGTTAGTGGGTGTTCTGACTGCCAGTCTGCCACCAGCTATTGGGGGAGGGGGGTATCACTTCCACAAAATATCTGGGAATTGTTGTAATATGTGTGTTCTCACTGCCACCAACTATTTTGGGGGTCAGTCATTTCTACAAAATATCTGGGAATTGTTCTAATCTTTGTGTTCTCACTGCCAGCAGCAATTGTGGGGGTCTCACTTCTACAAGATATCTGAGAATTGTTGTAATCTGTGTGTTCTCACTGCTACCCATCAGGGGGTCTCACTGATTTATAGGAGGTTTCTGTGAATTGTAATCTGTGTCTTGTCACTGGCTGCCAGCTATCAGGGTGTCTCAATGAGTTATACCAGAGTTCTTGAAACCTTTAATCTTTATACCAGAGTTGAATCAGAGTTCTGCATATCTCCAATTTTTATAACAGAGTTGAATCTGAGTTCTATATATCTTTAATCTATATATCACTCACCATGTCAGAAAGACCAAAAAGGACAGGCAGACACTCCCAGACACAGATAAGAGGGCAAGCAGCCTCTGTGTCGGGAGGCTGTGCCTCTGGTCGTCATGGACGTGGTGCATCCTCTGCAAGGGCACGCTTGTCCTTTCTAACTGGTGCTGGCCGTCTTAAGCAGCAGCAACATACAGAGGATTTGGTGGATTGGCTAACCAGGCCATCCTCATTCTCCGAGTCCTCTGCCAGCCAGGCTTGTAGTGCTTTACAGTCCACCTCAGCTGCCAAAGCATCTAATGCAGCCTCCATGTCCACAGCTACTCCTGCCATAGCCTCGCTATCACACACGGAGTCAGCTGAATTGTTGACAGTGCTTGAGGATGCGCAGCAAGTACAGTGCTCTGATTCAATCTCTGAGGTTGAGGAAGGGAGTATAATCAACCTAGAGGAAGGGGGTGCCAATGATGACACACAAATAACTGGCACTCATGTTGCCCCAGCAGCTGCAGCATACTGCCAAGTTGGCTCCAGTGACAAGGAGATAGGTGGGGATGATGACAATGATGATGAGGTCACTGACTCCACCTGGGTGCCTGATCGAACAGAGGAGTCAAGTGAGGAGGAGGAGGCACAAGAAATATGAGGCACAACATCCTCTATGACCAACCGTAGCACTAGCCAGTCCAAGGCATCAGATGTCAGAGCTGCTCAGGTGCAGAGCGCTGTTGTCTCAAAGCACACATCCAGGAACTCTGCTGTCTGGGAGTTCTTTAAGAAATGTCTAGCAGACCCCACCGTTGCTATTTGTAATCTATGTCAGATGAGGCTCAAGCGTGGGAAAGACACCGGACGCTTGGGTACCACGTGCTTGAGGCAACATATTACCACCTGCCACGCATCCCATTGGCACAAAACTTTGCATAGGTCCTCCTCACCTGTCTCTACCCCCACTATATGTCCTGCCATGTCCTTGACTCCAACCTCCACTGACAGGGATGATGCTACATTAATGGATGTACCAGGTCCTTCCTCACAATGTGACAGCATCCCATCATCTGAAGATTTATGCAGTCATATTACGTTACCCCAGCTGCTGCAGCGTAAGAAAAAATATAGTCCCAACCATCCCCAAGCACAGCGTCTAAATGCCAGCTTAGCAAAATTACTCGCATTGCATCTGCTGCCTTTCCAGCTGGTGGACTCTGCTTCCTTCCGTGAATTTGCTGAATGTGCTGTACCACAGTGTCATGTTCCAAAACACCATTTCTTTTCATGGAAGGGTATTCCAGCACTATACCAGCACGTGGAACACAATGTTATGAAGTCATTGGGAAATGCAGTCAGCAGTAAGGTGCACTTGACTTTAGACACGTGGTCCAGCAAGCATGGACAGGGCCGTTACATTTCCTTCACGACACACTGGGTAACTCTGATTGCAGCTGGGAGGGATCCAAGATGCGGCTCTGTGCTGGAGCTTGTTCATCCACCATGCCTCCAGAAAGCTGCTTGAATGAGGTCTGTCTGCTCCACCACCACCTCTCCCTCTTCCTCCTCCTCCTCCTCCTCCTTCTCGGTCTCTGGCAAAGTGGCAGTTAATCCGACGCTTGACAGGGGCTACTCAATGGCTCAAGCAAAAAGATGCCATACTGTGCTTGAGCTGGTTTGTTTAGGGGACAGGAGCCACACCGGGCCAGAAATTCTGTCAGCTCTGCAGGGGCAGGTGCAGAGATGGTTAACACCAAGCCAGCTTCAGCTGGGAATGGTCGTCTGTGATAATGGCAGCAACCTTCTCTCCGCCCTATGCCAGGGTAAGTTGACGCATGTACCATGCCTAGCACACGTCCTAGATCTGGTGGTACAGCGTTTCCTAACCAGGGTTAGGAAACCCAGGGCTGGCAGAGCTTCTCTCTCCAGAAAAGTCTGCAGCCACTTCAGACGGTCATTCCCAGCAAGTGTTCGCAAAGCAGAAATTCAAAGAGAATTCCACCTTACCGCAAACCGTCTGATCTGTGACATGCCCACCAGGTGGAACTCGACATTAGCAATGCTGCAGCGTCTGCACAAGCAGCAGAGGGCCATCATCGAGTACCTGTGTGAGTATGGCACAAGGACAGGTTCAGGTCAACTTGTTTCCCCCCGCATTGGCTGATGATCAAGGATGCATGCACTGTACTGTCACCATTTGAGGAGGCAACGAGGATGGTGAGCAAGGACAGTGCATGCATCAGTGACACAATTCCTTTAGTGTTCCTGCTGGAGCGCACTCTGCTGTGAATTATAGATGTGGCACTAGAGGCAGAGCAGCAGGAGGAAAAGGAGGCCTTCCCTAGCTCTCAAGGCCCCAGTCTTTCCGCAGACAGCATTCCTGCGGGTCCTCAGATCAGACAGGAGGAGGATGAGGAGGAGGAATATTTAAATAGTGGGGGCATTGAAGGTGGGGATTCCTCAAGGGAGGGTTTTGTGTGCCCAGAAACCCAAGGACTAGTACGTGGCTGGGAGGAGGAAGTGCACGATGGGGTCATCCTCATTGACCAGGAAGACTCGGAAGATAATGCCACCTCCAACCTACGCTGCATGGGCTCCCTTATCCTGCAAAGCCTGCTAAAGGACCCCAGGATTCGTGCTATCAAGGAGAGGGATCATTACTGGTTGGCAAGCCTTCTTGATCCACGATACAAGGGTAAAGTTGCAGAGCTCATCCTGCCCTTACAGAGGGAGGACAGGATGAAAAAACTTGAGGACGCTCTAAAGCGACACTTGTGTAACACCTTTACAGGCACTGGTAGGTTACCAAGTGATGACACAGGTGCTTCTGAGGCTGCGGTTGATCAGAGGAAGAGCGGTGAAAGGGACCGCTTGACTGATGCCTTTTCCAATTTCTTTAGTCCATGACGCCCAGGGATGTCAAATGTAGGCACCCATTGCCAGCGTCTTCACCATATAGTGCAGGACTACCTAAGGCCAAAGGCAGACCTGGATACCTTTCCAGCAGATGTTCCACTGGCTTACTGGGTGTTGAGATTGGATCACTGGCCAGAACTTATCCAATATGCTATGCAGCTACTAGGTTGCCCTTCATCCAGTGTGCTTTCTGACAGGACGTTCCGTGCCGCTGAAGGTTTTGTCACAGACAAAAGAGTGCGTCTGTACACCGACTCTGTAGACCGGCTGACATTTATAAAAATGAATCAATCCTGGAATAGCAGCTATCAATGCCCTGATGCTGACATAACGGAATAGATCGGGGATCTCTTCTGCATTCACAAAACCTCCACCACTGCACTCTTCCACAGTACCACAAAGGGGTTACGGTGTGAAGGCACTTGCTGCCACCAAAGGCACAATATTTGGGTGCACTGCCACTGACGCCTATATTACTAGATCTATATCATTTTAATATTGGAGCTCAGGGTCCATCCCTGCGCTCTTCCACAATACCACAAAAGGGTTACAATGTGAAGGCACTTTCTGCCACCAAAGGCACAAAATTGGGGTACACTGCCACTGATGCCTATATTACCATAATCATATAATTTTAATATTGGACCGCAGGGTCCAACCCTGCACTCTTCCACAATACCACAGAGGGGTTACGGTGTGACGGCACTGTTGCCGACACTAAAGGCCCAATTTTAAAGCACCTATTGTTACTTTCATCCAAAGACTGCATAAGTTTCACCATAATTTAGCCAAAAAAATCACTAAACTTGTTCTGTGTGTCCTAAAAGGTCTCTTCTTTTCATACAGGCTGCCGCCTCAAGCAGTTGTTTATGAATAGATTAAAGGAAAACCGTTTATCGTCATTTGAAATGTCATTTTTTGTTTTTAAATGTTTCTATACAACCTACAAATCCGCCACTTCACGGGCAGGTTATGGGGACCTCCTATGCACGATATTTGAAGGAATTTTTTGTTTTTATTTTTAACCCTTATTTCATGGAAAACTCACTGTTCCTTTAAAAACCTTTTTTTTACTTTTTGTCCTTGTTTCCCGTCCCCCAGGGCACTACCCGGACCCCCATATACCCATACACCTTTTATGGCAAATATCTTGCACTCTAAAATTCGAACTTTCAAGTCCCATTGACTTGCATTGAGTTTGGTTCGTGTTCGCGTTTGATCTCGAACTTTTGAAATTGTTCGAGTTCGAATGCGAACCGAACACGGGGGTGTTCGGCTCATCCCTAGTGGGGATCTCCTGAAATGAGTCAAACCAAGATGGTCTGTCTTAAACCCTATAAATTCCTGGTTCTGGGGTGGCAGGTTTGAACCCAACGTGCAATGATTTACATAGAGAAGGATATATAAACAAAAGGATTTATTAGGAGTAAGGTATAAAGGCAATAAACAAATATCAAGGAGCTGGGTAATACTGAAAGGAAAGGAAGACACTGTATAAATAATTACCAGCAATAAGATTAACTAAAAGGCAAGCTGAGAGAAAAGGTAGAGTAAAGAGAACAATACTAATCTATAGATATGTGCACAGCACAAAATTTAGTTTTGAACTAATGGATTAGTCCTAAAACGCAATTTATTTAGTTGCTAAAAAAATTTGTTTTCAGTTCTTTAGTATGAAAACTAATTTCATCCATCCGAAAACCAGCGGATACAATTACTATTGTAGTTGCTCCTCAGAGGGCTGAGATCGCTGCTTGTTACAGTATCTCTCACTCTCAGCACAATGTGTCAGGCAAAGCTGTTACAGTAACTGACTGCTGTCCTCATCACAGTGCTCAGTTTCAGTAAAACTAGTAAATTATATTTTTATATATAAGAGGTTATAACAATATTATTTTCTTGTTTTACTGAAACTCTGGGCGCTGTGATGAGCAGCAGTCAGTTACTGTAACAGCTGAGCCTGATACATTGTACTGAGAGATAATGTAACAAGCAGCCGATCTCAGCGCTCACAGCCACTGGATTTAAACGGTTCAAAAAAAAAAAAAAATAGTCCTCTCTGTATAATGTATAGAACATCCTCCTGCATTAATTAATGCCCCTCTCTGTATACAACATCCTACTGCATTGGCTTGTGGAGGGTGCAGAACTTCGGAATGCAATGCTTATCCAGCACCGGAGAGGGAACTTTTACTTAGACAGGATTATAAAAGCAGGGGAGAGCGAAAATATTAACGTAAATCAGTCTGAAAGCTCAGAGAATAGATGACTGGTGCAAATTTTTTTTTTTTTTTTATATTTCAAAATTTTTATTTTAAAGACATGACTGCAGGAAAATAAATCAGTGACAAACAATGGCCACGCAGGACCAACAAGAAGGAAGCACAGGTGTAAACAGCAATAAAGCAAAACAATGAAAGGTGGGAGCTGGAGACCAAAAATAAAATAAAGTCAAATAAATTCAAATAAATTTAAAAAAAAAAAAAAAAAAAAAAGGGGGGAAAAGAAAAGGTAGTGGGGGTGCGGCAAAGGCCAACTACGTGACTCTCCTGGCTCACTCCAGATGTCCAAAGGACAAGGAGGCCATGGAGGACAAATGTCACGCGGCCAGGGCTCTCGGGGCCAATTATGGCAGGCAGAGCCATGGTAGCTGCCATAGTGGCACACCCCGTGGAAGCCCTGTTCTGCCAAAAAAAAAAAAAAAAAAAAAAAAAAAAAAAATGAAAGAGGCCCCCAGCATCCACTAACACATCAGAATTACTCTATACACCACAGGACTCAGCAAAAGGGACAAAAATAATGTCTCTGAGTTTCAGCCAGTGAGGGAGGGGATCATGAAAAACAAAAGAATGTCCTCAATGAGTGACAGGGGTGCAGGGTAACACAGGAGGGGGGGGCAACGGCCCACAGATACATCTATAATGTCAGCCGGTATCCCAAAGTTCAGGAAAAGACTGGGCCCCCAGCGTGGTGCGGGAGAAGCTCATCCGAGGGCGCGCCGGGTCAGCAAAAGAGGTCATCATGGCGGCGGATAATTCCCATCTGCCTGAAATGCCAGGTATCAAGCCCACGACGGTGTCAGCAGCAGACCGGCCCATGCATCTCCAGGAATCCAAGATCAGCCCGCAGCCGCCAGACCATCTCAGCACCCCGAAGGACAGCGGATCTCCAGTGAGGCCCACCGGACTGCCACATGCCGTGATCTGGCCAGCCTCCACCACATCAGGTAAGAACTCCAGGATACCAAGGAACGCAGCCGGGGTCTGCCCCTTCCGTGACAGGCCAATCCTCGTTGGAACATCAGGATCTCCTCTGCATTCAGTGAGTGCACTGCAGGGCCATGTCTCCACCGGCTGTGTCTCATGCTCACCACCGGGCGCCGCCGCAGGGAGCACCGTCCCCCCCCACCCAGCCTCCTGCCGGGTGAGGAGCCACGACTCCCGGAATTCCCTCCACAGCTCCAGCAGCATCCCCTTCGTGAGGGGCTGGGAATCAAGTGTATCCATCTTAAGGAGCCAGAGGAGTGGATGGCAAGAGGTAAACACCGCAGGTCGGCTCAGGCAGCCAATGGAGGTCAGGAAAGCCAAGGCGTCTCGTCAGGTCTCGAAGATGGCTGCTGAGTTAGGCCGCAGGCATAGGCCCAAAATCAGGGTAGGCTGCAACGGCACGTAGGGTGGCAGCAGGTGAGCTCGGCACCCCCTCCCCAAGTCCAGGGCAACAATACCCACAAGAGGGGTCTCAAAATAGACAGGGAGGACGCGAAAATTGAAAGAAAAGAATAAATCTGCAGGAGAGCTCAGCAACACGCGTCCTCTCCCGTCAACAGTCAGCTCCGCCGCAAATTTATTTTTATATTAAAATAAAGCACTTTAAATCCAGGGAAAACATTAAACATTTAAATAAATCACACTGAAGGCTCAAAATGACAGAGTAACTGTGAGAGCTGGATACTAAATGTATCAGACGTAAAAAAAAACCTTTTATAACAAGCAGCCCTGGGAGAGGAGAGGGACTTAATTTCAAACTTGTATTATAGATGAGGAAAGGGGGATAGTGGTCCTGGATAATATAAAATGTATCAGACCTAAGCCCCTATTATGCAGAGCAGGAGGGGAGATAACACGTGTTTTATTAAGTCCCTCTCTTCTCCCAGTGCTGCTTGTTATAAAGGGGTTTTTACTATCCAGCCCTCCTCTGTCATTAGCTTTCAGTGTGATTTATTTGAATGTTTTCCTTCTCCAGCTGCTTTTGTCTGCCTCATAGACATGCAAGGGTTAAGTAAAGGTTTCCTCTGCTGTGCTGGCTGTCTGTGCTGCGAGTGAGTATTCTGGAGCTCTATCACTGTCAGATTTTCGGGTCGGGGTCAGGAAGGATTACGCATACAAACATTTTCTGTAGCTTTGCGATGTTGCGATCTTCATTGCTGGTCTCCTTCACTCATCAATGTAATATCACAGAAAGGACTGAAACTAAAACGTAGTGCATTTTTTTTAGTTTCTTTCGTTTTTTGTACTGAACAGTTTCGTATCTCGAGTCATACAAAAACTAAATTATCCCAAAATTCGGACTAAATCGTTTTAGTACTAAAACGAATGCACACGTCTACTAAACTATACTATATACATAAGAGGAGAGTAGATAGAAATAGGAAGTAGAGCAGGGTTAGGCTATGTTCGGAGAGATATAGTTAGGAGAATGGAGACTGAAGGAAGGTCTTAGGGAAATAGAAAACAAAAGCAGAGAGTTATTTGCAGGCAGAGAGTCCTGGGAATGCAGAGGGTCCTGGTAATGCAGAGGGTCCTGGAAGGCAGAGAATCTTGGGAAGGCAGAGGGTCCTGGTAGCAGAGGGTCTTTAGAACAGGAACTGTAGCAGAGGTTCTTTAAAACAGGAAACTGTAGAGAGGTATCTGCAGATATTAACTATAGAAGAAACTAGAGAACACAGGTTACACCAGAGGTCTAAGCAGGTATCAGGATATGGAGGTAGCTTCTTGCTAGTGAGGAGATCACTACTTTAATGCAGAAGCGTTATGGGATAGGTGTGGTCCTCTTTTGTAGAGGAGAAATCAGAAGGCATTAGTTAGCACCTGGTTACTAGCTCAGCAAGGCTTGTCAGGAGGGCCACTGCTAATCTTATCACTATCAGGCAACTTGTTTTTAGTTCTCTTGCGGCGCCAGCGACAAGGAACATGACACCCAACCCCATCAGCCCTGCATGTTATTAGCTACCAAGATTTCTCCCAGTAAGCCAGTGTGACATTTCCTGCTGGTAGGTGCTGGTACTCAGTACTGGTGCGTACCGGCTGAAAAAAAGCACTGCTTATAACCCTTGTCGTTGTTTAAAATTCTGCACAGATTTTAGAAGAATAATATCAAATTCAGAAATGGAAAAAGTTTTGCTTGTAAAACATAATCCTAAGCACTTGCAACATGGTAAAGAAAGACTTTGATATTGAACTATTTATGATATTTTAATGTTGTATTACAGATCAAATATTGGAGTAAAGGTTCCTATAAACATTGGAACAATTACTGTTTTGAAGCCTCAAGGTAAGGATGCTTGTCCTTTCTGTTTGAAAATATTATCTAAATTATTTTACACATTGTTCTTACAGAGTGCCTATATTTATTTTAAAAAAAAACTATGTAAAGATGAAGAGTATTTTCAAATATCATAATGATGCAATGAGCACAGGGCATGACTTCAGAAAAGGAAATTTAAAGTCTTGGGATTATCCACTAGTCTTCGGTGTGTACCGGCATTGCGAATACCAGCAAAAATTGGTACCGGTATTGCACAGTTGTTTCTTGGCACTGCATCTCACTGGCTTTACTGTACAGCTTAACCTTTTGTTGTTTAATCTCTACTTTAAGAGCTGGCATTTCTCAAAACTGCAATACCAGCAATTTTAGTGGTCCTACTGTGTGTGCTCCTAAAATCATGTCTGAAGATGGGAGAAACTTGCAGAAGGACAACCAACTGCAACACTCTACTAATTTGGGGCCAAATTACATAGTTGGCTCAGCTGCATGAGCATTAACGTTAGCCCAAGTATTTACCGCATATTTCAATCCAAACGGTAACAGGTTAAGTAACCCGTTACTTTGCAGTGCGAGGTTACTGTACTTTGCGCTCCCTATACTTAACATGGGGAGCGCAAAGTGTTAATCAGCGTTAGGATTACAAAGTCCTAATGCTGATTGATGTCCGGCTGCGGTTAACAAAAAGTTAACCAGAGCCAGGACTTGGTGCTAACGGATTCCGCTTCTGTAGAATCCATTAGCTCCATCCAGAAACCCCCCAAAAACATCAAGATACTCCCCTCCTGTCCCACGGCGAGGACCGAGGCTCTGCCCGCGGCTCTGCCCACCTCCTCCGTCCAGCGAGAGCAGGGAAAGACTGGGGGAAAAAGTCCCCCCAGTCTCCCCCTACGTATCACTACGCTGACCAGCCAGATCCCGCAAGGCGATATCCGGCTGGTCATGTGACCGCCGGAGTCTGCTTCAATGGAGTCCTATGGACGCCACTGAGAGGATGCTCGTGGCTGCGCTTAGCGCTGCCACGCGCATCCCAGGGCTTAGCACCCGCAAACAATGCAGGCAGCTTTTTTAGCGCCTACATTGTAATCTAGCACTAAAACGCGGGCACTAGGGGGAAAACTGCGGGCACAGTTTTTCCTCCCTAGCGCCCGCGTTTTAGCGCTAGGATCGTTATTTAACGCCTGGTCTTTACAGCTGACTGTACACACAGAAGCATTGGCTTATTGCAACACACTTGACAGCCTACTTGGAATATAAAATAGCAAAATAAATTAAATCACTCACAGGACTCCCAGACTGCAAGAAGCATGTTTCTCTGGTCTGAAGTAATGGAGATTGAACTGTTTGCCTCAACTGAAAATGGAATGTCTGTAGGAAACCAAGCATCACTCATTCCCTGCACACAGGGCCCGATTAAGACCTCTGAGCTTGGATTTTTTAGATTTTTGTGGGCCTATATTTGGAATTGTGTGAAATGAAAACATGTATTATACTTGAATGGCCATTAAAGTGTAAGCCCACCCGCCACGTCACAGCACCTCTGGGTCAGGTGGGTCCTACCTAATGAAACCAAGAGCTGATTTTCTAAGCAACCACATATCCTCATGCAGCTTATCAGCTAAAAGGCAAATTCAAGTGAACCAAAACCTCTGATAGTGTTTTGTTTCACATGGAGCTACAGTGTTGAGTGCAAATTACAAAAAAAGATTCTTCCGTTTTATACATGAAGCATGATAGGGAATAGGTGCAAAACCGTTTTTTCTGCATATATATACAGTATATATATATACAATTTCATAATTAGTTTTTATTTTTAACTAGTTGTTAAGCCTGCCCTATGGGCAGTCTTTTGTTGTAGAGGATCTGGCTGCCCATTGCTCCCAATGATGTGGCTGCTTGTCGCACCCAGGATCTGGCTGCTCAGGTGCACCCCAGGATCTGACTACAGGATCGAGCTCTTTGGTGCTCCCTGGGATCTGGCTGCTCAGGTGCTCCCCTGGATCTGGCTGCTCAGGTGCTCCCCTGGATCTGGCTGCTCAGGTGCTCCCCTGGATCTGGCTGCTCAGGTGCTCCCCTGGATCTGGCTGCTCAGGTGCTCCCCTGGATCTGGCTGCTCAGGTGCACCCCAGGATCTGGCTGCTCAGGTGCACCCCAGGATCTGGCTGCTCTCAGTGCTCCCCAGGATCTGGCTGCTCAGGTGCTCCCCTGGATTTGACTGCTCAGGTGCTCCCCTGGATCTGGCTGCTCAGGTGCTCCCCTGGATCTGACTGCTCAGGTGCTCCCCTGGATCTGACTTCTCAGGTGCTCCTCTGGATCTGACTTCTCAGGTGCTCCCCTGGATCTGACTGCTCAGGTGCTCCCCTGGATCTGACTGCTCAGGTGCTCCCCAGGAAAGTTTTCCCTTGTGTTATACAATGAGATTATGCATGACTATTCGTCCCCAAACATTCGTCCCTAAAGAATGATGGTACAAGGACGGCCCAGATTCTGTCTACAAACATGGCCCACACATGAGTCAGAAGTGTGTAGCTCATGTGTGGCCATGTTTGTAGACCGAATCTGTGTACCGTCATTCTTTGCATTAAGTGGGCCGAGGGAAAATTGGTTGTGTGGACCGGAGCTGGGCCAGATAAAAATTGCTATGGGGTGTTATGTGGCCAACAATCATTAGAATGATATGGGCCACACACACCCATCCACAGTTGTCCCTATTATTGTTTTGCGGCATGTTTGCAGTGCCATCATTGCCACACATGGCCCACATTTGGCTGACATGATGTATGCCGAATCCAGCACTACACCAGCAGTGCCAGCCTGAGGCCGCATTCAAACAAAAAGGCGTCTGCTATGTGGGCAGAGGCCGAGGAGAAAACCTTCAGGTAAGGGGGCTCCAAGGCGTTGAAGTCGCACGGCCAACCAGGCCCCCACCCATGGGATGTCATATGCTGCCTATTACACAATCGCCTTAAGGAAGATATAATGTCGGTGGCACAGGACTCTCGTTCTATTGATTTTTGCTAATGATCTCATCACCCTGTTCTAGGACTTGTTGCCTGTTACGCTGCAAACCCACTGCATGCTGAAACCCCTTACTAGCGCCCTCCAAGAGTTACATTTGCAATATCGATGGTTGCATGCGTTTGGGCTGCTGCTCTCTACCCCATCTGGGACTCACACTTTGCGTGTCAAAGCCAGGCTCCCTGACTTTCTGGAAGCCCTCGCCCTGCCACCTGAAATCCTCCTGACTTGGCCTGATCCCACCCAATTCTTTTTTTTTTTTTTTTATTTAAATTTTTATTTGAAAAGATAATGGTCACATAACGACCTGCAAAGTTGGCCGTGCAGGGCCAAAAAGCAAACACATAAAACAAATGGGGGGGGGGGCTCCCATAAATGTAAATGAAAATCGGTATTAAAAGTACCAGAGGGGGGGGAACTAAATGTCTCTGATAAACTTAGCCAAAATAAGAAGCCCAGTCAGATAAAGGTTCAGTTAGCATCAGCAGGTATACATCAGAAAACAGAATCCTCGAAGTAAAACGGTGAAGAAAAAATAAAGTTGGCTGGAAAGAAAAGCCCAGCAGTGAAGTCCAAAAAGTCATCGGAAAGTCGACTCGGACGGCACAAAAGTCATCGTGGGGAGGGGGGGGTCTCAATAAAGAAATAAAAAGAAAAGGCGTACCACGTCGGCCACTCGTCTATAAATGGTACCAGGGGAGAGAGATAAAAAAAAAAGGGGGGAGGAAGGGGAGTGAAGGTGTGGGAACAGCATAGGCCAAAATTGTGACTTTCCCGGCTCACTCCCGGAGGAGGCCGTGGAAGGGTAATGTCACCAGGCCCAGGAGTCCGAGGGCCAATTGTGGCAACCAGAGTCATGGTAGGAGCCACGGTGGCACTCCGAGACATCCTGAAAAATTGCCAGTATATAAAAATAAAAAAAAAAAAAAAAAAAAAAGGGGAAGGGGGGGGGGGGGTTGGAAGGGGATGGGGAAAAGAAAAGGGGAGGACCGTCACTGGAGTGGCATGTGCCACAAAAAGAAATAAAAAATTAAAAAAAAAAGGCTCAAAAGTAAAATAAGGATCATCTGGGGGGGAACAAAGCTAATGTATCCGTCGGGAGGAAACGGGGAGATTCCACATTAGAGTGATCAATACTGGGGAAGGGGGTGAAGGCAACATCGAGAGCTGCACGGTTCATATCTCCTGTGAACTGTACGGATCTAACCCGGGTCAGGGTCGGTCAGGGAGGGAGGGTTACCAACTGCTGAGGGCAAAATGGGCATGTGCCCAAGGGAACGCAACTCTCTGGAACGCTCTCCCTCGTGCTGTCAGACTTTCCCCTAACTTCTCTTCCTTCAAACGCTCCCTTAAAAAGTTCCTATTTAGGGAAGCCTACCACCCAACTCACTGACGCAACCATCAATCACTCTCACCTTACAGTCCTCTCCTCCTGTTTCCAACCCCAACCCTCCTAGATTGTGAGTTCCTACGGGAATAGGGCCCTCATCTCCTCCTGTACTGTTTGTCAAATGTTGTTCAATGTATTGTAACCCTGTCTGTACTGTGCTTATTGTACAGCGCTGCGGAATATGCTGGCGCTTTATAAATAAATAATAATAATAACAGAGACCACGCCACGTCCGGCGTGGCTGCCAGGTGGCTCAGGTTCTCGTGACTGACAGCGAGAGACCCAGCAGGGCCCCACCTATATCGGACCCCGGAGTCTCTCAGAAATGCAGTCACTTCCCAAAATTGCCGCCTTGCCATCAGAGTAAGAAACGGCAGATCATTATACAATATGAGCATCGTGTCCTCAAAAATAAAAGAAGTACGGGCCATGGAATTCGACAGCAGTCGCTTTTTATCCGCGAGCTCCCCCACGATAGCAATCACGTCGCATGGGGCTCCTTCAGTGCCGTAGCCGGTTTCCTAATTCGTAGAGCCAAACAGAAAATGTCAGATTCTTCCGCAGCCATCCCAAGCATGTGGGCTGCCACTTTGTTAACATAGGGCAGCAAGGTACCTGCCTGGATCTTCTCAGGTATCCCCCGAAACCTCACATTTCTGCGTCTGTGACGAGCCTCCAGTGTCTCGACGGCTCCCGTTAGCAGGTCCACCTTAGCTTGTAAGGATCCCAGCTGAGCAGTAAAGAGTGCCTGTGTTGATACTACCTCCTCCACCTTCATCTCTACAGTCACCACTTGCCCCGTGATGGCCGCCATCTCTGTCTTCGTGGTGTCGAAGTCCGACCGCCAAAATGCCCTCATCTCCCCTAGCATCTGCTCAAGGTCAGCCTTGGTCGAAAGTAGATGGCCAGCTCCGGAGCGCTCAAGCAGCGCTCGAGGGGTCTGGGTATCCGTGTCGGTGCATGGAGCTTCGGCAAGCGTGGGTTGCTTTTCTGGTGGCCTCTTCCCAACACGCGTCAAACCCAGGATGCGTACCTCCATCTCCGTCCCTGAAGGGCCCTCCTCGTCCGAAGAGCCCGACACTGGCTTCTGGCCTGTCTGTGGACCGCCGAGTTTCTGTTGCCGGTAGTCTCCCAAGGATTCACGGATGTCCAACTGCCTGGGTCCCTCCAGAGCGGCAGATCCCTTCCCTGTCTTCTTCCCTATGTCTCACCTAATCAGCTCACAAAGCCGCGGGGGAATTCTGCCCCGGCTGCAGATTTCAAGATGGCTGCCCAGAGTAGGCCGCAAAACGAGTCGGACTCAGCCAAATGCAGCGAAAACTAAAAGAAAACCCCCGAAATGATCCAATCCCGGGCCGGGCAGACAGCTAACCAGTCCATCAATCTTACGGGTACTTCAGCCGGTGATAGGTGGCAGTGGAACAGCAAGTTTATAAATCAAGCGCGGGAGAACTCAGCAAAATGCAACCTATTCCGCCAGCAGTCAGCTCCACCCCAATCCCACCCAATTCTATCTGTCTGCTTCCCAGGCTCCTCTGCGGCCGCACTGTCTGCACCACAGACGAAGGTCCACCTCCCGATCTCAGGCGCCATCACCCCCAGGTTCCCAGGCTGTTGGTTGACCCTCCACAGAAATAATTGCATCTATCCCCTTGGACTGGTCTCATGGTCTCTATCAATGTTCCCTCTAATTTTTGGGGGCCGTGAGCGCACCAGATTTTTCATGAGCAACAATATTTTCGTCATGAGCGCTTATTGACTATGGTAACCAATAGTTGGTTTTTAAAAGTAGCGCAATTGATCGTACGTGTAAGTGAAAACTGTTCAAAGCTAAAACGAAGCAACCAGATGATTTGATAAAACTTATATCTGAATGAATGTATATTTATATTTTCTAACTCATGTGAGAAAAGAAAAGGAAAAACTTCCATCAATTAAGGTACATGAGACTTCTACAAATATCAGTCCTATCATTTATAAGAGTCTGATAACCTATATTTACCTAGATTTGTTCACGTCTGTCTCGAGTTAGTTGCCAACGGGTGTACACTTGATCGAGGTTGATATGTTCACCTGAATTTAAATAAGTCTTTAAATAAGATTTAAATAAGATTTCCCTGCTGCTTTAGACAGCTAAACCATTGGGGTTTTTCCCTGCTTTTTTAGACAGCTAAACCAGATTTCCCTGCTTTTTTAGACAGCTAAACCAAAGATTTCACTGCTTTTTAGACAGCTAAACCACTGAGATTTTCCCCTGCTTTTTTAGACAGTTAAACCACTGGGATTTTTCCCTGCTTTTTTAGACAGCTAAACCAGATTTCCCTGCTTTTTTAGACAGCTAAACCAGAGATTTCCCTGCTTTTTTAGACAGCTAAGCCAGATTTCCCTGCTTTTTTAGACAGCTAAATCACTGAGATTTTCCCCTGCTTTTTTAGACAGCTAAGCCAGAGATTTCCCTGCTGCATTAGAGAAGCACAGCCGCGGTGAGATGCTGACAGCGCGGGAGAACGGGCGCGCGCAGAGTATTTATGCTCTGCCCCCTGTACGTGCGTTCCGGCGTGACGTCATCATCGCGCCGGAACACAGGTACGTGTTCAGCTGCGCAACGAAGAGCTCCCCCGGAACTTCCCCGTCGCGCAGCGCCTACAGCCTGTAAGTTACAGGCGCCGGACAGAGCGCTCTGTAACTTACAGCCTGAGCAGGACGTTCCGGCGCCCCCTTTCTACGCGGGTCGGCCACCCCTGGTATAGAGCCTCGTGGGTTGGCCACTTGTGCGCGCATAAATACACGTTGTGCGCGCTGTCATTGCATTCCGTGCGCACGCGCGCGCACGTTAGAGGGAACACTGGTGTACACTTGATCAAGGTTGATATGTTCACCTGAATTTAAATAAGTCTTTAAATAAGATTTAAATAAGATTTCCCTGCTGCTTTAGACAGCTAAACCACTGGGATTTTTCCCTGCTTTTTTAGACAGCTAAACCAGATTTCCCTGCTTTTTTAGACAGCTAAACCACTGAGATTTTCCCCTGCTTTTTTAGACAGCTAAACCACTGAGATTTTCCCCTGCTTTTTTAGACAGCTAAACCACTGAGATTTTCCCCTGCTTTTTTAGACAGCTAAACCACTGGGATTTTTCCCTGCTTTTTTAGACAGCTAAACCAGAGATTTCCCTGCTTTTTTAGACAGTTAAACCACTGGGATTTTTCCCTGCTTTTTTAGACAGCTAAACCAGAGATTTCCCTGCTTTTTTAGACAGTTAAACCACTGAGATTTTCCCCTGCTTTTTTAGACACTTAAACCACTGGGATTTTTCCCTGCTTTTTTAGACAGCTAAACCAGATTTCCCTGCTTTTTTAGACAGCTAAACCAGAGATTTCCCTGCTTTTTTAGACAGTTAAACCAGATTTCCCTGCTTTTTTAGACAGCTAAACCACTGAGATTTTTCCCTGCTTTTTTAGACAGCTAAACCACTGGGATTTTTCCCTGCTTTTTTAGACAGCTAAACCACTGAGATTTCCCTGCTTTTTTAGACAGTTAAACCACTGAGATTTTTCCCTGCTTTTTTAGACAGCTAAGCCAGATTTCCCTGCTTTTTTAGACAGCTAAACCAGAGATTTCCCTGCTTTTTTAGACAGCTAAACCACTGAGATTTTCCCCTGCAGCGTTAGAGAAGCACAGCCGCGGTGAGATGCTGACAGCGCGGGAGAACGGGCACGCGCAGAAGAGTATTTATGCTCTGCCCCCTGTACGTGCGTTCCGGCATGACGTCATCATCGCGCCGGAACGCAGGTACGTGTTCAGCTGCGCGACGAAGAGCTCCCCCGGAACTTCCCCGTCGCGCAGCGCCTACAGCCTGTAAGTTACAGGCGCCGGACAGAGCGCTCTGTAATTTACAGCCTGAGCAGGACGTTCCGGCGCCCCCTTTCTACGCGGGTCGGCCACCCCTGGTATAGAGCCTCGCGGGTTGGCCACTTGTGCGCGCATAAATACACGTTGTGCGCGCTGTCATTGCATTCCACGCGCGCACGTTAGAGGGAACACTGGTCTTTATCCCAGCCCAGTACGTGATTGTACATCTTCAACGTTGCCACTGGCTATATTCTCTGTTTGCTCCACCACCACAGATATCCACAGGAGCTTCCTGCAACGTCCAGTTCGCTCTCTCCATGGGATTGGTCATTGGAGTCTCTGTACCTTCGGTTCTTCCAATGGCACCTGGTTATGGGCTGCTGGATGTACCATCCTTAGTGGAGCTCCTTGCTTCATGGTGGTTCTATTATAGCCATCACTCTTTTCTCCCACCCATTTGTTGACAAGCCGTTTTCCCCCTTATTGGTCCCAGGGGCCTGAATATTGCTTTTGACCCGGCTACTTGGTCACTTGGACTCCTGGCCTCGGGTGCCTTCTCATATGGGGGAACCTAACGCGCCTCAGGGACAGGCGGTTTGATTATCGTTGATACACCTGCTTGATGTTTTTCCTGTTACGGTTATTGATTTTTTTTTTGCTGTTTAATTTTGAATGTATACCTAGGATATACCTACATTCGACGCTTTTGGTTGGCGGTGCTCTTCGTTCCACCCCCTGCGGCAATGCCTTTCATAGGTCCTATCCCTCGTTCCCGATTTAAGGGAGGTCACTCTTCTGTTTTTCCGGTGGTAGGTGTACCTGCCTTTTGGCACGCTTTGACTGCCTTTAAATTTCATTCTATCCCTCACTCCCACCGCTCCCTTTTAAGAGCTCCCCACCTTTCATTTTGCTTAACTAGATACACGCGTCTGTTCACCTGAATCCAGTCCCGCCTGTACAGCTATGACATCTCTCCCACGCACGCTCATGGTCTTCTCCATTAGCGCCAAGGGTCTCAATATCCACGAAAAGCGTCATGCAGCTTTGCATGAATTCCACTCTTTGCATGCTGACGCAGTCCCTTATTCAGGAAATCCATTTTTCCCACCTTAGAGCCCCTCCCCTTAAAAACCATAAGTATCCCACAGGGGTTTTTTAGCAACTCGACGGCGGGCAAAGTTCATGGAGCGGGTGTACTTTTCTCTAAGGATTTTCCCTTTCAGGTTACAAGCACATTGACTAACGATGGAGGGAGTTTCACTTTTGTTAAATGTTGTGTGGGGACTCATTTTTATATACAGACAATTAGAGGACTTACTCCTCTGCACTCATGCTCTAGAACAATCTCATAAACTTTATGTTGAGGACTCCCTCTATGCTGACGACGGAGGTGCGAGAGCAGCTGATATCCCTCCTCAATGCTAGGGCTCAGAAAGCCTGCCTGACGGTACGCAAAACGTTCCATGAATTTGTCAACAAACGTGGGAAATTGCTAGCTTGGGCCCTAAAGGCCCATCCCCAGAAATTATATTTCCCCCGCTTCCGTACATCCCAAGGCATCTATCTTGCCACCCTCGATGACCTGATGACACAACTTCAAGGCCATTTCGCAAGTCTTTATAACATCCAGCATACACCAGAACAATGCTCCTGTGACCCAATAAAAATAAAATTTCAATCCCACATTAGTACGCAGCTTATGAATGCGCAGCATGTGGCCCTGGAATCCCCCTCATGGCTGAGGAACTTAAGCTGGCAGTCAAAAATACCCCTGCAGGTAAAACCCTCGTCCACTATGGCTTTTCCCTTCGCTACTATAAAACTTGCCTCTCCATTTTACAACCAGCCTAGCTTGCTGCTTTTAATACTTTATTGTGGCCTGAGGCTACCCTACCAGCCCAGACCCTGTCTGCCACCATTACGCTACTACCAAAGCCAGGCAAGGACCGGAGCTGCGCCTAGTTATCGCCCCATCTTACTCCTAAATCAGGAGGTTAAATTGTTCGCTAAAGTGCTGGCTATGAGATTATCTCATTGTTTTCCCCTCCTTGTGGACCCGGATCAGACAGGATTTACATTACATTGTAGCACAAAGCGGCAGAATGAGTTATACAATGTAGTACATTTATTAAGGTGCATTTGCGGGGCAGCTGCATACACTACATCTCCGTATTCAATAGCCGGCATAAGCATTTGTTGCACAATCTGCTTTCTTACCACGGGGCTGAGGCAGGATTTGTTTCTGTACAGGGCACCTAGTTTGGGGTAAAGTTTAGATGACAGTTTTTCGATGCGGTGGCCAAAGGATAGATTTGGATCTAGCCACATACCTAGATATTTGAGAGAACTGACTGTGGTGAGCATGCCATTTGATTTAGCCCTGACACATAGGGCATCATTACATTGATCGCGCTAAAACGGGAACACAAAGGAGAAAAACCTGCGCCTGCAGGTTTCTCCTTTGCATCCCCTTTTAGCGCGATATTAAGATGTAGGCGCTAAAAAAGCTGCCTGAATCGTTATTGGGCGCTAAGCCCCGGGATGCGCGCAGCAGTACTAAGCGCCGCAGTGAGCATCCATTCGATGGAGTCCATAGGACTCCTTTGAGACAGACGGCGCTGGTCACATGACCTACTGGATCTCGCCTCGCGAGATCTGTCAGGTCGGCGTAGTGATCCACAGGGAGAGACTGGGGAACTTTTTCCCCCAGTCTCACCCTGCTCCCAGCGGACGGAGGAGGAGGTTGGAGCCGTGGTCCTCGTTGTGAGATAGGAGGTGAGTATCTGACTTTATAAGGGGTATTTTCTGGCTGGTGCTAATGGATTTTGCAGCAGCGGAATCCGTTAGCACCAAGTCAAGGCTGTGGTTAACTATTGGGTAAACTGCAGCCGGACAGTAATTAGCGCTAGTACTACTAACGCTAATTAACACTTTGCGCTCCCCATGTTAAGTATAGGGAGCGCAAAGTACAGTAACCTCCCGCTGAAAAGCGCAAGATTCCAATAATATGGTTTGGATTGTAATATGGTGGGGCCACCTGGGCTAACGATAATGCTAGTTGAGCGCTAACGTTAGCACCAAGAATGTAATGGTGCCCATGGCTGGAGATTTTGCAATTTATGTAGTTAGTTTAGGTACTGTTCCAAATAGCATCATAACAATTTTTTCAGTATTTAGAAAATGTTTGTTATCTGCAATCCACTTTTCTACCCCTGTGAATTGTTCTTGCAGCACGGCCTCCAGCTGCGGGAGATTTGGTTTGCTGGTATAGCTTACGGTGTCGTCTGCGTACAGTTGAGACTTTGCAGACGTTGGGCAGATCGTTTATGAATATCGTGAATAGCAGGGGGCCGAGTATCGAGCCTTGGGGTACTCTGCACGTGACTGGGAGGGGGAGGGAGTCACTGTCAGAAATGGACACATATTGCAATCGATCAGATACATACGATTGAAACCAGGTTAGAGTGCGGTCACCAATACCTGAGTTTTAGAGTTTTTGTAATAGGATGTCATGGTCTACTGTGTCAAAGGCCTTGACAAAATCAAGGAAGATGGCTCCAGTTAGGTTTCCTTGTTCCATGCCAGCTTGGAAATCATTGCAAACTTTTAAAAGGGCAGTTGTAGCTGAATGATTTGGAGGAAAGCCTGATTGATCTGGGGTTAAATAGTTTGAATATTGATAATGATCACGTAACTGCGTGTAGACACATTTTTCCAAAATTTTTGACATTACAGGGAGCAATGAATGATATTGGACGGTAGTTGGATACCAAAGTATTGTCGTCACTTTTATGGATAGGTACCACCCTCGCAGTCTTCCAGAGTTTGGATATGTACCCAGTTGCCATTGATTCATTGATTAGGGTTGCGACAGGTTTTGCAATTGCCCGTGCACTGATTTTCAATAACATTGCTGAGATTTGATCAGGTCCAGACTGGTGTCTCATTTTTTGGTTACAGAGGAGTTTAGTAATAACACTGACAGGCACTGGTCTAAAGCTGAATTTCTCTGCGTTTGGTACACTCCTGCCTCCCTTTCCCATATGTAATGGGACTCGACAGGGCTGCCCCTATCCCCTCTCAATAACACTTTTCATGCAAATTAATTCTTTGTAAAAAAAAATGTAAATCTAGTGTTAATTTCCTCTCCTATTCATATTTCAGAAGAAAGAGCAGAAGTCATGACAAAATGCAGAACTGGACTGTCCCCACCTTTTCCAAGTGGCTATTTCTTTCAAAAT
Organism: Leptobrachium leishanense; assembly: GCA_009667805.1. Lineage (NCBI taxonomy): Eukaryota > Metazoa > Chordata > Amphibia > Anura > Megophryidae > Leptobrachium > Leptobrachium leishanense. The sequence goes on along the minus strand of CM019070.1, from coordinate 73,623,908 downwards.
GTTTGGCATTCGTTATTCTGCAACCTTTCTTCATATGGACCATTGTCTCAAATCAATACCTGCCTCTCTGGGAAAATTATTTACCTAATGGGAGATTCAACCCTTCGTCAGTGGATACAATATTTCCCAAAGCTACTGAAAAGTAAGTGTGTACACTACTTAAATATGCTCTGAGTTGTCAGGAATGGCACCGGGGTGGCACCGCAGGTTCAGGGAGTCTAAGCCCAGGATGCAGGGATGCTCTGAAGGTACCTTGGTTAGGCTGATGTTATGATCCGAGGCGTGTTACAATGGGGTTTATCCAGGAGAATTGTCAGCAGGCGATCCTAGGTCGAGGGACTGGTACAGCGGGATAGTCGTTGAAGCAAGCAGGGGTCTGATACACAGTAAGTCTTTAACAATAGTTCAGCGATGTTTGCAGGATAGACTTGCAATGCGAAGCCATGGTAGAAAGGTGGGAGTGTCTCTTTATTTGCAAGCAGGAGGGTGTGGTGTTTGTGGTGCTTGTGCTTTTACTGTTTAACCCCTCACCTTGCTGGATTGGAACGGGGGCAGCACTTTACATGTGCTGCCTGAGCAAGGAATGTGATCCTGGGGTGGTCAGCGATGGGGATCCTGACATAGCCCCTCCCTCAAGGCCGAACCCCGTGCGGCCCAGATATGCTTGTAGGCTGGGTTCAGCTGCAGGAGACACATAGGAAAATATTCCCTGCACACAATAAGAATCTTGATCTTTAGTAGAGTTTCTGGACTGTGCATCACAAGATATAGGACCACTCTGGTAGGTGTCGGAAGCGAGGAGGATCGCCCCGCAGCAGGCAGAATTCTGGGCACAGGGGGCAGCATTAGCTTGGAGATGATTCTTTCTCTGACGCCTCCTTGCCCTTGATTTGGAGGATTTGGCCAGGATGGTTGCACACAAGGAAGGAACCGGAGCCACACTTGGACCAATCTCCTCCATGATGGGTATCTCTTCCTCTTTGCTGGATGTCATAGACGTGGTGAGGGTAGTGCCCAGGAATGCCCCTTCTTGGTCACTCTGTGCAGTCTGCAGCGTGACTCACCATTTAAATCAATAAAGTCAAGCCCCGTCTCTGAGGATGGATCAAAGGTAGGTGGTACAACTGCAGCAGATGGTGGCATTTCGGCAGTGGTGCTTATTTTAGCCAGTTGTTTCAGCAGGAAAGCGGGGTTTTTCTGGAGATTCTGTAGGATGTCGGAGAGGGAATCAACCTGGCTTGCCAGGGTAACAACAGTAGAAGTAAGCACTGATATTTCTGGGGCCTTGTCAAAAACCACACAAGCTGGCATTGAAGTGGGTTTGACATGTACCTCTTCATTCGGCAAAGCAGGCATGGATTTGGATTCCTCAAGCGGTAGGGAAGCACACTTGGATTCACCAGGCTGCAGGGACGCGCACATGGATTCCTCAGGCTGCAGGGAAGCGCACATGGATTCACCAGGCTGCAGGGAAGCGCACATGGATTCACCAGGCTGCAGGGAAGCGCACATGGATTCCTCAGGCTGCAGGGAAGCGCACATGGATTCCTCAGGCTGCAGGGAAGCGCACATGGATTCCTCAGGCTGCAGGGAAGCGCACATGGATTCCTCAGGCTGCAGGGAAGCGCACTGGGGTTCATCAGCTTCCTCAGTTATCATGAAAGGAGCCAGGCCAGCATTGTCTGTGGGAGCAACATAGGGATCCAGAGAATCTTGATGCAGCGGGGTGTTCACCGTAGTATATATGGCACTTCTGGTGATCGCGTCTGGTAGTACAAGGTCAAGGAGTTGATCTTTCTCCATGTCAGCCCGGCTGGGGTCAGCAGAGATCCTTGGAGACTTGATCTTTCTTTTATTCACCAATGTCCTCTCATAGGTGTCAATGTTGGCTTTTTCGACCACAAAACCATTGGAAGCAACAGTGTACTCTGTATGTTTGAAAGGAGTGGTACCGCTTGGGTAGGTAGCAGGATATGAAGCGGTAGTGCTAATATACCTGGCATAGCCACAAGGAGACCCTCGAGAGCACCGTGCGGTCTGTAGCAGATTCGTTGGAAGGCACAGAAGGTCTTGGGCTGCCAACCCTCACTGTCTGACTCCAGGGACTCCCATTCGCCGTCAGACTCTGAGTCCTGTCGAGAGAGACACGGTGAAGGCGGTGGTAGGTCTTCCCATGGCATGTGGTACTTCCTGGCAGAAGTGGGCATAGCTGGCTCTCTTCTTGCAGACTGTCCGAGGACTGGAGTAAGGGAGGAGATGCAACGATCTGCAAGGGTGATGGGAGTTGCAGTCAATATGTGAATAGAGTCCACGATTTGTTTTGCAGCTTTCCTCATCATTAATGCTTCTTCAAATACTTTTAGATCCTCTCTGCAAACCCTGGTTCCATTAGAGGCATATATATGACTGGGAGGACCTGGATCTGGAGCACCTGTGGTTGAAGCAGTAGTTTTCATGCATGCAGGTTCCGGGGTGGAAGGAACGCACGTCATGATACAAGGTCTGGAGGTTGTAGGTGTCACCGCCCAGGGTATGGTGCTGGCGATGTCCATGGGGTTTCCAGGTCGTTCTCTGTGGTTACCTCCATTTCCACAGGGGTGACAGGGTCTTCCTCCTCTCTACACCTGGCAGATTGAAATTCTATGCTCCCAGGTTTAGCAAGTAAAGAGGGCAGATCTCCTCTGGGTCTAGACTTGGACCAGGATTCAGCTTTGGGAACTGGATTACTTCTGTTCTCATGCTTGGGCCAGGGTTTAGCCTTGGGAGCTGGAGCCCTTCTAGTTACATGCTTGGGCTGGGGTTCTGCCTTGGAAGTAGGAGCCCCTCTAGTTCCATGCTTGGGCTGGGGTTCCGCCTTGGGAGCAGGAGCCCTTCTGGTGTCATACATGGGCTGGGGTTCCCTGGAAGGGCTTGCCACCGGGATTTGCGGTCTGATGGGCCTTTCTGGGCATTCAGAGACCCAGTGATTTGGAGAGGCACAGTACCAGAAGAGATTCTGGGTCTGTCTTCTGAATCGCTCCTCAGGAGTTAGTGGGCCTTTGACCTTTTTCACAGGAGGAACACACACCTTATTGCAGTTTTTGAGGGAGTCCTTCAGTTCCCATAATTCCTCCAACACCCCACACAGCTGATAGTCCATACGGTCCAGGGCTTGCAGTATCCCCGCGGGCTTAGTTGGAGGGCTTCGCATTTTGTCAGGAATGGCACCGGGGTGGCACCGCAGGTTCAGGGAGTTTAAGCCCAGGATGCAGGGATGCTCTGAAGGTACCTTGGTTAGGCTGATGTTATGATCCGAGGCGTGGTACAATGGGGTTTATCCAGGAGAATTGTCAGCAGGTGATCCTAGGTCGAGGGACTGGTACAGCGGGATAGTCGTTGAAGCAAGCAGGGGTCTGATACACAGTAAGTCTTTAACAATAGTTCAGCGATGTTTGCAGGATAGACTTGCAATGCGAAGCCATGGTAGAAAGGTGGGAGTGTCTCTTTATTTGCAGGCAGGAGGGTGTGGTGTGTGTGGTGCTTGTGCTTTTACTGTTTAACCCCTCTCCTTGCTGGATTGGAACGGGGGCAGCACTTTACATGTGCTGCCTGAGCAAGGAATGTGATCCTGGGGTGGTCAGTGATGGGGATCCTGACATGAGTTTAGTCTCTGGTTTTGATATGTTGTGTTTAGTACCTGTTGAGTCTTTGGTTTAGATCTGAAAATCAGTAAGGTACTAAAGCAATTCAAATCATTTTACTAATATCAATTAAGTTCTTGCATTGGTTAAACCTCTAACACCACTGGACATGCTTTGTCGTGGGTTGGCCTGAATGAAGGGCAGCATATCACGACCAACTGCACTCCGGCCCACCTTCCTTGAACTCAGGCAACCCCCCGTAGCCAATAATGTCAAATGGCTGCCGGCAAGGGAGGCGAGTCAGGAGTTTCCGGAGAGTCGCTGGGCATGTTATGCTGCCTTCAGTCCCGCCTGCCTCCCTGCGTTGCCCTGGCATCTAGGGATTAGGTTTGTGGCATGGTGAAAGCCAAAAGCTCACTGAATGACTTTGTTAGAAGAAAGGTGTTTTTTTTTTCTCCCGTACCCTCTCTCTTTTCCTTCCTCTTATTCTCCACCTGATTCTACATTTCACTTACTCTTTCTTATTCCTTCTCCTCACTCTTTTTCTGCACTTCATCATCTTTTTTTTTGTTCTCCTTTCCTTTCACCCCCACTCTCTCCATCCCTAACTCTATTCCTACGCTAAAAGGTACAAAACATAAATTCCTGGCGCACCTTGTATATTAGAACATTGTTTTAGAATATAATATGTATGATACAATTGTAAGTGAACAGTGGGTAAAAAATATTGAGTATGTTTTTTTTCTGTGTTTTTTGTTTTTTTTCCCCTCTTAACACTGAAAACTCAAAAAATTAAAAAAAAAAAAAAATAGAGAAATCAGAATACTTATATTAGTAATGATGGTATCTTTATCTTCCTCCTTTCCTCCTTGGCAAATCCTCTGGAGTTAGCTTTTTTTTCCCCCAATGGTGACTCGTTTATTCATTAGCTCCTTCAATGGTATATGGAGGTGCTATATAAATTCCAGGGAGGGGAGGGAGCAAACCTTATATAGACAGGTGCTAAAGTAATAAATATGCAGCAGGACGATATGCTACTATATTCAAAAATTTATTCCTATTAATTCATATAAAAATAGACCATATGGTATGCATAATTAAAAAAGTTATTTAAAAAGTAAATCGTAAAAGGGGATCACTTAAAACGCGTTTTCGCCTACCGGCTTCCTCAGTAAGTGTCCTCAGATAGTCTCTGGTGAAAAATATCAGTGAAATGTCTTGTATAGAAGGTCTGTCCTTATATATAGCTTCTTCGTCCTGTTGTAAGTGTGCTCAAAATCTTTTCATTACGATGTCTTCCAGATTGCAAGTGTGTTCGAAATCTTTTCATTACGATGTCTTCTGGATTCTGCTATGTGCATCATTCTGGACCATAGATTTCCATTGTCCGCTGTTGTGCTTACGCGTTCCTGTGGTTTTCATTATGGAAAAGCTGTTTCTCCGCTTGGGGCATTTTAATCTTCATCTCGGAGTCTGAAAGGTTTATTAAAAGTAGTAATCTATGGTTATTAAAAAACTAGTTTGCCTTATCATAGTTTACTTTAAAAAAGGCTTGTCTAAAATCGGAGGTCTATGCTTTCCCAAAAAACAAATCATTTCTATTATATTGTATATAATCTCTTATAAGAGAGGAAATATCCTACATTAATAAATTGGGAAGATACTATCAGAACAAAAAAATGTTAATTATAAAAAGGTATTTAAAAAATGAAAAACTAAAATAAAAAAAATAAAAAAATTAAAAATATATATATAAAAAATAAAAATAAAAAAAATTGAAACAAAAACTTTTTTCAAGCAAGTAGATACAAACTGTTTTATTGAAAAAAGCAGTTGTCACTTCGAGAAATGGCTGGAAGGCGTTCCGAAGAGCCAACTATTAAGGATCCGTAGAAACTGCACGAAACAGGAAGTTTTTCAAGAACAATCAAATTATTTAATGAAAAATTTGGAAGACAAAGGGTACACACGACATTCCTTAGAGGAAACAAGAGAGGAAATCAACAACAAAGAGAGAAAAAAATTAATAAAATATAAACCATAAGTGAACCAGTATTTCAAAGAAGGAGAGGTGCCTTTTATATTTACATATAATCAACAAAACTGGCGAATAAGATCTATCCTTAAGAAACATTGGCCCCTTCTCTTAAAAGATCCCTTGCTGAAAGAAATCCTCCCTGAAAAACCTACTATCATTTGTAGAGGAGCACAAAATTTGAAGAACAAACTAATCAAGAGTCACTATACATCAAGAAAAAAGAACAACAACATGTTCGGAATTAGTAAAGCCTTCCACCGCTGTGGGAATTGCCGAAATTGTTGAGAAACCGGAAACAAAAAAGAAGCTATCAAAACCTTCAATGGAGAAAAAATCACTTACACCATTAACCCTTTCGCTGCAGAGGCATTTCACACCTCTGTGCTGAGCTCATTTTTACCTGTTTCGCTCATCTTGTTTAAACTGTTTTGAAGGCTTATTTTAGTATATGACCCAGACATATTATATATCGTTCTTTCTGTCAGACTCGGCAGATTCATAATATGTCTTTATTATATGTATACGTCATGTCCTGTCTGTATATTATAACAAAAAATGCAATAAAATATGAATTCAATAATTTACAACGTGTAAAGTGTTTTTTTTTCACATTTTAACATGCGAGAAATTGCGGTTATATTTTGTATGGGGTGCGCTTGTTAAAAATTTAGAAATGGGGTCTCATTATAATTGAAATGGGAACAATATTGCTGCATTAACAAACCAAAAAAAAAAAAATTTAATTTAAATTTTTTAAAAATATTTTTTTATTTTTATTTTTAATTTTTATTTTTTTTAAAAAACTTTTTTCATACTCATGTTTGGTATCGTTGGAACGGCCATGCTCTGGCCGATCCAACAGTACCAAACTTTAACCCCTAGCTGCCACGGATCGGGAGATTGGTGGTTCCAATGAACCACCTATCTCCACCATTGGTGGCAGCTAGGGGTTAACTCCACGATGACGCCAGTCCTCAGGGGGAGTTTCCGGAGGCTTGTCCGACATCCAAGATGTCGGCCAGCTCCGGGAAAGGATCACGAACCGGCGCTTTTCAGCGCCGATTTGTGATCCAGCTCCCCAGGGGTTAATGACAGCCACCATTTGGAAGGGCAGACTGTGCCCTTCCAAGCGGTGCCTGTATTAACTCCCTGCTCCCCGGCGATCGGGAGGGAGAGAGGTCCGAAGGACCTCCCCCCTCCCTTTCAGGCGCCTCCTCCGCACATGCAGGGGGGCGCCTGAATTAGATGTTATCGCGTCGCCGCGATGACATCTAAAGTCCCTGCCGGGGTCCCGAGTGCTGGGCTGACATCCAAGATGTCAGCCCGCACCGGGGGGGCGCAGCAATCCGCCGGAATCCGGCAGATTGCTGCCTCCTGTGCATGGACGCGCTCAGCGTGTCCATAGCACAGGAGAACCACTTGGCTGGACGTGCTGAGCGCGTCCATAGCAGCCAAGTGGTTAAAGAAATCATTACATTTTTTCAAGAAACATCATTTATTTACTCATATGCCCATGCGGCTTAAAATATGTCGGTAGGACTACGAGACATCTTAATAAAAGGCTATACGAACGTATTCGAAATATTAAAATTGGATACGAAAAACACTCAGTATCACAACATTTTAAAATCAAACATAATAGTGATCCGAGGGGCCTCATATATATAGGCATTAAACAGGTAGAAAGAGATTGGAGGGGAGGTGATTTTGAGAAAAAAAAAATCAAAGAAGAAATGAAGTGGGTTTATCTTTTGAATACTCTACAACCAAATGGTCTGAATGCAGACTTTGAAATTTGCCACTTCATCTAAGGCTAGGGTCAGACTAACGCATTTTTACGTTGTCTGTGAAAAAGTGCGTTCGAACGAATAGACGGATTTTTTCACGGAGTACGCGATAGCGGTCATACTATGCGCATTTTCGTCCGTGATTTTGTACGGATCATCAATAAAACACTTTTTGTGTCTGGACGTTATGTTGGCCGGACATTAGCAGCGTCTGACGTCTCCCAATCACGCACACACGCCGCTAGCGGACGCAGCGCACTCTGTACGTCAGTACTAGTGGTTTCACGTTCTCTAAAAAATGCGTTTGTTTGCCGCTTGCGTTGCGCGGCCGCACTTTTGTGCGACCGTACTTCGTATATTGGCCGTCATTGCCCGGCATCTGCTGCTAGCACGGCCGTGATTAAGTGCGGCTGCACGCGCGTTCGCACTGCCTCAGTCTGACCCTAGCCTAAATCAGCACTTTTCCTCTTTCCCTCTCTCCCCCCTCCTTCTCCCTCGGATTGGATGCTAGACCCTTTTCTGAACATGCACCGGACCTCTAATTTTTTTTATTTATTTATTATTTTATTTTTTTTCTCCCCATCTACTTTCTAAATACATTTCTAATTTTATATTTAAGAATACATAAGATTCCATCATTGTTAAAGATTATTAAATATAAGTTTAGTTTCCCTCTCTTGATATAAATTAACTTTTCCTTCCCTCTTTTCTAAATACCATACATGCAGATTTCATCTGAATAATAGAGTTTTATATATATAAAAAAAATATATATTTTTTTAATTAATTAATTTTCTTTAAGGACACATAAGACTTCATATCAGTAGTTATGCCCCTTTTTGACATAACAAATTTTTTATTTTTTTATTTTTTATATTTTTTTTAATATTTTTTATTTTTTTTATTTTTTATATTTTTTTTAATATTTTTTATTTTTTTATTTTTTTTTATTGTAGTTTTTAATTAATTTTCATTTTTTAAATACCTTTTTATAATTAACACTATTTTGTTCTGATAGTATCTTCCCAATTTATTAATGTAGGATATTTCCTCTCTTATAAGAGATTATATACAATATAATAGAAATGGTTTGTTTTTAGGGAAAGCATAGACCCCCGATTTTAGACAAGCCTTTTTTAAAGTAAACTATGATAAGGCAAACTAGTTTTTTAATAACCATAGATTACTACTTTTAATAAACCTTTCAGACTCCGAGATGAAGAGTAAAATGCCCCAAGCGGAGAAACAGCTTTTCCATAATGAAAACCACAGGAACGCGTAAGCACAACAGCGGACAATGGAAATCTGTGGTCCAGAGACTCCAGAATGATGCACATAGCAGAATCCAGAAGACATCGTAATGAAAAGATTTCGAACACACTTGCAATCTGGAAGACATCGTAATGAAAAGATTTCGAACACACTTACAACAGGACGAAGAAGCTATATATAAGGACAGACCTTCTATACAAGACATTTCACTGATATTTTTCACCAGAGACTCTGAGGACACTTACTGAGGAAGCCGGTAGGCGAAAACGCGTTTTAAGTGATCCTCTTTTACGATTACTTTTTAAATAACTTTTTTAATTATGCATACCATATGGTCTATTTTTATATGAATTTATAGGAATAAATTTTTGAATATAGTAGCATATCGTCCTGCTGCATATTTATTACTTTAGCACCTGTCTATATAAGGTTTGCTCCCTCCCCTCCCTGGAATTTATATAGCACCTCCATATACCATTGAAGGAGCTAATGAATAAACGAGTCACCATTGGGGGAAAAAAAAGCTAACTCCAGAGGATTTGCCAAGGAGGAAAGGAGGAAGATAAAGATACCATCATTACTAATATAAGTATTCTGATTTCTCTATTTTTTTGAATTTTTTGAGTGTTTTCAGGTGTTAAGAGGAAAAAAAAAAAAGAAACATAGAAAAAAAAAAACCATACTCAATATTTTTTACCCACTGTTCACTTACAATTGTATCATACATATTATATTCTAAAACAATGTTCTAATATACAAGGTGCGCCAGGAATTTATGTTTTGTTCCTTTTATATTATTTGTGTCCTTGGAGGTGTGTGGACACTGCACATTCCACTACGGCAGCACCTACCCTAATTAATATCTATTTATTTTGCACAGAAGCGCTGCCTTCACATATACACACTTTTCTATTCCTACGCTGCTCACTCCAAAGCATTTGATAAGTCCAGGGACTGTAAAGAATAGCTAAACAGGCCAGGGTCAGTTGCCATACTGATGTGATATTTTTATGCAAGACGTTAATTTTGATGAGGGTTATTCACTTTCTGCAGCTGGTCGGCGCTGTGTCTTGCGAATCGTCGGCTTTTTCATTTCGGGTTCAGCGGATCATTGTCACGGTGGCAGTACCACCAGGCACGCACCACCCTATCCTTGCCCTCCGATCCTTGGAAGTGGTTGGTCTGTATATATATCCCTAAGAATAGAACTCGCAGCAAGGTGAGGACCAGGTTCCTGAGAGAAGCCCCTATGGGCAGAGATGCACTGTAAACGGCAAGGACAGATGAAAGCAACACAGGGTTAACAAAAGACCTCTGTACGGCAATACCAAAGATTCCCTGCACTGAAAGGCCGGTCTTTAGGATAGCCGGATCTAATCTAAAGGAAAGTATTACCTTGAAGCCGTACAGAGTCGTTTGTTGTATACAGATGACAGGGTTTCCTGGAAACGGTACAGACAAGGAATATACTATATAGAGTAGTCATATAGAGGAAAGCCAAAGGTCATAACCAGAGAGAGTACGTCATACAGAATATAGGAATAGGAACCAGAAGGGAAGTCAGCCAAGCCAAAAATCGGTAACCGGGGAATCAGAATGGAGCATAAACAGCAAACCAAAATACAGAAAATGACAGAACTAAATACACAGAAGGAACTGACAAACTGGAACAGAAATAACAGAGGCAAAAATTGAACAAGGATGAACAAACGGAGGATATCAGGAACACAGCAAGGAGCTCTTAGGATACAGGATGCAAGGAGACCAGGCAAAGTAAAATGACCCAGCAATGTACTATAGGTACATTGTTCTAATATAGGCAGGGGAATCAAGGCAAGCGTCAACAGGTGAGCAGCACACAGAACACCAATTAACCCCTGGCAGGCCACCCAGGAATTGGCAGCAACAGAAACACAATGGAAAAAACACAATATACAAATACAGAGGGCAGGAAGACAGGGTTGGAACGTGGGAACGTGACAGTAGCCCCCTCCAAAAAAGGTGACCTCAGGGCACCTAAAACAGATTACGAACACCAATCACCAAAGTCCTTTGAGGTCCCACTCAGAGTCGTCATCCTCCTCCACAAGACGCCCCCGACTATGAGGGTTCCTTTGAATGGCAACCCAGTGGTCCTTCCTGAACACCAGTCCAAGGGGCAATTGCACATTGCCCTCAGGGACATGACGGGGTAGGGGGATCTTGGCATCAATTAGACTGGACATAGAATCAGTGGGACTAGGGTTAGACACCTTTCCCCGTCTTCTCCTTGAACGAGATCTAGAACTGGTGACCACCCCACACGAAACAGCAACAGTGGGAGTAGGCTCGCCTACCTGTGCCTTACCATGAGGTTTGGAAACCTCGGACTCTCTGTGGGGCATGGGTATAGTGGTGTTGCAATGTAGCTCTGGTACCGCTGACACACAGCTTGGGACTGGCACACAGCTTGGGACTGGCACACAGCTTGGGACTGGCACCGCTGGCAGTTTACCAGACATCACTACTGTCACCGCGCCTGGATCGGGCAGCACCGCTGGCATTGTGCCAGACGGAGACAGGACTGGCTGCACATTGCCAGACGGAGACAGGACTGGCTGCACATTGCCAGGCGGAGACAGGACTGGCTGCACATTGCCAGACGGAGACAGGACTGGCTGCACATTGCCAGACGGAGACAGGACTGGCTGCACATTGCCAGACGGAGACAGGACTGGCTGCACATTGCCAGACGGAGACAGGACTGCCTGCACATTGCCAGACGGAGACAGGACTGGCTGCACATTGCCAGACGGAGACAGGACTGGCTTTTTGCCAATTGGCACTGGGGTTGCGGCTCTACATGTAATACAACCAGTAATAATACGTAGGGACTGTTTTTTGGCTGCCAGTCGCTGCTCATATCCAGCCAGTTGTGTCTTTAAAACCCTACAGCCATCAGATGTATCTACATAAGTCTGAGGTTTATGATCGGATGCCATGAGTGACATAACCTCCATGGGTTCTTCATCCTCTGGCCTTGTGGCCAAAAAGGATTCATCCTTCATAGACTCAGGTGCCTCTTTCTCAAACCTGGATTTCTCAGGAGGTCTGAACTCAAAGTGGGGTCTGGTGCCATCTGACTCCCCGCAGGGTTTGGCACCATCAGATCCCCTACGTGGTCTGGCTTTAGCGGCCTTTCTGTGGGACATGGGCACAGTTGGCACTTGACCAGTATCAGGGCGCACAGACTCACCACAAGTCTTGAGACGCACCGGCACACCAGCACCAGGACACACCGGCACTCCAGCCCCAGGACGTACCGGCTTGAGGGGACAGCCAGACAAAAAGTGCAACGAACTGGCACAATAGAAACAGAGATTGTACTCACGTCTTCTGTTCTTTTCATCAGGAGAAAGCAGACCACGAACCCTGCTCTCAAATGAGACCTGATTGCCAGAGTCTAGACACAGGCTCAGTAACCCTTTGAGGTGAACCACAAATTCCTCAAACATGTGCAATAAGGTTTCCAACACGGTACACATCTCTGCGGGCTTATGTAAAGGCTGGGTCATTATGTTACGGTGGCAGTACCACCAGGCACGCAACACCCTATCCTTGCCCTCCGATCCTTGGAAGTGGTCGGTCTGTATATATATCCCTAAGAATATAACTCACAGCAAGGTGAGGACCAGGTTCCTGAGAGAAGCCCCTATGGGCAGAGATGCACTGTAAACGGCAAGGACAGATGAAAGCAACACAGGGTTAACAAAAGACCTCTGTACGGCAATACCGAAGATTCCCTGCACTGAAAGGCCGGTCTTTAGGATAGCCGGATCTAATCTAAAGGAAAGTATTACCTTGAAGCCGTACAGAGTCTTTTGTTGTATACAGATGACAGGGTTTCCTGGAAACGGTACAGACAAGGAATATACTATATAGAGTAGTCATATAGAGGAAAGCCAAAGGTCATAACCAGAGAGAGTACGTCATACAGAATATAGGAATAGGAACCAGAAGAGAAGTCAGCCAAGCCAAAAATCGGTAACCGGGGAATCAGAATGGAGCATAAACAGCAAACCAAAATACAGAAAATGACAGAACTAAATACACAGAAGGAACTGACATAAACTGGAACAGAAATAACAGAGGCAAAAACTGAACAAGGATGAACAAATGGAGGATATCAGGAACACAGCAAGGAGCTCTCAGGATACAGGCTGCAAGGAGACCAGGCAAAGTAAAATGAGGCCAGGCAAAGGTCTCCTCTGGATCCTGAGACAGTGGCTTCTCCTCTGGATCCTGAGACAGTGGCTTCTCCTCTGGATCCTGAGACAGCGGCTTCTCCTCTGGATCCTGAGACAGCGGTTTCTCCTCGGGACCCTGAAACAGCGGCTTCTCCTCGGGACCCTGAAACAGCGGCTTCTCCTCGGGACCCTGAAACAGTGGCTTCTCCTCAGGACGCTGAGACAGAATTTTCATCCTGACCTGAGACAGAATTCTCCTCCTCGGAACTGGTTACCCTCTTTAGCGTCCTCGTAGATCCGGATGGTGAAGGAGTTCTGACGTTAGACTGAGGTTTTGCATGAGTGGACTTGACGCGGGGTTTGGCATCAGCAGACTTGATGCAATGTTTGGCATCACTGTGGGATATGGGCACAGTGGCCTTACCGTTAAACTTGGGGGCTGTGGACATGCCGCCAAAATCGGCACCTGTGGTCTCAATGCCAGACTCGGTACCTGTGGTTTCACCACCAGACTCGGTACCTGTGGCCTCTTCTCGGGGACTGACAACAGGAGACTTGTCAGTCTGATTCTAGGATACAGACTCTCAGATCCAAGTTTCAGGGAGAAGGGGTACAGCAGGAGGATACTTGATCAGGCTCAATTTAAAGCCTCCGGCATCTCCAGGGAGGATATCCATGCCTGGGTTGAGTCTTGATTTCAGATGGTTCAGAATTTTGAATAAACATGAAAGCATGGATCTATCCTGCCTTGTATAAACGGTTCAGGCTGGTGGTGTAATGGTGTGTGGGGGGGGTAATTTCTTGGCACACTTTGGGCCCCTTAGTACCAATTGAGCATCGTTTAAACACCACAGCCTACCTGGGTATTGTTGCTGACCATGTCCATCCCTTTATGGTTACTTCCAGCAGGATAATGCAACATGTCACAAAGCTCAAATAATTTCAAACTCATTTCTTGAACAGGGCAATGGCCTACACAGTCACCAGATCTCAATCCAATAGAGCACTTTTGGGATGTGGTGGAAAGGGAGATTAGTATTATGGATGTGCAGCTGACAAATCTGAAGCAAATGCGTGATGCTATCATGTCAATATGGACCAAAATCTCTGAGGAATGTTTCCAACACCTTGTTGAATCTATGCCACAAACAATTAAGGCAGTTCTGAAGGCATAAGGGGGTCTAACCCGGTACTAGCACAGTTTACCTAATAACAAAGTGCACGGTGAGTGTATACTAATGCTTTGATTATTTGGTGATAACAGGCCACATCTACTTAATTCAAAACAGACTTGTTATAGATCATCCTTTCCGTGCAAACCTGGCGCAGTTACTGAATCATACAATTGATGATTTAAATAAATGCTGCAAAATGTTATTGGTAAATGTTATATGTGTCCTGTCTTTTGAAAAGATTAAATGATCTGTAAACACTCATTTCAATGCATTACAGTAATTGCTATGTTTTTACCTACTTTTTAATCTATACATATATTTGTTATTATGCTCATTTTATCAAACTACATTCTGAAACGTAATCTGTAGTGATTGAGTGCTGATCAATATAGTTTCATTTGTCTTTTTAGATTTAAAGTTCTTTGATCTTCATGGACGTGGCTGGCACAAACGATACTTAGCCCTTGACATGGATAATAATATCTTTATTCAGTGGAAGAGACATGGACACCCATTTGTGACGAACGGCTTTTACAACATGAAGGAGTATTCTACCATCACAAATGAGATTGATCGACTTTCTGGTGATCCCTATACAATCATCGTAATTGGTCTTGGACATCATTTCAGAGCTTTTCCTCTGACTGTATTCATCAGAAGAGTTCTCAATATAAAAAAAGCTGTTGAACGCATTTTGATAAGAAGCCCTGACACCAAGATTATTATAAAGTCAGAAAATACTAGGGAACTTGGTGTAGAACCCGAACGATTTAGCGAATTTCATGGTTATATTCAATATAACTTGGTCAAGGACATATTTAAAGGACTCAACATTGGGATAATTGATGCTTGGGACATGACTATAGCCTTTGGTTCAAACAGTGCTCATCCATCTGAAACGATCATACGGAATGAAATCAATATGTTCTTGGCATACATATGTTAAAGCATGCATTACAAACGAAACTGATATTTTCCTGGAAAATATTTATCATGCTTTTCAGTAATTCTAGAACTCAGTGTAAGACCAGCCTTTATGGTGTGATATTTGTGTGGTCGCACATGAGCCCCTGGCTACCTGCTCACATGTTGACTCAGCGAGAGGGAGGCATGTGAACAGATTCCCATGCCTCTCTATCAGACACAGCAGTTGCAGCTCCGTGTTCTGTATAAAACCATTTGACCCATGCTCGTCTTTACATCCTACCCTCCAAGCTTTTCCATGCACCCTAATCTCTTCCATGAGCTACCAATGGAAGCAGCAGCATCTGTGAGCTGATGTAGAAAGCCACACAAAGCACGGGTGCTGCAAGCAGAGCTCTCAATGCTCCTACATGGACCCTTCCCACAGAAAAGTAATCTCGACACAGTGACAAGTGGATGCAGGAGGATAAGGTCTAAGTGAGTGAGTTAGTGGTGGAGGGTGTATTGGGTGGGCTGACACACAGAGGGCTGTATTCCCTAGTGAACGCTAACTGTAGCGTTCTGATAAGTAACTGTTAAAGTCAGGATAAGTGACTTTAACACATGCCCCCCATATTACATCTCTAATTCTAAACCCGTTAAAAATCAGTGATTGCGCTAGTTTGCGCGAGCTTACTGTATTTTGCTCATCCTATACTTAACATAGGAAGCGCAATCAGTAATTAGTGTTAGGGTGAATAAGGTATCACAAAGTCCTACCGCTAATTACCACAGCGATACACCTAAAAGCTGGTGCTAACTGATTCCGCTTTTGTGTAATCATTTAGCACCCACTAAACCTCCACCAATAAATCCAATATGCACCTCTCATCCTGTGAATGGTGGCCTGATCTGCTCCTTCAGGTCGCCGGGAGCAAAGTGAGACTGGGGGCAAATAGTTCCCAGTTTCCCTCTGCGATCACTCCGTGACGTTGGGTGATCACTGAGGGTAACACTGTGTTTTGGGGCAAGGTGCTGAAGTAGATCGTGCCCTGGAATCTAACGCTAAAATGGGGATGCCGTGGGAAACATAGGAAATAAAAATATTTTAATCAATCGACACATTATCTCGCAGCTGGTAACTAAGGGATTGGACATTGCCAGTCTTGCGTAGGATGGGATCCGCATATACCCAATATGGAGGCTTAAAACTCAGCTAAGCTTAGTTCATGCTCTACTCTTCACTTAACCGGTTACCACCACTGGGTGTTCTGTGCCATTCATGCAGCAGGTGGGCCTTGAAGCTGCGAGGTGGCATAGCACACCCCATTGACTTCAATGGGCTTCTGTGCTCCCCCCACCAGTTGGCGCACGTCATTGTCAGCTGTGGGAGAGCCTGAACTCAGGCCGTCGCCCTACAGCCAATGCGCGCGATGTTCGTCTTCTACGTAGATGGGCAGGAGGAGGAGCCTCCCAAAACAGTCGGCCACTAGTACACCCCGCTGGTGTTAACACCCTGCTGCTGGGCACAATCCAGCCAGTGGCAAGAGGTTAAAGATCTAAGATGAGTTTGGCATTTTGTGATTGTGAGTCTGTATTTTTTATTTCAAGAATCGCTCATGATTCTGCAGGTACCACTAGATTTGTGCGTCTTATACAAAGTAATGACAATCAGCCCATATTCATAGTTACACTTATTTATATAGTGCCAATAAATTCCGTAGCGCTTTACAATTGGAGAGTACAAACAAGAGACATACAGGGTTATTCAAAGAGGTCTGAATGGCTGCCGAAAGGTAACCGAATGCTGAAAATCAGCGTTCGGTTACCTTTCTTGGCCATTCGGCTATCCAGAGATCAGGCAGTTCGCCATATGTTGGCGAATTGCCTGCACATACAGTGCCTGTTCGGTGCCTGTTTGAGGGCAGTGAAATCCCCATAGCTTCGTCTATTCAGAGAACAAAAACCAGCAGTGAAAAGTTGCCGAAATGCCCTGCCATTCGGTTGCTTCATTCGACAGGTTTATTCAGGTGAATCCCATAGGCTTCAATGTTAAAAATATTCCGGTTTTAATACAATACCTAATAAACTGTTTATTATAATATTCTGCAGTAAAAAGTCTCTTTATTTAAAGATTTATTAGGATCTTTTAAGCATTTTTCGGTATTTTGTTGCAAAAGAAAAATTTCCTGCCCTTTTTATTATCATTTATTGGACCTCATATGTAAATTTCAGACATTTTCGCTCAGTAGTTTCTTTGCAGACAGCGTTTCACTTTTCAAACATTCAAGCGTACTGTTTTTTTTTTTCACTCCATTCGTCTGCGTTGTCGGGTTTTTCCGGAGGCTGCTCTGCGCTCTGATCAGCTCCTGCTCGGGTTTCTCCGGCGTCTTCGGCGGGGTTAATCCATATGTTTTTGCGGGTTTCGGTGTGCATTCGCCTGGGTTTTGCGGTGAGTGTTCGGCAGGTTTTCAGCGGCTTTTCCCTGCACTACGACGGCCCTGTGGTGCTTGCTGAATACACCACAGGATCGCTGAAATGGAATCGCCGAATCGCGATTGAAGAGAACTAAAAGTCACCGAAAGTGCGGTGACTTTTCGATTCTCTTTGAATAACCCTGATAATAAAGATACATGGGGAAGAGACGACCCTGCCTCTAGGATAAGCGCTAGCCAAGTGCTCAGCCAGACATCCTGTGAGTTTACAATCTAAGGGATATTTGCCACTATTGCCACTACCACTTGGAAATAATAATTGCCAACTTAGAAAAGGAGCCTATATCTTTCTTGCATTGTATTATTTACTAATGTAACTGTAATGTCTCAGTTCACATTATTTTCGTAGCTTATATGCTTTATTTGAACCAAGTTGCCCTCTGTCTGTAACTGGTTAAAAGAATGTTTATAAAAAAAATGGGAATAAAACACTAGGCCCAAATAACATTAAATGCATTAAACAGCTAGCAGAAATGCATTTCTCTACAGTGCACGTATAACTACAGCTTTATGCAGAATGCTCCTTTACTATAACACTGAGCCACGAATGCTAGGTAGATACCTGTAGTTGTATTAAGCAAAATTGATAACTTGTGTTTTATAGCACACACTAAATATAATTACAGATATATCTTTACCCCGTCCTCATACTTATAGGTTTATGTAGCAATATTCATTTAGTACCAGGTTTTCGGCTGTGCTAAATAAAAGGTATCACTGCAGGTGGTAATGATAATGCTCCTAATTTGAATTTAGTGGTATTGTAAGAAATGAATGTCTTATCTTGCCTCATTATAATTAAAAGTTGCATTACATTTACCGTGTGTGGTCATTTCTTTAGCAAAGCTTTGGTTACAATAATTTCTACTTGATTTGTATCCTGCCTGAACTCTAACTCTCTTTTCTTCACACAACCTCCAAAGTAATTGTGGGAACGTCCGGCCCACGGGCCATATATTAGGCCCGCAGAATCACTTTGTCTGGCCCTTAGAGCCCCACAGCAGGAAGGTGTTTAAATTCCCATTCCCACGCGCTTTCACCGGATCTCGGTGAGCGGCGAGTAGTAGAATGAGGGGGCAGGGATTATCCCTGCTTCCCTCACACACTGCTGTGCGCCGGATCCTCCTTCACGCTGGGCCTGGAAGAAGAGGGTTGCAGCGTGAAGGAGTATCTGACGCGCATCAGTGAGGGAAGCGGGGATAATCACCGCCCCCTACTACTACTACTCGATGCAGAGCGAGGTCAGGTGAAAGCGCGGGGATGAGTGAAATGAATGAAAGGGGAAGTGGGAGGGTGAAATCAATTAAATGGGGAGGGGGCGAAATGGCATGAATTAAATGAGGAGGAATGTGCGAAAATAATTAGATGAGGAGGGGTGAAATTAAATTAATTAAATGGGTAGGGGGTGAAATTAATGAAATGGGGAAGGGGAGGATGATATTAATTAAATGGGGAGGGGCTGAAATGAAATTAATCAAATGGGGAGGGGTGTGTGAAATTAAATGAATTAAATGGGGAAGGGGAAACTTTAATTACTGTAGATTTTCAATGTGGATTTTTCTCAAATATTCAAGTAAGGGAGAAGTTGGGATACAGCACCCGCAATATGGTGTCTTTTGAAATAATCTCACAAAAAAGCACATTCATAAGGGGCATGTTAAAAGATATAGGGCCCTATTACATTCTTCACGCTAACGTTAGCGCTCACCTGTGTGAGCGTTAACGTTATCATTGGTGGCCCTAGCGCTGGTGCACTATATTACAATCCAAACGCTAATGGGTTAAAAAACCCGTTAGCAATTTGGATCTTGCGCTTTTCAGCGCGAGGTTACTCTAATTTGCTCTTCTTATACTTAACGGGCTCTATTATATTCTTCGCGCAAACATTAGCGCGTGCGCAAAAACGCATTAATGCAAGGACAAAAACCCTTTGCGCAGAACGTCGTATTACAATGTCCGCACAAAAAATGACTGTTAATGTCTACCGCTGTTGAACCTGCGCGAGCGTAATGTATGTTGCGCATCCTATACTTAATATTGTGAGCGCAAATGCGTTTGCGCTAGTACGCGGATGGTATTACAATCTATGCGCAAATTTTAACAATGTTTGCGAACATAATTTTAACGTCTTTTAAAAGCTGGTGTTAATGGCAAATCTGAAGGTCCTGGCCGAAACCAAATACACCAGCCCGAAAAAAATACAGCAAAGTATAGTTACACATTCTACACATACCCAAACAATAAAATTGAGGTTGTGCATGTTTTTATTATTGTTGCAGCATATATACTCAGATTGATTTTGACAGGCGCAAAAGCTGAACGGGAGACAATTGTGGTTCTTAATTCTGACTGGCTGAATCGCGTGAAAAAACAGTACGCACACCGATTTCTGCACGCAGCATTAATGTACGAGCGTTTTTGCGCGTCTTTTTTACGCGCGTTATTTTTTGACGGATGAAAAAATGCGCTCGGATTGTAATACCAGCGTTAATTTACGCGCGTTTACGTTTAACGCTTCGCGCACAAATTAACGAGCTGCGCAAGCATTTTTCCGCAGAGAATTTAATAGTAGAGCCCAACATGGGGAGCCCAAAGAGTTAATCAGCGTTAGTTTTACAAAAAAATAACGCTAATTACCGTCAGGCTGCGGTTAACCCGAAAGTTAACCACATCCTGGACCTGGTGCTAACGAATTCTGCTGCTGCAGAATCCGTCAGCACCAGCAGAAAATACCCCAATTTAATCAGATACTCACCTTCCATCCCACAGCGAGGACCGTGGCTCCAACTGCCTCCTCTGTCCGCTGGGAGCAGGGAGAGACTGGGGGAAAAGTCCCCCAGTCTCCCTCTGCGGATCACTATGCCAACCTGCCGGATCTCGCAACACGAGATCCGGCAGGTCATGTGAATGGCAGCGTCTGCCTCAGTGGAGTCCTATGGACTCCATCGAGGGGATGCTCGTTTAGCGCATAGTGCTGCCGCGTGCATCCCAGGACTTAGCATTGGACTACGATGCAGGCAGCTCTCCTAGCGCCTACATCGTAATAACACACTAAAACAGGGACGGAAATGAGGTTTTTATACCTAGCGTCCCCGATTTAGCACGATGAATGTAATAGGGCCCATAATTTTAAAAAGGCCAACTTCATTAAAATAAGGGAAGCTCTTAATCTCATTGACTGGCAGAAACTCTTTCATGGAAAAAACACAGAGGATAAGTGGAATATCTTCAAACTAACACTAGAAAAGTACACGTCCCAATATATTCCACTGGGTAATAAATATATAAAAACAGACTGAAACTAATTTGGCTCAGTGGGAACATAACCAAGGAAATGAAAAATAAAAAGAAGGAATTTAAAGCTTTTAAATCTGATAGATCTGAGGCATTCTATAAAGCATTTAAGGCAGTCAATAAAACATGTAAAAAGCGATTTAGATGGGCTAAACTAGAAAATGACAAAGAGACAGCCAAAGAGAACAAGACCAACCCTAAAAGATTATTTAGGAACATAAATTCTAGAAAACCCATGAGTGTAGGTTCACTAAAATCAGAGTCAGGGTTGTTATTGCCTGAAGATTGAGAGAAGGCAGAAATTTTTAATGATTATTTTTCTTCAGTATTTAAGAGAAACAGGAGACATGCAAATCATTGATAAAAACTTACTAATAAAATGTGATTGGTTGACTCAAGGAAAGGTGTTTCAGCAACTAAGCAAAGTGAATGTGAACAAAACCCCAAGGCCGGATGGCATTCCCCTATGATTACTGAGGGAGCTATGTGTTGAAATATGTTAACCTCTGTTTTTAATCTTTCAAGATTCTTTTCTTTCAGGAATCGTACCAGAGGATTGGAGAAAAGCTGATGTGGTCCATTCAAGAAAGGTTCAAAATGTATGACTGGGAATTATAGACCTGTGAGCTTAACATCTGTGGCTGGGAAGGTATATGAGGGGTTACTAAGGGATAATATTCAGGAATTCTTTGGGAGGAATAATATAATTAGAAAATATCAGCATGTTTTTATGAAACACAGATCATGTCAGACTAACCTAATTGCATTCTATGAAGACGTAAGTAGAAGTATAGATCAGGAGGTCGCAGTGGATGTGATGTACTGCGGTGTTTCTCAAACTTTTATGGAGATAAGTACCCCTGCAGGTCTAAAAATAATTCCTAAGTACCCCTGTCTCGAGAAAGTAATTTCTATTGATTGGGTGTGATGCTTTCTGTGTGTGTGTGTATGTAATGTCAATGCCAATCAGTGGTGTATTTAGGTTTTGTGCTGCCCTAGGCCTGACTAATCTCGTGCACCCTCTAATTTAAATTTGACGCACCCCTTCCTGTCAAGGGCACACCTCTTCCTGGTTAATCCCCACCCTTCCTCTTTAAGCTCCACCTTTTCCTCTTAGAGCTCCGCCTTTTCCTCTCTTTATATTAAAAGTGGATACCAAGTGCCTACTTGTATATTTTGTATACCATTTCAAATGTATCTATTGAGATAAAGAAAATTATGAAATGTTTAAATTCAAGCATTTTTACAAAGAACAACCACGCATGTCAAGTATACTGGATCACAGCCGCTCTAATTGGTTGAACAATAAAATCCACAGAAACCTGCACTGCATATGAGCATATCACAGAGCTGCACAGCAATAAAACCCACAGAAATGGGTACTGTGTATGAGCATATCAGAGCTGCACAGCAATAAAACCCACAGAAATGTGCAGTGTGTATGAGCATATCACAGAAATGCACAGCAATAAAACTCACAGTAATGTGCAGTGTGTATGAGCGTATCCCAGAGCTCCAGGGCAATAAAACTCACAGTAATATGCATCACAGAATCCACAGCAATAAAACTCCCAGCAATGCAATGTTTGGTGTGTGTCAGCGTATCAGAATCCACAGCAATAAAACTCCCAGCAATGCAATGTGCGGTGTGTATGAGTGCATCAGAATCCACAGCAATAAAACTCACAGCAATGCAATGTGCGGTGTGTATGAGTGCATCAGAATTCACAGCAATAAAACTCACAGCAATGCAATGTGTGGTGTGTGTCAGCATATCAGAATCCACAGCAATAAAACTCCCAGCAATGCAATGTGCGGTGTGTATGAGTGCATCAGAATCCACTGCAATAAAACTCCCAGCAAACCGAGTGTATATGAGCACACAGCAATTATGCTGTGGAGCCATCTTGTCAGCAGTGGGGTGCCACTGCCAGAGGGTGCACTGTAGCTTTGATTCCCTTCCCGGTGGGTGTTCAGTCCAGAATAGAGTCTGTGTTAACGAAAGGGCGGGCAGCTGCGCGCGTGAGTTTCACCTGGTTCAGCCAGTCATGTGGTACTGAGACTCAGAAAAATGGCAGTGAAATGCCCTGATGTTCGGTGGTTTCAATTAGCAGGTTTATTCAGGCGAACCCCATAGGTTTCAATGTTAAAAATATTCCCATTTTTATGCAATATCTAATAAATCATTTATTATTTTAATCTGCAGTAAAAAGTCTTTACTTATTGATTTTTTTTTTTTTAGTACCTTTTAGTAATTTTTCTGATTTTTTTTTTGGACAAAATTTCCCCCCCCCCTTTTTTTTAATAGCAGTTTTTCCTTTTTCTGTAACAGAACTTTTTATTATCAATCATAGGATCTTATATGTAAATTCCAGCCATTTTCGTTCAGTAGTTCTTTTGAAAACAGCAGGCCACGGGTTTGAGGTGGCAGCATTCAGCGGCCGACTCCATGCACTTTGGGGACCCTGCGGTGAATGGTGAATTCACTGCAGGGTGGGGAAATTTTATTCTCCTAAGTGCAGGGAACTACAGAACACCAATTGGCGTCATTTCGGTGCTCTGTGAGTAACCCAGTTAGTGGTGATGTTTTTTGCTGCCCCCTGGAAAGTGAAAGCCTAGGCCTTGCCTACACAGGACATACTTGAAAATTAGTGAAATCTCAATGTATCCTTCCTGGTAAAATACTTTGCAAAAGTAAAAAAAAAAAAAAAAAATTTTTTTTTAGGGGTGGGGCCACCCAGTGCGGGCCGCCGCCCCCTGGAAAGTGCCGCCCTAGGCCTGGGCCTAGTCGGCCAAGGCCAAAATACACCACTGAGTTGCCGATATGTGGGTAAAAGCTGCTTGATCCAGGGAGAAATCTGACCGCCGTTCTGGGGACAAGAAGGATTTTTTCCCAGTATGCATATTGGTGTGTGCTTCAGATTGGGTTTTTTGCCTTCTTTTCGATCAACAGCAGTAGGTAATGTGTGAAAGGCTGAACCCGATGGACGCACGTCTTTTATCAGAGGGGTGTATGTGTCTTCTAATCTCCAGTCCTGTTCATTCAAGGTGGAGGAGAGTGGCAGAGGAAATTCAGTGCTCCCTTATGACACTGATTGTCTATATGCTAGTGTGTGGTCATGGACACTGCAATATGTGAGGACCATTTTTTTCTGCTTATAATATCCAGAATCTTTCAAGAATAATCTGCGCAAGCTGTGGCTTCTCCCTCTCTCTTTTGAGCCATGATTGCATACAGCGGAGGAGAGCGTCAGAGGAGATTCAGTGCTCCCTTATGACACTGACTGCACATATACTAGTGTCTGGTTATAGACACTGCAATATGTGAGTGCTATTCCTCCCATTTATCACATCTGGTATATCTCAAATGATAATTTGCACAATTGTGCGCTTGTCTATGTCTATGGAGGTCCACCAACCCTATCACAAGAGCAAAACGTAACAGTTTCTTTCTTTCCTTGAAAGACTTTAAAACGACTCATTTTTTCTTATGTCCACTTGATGGCATTAGAATCCTGAATGTTAGTATTTGTTAAGATCGATTTAATGTCTGGCCACTAGATGGCATAAGTACCTTTAATTTACTCTTTTCAGATATTGAAAGAACATATCCTCAAAATATATATAATTGTATGTTTGTACAGAGAATTTCCTCTGAATTGTGGCACTATAAGCTACACTAATATTATTGTGCCATAAAGGCACAGTAAAGGTAACTTTCTGTCTGTACTTTATGAGGATTTTCAGCAACTTTATCCCACAGAATCATATCCCTGTACAGTACTGAGTGGTCCCAGGTCATTCTCTGCCCTCTCCATAACCTGTGTAATGTAGCAGGAAACTTTTCTGAGCTTTTTGTTACAGTAATGCTCGGTGTCAGGAGTGAGATTGCACTGGGAATTTCATTCTCTCCCCAGAGGGCACATTAAGTTTGCATTAAAAAAGTATGTAAAAGGGGACTTCCGGGAGGCGGGCCAAGTGCATGGCCGCTGTCACCCCCAACGACGCGCGCCGCAGCGAAAGATGCAGAGTTAAGCAACTCACTATCTGTCTATCCAAGACACAGATAATTACTACGCGAACAACAATCCCCCGCGCGCTTACCTAACCGTCCCCAACAGCACCTCCGCTCGCGACAAGCACGTAGAGCATGATGAAGTGGTCCCAGGATTGCAATGCCGTACCTGTCTTCTCTCGACCCGGGGTAGAGACTACGGTTCCAACAATCCCTGCAGCCACTTTCTTACTCTATTCTTACGCTGCCACCAGTTCTCATAGAAACATAGAAAAATGTCGGCAGATAAGAACTTTCGGCCCATCTAGTCTGCCCAATTACATGGATACTTAACCTGGATTTATCTTTTGTTTAGGATAGCCCTATGACTATCTCATGCTTGCTTAAATTCAATTACTGTTTTGGCCTCTACCACTTCAACTGGAAGGCTGTTCCATGTATCCACCACCCTCTCAGTAAAATAATGCTTCCTGATGTTACTTTTAAACCTTTGCCCCTCTAATCTAAGACTATGTCCTCTTGTTTTGCTACTTTGTTTCCGTTTAAATATACTCCCTTCCTCTACCTGGTGGATTCCCTTTACGTATTTAAATGTTTCTATCATATCTCCTCTGTCTCGTCTTTTTTCCAAGCTGTACATGTTAAGATCATTAAGCCTTTCCTGGTAACTTTTCTCCTTCAAGCCGTACACCATTTTAGTAGCCCTTCTCTGAACTCTCTCTAAGATGTCTATATCCTTCTGGAGATACGGTCTCCAGTACTGCACACAGTACTCCAAGTGAGGTCTCACCAGTGCTCTGTACAGTGGCATGAGCACTTCCCTTTTCCTACTGCTCATGAACACTACGTGCACTGCTGGCGTGAGACGCAGGGTTAAGCAACTCCCTATCTGTCTATCCTAGACTCAGATAATGACTACGCGGACAACAAACCCCCCGCGCGCTTACCCAACCGCCCCAGCGACCGCAACTCACAGTTTAGTAGATATTTGATCTTAAATCAACAAGCAATAATCCAGTCTCTTCAGTTAGCGTTGATCGAATCAGCCAGAAGCAGAACATAAATAAGGTTATTTATTTATGATATAAAAAATTATATATCACGGTGCATTTTGGTTACAGAAAAATGGGTATGATAAATCAATTAATTACTCAGCAGATAAAAGAGCTTTACTTACACCCCAAGGAGCTAAGCCGACCGCTGTGACTCCTGGTGGACTGGAGATTGAAGCATGGACAGCATGGAGAGATCATCACGTCGAATGAACCCCCTGTGATCAGCGTCAGCCACATGGCGTGCTCCCGAATATATAGGTTTTCCTTATCCCTCCCAGGTCAGCCTCCTATCTATAAGAGCCTGGCACTACATTTCCCAGACTACCCCCTTCCTGAGCACGCTCAGTGCACTCCTTCATTAATTCTAGTCCCAAATATATCAATCATCTCCAAAAGACCACCTCTAGTGATCAAAGGATGTGATTGCTTCTTTGATATGCGCTTGGGGTGCCGCTCCGGCTGCGTCTTCTCCCTGCCATGAGCAATTGCCCCTCCTGCCTGCTGGGCAGAACCAAAAGGGTGATTTCTTTAATTCACATTTCGATTACTTCACAGATAAAACGGTCACTGGCCTGTTAATTGCTTCCTCCAGCAGGCTAGCAACTCAGGCATTGATAATTTAGGCCAGCTGCGCAAAATGGCTTGGTATCTATAGATAGCCATAGATATAAATATGCCTATATATAGAGAGATATATATATATATATATTTTGCGATAGATATACAGATAGGTAGATACATATATACATATCACGATAGATATACAGATCTAATCTGTCACAGCCGCTTTTACCTTGAGCTCCGTGCCGCGCTGCCGAACAATCCCCCCCACTGCTGGTCAGATCTCTACCCCTGCCAAAGTCATCAACGCAGGCAGGAGCTCTCCCAATCTCTACTGCACCCCAGCTGTGTCAATCTCCGGCTGGATCCGGACCTGTAGCACTCACAGCCCCGGAGTCGCTAGGTCGCCCGTCCCTGCCTACGACAGGCGGGACCGCTGGAACCCCAGTTCTCCCTCCTCCTGCGAAACCGTCTCTACTTGCTCAGATCGCTGGGTGAACACCTACTACACCTGCCTTTTCGACCGTGGTGCGGTTGGACGCCCTTGCAGCCTCTGGCCTGGGACAGATGCGGACGGCCGCCATCTTGCGGGAGCCGCGTGGTCGCTTAGAGGCCTGCTGCTCGGCTGATCCTTCTGGAGCTGGCCTGGGAGTTGTCCGCGACACCCACTAGATGTAAGGTGGATAAAATAATTTTCCTGCTCGCCTTCAACTACTCGGTCCTGGGACCCCCCCCAGGGTGCTCTCAACTCACCCAAACACTCTGCTCCACTCCGCCTCCTTCTCCTGCTGTAAGCATAACAGACGGCCATAGCTGCTGTATGGGCCCCCTGCTGTTTCGTGGTCCCTTTTCTGTCTGGCGAGGGGAGTCTGGTACAAGCACCATACCTTTTCCCCCTTTGGAACAGTGTGTGAGGGGATGGACTTCCCCAATTTTTCTAAGTCCCGGCCCCCCCTCGGGTGCCTCTCTCTAAACCTGCTATACAACACCACCGCACCGGGGCTTCCCCTGAGGGGTGTTATATCCCCAGGACACGGTGGGACGCTCGGTCCAATTTTTCTGAGTCTCAGGGAACCCTCCCCCCTGAGGCAATACCTTTTCCCCACAGGTCTCGCTGTAATTTTTCTATATATTTAATTTTTGAGCTCCCAGGGCTCTGGGAGCGTCAACACCTGAAGGACTTATTAGCCTTTGTTGGTCTATACCCTGTTGCATTGTCATGTAGAAATTCGTCAAACCCGGGAAGCCCACTAAAAAATCCACAGTCAAAACAGCAGCGAAACCTTCCAAACGGTGGCTGGCTTTAACCCCTTGGGGGCCGGATCACGATTCGGTGCCGAAAAGCGCCGGATCGTGATCCTCTCCCGGAGATGGCCGACATTTTGGATGTCGGCCAAGCTTCCGGGAACTCCCACTGACGACTGGTGTCATCGTGCATAGCGCGATGACGTCAGTTTTGGAGTTAACCCCTAGCTGCCACCAATGGTGGAGATAGTGGGTTCTAATGAACCCTCTATCTCCCGATCCGTGGCAGCTAGGGGTTAATGTTTCAAATAGTTGGATCGGTCAGAGCATGGCCTTTCCAACGATACCAAATAAGACCATAGTAAAAGTTAAGAAAACTAAATATAAAATAAAAATGAAAATAAAAAAATATTTAAAATAATAATAATAAAAAGAAATAAAGTTTTTTTTTTGTTTTGGTTTTGTTAATGCAGCAATATTGTTCCCATTTCATTTATAATGTAAACAATGATGCTGCACTAACGATTTTTGTATGGGGTGCGTTTGTTAAAAATAACGTAATTTTTCCCCCAAACAAAATGTAACGAGTCCCCATTTCTAATTTTTTTAACAAGTGCAACTCATAAAAAATATAACCGCAAACTTTGCATGTTAAAATGTGAAAAAAAAACACTTTACACGTTGTAAATTATTGAAAATTTTAATTTTATTGCATTTTTTGTTATAATATTCAAAAAGGTCATGACGTATACATGTAATAATGATATATTATGAATCTGCCGAGTCTGCCAGAAAGAACGATATATAATATGTCTGGGTCATATAATAAAATATGGCTTGAAAATGCGTTTAAACATGATGAGTGAAACCGGTAAAAATGAGCTCAGCACACAGGTGTGAAATGGCTCAGCAACGAAAGGGTTAAAGCTGTTGTCAGGTATTATGGCACAACGTCTACAGGTACCCTTGGCATCATTTATTTCCCCCGGCCCAATCGGGCTTTCTCACTGGTCGTCACTCTACCCTGAATGTCCGGCGAGCTCTCATGGCCATGTGGGCCGCAAGTAACTGCCCGGACTTACCTGCCATTGCACTTAGCTGCGATGCCAACAAGGCATTTGATAGAATCTCCTGGTCCTACCTACTCTGAAATATCACTTTTTTGGCCTGGCAATCCAAAACCTCTTCAACGCACTCTACGATTTCCCTTCGTTGTTGGTGACGACCAATGGCCTTAATTCCAGACCCTTCACCATAGGGAGGGGAACCCATCAGGGTTGTCCCCTATCCCCCCGGCTCTTTAATTTAGCTATAGAACCTTTACTGCGAGTTTTGCTAACACACACAGATTTTCAGGGCATAGGCATTGGCTCCCGGGAGGCTAGAGTGATGGCCTTTGCAGACGACCAACTTATTTTCCTCTTTACTTCCCGACCGGGCTATCCCGATGCTGCTGCCAAGGCCAGCAAGGTATTGGCATGCATTAAAAGGGGAATTCACTCTCGGGAAGAAAACATAATTGTTCCTCTGTATAAATCAATGATAAGACAGCACCTTGAATATGCAATGCAATTTTGGGCACCTGTCTTAAGAAAGGATATTCTAGCGCTAGAAAAAGTGCAGAGACGGGCGGCGAAATTAATAAGGGGAATGGAAGGTTTAAGTTATGAGGAAAGGCTAACAAGTTTAAACTTGTTTAGTTTAGAGAAACGGCGCCTTAGAGGGGATCTGATAACCTTATATAAATATACAGTATACGGGGCCATTATAAACCATTGTCTGGAAACCTATTCATTAAAAGGACTATACACAGGACACAAGGTCACCCATTTAGACTGGACGAAAGGAGATTCAGCCTAAAGCATAGGAGGGGTTATTTTACAGTGAGAACAATAAAGCTGTGGAATTCTCTGCCTGTTGAGGTGGTTGGGTCAGAGACTGTACAGACTTTTAAAAAATGACTGGATGACTTCCTGCAGATACAGAATATTAATGGTTATAATATTTAATATGTGGGTAAGCTTCTTGATCCAAGGAGAAATCTGACTGTCATTCTGGGGTCAAGATGGAATTTTTTTCCAGTGTGTTGCATATTGGCGAGCGCTTCAGACTGGGTTTTTTGCATTCTTTTGGATAAACAGCAGTAGGTGATGTGTGAGACGCTGAACCCAATGGACGCATGTCTTTTTTCAGCCTATGTGACTATGTAACTATGCTGGAATTCCTGGAGGCATTTTGTTTGGCCTCCGGCTTTACAATTAAAAAACACTGGCCATACGATTGGGTTCTGGTGCGGTGGGTTTGCCACTGGACTCCTTTCCCTTTTGGTGGAATCGGGACGACACATTTAAGTATTTGGGAGTACTCCTTCCTGTTGATATTACTAACCTCTACAGAGCAAACATCCCTCCCCTCATACATAACGTGAAGGGTCTGCTGGCCTCCTGGGTCAAATTGCCCCTGTCTTACCTAGATAGATGTAGTCTAATTTTTATGGTCGCCTTTCCGCGTTTGCTGTACTCTGTTCAAATGCTGCCTCTCTTGCTTAAGAGACGGGATGACTCACTCATACAATCATTGTTTTCCAGGTTTATTTGGAGTGGTGGGAGACTGCGAGTGGCACTCCACCACCTCCCGCTCCCATATAGTCAGGGAGGTCTGAACTTGCCCGATTTCCATTCCTACAATATAGCCGCGCTATATCACCTGGTCGTGGATTGGCTCACCGATTCTTCCAGATTTGCCAATTGTGCTCTCGATCAAGCCATGGCCAGCCCGTTGTCACTGTCAGCCTTTCTCCCCCCTCCCTGATACCCCCTTCGTTGAAGTCTAATCCCCTACTCTCGGTAGGGAGGATTGCAAGGTGTAAAGCCCACACGGCGTTGGGCCTGTCCTATAAATCCTGCGTTTCCAATCCTGGCTCAATAACCCTGCTTTTCAGAATGGTTCCGCGGATCCGGCTTTTCAGGTTAGGGCAGGTAAGGGCCTCACACAAATTAGGCATCTTCTGCTATAACCCTCCTGTAAAATGCCCCCTTATGAGAACCTGGGTGCTTTAACAGCCCCATTGTCCCTGAACCAAGTTTTCTACTTACAACTATTGACGTTTGTCTTGTCTCATGTGTCGGATTTGAGGCCTGTTGATTTCCTTAACCCATTAGACAAAGTAATGGAGCTATCCAAATCCACTGTCGCCTTTCAGGCATTGCTCAGACCGCAATTTGATTGGTCATCAGCCACCACAGGTTTGGCCGGCTGGTATATGCACCTTCCGGCCCAATCACCCTTCTCTCTCATTCCTGTGACAACCAAAGTGCGGAAACAGATCCCATCTGCTCAATACTAGGAAATGCTGTACAACATACTACATGGTGCGTATATAGCCCCGGCTCGATTGTCCCGCATTACCTCACTTAGCTCAGGCCATTGTTTGAAATGTTTTCATGCCAATGCATATCTTTTTCGTTGTCTGTGGTCCTGCCCTGTAATTGCCCTCTTTTGGGATACTATTAGACAATTTGGGTCCCGGGTCCTGAAGCTCAGTGTGCCCTCCTCACCAGACTGGGCTCTATTTAATATCCTCACTGTCAATGAGGCCCACGGTGCGCCTGGTGCACTAAAAAAGCTTCTCTCAGCCGTGGCAAAGACGGCTATTTTGGGACAGTGGATTTCCCCCTCACCGCCCACTTTTAGTATGTTTTACTCCCGTCTCTATGCCATATTCCACCATGACTGTGTGCAGGCTAATTTGGACAGAAAGAGCGGGGTCCAGAAATTTTTTAATACTAGGCATGATTTCACGGCCTGCTTACCAAGCTTCGAACCGATTTTGGGCACACTGGTCTCGCTTTGTGTTTAGCTCTCCTCTGCTACCCCCATCTCAAACGACTGCTTTACAAGAGTTCCTGAGTTCCATTATTGAGTAATGCAAAACTTTCATTATGTTGCCTTTTGTATTTGTGGTGGCAGCTGCTGTGGCTGCCGCGATTCTTTAACCACTGTGTTTTTCTTTACTGTATTGCCTGAGTCTATTTAAATAAAGTTGATATAAAAAAAGTATGTAAAAAATGTTTTAAATTATTATCTCTGGAATTTATTGTATTACAATGCAATATCAAGTTTATTGATCATTTTCATTTAGTGTAATGGTAAAGCATATATTACTGTATAGTTACTCATATAAACTGTGTAAATAAAACCAAAACAGAAACCTATTCCATTGCATGAAGGGAAAATGCATTAGGTTTATGGTGATACATTAACTACACAAAAGTGACAAAGGAGAAATCTTGAATTATGTTTAAAAAATTGGGCTATTATGAAAAATCGATGAATATACATGGTATATATCTTCTCTGATCAAAGTCGACTTTTTAAATGGATTAAATAAAGATTGAAACCTTTTTCAGAATATCATAGCTTCACACAAGGCTTTCTGGATATACAAATAGTTACGTGAAATGCAAGAGTGACAGAGTATATAAATTATTAGTAGCCTGATCTTTGTACCACCAACAGTTTCTACATCGATATACAATAAAGGATGGGAAATTAAGCCAAACAAATTACACTTTGGAACCAGAGACAAGAGGTATAGAGGGCCCTGCTCAGATGATTTATATATTACTTTTTGGAACTCAGCACCGTTGTTTGAGCTGTTTTTGGTAATACTAAGCACATTCAGGGTTGAGTGCTGGTTTTATGACATATACATGTTACAAAATTTGCAAGCATCCACGTGAGAAGCTGTTTTTGTTACATTTCAATGTTTGTATCTGTTATATTTTTGTCTCCGTTTATACTTGGTTTTTGAGTTCTTGTGTGCCAAACTAGAACCTAAAAAAAACAAAAGAGATAACTGTTAATGTAAGTAATGTTTTATCCTTTCTTTATCCTTTTTTCCAGTTCATGTGATGTTTGTCAAAGAACTACATAATGATGCTAAGCTATTATACTAAAGGGGTTATTCAGAGAGCACCGAAACTTCACTGGAATTTAAGTGCTCTTCCACTTGGCGCACTTCAGTGTGCTTCGTTGATTTCAGTTCGCCAACCCTGCGGTGAATTCTGCTTTCCCTGCAGCATCCCTGAATTGTGCCGAATGGCGTCTCCCGAACGCCACCAAACTCACTGCCACCAAACACTGCCAATCAGCAGCTGAGCTGGTTAAAAAATAATAATATGGAACTCTGCTATTTTAAAAAAGGCATTTAAAACAAAAAAAATGCATGAAAATAATAAAAAAGGTCCTATAGAAAATAACAAAAAGGTCTGTTACAGAATAAAAATAAAGCACCATTAACAAAAATGAGAAACAAAAGTTTGCCCACAAAATTCCAGAAAAATTACAAAAAATTATAAAAAAATAAAATAAAAAGACTTTTTGCTGCAAATGGTTAAAAAAAGTAATAAAAGTTATAGTTTTTTTACATCAAGACCTATGGGATTCGCCTGTTTAAACCTGCCGAACTAAACCACCAAAAATCTTTGGATTTCGAAAACATTTTGGTGCAGTTTGTCATTCTCTGAATAGACTAACCATTACTTCTCTATGAGAGAAATTCACTGCTGCCATAGGTTACCGAATTGCAGTGATCTGAGGCAAACTGCACCATATTTCACTGTCAATTCACCAGTATTTGGCGAACTGGCATCTTTCTGAATAGCCACAAAATTGCACCGTACGGTGAAATTCACTGTTTGGTGCAATTCAGTTGCAAGTTTGGCTCTTATTGAATTACCCCTTTGGAAATTTGTTAAATGAGAATGTTTTGAAGACATTTCATCTAAATAGTAAATAGAAATGCAGGGAATTGCGTAATTAATGTCCTCTCTGTAATGGATATATAAATACCAAAGTTCATTTGGAGTTTAACATTTCTTCTACTAAATACGCAACAGCTACCTAATTTATCTAAACTGAGTGAATATGCTTAGTGTGATTTGCGTTTCCAAATGTAAGATTACTATAGCAAATACAAGATAATAAATTCTGGTAATTAAACATTTCTACAGAATTTTGTAATGCAGAAATAATCCAGACTTTAGTGAAATGACCACATTTATAACCCCTTCAACGACTATAATTGTCAAATAGTTACGTGACTACAATACAGTCTTTTTTGTTTAAAATACATAAGTTTATTTATATATATATTGAATTTATAATTCAAAACTGTGTCTTTATCTGCACAGATTCCAGCAGTAATAAACTCCTACCTTGGTACAGTTGTTGGCTTTAGGTTCCAAATCTTTCATCTGGACAACATCAATTAGAAAACTTGGCTCCAAATATCCTCCTTTAGCATTTATTTGAAATAAAGCTTTAGGGTTCTCAAGGATAAGGTTCAGGTTAACTGCAAAGCCAGCCATATCTATAGCAAAAGGTCTTGTTGGAGCATACTTCACCTTCCAGCCCACAACCTTTCCATCTTTATTAACTTTCACAGATTCATAACGCAGGCCACCAGCAAGGCCGACAGGCCACACAGATACCTTTTTAGTATATCTCATCTGTCAAAAAATAAATACATTCATTTCTTAAAGTACAGCATATAAATAAATCATATCCGTAAAATATTCATGAAAATTCGAAAAGTCCAACAAAAATGATTAAACAAAAAAAGAACGATTTGGTGCGTACAAAAATAAAATCATACACTACAAATGAGAAATTTAACAACCACTCAGGTATCACATAGCAATGCAAAAGTTAACTTAAATCAATATGTGGCGGGGTGGGACCAGCTTAAGTTCTCTATGGGCCTGAAGCTGAATATTTTGGTGGACATATTTTTAGAATTGCATGAAATTAATACATGTTTTATGCTATATAATAGGATAGATGTGTGTGTGTATATAATCAGGCAGAGACTGTTTATATAACAATGTGGATATTTGTATATCTAACTAGGCCAATATACACTATATTGCCAAAAGTATTCGCTCACCCATCCAAATAATCAGAATCATGTGTTCCAATCACTTCCATGGCCACAGGTATAAAAAATCAAGCACCTAGGCATGCAGACTGTTTTTACAAACATTTGTGAAAGAATGAGTCACTCTCAGAAGCTCAGTGAATTCCAGCGTGGAACTGTAATAGGATGCCACCTGTGCAACAAATCCAGTCGTGCAATCTCCTCACTCCTAAATATTCCACAGTCAACTGTCAGCTGTATTATAAGAACGTGGAAGTGTTTGGGAACGACAGCAACAGCCACGAAGTGGTAGGCCACGTAAACTGACGGAGCGGGGTCAGCGGATGCTGAGGCGCATAATGTGAAGAGGTTGCCAACTTTCTGCGGAGTCAATCGCTACCAACATCCAAACTTCATGTGGCCTTCAGATTAGCTCAAGAACAGTGCGCAAAGAGCTTCATGGAATGGGTTTCCATGGCCGAGCAGCTGCATCCAAGCCATATATCACCAAGTGCAATGCAAAGCGTTGGATGCAGTGGTATAAAGCATGCCGCCACTGGACTCTAGATGTCATGTCCTCAGCCCCTGCTGCGCTGCCTGGGGGGTCTGGACAAGGTCCTGTGCCAGGAGCTGGCTGGCTGCCAGCACTGGGGAATGGTCGAGCGGCGTCTGAGCTGGCAGGGCCTAGCATGGTCACGAGGAGCTGCCGGGTTTAAAACAGGGCGCGAGGAGTTGCCTCGTCACGCTGTCGTGGAGTCTGATTCCTGCATAGCTAACCATTCATTTACATTGTCTCTCTGTTGCCAACCCGTTTTCTGGATACGATCCCTGCTCCTGTTATTTGACCTGGCTTGATTTTGACTATTCTCCTGCTGCTTGATTACGATCGCCTGTGTGGTGCTTTGGTGGTTTAACCCCATGCTTGCCGCTGGGGTGTTTACACATTACTGGGTCTTGTCTGTGGCCTCATTAGGTTCCTATACCCAACCCAGGGCTCATGTTTTTCAGCCACACATATTGATAAGATCTGTGATTGCAAGGTACTGCTTATATGCTGCTCCTGGTCAGTGTGCACTCACCAGCAACAATACTCGTTACTGTACTTACGACAGACCCCGAAGTGTATGTGTTGTCCCTGACTATCTTAAGGTACCGCTGATCTGCTCCCGTTTCTCAGAAAACGTTAAAGCAGCTTATTTCCTGACTACCCTGCAGTCCGCGCAATTGACTAACTGTCTGATTTATATGTGTATTTCTGCATGTGCTCTAAGTAGTCTATCGGTCTCAAAACCTTTAGTACTTAGTAGCAACTCAGTGTTTGGTTCATCCTTGCTGCCTCAAGTGTGTAATTCTGTCTATGCCAATCAGTGTTTATACGTCAAAAAGATTTATCAGTCCTTAAGGATCTACACTCCGCTATTCGTTAGTGGGCGCTACTCCCCCCGTTACACTAGAGCAGTGGAGACGCATTCTCTGGAGTGACAAATTTCGCTTCTCCATCTGGCAATCTGATGGACGAGTCTTGGTTTGGTGGCTGTCAGGAGAACAGTACTTGTCTGACTGCATTGTGCCAAGTGTAATGTTTGGTGGAGAGGGGATTATGGTGTGGGGTTTGTTTTTCAGGAGCTGGGCTTGGCCCCTTAGTTCCAGTGAAAGGAACTCTGAAAGCCTTAACTGTACACATGTACGCAGACGACACCGTAATCTATACCAGCAAACCAAATCTCCCGCAGCTGGAGGCCGTGCTGCAAGAACAATTCACAGAGGTAGAAAAGTGGATCAAACACAACAAACTTTTTTTAAATACTGACAAAACTGTAACAATGCTCTTTGGAACAGCACCTAGACTACATAGATTGCAAAATCCCCATCTATGTGTTGGTACAAAATCAAATGGCACGCTGACCAGTCACTTCTCTCAAATATCTAGGTATGTGGTTGGAACCAAATCTATCCTTTGGCCCCCACATTGAAAAACTCTCATCTAAAATGTACCCCAAAGTACGTGCCCTGTACAGAAACAAATCCTGCCTGAGCCCCATGGTAAGAAAGCAAATTGTACAACAAATGCTAATGCCGGCTATTGATTATGGAAATGTAGTGTATGCAGCAGCCCCACAAACATACCTTCAGAAACTTACTACATTTTATAACTCATTCTGCCGCTTTGCACTACATGACCCACCATTGTGACATGTTAAAAGAGCTAAATTGGCCATCGCTGGAGTCTAAACGCACCCTTCACCTTTCCAACCTGGTGTTTAACCCCTTCAATGCTGAGACATTTCACCACTGTGTGCTGAGCTCATTTTTACCGCTTTCGCTCATCATGTTTAAACGCGATTTGAAGCCACATTTTAATAAATGACCCAGACATATTATATATCGTTCTTTCCGGCAGACTACGCAGATTCATAATATATCATTTTTATATGTATACGTCATGTCCTGCCTGTATATTATAACAAAAAATACAATAAAAATTGAATTTTTAATCATCTGCAGTGTGTAAAGCGGTTTTTTTCACATTTTATCACATGAGCGTTTGCGGTTATGTTTTCTATGGGGTGCGCTTGTACAAAAAATTTGAAATGGGGACTTGTTACTTTTTTTGGGGGGAATTACGTGATTTTTAGCAAACACATCCCATAGAAAAAAATCATTAGTGCAGCATCATTGTTCACATTATAATTGAAATGTGAACAATATTGCTGCATTAATAAAAACAACACACAAAAAAAAACATGTTTTTTTTTATTTATTTATTTTTTTAAATTTATTTATTATTTTAATTTTTTATTTTTTATTATTTGTTTTTACTTTTTACCTAGTCATGTTGGGTATCATTCGAAAGGCCATGCTCAGGCCTTTCAAATGACACCCTCCATGACCCCCTACCTGCCACGGTTCTGGAGATATTGGGGTTCACAAGAACCCCCTATCTCCACCAGGGGATTTCCTTGGGAAATCCCCGGCAGCTAGGGGTTCCCCGGCTATCTGACATCATCACGCTATGCGTGATGATGTCAGACAGTGAGGGGAGTCCCGGGGGTGGAGCCGCCATCCAAGATGGCGGCCCCCACCGGAGATAGGCTGCACTTCAGCGCCGCAAGGCGCTGAAGTGCAACCCAGCACTTGAGGGGTTAAAGCCAGGCACTGCTTAAAAGGGGAGACTCTCCCCTTTTAAACGGTGCCTGGCTTTTAGCGCTGCTCCTTCCCGATCGGGAGGGAGAGGGATCCGAATGGATCCCCCCCCTCCCTTCCAGGCTATCTCCCGCATTGCCGGGGGTCGCCTGGAAATGACGTCATCGCGCATGGCGCGATGACGTCATTTACGCCGGAGGAGCTTGACTTCAGCGTCTGAAGACGCTGAAGTCAGAACGCCGTGGGACCCCGGACAGAGAGGTGAGTATCTCCGCCGGGGGTCCGCACAGCTGATGACGTGTGGGCACGTCCTCAGCATGCAGCGTGCATCAATGAGGACGTGTCCCACACGTCTTCAGCAGT
The DNA here is from genome assembly GCA_009667805.1 of Leptobrachium leishanense. NCBI lineage: Eukaryota > Metazoa > Chordata > Amphibia > Anura > Megophryidae > Leptobrachium > Leptobrachium leishanense. The sequence continues at coordinate 73,585,796 of CM019070.1, read as the reverse complement.
GAAAGGGTTAAGAGCTTTTCTGGGAAGCTGCCATCCTATCTGAATAGACTGCTTCCCCCAGCAGCTCCCTCATCCTATAACCTCCGATCCAGGACCAGCACCTTACTTGCAATACCACAATACAAAAAGACAGTGGTTCGGTCCTCATTTTCCTACAGAGCACCAAAGTTATGGAATAACCTCCCAGACGCCATCAAATCTTCCCCCAGTCTTAAGTCACTCAAGAGCTCCCTATTAACATACCTCAAAGCGGAATGCACCTGTCAACATGTAACATAATGACTATTTTACTTACATATTTATTTTCTGTTAATCTGTATATCTGTGTTTTTTAATATCTTGCATTGGATTACTTTGTATTTCTGTAACAACTGTAACATTTCAATGTTCTTGAACCCAGGACATACTTGAAAACTAGAGAAATCTCGATGTATCCTTCCTGGTAACATACTTTATAAATAAATAAATAATACCAAGACATTTTGGACAATTCCATGCTCCCAACTTTGTGGGAACAGTTTGGAGCTGTCCCCTTCCTCTTCCAACATGACTGTGCACCAGTGCACAAAGCAAGGTCCTTAAAGACATGGATGACAGAGTATGGTGTGGATGAACTTGACTGGCCTGCACAGAGTCCTGACTTCAACCCGATAGAACACCTTTGGGATGAATTAGAAACCGAGACTGAGAGCCAGGCCTCCTCGTCCAACATCAGTGTGTGACCTCACAAATGCGCTTCTGGAAGAATGGTCAAAAATTACCATAAACACACTCCTAAACCTTGTGGACAGCCTTCCCAGAAGAGTTGAAGCTGTTACAGCTGCAAAGGGTGGACCGACATCATATTGAACCCTATGGATTAGGAATGGGATGTCACTTAACCCCTTCACTGCTGAGCCATTTCACGGCTTAAAAAAACACATTTTTCATTTTTGTATTATTATTGTTATTATTCATTTTCTTTACTTTAAACATGGTCATGTTTGGTATCCTTGGAAAGGCCATGCTCTGGCCTTTCTAATGATACCAAATATGACCCTGCTAGCTGAAAACAGTCGGGAGATACTGGGGTTCAAAGGAACCCTTATCTCCACCCCTATCTTTCCTTAGGAGTCAATGAGGACGTTCCTCAGCAGTGAAAGGGTTAAGTTCATATGCGAGTCAAGGCAGGTGAGCGAATACTTTTGGCAACATAGTGTATATAAGATACTATACATAATCATGTGAAAAAGAAAGTACAGCCTATTTGAACTCTATGGTTTTATGTTTGAGGAGTCAGGACATAATAAATAAACATCTGGTCCTTAGCAGGTCTTAATATTATGTAAGTACAACCTCAGATGAACAACAACACATGAATATTACACTGTGTCATGATTTATTTAACAAAAATAAAGCTGTGCTCAAAATCAATAGTAAAGATTATTTAGGCTAAAATGGTAGGATTTGGATTTAGAAATCTTTTTTGTATACAATGATGAAATCACTTTTTTCAACTCTCAGGATTTTTAATAGTGATTAATGTATTATGTGTACAAACCTCTTAAACCTTTCACAGACATTCTTATTTTTGCTCTTATCCAACCCATTTGCTGAAACCTCTGCTAAATGTGAGCTATATTATTCATTATAATCAAGATATTCACTTGCGTTCATGTATCCCAAACAATCTTTCTCTGGAAAAACAGCCTGTCAACTTGTTTATCATTCTAGACTTCTCCAAAGGATCATAAAAGAATCCAGAACATATCTAAAGCTTATGCTATGAAAGGAAGCCAAACACCTCCTTCAATAAAGACTCTTGTCATGCGCCATGCCTGAAACAATGCTCTGAAACCCTAGCAGCACTTTTCAAATACTGTTCCCCAGCACACAAACAGTTAATCACAAAACTGTATGACTCGCCTGCCAGAATAAAGGGCTGTGCCCCCTTTTCCATGAGGATTCATCCTTGTACTTCATCCCTCACAGAATGAAGTGCTGTGCTCTGCTGCTCTGAAACTCCAGCCTTGATTTGAATCTCATCTAAATACCTGCTCCTGTGTTTTACCAGATTCCCATCTACTTACCATATCCTCAGGTTCCGGCTCCAACTCCAGCATTTTCATTTCCATCATCTGCAATATCCAGCTTTATCAGTTTCTATCTATTCACCCTCCTCCACCCATACCGGTGTGTATGTGCAGATCACTGCACCCTGGGCTCCTATTCTCCTTACCCCAGTGCCACCCCAGTACCAAATCTGACAACTCACTCCAAATCAACCAATCACTCCGATAGTCACAGTGTTATATTGCTGCTCCTAGACTTGAAAACATTGCCTTCCCCCAAGACTCAAAAGCTTTAATCATTACTTACTATTACTTCTACCTCTCAGGCTTGTTGCCTCGGGGTCCTCTTCAACTCTGATCTCTCCTTCACTTGTCACATTCATTCGCTAACCAAATCTTGCTACTTCCACCTCAAAACATTGCACACGTCCGTCCCTGTCTTAATCAGGACTCTAAAATGCCAATCCAAGCACTTATTATCTCCTATCTTGACTACTGTAACCTCTTGCTGGCCTCAAGAGATCCCAGATTCTCCCTCTACATTCCTTAATGAATGCCTGTGCCAGACTCACCCCACTTCACTTCCCATACAGTGCTGGTACTAGCGAGATCTCTCTCCAACAGGATAATTAACTTTTCATAGCACACAGAAGAAAACTCTAAAAGCCAATCTCAGTGCTCAGAAATGCAGTTACTATATCTCTCAGCACGTTGTCAGCTGTTACTGTAACACTCAGCATCAGTGGAAGTGGAACGTGACTTCAGGGCCGGCGCTGCCGCTAGGCGAGCTAGGCAGCTGCCTAGAGCGCAGGCCCGCCTAGGGCGCAGCGCCGGGCCCGAAAAAAAAATAAAATTGTGTGTTAGTGTTTACTGTTTCCGCCAGACGCGGCCAGCGGGAGGGCCCGGGGCGCCGCAATTAAAACGTCCACACACTGCACCAACCAGGTCCCGACCGTCCAGGCTCCGCTCCGCAGTGCATGCAACGTCAGCGGCGCCTGCACGTGTTGGGGCTGGCGGCAGCACGCGCGCCCCACGTCAGACGCCGCTGGAAGCCTGGGAAGGAGGAGGCGGAGTCTAGACTAGGCGCCGTCGACTTGACACTCAGAAGGAGGAAGGGACGGAAGCTGATCTCCTCGGTCGGCTGCAGGGCCGGCCCGATCATGGAGCAGTATGGAGCAACTGCTCCAAGCGGCACATCCAGGGGCCAATGGGAGAGAGGCATATTTTTCAGCCGACCAGTATTCCTGCTGGGCTGAGCACACGCACGCAAACTCAGCCTCTAGACCAAATGTCCCTGCTTCGCGTGCATCAGCTCCTCCTACACGCTAACGTGACGCGCCGGCGCCACGTCAGTCACGCGGGAAGCAGCAGGACGAGGTAAGCAGTGTTCACGAGGGCCACCATCACCTCACCTCTTGATGTTCCCAGACAACCGGGCAGGTAGGTCTGTTTGTCTGCGAGCATTTCACCCTGTGCCATGGGCGGCCCGACCACTCAAGTGCGGCGCAGTGAATTTCAGGAGGCTGTTGATATACAGCAGTCTGTGCAGGGCCCTGCCCCCAGTTCGAGGCCCGAGTCTCCGGCATGTCCTGCATGCCCAGCCGTGCGTTCTGTGGGTGCAGCAGCGCTGGATGAGAGCGTTTCCAAGAATGCCTCCCAGCTCCGGGACACCCTGCTGTGTACATGGTGGGGATCAGGTGGGGGCTGTACACAGTGCAGGAGGAGGAGAGACTACGGCCCTGGCAGCAACATGAGGCCTGGGGATCCAGTCACTGGATGGCACACTGTGCCCGGGGGATCCAGTACTGTCAGCTCTCTTGGATCAGGTGACTGTATGGAGTGGAGAATGGGGGTTACTGTGTGGAGTGGAGAATGGGGGTTACTGTGTGGAGAGGAGAATGGGGGTTACTGTGTGGAGAGGAGAATGGGGGTACTGTGTGGAGAAGAGAATGGGGGTTACTGTGTGGAGTGGAGAATGGGGGTTACTGTGTGGAGTGGAGAATGGGGGTTACTGTGTGGAGTGGAGAATGGGGGTTACTGTGTGGAGTGGAGAATGGGGGTTACTGTGTGGAGTGGAGAATGGGGGTTACTGTGTGGAGAGGAGAATGGGGGTTACTGTGTGGAGAGGAGAATGGGGGTTACTGTGTGGAGTGGAGAATGGGGGTTACTGTGTGGAGTGGAGAATGGGGGTTACTGTGTGGAGTGGAGAATGGGGGTTACTGTGTGGAGAGGAGAATGGGGGTTACTGTGTGGAGTGGAGAATGGGGGTTACTGTGTGGAGTGGAGAATGGGGGTTACTGTATGTGAACTGTGCACACTGCCGGGCAGCATTTTTCATGCATTCCCCATGAATTCTATTGCTCATTTCTGTATCAGACTCAGACCAGCTCGTCGCGATGTGGTTGGGGGGGCAGCATTTCATTGTGTGCTCCAGGCAGCACAATGTCTTGGGCCGGCCCTGGTCGGCTGGACACTGTGGACTGGAGACAGAGTCCTGCTGTGGAGTGTGCCTGTGTGCTGCTGAGCCTGCTGCCTGCGCCGGCCTGCCTGTCAGGTATGGGGGGGGCAGCCCGAGGGGGCGCAATTTCATATGTCGGCGCCGGCCCTGGGAAGAGGGACACCTGGAGGCCATGTGGAGACTGAAAGTGCCCCCGGCGCAGGACCAGGGTGGGTGTAGCTGCCAGTAAAACACAACACTTGTATCTGAAACAATTAATTATCTAAAGGAATTTTCCGTTGTAACTCTGCTTTAACAGCGTTACCTTAATAAAAAGCCTAAAATATCCTGAACACAACCTAAATTACAAAACGTATCAGTAACAAACCTATAGCATCTGGTTGGCGGCAAAATTCCTTCTCATGCAAAATGACAACAGGAAATCATATAAATTTCCCAACAAATGTGTTAACCCTTAACCTTAATATTTGGATCTGTAACCCCTATGTTTACAAATGTCTCTGTGTGGTTTCCAGATATGGCTTCTCTGCTGCATAGTTTATAATATGCATTTTCATCTGCTATTAAATAGTGGGAAAATAAGTGAGCGGAAACTAACAGGGTTATTCAGAGAGAGGTGAAAAGCAGGAGAATGACTGGAGAATGAAAATTTCTAGGTCACAATAGCCGATTTGGAAAGTGAGATGAAAGGGAGACTTTTTCTGGTTTGGCTATTTTGACCTAGAATTTTTCATTCTCCAGTCATTCTCCTGCTTTTCACCGCTCTCTGAATAACCCTGATATTTATTTTTTTTGGTTTTGGTTAAATATAAATTAACTGTATTTTTCTTATTTAATAGAGTTAATTTAAGATGGTTTAATACAGTTTATTTATATTTATTTTACTATTGGTGCTTTTCAAACTTTATTCTTGAAAATAAAAAGATATTTAGCAGTTTCATGTTGTGTCGGTTTTTTTTGGGGGGGGGTGCAAGTAGCTGGTCTTGCCTAGGGCGCAAAATAGTCTAGCACCGGCCCTGCGTGACTTGACTCTGAGCACTGATATCACACAAGTCAATACCAGTGGGCCAGACGCTGTCTTGGAGGGCTTCTACCTTAAAAGACGATATTAGATACAGTAATAATATATTATAATCATCTTCCCTAAATACCTAATATATCAGTGTTATTACAGTGACTCTGAATGCTGGAATCAGTTACTGAAACTCTCAGCGCCAGTGGAAGTGTAACAGCTGACATCGTACTGAAAGATACAGTAACGGTCGATCTCAACGCACAGAATTCCGACAAATGAAATTAATTTAAATACAAAAGAAATCTAAATGAATTTCGTGAGTAACTAAATAAATTTTATTTTAGGACAAATCCACTCGTCCAAAACGAAATTGTGTGGTGTGCGCAAGGCTGTTACATATGACCCATCTCCACTCACCCTAGGTTCAGGTCCTACCTACACTAGGCGAAACCTCCTATTAGGGCTGATTGATAGTCCATGTCAGGATCAACATGTGCTTCTACATACTCAGATCAGCTCAAATCCTAAAGAACAGAGTAGCACTGAAATAAATGTAATGCAAGAGAACTGTAAGTGTGCAATTTAAATCAAATAGAACTTAGTACATACAGATGATTATGGCAAAATAGTTTTTAAGTGAACAATCCTCTAGTCATTTGAGAAAATATTTAAACAATAAGCTATAACCTATGTGTAACACAACTGTAATAATCAGAGTGTGTCTGAAGAGTTTTATACTGAGAACTCATGTCTATTTAAAAGACTTACCTCTTCAAATAGCTCTAGAGTATAGGTGTTATCATCATCTGCAAAATATACTACCCCTGCTGGAGCTTTTCCTGCAGAAAATGTGTACCGTAACCAGCTAAGGGCCATATTTCTCTGTAAGGCACCTTTTGATTTAGTCACTTCAGCAGGAGTTTTAATACATAAATGAGTGTAACGAATCCCAGACATTCTTAAAACATTCCGAACTAGATTGGTCTTGTTGATTGCGTCCTCCACCACAATCCAGTGAAATGAAGGTACTTGACGAAACGTATTTGCAATCTGGATGAGATCTGCCTTTTGCACAATTCGTTTATAGGTTGGGGTAATTGCAAAAATTACTGGCAAATTTGAAGTAAGGATTCTTTGTGAAAACCTGAGAAGAACTAAAAAAAGCACAGAGGAAACAGAAAGATATTAAATTTTTTAAACAAAAATTAATGTTACACAATGTATAAATGGATAAGCAAAGCAAAAAAACAAGACAACCACCAAAGCAGCTGAAAGCTGGCCCGCTTGTGTAGTCAATTTACTTAGTATGGAGAGGCAGAAAAACACAAACATTTCAGGGCAAAGCCCTTTCCTCATTCATACTGAGGAAAGGGCTTTGCCCTGAAAAGGTTACAGTTACAAGTACCGCAGATACTCGAGTATAGCGCAACCCGAATATAACGCAATGGATAGAGATTTATTAAGGAAATTAGAGAATACTCAAGACTCGAATATAATGCGAGGAAAAAAATATTACTGTACCGGTAAACAATTAAAATCCTTCCAGGTTCTCTTAACACAGTCAGGCTGCCCCTCAGGCTAGGGTGCTCTGCTCTAGAATGATTGCAGTTGTTACTAAGTATGAAGCCACTGGCCACCCGTCTTCTTTACTAGCGATTAGATGGCCGGCGGAGGCGAGCGAGGCTAATAATTGGCTTAAACCGAGCATGTCCTCTGGCCATGATGGATCCCACTTCTCCTTAATCCAAGAGTTCCTGAAGTGTTTTCAGGCATCAGGGAGCCCGCATTCACTTCAGCGAGACTACCGGAACTTTCGGGAGACTTGGGATCAAGAGCAAAGCAAGTTTTTTTACACGCCATGCAGATGTCTCGAACATAACACGACCCCTCCAATTTTAAGGTAAATTTTTCTCACCAAAATCCAGTGGTATGCTCAAGTATCTACAGTAAACTCTGACAAACAGAGCATTTTGATGGAATTTCAGTGCAATTTGACGTGACGTGTTGTGAATAGAAAACATGATATGATAGACTTCTATGGGGCAATTTTGGTGCTGCCGAATTGTGGCAAATTGCACCGTGTTTTGCTGTTAATTCGCCAGTATTAGGCTAATTGACAGCTTAGTGAATAGATGAATTGGCCCGAAATTGCACTGAATGGTGCATTTCGAAGGTTAGTACAGTAAATAACCTCTATATGTGTTTGTCACATTATTTTATTTCATTTCATTATTTTTGGTCACTTTTTATTTATAGACAAAATAAAAATAAAATTAACAGCGTGCCAACCCAAACGGGTTACCACTGTTAGGACAGGGAGCGGCAAGAAAAAACACTGGCATAATGCCTTTAATAAATGACAAAACAAAAACAAGTACCAACTAAAACCAACATATACACAAAAACCTAGTGCGGGAAATTGAGGAATATACTGCGGGACAGAAAAACCAATATAATCTGCAACATTGTGACCCCAACTACGTGAATATATATCACAATCAACTGAGAAATTCAGCGGCCAAGCCTAGGAATAAATTCCAAGAGGCAAGATGCACATACAATATGCAGAATAAGAAGTATAGGTCCACAGTTGAACCATCAAACAATATAATCTGCAATATTGAGGTGTGACCCCCAACTATGTGAATATATATCACAAACAACTGAGAAATTCAGCGGCCAAGCCAAGGAATAAATTCCAAAAGGCTAGATTCACATGCAATATGCAGAATAATTTAAGAAGTATAAGTCCACAATTGAACTAGGTATTGATCTCCCTCCTTAAAAAGTATTCAATTTAGTTAGATTACCAATGAAAAAGAACGTAATTAATTAATGAGGTGTATCGCATGAGGACAGAAGTGTCTGCAGGTGATGAAAGCAAATCAAGGTGATCAAGAATTAACCACATCTACTCATGCTAATTTAGTCACATGTCATGAAAGACCCAATGAATAACCCAGAGGAATACATAAACAAAGATCAGCAATAACTGAAAAAAGTAGCTGAAAATATCCTAATAAACAAAAAAATATATGTAGGAAATAGCAGTCACATATAGTCATATACCGGACCGCTAAATGATGCCAAAAGATGGATTCAAACTGATGAATGGATTGTGCCTCTTATTTTGAAAAGATATCCGGTATATGAGTATATATGGCTGCTATTTCCTACATATATTTTTTTGTTTATTAGGATATTTTCAGCTACTTTTTTCAGTTATTGCTGATCTTTGTTTATGTATTCCTCTGGGTTATTCATTGGTTCTTTCATGACATGTGACTAAATTAGCATGAGTAGATGTGGTTAATTCTTGATCACCTCTATTTGTTTTCATCACCTGCAGATACTTCTGTCCTCATGCGATACACCTCATTAATTAATTATGTTTTTTTTCATTGGTTAATCTAACTAAATTGAATACTTTTTAAGGAGGGAGATCAATACCTATTACAAGCTATTCTATTTTTCGCTCCAGATGAAGCCGGTTGTCTCCGGCGAAACATATGTCGAGCTGAGTTTGTTATTCGCTTGGTTTTAAATGCCGTTTGTCTTATAAACACTAGTGAGGGTCAGAGCAGAATCTGATTAAGCTTTCGGGACAGCAGCTAATCATTGAGATGGTTCAATTTTGGATTTATATTTCTTAAATTATTCTGCATATTGCATGTGAATCTAGCCTTTTGGAATTTATTCCTTGGCTTGGCTGCTGAATTTCTCAATTGTTTGTGATATATATTCACATAGTTGGGGGTCACACCTCAATATTGCAGATTATATTGTTTGATGGTTCAACTGTGGACCTATACTTCTTATTCTGCATATTGTATGTGCATCTTGCCTCTTGGAATTTATTCCTAGGCTTGGCCGCTGAATTTCTCAGTTGATTGTGATATATATTCACGTAGTTGGGGGTCACACCTCAATGTTGCAGATTATATTGGTTTTTCTGTCCCACAGTATATTCCTCAATTTCCCGCACTAGATTTTTGTATATATGTTGGTTTTAGTTTGTACTTGTTTTTGTTTTGTCATTTATTAAAGGCATTAGACATGTGCACAGCACAAAATTTCGTTTTGAACTAATGGATTAGTCCTAAAATGCAATTTATTTAGTTGCTAAAGAAATTCGTTTTCAGTTCTTTAGTATGAAAACGAATTTCATTCATCCGAAAACCGAAAAAAAATTACTATTGTAGTGGCACCTCAGAGGGCTGAGGTCGCTGCTTGTTACAGTATCTCTCACTCTCAGCACAATGTGCGAAGCAAAGCTGTTACAGTAACTGACTGCTGCTCATCACAGTGCTCAGAGTTTCAGTAAAACTAGTAAATAATATTTTTATATATAAGAGGTTAGAACAATATTATTTACTAGTTTTACTGAAATTCTGAGTGCTGTGATGAGTAGCAGTCAGTTACTGTAACAGCTGAGCCTGATACAATGTACTGAGAGATAATGTAACAAGCAGCCGATCTCAGCGCTCAAAGACACTGGATTTAAAGGGCTAAAAAAAAATGCTCCTCTCTGTATAATGTATAGAACATCTTCCTGCATTAATTAATTGCTTAGAACATCCTCCAGCATTAATCATTGCTGGTCTCCTTCACTCATCAATGTAATATTACAAAAAGAACTGAAACTAAAATGTAGTGCATTTTATTTTAGTTTCTTTCGTTTTTGTACTGAGCAGTTTCGTATCTCTTGAGTCATGCGAAAACTAAATTATCCCAAAATTCGGACTAAATCGTTTTAGTACTAAAACGAATGCACATGTCTAAAAGGCATTATGCCAGTGTTTTTTCTTGCCGCTCCCTGTCCTAACAGTGGTTAACCCGTTTGGGTTGGCACGCTGTTAATTTTATTTTTATTTTGTCTCTCATATTTACAGGTTTAATCCTGCTCAGGGAGTGATATCTCATGATAAACACCTTATGAGATAAGTGATTGTTGACCTATGCTTTGTTCGTTGGTCTTTTTCATTTTTTTGTCACTTTTCAATTTTTTTCCTATATGTTTTTGCTAATTATCCTTTACTAAGGACTCCCTTTTGAATATTATGTATTAATATTGATGACCCGTGTTGCTTTTATTTTGTTTTGATTTTTACACTTTATATTTTATTTTTTTACATTGGAAACTACATTGCAGTCTAACATTTGGGATTGCGTTTTGATTTTTTTAATTATACTAGATAGCACTGTTAAGTTATTGGTTCCCAAGTTATTGAAGAATAATTTGAATAACTTGTTTACCACTAGATGGTGAATGGTGATATAGTGAACTTGATCATTTTTTCATTATTCATTAGATAGGGTTTCATATAAATGAATTAATAGGTTTTATGTATTTATATATCATTATCTCTGACACTTTATATGTATAACTATGCAGAGGCATAGCTAGAAACCTGAGGACCCAGGTGCAATAATCCTTGAAAGGCCCCCATTCCTGTATGAGTGTATCACAGAGCTACATATAGCAATAAAAAAACAAAAACTATTTCATTCAAATTAATTTAAATAATAAAAAAACTGTTATTGAAATACCCAAAAATACATTTATTATTATTATTTATTAAGCGCCAACACATTCCGCACTGCTATACAAAGGTGCAATGGGTAGACAGGACAATTCTACAATACATGCAGGAGGCAGGTCAGTATTCCTGCCAGCAGATACAGGAAGACACGAGGGCCCTATTCCCGTGGAAAATTTACAATCTCAATGGGTGAGGGGATTAGAAACAGGAGGGGGGCTCGGGGCGGATCCAGACACAGGTTTCGGAGGGGGGCATTCTACCAGTTTTGGTCAAGAGCTGTTGTTGGGTTTGCAGTGACAGGCAGATATATTTACCCCCAGTTCACATGGATATACAGTATATATTGCCCCTAGCTCACATGAATATATGTATTTGCCCCCAGCTCACATGGATATATATATTGGCCCCCAGCTCATATGGATATATATATTGGCCCCCAGCTCACATGGATATATATATATATTGGCCCCCAGTTCACATGAATATATATATTTGCCCCCAGCTCACATGGATATATATATATATTGGCCCCCAGTTCACATGAATATATATATTTGCCCCCAGCTCACATGGATATATATATTTGCCCCCCGCTCACATGGATATATTTGCCCCCAGCTCACATGGATATTTATATTGCCCCCAGCACACATGGATATATATATTGCCCCCAGGCAGCTCACATGGATATAAATATTTTCCTCCAGGCAATTCGCATGGATATATATATATTTGCCCCAGCTCACATGGATATATATATATATATTGCCCCAGGCAGCTCACACGGATATATATATTGCCCCAGGCAGCTCACATAGATATATTTGCCCCCGCTCACATGGGTATATTTGCCTCCAGCTCACATGGGAATATATTGCCCAAGCTCACATGGGTATATATTGCCCCAGCTCACATGGGTATATTTGCCCCCAGCAGCTCACATGACTATATTGCCTCCAGCTCACATGGATATATTGCCCCCAGCTCACATAGGTATGTGTTGCCCCCAGCTCAAATAGGTATATATTTCCCCCAGCTCACATGGGTATATTTGCCACCAGCTCGAATGGGTATATTTGCCCCCAGCAGCTCACATGGTTATATTTCCCCAGCTCACATAGGTATATTTGCCCCCAGCAGCTCAAATGGATATATTGCCCCAGCTCACATGGATATAATTGCCCCCCCACTCACATGGGTATATTTGCCTCCAGCTCACATGAGAATATATTGCCCCAGCTCACATGGGAATATATTGCCCCAGCTCACATGGGTATATATTGCCCCCAGCTCACATGGGTATATATTGCCCCAGCTCACATGGGTATATTTGCCCCCAGCAGCTCACATGAATATATTGCCCCAGCTCACATGGATATATTGCCCCCAGCTCACATGGGTATGTGTTGCGCCCAGCTCACATAGTTATATATTGACCCCAGCTCACATGGGTATGTTTGCCACCAGCTCGCATGGGTATATTTGCCCCCAGCAGCTCACATGGATATATTTCCCCAGCTCACATAGGTATATTTGCCCCAGCAGCTCACATGGATATATTGCCCCCAGCTCACATGGATATATTTGCCCCAGCTCACATGGGTATATATTGCCCCAGCTCACATGGGTATCTTTGCCCCAGCAGCTCACATGGATATATTGCCCCAGCTCACATGGGTATATAGTGCCCCCAGCTCACATGGGTATATATATATATCTGCCCCAGCTCACATGGGCATATATTGCCCCAGCTCACATGGGTATATTTGCCCCAGCTCACATGGGTATGTATTGCCCCCAGCTCACATGGGTATATATGCCCCCAGCAGCTCACATGGATATATTGACCCCAGCTCACATGGGTATATATTGCCCCAGCTCACATGGGTATATTTGCCCCCAGCAGCTCACCTCCTCTGCTGGCCCCAGGCTCCGTTTCTGCCCGCCAGCGTTCTTCTCCCAAGCAGTCGAGCGGCCGCTGGCATGCAGCTTGGCCGCTTGCCGGGAACCACCTGACCAGCCGCGCAGCCGAGTTCTCGCAAGATTGCGCGCTGGTCAGGTGGTTCTCATCCCAGGCGAGCGGACCAAGCTGCATGTCAGCAGCCACTCGCCTCCTCGGGAGATGAACTGCGGCAGCGTTCATTGAGTTCCTCCCTGCCGGTCACGTGACCAGCCAGATCTCGCCCTGTGACTTTTTCCCCCAGTCTTTCCCTGCTCCCGCTGGCCGGAGGAGGCGGACAGAGCCGCGGTCCTCGCCGCGGGACAGAGCGTGAGTATGTGCTGCTTTTTTTGTTTTTTAAGGCTGGTGGTAACGGATTCTGCAGAACTTTGCGCTGACCAGAGTCAGGTGTTAATCAGCGCTGGGACTTTGTAATGCCAGTGCTGATTAACACTTTGCACTCCCCATGTTAAACATAGGGAGCACAAAGTACAGTAACGTCGTGCTGAGACGCGAAAGGTACCAAACGCAAACGTTTTTTTTAACCCATTTGCGTTTGGATTGTAATATGCGGTAAATACCAGAGCAAACGTTAATGCTCATGCAAGTGAGCGTTAACGTTTGCGCTAGGAATGTTATAGTGCCCTCAATCTTTTGATGCGCCCCACTTCCACTCAACCCTCCACAGAACTCACAGCTGTCAGCTTTGCTGACTATTTCACAATAAGATTACTAAACTTAGACAAGAAATCTCTTCACTGCCCTCCTCTATTAACCATTCAACCCCACTGACTCCCTCACTCCCAGCCCAAACCTTCTATGTCTTCCTTTTCTCCTGTCTCAGAGGAGGATGTCTCAAAAGTTCTCATGTCCTTCTGCCCGACCACCTGTCCGCTTGACCACATCCCCTCGCAACTTACTCTGTCTGTTCTATTAGTCATTGTCCCAGCTTTGACTCATATTTTCAACATCTCACTCTCCTCTGGAGTCTTTCCCTTTGCGTTCAAACGTGCCTTGATCACCTCCATTCTAAAGAAGCCATCTTTTGATCCCACCTCCTTTTCAAACTACCAGCCCATCTCTTTTCTTCCCTTTGCCTCCAAAATCTTAGAACGCCTGGTCTATAACCAGCTCACCAGTTTTCTTGCTGCCAACTCTACTTGACCTGCACCAGTCCAGCTTTCGCTCCCACAACTCCACTGAGACTGCTCTGACCAAGGTGGCTAATGATTTAGTTGCTGCTAAAACCAAAGGTCAATTCTCCATGCTTATTCTTCTCGACCTTTCTGCTGCATTTGACACTGTTGACTACCCTCTCCTGCTCCTCAAGCTGCGTCAACTGGGCCTCAGTGACACAGCTCTCTTCTGGTGTCTCTTCACCACCACTTCCTTTCTTGGTTGGGGTGCCTCAAGGCTCTATTCTGGGGCCCCTACTCTTCTCAACTTATACTGCCTCTCTGGGCAACCTCATTTGTTCGTATGGACTTCAATATCATCTCTATGCTGATGACACCCAAATCTACCTTTTCTCCCCTAATCTCTCTCCTCCTGGATTAGACCGTGTCACAGCCTGCCTAGCCGCTGTCTCCAACTGGATGACCTCCTGTTTCCTTCAGCCCAAACTCTACAAAACTGAACGTCTCATCTTCCCTCCCTCTAAATCCTCCATTTGTGTGCCTATTTCCCCTCAAGTGAATGGTGCCACCATTACTTATACCTCTCAGGATCATTGCCTAGGGGTTCTCTTGGATTCCGATCAATCCTTTACTCCTTACATTCAGTCACTAACCAAATCTTACACCTAAAAAACATTGCACGCATCCGCCCCTTTCTTAATCAGGACTCTACTAAAATGCTCATCCAAGCTCTTATTATCTCCAGCCTTGACTACTGTAACCTCCTTCTCTCTGGCCTTTAAAGATCCCAGTTTCTCCTTCAGCAGTCGGTTATGAATGCATGTGCCAGACTCATACACCTCACATCCCGCACCTCTCACACCTCACCCTTTTGTCAATCTCTACACTGACTCCCTGTTTCCTTTAGTTCCCTTTACTTCAAAATACTGGTCCTCAGATACAAAGCTCTCCACACCATAACTAGGGATGGGCTGCCGGTTCGAATCTATTTGATGTTCGATTCGACCATCGGCTGTTCGAAAGTTCACGAACTTCAAACTTTTTGCGATGTTCGCAAAAAGTTCGAAAAAAAATTTGAAATTTTTAAAGAAATGCTTAAAAAATCCCAAAAAATCTAAAAATAAAGAGACTCTTTACTGCAGAATATTATAAGCAATGGTTTATTAGATATTGAATTAAAACGGGAATATTTTTAACATTGAAGCCTATGGGATTCAACATTTCCCACACCTTGTTGCTAAAACATCAGGCAGACGCGGCCCTCTAATCAGGCACTGTAGAGGGATGCCCGCCGGGGCCTCCCAAGGATCCTCTTGAGGAGCGAGCGGCTGCCAAATGACAGAGCTGCGACTGTGCGGGCTGGCCGGGTGCAAGTGGCAGAGAGGCGGCGCAGGGAGGGAGCCATTGCACCTGCGTCCACGGCAGACCCACCACCACAACCAGGATCCAGGGAGCCCCCTCTGACCACCAGGCTAAGGTAAGGCAACACATTTTTTTAAAAAATTAAATCCGAGGACATTTTTAAATGTCCCCAGGAACATAAAATAAAACCTTTTGTTTTTTCTTTCTAATACTCACCTGATTCCTGGATCCACCAACAACCGCAGTCTCCCATCTCCCACGCTGTTAGAAGCTGCATACACCGGCGCGCTGTGTGCAGCTTCTGAGAAGATACGCTATTAGTGTAGAGGGAGCGATACAAAATGCTCAGCCGGCTTCCACGCTACACTAATAGCGTATCTTCTCAGAAGCTGTACACAGCGCGCCGGTTAAAGCTAGCGTCAGACTGTAGAGGTGCTGCCTGGCAGTGTGAGGATTCAAATGCTGCATTAATCATACTGTAGAGGTGCTGCCCGGCAGTGTGCAGATTCATATGCTGCATTCATTATTCTTCCTACAAATTTGGTTACTTAACCTGTTTGCGTTTGGATTGTAATATTGTGACACCCAGGGCCCCGGGTGGCGATCGGGGGGGCCCCGGACACATGGTGCTGCCAGCTGGCCGAAGGCCAGGAGCTCCATCGGCACCCAGCGCAGCTGTGAGTGATCAGGGGGCAGGGCACGGCGTGATGACGCAGAGCCGCCGGGACCTTTAAATCAGGAGCGCGCGCTGCACACCTTGCCTTGCCATGGAGTTTCATTCCTGCATCGCTGCCTTACTGTCTAAGGCTGGATTCACACCTAGGCGTTTTTAATACGCGCGTTTAACGCGTGCTTTTCACGGGCGTTTTCCTTGCGTTTCACGAGCGTTTTTGCAAATTCGAAATGCGCGTTGTACGTTTGATTGACTACGGAGGTGTCCAATAGAAAATTGACTGTCTTAATTACGGAGGCGACCAATGAAAAAGAATTCCTGTGCAGGAACCAGATTTGCAAAATGGAGATCTGCCCAAGACGCACTATTGCAACAATCGCAGCTTTCCACTATCTGCACTTGAGGAGAAGGAGGCAGGCGATGGCCAGGCGACGCTACTGGGTGCATCCCATCATTGCAGACCGACAACGAGGTCAGGTCTGGGCGTTGTTTGCAACTCTGCGTGCACACGAGGAGAAGTTTATGCAATACACACGTATGTCCATAAAGAGGTTAGTACATGTACCCTGTTTTTAATTGTTGTTGTGTCCCATATGATAGTACCATCATAGATTTGATTTGGGAAACAGACGGGATAGCAAGATAGAAAATAAAGCTAGCATCAAATTAACCTGTGTAAGATGGTATGTTGTTGTGACGACATGGCCCATAAGCACCGTTTTATTGCTATTAATTCCCCCATTTTTTTTTTTGTTGACAATAGTTTCGATGAGCTGCTGGACTTGATGTCCCCCACCTTGCAACGGCAGGACACCTTCATGCGTGAGAGCATTGCACCGGTGGAAAGATTGCTGATCACGTTGCGGTAAGTCAACTAACGTCACTACACACATAATACAGTGCAATGTGCTGTCAGGGTTATTCAAAGAGAATCAAGCCGTCACTGCACGTTTGGTTACTTTTCATCCAATACGGAGCAGATCGGCGATCCCTTCACCTACCCTGCGGTGGTTTCAGCAAGTGCCACAGGCCGATGTAGTGCAGGGAAAAGCCGCCGTAAACCTGCTGAACACTCACCCCATAACCCAGCAATTGCTTGCCCAAACCCTGCAAAAACATCTGGATTAACCTCGCCGAACACTCCGGAGAAACCCAAGCATGAGTCGATCAGAACGCAGAGCAGCCGCTGGTCAATAAAATAAATAAAGAGACTTTTTACTGTTGCATTAAACAGAGAACGGTTTATTCTACAAATATGTAGAAAAAAAGTAAATATTCTCCTGATTAACTAGACAAATTAAACCACATAATGGCAGGGCAGTTCGACAACTATTGGCTAACCAAACAAAAAATAGCCAACGGGCAAGGCATTTTCCTTCCTCAGCAAGGTAAAAAAATAGGAAAAATGAAAAAGGTGCCTAGGGATACAGAGATTTCCTTTATAGATTTTGATAGTGATGCTCATCACCCTGCATCTCCTCCCTCCTTCCACAGCTGGGTGTGGGATATCTGAAAGGGGAATGTGTGTGTGAGTGCCATGTTTCAGGGGGGTGGTGCATGGGTGTTTGTGGGTAGTAGGTGGTAGGTGGAGGAGTGTGTGTGTGCAGGTGTGTGGTATGTAGAGGTGTTTGTGTTGTAGCTAGTGTATGTTGTTGTTGGGAGGAGCGTTCTTCAGATGGAAGGAAGGAGTCGAGGGCACATGTGACGGCATCACGTGCCTCTGTCTGTTGACTCCTAGGCACCCTTTTCATTTTGTCCTCCAAGCTGAGGAGGAAATGGGCCTCACAGGACATTTTTTGGACATTATGCGCCAGGTCCTACATGACGTTGATTACTCTGTCCTCCTCACGCTGGTTCCTCTGTCTACGGCCCCTTAAAATTGTACGTCTCCGTACAGGAGGTGTCATGGCTGGTGTGGCAGATCTTGGGACAGATGTCGTTGGTGCCTCTGTCTCTGTTTGTGACGGTGACGGTGAGGGTTGGGTTTCCGACATGTCAATTGAGGTGCATGGCTGTGGATCTTGGGTGGCCGTGTCCTCCTCCTCATTGTTGTCCTCCTGCCTCTCCCAGCTGCTGTCAGTGCTGTCAATAGCAAATAATACATTAGTGGGTGCATTATATTATTATTTACATGTTCTGTAAAACAATATCCATGACCCTCATAAACATTGTTATTGGTTTGACTTACCTACGCATTTCCACGCATGGGATAAGAAATTCCAGCTGGTCCGCATGTATATAGCGCGATGGCGCACTGGCAGCCGCTCCACTGCGGTATTCCTTATCCATACGCCTGTGGCGGATGAAAGCATCCTTGATGCTTTTCCATTTCTGTTTCATGTTATTGACTGTTGAAACAAAATGTAAGCATGAACTAATTATTTTTTCATAAATTTCATAGGTATTTAGCAACCGGACAGTCGTTGGTGAGTCTGCACTATGCCTTCATGATCGGACAATCAACAGCTAGCAACATCATTCGGGAAACATGCTGTGCCCTATGGGATATCCTTCATGATGTTGTTATAAAGAAAGCCAACAAAGAAGAGTGGATGGCGATTGCAGACGTTTTTGCCAAGACATGCAATTTTTCAAATTGTTTGGGAGCGCTGGATGGGAAACATATACGGATAATTAAGCCGAAGGGTAGTGGTAGCCGGTTTTTCAATTATAAAAAATATTTTTCTTTTGTCCTGTTTGCGGTATCCGATGCAAATTACTGCTTCACGTACATAGACATCGGATCCTACGGGAGCAGCTCGGATGCGGCAGTATTTGCCCATTCTGAATTTGGGCAAATGCTGCAGCGGGATGAACTAGACCTTCTAGCGAACACCACGCTGCCTGGCACCGCTGATCCTATGCCTTTTGTCTTTGTGGGAGACGAGGCGTTTGCTCTCGCTGAGCATTTGATGAGGCCCTACTCGAACCGTGGACTCAGTGTGGAGAAGAGGGTGTTCAACTACAGACTGACCCGAGCACGCAGGGTGGTGGAATGTGCCTTTGGGATCCTCAGCAATAAGTGGCGCATTCTACACTGTCCTATAAATTTAAAATTGGAGAATGCCATCTCGGTGGTGAAGGCAGTTTGTGTACTGCACAATTTCGTCCGTTGCAGAGATTGGTTCAGTTTCGAGGACTCTTTAGCCCATTGTATGGAGAGTACGGATCTGCTTGCCAGCCGTGGTAGCAGACATGGTGGCTCTGTCCGCGACAACTTTGCAGCATATTTCATGTCACCAGAGGGTGAGCTGTCTTGGCAGTTGCAAGCCATCAATAATGAATAAATAAAACAACTTTTTATCAAAAAAATACCCTGTTTCTTCGTTTAAAAAGTTGATGTTTTGATTAATAAAATTTGTTTGTATATAACGGATTTCAGACCTTTTTGTATTTCTTTAAAAAAAAAAAAACATACATGCTGCATGCTTCTCCGGTTTTTATAGCCATGACCACAGCAGCTGTCATGGGTATTTATTACCCCAGGCCACACATGTGTATTCATTGCCTCTAGGTCACACATGGGTATTTTTGCCCCTAGGTCACACATGGGTATTCATTGCCCCTAGGCCACATATGGGTATTTATTGCCCCTAGGTCACACATGGGTATTTATTGCCCCTAGGCCACACATGGGTATTTATTGCCCCTAGGTCACACATTGGTATTCATTGCCCCTAGGCCACACATGGGTATTTATTGCCCCTAGGTCACACATGGGTATTCATTGCCCCTAGGCCACACATGGGTATTTATTTCCCCTAGGTCACACATGGGTATTCATTGCCCCTAGGCCACACATGGGTATTTATTGCCCCTAGGTCACACATTGGTATTCATTGCCCCTAGGCCACATATGGGTATTTATTGGCCCTAGGTCACACATGGGTATTCATTGCCCCTAGGCCACATATGGATATTTATTGCCCCTAGGTCACACATAGGTATTCATTGCACCTAGGCCACACATGGGTATTCATTGCCCCTAGGCCACACATGGGTATTTATTGCCCCTAGGTCACACATGGGTATTCATTGCCCCTAGGCCACACATGGGTATTTATTGCCCCCAGGGGCGGATCCAGAAACAGGTTTCGGGGGGAGCATTCTACCAGTATTGGCCAAGAGCTGGTGTTGGGTTCGCAGTGATGGGCAGATATATTGGCCCCCAGCTCACATGGATATATATTGCCCCAACTCACATGGATCTAGATATTGCCCCCAGGCAGCTCACATGGATATATATATTGCCCCCAGGCAGCTCACATGGGTATATTTGCCCTTAGCTCACATGGGTATATGTTGCCCCCCGCTTCATGGGTATATGTTGCCCCCACTCCATGGGTATATTTGCCCCCAGCTCCATGGGTATATTTGCCCCAGCTCATGGGTATATTTGCCCCCGCTTCATGGGTATATTTTCCCCCCGCTTCATGGGTATTTTTGCCCCCAACTTCATGGTTATATTTGCCCCCAGCTCCATGGGTATATTTGCCCCCAGCTCCATGGGTATATTTGCCCCAGCTCATGGGTATATTTGCCCCCCGCTTCATGGGTATATTTCCCCCCCGCTTCATGGGTATTTTTGCCCCCAGCTTCATGGGTATATTTGCCCTTAGCTTACATGGCTATATGTTGCCCCCCGCTTCATGGGTATATATTTCCCCCACTCCATGGGTATATTTGCCCCCAGCTCCATGGGTATATTTGTCTCAGCTCCACGGGTATATTTGTCCCAGCTTCATGGGTATATTTGCCCCCAGCTCCATGGGTATATTTGCCCCCAGCTCCATGGGTATTTTTGCCCCCAGCTTCATGGGTATATTTGCCCCCTGCTTCATGGGGAAATTTGCCCCCGCTTCATGGGTATATTTGCCCCCCGCTTCATGGGTATATTTGCCCCCTGCTTCATGCGTATATTTGCCCCCGCTTCATGGGTATTTTTGTCCCCAGCTTCATGGGTATATTTGCCCCTGCTTCATGGGTATATTAATTTGCCCCCTGCTTCATGGGTATATTTGCCCCCTGCTTCATGGGTATTTTTGCCCCCAGCTTCATGGGTATTTTTGCCCCCAGCTTCATGGGTATATTTGCCCCAGCTCTCACCTCTTTGCTGGTCCAGACCGTCCAGGCCAGGCTCCGTCTGCGTTCTCCTCTTCTCCCCGGCCCCCCACGAGGCGACAGGCGAGTGGCCGCTGACATGTACCTTGGCTGCTTGCTGGGAACCACCTGACCAGCCGCGCAGCCCTGTTCTCGCGAGATCACGCGGCTGGTCAGGTGGTTTTCGTCCCAGGCGAGCGACCAGGCTGCGTGTCAGCGCAGCGGCCGCTCGTCAGTAGGGAGAAGAGGAGAACGCTGGCGGCGATTTTCTCGGGGGGGGCAATTGCCCCGTTGCCCCCCTCTGGATCCGCCCCTGGCCAGGCCAGGCTCCGCCGGCGTTCTCCTCTTCTCCCCGGCCCCCCACGAGGCGACAGGCGAGTGGCCGCTGACATGTACCTTGGCTGCTTGCTGGGAACCACCTGACCAGCCGCGCAGCCCTGTTCTCGCGAGATCACGCGGCTGGTCAGGTGGTTTTCGTCCCAGGAGAGCGACCAGGCTGCGTGTCAGCGCAGCGGCCGCTCGTCAGTAGGGAGAAGAGTAGAACGCTGGCGGCGATTTTCTCTGGGGGGCAATCGCCCCGTTGACCCCTCTGGATCCGCACCTGATTGCCCCTAGGTCACACATGGGTATTCATTGCCCCTAGGCCACACATGGGTATTTATTGGCCCTAGGTCACACATGGGTATTCATTGCCCCTAGGCCACACATGGGTATTTATTGCCCCTAGGTCACACATGGGTATTTATTGCCCCTAGGTCACACATGGGTATTCTTGTTTTATTTACCTCTCGTATCACGTTCTCGGTTGCTGCAGGTCTTCCAATCTGCCCACAACTTCTCTCCGATCTCCTGCCATACTCGCAGCCTTGCTGTTCTGTTTTTGTAGTCACTTCTCCTCTGGTCATAGATGCATGGTTTCCCATGCACCAGACGGATAAACACCTCGGTGTCGCCCAGGCCTACGCCAGCTCCAGCTCCAGCATCCATCTTCACAGTGGCGTCTGAATTCCCCGGGGGTGTGGTCTTTTCCTGCCATGTGCCTGGCATGTGCAGAACGCGCACGCGCACTGGTCGAAAACGCACGTTTTTGATTTGGTTTTTGATTCACGTCAAACTCTATGGCCGCGAATGCGCAGATAACTGCCCCAAAGAAGCTCCCGCACTTCTTTGGACGTAGGACGTTTAGCAGCGTGTTCATGCGCGCTGTGAAATGGCCAGGTGTGACATACCCACATAGGAAATCATGGGATTTCATTGTTTAAGCGTTTTACACCGCGCAGGAGCGCGCTGTAAAACGCTTAGGTGTGAAGGGGGCCTTAAGTGTGTATACTTGTTGCTGACCCTGCTTTTTTCTGAGGACCCGATCTGTTGCCAACTTTGCCTGCCATTTGACTATTCTCTCTGTGTACTCCCTGTCTGTTCTGTTTGTCTCCTGTTGCTACTGGTGTGCGCCGATTCTCACCATATACAGTAGAGCAGTACTAGTGCCTAAACGTTGTTGACCCGGTTTTTTTATAACGACTACTCTCGCTCTGTGCCCCTGTCTGGTATATCTGCTGCTTGTTACTGCTGGTGTGTGCTACAGATCCTGCCACATATAGTAGCGCAGTACAAGTGCCTAAACTTTGCTGACCTGGCTTTGTAATAACTAACACTACTCTCGCTCTGTGCCCCTGTCTGGTATATTCCGCTGCTTGTTACTGCTGGTGCGCTTCCATCCTGCCATACACTATAGCGCAGTACAAGTTATATTGATCTCAGTCTGTGGTGTATATTGCTGGTGCTGTCTCCCTGGCCTGTGTGGCTGCAATAGGTTAGGTTTAGTGGTTCCGACCATCCTAAGGATCGAAGGGTTAGAGGTCTGTTACTAGGGATCCTACCAGGTCTGTCCTGGGGAATCGTTATAAATATGCAATGAACACCTTAGCAAACGTTAATGCTCATGCAAGTGAGCGTTACCGTTTGCATTAAGATCGTAATTTTTCCCACTCGTTGGTGATATATCTTTTCCCATGGCTTCAAATCATGTTTAAACATGAGCAAAAGCAGTAAAAATGAGCTCAGCGCACAGCGGTGAAATGGCTCAGCACTCAGCAGTGAAATGGTTAAAAAAGTTTTTTTTTAAAAAAATGTCTTTCATTGTTTCCTGTCCCCCAGGGCAGTACCCGGACCCCCATACACCTTTTATGACCAATATCTTGCATATATGCCCTCTTGGAGAGGACCTTAATTTTCGAACTTTTGAGCCCCATTGACTTGCATTGTTTTCGCATCGTGTTCGCGTTCGAATTCAAACTTTTTCAAATGTTCGAAGGCGATCTGAACACTGGGGTGTTCGGCCCATCATTATCCATAACGACGCTACTGACTACATTTCTTCCCTTATTAGTAAGTACATCCTGTCCCGACCACTTCACTCGGCCAATGAGCTGACGCTATCAGTTCCTCTACCTGCACCCCCACCTCCCACCTTCAAAACTTCTCCCGACCTGCCCCCTTTCTATGGAGCTCCCTCCCCCGCACCATCAAACTCTCTCCGTCTCCAGTCCTTCAAGAAGTCTCTGAAAACACATTACTTTAGAGAAGCCTATCGGCTCACTCCATAATCCCCCACTATACATTTCTTACTCCTTCTTCCCACACGTACCCACTGCTTCTTGTACTCTATTCATCCTCACCTAATGTGTCACCCCTCTCCTCTTAGATTTTAAGCTCTTGAGCAGGGTTCTCTTCTCTACTGTTCTGTGTGTGTAATGTGTTTGCATATTAGTTAGTCTGTCTCTCTTTTAGTACAGCACTACGGAACTTGTTGGCACTTAATAAATGCTTGTAACTGTAACTGCAGTGATGAGTTAATGCAGGGAGAGGTGAGGACCGCTTTTTGGGTCGGTCGGATGTCTTGTTACAGAGTCAGGTGGTAGGCTTCCCTAAACAAAAGGGTCTTTAGGGAGCGTTTAAATCAAGCCAGATTTGGGGACAGTCTGATATTGCGAGGAAACGCATTCCATAGCTATGGCGCCGGACGACAAAAGTCCTGGCATGCAGTCTGGCATGTGGAGAGGTAATGCCTCTTTAAACACATATTACAATATATACCATAATTCAAATATCAAAATAATATATTTAAATAAATAGTATTAAGTTAAAATACCAACATATACAACAATATGCACGTTATATTAAATAAGTTATTAAAATACAAATATATTAAAATACATTTTCAAATACATAGAAAAGTAACTAAATAAAATATATATTTTTATTATATTAACATAAACCTATTATTAGAATATATATAATACATATTTTATATACACGTTGTCTTGTCATGCTCCATGGTACTGGGTTTGCAGGAAGAGCCCAGGATGTGGGAATATGAGGCACTGTGATGACCAATGCCACTGAACAGGGGTTTATTGCAGCAGGCAGGCAATATACTTGCGTGACAGACCTCGCTTGTCTGCCTGTCCTGCTCTCCCGGGATCCCCTTACAACGATCAGCCCGGCTGCTGAGTTGCTCAGAACTCATTGCCTCGAGCAGCCTGATCTGTAGCTCCTTAGGTACGCTGCTCCTTGCAGTTGGAAGGAATGAAAGAACCGCTGAGTGCCTTCCAGAGTAGGTGATGTAGTTCTAAATGAAACACCAGGCAAGCTGTATGTTCAAACAGGAGATCTGGTCTTTATTGAAAAACACACCAGTATTTATGCTCAGGTACACACACATACACGCACTTTCAAACTTCCCGCCCACCCCAACAGTTCTGATTGGCTAGTTTCAAGACCACTGCAGGCTTCCTTCTGGTCCTCCTCTGGTTTGTATGTGAGTACGTCTGGTTTATGCAGATGAGGTCTTGAACTGCTGGCAGGTTACTCCAGGGTCAAAGCACACACATTCGTAATCAGTGATCACACACAGTAATTTACATAAACCATTGTCCAAATAAACCAGATTGGGACAGTGTTTGCTTGACAAGGTTAGATTATAAATCCTCAAACATGCAGCAGATAAACAGATAGGCATAGCATAATCACAAATAACACAAACCTTCTGCACAATAGGCCTGCATCTCCAAAACACAGCTCCAAGTTCACATTAAAACATTGTATAAAGAAAGTGAATGAAATAAACGGCATTTACGGGGAATAAATCCTAAAACAGGGGAACACAAAGGGAATAAAGTCTGTCCGTCTCTTCAAGCATGGGAGCGCCATGTCAGGTCCGTAACAACTGGTAACAGGTAATTCAGCTTTCAGCGTTAAGGAGACTGGGTACTTTGGATGGCACAGAGCTGGATGACATATGGGGCATGGTGTGGATCAGCAGGAGACAGGGCTTGGCAAGGATCTGAAGGAGACCGTTACAGGGCTCAGAGAAATGTATACAACAGGGGTCTTGGAGAAATGCACACTGCATGTGTCTCAGAGAAGTGCAAATTGCAGGGATCTCGGAGAACTGCACACTGCCGGGGTCTCGGAGAAGTGCACACAGCTGGGGGTCTTGGAAAGACTTCAGACATACAGTTACTTGGTAGCAGGGTGAAGGTATACAGCAACAGGAGACCCAGGAAGCTTAGGATCCAGCATAAACTACGGAGTCCTAACCATGCAATGGCATTTTGGAAAGGGTCCATGACCTTATATAGGAGAACCAGGTGGAAAAGTGGGGCCTCCTGTGGATTAGGTGTGAGACAAGGGGTGGAGATCACATGCAGCAGTTTCCACATCAGCAACCCAGAAAGACAGGAAAAGACTGACCAAAGTAGAGTGGGTGGAGAAAAGAGTCAAGACCTGTCAGAGTCAGCATGGTTCTTCTTGATTATGTTAGCCTAGGTGACTTGCCCCTCTGCGGCTTTCCTCTTTTGCAGGGAGGGGAAAAAATTCTTGCTGGTCCAGTGGCAAATTGGTGGGTCCACATGTGATATCCCTGGACCCTGGGGTCCTTTGGTATAGCTGTTGGGCCCCCACAGCTGTGCTGAAGTCCCCCAGTCCCTGGTGTCCAGTGTTAGTGCAATGTGATTTGTGCATCCTTTATACACAGAACGCACAGTATCACACTGGCCTCTGTCTGCTGCTCATTCAGTAAGGAACCAGAGCTCTGATGATATGTAAGAGCTCTGGCATTCTGACTCATTAAGATAAAGTCGAGCGCTAAGATACCACTACAGTTACATATATTTATAAAGCGCTAATAAATTCTGTTGCGCTGTCAAGTCTTTGCAGGAACAGACTGTGGGGCCGATCAGGTGAAATTTCTGATCTCCAGACCAGCCCCTACTTTGCCATTGCATGAGTGTAGCAGCTTCATGGTGCCCTCTGCCCAGAAGTCGGTAAGTGATGTCAAATTTGGCTGGGGTCAAAGCGGGCCCCCTGAAGCCTCCTGGCCCTGCACACCATAATCCGTTGTACCTCCTTGTTGGCGGCCCTGTTTGTGGGCATCCTCTGCACCCATGGTAGTTCTGACCCTGTATATATGTGATAGTCTTTTTACTCAGTTTAACAAAAGGTTTTATGGGGGAGTGTTTCATGTTTTTCATTATCATTTTTGTTCTAATACTCCAAGGCAGCAAGGTAATAGAAAGATTTAAAATATATTTCTGGGACTTTTAACAACAAGACCGACTACTTATACATTAATGCAATTGTAATGGTTTGATATGTTTTGGGAATTTAATTTTTTTTTTGAGAAAGCATTTTACCAGGAAGGATACTTTGAGATTTCTCTTGTTTTTAAGTATGTCCTGGGTGATGAGTATGTACCGTTGGGTGTCTTGCCCAAGGACACTTAATGGAAGGGAGCACTTCCACAGTCTCCACAGTTATAGAGCAGTGATGTTACCTCTACTCCACCCAGCCGGTACAATAGCTTTAATCTAATAAATAAAGATGTGTGGTAACTAATATAATTTTCTGATTAATTAAGTTGTTAGTATGCTCTGAGTAATTGAGTTTTTGGAGCTCTTTGGTTGTATACCCCCATCGGCCTTTTAAATGGACCATTTCTTGATGAATTCTGAGCAATGATTGGACAGAATGCACTGACGAAGATGATTGATGGAACATAAGTGCCACTGTGGTAGACTGAGAATACGCATGCGTGATTTGTTGTCCTATGATCAGGGCCGGTGCTAGACTATTTTGCACCCTAGGCAAGACCAGCTACTTGCACCCCCAAAAAAAGGCGCGCTCAATATCTCAGCCGCTGCAAGTGCTAAGTTAGCAACTTGCCATTGAACACTGTTCAACCACTCAGCGCTCAGCACTGCTAACTTAGCACTTGCAGCGACCCGAGGAGATGCTGCGAGTAGCTGAGTGTGACGTATTAAAGATGGCCGCTGCCATCAAGCAAGTAACAATTCCGTACAGCAAGATGGCCGCCGCCATGAAGCAAGTAACAATTCTGTACAGCAATGTTAATTTCTCAGGTTTTTGTTCACCAAAGCACAAAATATTTATTTATTATTTCCCCCTGCACACAGACATATATTACAGTTCAATTTATATTGTGTTTCAGAAGTAAACATAACGTTTATTCAATAAAAACTATCATTAGTGGTGTGCGCGTACCAAACGAAATTGTGCTGACTGCTTTTCTTTATCATATTTTGTCCGAGTGATCCAAAAAACAATCTGAATCTTTAATTAAAAAAATTGGCCATTTTGGATTCAAAATTCGCATCCAAAGCTTGGATTCCAATTTCGCATCCACTGCTGCAGCAAACTGAATTGCTGCGCTGCAGCAATTCAGCAGCTGCTGAGGTATTGAACGGGGCTCAGCACTCTTCATGCCAAGCAACCTATGATGACCTGGACAGTCCTGCTTTATGCCCAGGAGCATGTTCCCTATCTGAATCATTACTAAACCCCCCCCCCTCCCTTGTGCCAAGCAGGCTGAAACTTGTCACATTGTTCTCTGCACTAACACTAAGCCACTAACAAACTTGTTTTTCTTAGACAGAAAGTAGGTATCCTGTTAACAGTAACCATCATGCCCTGTCCTCGTGTGGGCATTATATCATCATGCATTGCTGGCGCTGCTCCTGCCCTTTCCCACCGTTACTGGGTCGGCTGTTCGTTCCTCCACCACCAGCCAGGAGATGCCAGGTGGTCCCTCCACTTTCTGCCCCTGAGTTGCTTCCTTTGAAAGGGAAATAGGCTAGAAGGGAAATCACTCCAGGGGTGTCATTCCTGGATTCAGGCAGCCCCCCCCTCAGATATTCTAACTCCCAAAGCGGTAGCAGATTCTGTAGTGCTGTACAACCAACACGGACTAACTGGAAAAGATGAGGATTGAATTTGATCATAAAGCCCCGCTCAGAGAATAAACAGTATCATGTGACCGAGAACCGTGTGAAACAATACGACCGAGTGTTTCCACGCCCGCCCGGCAACGCCTAGGAGGGGCCGAGGGTAAATATGGGCCGCAATTCCCCATTGAGGTCCCCATCCGGCAAGCTGGGCGCTGCGCCCTCCCGCACAGACCTCCGGCAGGGCCGGCACCGACATATGAAATTGCGCCCACCCGGGCCGACCCCCCATACCTGACAGGCAGGCCGGCGCAGGCAGCAGGCTCAGCAGCACACAGGCACACGCACAGCAGGACTCTGTCTCCAGTCCACTGTCCAGCCGACCGAGGAGAGCAGCTTCCGTCCCTTCCTTCTGAGTGTCAAGTCGACGGCGCCTAGTCTAGACTCCGCCTCCTCCTTCCCAGGCTTCCAGCGGCGTCTGACGTGGGGCGGGGCGCGCATGCTGCCACCAGCCCCAACACGTGCAGGTGCCGCTGATGTTGCGTGCACTGCGGAGCGGAGCGGGCGGAGCCTGGACGGTCAGGACCTGGTTGGTGCAGTGGACGTGTTGATTGCGGCGCCCCGGGCCCCCGGCCGCTCCCGCGGGCCGCGCCCGGCAGACACAATAGTAACACTAACACACAATTTTTTTTATTTTTTTTCAACAATTTTTTTTTTTTTCGGGCCCGGCGCTGCGCCCTAGGCGGGCCTGCGCTCTAGGCGGCCGCCTAGCTCGCCTAGCGGCAGCGCCGGCCCTGCCTATGATTTGTGAGATCTACAAACATGGACAGAACCAGTGGAACCTGGACATCATACCCAGAATAAGAACAACGCAGGGAACCCCAGACTCCTTGCAATTTGAAATTAGGGTTGCCAGATTGGGTAGGTTTTCCTGCACAAATATTACGGTTTCATTCTGCCTTCTAAATTGGATAATATATTTGATGCAGAAAGGAAACAATGTTTCAGAAACGTGGATGAAAATATGTGTTTCCTATAGTATTTATTGAGCTAAATTCAGATATAGGCTTTTAAAGTTTCCATCACGTACCATTTTTTTTCATTATTTATCCTAATATTTTCAAGTGAATTTCTTAATTCTGAATTTCTAAACCTTGGCATCACTGGTAGTCCCACGTAACATACAATGTTTGTACAGCAGGTACTGAAGGTTAAGAACATAATTTACTTGCTCTTTTTCATTAGTGTTCTAATATGAAGGAATCCCAACACCGTTCTTAATGTACTTGTTAATGCAACTACTGGACTCCACGGCCACTAGTGTATGGTGGGCAAGTATGTACCGTTGGGTGTCTTGGCCAAGGACACTTGCTGGAGAGGTGCTCTTGCTGGGATTTGAACCTGGGTCTCCACAGCTAAAGAACAGTGATGGTACCTCTGCTCCATCCAGCCGGTACCCCATTCAAGGAACGCAGAAGTGTCAGTGAAATACCCTGATTTTCGGTGATTCAGTTTCAGAGGTTTAAACAGGCAAATCCCATAGGATTTAAAGTTAAAAAAAATATTACTTTTTATTCAACCATTTATTCTTTTCATTTTCAGCAAGCTGTCTTTTTTTATTTATTTTTTGGAATTCCTTTTCTATTTATTTTTTGGAATTCCTTTTTTATTTATTTTTTATTTTGGAGCCCAAAAGACAAAATTTGTTTGCAACAAGCAAATTTAATTCGCAATCATACAGCACGACCCCAGATTGTATTAACACGATCTTTGGCTGCTGTGTCTGCTAGTGCTTCATCGTGTATATACTGCAGTGAAGGGGTTAACCATCTAAGTGCTCTATTACATTCTTCGCGGAAATGTTAACGCGTGCGCAAAAACACAATAATGCAAGGGGCAAAACCCTTTGCGCTGAATGTCGTATTACAATGTCTGCGCAAAAAATGTGCGTTAACGTCTACCGCGGTTGAACCTGCGCGAACGCTGCGCGAGAGTACTGTACTGCGCGCGTCCTATACTTAACATTGGGAGCGCAAATGCGTTTGTGCGCTGGTTCGCGGAAAGTATTACAATCTATGCGCAAAATTTAACGCACAGCGTTTGCGTGCATAATTTTAACGTGTTTGAAAAGCTGGTGGTAACAGCAAATCTGAACGTCCTGGCCGAACCCAAATACACCAGCCCAAAAAAAATAAATACTGCACAGTATAGCTACACATTCTACGCATACCCAAACAATAAATTTGAGAAGTTGTGCGTGTTTTTTTTTTGATGCAGCTTATATGGGCAGATTGACTTTGACAGGTGCAAAAACTTAACGTGAGACAATTAAGGTTCTTAATTCTGATTGGCTGAATCGCGTGAAAAAAACAGTCCGCACACCTATTTCTGCGCACAACGTTAATGCCCGTGCATTTTTGTGCGTCTTTTTTACACGTGTTATTTTTTGATGGATGAAATAATGCGCGAGGATTGTAATACCAGCCTTAATTTACCGAGGACATACTTGAAAACGAGAGAAATCTCAATGTATCCTTCCTGGTAAAATCCTTTATAAATAAATAAATTTACGCGCGTTCACATTTAACACTTCGCGCAAAAATTCACACGTTTACCGTGCATTTTTACATGAAGAATGTAATAGAGACCTAAGTATGTATCTTTCTAATAAGTACAATGGTAGACAGATATATACGCAGATGCAGGAATTGATAGATACAAGATGAATAGAAACGGGAGTGGATTGCCTACCTATATGTCTATAGACAACAGGGTTGACCCAAGTGTTTCTGGCATACTAGACAAACTACATTATGGTGCCATTCCCCCCAAAGGTCTAACAGGGTTATCCAAAGAGAATCGAAAAGTCACCACACGTTCGGTGACTTTTCGTTCTCTTCAATTCGGTTCCTTTTGCCGATCCCATTTCGGTGACCCTGCGGTGTATTCAGCAAGCACCACAGGGTCCCCGAATTGCAGGGAAAAGCTGCCGTAAACCCACCGAAAACTAACTGCAAAACCCACCGAATGCACGCCGAAAACAAGCAAAAACATCTGGATTAACCTTGGAAAAACCCGAGCAGGAGCCGATCACACGCAGGGAAGCAGCCGAACAGGAGCCGAATCACACAGAGCCGAAGCAGCTGAGACGCAGAGGAGGCAGTGAATAAATTAGCAAAACCATTTGTATGAATCTGTGAAAATGAAACGCTGTTTGCAAAGAAACTACTGAGCGAAAATGTCTGCAATTTGCACAGGAGGTCCAGGGAATGATAATAAAGAGGGCTGTTACAGAAAAAATAAGTAAACTTAAAAAAAATAAATTAAAAAATCGGACTTTTAAAAAAAAAAAAAATTCAGAAAAATGCTTAAAGTATTATAAAAAATCTATAAATAAAGAGACTTTTTGCTGCAGAATTTTATAATGAATGGTTTATTAGATATTGAATTAAAACGGGAATATTTTTAACATTGAAGCCTATGGTATTCTCCTGAATAAAATTGCCGAATTAAGCCACCGAATGGCAGGGCATTAGGGGAACCTTTCACTGCTGGTTTGTGTTCTCTGAATAGCCGAAGCAGTGCTTTTTCTTGGGGTTTTCACTGCCCTCGAACAGGCACCGAACAGGCACCGTATGTGCAGGCAATTCACTAGGATTTGGCGAATTGCCTGCTCTCTGGATAGCCGAATGGCCAGGAAAGGGAACCGAACGCTGATTTTCAGCATTCGGTTACCTTTCTCAAGCAATTCGGATCTCTTTGGATAACCCTGTAAGTTTTGTTTGTGTTTAAATAAGTTTACTTGGTTTTGATCATTGTAATAACTGACACATGTGGTTGACATTTAATTTAAACACATTTAATTTTAACAATTCTAACTCTCAAAAAAGTTCTCTTCCCCCTCATTTTCACAAGTAAGTTTGAATCCTTAGCATCTTATCATTTGCTCCAGTCAAAAGTGGAATATTAAGAGAGAAATTAACTTGCATATGTACAAACTCACTTTTGAAATCCAGACATGAGGGGTTATTCAAAGAGAGCCGAACTAGCCCTGAAATTGCACCAAACAGTGAATTTCCACGTTCGGTGCAATTTCGGAGCCATTCGGCTATTCAAAAGCTGGCAATTCGCCAAACATTGGCGAAGTGTCAGCGAAATACTGTGATCTTCGGCAGCAGTGAACTCCCCATAGAGAAGCAATGGTTAATCTATTCAGAGAACACAAACAGCAGAGAAATGTCAGTGAAATGCCCTGATGTTCTGTGGGTCATTCAGCAGGTTTAATCAGGTGAATCCCATAGGGTTCAATGTAAAAAAAAAATCACGTTTATATTGAATAATTATTAAACCATTTATTCTTTTAATATGCAGCAAAAAGTCTCTCTATTAATTTATTTAGGACTTTTTAGGCATTTTTCGGGATTTATTCGTCAAAAAAAATTCACATTTTTTTTAATTGACTTTTTTACTGTAACAGACCTATTTATTACTATTCATATGATCTTGTATGTAATTCTCATGTAGTAGTTTTTTTGCAAACCGCTTTTAAAAGTTGCAGTGTTTTTTTGTTTTTTTTACCCCATTTGTTGGCTTTTTGTGGTGGCTGGTTGGTGCATTTTTTTGGATGCGTTCGGTGGTTTTGCAGCAGGTTGTCAGGTGCATTTGGCGGGTTTGCGGCGGTTTATTGGATCCGATGTTTTCCAGTCGGTTTTCGGAAATTTATCGGATTGGATCCGATATTTATTGTGCTTTTGCAGCTGTCTTTCCTTTCGGCTATTGTGCTGTGGCTTTTCCGTGCTCTTGAGGGACCCTGCAGTGAATGCTGAATTCAGGCCGGGTTGGGGAATTTGATTCCCCGAAGTGCAGGAAACGAAAGAGCCCCCTCAACGCAAATGAAGTCAAACGTCGGACACGATGATGTCATTTTCAGGCAACCACCCGGCAAAGCCGGGAGATCGCCTGAAAGGAGGGGGGTGGATTCTTTCGGATACCTCTCTCCCGATCGGCAGGAGCTACAGGGAAAAACCAGGCACCGCTTAAAAGGGGAGAGTCTCCCTTTTAAGCGTTGCCTGACTTTAACACCTGAGGCGCCAGGCCACGATCCAGTGCCAGATCGCGGCCTAGTTCTGGTGGATTTTCGGTGCTCTTTGAATAACCCTTCAAGTCATTACAAACTCACATAAATTTTTACATCCATGGACCAAATGTAATGTGTGTGTGCAATGGTATACATGTGTTGCCACAGAACTATATCAGATAAGGAAATTTTTTAATCTGCGGAATTCTTGAGTTCTTTGTGGATTGTTAGATCATTTTCTTATGACTAACCCCTTCACTGTGGATGACATGTGGGGAACGTCCTAGGGGCTCCCGCTGTATGTGGAGGATGTTCCCCACACGTCGTCCGGTTGCTGGGAGCCCAACGATAGGAGGGGGGTTCTTTCGGATCCCTCTCCCTCCCAAACAGAAGGAGCTAGAGGGAAAAACCAGGCACCGCTTAAAAGGGCAGAGCCGATCAGATGTCATATTAGTCCAATATTTTTGGATAGATCGGAATAAGAAATTTTGAATCCAAAATATTTGAATTTTTTTTTTTACGAGAAAGAAAGAAAAAGAGAGGCCATATCTAATAGACTCCTATTATAATATTTTCATCCACCTGCATGAAAATAGAAATATACAAAAAAAAGGACCTATTGTCAAATATTTCAACTAATCCATCCTCTATAAGTGTTATAACCTACTATCTGAATCAACCCAATCTGAACCAAGGGTACCAGATCTTATCATAGGAGTCTAATGTATGATGAATAATTGCTGTAAACTGTTCCATTAAACATAGTTCCCGTATTTTATCTATAGCCTGTTTTTTTAATCCGTTACCGTTTGGATTGTAATATGGTGCGCCCGCGATAGGGCCACCAGGGCTAATGCTCACACAGGTGAGCGCTAACGTTAGTGAGAAGAATGTAATAGGGCCCTATATCTCCAAAGCAGTCAACCATGCACAATCCTTCTTTAAAGTTCTTATATTTTTGTAGCTATTCCGCACTTATCCTTAAATGTACATGTTGCAAACCATGGCCTCTGGCTGTTTATGAATTATAAATTATGGCTCTTTGCATTGTTATTGCAGGTATAGGGGTGCCATATCCTGCAAAGCATTTGCCTTTTCCTCATACAGCAAGGGTCAGAGTTACATAGTGTGCTTTTTAACCGTCATTTAAATCAATATTCATGAAGATCACCACTTTAAACTTCACTTTTTGCAGAAACTTTGTCTGCTGTTGTTGAATTTTGCTCCTCTTGCTAATGAAGTTGACCATAGCAGCAAGAATGGTGATTTTTAATGTTGTTTGCAAATTCGGTGAACTTTAGTGAAACATCGGTTTTAGTGCAAATCCCCTATAATCATTTTGATTGTTAAATAAGGCTTTTATCTACAGTATTTTCAGATGGAAGAAACATTATTACTAATACCTACTGTTATTACATTCATGATACGTACATACCTCCCACCTTCAGGACTCCTGTACATCTATGCTTTGCCTATATCAACTAATTTCTATAGTATCTTGAGTGGTTACACTGATTTAAATAATGTACACATGGAGGGCCACATTACAATGTTGTTGCTAACGTTAGCCGCGGTGTCTACCGCATATTACAATCCAAACGCAAATAGGTTAAGTAACCCATTTGCGTTTGGTTCCTTGCGCTTCTCTGCGCGAGGTTACTGTACTTTGCGCTCCCTATACTTAACATGGGGAGCGCAAAGTGTTAATCAGCATTAGGATTACAATCTATTAGCGCTGATTAACGTCCGGCTGTGATTAGAAAAAAGTTAACCACAGCCAGGACTTGGTGTTAACAGATTCCGCTTCTGTCACCTGGTGAGGACCGCGGCTCTGTCCGCCTCCTCCGGTCAGCAGGAGCAGGGAAAGACTGGGGGATAAGGTCCCCTCAGTCTCTCCCTGCATATCACTACGCCGACCGGCCAGATCTCGCGTGGCGAGATCTGGCTGGTCATGTGACTGGCAGGGGGAAACTCAATGGAGTCCTGTGGATGCTCGTGGCTGCGCTCAGCGCTGCTGCGAGCATCACGGGGCGGTAGCTCCCGCAAACAATGCAGGCAGTATTTTTTGCGCCTGCATTGCAATCCAGCGCTAAAACGCGGGCGCAAGGGAGAGAACTGCAGGTGCAGTTTTTCCTCCTTGCTCCCGTGTTTTAACGCTAGGATTGTAATGTGGCCTGGACTTTTCAAACTTGTATATAAAAAAATTGCAGTGTTCTCCAAGGTTCTCCTGCAAATATAGGATTATTCTCATAATGTAAGTTATGTATGAAGGTCAGTATTCGTTTAAGTTTTTTTTATTTATGAGCAAAGCACCTTCAAAATTTATGGAAATTCTAAAATGTCTCAAATAAGGATACGATCAATGCATACTATTCATGACCTACAAATATGTAGAAATGTATCATTTAGTTTTACACACAAGCACAACTGATGAAATAAAAATTGATCAGCTCTATGTGTCCATCAACACACTTAAATTAAGCTGCGATACATTATTTCTTGTTTAACAGATAAGCCCAACTGAAGAGAAAGGTAATTTATTACAAATCTAAAACATTCAGGGTTATTCAGATCACCTGATTCGCTAACCCTGCGGTGAATTCAGCATTCACCGCAGGGTCCCCAAAGTGGAGCGAATCGGCCGCCGAGCGGCGCTGCAAATTCGCTGACCACCGCTGCAAACCCGCCAGATAGCTGCCAAACGCAGTCGACGAGCTCCCAAACACAGTGCCAACCAGCCGCAGAAAAAAAACGACAAGTCGCCGGACGGGTAAAAATAAACTTTGAAAAGCTGTTTGCAAAAAAACTACTGGATGAAAATGTCTGGAATTTAACATATAAGGTCCTATGAATAATAATAGTGTTACAGAAAACAAAAAAGCTATTTTAAAAAAAAATAAGAAAAAAAAGATTTTGCTGAAAAATAAAGAGACTTTTTGCTGCAGATTAAAAGAATAAATGGTTTAATATATATTGAATAAAAAATGGGAATATTTTTTAACATTGAAACCTATGGGATTCACATGATTAAACCTGCCGAATGAAACCACTGAAAAATCAGGGCATTTAGTTAACTTTTCACTGCTGTTCAGTGTTCTCTGAATATATTAACAATTGCTTCTGTATGGGGACTTTCACTGCTGTCGAACAGGCACCGTATTTGCTGGCAATTTGAATAAATTTAGCGAACTGCCTGCTTTCTGAATAGCCGAATGGCCATGAAAGTGCACTGTACTGGAAAATTCCCTGTTCGGTGCAATTTTGGGGCCAGATTGACTCTCTCTGAATAACCCTTATAGTTTTAAAGAAAAGAAAATATTCTGGGTTAATTGTTAGGCTCCAGTTTGGACTCCAAAATCCCACCTTCTCAATTTTGTCTGGAAATTGCAAGTATGTTTTTCAGTAAAATTCAAAGATTAACCTCAGACTTTTTAAACTCGGCAATGTGGTAGAAAAAGTAGCAAATATGTTAAGATGTGACTTCCATTTTAAAAAAACAAGTGTACGATTACGATTTTTGCCGAACTACATTTTTAAATTGCTTCTGATAGTTTACATTCACATGAAAAATCTAAGATTTCTGTCTTCTTGAGCTGTTTCAGAAGTCGGTGACACCATACTTTAAAAGTCACCCTATTGAATCATATATGTTTTTACCTGTGAAATAAACATGGATCAGAAATTAGCAGTTATTATCAGGGTTATTCAAAGAGAATCGAAAAGTCAACGCACGTTCGGTGACTTTTCGTTCAATTCGGTGCGATTTGGCGATCCCATTTCGGCAACACTGCGGTGTATTCAGCAAGCACCACAGAGCCGTCGTAGTGCAGGGAAAAGCCGCCGCAAACCTGCCGAACACTCACCGCAAAACCCGGCGAACGCACAAGAAACTCGCAAAAACATCTGGATTAACCCCGCCAAACACGCCGGAGAAACCCGAGCAGCCACCGGAAAAAGCCGACACCGCAGACGAATGGAGTGAACAAAAAAAAACAGTACAATTGAATGTTTGAAAAGTGAAATGCTGTTTGCAAAGAAACTACAGAACGAAACGTCTGAAATTTACATATAGGATCCAATGAATGATAATAAAAAGGGCTGTTACAGAAAAAAGAAAAAACAATTTAAAAAAAAAAAACGGAAAAAGTTTCGCAAAAAAATCCCAAAAATGCCTAAAAGATCCTAAAAAATCTATACATAAAGAGACTTTTTACTGTAGAATATTATAATCAACGGTTTATTAGATATTGAATTAAAATGGGAATATTTTTAACATTGAAGCCTATGGGATTCGCCTGAATAAACCTGTCAAATGAAACCACCGAACAGCAGGGCATTTCGGCAACTTTTCACTGCTGGTTTTTGGTCTCTGAATAGACGAAGCATTGCTTCTCTATGGGGTTTCACTGCCCTCGAACAGGCAACGAACAGGCACCGTATGTGCAGGGAACGCGCCAACATTTGGCGAACTGCCAGCTCTCTGAATAGCCGAATGGCCAGGAATGGTAACCGTACGCTGAATTTCACTGTTCGGTTAACTTTTGGCCCCAATTCGGATCTCTGAATAACCCTTTAAGTTGTTTAAGAGTAAATACAAGCAAGTTCATTTTTTATTAATCATGATTTTCTGAGACTATAAATGTATGTATTGGCAGTTGAATTTTAGGTGGTAGTAAACACACCTCCCAGTGCAAAGTAGTTAAAGCAGGACATTTTCAGCATTATTCAATTTCCTAAGTTTATTTCTAGTGATAATCATTACATCTACAGTGTTTTCCCTTGATTTTACTTTTGGCATTATTTGATATATGTTCCATTACTTCTATCTATTACTGATTATATAATTATGATAAAAATGGTCTTTTGTCCAATGCCAATACTTTTCTTGCCTAGGATGCAATGTTAACATCTTTCACATAAATGAATATCTAGCAAACAGACAATAAAACCAGAAATGATAATTCTGTATTTTGCTCCATATATAAAATAGCTTTAAATTTGTGACTTGAAAACGTCTGCATAAAATAAAAACATGTGTACAGAAATTAACTTTGGAAACATGCTTAAATATAAATATATAATCAAGTATAGTATAGCAGTACGTAGTCATATATACTGTATGTAAGGTCTCTGCACCACAGGTCTTTAAAGTATCATACTCCCGTTCAATATTCAACCGTGCTTTAGGCTAGGGTCAGACGAACGCATTTTTCACGTTGTCCGTGAAAAAGTGCGTTCGAACGAATGGACGTATTTTTTCACGGAATACGCGCTAGCGGTCATACGATGCGCATTTTCGTCCGTGATTTTGTACGGATCATCAATAAAACCCTTTCTGCGTCTGGACGTTATGTTGGCCGGACGTGTGCAGCGTCTGACGTCTCCCAATCACGCAAACACGCCGCTATGCGGACGCAGCGCACTCTGTACGTCAGTAGTAGCGGTTTGACGTTCTCGAAAAAATGCGTTCGTTTGCCACTTGCGTTGCACGGACGAACTTTCGTGCGGCCGTTCGTCGTATGTTCCCCGGCATTGGACGTCATTTGCTGCTAGCACGGCCGTGATTTCGTGCGGCTAAACGCACGTTAAAACTGCTTTCGTCTGACCTTAGCCTTAGAAGTATAACATTGTGGAGACTTTGCAGTGAATTAAGTTGTGTCTTATTTAAATAAAGACACAATTTAATGAATTTCAAAGATTCCACTATACTTACAGGAAAATATATATATTTTTATTTCAAGTCTTAAATTTTTTTTTTTTTTTTACATAATTGAACATTTTGTAATGTCCAAATAAGAAATGTGTTACGTTATGCATATGCCCTTTGCATTACAATTAAAACAACTACAATTTTAAAAGCACACAATTTTTGAAGAATTTTCATTGTTTATTTTAAAATCCTCTTTTTATTAATGCATTTTATAGGATTAGCAAAAGTAAATGTATTACATATTCTCGAAGGTATTTTAGAAGATGATAACATTCTTTTATTTACTCAGTTTTAAACTGTGATGACTTGACTGTTGATTCAACGTACTCTACAGTGGTATAAAATAAAACGGCGTATCTGGAGATTCTTTTCTTTCAATTATTATGTTATGTAGTCAAATATCAAATCATTATAATATCATTATTTTTAATGTATCTATATATTCTACATCTATACAACCCCCCAAAAACGAATGACATTGATTACCTTACCTTGATTATTGAACTTGATCTGTGTGATGTGTAGAAAGAAAATAAGGCAAATTGACAAAATAAGAGCCAGAAAAATTAATTTGGGCTTCATTGTGGCAAAGTACTATAATGCATGAATATTCCAAAGACGTAGCACAGCCGACAGGATATGTGGAGAAACCAATCTGTTAATGATTTACAAGGTACGTAACAAGATATTTAAATTTTACAATATGTATGCCATACAAAATTACCATTTCATTCAATACTAGATTACCATGATTAAATATTGTAGTTAAGTGATAGTTTAAAATTTTAGTGAAAATCTGGAATTTTATGATGGAATAGCATTTGGTGTTAAAGAGACACCATTCAGAAATATGATTTTTTTTTTAAGCCAGAATTAAGATATTTTCTTAAAAAATAAGACCCTGCTTCTTTTGTTTTTAAAGACATTTCTAAGGAGGGTCAAAAATGTATTTATTTCACTGTTAAACCACCAGCATAATCCACACACTGCGATACCTGCGGGTATTCCCGATTATATGCAAACTGTATGCTTTTGCTTGATAAACACAGACACACTCAGGACAATCATAGGAAAGATACACAAAACACACTGATCTATGAGCACATAAATGTAGCACATATCACACACATACATAAATCCAGCACACCTGTTTTCAGATCTGGACAAGTTCTATACTCCTGCAACATGCACTGGTGGATCTAGGGAGGGGGCACAGGGGGCATTTGCCCCCTCCGAGCTGCCAACCCATTGTAGGAGATACAGTGGCTCAAAGATCTAGAGGGCCCTGTATCTCCAGTTTCATACATCCTACATTGTCAAGTAAGGTTTCATCAGAAAGACTATAGTCTAACCTTTCCAAATTTAGCAAACATGAAAAGTAAAAGGAGGTACAAAAATACCCGTGACCTGGGGCGCTGGGTAATGGGGGCGTGTGTGGTACTTAAAGAGGTGCTGCTCTATGGTGAATGTGTTGACAGAGTCAATCCCCAAAACACTCCGTCCAAGTAAGTTGATATTAGGGGAAAAAAAAACTCACTTTAAGGGCCATATTACTTTCATAAGTGCAAAGTGCAAAGTGTTAATTAGCGGTAGGACTTTGTAGTTCTGCTGCGGTAAACTGAAAAGTTACCCACAGCTAGGACCTGGTGCTAATTGATTCCGCTTCTGCGAATTAGCGTTCGCTGACTTCCCCTTTGTGTCCCAGTTTCCCCAG
This sequence comes from Leptobrachium leishanense, assembly GCA_009667805.1. Taxonomy (NCBI): domain Eukaryota; kingdom Metazoa; phylum Chordata; class Amphibia; order Anura; family Megophryidae; genus Leptobrachium; species Leptobrachium leishanense. The sequence goes on along the minus strand of CM019070.1, from coordinate 73,544,774 downwards.
CAGATCGTGGGGCAGGCGCCGAGTCAGGCAGCCAGCCCCTTAGTGATCACTAAGCTCGCAGATGATGGTGGCAGCGCTACAGCACCATCCCCAGCATCCCCTCCATGGTGTCCCTAGGACGCCATGGAGGATCGTGCTGCCAGGTCACATGACCGGCAGGATCTCACCTCTCACGAGATCCTGCTAGTCAGTGGAGTGATTGCGGAGGGAGACAGGGGACTGTCTTCCCCCAGTCTCCCTCTGTTCCCAGAGGCCAGAAGCAGCGGATCGGGCTGCCGTCGGAAGAGAGGTGAGTATCTAATCCAGATTTTTAGAAAAGAGAGACAAACTCCAGAGCACAAACCTGTACCTAATCAATGAGTGGGAGAGGTCTTTTCTCTCTAGGTGGTGTAATGCTCAAAGGTTGAGTCTATGTGTATATATATTCACACAAAATTGCATAAGCAAAGATGTAAGCATACATATATAATATACAGTGGCAAGAAAAAGTATGTGAACCCTTTGGGATTACGTGGAGGTTTGCATGAATTGGTCATAAAATGTGCTCTGATCTTCATCTAAGTCACAACAGTTTGAAAAACACAGTCTGCTTAAAATAATACAACACAAACATTATATGTTTTCATGTTTTTATTGAACAGAACATGTAAACATTCACAGTGCAGGGTGGAAAAAGTATGTGAACCTTTGGACTTAATAACTGGTTGACCCTCCTTTGGCAGCAATACCCTCCACCAAACGTTTCCTGTTTTTGCAGATCAGACCTGCACAACGATCTGGAGTAATTTTGGACCACTCCTCTTCACAAAACTGTTTCAGTGTAGCAATATTCTTGGAATGTCTGGTGTGAATCGCTCTCTTAAAGGTCATGCCACAGCATTTCAATCGGGTTGAGGTCAGGACTCTGACTGGGCCACTCCAGAAGGCGTATTTTGTTTCGTTGAAGCCATTCTTTTGTTGAATTACTTGTATGCTTTGGGTCATTGTCCTGTTGCATCACCCATCCTCTGCGGAGCTTCAGTTGGCGGACAGATGGTCTTACGTTTTCCTGCAAAATGTCTTCATAAACTCTGGAATTCATTTTTCCATCAATGACAACAATCTGTCCAGGCCCTGAGGCAGCAAAGCAGCCCCAAACCATGATGCTCCCTCCGCCTTGTTTTACAGTGGGGATGAGGTTTTGATGTTGGTGTGCTGTGCCTTTTTTTCTCCACACATAGTGTGTGTTTTTTCCAAACAACTAAATTTTGGTTTCATCTGTCCACAGAATATTTTGCCAGTAGTGCTGTGGAACATCCAGTTGCTCTTTTGCAAACTTCAAACGTGCTGCAATATTCTTTTTGGACAGCAATGGCTTCCTCCGTGGTGTCCTCCCATGTACTCCATTCTTGTTTAATGTTTTACTTATTGTAGATGTGTCAACAAAAATGTTAGCATGTGCCAGAGATTTCTGTAAGTCTTTAGCCGACACTCTAGGATTCGTCTTTACCTCATTAAGCATTCTAGGCTGTGCTCTTGCAGTCATCTTTACAGGACGACCACACCTAGGGAGAGTAGCAACAGTGCTGAACTTTCTCCATTTGTAGACAGTCTGTCTTACCGTGGACACATGAACATTAAGGCTTTTGGAGATACTTTTGTAACCCTTTCCAGCTTCATGCAAGTCAACAATTCTTGATCGTAGGTCTTCTGAGAGCTCTTTTCTGCGAGGCATGGTTCACATCAGTCAGTGCTTCTTGAAACCAGTAAACCCAAAACTGGTGTGTGTTTTAAAAGGGCAGGACAGCTTTCAGCAACACATCCAATAATATCACACTGATTGGACTCAAGGTTGGCTCACTCCTGGCTCCAATTAGCTCTTGGAGAAGTCATTAGGCTAGGGGTTCACATACTTTTTCCACCCTGCACTGTGAATGTTTACATGTTATGTTCAATAAACACATGAAAACATATGTTTTTGTTGTATTATTTTAAGCAGACTGTGTTTTTCAAATTGTTGCGACTAAGGCTAGGGTCAGATGAGCGTGATTTCTATGGACTGTACGTCCGTGCACACTGACGTACATCAGTACGGAAGAGGCAGTAGTGGACACACAGTCCGTTTATCACTGACGTATATTTTGACGGATGTAGAAGAGAAAATAAAAAGCAAAACCATTTTGTCCGTGAGAAATGCTTGACGTATAAATGCAGTCTGTCTGACCACGTTCCATCACTCACACACAGAGCTATGCAGACATTGCAGATGCAGCGCACTTTGTGCGGTCATTCTAGGGGTTGTACGTTCTTGCCTGCCTTGCGTCCGTGGGCCGCGGCCGTTGTGCGTCTGCAGTTCAGTGCGGACTTACTTTGTGTAACAGGCTCCGATGGGCTTTCTGTCATGCTATCACGGACGTACTTTTAGGCGCAATCACGGGCGTGAACACTACGCTCGTCTGACACCAGCCTTAGATGAAGATCAGAGCACATTTTTTGACCAATTCATGCAAAAGTCCATGTAATCCCAAAGGGTTCACATACTTTTTCTTGCCACTGTAAAATATAAAAACAGCATTGCATATATGGTCTAAATCAGTGTTTCTCAACTCGTATCCTCAGGACCCACTAACAGGCCTGGTTTGTGGGATATCCGAAGCACAGCACAGGTGATCCAATTAGCTGCTCAGTGATTGCAGCATTCAGTCTGCATTTCCCCAAGGTTATCTGCAAAATCTGTCCTGTAGTGGGTCCCGAGGCCTGGAGTTGAGAAACCCTGGTCTAAATGATATAAAAGATCCTTTGTACTGCAGTATTGGTGGTATATCGCCACCTAGTGTCCGTATTTCAAAAAGTCTTTCAATTGAAGAAATGTGTAATAAATAAAAGTTCTTTCTGATCTGCAGCACTTCTCTGTCTCTCTTGTACCTCCGAGAGAACAGGAGAGTGTGATTAGAATGGTGCCAAGCACTGCATATTAATGGTCTGAATGATGGATGCACACTTATGCAGGTTTATTCCTCGTGCTGCAAGAGTGAAACGTCTCTTCTTTTGGTGCTTACTCCTGTTCCTGTGGTGATCGGTCCCAGGGCCCAGCAGATCCAGGACTTCCCTTCTGGGGGTGCTAGGATTCTTTGTATGGTGCCTTGGTTGAAGCAATACCAGAAGTAGGGATGGCCAATAAAGTATAAAAAAACACCTCACCCAGCGCTCCATATATAGGTATTGTGAAACCTTTTCTTGAGTATCTAATCCAATCTAATCAAGTGATCCTAATGCTAGTTAATCTGTGATTTCACTTTGCGCTCCCCATGTTAGGTATAGGGAGCACAAAGTACAGTAAACTCGTGCTACGAATCGCAAAATAACGAGCGCTAACATTTATTTTAACCCGTTAGTGCTGCGTCCACAATGCCTTCAAATCGCTATGACCTCCTTTTAGCATCAGCATTAGCGTTAGCTTGTGTTAGCTTGAAGGAGGTGATAGAGCCCTAAATGTATTATTCATTTAATATAATTGTCACAATTCAGATGGCAGGGTTGCGGGTCGAGCCCAATGTGCGATGAAATGATAAGCAAGTATATGCAAAATAAACAGATTTATTTAAGTATAAGGAACAATAAAGCAATATAAAAGAAGCTGAATATAATAGGAGAACAAGAAGAACAATGAATAAGTAATAAACAGGGTATAACTGAGGAGACAGGAATAAATGGAAAACTAAACACTGAATATAACAGAAAAACAGGACCAGGGAACTAGGCTAACTGATAAGGCACTGACTGAATACACAAATTCACAGAGAACCGGGGAACAAAGCTGGATAATAAACCGGATAATAAAGCTGGATAATAAACCAGAAATAAATACACAAGGAGACAGGACCAGGGAATCAGATTAGATGAAAACAACAAAACACAAGATATAGGAATAAGATTAAACAGAAGCACTAGACATAGATGAACAGAGGTAAGAAAGAAAGAAGACGTCTTTTAAGTAAATGAAGCAGGGTTTCTACAGCAAGGTATTATAAGGAACAGGCAAAGGCGTAGTCCGGTATACAAGCAAGGGGTTCGGCAACAGATTGTTCAGATATTTATATAAGGTTTAGCAAAAGAATAGTCCAGAATCCAAAGCAGGGGTTCGGCAACGGATGATCAACAGAGGGGTTCACGAACAGATTGGAAGGTTTAGCAGAGGAGGCTATTGCAGCTTTAGGGACAGATTGGCAAGCAGTGCAAAAGCAAAGTTCCATGGTGCTTTGCTTCTTTATAGGGAAGCGCAGGCCTCTTGATTAGCAGCACCTGCACCTCTTGCAGGCTGGAGACGAAACTGAAGGTCTGAAGGGGCGGATTCAGGGAGTCATGAATGAACCGGCGCTGGGTTTGTTTCTCCTGCGGCGCCGGCGACTGGGTATGTGACAATAATAGATTTCTAGGACTAAAAGTAAGTAATTTTATTTAGTTACTAAAAAATCATAAAGATATTACATCACAATAACTATTCAACCAACACAAAAAGTAACCACCTGTCTACTATTAGCTCAACTATGCAATGCCTACAGCAGTGTTTCCCAAACCTGTCCTCGGGACCCTCAACCAGGTCAGATTTTGCAGATCTCCTTGGGGAAATGCAAAGTGAATTCTGCAATTACTGAGCAGCAAATCATATCACCTGTGCTGTGCTTCAGATATCTGGAAAACCTGGCGAGGTGGAGGGTCCTGAGGACAGGTTTTGGAAACACTGGCCTACAGCCTCTACCAATACCCCAACATTAGTCTGCTGAAAAATGAGTAAGTTAAAACTATTCTCCATTCAGAAGTGCTCTACAATTGTTTCAGAAACGGTAAATATGTGTCAGGTATTTTAAAGGGACGATGAACTTCTTTTGAAACTACAGTAAAAACAACGGTATAAATAATGTTAGGCAGCATTGACTAACATTATGCTGGAACAAAACCAAATTCATGAGAGCGTTGATAACACAGGCCAACCCAAAAAATTTTTGAAAAACTTTTTCCATAATTCAATCCGACTCTTTCATTTTTTGGGGTGCTGAATCCAAATATCCAATCAGTTTGTTCCTATCACGTACCAATTTTCAGCAATTCCAATAAATGTTAGGATATGATAACGCTAAAATGTAGCACAATTAAGTGAAAGGTGTATAATAAAAAAGTAAAATATGTACTTATAAAATAATATGGGCCCTACTCTATTCTTTATGCAAAAACGCACGTGCAATATGTGAATTTTTGCCGAAGCGTTAAACGTTAACGCGTGTAAATCAACGCTTGTATTACAATCCTCTCACATTTTTTTTCATTCGTCAAAAAATAACGAGCGTAAAACGGAAGCGCACAAATGCGCGGGCAGCAACGTTGCGGGCAGAAATCAGTGTGCGGACTGTTTTTTTCACACGATTCAGCCAATCAAAATTAAGAACCACAATTGTCTCACGTTAACTTTTTGCACCTGTCAAAGTCAATCTGCGCATATATGCTGCAGCAATAAAAAAAATGCACGCACAACTTATCAAATTTATTGGTTTGGTATGTGTAGAATGTGTAACTATACTTTACTGCGTATTTTTTTTTGGGGCTGGTGTATTTGGTTTCGGCCAGGTTGATAGAAGTTGCTAAAATTATGCGCGCAAAGGATGCGCGTTAAAAACTGCGCATAGATTGTAATACCATCCGCGTACCAGCGCACAAATGCATTTGCGCTCACAATGTTAAGTATAGGACGCGTGAAGTACAGTAAGCTCAAGCAGCGTTCGCGCAGGTTCACCCACGGTAGAAGTATACACGTGTTTTTTTGCACTGACATTGTAATACGACGTTCAGCTCAAAGGGTTTTGTCCCTCGCGTTAATGCATTTTTGCGCACGCGGTGACGTTTGTGCAAAGCATGTAATAGGGCCCTATGTTTTTTTACAATGTGATGATGAAAGTTATTGTAGGTACAGTACTTCTTCTTAACCCCTTCACTACCAATATCGAGATATCTCGGGCATCAAAGTCACCATCCAGTGTCCCGATCGAGATATCTCAATCTGCTGATCTACAGCCTAAAAGCAAATGACATTCGTTTGCTGCAAATGAATTTCGTTTCCACTGGCTTCTGACTGTTTCTTTGGAAAATCACTTGGTATTGAAGGGATTAAGTATCCAAAGGTTTGTATTTTCTCAACCTTTTGTCGGTAAAAGTTTGGGAATAGCTCCTCCTCTTATGCGATGTTTCTGGATTTTTCTGATGGAGAGACCAGCATGTTTACATCCCAACAGTCTTGATATTGTTTTTCCATCTCTTTAATATCTTGGTGGAACCACTCACCTGCTCTTCACTAACTGATCCAAGATTTTCAGGAAAAAAATTCAGGTGTGAATGTTAAAAAATATACCCTCAGACTCATATTACACCCGAGACAACAAAAAAAAAAAATCGGGACTCAGGTGGCTAAAAGGTGCTCTTTAATGTAGGGAGATAAATCACCCCCAAACAAATGTGACGTTTTGGCCACAACGTGCCTTAATCAAATGTTGGCAAATTGCCGGCAAATACGGCGCCTGTTCATTGTCTGTTCAAGGGCAGTGAAATCTCAATAGAGAAGCAATGCTTCGTCTATTCAGAGAACAAAAACCAGCAGTGAAAAGTTGCCGAATTGCCCTGCTGTTCAGTGGTTTCATGCGGCAGATACATTCAGGCGAATCCCATAGGCTTCAATGTTAAAAATATTCCCATTTTAATTCAATATCTAATAAACTGTTTATTATAATATTCTGCAGTATAAAGTTTCTTGATTTATAGATTTTTTAGGCTCTTTTAGGCATTTTTCGGGATTTCGTTGCGAAAATGTTTTTTTTTTTTTATTCGTCTTTTCTTTTTTCTGTAAACAGCCCTTTTTATTATCATTCATTGGATCTTATATGTAAATTTCAGACATTTTCCTTCTGTAGTTTCTTTGCAAACAGCGTTTAAATTTTCAAACAGTCAAGCGTACTGTTTTTTTTTCCCACTCCATTCGTCTGCGGTGTCGGGTTTCTCTAGCAGCTGCTCTGCGCTGTGATCGGTGGCTACTCGGGTTTCTCCGGCGTGTTCGGCGGTGTTAATCCTGATGTTTTTGCGGGTTTCGGTGTGCGTTCGCCTGGGTTTTGCTGTGAGTGTTCGGCAGGTTTGCGGCGGCTTTTCCCTGCACTATGACTGCCCTGTGGTGCTTGCTGAATACACCGCAGGGTCACCGAAATGGGATCGTCAAATCGCACCGAATTGAAGAGAACGAAAAGTCACCGAACGTGCGGTGACTTTTCGATTCTCTTTGAATAACCCTGATAAGTGATGTAGAATAAAAATGTATTTTGTGAAAAAAACTATACGTCCAATGACAATTTAATGGGCATTTTCAGATTCAACATAAAACATAAAAAAACAAACGAGAGCCAAAATTATGAAAAAAGTTTTTTTATTGTTGACCTGTGTAATGGGCAACGACATACAGTTGCCAAGAAAAAGTATGTGAACCCTTTGGGATTACGTGGAGTTTTGCATGAATTGGTCATAAAATGTGCTCTGATCTTCATCTAAGTCCCAACAATTTGAAAAACACAGTCTGCTTAAAATAACACAACACAAACATTATATGTTTTCATATGTTTATTGAACATAACATGTAAACATTCACAGTGCAGGGTGGGAAAAGTATGTGAACCCCTAGCCTAATGACTTCTCCTAAAAGCTAATTGGAGCCAGGAGTGAGCCAGCCAACCTTGAGTCCAATCAATGTGATATTATTGGATGTGTTGCTGAAAGCTGTCCTGCCCTTTTAAAACACACACCAGTTTTGGGTTTACTGGTTTCAAGAAGCACTGCCTGATGTGAACCATGCCTCGCAGAAAAGAGCTCTCAGAAGACCTACGATCAAGAATTTTTGACTTGCATGAAGCTGGAAAGGGTTACAAATGTATCTCCAAAAGCCTTGATGTTCATGTGTCCACGGTAAGACAGACTGACTACAAATGGAGAAAGTTCAGCACTGTTGCTACTCTCCCTAGGCGTGGTCATCCTGTAAAGATGACTGCAAGAGCACAGCGCAGAATGCTTAATGAGATAAAGAAGAATCCTAGAGTGTCAGCTAAAGACTTACAGAATCTCTGGCACATGCTAACATTTTTATTGACACATCTACAATAAGAAAAACATTAAACAAGAATTGAGTACATGGGAGGACACCACGGAGGAAGCCATTGCTGTCCAAAAAAGAATATTGCAGCACGTTTGAAGTTTGCAAAGAGCACCTGGATGTTACACAGCACTACTGGCAAAATATTCTGTGGACAGATGAAACCAAAATTGAGTTGTTTGGAAAAAACACACAACACTATGAGTGGAGAAAAAAAGGCAAAGCACACCAACATCAAAACCTCATCCCCACTGTAAAACATGGCGGAGGGAGCATCATGGTTTGGGGCTGCTTTGCTGCCTCAAGGCCTGCATGGATTGTTGTCATTGATGGAAAAATGAATTACAGAGTTTATCAAGACATTTTTCAGGAAAACTTAAGACCATTTGTCCGCCAACTGAAGCTCTGCAGAGGAAGGGTGATGCAACAGGACAATGACACAAAGCATACAAGTAATTCAACAAAAGAATGGCTTCAACAAAACAAAATACGCCTTCTGGAGTGACCCAGTCAGAGTCCTGACCTCAACCCGATTGAAATGCTGTTGCATGACCTTAAGAGAGCGATTCACACCAGACATCCCAAGAATATTGCTACACTGAAACAGTTTTGTGAAGAGGAGTGGTCCAAAATTACTCCAGATCGTTTTGCAGGTCTGATCAGCAACTACAGGAAATGTTTGGTTGAGGTTATTGCTGCCAAAAGGAGGGTCAACCAGTTATTAAGTTCAAAGGTTCACATACTTTTTCCACCATGCACTGTGAATGTTTACATGTTATGTTCAATAAAAACATGAAAACATATAATATTTGAGTTGTATTATTTTAAGCAGACGGGGTTTTTCAAATTGTTGTAACTTAGATGAAGATCAGAGCACATTTTATGACCAATTCATGCAAAACTCCACGTAATCCCAAAGGGTTCACATACTTTTTCTTGCCACTGTAAATGGCCTGCCCTTTGATATGTCCCTGCTAAGGTCTCATGAGATTTTAGTTCAATGGAGGCATTACAGGGAAGACATTACCAAATGCTAAACACACAATTAAGGTGACCAGAACGGAAATGCCAAGGACGTTTCCTCTGCAACCCCCAACTTTTGCAAATTGTACAGTTTTTTCTGTAGTGACAGAGATAAAATTGCTTCTGAGACCTGAGCAGGAAAACTCCATGCGACAGTGTCAGGATAACAGGTGGCTCAACACACAGACAAACCCGAAATGTAAACAAACAATAAAGGTGCCGCTTCTTTCGTGACGTGGATTATATCACTGAGTGGTAAAATTGCACCTGAAATATAAAATTCAAGGCAATACTCTAGAGTTATAATGTCAAACAGGGATTGAAGGTCTCAAAAATAAGTTGTAGTTCAACTGACATTAATCTGAGCCACATATTGGGGGGGTTTCACTCTCAATCATATTGCCTGTGGGTCACTAGCAGGTCACTCATCAACCTTCTTCTCAATGCGAATTTCCTCCAAAAATATAAGAGGAACAGAAAATAGCGTAATATTGCAACAACATTAATTTATGCACAAATAATTCAGCACACTCACATGCGCCTGAGGCTGAAATCTGCTTTCTTGTATCACGAACGTTGTTCTCAGGTCACAACTTAAACAAAAGCTCGGTGATAAAACACTGGCTTAGATTGTTCTTGCAAAATGTATTCTTCCAAACACTTTATAAAAATATGAAATATATATTAAAAATTATAAAATAAAAACAACAACAATAGAAGCAAGCAAACAAACCAAATGCGCTTCGCCAGAGCTATATGCCCTTCCTAGCTTCAGAGCCATAGCTAGCTCCTTTTGCACCCGAGGCAAGAATAGAAAATTGTGCCCCCCCCCGAAACACAATATTTTTAGGAGGTTATTTAGAGGAAAATAGGAAATAAATAAAAAAATTAATAATACTAAATAACGTTAGTCTCCCCTGTATTAGTCAGCAGAGGTGGCTCCAGATTTGGTGAGGCCTTAGTTGAAGCTCAGTTATGAGGCCCCACAGGGCCAGAGACCAAGCTATTCCCAGATGTTTTAGAGGACCGTGTGTGTAATAGTGTATCAGAGCACCACAGCAATAAAAGTCGCAGTAATGTGCAGTGTGTATGAGCGTATCACAGAGCTCCACAGTAATGAAACTCACAGTAATGTGTTATCGATTGCGTATTGAACATGAGAGCGTTGTGGATTGCGTATTGAACATGAGAGGGTTGTGGATTGGGTAGTGAACATGAGAGCGTTGTGGATTGGGTATTGAACATGAGAGCGTTGTGGATTGGGTATTGAACATGAGAGCGTTGTGGATTGGGTATTGAACATGAGAGCGTTGTGGATTGGGTAGTGAACATGAGAGCGTTGTGGATTGCGTATTGAACATGAGAGCGTTGTGGATTGCGTATTGAACATGAGAGCGTTGTGGATTGCGTATTGAACATGAGAGCGTTGTGGATTACGTATTGAACATGAGAGCGTAGTGGATTGGGTATTGAACATGAGAGCATTGTGGATTGGGTATTGAACATGAGAGCGTTGTGGATTGGGTATTGAACATGAGAGCGTTTGTTTTATTCAATGAGAGGAGCATTATTATATGTATATAAACCTTCCTGCCAGTAATCACGAGTGTGGCTCTGGGTTAATTTTCAGTACCAAAAGCAGTAACCCAGAGCCACACTCGGAATTGTACATACCTTGTCCCTGCGTTCCCTCGATGTTCTCCCACTGTGTCCCCCAGCCGATTGTAGCACACTGCTTCTGGGGCCCCTTCCCTGCACGCCTTGTGATGCTGGGGGGATGCAGAAAAAAAAAATCAGATTTTATGTCAAATCAGTAATTTATTTTAAATAGGAGAGGGGAGGGGAGCTGGTGGGTAGAGATGTGGGGTAAGAGAGCTGGGGAGGGCTGGGGTAGAGATGTGGGGATAGAGAGCTGGGGGCAGAGATGTGGGGGGTTTGGGTAGATATGTGGAAGTAGAGATTTTGGGGGCTGGGGGTTAGAGGGCTGACAGGTAGAGAGCTGGGGGCAGATGTGGAAGTAGAGATCTGGGGGGCTGAGGGGTAGAGAGCTGAGGGTGGATATGTGGAAGTGGAGATCTGGGGCGGCTGGGGTAGAGGGCTGGGGTAGAGATGTGGGGTAAAGATCTGGGGGGCTGGGGGTAGAGATGGGGTAGAGGGCTGGGGTAGAGATGTGGGGGTAAAGATCTGGGGGGGCTGGGGTAGAGATGGGGTAAAGAGCTGGGAGGGCTGGGGTAGAGATGGGGTAGAGGGCTGGGGTAGAGATGGGTGGGTAAAGAGCTGGGAAGGCTGGGGTAGAGATGGGGTAGAGGGCTGGGGTAGAGATTTGGGGTGGGGGGCTGGGGGTAGATATGTGGAAGTAGAGAGCTGGGGGGCTGGGGCAGAGAGCTGGGGGTAGAGCTTGGGGGCTGGGGCATAGAGAGCTGGGGGAAAGATGCTAAAGAGGGGGTAGAGATCTTATAGGGGGTAGAGAGCTGTGGAGGTAGAGCTAATGAGGGGGAGATGCAGGAGATGGGGCTGTTTGAGGGGAGAGCAGCTGGAGGTGATCTTACCTAAGAGGTGTCCCCCTGGCTGCAGCTGCAGTGCTCTGCTCTCCTGCTTCTTCTCTTCCTGCTCCCTCTCTTCCACGTGGTGTGGGGACAGGAAGTCTTGCAGGAGGATGGGAGGAGCAGCCGGAAGGGGCCTCCTCAGCAGCTGAGTGAGACACTTTCTGCCGGCTCCTTCCCATCCTCCTGCACGTCTCCCATCTCGCTGCTCTCAGCGAGTGAATAATGCAGCAGCCCTAAGTCTCCCCTAAGTCTCCACTCCGGCAGTCAGAGAGGTGATTTTCTTTCTGACTGCCCCTGCGCCCCATTGTAAATCTGCCTGAGGCGGGGGCCTCACCCTCCCTACGGCCCTACCTAGCTTCCTCAGTGGTCAAGTGGCAATATCTCCATCCTGCAATATTTAAAAGCCATCTGTTTATTCAACTAACCTATCTGCAGCTTCCAATGCTCCTCCGTAAACTGCAGATTTATTGTATGCATCCCATAAAATTTGTATCATTTCACCCTTTCGGGTTGTCCAGGTCCACTACCCTGCATGTCCCATCCCCCCACACTGGGCATGCGTGAACCTGCAGCATCTCTCATTACTGGTACAGAACTTCTAGGTCTGCCTTACTCTCGGATGCGCCCAGTACGGCACATGTGTGAACATGTGCCATGTTCTGCCTCCCTCACATAGATGAGGTACTAGGGATGTGCGTTTCGGGTTTCGGAATTTTCACGAAATTTCCCGATTCGTGTTTTCGGATGCGGCCGAATTTCCGAAAATTTTTAGATCCGAAAAGTTTTCCAAGCCGAAACGAAATATTTTCGAATGGACTTGAAATGTGTCAAATCGAAATTTATTGCTTTGAAACAAGAACAGACTTTCCGAAAAAACGAAAATTTCCGAACTTACGAAAAGTCGATACAAAAAACGAGCTAAGTGACACGAAAATATGAAAAATGGTCGAAATTCTGAAAACATGTACAATTCCGAAAAACGAAAATTTCCGAAATCACTAAAAGTCGATACAAAAAACAAGCTAAGTGACACGAAAAACTAATCGAAACAGAAATCGGTCGAAACGAGCCGAATCGAAAAGTTTTAAAATCCGAAAAATCGAACGGAAAAAAAAGCCTATGAGGTACCCAAGACTATCTGATAAGTCTGAATGGCGCTGTACTCACGTGATGAAGCACACACAGCAGACAGTTTCAACCTGCAAAACTAACACATAGAGGAATTCTATTAGAAGGCTTCTTTCAGTAGAAGTTTAAATTTCAGACTGACAATCCTTGAAATGTGTATAGAGACGCAGGAGAAAAGACAGTAGTTTTGTTAGCGTGAAGAGAAAAACGCTGCTGCAAACCAGAATGATGAGCAGCACAGGAAAGAGACAGAAAGGGAGAAGACGGCTGACTACAGCCAGACTAAGGAAACCCAGCAAGGACAAAAATAATGAGAAATATAGGAGCCAGCAGCAAACAGCAGATTCAACACAGAATATAAAATAAAAATAAGAAAAAAAAAACCTGAGTCATGAGACATGACACTCCCCCCTGAAGTCTTTAGATTCCAAAATAAACTATAAACATTACAGTATAATAATAAGTATCCTCATGTGAGTGAAAAGCTGGAACCTGGAAGACATTAAGAAAAATTCTAGAAGTACAACTATAACCGAAAACATAAACTTCAGTTGAAAGTTTCAAAAGGCCTTGAGGTTGAAGGTGAACCATAGTCCAAGAGGACAGGTTATAAATATCCGAACATGGAAACCCATCGACGGGCTGGGGAAGCTGTACCAGGCCAAGCCTTCCACCAACCCTTGTTGTAATCCAAGGTGGTAGAATGTTCCAAGAAAATAAAGGTATCTTGAATGACAGAGGCAATTTATAAAAAAGGTTTCCCTGAAAGGTTTGACCCTCAGGCTGATCATCTACTGGGTCGTGGGTTCATATCTGTACAATTGTCCATAGTCATTACACTAATCTCACAACACAGAGGAGACTCAACACTCGTCCACTGCCTCCAACTTCCATCGGACAACTTCAGATGACTTCATGTAACTACAGTAGGGATGTGCGTTTTGATTCGGACGATTCGTTTTTTTCACAAAATCGGTCCGATTCGGTGCATCGGATTCAGATGATTTTCCGAATCGGATCGGATCCGAAATACGTCCGATACGAAAACATATCCGATCCGAAACGAAATAATTTTGTTATTTCGTATGAATATGAAATTTGTAAAATCACAAGTCATTTTCGCTCCATTCGTGATTTCGGTTCCATTTCGGTAATTTCGGACATCGTATTTTTCGGTTTCATTGCTGATTCCGTAATTTCGTATTGTTTTGATCAATTTGATAGTTAGTCAATATCCATTCGATAGTTCATTTCGAATTCGATAGTTGCAGCATATGAATCCTCACACTGCTGGGCAGCACTCTACAGTATAATTAATGCAGTATATGAATCCGCACACTGCTGGGAAGCGCCTCTCTGCGTTATAATTAATGCAGCATATGAATCCGCACACTGGTGGGAAGAAGCGCCTCTCTGCGGTAAAATTAATGCAGCATTTGACTCCACACACTGCTGGGAAGCGCCTCTCTGTGGTATAATTAAGGCAGCATATGAATCCACACACTGCTGGTGTGCTGACTAGAGCAGCCTGAGAATAGTCAGCAATTTTAAGAGATAGTATTATAAGAATTGGGAACTGTCCCCTTAAGGGAAATGTCTTCTGGGAATTGTAGGTTTATGACATGTGATCAGATCTATGTGTCTAATTGGTGCTGAGTAGGGATCAGCTGTTCGGTTCGATCAGTTCGGAGTTCTATTCGAACTTTGGCCGTTCGCAAGTTCGAACTTTTTGGAGTGTTCGGTTCGAGTTTGAAAAAAAAATTGTGAAAAAAGTATAAAAAATGCTTAAAAAATACCAAAAAAAATCTAGAAATAAAGAGACTCTTTACTGCAGAATATTATAAGCAACGGTTTATTAGATATTGAATTAAAAACTAATGTCTAGGTGCAAAGATTCTCACCTCTAAATGACCTGTGCTCTCAAACGGCGTAAACAACAGGTGTTTAATTAGTGTTTGGAAATAACATGTGCTTCTAATTAGTCCGTCTCATGAATTTGATACATTGTATGCAGACTGGAGGTGACAGGTGTCGTGTGTGGGTCTGTGCTGTGATGGCGATGTTTCCATACATCCTACAAATCCACCACTTCACGGGCAGGTTATGGGGACCTCCTAGGCATGATATTTGAAGGAATTTCTCATTTTTATTTTTAACCCTTATTTTATGGAAAACTCACTGTTCCTTTAACCCTTTCACTGCTGAGGCATTTCACCGCTGTGTGCTGAGCTAATTTTTACCGCTTTCGCTCATCATGTTTAAACGCGATTTGAAGCCACATTTTATTATACGACCCTGACATATTATATATATATCGTTCTTTCCGGCATACTCGGCAGATTCATAATATATCATTTTCATATGTATACGTCATGTTCTGCCTGTATATTATAACAAAAAATGCAATAAAACTTGAATTTTTAATCATCTGCAGCGTGTAAAGTGTTTTTTTTTTTTTCACCTTTTATCACATGAACATTTGTGGTTATATTTTCTATGGGGTGCGCTTGTACAAAAATTAGAAATGGGGACTTATTACATTTTTTGGGGTGAATTATGTGATTTTTAGCAAACGCACACCATAGAAAAAAATCATTAGTGCAGCATCATTGTTCACATTATAATTCAAATATTGCTGCATTAGTAAAGATAACAAACAAAAAAATACATGTTTTTACTTTATACCTGGTCATGTTGGGTATCATTCGAAAGGCCATGCTCGGGCCTTTTGATTGACACCCTCCATGACCCCCTAGCTGCCATGGTTCTGGAGATAGGGGGTTCATTTAAACCCCAATATCTCCACCAGGGGATTCCGGCAGCTAGGGGTTCCCCGGCTATCTGACGTCATCACGCTATGCGTGAGGACATCAGGCAGTGAGGCAGTGACCCGGGGGTTGAGCCGCCATCCAAGATGGCGGCCCCCACCGGAGCTAGGCCACACTTCGGTGCCGCAAGGTGCTGAAGTGCGGCCCGGTGCCTAAGGGGTTAAAGCCAGGCACCGCTTAAAGGGGGAGATTCTCCCTTTTAAGTGGTGCCTGGCTTTTTTTTGTGGGACCTCCTGAACGGGAGGGAGAGGGATCCGAACGGATCCCCCCTCCCTTCCAGGCGATCTCCTGGCATTGCCGGGGGCAGGGCCGGCGCTAGCGTAAGGCGGCACAGGCGGCCGCCTTACTATCTGGCTTCCTGCCAGTTTGTGGGGGGTGGAATTCCCTGGCCCCGAGCACCGCCATCTTGGTCGGCCGGGGAGACCCGGCGCAGCACTAGGGGCCGAACCACCTGAACCGCACCTCGCGGGAATGCGGCTGCGCTGGTCATGTGGTTCCCGCACGGCGAGCGGCAAAGCTGCATCATGTCAGCGGCCGCTCGCCACCATGAGGAATGCCGGCGGAGCCTGGGGGCCTGGCAGCAGGTGAGAGCTGGGGGCAGATATATCCATATGTGAGCTGGGGACAAATATCTCCATATCAGCTGGGGCAATATATACCCATGTAATCTGGGGGCAAATATATCCATGAGTTGGGGGCAAATATATCTACATGTGATCTGGAGGCAAATATATCCATGAGTTGGTGGCAAATATATCCACATGTGATCTGGGGGCAAATATATATATATATCCATGAGCTGAGGGCAAATATATCCATGAGCTGGGGGCAAATATATCCATGAGCTGGGGGCAAATATATCCATATGTGAGCTGGGGACAAATATCTCCATATCAGCTGGGGCAATATATACCCATGTAATCTGGGGGCAAATATATCCATGAGTTGGGGGCAAATATATCTACATGTGATCTGGAGGCAAATATATCCATGAGTTGGTGGCAAATATATCCACATGTGATCTGGGGGCAAATATATATATATATCCATGAGCTGAGGGCAAATATATCCATGAGCTGGGGGCAAATATATCCATGAGCTGGGGACAAATATATCCATGAGTTGGGGGCAAATATACCCATATGAGTTGGGGCAAATATTTCCATATGAGCTGGGGCAATATATACCCATATAATCTGGGGGCGAATATACCCACATGAGTTGGGTGCAAATATACTTATATATACACACACTAGGGTTGCTCATATATGTGTATATATAGAGATTATCATGGCACCTCTATCCTTATTGGCTTGACATGACACGGATGGGGGGGCACCAAAATGCACCCTCGCCTGACTAGATAAAAATGCTTGCACCAGCCCTGGCCGGGGGTTGCCTGGAAATGACGTCATCGCGCATGGCGCGATGATGTCATTTACGTCGGGAGGAGCTTGACTTCAGCGTCTGAGGACGCTGAAGTCAGAACGCCGCGGGACCCCGGACAGATAGGTGAGTATCTCCGCCGGGGGTCCCGCAAAGCTGATGACGTGTGGGACACGTCCTCCTCAGCATACAGCGGGAGTAACTGAGGACGTGTCCCACACGTCGTCAGCAGTGAAGAGGTTAAAAACGTCTTTTTTTTTTACTTTTTGTCCTTGTTTACTGTCCCCCAGGGCACTACCCGGACCCGGACATTGTTTTTAAATGTTTCTATACATCCTAGAAATCTGCCACTTCACGGGCAGGTTATGGGGACCTCCTAGGCACGATATTTGAAGGAATTTTTCGTTTTTATTTTTAACTCTTATTTCATAGAAAACTCACTGTCCCTTTAAAAACGTTTTTTTAAAAAACTTTTTGTCCTTGTTTCCTGTCCCCCAGGGCACTACCCGGACCCCCATACACCTTTTATGGCAAATATCTAGCATATATGCCCTCTTGGAGGGCATTCTAAAAATCGAACTTGAGTCCCATTGACTTGTATTGAGTTCGTGTTCGAGTTGGAATTCGAACTTTTCAAAAGTTCGAGTTCGAATGCGAACCGAACTCGGGAGTGTTCGGCTCATCCCTACTGCTGAGATGCTTTGCATGCTGACAGGGAGAAAGGCTTGTTTTTTCAGGAAGTGATTCCAGGAGAAGCAGCAGGATGCTCTCTCTTCACATGGGAGTGAAATTACCCTTTTCTCACACCGTATAAAAGGACAGAATATAAATGATTCAGATGAATCTTTTCAATGACTGTAAGTTTTGACTATGAATGCCTGGAAATAAATATCTTATATGCCTTTCATCGGAGTTGAAGTTGTCTGTTTCTACAAAGCCACCGTGGGGACAGAACAGTGAAAAAAGGCCTAAATAAATTCACTCCCATGCTCCATTTGAATGTTCCCCCTCTCCGCCTTTGAAACGAAGAAAGACTGTTTTACCTTTACTTTATGCAACTACACCTAAAGGCCCTTTGTGAAGTTTATATCAAAGTGAACTGTGTGCAACACACTCCAGCAGCGCTTCTCAGAGGCCACAAGGTGAACTGTTCCAGCTGCAACGCACTCCAGCAGTGCTCACCAGAAGCCACAAGGTGAACTTCTCCAGCTGCACGCACTCCAGCAGCGCTTCCAAGAGGCCACAAGGTGAACCAGCTACAACGCACTCCAGCAGCGCTCCCCAGAGGCCACAAGGTGAATTGCGCCAGCTGCAATGCACTCCAGCAGCGCTCCCAGAGGCCACAAGGTAAACTGTGCCAGCTGCAACACACTGCAGCAGCCCTCCCCAGAGACCACAAGGTGAACTGCACCAGCTGCAACGCACTCCAGCAGCGCTTCCAAGAGGCCACAAGGTGAACCAGCTGCAACGCACTCCAGCAGCGCTCCCCAGAGGCCGCAAGGTGAACTGCGCCAGCTGCAATGCACTCCAGCAGCGCTCCCCAGAGGCCACAAGGTGAACTGCGCCAGCTGCAACGCACTCCAGCAGCGCTTCCCAGAGGCTGCAAGGTGAACTGCGTCAGCTGCAACGCACTCCAGCAGCGCTTCCCAGAGGCCGCAAGGTGAACTGCGTCAGCTGCAATGCACTCCAGCAGCGCTCCCAGAGGTCACAAGGTGAACGGTGCCAGCTGCAACGCACTGTAGCAGCGCTTCCCAGAGGCCGCAAGGTAAACTGCGCCAGCTGCAATGCACTCTAGCAGCGCTCCTCAGAGGCCACAAGGGGAACTGCACCAGCTGCAACGCACTCCAGCAGGGCTCCCCAGAGACCGCAAGGTGAACTGCGCAAGCTGCAACGCACTCCAGCAGCGCTTCCCAGAGGCACACAGTGAATTGCATTGACAATTTTAAAAGTGTTTAGGCAATTTTGTGAGTCTCCTTAGTAATGGCAGAAGGCTGTGACGTGCCAAAAGAGCTGGGCCTACTAATCGACCCTGACTCAAATGAAGAGTGTGCTGTCCCATATTCAGAATATGCAGAGGCAATTCAGAGACATTATGAACTGAGGGCGCATAGGGAGCTTATCAAGGAAATGAGATCGTGCCTGCTGGCTGAGTGGGATAGGTACTACAAAAGCTACACTATATCCCGAGAAACTAGTAGAGCTCTGCTATAAACCTAAAAGGGAGCTCTCTCCCAGTCGCATCACAATCGAGAACGAATGCATGAGGAAGATACAGCTAAAGTTGAAAGATAGCGAACGCCACCTCATCTTCATCCAGTCAAAGATAGAAGACCCAAATCTCCAAGTGGACTTACAAAGCATCCAGGAGTTCAACAAACAGCATGAGGTTTTCCTTTCAAACTGTGATGACTTTCAGACAAATCTGCAGGCAGTGTACACACACAACAGGAAGGCCGAATCGGAGTTCTCACTCGCATGAGGCCTCTTCTCATGCTTCAAAGAAAGCCTCGTCCTTTCACGCTAAGCCAGCACGTTCTCACACGAGTAGCAGCGTTTCACAGCAATATCCTGTCGCAGACTCTGTCCATTCTTCCAAAGCATCCTCCTATCGCAGCCGTTCGTCCCGAGCCTCGAGTAAAGAGAGTCTCACCATCCTGGCGATACTAGCACAAATCGAGGCTGATGAAGCTGCTGTAGATCTGCAAGTAGCAAATGAAGAGCGATTACTAAGGGAAGAAATGCCAAAGCTCGAGCTAAACAAGAGGAAGAAATGGCCAAAGCTTGAGCTAGACAAGGGGAAGAAATGGCCATAGCTCAAGCTACACAAGAGGAAGAAATGGCCAAAGCTCGAGCTAGACAAGAGGAAGAGTACGTGTGTTGAAGAAAACCGGCGTCCCACTCGACACCCACCCGCCCCCCCTCAGCGCTGCAAAGCGCTATCCTCCGTAGGAGGATCGCGCAGCCCTGTTGACACGCATCCTAGCGCAGACAGTGATGATGCGCTAGGATGCGCATCGACGGGCTGCGCGATCCTCCTATGGAGGATCGCACTTTGCAGCACTGAGGGGGGCGGGCATCGAGTGGGATGCCGGTTTTCTTTAACTCACGTACTGTGCGTTAAAGAAAATGTCCTGTGTGCACCCGGCCTAAAAAGGAAGAAGGGAAGTTTAGATGAATTCATCAATTGTCATATCCCAAGGGCACGGCGGTTAATAACGGAATTGATAAGGACGATTGTAAAGTTAGGTATGCTTCACTCGACGAGGCTTTAACTGTAGTATGGGGGGGCAAGACCAGGGACTTCGTTAGCCAAAGCTGACATAGGGGCTGTCACGGTGTTATATATATTCGGATAAGGAACCAGATGTAATGGAGACTTGGTCTGTACAATATGGCTGTAGAAGATAAGGTTAGACGCCACAAGAACTGGTCTTGGACATTTTTATTTAGGAATATTAGCGTGGTCGAGGTCACAAGCAGAGTTCAGTAACTTGGGCAACCGAAGATAACGTTGTCGAGGTCACAGGCAAAAGTTCAGCAACTTGGGCAGCAGAAGATAGCGTTGTTGGGGTCACAGGCAGAGGTTCAGCAGCTTGGGTATCAGGATCAAAAGGCTAGGATAGACTGGTTAGCTTGAGGTAGGGAGGACAATAATTGAGCAATGAGTTACCCAGCAAGCCTCTCTTTTATGGGCCTCTGATTGGTGTGGGATTGATCTCAGGTGCTCTCTGAGTATATCTCTGTAGCTCCGGCACTCCTCTGATGACATCATCAAGATGCTGATCTTTACACACAAATGAGATATGCAGATGGCCAGTTTAAGGTAAGGATGTGTTTCTGAATAGTGTTGGAAGTGGAGGCAGTGTGGTAGGTTCGTGACAGGGGCAGCCTTCAGACCTCTTTCAGACCAAATCAAGGGTGCCATAGATTTTAAGCTAGTTATTACTTTAACAAATGCCTGCCAATGGGATGCTCCATATCATGTCACTGCTTTGAACGTTTTGCATCCTTTTTGGAATGGGTGGTGAACCGGCGGTCAAACATTAATTCTGTGGTCCACTACCTTGATAACTTCTTAATTGTGGGGCGTAGGGATTCTGTGGACTATGCAGAGCTTCTGCGAGTGTTCCATGAGGTGACTGAGGAGTTTGGAGTCCTGTCCCATTGGCAGTGGGAAAATTGGAGGGTGTCACGTTCACTCCACCAGGCTCGTGCCAAGGTGGGGCCCAGGTTCTGGTGGAAAGCCCCTATATACTGCAGACAATAGTAAAGGTGGCAAGAAATCACAAAGGGTTAACCAGAGACCTCTGCACAGCAATACCCAAAGAATCCCTGCACTGACAGGCCGGTCTTTAAAGTAGCCGGATCTGCACTAGAGGAAAAGTTTACCATGCAGCCATGCAGAGTCTTAGGAGTATACAGATACTGGGAATCACAATAAACAGTAAAGACTAGGAACATACATAAGCATCGTCGTGAGGAAAGCCAAAGATCAGAAAACCAGAGAGCGTACCATATCCAAATTCCAGGGTTCTGAGCCAGAAGGGTTGTTAAACATAAAACCAAAACACAGCAGCAACTAGAAATAAACCAGGAACAACAGTGGCAGGAAACAGGAACAAAAGTATATACCCAAAATACACAAACTGAAACAGGATACAAAGAGCAAGCAGCTCAAGATACAACACAAACCACAGAATGAAACAGGATGGCGAAAATCATGGAGCAATGCACTATAGGCGCATTGCTCTAAATAGGGATGAGATAAGACAAGGACAGACTGGTGAGCTGGGAGCAGAAACTATTAACCCCTTAGCTGCAACCCAGGAAATAAAACATAACAACACAAGGCCTAATCATGATTACACATATACAGAGGACAGGGGACAGGGCTGGGACAGAGGGCCCATGCTGTTGTTTTTTCCTTGTTAGGCACAGATATCGTTTCGGTCCAATGTGCCTTTAGGCTGCCTCATAAGATGAAGGCTCTAGTAGTGTTGATTTCAGGGGCTCAAGAAATTTCAAAGTTACGCATAGTGGAGCTTTAGTCATTGTTTTGTCACCTGGCATTTGTGCATCTGGTGATACCAATGGGGAGGGTGCTTTGTAGATGCCTCTTAGTGACAGTGGGGATTGGGGCTGCAAACCACTTCCTTCGAATTACAAGATTGCATAAAAATTATTTGGTGGCTGTACATACTGGCAGAATGTTGAGCAGGACAACCAGTCATTGAACCTGTTTACTGATGCCTCTGGCTCCATGGGCTTTGGGGCTTATTTTCAGAGATAGTGTTGTGCCAATGCCTGGTCTGTCAGTTGGAGGGATTCGGATTTGGTCAGGAATTTGACAATCCTTGAGTTATTTCCAATTGTTGTCGTATTGGAGCTGTGGGGGAGGTTGTAGTAGGTGTAGAGATGTAAAATTTCCAGAAATTTTGAAGCCATGTAAAAAAAAAAAAAAACTTTTATTTCCTGAAAAAATTGAAATTTTCGTAAAAATTTAAAATGTGCACTATGGAGTAGGTTTACAAATTAAAATTAAAAATTTTGTTTCACTTGAAATAAAAGTACAGTTTATTTATTAACTTGAATTTGCTTTTCATAATTTTATCTTTTGTTTTAAATGGAATAACAAGCAAGGACTGTACAGGGGTGTGGAAATTTAAAAAAAAAAAATCAACTTGTCCAACGGGCTAAGTAATAGTCCAATCTACTTGTCCCTCAGGACGATCTACTTGTCCTGATAATTTCAACAAAATAGTGTTTAAATAGAGGTCTTTATTCATAACTAGGGATGAGCCGAACACTCCCCGAGTTCGGTTTGAGCCCGAACCCGAACTTCCAATTTGTTCGGGTCCGAACCTGAACCCGAACTCGAACCCAATGCAAGTCAATGGGGCTGAAAATTCGGTTTTTAGAGTGCCCTCCAAGAGGGCATATATGCTACATATTTGCCATACAAGGTGTATGGGGGTCCGGGTAGTGCCCTGGGGGACAGGAAACAAGAAGAAAAAGTTAAAAAATAAACGTTTTTAAAAGGGACAGTGAGTTTTCCATGAAATAAGGGTTAAAAATAAAACCCAAAAATTCCTTCAAATATCGTGCCTAGGAGGTCCCCATAACCTGCCCATGAAGTGGCGGATTTCTAGGATGTATAGAAACACTTAAAAACAAATAAATGACGTTTCATATGACGGTAAATGCTTTTCCTTTAATCTATCCATAAACAACTGCTTGGGGCGGCAGTCTGTATGAAAAGAGGAGACATTTTCGTACACGCAGAAAAAGTTTACTGACTTTTTTGGCTAAATTATTGTGACATATATGCAGGCTTTGGATGAAAGTAACAATAGGTGTTTTAAAATTGGTTCTTTAGCATCCCCAACAGTGCCATCACACCGTAACCCCTCTGAGGATATGAATCTGATACAGGCATCAGTGGCAGTGCACCCAAATATTGTGCTTTTGGTGCCAGGCCTGCAAGTACTATCATACAGTAACCCCTCTGTGGTATTGTGGAAGAATACAGGGGTGGACCATGTGGTCCTATATTGAAAAGATATGATTCTGGTCAAGGCGTCAGTGCACCCAGATATTCTGCCTTTGGTGCAAGACTGCCAGGCCAGCAAGTATCATTATACAGTAACCCCTCTGTGGTATTGTGGAAGAATGCAGGGGTGGACCATGTGGTCCTATATTGAAAAGTTTTTTATCTGTTAATGGGCGTCAGTGCACCCAGATATTGTGCCTTTAATGCCAGGCCAGCAAGTATCATCATACAGTAACCCCTCTGTGGTATTGTGGAAGAGTGCAGGGTTGGACCCTGCTGTTCAAAAAAATTTAAAATGATATAAATCTGGCACAGGCGTCAGTGCAGCCAAATATTGTGCCTTTCATGGCAGCAAGTGCATTCACACCGTAACCCTTTTGTTGCATTGTGGAAGAGTTCAGTGCTGGAGGTTTTGTGCATGCAGAAGACATACCCGATCTTTTCCATTACTTCGGCATCAGGGGATTGATAGCTGCTGATCCAGGACTGATTTCATTTTTATAAAATGTCAGCCGGTCTACAGAGTCGGTGGACAGACGCACTCTTTTGTCTGTGACAAAACCTCCAGCGGCACTGAACGTCCTTTCAGAAAGCACACTAGATGAAGGGCAACCTAGTAGCTGCATAGCATATTGGCTAAGTTCTGGCCAGTGATCCAATCTCAACACCCAGTAAGCCAGTGGATCATCTGCTGGAAAGGTATCCAGGTCTGCCCTTGCCCCTAGGTAGTCCTGCACCATATGGTGAAGACGCTGGCAATGGGTGCCTACATTTGACGTCCCTGGGCGTCGAGGACTAAATTTTTTTAAAAAGCATCAGTCAAGCGGCCCTGGCCTTCACCACTATTCCTCTGATCACCCGCAGCCTCAGAAGCACGTGTGTCAGCACTTGTTTTACACAAGTGTCGCTTTAGAGCGTCCTCAAGTTTTTTCATCCTGTGCTCCCTCTGTGCGGGCAGGATGAGCTCTGCAACTTTCCCCTTGTATCGTGGATCAAGAAGGGTTGCCAACCAGTAATGATCCCTCTCCTTGATAGCACGAATCCTGGGGTCCTTTGCATCATTAGGGAGCCCATGCAGCGTAGGTTGGAGGTGGCATTAGCTTCCGAGTCTTCCTGGTCAATGAGGATGACCGTATCGTGCACTTCCTCCTCCCAGCCACGCACTAGCCCTTCTGTTTCTGGGCACACAAAACCCTTCCTTGAGGAATCCCCACCTTCAATGCCCCCACTACTTAAATATTCCTCCTCCTCCTGTCTGATCTGAGTAGGACCCGCTGGAATGCTGTCTGCGGAAAGACTGGGGCCATGAGAGCTAGGGAAGGCCTCCTCTTCCTCCCGCTGCTCTGCCTCTAGAGCCACATCTATAATTCCCCGCAGAGTGTGCTCCAGCAGGAACACTAAAGGAATTGTGTCACTGATGCATGCACTGTCCCTGCTCACCATCCTCGTTGCCTCCTCAAATGGTGACAGTACAGTGCATGCATCCTTGATCATCAGCCACTGCGGGGGGGGAAACCAAGTTGACCTGAACCTGTCCTTGTGCCATCTTCACACAGGTACTCGTTGATGGCCCTCTGCTGCTTGTGCAGACGCTGCAGCATTGCTAATGTCGAATTCCACCTGGTGGGCATGTCACAGATCAGACATTTTGTGGGAAGGTGGAACTCTTTGAATTTCTGCCAGGCGAACGCTTGCTGGGAATGACCGTCTGAAGTGGCTGCAGACTTTTCTGGCCTGGATGAGAAGCTCTGGCAGCCCTGGGTACTTGGTTAGGAAACGCTGTACCACCAGATTTACGACGTATGCTAGGCATGGTACATGCGTCAATTTACCCTTGCGTAGGGCGGAGAGAAGGTTGCTGCCATTATCGCAGATGATCATTCCCAGCTCAAGCTGACGTGGTGTTAACCATCTCTGCACCTGCCCCTGCAGAGCTGCCAAAATTTCTGACCCGGTGTGGCTCCTGTCCCCTAAACAAACCAGCCCAAGCACAGTATGGCATGTTTTTGCTTGAGCCATTGCGTAGACCCTGTCAGGGGTCAGTTTAACTGCCACTTCGCCAGAGACAGAGAAGGAGGAGGAGGAGAAGGAGGAAGAGGTGGTGGTGGTGGAGCAGACAGACCTCATACAAGCAGCTTTCTGGAGGCGTGGTGGATGAACAAGCTCCAGCACAGAGCCCCGTCTTGGATCCCTCCCAGCTGCAATCAGAGTTACCCAGTGTGCCGTGAAGGAAATGTAACGACCCTGTCCATGCTTGCTGGACCACGTGTCTGAAGTCACATGCACCTTGCTGCTGACTGCCTTTGCCAATGACTCGATACCATGGTCTTCCACGTGCTGGAATGGCCTTGCGTGAAAAGTAATGGTGTTTTGGAACCTGCCATTTTGGAACCTGCCAATTCCCAAATGTTTTGTAGAAATTTGTGACCCCCAAAATACTTGCTGGCAGTGACAAGAGACAGATCACCTCAATTCACAAATATTTTGTAGAAATTAGTGAGCCCCAAAATACTGCGTGGTACTGGCTGTGTGACAAGACACAGATCACCTCAATTCACAAATGTTTTAAAGAAATTAGTGAGCCCCAAAAAGATTTGCTGGCACAGTGACAAGACACACATACCCTAAATTCCCTGATATTTGGTAGAAATGAGACCCCCCCAGTAGCGTGGCAGACCGGCAGTAACAAGACACAACTATCTCCTTTGAAATCTCCTCTGATATGCGTGCAGAAGCGCTGCGTGGAAACGTTATATAGTGTGCTGCGGGACTTAGCTCTGTGAGCCCATGATTGAGTGGTGATTGGCATAGTGTTGAACCAGTCTTGCACCAGACCTATTCTCCTAAGTGCAGGGAACTACAGAACACCAAAAAGTTGGCGTCATTTTGGTGCTCTGTGAGTAACCCATTTAGTGGTGAGGTTTTTTGCTGCCCCCTGGAAAGTGAAATTGAAAGTGTAAATTAGTGAAATCTCAATGTATCCTTCCTGGTAAAATACTTTGCAAAAGTAAAAAAAAAAAAAAATTAGGGGTGGGGCCACCCAGTGCGGGCCGCCGCCCCTGGAGAGTGCTGCCCTAGGCCTGGGCCAAAATACACCAGTGTGTACAGCGCCGAGGAGTCATATGCCATCCTGGCGTCAGAATCTGAGGCATCTGCGTCGGACTCCGACCCAGATTTTGACCCTTCTAGGTGCTCAGATATATCAATAGATACATCATCTACGCTGGCTGATGGATCTCCTAGTGATGTTTCTGATGCAGATCCTGGGCCACCACCTGTCAGCAGGAGACGCACAGCTCCAGCTGAGGAGTGGGTAGTGCCTCATCGCCAGAGGCGGCCAGATATCCCTCCTTTCACGGCAAATCCTGGCATCAGTATTGATGTTGCAGGATTTACCACCACACAGTTTTTGCAGGTGTTTCTGGGGGATGATTTGTTGGGCCACATTGTTGCCCAATCAAATCTGTATGCCCATCAGCATTGTGCTGCGAAGCCAGACTCCTACTTGGCAAGGCAGCAATGGACCCCGCTAGATTTGCCAGAATTTCTGAAATTCTGGGCACTTACTATGCTGATGGGCATCATAAAGAAGCCCTCAATTCGCTCCTACTGGAGCAGTAGCCCCATCTGCTCTACCCCCATTTACCCCTAATCAATGTCACGTAGAAGGTATGAAAACATTTTGCGTTTCATGCACTTCAGTGACAACAGCCTGTTCCCCCCCTAGAGAGCATCCCCAGTTTGACAGGCTGTATAAAATCCGCTCGCTGATTACCAACTTCGCCGCCAGGTTTGCAGAGGCTTATACACCTGGAAGGAATATCTGCGTGGATGAATCCCTAATGAAATACAAGGGAAGGCTGGGATTCAAGCAGTATATTCCTTCCAAACGCTCCAGGTATGGAGTGAAGGTGTATAAGCTCTGTGACAGCGAGAGTGGGTATACTCAGGCCTTCCGGGTGTACGAGGGAAAGGATAGTAGCCTTGACCCTCCAGGTTGCCCAGAACACATGGGAACCAGTAGCAAGATTGTGTGGGACCTAGTTTTTCCCCTGATGAACAAAGGGTACCACTTAAGTGTATGTTGATAATTTTTATACAAGTGTCCCTTTGTTCAAGCTGCTGTATTGTTTTGATACAGTAGCATGCGGTACTATTCGCAAGAACCGCGTAGGTTTCCCAGCACAGCTTGCCCACACCCGGTTAAAAAGGGGGGAGGCCTCAGCTCTGCGCCAAGAGGAGCTGTTGGCGGTCAAGTACAGAGACAAGAAGGATGTATACCTTCTATCCACCATCCACACTGAGAGGTCTGTGGAGGTCTCTGTACGTGGCAGAGCTGAGCACATCAGGAAGCCAGTGTGCATCAAAGCCTATAACCGGCATATGGGTGGGGTTGATCTGGTAGATCAGCTGCTCCAGCCCTACCAGATTATGCGGAAGTCAAGGGCCTGGTACAAAAAGGTTGCAATTTACCTGATGCAAATTGCAACCCACAATGCCTTTTTGCTCTGCAAAAAGGCAAACCCCGGAGTGACACTGTCCTTTTTACAGTTTCAGCTCCAGGTCATTTTGGGGGTTTTGTACCAGGATGCACCTGCTCCCCGGGCGATGATGGGGGACAGAGTTGGGGCTACACATTTTATTTTTAAAATCCACCCTACTGAGGGCAAACAGAAACCCAAAAAAAGATGCAGGGTGTGTTTCAAGAGGGGGCAGAGGAGAGACTCAATCTTTTACTGCCCAGAATGTCCTGGACAACCCGGTCTGTGTCTTGGGGACTGTTTCAAGGTATATCACACTGTGCGTGATCTGTGATTTTTTTCCTTTCTATTTTTTCTTACAGTCTAGTTAGTTAGTTCAGTTTAGTTTTGTTTTTTCTTTTACTGTACCAGACTTTTACATTTTATTCCTACATTTTTATGTTCTACAATTGGTGCTGTATTTTGCCAAAATCTTGGCATACTTATGCATGGGGGGCATGGGTGTACTCAGGAGACCTTGCAGAAAACAACCTGGAGAGTTTTCATGCAGTAACCGACAACAGTGTCTCCTAAATCACAGTCCAAATCTAATGTGGGCGTAAAAATCTGAAAATTGAAAAATTACCGCCACACACCTTCTCAAATGTTTTGGGCTAAAACCGTTGCATCCATGGCATCAAAGCACTCCATATGCAATACATTGGGGTGTTAACATTTCAAATATAAACAATTTTCTGGCAATAATTCAAACTGGGGTATGCGGTAGACCCTAAACCAAAGATAGGCCTATCTGAAGACATAATCTCAATTTCAATTTAATGACAAAGTCATAAAAATTGTATTTGAACCTTCCCAAAATCCTGGCAAACCTATTTATGGGGGGCATGGGTGTACTCAGGAGACCTTGCAGAAAACAACCTGGAGAGTTTTCATGCAGTAACAAACAACAGTGTCTCCTAAATCACAGTCCAAAACTGATGTGGGTGTGAAAATGAAAAATGACCACCAAACCGTATCCAATTTGTTTGGAGCAAACGGTTGCATCCATGGCATAAAAACACTCCATTTACAATACTTTGGGGTGTTAGCTTACCAAATCTATGCACGATCATGGCAATAAAAAAAATTGGGGTGTAAAAAGGCCCCTAAAAAGAAGATAAGCAAAGAAGATATGTCAAATTAGAAAAATGACAAGCACATGTCAGAAGATTGGTGTAGCACCCCAAAAACAACAGAACAAATCTATATATGGGTGGTATCACTTTACTCAGAAGATGTTGCTGAACATATTTTGGGGTGTTTTTTGGCAGTAACCCATAACTGGATTTGACAATTCATGCCTAAAGTACAATGTGTGTGAAAAAATAACACAAAAAGTGACTACCTGAAAGTTTGACATAGAGCTAGTGCATGGAAAGTGTTAAAATACAACTCTTTGAAGCACCCTAGGGTGTGCCCTTTCTAAAAATATATGGTTGATGGGGGTAAATTACTTTGGCCGGCTTCAAAAATGTCCCAAATAGGACATGGGTGCATGATGACGAAATGTGAAAATTCCAAGTTGGAAAACTGAAATGCGCACCCCCCAAATAAGGCCTATTAGCCCCCAAATGACCCGACATACCTATACATGGGTGGTATCAATTTACTCAGAAGATGTTGCTGAGGGGGGCGTGTCCAGACCGCAGACCGAGATGGCCGCACACTAAGAGCTCTCCTCACTCTCCTCCGACATTAAGCTCCTAAATTCGATTTAGGCACTAGCATGGTGCGCGGGAAAAGGTCCTGCGGCACCCTGAAGACCCCCACAAGAAATCAACGCATAACTCGCCCGCTGGACGAGTTCCTGATCCATTCGCCGCGGCAGGGATCTCCTTCACCTACAGCCAAGATGGCGGCCGCCCCCGTGTCGGGCCAGGCCGTGGATCCAACGGCCACAATTACCAGGCTTGAACTGAAACTAGAGTCTCTCCTGGCAGGGATGCCCACAAAGACCGACCTGGCGGACATGCTGACAGACCTCCACAACTCAGTCCGAAGAGATGTGGACGAGGTGAGAGAGAAAATGGTGGGGCTTGCAGACCGCGTGTCCCAACTCGAGCGGGGAGCGTCACACCAGGCCCTAGTTGCACTAACAGAGGCGCCCGGGTGTTCCGGCCTGAGGAGATTGGTCGATGACCTGGACAATAGAGGCCGCAGATTTAATCTGAGGATTCGGGGCTTAGGTGAAATGTATCCCCCAGAACATTTGGACGCGACGCTGAGCCACCTTTTTACTGTAGTGCTGGGTAAAGAACCACGATCCCCTCTTGACATACATAGGGCTCACAGAGCTTTGCGACCACGACCACCCGAGGGGGACCTACCTAGAGATGTGATCTGCTGCTTCATGTCATACCAGATGAAAGAACAAATCATGCAGCGTACCCGCAACACCCGCACGTGGGACTTCGAGGGACAGACCATAGAGCTCTATCATGATCTCACCCCCGTCACACTCGCAGCTCGCAGACACCTCCACCCGGTGACCCAAGCTCTTAAACACAAAAACATCCTATAGATGGGGGTTCCCTTTCGCACTGGTGGTCCGCCAGGACGGGGCCACCCCATTCCATCATGTGTCCGGGAGATGTGGCCCCCTTTCTAGACGCCCTTAACTTGGCTGCACTTGAGGTCTCTGACTGGGAGAGAGGCGAGGTGAGGCGCACAGGCGAATCTACTCGACCTCGATGATCACCAAGACACCGCTGACAGCATGACGCCCCTGCACCGGACGCTCCCAAATTGCCTGCGGCTGATGATTAGATGGTGAGATGATGGAGACTGAAGGGTCCTTCCCGGTCAAGCCCTGGGCTACCCACACTCCAGACCCACTCGTCCTGCCACACAACATATGGCGTGCGACCCCCCTTGTCGATCCGAGATGGACGGCTCGAGTCGAACTCCTCCGGACTAGCACCGCTGCCAACTAACACCCGGGGACCTGACGTTCCACTGCAGCGCCCCACGCTTGATGCCAATTGCCACTATCATGAGGGACCCAGACGGTGCAGTTCCCGATGTTTCAGATCTTATGCTCCCTGGGCCACATGGGAGCTGAGGTACTTGGGGCGGGTAACAGGGGAGGGGGATAGTAAAACCTCTACTGCTGTGGTTCCCACTGCAGCCCCGCGGCAGTTTATTGGAGCCCTACTCCACGACAACACCCCACAAACGGCAACTATAAGCCTCGGATGAGGCGGGATTCGGGCGCTGCGGCCCCTTCCCCTCCATGCCACCCATTGTTCTCTATATCTTCAACCCTTTTTATATTTTTATTTCTCTACTCCCCCGCTTTCCTCCACACAATGTATACAGGGGCTCCTCTAGCGCTACCCAGGTGGGGGATGGCAACCGCCCTGAACCGCAGGAGTACTACGGGCCGTTTTCAGACCAGCTCCCCGACTTGGTGCTCGCACATTTGTACTTGCAGCTGCAACGCAACTTTCTCTGCCCCTGCCAGGGGACACGTGCTTGGGAGGGTGGCGGGAACTTGTGACCTGGGTCACTCCCACGCCGGGGCTGATGAATGCGAGACCCACGGGTGGTTGTAAAATGACGCGATTGCACATCCCCCCCCTCTATCACCCTTCTTTTATCGCTTAACTTCCTGCGCCTGTTGTACCCTGGGATTTCCCTGGGATTCCTGCTCACAATAGCTGCCCGGCTGGTGGGAGGGGGATGGTAATCCCCCAAACAAAATAAGCAAATGTACTGCGCACCATCCCTGGCTGACTCTTTTTCGCTTCGTCTAGATATTCCTCCCTCGTAGCGCCTATCTTATGCTGATTACCCATGCAATTTGGGGGACTTTATGGCTGAACTGTGTTCCTGCTGGGGATGAGACAGCTGAGGATACAGCGGACTTATGCCTTAACGGTGCAGGAAGGCACTAGGGCCCTACGCTGGGACCTGAGGGGGAGGGGGGACCTGGAGGGGGCGGGGAAGCCGTATTGGAGGGGTGAGGGGATTTGGGATGGAGTGTGGGTCAAGAGCACCAAGTCTTCAAGCACACCTGTTTGATATTTCACTTTTCATGATGGTTATGTTTACGTTTATGCTCCAACGTTCGCTCTACATTTGTAGTGCCTTTTTAGTTTAAACCCCTGTCGGCGGAGAACGATTATCGAGAGCCACACGTGTTATTTTTCCTTTATTCAGTGAAACCTACCCCTGCTGTCTGTGGCTCAGGGATTGCACTTTCTTCTAGCTCACTCACTTATTTTCAACAGCGACCTTATCTGGGTCTGCTGGTACCCTGCACGTCTCCGTGGGGTGGGTGCCGTGTGTCAGTTGGGGAGGCGCTTGACCGTCCCTCGCCACCTGTAAGGGGGCGGTGGGCCACACCCCTCTCCCAGCAGGTGCCTATACCCCCCAAGTACGCCTCCGGCTGGACAGTTGCTCACTCTTCTACACACCCTGAGAGTACATCCCCGTCCCCCCCTCCCATTTCCTACCTATCTCGGGCTCCGCCCGCCCCTCCGTGCCCTCCCTACCTGATTGGTCTCTACGCCTTTGTATTGTGCCCTACTGATCTCCCTATTCTCTGCCCTTTCCCCCCCTCCCCCCTTTTTTTTTTTCTCTCTTCCTCTTTGGTTGTTTGTTTGTTACTCTTCCTCTCCCTCCGGCTGATACTCCCTCTATCTCATTCTCACCATGTCTAAACAAGGCCCTGGTGGGGGCCCCGGGAGTCTAACGCCAGTGGAACTTAAAATAATTAGCTATAATGTCCGCAGCCTTAAGAAACTGGAGAAGAGACGCCGCTTACTGCGCGACCTTGCGTTTCTCAGGGCCTCAGTCGCCTTTGTCCAGGAGACCCATTTCTGCTCCTCCGCACCCCCAGTCCCTGAGGGACCGACGATTCCCGATGGGGTATTTTGACCATACCCCAGAATCCAAATCTAGAGGCAAAGCGATATTGTTCGCTGCCTCAGTGTCTTTCGAACCAACGGAGACTTATACCGATGGTGATGGGAGATGCATGTTCGTGAAAGGCAAGATGGGGGGGTGCATCCTAAACCTTTGCCAATGTCTACCTGCCAAATACCAAGCAACATCTCTATTTAGCCAAATCCTTGCAGGTTTTAGAGCGCTTTGCGGAGGGCACGCTGGTCCTGGGGGGGGGGGATTTCAACATCCCATTGATACCTGCCGAGGACTCCTCTTCTAGCCATCATCGGGCACCTCGTAGACTGCTGGCCCAGATACACCGGGCCTTACGGTCTCTACGCTTGATTGATGTATGGAGGGCACTTAACACATCTACACGGGACTATACTTATTACTCGACGGTCCACCGCACGCACTCGCGGCTAGATTACCTCTTCGTCCCCCAATACGACTTGCCCCTGGGCCGAACCTCGGAGATTCAGGTGACTACATGGTCGGATCACGCCCCGGTGGTGATGACCATTTCCTCACCCCTCCTCCGTCCCAGGGATAGGACGTGGCAGTTGAACACGTCCCTGCTCTCGGACCCGGTGCTGGTGGAGACAGTCGGAACACTCCTGAAGGAGTACTTCAGGGACCATGAGCATTCAGAGGTCCCACTCCCAACGATATGGGAGGCCCATAAGGCGGTGGTAAGGGGCCATCTGATAGTGTCCACTCGAAAGGTGAAAGCGTACCGGGAAGAAATGGAGGCACTACACTCCGCCGTTTGAGATCTGGAACATCACACCGCTGGAGAGGAATCGGATGTGTACACGCGTCATCTAGATGCCCGCACCCAGCTCGCCAATGCACTTAACCCGCAACTCAAGAGGGCGATCCTCCGAACAAAATGCTACTTCGCCCTTCATGAGGACAAACCGGGATGGCTCCTGGCTCGTTTGTTGAAAAAGCAACACCAACGATCTTACATCCCGGAGATACTCACCCCCTCGGGTCAGATGATCCGAATCCGAATCTCATAGCAAAGACGTTCTGGGACTTCTACTCCGCACTGTACAACTCTGCTGAAGACCCCAGTCCCCATACCCTCCCCTGTGTCGAGGACTATGTGGCTTCTCGGACCCCTTATCGCTTAAAACAGGCTCAAAAAGAGCTGTTGCAGCTCCCTATAACGTCTGAGGAGGTAGCTGCCGCTATTAAGAGACAGAAACCTGGCACGGTCCCGGGCCCGGACGGCCTGCCAGCCATCTACTATAAACACTTTGGGACTACCCTGATCCCTCATATGGTAGAGACCTTTAATGCCCTTCGACGACGGTACGCTCCACCCACACACTTTATCCGCCACGATTGCGCAAGTTCATGCGCAAGTTATAGGCAGATTTCTCTTCTTAACGACCTAAAAATCTTCGCCACAGTCCTCGCGCAGCGACTGCACCCAGTTCTGTCACAGCTGGTGCGACGGGACCAGGTGGGCTTCATCCCGAACCGAGAAAGCCAGGGATGGCACGATCCACACCTTGAATGTGATGCACCTGGCACAGACATCGGAGACCCCCACATTGCTTCTGTCTACGGACGCCGAAAAGGCGTTCGATAGAGTGTCATGGCCATTTTTATTTGCCACTCTCCGAGCATGAACATGCTCCCCGGGTTTCTTCGGTGGATCGGGGCCCTCTACAGTGAACCGAACGCACGAGTCAGGATCAATAGAGTCTTGTCCAATACCTTCCAGATTCAGAATGGGATGAGGCAGGGATGCCCACTATCCCCTCTCCTCTTCGCACTCTCACTCAAACCATTCTTAGAGTCGATTCGCCTCAACGCATCCATAACTGGAATGAAGGGGAAATCAGGGACCCACAAGGTCTCGGCATATGCGGACGACCTCCTCTTCTACGTGACCAACCCGCTTGCCTCCCTCCCAGAAATAGTGGAGGAATTTCAGAAATATGGGGCACGGTCCAATCTGAAATTGAATATGGACAAATCAGAAATCTTAAACCTCAATGTGAAGGGAGTCGCAGAGCGAGTCCTCAGGCGGATGCATCCATTTGTGTGGTGCAGCTCGAAAATGAAATACCTAGGGTTGTGGCTTACAGCATTACCACAGGACCTTTACCAGGAGAATTTCACGCCATTATGGGCGGAAATCACCCACGACCTCGCGGAGTGGAAATCAACAAAGGTCTCATGGCTGGGAAAGATCAGCATCATAAAAATGAACGCTCTCCCCAGACTACTTTATCTTTTTCAAACATTGCCCATCCTTTTTTGGGATGATCTGCACCGAATGCGCTCGGTTCATTTGGAGCGCTATGAGGGCGCGGATAGACTTTCGAACTTTGACTCGCCCAAAGACGTCAGGTGGTCTAGCTGTGCCGGACTTTCAGCTCTACTACCAGGCCGCTCACCTACTGAGGGTGGTGGAGTGGACGATGGGGGGCAGACAGGCCCTATGGCAGGATCTGGAATATGGATCTACACCCCACACTACAAGGGTGCTCCCATGGATTGCCCCAGACAAGAGATCCCCTCAAGTCCATCACCATCCTTTCGTGGGGGCCACGATGGGGGTCTGGCGGGCAGCGGTGAGGAGGCACGCTGTGTCATCCTACCCCTCCCCGATGTTACCAATGGCAGACAACCCAGATTTCACGGCAGGAGTACTTCCCAGAGTCAATCACCGACTGGGGATACCTGATAACCCACGAACATTACACTTCATCGAAAGTCAGACATTACGCCCGCCATGGGAGGGCTCTGCGAATGGTGAATCTCCAACCCCCTGGAGTGCTTTAATTTCACCCAAATCTCGCACTACCTGCTCTCACTGCCGGCACGTCACCGCTTGCTTCGCCCCCCTAACACCTTTTGAAAACCTATGCACGGCCAAACTTCCTCTGAAACACGGGATCTCGGCTATATACCACCTCCTCCAGACAGCGCAACCCCAATCCGCCCCACTATTCGAACATAAGTGGGACCAGATGTTGGTCATCGTGATCTCGGATGACCAATGGCGAGACACGTATGAACTCACCCACCGGGGCTCCCCACAGGCCCGTCTTCAATCTAATTCATACAAAGTCATCACGCAATGGTACTGCACGCCCGCACTTCTGTTCCGGATAGGCCTGAGAGCCACTCAGAATTGCTGGCGATGTGGAAATGTGGTGGGCACATACTTACATGTCTGGTGGGACTGTCGGATGCTCACCCCTTACTGGAAACGGATAAGGGACACAGTGGCCGAGGTCACAGATCTAGACCTCCCTCTCGCGCCGGGGACATTCCTCCTCACTCACACACCATGCTCGGTGAAATCACTTAAGACGTCAGTGGCCCTCCCGATGTTGATGTCGGCAAGATTGCTGATGGCAAGAGCCTGGGGATCGACTTCTGCCCCCGCATATAGTGAATGGTTGGCCAGAATGGAGGAAGTGCGGACATTGGAGAATTTAGAGGCCAGGGTAGGAAGCAAAATAGAGAAACATCTTCGTAAATGGTACCACTGGTGTGCCTACTTACCTACTGCATCATTTTATTATTATTATTCTTTATTTATAAAGCGCCAGCATATTCCGCAGCGCTGTACAATAGGCACAGTATAGACAGGGTTACAATACATTGAACAACATTTGACAAACAGTACAGGAGGAGATGAGGGCCCTATTCCCGTAGGAACTCACAATCTAGGAGGGTTGGGGTTGGAAACAGGAGGAGAGGACTGTGAGGTGAGAGTGATTGATGGTTGCGTCAGTGAGTTGGGTGGTAGGCTTCCCTAAATAGGAACGTTTTAAGGGAGCGTTTGAAGGAAGAGAAGTTAGGGGAAAGTCTGACAGTACGAGGGAGAGCGTTCCAGAGAGTGAGGGCTGCGCGTGAGAAATCCTGCAGTCTATCATTGAAAGAGGTGACGCGGGGAGAAGCTAGGAGCAGGTCACTGTTTGACCTTAGGGAGCGGGCTGGGGTGTATTTGGTGATTAGTGAGGA
This sequence comes from Leptobrachium leishanense, assembly GCA_009667805.1. Taxonomy (NCBI): domain Eukaryota; kingdom Metazoa; phylum Chordata; class Amphibia; order Anura; family Megophryidae; genus Leptobrachium; species Leptobrachium leishanense. The sequence goes on along the minus strand of CM019070.1, from coordinate 73,507,752 downwards.
CAGGTAGTGGGGAGCTGAGTTAGTGAGGGTTTTGTAGGTAAGGATAAGGATTTTGAACTTAATTCTGCAGTGGATGGGGAGCCAGTGAAGGGACTCGCAGAGGGGAGCGGCAGAGACAGAGCGGCGGGCGAGGTGAATTAGCCTGGCGGAGGCGTTCAAGATGGATTGTAGGGGGAAGAGGCGGGACAGAGGGAGGCCAGATAAGAGATTATTGCAATAGTCGAGTCGGGAGATTACCAGGGCGTGTATGAGTGGTTTTGTGGTGACAGCGGTAAGAAATGGCCAAATTCTGGAAATATTACGCAGTTGGTATCGGCAGGAGGAGGAAAGAGACTGGATGTGGGGGATGAAGGAAAGAGCAGAGTCAAGTGTAACTCCAAGACAGCGAACTTGGTTTGATGGGGAGATGGTGATACCCTCCACCGTGATAGAGAAGTCAGGAGGTGGGGAGGCATTGAAGGGAGGAATAAGTAGGAGTTCAGTCTTTGACATGTTGATCTTTAGGTGGTGGGAGGCCATCCAGGAGGAGATGCCAGATAAACAGTCACTGACTTTTGAAAGGACAGGGGGAGAGAGATCAGGGGTAGAGAGGTAGATCTGAGTGTCATCAGCGTAGAGGTGGTAATTAAAGCCAAAGCTGTTGATGATTTTGCCTAGGGAGGAGGTGTAGATGGAAAAGAGCAGAGGACCAAGGACAGAGCCTTGAGGTACACCAACAGATAGAGGCAATGAAGAGGAGGAGTTACCAGCAAAGGACACACAGAAGGACCTGTTGGATAAATAGCCCAACCCAAGCAAGTGCAGTGTCACCGAGACCCAGAGAGTTGAGGGTCTGTAGAAGGAGGGGGTGGTCAACAGTGTCAAAAGCAGCCGAGAGGTCAAGCAGGATGAGAATAGAATAGTGGCCATGTTTTTTAGCAGTTAGGAGGTCGTTGGTGACTTTGGGGAGGGCAGTTTCAGTTGAGTGTAGGGGACGGAAGCCAGATTGCAGGGGGTCAAGTAGGGAATTGGAGGACAGGAAGAGGGAGAGGTGGTTGAAGACTAGTTTTTCTAAGAGCTTAGAGGTAAAGGGAAGCAGGGATACAGGGCGGTAGTTGGATGGAGAGTTCGGATCGAGGGATGGTTTCTTTAGTAAAGGGGTAACTAGCGCGTGTTTGAAGGTGGATGGGAAGGAGCCAGTGGAGAGAGATAGGTTGAAGATGTGTGTGAGAGCAGGGGTGAGGGAGGAGGAGAGGGGAGGAATTAGCTGTGAGGGAATGGGGTCGATTGGGCACGTGGTGAGATGTGAGGAGGACAATAAGGAATTGACTTCCTCAGTGGCTGGGAGGAAGCGGCAGAGGGGACCTGTGGGAGTGGAGGTGGCAGATAACTATCTTGTGTTGGGATGTTGCTTCTGATAGTTAGAGTTTTACTGAGGAAGTAGTCTGCCAGGTCTTGAGCGCTGAAAGCAGCTGTGGGGGGGGAGGTGCAGGTGGGTAGAGGAGGGTGTTGAAGGTGGACCAGAGCCGTTTAGGGTTGGAGGACAGCGTAGATATAAGAGATGAGAAGAAGGATTGTTTGGCCAAGTGGAGGGCAGAGGTGTATGACCGGAGAATAAACTTGAAGTGAACAAAATCAGCTTCAGAGCGGGATTTCCTCCAGGCACGCTCTGCAGTGCGGGAGCATCTTTGCAGGTAGCGAGTCTGGAGGGTGTGCCAGGGCTGAAGCTGGCGGCGTGGGGCCTTACAGAGTCGAAGAGGAGCAAGAGTGTCTAGAGCAGACATAAGCTTAGTGTTGTAGTGATTAGTGGCAGCATCAGGGCAGGTGAAGGATGAGGTGTGAGGGAGGTGGTGAAGTAGGTTGGAGAATTGATGGGGATCGACAGCATGTATATTTCTGCGAGTGTGTGTGCGGGGTGGGGGAGCAGGGTATTTAGGAAGTCCAGATAGGTTGAAAGAGAAGGTGGTGGTCAGAGATGGGGAAAGGGCGACAGTTGAACTCAGAAATGGAGCAGAGGTTGGAAAAGACAAGGTCAATTGCGTGACCATCGCGGTGGGTAGGGAGGAGGGAGGATTGTGTGAGTCCAAGGGAGGACATGAGTGAAAGAAGTTTGGAGGCAGCAGGGGCGGAAGGATCATCAATGGGAATGTTGAAGTCCCCGAGAATTAGGCATAGAAGATTAGAAGACAGGAAGTGAGAAAGCCAGGTAGCAAAGTGGCCAAAGAACTGGGACGTTGGTCCCCGGTGGGCGGTAGATGACTGCCACCCTGAGGGCCAGAGGAGGGAACAGGCGGATGCAGCAGCTGAGCGGCCTGAGAGGAATGGGAGCAGTGTAGTGGATCCCGATTGCCCCCACCACCAAGACACCCTTCTTTCCTGTGCATCAATTAGAGACACGGCTCGAGCCGGGATCGGATACCGTCAGCCAATCTGAGACTCTTCAACCATCCTTTCTGAACCTACGACCGCGAGCGATTGGGCCGATATCTTTTAATTCCCTCCCCTCTCCCTTTTTTTTTCTTTCTCTCCCGCTCTTCCCTACCCCCTCACTCTGACATACATGTTCTGACTTTTATTTCTCCCTTCACCACGTGTCTTGACCCCTACCACTCTCCTTCCGACATGAGATGACACACCCTTCCCGGATTCATATACACCCCATACCCCCTGCTTTCCGGGAGGACACTGACCCTTTACATTAGCCTCATCTCCCCAGAACCCATGCTATAACCGTCACAAGCTGTTGGAGACGGAGAGGAAATAGGTGACCCACCCCCCTTTCTTCTACATGCTCGAGACCTGCCACGCTCATAGATGAATTATTCATTTGCCTGCGTATCTATGTGGAGCTGCACACATATCACGGAGACGAGACACGGTATTACTCTCCCTTCTCTCTCTCATTTTATTATTTCCTCTTTACCCCTTTTCCCCCTTCCCTATCTTTCAACACTGTACTATATCGCGATCTGTCTACTTACCCTTCTCTGTATGACTGCACCAACAAGTTACAACTATAATTGTAAAATGTGTTATTCGACGCCATTGTTTATCTTCCTTTATGTTAGGACACAGTCTTGTAAACTATATAAGTGGTGGATACTGAGTTCTCAGATACGCTTTGTTGTACTCTGATTGCACCACTTTGAATAAAAATTAAAAATAAGATGTTGCTGAACATATTTTGGGGTGTTTTTTGGCAGTAACCCATAACTGGATTTGACAATTCATGCCTAAAGTACAATGTGTGTGAAAAAATAACACAAAAAGTGACTACCTGAAAGTTTGACATAGAGCTAGTGCATGGAAAGTGTTAAAATACAACTCTTTGAAGCACCCTAGGGTGTGCCCTTTCTAAAAATATATGGTTTGATGGGGGTAAATTACTTTGGCCGGCTTCAAAAATGTCCCAAATAGGACATGGGTGCATGATGACGAAATGTGAAAATTCCAAGTTGGAAAACTGAAATGCGCACCCCCCAAATAAGGCCTATTAGCCCCCAAATGACCCGACATACCTATACATGGGTGGTATCAATTTACTCAGAAGATGTTGCTGAACATATTTTGGGGTGCTTTTTGGCAGTAAACCTTAACCACTTGAATGCTAAGGACGCGCTCAGCGCGTCCTCAGCATTCCCGCTGGTGTGCTGAGGACGCGCTGAGCGCGTCCTCACATTGGGGTCAGCGTTCGGCCGGGTTCCGGCCGATCGCTGGCCCCTCCGGTGCGGGCTGACATCCTGGATGTCAGCCGCGCATCCGGACCAGCAGCCGCCAGCATTAGGTGTCATCGCGGGGGCGCGATGACACCTAATTCAGGCGCCCCCCCCGCATGTGCGGAGGAGGCGCCTGAAAGGGAGGGGGGGAGGTCCTTCGGACCTCTCTCCCTCCCGATCGGCGGTGCACAGGGGGTTAACCCAGGCATCATTTGGAAGGGCACAGCCTGCCCTTCCAAATGATGCCTGGCATTAACCCCTGGGGAGCTGGATCGCGAATCGACGCTGAAAAGCGCCGGTTCGCGATCCTTTCCCGGAGCTGGCCGACATCTTGGATGTCGGCCAAGCCTCCGGGAACTCCCCCAGAGGACTGGCGTCATCGTGCGTAGCACGATGACGCCAGTCCTAGACTTAACCCCTAACTGCCACCAACTGTGGAGATAGGGAGTTCCAATGAACTCCCTATCTCCCGATCCGTGGCAGTTAGGGGTTAAATTTTGGTATCGTTGGATCGGCCAGAGCATGGCCGTTCCAACGATACCAAACACTACAGTGAAAAATTTTGTAAAAAAAAAAAAAATTTAAAAAAAAATTAAAAAAAAAAAATTAAACACTTTTTTTTTTTTTTTTGGGTTTGTTAATGCAGCAATATTGTTCCCATTTCAATTATAATGTGAACAATGATGCTGCACTAACGATTTTTGTATGCGGTGCGTTTGTTAAAAATAGTGTCATTTTCCCCAAAAAAAAATGTAACGAGACCCCATCTCTAATTTTTTTAACAAGCGCACCCCATACAAAATATAACCGCAATTGCTCGCATGTTAAAATGTGGAAAAAAACACTTTACACATTGTAAATTATTGAAAATACATATTTTATTGCATTTTTTGTTATAATATACAGACATGACATAACGTATACATATAATAATGACCTATTATGAATCTACCGAGTCTGACGGAAAGAACGATATATAATATGTCTGGGTCATATACTAAAATAAGCCTTCAAAACACGTTTAAACATGATGCGCAAAACAGGTAAAAATGACCTCAGCATAGGGGCGGGAAAAGCCTCAGCAGCGAAAGGGTTAAAGTTCACAGTACATGTATTCTTAAATTGCATTAAAAAAAAAAAAAAAAAATTTTTAAATCAAATTTTGGCATAGATTTGTGGTAAAATGGTTTGCATGGAAAGAGTCAAAATACCCCAAGTTTAATACCTTGATTTGTGTACTTTAAAAAAATATGTATATGTGGAGGGTTATTCAGGAATTAGTGACAGATAGTGTTACAATGTCACTATCATTACTTTTAAAAGTAAACCCTTTGGAAATGGCAAAGTGCTACTTTCACTTATTGTTGCATAAGATAAGCAGCAAAGCGAGGAATATGTAAACATTGGGTATTGCTAAACTCAGAACTAAATTTAGAAACTAAGGAATTAAATTTTTTTGACGGTTGTTGATACATAAGAAATTTTGGGGGTCAAAGTTCGAAAAAGTGGTGTTTTTTCAATTTTTTTGTCATAATTCACAATGTTTTTTATAGTAAATTATATGAAATGCTGAAAAAAAATGGTATCTTTATAAAGTCCATTTAATGAAGAGAAAAACAGTGTAAAATATGTGTGGGTTGCATAAACGAGTAAGAGGAAAATTTGACGTAAACACTAACAGCACAGAAACGTAAAAACAGCAGCGGTCACTAAAGGACGGATTTGTGTAAAACCGTCCAGTCACTAAGGGGTTAATGAATTGGAATGTGGGGGGGGGGAATTAATGAACTGGTATGCGGGGGGAGAAATGAATTAATGAATTGGTATGTGGGGGGGGGATGATCTAATGAATATGCTGGGGGAATGAATTAATATGCTGGGGGAATGAATTAATATGCTGGGGGAAAGTAATTATTATGCTGGGGGGGATGAATAAATTTATTGATATGCTGGGGAAGAAATTAATATGCTTGGGGGAATGAATTAAATAATATGCTGGAGGAATTAATATACTGGGGAAATTAATTAATATGCTGGGGGAATGAATTAATATGCTAGGGATGAATTAATTAATATGCTGGGGATGAATTCATTAATATGCTGGGGGAATTATTTAATATGCTGGGGGAAATTAATTAATATGCTGGGAGGGTGAATTAATTAATATCCTGGGGGATGAATCAATTAATATGCTGGGGGGAAATTAATTATTATGCTGGGGGAAAATTATTGAAAATCCTGGGGGATAAATTAATTAATATGCTGGGGGGAATGAATTAATATGTTGGAGAGATGAATTAATTTATTTGCTGGGAGGTAATGAATTAATTAATATGCGGGGGATAAATTAAGTAGTATGCTGGGGATGAATTAACATGCTGGGAGAATTAATAAATTAATATGCTGGGGATGGAATTAATATGCTGGGGATTGAATTAATATACTGGGGAATGAATTAATATGCTGGGGGGAATGAATTAATATGCTGGGGGGAATGAATTAATATGCTGGGGGGAATGAATTAATATGCTAGGGGGAATGAATTAATATGCTGGGGGGAATGAATTGATGTGCTGGGGGGAGAATGAATGGATCTTCTGGGGGAGAAATGAATGAATGGATATGCTGGGGGGGAAATCGGCTGGGTGGAGTAGAGGTAACATCACTGCTCTGTGTGGAAAGAGCCTGTGGAGTCATGGGTTCGATCCCAATGAGCACCTCTTCAGTAAGTGTCCTTGGGCAAGACACCCAACGGTACATACTTGAAAACCAGAGAAATCTCAATGTATCCTTCCTGGTAAAATCCTTTCTCAAAAAAAAAAAAAAAAATGCTGAATGAATGAATTGATGTGGCGGGGGAGGAATGAATGAATTGATGTGGCGGGGGAGGAATGAATGAATTGATGTGGCGGGGGAGGAATCAATGAATTGATGTGGCGGGGAGGAATGAATGAATTGATGTGGCGGGGGAGGAATGAATGAATTGATGTGCAGGGGGAGGAATGAATGAATTGATGTGCAGGGGGAGGAATGAATTGATGTGCTGGGGGAGGGACATGAATGAATTGATGTGCTGGGGGGGTTGAATAAATTGTGAGGTTTGTATGAGTGTATCACAGAGCGCCACAGGATTAAAACTCACAGTAATGTGCAGTGTGTATGAGCATATCACAGAGCTCCGCAGCAATAAAACTCACAATAATGAGTTTGCACTGCTGGATGCTGGTTGCAGGGCAGGAACAGAATGTAAGTGAACCACCAGGGGAGGGGGTTTCAGGATGGTGGTAGCCATGACAGTACCTCCCCCTTCAGGGTCACGCTCCGAGTGACCAAGGATGGCAGCAGGACTGCCCATGACCAGGCACGGGTCACTCCGGTGGGTGCTGGGACCAGTACTCGTCACACCACTGGAAGGCAGAACAGTGGTCAGGAGTGGTGGTACAGGGTTGGGCACGTGCCTTTCTCTGACGCCGCTGTGCCTTGGTCTTCTTGTGGATAGCAGATACCTCGGGAAGGAGAGTGCCCATGTACCCAGTTGGCAGTCTCTCTTCATCGTCTTCAGTCGCAATGGGTGAAAAGCAATCACGAGATAAGATAAAGTCCACATCAGAGTCTTTAGGGATCCTGGGGTTACGCTCTTTTCTCATAGGTGATGCATCAGGGATGAGGGTGCCCACGTAATCGGATGGCACCAAGGTGGGTATAGCGTAGATGTCCTGCACCGTATAAGGAGCTGGATCCTCAGGTAAGGAATCTGGAGCAACAGGAATGTCCCTGGAACGTCTGGTGCTGGCGACAGAGGGCGAGAGATAGGAGGCAGAGTCACCATTGAACCTTGTGCCCACATAGGAAGATGGCATCAGGGTAGGTGTCTCCTCTTCTTCCTCTTTGCCATAGTCGCCCTCAAGGTCATAGCTGGATGAGGAGCAGACATTACGCCACCCCTTGACGGAAGCATCAGACCCTAAAGACTCCGTATACTGACTCGGGGGGGGGGGTCTTTAGAGACCATGGTGTCCTCTGGTATACAGCCAAACGGGAAGATATCATTCAGAGGGTCAAACTCACAGATGGCCGGATCATGTGGGCTGTGAGTGATGGGAATAGTTACGCCTGGAACCTGTATACACATAATGTCCATTGGCTCCGGTTCCATGGATGCATCTTCCAAGTCCATAGGGATGCCAGGTTCGGGCTCCCTGGGTAAGGGCATAAAGGCCTCCATATCCATGGGTGTGTCACTCTCCTCTTCAGAGCTGACCTCTAAAGACATCACATGCCTGGATACAGTTCGTCTGGGGACAGGTGTAGGTACAGGAGTTGTTTGGGGTGCAGGTTTGGTTGGGGTACCGGCTTAGGGACGGCAGGTCTCTTAGAAGCAGGTTTAGGCTTAGAAGCAGGCCTGGAAGCCTGGGTTTGCTTCAGAGTTCTAAGCACTGGAGCGCCTTTGGGATTGGCAGCAGGCTTAGGTACTGGTGCTGGTTTGACAACCGCAGATCTGGGGGGGGGTTTCTGGGCAATTTGATATCCACTGTGATCCTGCCCTGCAGTACAGGCACAAATTGCTATTTTGTCTCCTGACACGCTCTTCAGGAGACAGGGGATCATGGCGTTTATTTGGAGGAGCGCACACCTTAGTTGCGGTGCCCAGAATTTTTTGCAGCATTTGCACCAGGGAATCAGCCAGGTTTTTAAATAATTCCTGGAAGGTCGTCTTCAGTAACTCCACCATTAAGTGCAGCACTGCAGGCTCATTTGTATTGGGCTGGTTCATTCTGTCACGGTTAGGGATGGCACCGGGGTGGCACCAGGGGTGAGGAGAGTATGAGCCCAGCGTGCAGTGGTCTGCACTGATAAACAGAAGATATGGATGGTGGAGGGTGAATGGAAATAAAGACGTGGTGGTGGTGGTGGTGGTGGTGGGTTATAATATGCAGGAATCAGGATCAGATAGCAAGGGTGTTCACTCTTGGTGAGCATGAGCCGTAATAAACCAGCAATGTGTGAGTGCAGAGCAGAGCCCTTTATTTCGTGAGTCACGTGTGTTTGGTGTTAACTCCTACACTGCTGGTTGCTGGCTGCAGGGCAGGAACAGAATGGAAGTGAACCACCAGGGGGGGTTTCAGGATGTTGGTAGCCATGGGGCATGACAGTGTGTGACCCGACTAACCAATTTTCTGAAAGGAATTTTTCTTTGATAAATCTGGGCATCCAAGCGGATTATTTGAATGAATCTGTAAGGATATGGAGTCACCCAGCACGCAGACAAAACCCAGAAAGGTAAGGAAAACCCTAATCTGAGAAGCTGGTCCTTTATAATGGCCAGGTACTAACCTAAAATATATAGAAGTACAGATCAGGGACAGGAGAGATATCGTAGCAATAACAAGCCAGAGGTCGGTACACGAGATAAACATATGCCAATGGATGAACACAGAAATCACAGTCAAATATGCAAGCCAGAAGTCAAAATCAAATGCAGAAGCAAGAAGACACATGCTGAGTAGGGATGAGCTGTTCGGTTCGATCGGTTCGGAGTTCGCATCGAACAACGCCAGTTCACGAACTAAGAACATTTCCGCATGTTCGCCACGTGTTCGCCACACAATGCACGACAATGGACTAGGGATGAGCCGAACACCCCCTGAGTTCGGTTCGGGCCCTAACCCGAACTTCCCAAATGTTCGGTTCTGAACCCGAACTCGAACTCAATACTAGTCAATGGGGCTGAAAATTCGGTTTTTAGAGTGCCCTCCAAGATGGCATATATGCTAGATATTTGCCATAAAAGGTGTATGGGGGTCCAGGTAGTGCCCTGGGGGACAGGAAACAAGATCAAAAAGTTAAAAAAAAAACATTTTTAAAGGGACAGTGAGTTTTCCATGAAATAAGGGTGAAATAATAAACAATTTAAATTCCTTCAAATATCGTGCCTAGGAGGTCCCCATAACCTGCCCGTGAAGTGGTGGATTTCTAGGATGTATAAAAACACTTAAAAACAAAAAAAATGACGTTTCAAATGACGGTAAATGCTTTTACTTTAATTTATCCATAAACAACTGCTTGGGGCGGCAGTCTGTATGAAAAGAGGAGACATTTTCGTACACGCAGAAAAAGTTTACTGATTTTTTTTGGCTAAATTATTGTGAAACTTATGCAGGCTTTGGATGAAAGTAACAATAGGTGCTTCAAAGTTGGTCCTTTAGCATCCCCAACAGTGCCGTCACAACATAACCCCTCTGAGGATATGAATCTGATACAGGTGTCAGTGGCAGTGCACCCAAATATTGTGCTTTTGGTGCCAGGCCTACAAGTACTATCATACAGTAACCCCTCTGTGGTATTGTGGAAAAATGCAGGGGTGAACCTTACGGTCCTATATTGAAAACTTTTCTATCTGGTAATGGGCATCAGTGCACCCAGATAGTGTGCCTTTGGTGCCAGGCCAGCAAGTATCATCATACAGTAACCCCTCTGTGGTATTGTGGAAGAGTGCAGGGGTGGACCATGTGGTCCTATATTGAAAAGATATGATTCTGGTCAAGGCGTCAGTGCACCCAGATATTGTGCCTTTGGTGCCAGGCCAGCAAGTATCATCATACAGTAACCCCTCTGTGGTATTGTGGAAGAGTGCAGGGGTGGGGTGGACCATGTGGTCCTATATTGAAAAGATATGATTCTGGTCAAGGCGTCATTGCACCCAGATATTGTGCCTTTGGTGCCAGGCCAGCAAGTATCATCATACAGTAACCCCTCTGTGGTATGTGGAAGAGTGCAGGGTTGGACCCTGCTGTTCAAAAAATTAAAATGATATAAATCTGGCACAGGCGTCAGTGCAGCCAAATATTGTGCCTTTCATGGCAGCAAGTGCGTTCACACCGTAACCCTTTTGTGGTATTGTGGAAGAGTTCAGTGCTGGAGGGTTTTGTGCATGCAGGAGACATCCCCGATCTATTCCTTTACGTCAGCATCAGGGGATTGATAACTGCTGATCTAGGACTGATTTATTTTTATAAATGTCAGCCAGTCTACAGAGTCGGTGGACAGACGCACTCTTTTGTCTGTGACAAAACCTCCAGCGGCACTGAACGTCCTTTCGAAAAGCACGCTAGATGAAGGGCAACCTAGTAGCTGCATTGCATATTGGCTAAGTTCTGGCCAGTGATCCAATCTCAACACCCAGTAAGCCAGTGGATCATCTGCTGGAAAGGTATCCAGGTCTGCCCTTGCCCCTAGGTAGTCCTGCACCATACGGTGAAGACGCTGGCAATGGGTGCCTACATTTGACATCCCTGGGCGTCGAGGACTAAAAAAATTTAAAAATGCATCAGTCAAGCGGCCCTGGCCTTCACCACTATTCCTCTGATCACCCGCAGCCTTAGAAGCACGTGTGTCAGCACTTGGTAATCTACCAGTGCCTGGAAAGGTGTTACACAAGTGTCGCTTTAGAGCGTCCTCAAGTTTTTTCATCCTGTGCTCCCTCTGTGCGGTCAGGATGAGCTCTGCAACTTTCCCCTTGTATCGTGGATCAAAAAGGGTTTCCAACCAGTAATGATCCCTCTCCTTGATAGCACGAATCCTGGGGTCCTTTAGCAGGCTTTGCATCATTAGGGAGCCCATGCAGCATAGGTTGGAGGTGGCATTAGCTTCCGAGTCTTCCTGGTCAATGAGGATGACTGTATCGTGCACTTCCTCCTCCCAGCCACATACTAGTACTTGTGTTTCTGGGCACACAAAACCCTCCCTTGAGGAATCCCCACCTTCAATGCCCCCACTACTTAAATATTCCTCCTCCTCCTCCTGTCTGATCTGAGTAGGACCCGCTGGAATGATGTTTGCGGAAAGACTGGGGCCTTGAGAGCTAGGGAAGGCCTCCTCTTCCTCCCGCTGCTCTGCCTCTAGAGCCACATCTATAATTCCCCGCAGAGTGTGCTCCAGCAGGAACACTAAAGGAATTGTGTCACTGATGCATGCACTGTCCCTGCTCACCATCCTCGTTGCCTCCTCAAATGGTGACAGTACAGTGCATGCATCCTTGATCATCAGCCACTGCGGGGGGGAAAAAAAACAAGTTGACCTGAACCTGTCCTTGTGCCATACTCACACAGGTACTCGTTGATGGCCCTCTGCTGCTTGTGCAGATGCTGCAGCATTGCTAATGTCGAGTTCCACCTGGTGGGCATGTCACAGATCAGACGGTTTGTGGGAAGGTGGAATTCTCTTTGAATTTCTGCAAGGCGAACGCTTGCTGGGAATGACCACCTGAAGTGGCTGCAGACTTTTCTGGCCTGGATGAGAAGGTCTGGCAGCCCTGAGTACTTGTTAGGAAATGCTGTACCACCAGATTTAGGACGTGTGCTAGGCATGGTACATGCTTCAATTTACCCTTGCGTAGGGCTTAGAGAAGGTTGCTGCCATTATGGCAGACGATCATTCCCAGCTCAAGCTGGCGTGGTGTTAACCATCTCTGCAACTGCCCCTGCAGAGCTGACAGAATTTCTGGCCCGGTGTGGCTCCTGTCCCCTAAACAAACCAGCTCAAGCACAGTATGGCATCTTTTTGCTTGAGCCATTGCGTAGACCCTGTCAGGCATCGGTTTAACTGCCACTTTCTCCAGAGACACAGAAGAAGGAGGAGGAGGAGGAAGAGGGAGAGGTGGTGGAGCAGACAGACCTCATACAAGCAGCTTTCTGGAGGCGTGGTGGATGAACAAGCTCCAGCACAGAGCCCCGTCTTGGATCCCTCCCAGCTGCGATCAGAGTTACCCAGTGTGCCATGAAGGAAATGTAACGACCCTGTCCATGCTTGCTGGACCACGTGTCTAAAGTCACATGCACCTTGTTGCTGACTGCCTTTCCCAATGACTCGATAACATTGTCTTCCACGTGCTGGTATAGTGCTGGAATGGCCTTGCGTGAAAAGTAATGGCGTTTTGGAACCTGCCACTGTGGTACAGCACATTCAGCAAATTCATGGAAGGGAGCAGAGTCCACCAGCTGGAAAGGCAGCAGCTGCAATGCGAGTAATTTTGCTAAACTGGCATTTAGACGCTGTGCTTGGGGATGGTTGGGACTATATTTTTTCTTTCGCTGCAGCAGCTGCGGCAACGCAATCTGACTGCGTAAATCTTCAGCTGCTGGGATGATGTCACATTGTGAGGAAGGAGCTGGTACATCCATTACTGTAGTATCATCCCTGTCGGTGGAGGTTGTAGGCAATGACATGGCAGGACATACAGTGGGGGTAGAGACAGATGAGGAGGAGGACCTACGCAAAGTTTTGCACCAACGGGATGTGTGCCAGTTGTTCATATGTCGCCTCAAGCACGTGGTACCCAAGTGTCCGGTATCTTTCCCACGCTTAAGCCTCATCTGACATAGATTATAAATAGCAACGCTGCACTCTACTGCACATTTCTTAAAGAACTCCCAGACAGCAGAGTTCCTGCGTGTGTTCTTTCAGACAACAGCGCTCTGCACCGGAGCAGCTCTGACATGTGATGCCTTGGACTGGCTAGTGCTACGGTTGGTCACAGAGGATGTTGTGCCTAGTGTTTGCTGTGCCTCCTCCTCCCCCTCTTCCTCACTTAATTCCTCTGTTCTATCAGGCACCCAGGTGGAGTCGGTGACCTCATCATCATTGTCATCATCACCCCCTATCTCCTCATCACTGGAGCCCACTTGGCAGTATGCTGCAGCTGCTGGGGCAACATGAGTGCCAGTTATTTGTGTGTCATCACTGGCACCCCCTTCCTCTAGGTTAGAAACATAGAAACATAGAAAAATGTCGGCAGATAAGAACCTTTCGGCCCATCTAGTCTGCCCAATTACATGGATACTTTACCTGGATTTATCTTTTGTTTAGGATAGCCTTATGCCTATCCCATGCTTGCTTAAATTCAATCACTGTTTTGGCCTCTACCACTTCAACTGGAAGACTGTTCCATGTATCCACCACCTTCTCAGTAAAATAATGCTTCCTGATGTTACTTTTAAACCTTTGCCCCTCTAATCCAAGACTATGTCCTCTTGTTTTGCTATTTTGTTTCCTTTTAAATATACTCCCTTCCTCTACCTTGTGGATTCCCTTTACGTATTTAAATGTTTCTATCATATCTCCTCTGTCTCGTCTTTTTTCCAAGCTGTACATGTTAAGATCATTAAGCCTTTCCTGGTAACTTTTCTCCTTCAAGCCGTACACCATTTTAGTAGCCCTTCTCTGAACTCTCTCTAAGATGTCTATATCCTTCTGGAGATACGGTCTCCAGTACTGCACACAGTACTCCAAGTGAGGTCTCACCAGTGCTCTGTACAGTGGCATGAGCACTTCCCTTTTCCTACTGCTAATACCTCTCCCTACACAACCAAGCATTCTGCTAGCATTTCCTGCTGCTCTATTACATTGACTACTTACCCTTAGATCCTCTGAAATAATGACCCCTAAATCCCTTTCCTCAGATGTTGAGGTTAGGACTGTATCAAATATTCTATATTCAGCCCTTGGGTTTTTACGTCCCAGGTGCATTATCTTGCACTTATCCACGTTAAAACTCAATTGCCACAGCTCCGACCATTTTTTTAGTTTACCTAAATCATTTGTCATTTGGCTGATCCCTCCAGGAACGTCAACCCTGTTGCAAATCTTTGTGTCATCAGCAAAAAGACATACTTTTCCATTAATACCTTCTGCAATATCACTAACAAAAATATTAAATAGAATGGGTCCAAGTACTGACCCCTGAGGTACCCCACTGGTAACAAGACCTTGCGCCGAATAAACTCCATTTACCACAACCTCTGTTGCCTGTCACTCAGCCACTGCCTAATCCATTCAACAATATTGGAATCCAAGCTCAAAGATTGCAATTTATTGATAAGCCTTCTATGCGGAACAGTATCAAAAGCCTTACTGAAATCTAAATAAGCAATGTCTACTGCACCACCTGTGTCTATTATTTTTGTTACCCAATCAATAAAATCAATAAGATTAGTTTGGCATGATCTCCCTGAGGTAAACCCATGTTGTTTCTGATCCTGTAATCTATGTGTTTTTAGATGTTCAACAATCCTTTCCTTTAACATGGTTTCCATTAATTTCCCCACTACTGACGTAAGACTAACTGGCCTATAGGTCCCAGATTCCTCCCTACTACCCTTCTTGTGAATGGGCACAACATATGCTAATTTCCAGTCCTCTGGGACGAGTCCCGTTAGCAAGGATTGGTTAAATAAATCTGTTAACGGTTTTGCTATTACACCACTGAGCTCTTTTAATAACTTAGGGTGGATCCCATCAGGCCCGATTGACTTATTTGTCTTTACTTTAGACAGCTGCTGTAGAACCTCCTCCTCTGTAAACTGATATGTAATTGTCTCGTTAGTGTTTCCTCCTAACTGAGGTCCCTTTCCTTCCTTTTCTTCTGCAAAGACTGAACAAAAATATTCATTGAGGCAGTCAGCGAGACTTTTATCCTCTTCTACATACCTTCCTTCCTTTGTTTTTAATCTAACTAATCCTTGTTTTACTTTTCTTTTCTCGTTTATGTATCTAAAAAATGTTTTGTCCCCCTTTTTTACTGACTGAGCTATTTTCTCTTCTGCGTGTGCTTTGGAAGCTCTTATAAATTGCTTTGCCTCTTTCTGACTAATCTTATAGGTTTGCCTATCTTCTTCACTCTGAGTTGTTTTATAATTATTGAATGCTGTCTTTTTGTTCTTCACTATTTTGGCCACTTCTGCAGAGTACCACAGTGGTTTCTTCCCTTTTTTGTTTTTGCTAACAAGTCGAATGCAATTGCCTGTGGCCTTCAATAATGCTTCTTTTAAATAATCCCATTTCTCCTGGACTCCCTTTAAACTCCTCCAGTCTGATAATGACTCCTTCACACAAAGTCTCATTTTAGAAAAATCTGTTTTTTTAACCACTTCGATGCTGAGGACGCGCTCAGCGCGTCCTCAGCATTCCCGTTGGTATGCGGAGGACGCGCTGAGCGCGTCCTCCCATTGGGGTCAGCGTTCGGCCGGGTTCCGGCCGATCGCTGGCCCCCCCGGTGCGGGCTGACATCCTCGATGTCAGCCGCGCATCCGGGACCGCAGCCGCCGGAATTAGGTGTCATCGCGGCAGCGCGATGACACCTAATTCAGGCCCCCCCCCCGCATGTGCGGAGGAGGCGCCTGAAAGGGAGGGGGGGAGGTCCTTCGGACCTCTCTCCCTCCCGATCGGCGGCTCTGCGGGGGTTAACCCAGGCATCATTTGGAAGGGCACAGCCTGCCCTTCCAAATGGTGCCTGGCATTAACCCCTGGGGAGCTGGATCGCGAATCGGCGCTGAAAAGCGCCGGTTCGCGATCCTTTCCGGAGCTGGCCGACATCTTGGATGTCGGCCAAGCCTCCGGGAACTCCCCCTGAGGACTGGCGTCATCGTGCGTAGCACGATGACGCCAGTCCTGGACTTAACCCCTAACTGCCCCAACTGTGGAGATAGGGAGTTCCAATGAACTCCCTATCTCCCGATCCGTGGCAGTTAGGGGTTAATGTTTGGTATGGTTGGATCGGCCAGAGCATGGCCGTTCCAACGATACCAAACACTACTGTGAAAAATGTTGTAAAAAAAAATAAAAATGAAAAATAAAAATAAAAATTTTTTTAAAAAAAAATTATAAAAAAAAAAATAAACACTTTTTTTTCTTTTTTTTGTTTTGTTAATGCAGCAATATTGTTCCCATTTCAATTATAATGTGAACAATGATGCTGCACTAACGATTTTTGTATGCGGTGCGTTTGTTAAAAATAGTGTCATTTTCCCCAAAAAAAAATGTAACGAGACCCCCATCTCTAATTTTTTTAACAAGCGCACCCCATACAAAATATAACCGCAATTGCTCGCATGTTAAAATGTGAAAAAAAACACTTTACACATTGTAAATTATTGAAAATACATATTTTATTGCATTTTTTGTTATAATATACAGACATGACATAACGTATACATATAATAATGACATGTTATGAATCTACCGAGTCTGACAGAAAGAACGATATATAATATGTCTGGGTCATATACTAAAATAAGCCTTCAAAACACGTTTAAACATGATGAGCAAAACCGGTAAAAATGACCTCAGCACAGGGGCGGGAAAAGCCTCAGCAGCGAAAGGGTTAAAGTCTAAAACTTTTGTTTTTGTGTGGTGCGGCTCCATCTCTGTTCTTATATTAAACCATACTGACTGGTGATCACTAGATCCCAAATTTTCACCTACAACATCGTCCGATACCAAACCTCCATTTGTGAGTATTAAATCCAATATGGCCTCTTTACGGGTCGGCTCCTCAACTACTTGTGTTAGAGATAATCCCAGTAGGGAGTTTAGAATATTTGTACTCCTGGTGCACCCAGCTGTTTTGGTTTTCCAGTTCACATCAGGAAGATTAAAATCCCCCATGATAATAACTTCCCCCTTCATTGCCATTTTGGCTATTTCCTCAAGCAGCAGATTATCTAGCTCTTCTACTTGTCCAGGGGGTCTATAGATCACACCTACACGAGCTACTGTATTTAATGGAAACCATTAAATCCATGTAATTAATGGAAACCATGTTAAAGGAAAGGATTGTTGAACATCTAAAAACACATAGATTACAGGATCAGAAACAACATGGGTTTACCTCAGGGAGATCATGCCAAACTAATCTTATTGATTTTTTTGATTGGGTAACAAAAATAATAGACACAGGTGGTGCAGTAGACATTGCTTATTTAGATTTCAGTAAGGCTTTTGATACTGTTCCGCATAGAAGGCTTATCAATAAATTGCAATCTTTGAGCTTGGATTCCAATATTGTTGAATGGATTAGGCAGTGGCTGAGTGACAGGCAACAGAGGGTTGTGGTAAATGGAGTTTATTCGGCGCATGGTCTTGTTACCAGTGGGGTACCTCAGGGGTCAGTACTTGGACCCATTCTATTTAATATTTTTGTTAGTGATATTGCAGAAGGTATTAATGGAAAAGTATGTCTTTTTGCTGATGACACAAAGATTTGCAACAGGGTTGACGTTCCTGGAGGGATCAGCCAAATGACAAATGATTTAGGTAAACTAAAAAAATGGTCGGAGCTGTGGCAATTGAGTTTTAATGTGGATAAATGCAAGATAATGCACCTGGGACGTAAAAACCCAAGGCTGAATATAGATATTTGATACAGTCCTAACCTCAACATCTGAGGAAAAGGATTTAGGGGTTATTATTTCAGAGGATCTAAAGGTAAGTAGTCAATGTAATAGAGCAGCAGGAAATGCTAGCAGAATGCTTGGTTGTGTAGGGAGAGGTATTAGCAGTAGGAAAAAGGAAGTGCTCATGCCACTGTACAGAGCACTGGTGAGACCTCACTAGGAGTACTGTGTGCAGTACTGGAGACCGTATCTCCAGAAGGATATAGACATCTTAGAGAGAGTTCAGAGAAGGGCTACTAAAATGGTGTACGGCTTGAAGGAGAAAAGTTACCAGGAAAGGCTTAATGATCTTAACATGTACAGCTTGAAAAAAGACGAGACAGAGGAGATATGATAGAAACATTTAAATACGTAAAGGGAATCCACAAGGTAGAGGAAGGGAGTATATTTAAAAGGAAACAAAATAGCAAGACAAGAGGACATAGTCTTAGATTAGAGGGCAAAGGTTTAAAAGTAACATCAGGAAGCATTATTTTACTGAGAGGGTGGTGGATACATGGAACAGTCTTCCAGTTGAAGTGGTAGAGGCCAAAACAGTAATTGAATTTAAGCAAGCATGGGATAGGCATAAGGCTATCCTAAACAAAAGATAAATCCAAGTAAAGTATCCATGTAATTGGGCAGACTAGATGGGCCGAAAGGTTCTTATCTGCCGACATCTTTCTATGTTTCTATGATTGCCAAATGTTAGCGTCACCCAAACTGACTCTATGTTCACCTCGCTCACTTTTATTTGGTTCGTTTTTATGTTGTTTTTCACATACAGGGCCACTCCTCCTCCTTTCCTACCTTCTCTGTCTTTTCTATATAAAGAGTACCCCGGTATTGTTATGTCCCAGCTATTTTTCTCACTGAACCATGTCTCAGTAACCGCAACTAAATCTACTTTTTCAGCTGCCATCATTGCCTCCAGTTCATTGATTTTATTGACTAAACTGCGAGCATTTATAGACACGACTCTGAGCTTGTCATTTTTTTCCCCGCATGTGCTTGCACCCGCCGATTTAGTTTTGGGGACAATCAGGCAGATTGTTTTTTACCCTTTTGTCCCCCCCTCCTAGTTTAAAATATTCCTTTGTGAAACCTTTGAACTTCTCACTGAGAACATATGTTCCCCTATGAGTAAGATGCAAACCATCTTTTTATACAGTTCCTTTCTGCTCCAATTAGAGCTATCATGGGACACAAAGCCAAATCCTTGCTCTCGACACCATTCCCGAAGCCACAAATTAAATTCCCTATTGCGCATCTGCCTATCCTGAATGTTATGCACAGGCAAAACTTCAGAGAATGACACAGTGGACGCAATCTGCTGTATTTCCCCTCCAAGAACACAAAAATCTTCCTTAATCTCAGAAACCTCATTGCTAGCCAAGTCATTTGTCCCTAGATGGACTAGAACATCCACTTCCCCTTGCTGCTTTGCTTGTTTGACAATATTGAGAATACGTCTCTTGTCTCTACGAGCAGTAGCCCCAGGAAGACATCTCACCAAACCACTACTCTCCAGCTCAACACCTCTTATGATAGAATCACCCAGCAACAATTGCCTTCTATCATGTCCCACCTTTTCCTTATTGTTCTTGGTTGCAGTCCTGCATACCTTAGGCATAGGGGATGGTGGCTCCTCAACTATGGTGTCTGAGCCTACTTCCGTCTCACCACTACACTCTGAAAGTGCCTCAAAAGGTTGATTATACTCCCTTCCTCAACCTCAGAGATTGAATCAGAGCACTGTACTTGTTGCGCATCCTCAAGCAGCATGTCACTCTCATTGTAGTCAAACAATTCAGCTGACTCCTCTGTGTGTGATAGCGAGGCTACGGCAGGAGTAGCTGTGGACATGGAGGCTGCATTAGATGCTTTGGCAGCTGAGGTGGACTGTAAAGCACTAGAAGCCTGGCTGGCAGAGGAGTCGGAGGATGAGGATGGCCTGGTTAGCCAATCCACCAAGTCCTCTGTATGTTGCTGCTGCTTAAGACGGCCAGCACCAGTTAGAAAGGACAAGCGTGCCCCTGCAGAGGATGCACCACGTCCACCATGACCAGAGGCACAGCCTCTCGACACAGGGGCTGCTTGCCCTCTTATCTGTGTCTGGGAGCGTCCGCCTGTCCTTTTTGTTTTTTCAGACATGGTGAGTGATATATAGATTAATATATACAGAACTCTGATTCAACTCTGGTATAAAGATTTAAAGAACTCTGGAATAACTCAGTGAGACACACTGATAGCTGGCAACCAGTGACAAGAGACAGATCACCTCAATTCACAAATGTTTTAAGGAAATTAGTGAGCCCCAAAATAATGCGTGGTACTGGTTGTGTGACAAGACACAGATCACCTCAACTCACAAATGTTTTAAAGAAATTAGTGAGCCCCAAAATAATGCGTGGTACTGGTTGTGTGACAAGACACAGATCACCTCAATTCACAAATGTTTTAAAGAAATTAGTGAGCCCCAAAATAATGTGTGGTACTGGTTGTGTGACAAGACACAGATCACCTCAAAATTTGCCCAATCAGGACACTGAGCCGTGATTGGCATAGTGTTGAACCGTTCTTGCACCAGACCTGTGGTCAGGTGCAAGGCTGTAGCCAATTATGAGCTTCAGGCAAGTGGGAAAATGCATTGTGGTCCATTGTGGTCGAACATGCGGCGAACACCCGGAAATGTTCGGTGTTCGCCATCTAATCGAACAGGCTAAGTTCGGGCCGAACTCCGAACCGTCTGAACCAAACAGCTCATCCCTACAATGGACCACAATGGACTTTTCCACTGGCCTGAAACTTGTAATTGACTACAGCCTTGCACCTTACCACAGGTCAGGTGCAAGACAGGTTCAAGACTATGCCAATCACGGCTCAGAGTCCTGATTGGGCAAATTTTGCCCAATCACGGGCTCACAGAGCTAAGTCCTGCAGCACACTATCTAAGGTTTCACACAGCGCTTCAGCACACGTTTGAGAGGAGATTTGAGAGGAAATTGTTGTTGTGTTAGTGTGTGTTCTCACTGCCAGTCTGCCACCAGCTACTGGGGGGTCTCATTTCTACAAAATATCTGGAAATTGTTCTAATCTGTGTGTTCTCACTGACACCCAGTATTTTGGGGGTCAGTAATTGCTACAAACTATTTGGGAATTAAGGTAATGTGTGTCTTGTCACTGCCAGTGCCACGCAGTATTTTGGGGGTCAGTAATTTCTACAAAATATTTGGGAATTGTTCTAATCTGTGTCTTGTCACTGCCACCCAGTATTTTGGGGGTCAGTAATTTCTACAAAATAGTTGGGAATTATTCTAATCTGTGTCTTGTCACTGCCACCCATCAGGGGGTCTCCCTGATTTATAGGAGGTTTCTGGGACTTGTAATCTGTGTCTTCTCACAGCCAGCTATCAGGGGGTCCCACATACTTCTAGCAGATTTCTGGGAATTGCAATTTGTGTCTTGTCACTGGCACCCATCAGGGGGTCTCACTGACTTATAGGAGGTTTCTGGGAATTGTATTCTGTGTCTTGTCACTGGCTGCCAGCTATCAGGGTGTCTCACTGAGTTATACCAGAGTTCTGGAAATCTTTAATCTTTATACCAGAGTGGAATCAGAGTTCTGTATATATTTAATCTATATATCACTCACCATGTCAGAAAGACCAAGAAGGACAGGCAGACGCTCCCAGACACAGATAAGAGGGCAAGCAGCCTCTGTGTCGGGAGGCTGTGCCTCTGGTCGTGGTGGATGTGGTGCATCCTCTGCAGGGGCACGCTTGTACTTTCTAACTGGTGCTGGCCGTCTTAAGCAGCAGCAATATACAGAGGATTTGGTGGATTGGCGAACCAGGCCATCCTCATCCTCCGAGTCCTCTGCCAGCCAGGCTTGCAGTGCTTTATAGTAAACCTCAGCTGCCAAAGCATCTAATGCAGCCTCCATGTCCACAGCTACTCCTGCCATAGCCTCACTATCACACACGGAGGAGTCAGCTGAATTGTTTGACTACAATGAGAGTGGCATGCTGCTTGAGGATGCGCAGCAAGTACAGTGCTCTGATTCAATCTCTGAGGTTGAGGAAGGGAGTATAATCAACCTAGAGGAAGGGGGTGCCAGTGATGACACACAAATAACTGGCACTCATGTTGCCCCAGCAGCTGCAGCATACTGCCAAGTGGGCTCCAGTAACGAGGAGATATGGGATGATGACAATGATGATGAGGTCACTGACTCCACCTGGGTGCCTGATCGAACAGAGGAGTCAAGTGAGGAGGAGGAGGCACAACAAACACGAGGCACAACATCCTCTATGACCAACCGCAGCACTAGCCAGTCCAAGGCATCAGATGTCAGAGCTGCTCAGGTGCAGAGCGCTGTTGTCTCAAAGCACACATCCAGGAACTCTGCTGTCTGGGAGTTATTTAAGAAATGTGCAGCAGACCCAACCATTGCTATTTGTAATAGAAACATAGAAAAATGTCGGCAGATAAAAACCTTTCGGCCCATCTAGTCTGCCCAATTACATGGATACTTTACCTAGATTTATCTTTTGTTTAGGATAGCCTTATGCCTATCCCATGCTTGCTTAAATTCAATTACTGTTTTGGCCTCTACCACTTCAACTGGAAGGCTGTTCCATGTATCCACCACCCTCTCAGTAAAATAATGCTTCCTGATGTTACTTTTAAACCTTTGCCCCTCTAATCTAAGACTATGTCCTCTTGTTTTGCTACTTTGTTTCCGTTTAAATATACTGCCTTCCTCTACCTTGTGGATTCCCTTTACGTATTTTAATGTTTCTATCATATCTCCTCTGTCTCGTCTTTTTTCCAAGCTGTACATGTTAAGATCATTAAGCCTTTCCTGGTAACTTTTCTCCTTCAAGCCGTACACCATTTTAGTAGCCCTTCTCTGAACTCTCTCTAAGATGTCTATATCCTTCTGGAGATATGGTCTCCAGTACTGCACACAGTACTCCAAGTGAGGCCTCACCAGTGCTCTGTACAGAGGCATGAGCACTTCCCTTTTCCTACTGCTCTCCCTACACAACCAAGCATTGTGCTAGCATTTCCTGCTGCTCTATTACATTGACTACTTACCCTTAGATCCTCTGAAATAATAACCCCTAAATCCCTTTCCTCAGATGTTGAGGTTAGGACTGTATCAAATATTCTATATTCAGCTTTGGGTTTTTACGTCCCAGGTGCATTATCTTGCACTTATCCACATTAAAACTCAATTGCCACAGCTCCGACCATTTTTTTAGTTTACCTAAATCATTTGTCATTTGGCTGATCCCTCCAGGAACGTCAACCCTGTTGCAAATCTTTGTGTCATCAGCAAAAATACATACTTTTCCTTTAATACCTTCTGCAATATCACTAATTAAAATATTAAAGAGAATGGGTCCAAGTACTGACCCCTGAGGTACCCCACTGGTAACAAGACCTTGTGCCGAATAAACTCCATTTACCACAACCCTCTGTTGCCTGTCACTCAGCCACTGCCTAATTCATTCAACAATATTGGAATCCAAGCTCAAAGATTGCAATTTATTGATAAGCCTTCTACGCGGAACAGTATCAAAAGCCTTACTGAAATCTAAATAAGCACTCTCTACTGCACCACCTGTGTCTATTATTTTTGTTACCCAATCAAAAAAATCAATAAGATTAGTTTGGCATGATCTTCCTGAGGTAAACCCATGTTGTTTTTGATCCTGTAATCTATGTGTTTTTAGATGTTCAACAATCCTTTCCTTTAACATGGTTTCCATTAATTTCCCCACTACTGACGTAAGACTAACTGGCCTATAGTTCCGATTCCTCCCGACTACCCTTCTTGTAAATTAGCACAACATTTGCTAATTTCCAGTCTTCTGGGATGACTCCCGTTAGCAAGGATTGGTTAAATAAATCTGTTAACGGTTTTGCTATTACATCACTGAGCTCTTTTAATAATTTAGGGTGGATCCCATCAGGCCCCATTGACTTATTTGTCTTTACTTTAGACAGCTGCTGTAGAACCTCCTCCTCTGTAAACTCATATGTAAATGTCTCGTTAGTGTTTCCTCCTAACTGAGGTCCCTTTCCTTCCTTTTCTTCTGCAAAGACTGAACAAAAATATTCATTGAGGCAGTCAGTGAGACTTTTATCCTCTTCTACATACCTGCCTTCCTTTGTTTTTAATCTAACTAATCCTTGTTTTACTTTACTTTTCTCGTTTATATAGCTAAAAAATGTTTTGTCCCCCTTTTTTACTGACTGAGCTATTTTCTCTTCTGCGTGTGCTTTGGAAGCTCTTATAAATTGCTTCGCCTCTTTCTGCCTAATCTTATAGGTTTGCCTATCTTCTTCACTCTGCGTTTTTTTATAATTATTGAATGCTGTCTTATGTTCTTCACTATTTTGGCAACTTCTGCAGAGTTCCACAGTGGTTTCTTCCCTTTTTTGTTTTTGCTAACAAGCCGAATGCAATTGCCTGTGGCCTCAATAATGCTTCCTTTAAATAATCCCATTTCTCCTGGACTCCCTTTAAACTCCTCCAGTCTGATAATGACTCCTTCACACAAAATCTCATTTTAGAAAAATCAGGTTTTTTAAGTCTAAAACTTTTGTTTTTGTGTGGTGCGGCTCCATCCCTGTTCTTATATTAAACCATACCGACTGGTGATCACTAGATTCCAAATTTTCACCTACAACAACGTCAGATACCAAACCTCCATTTGTGAGTATTAAATCCAATATGGCCTCTTTACGGGTTGGCTCCTCAACTACTTGTGTTAGAGATAATCCCAGTAGAGAGTTTAGAATATTTGTACTCCTGGTGCACCCAGCTGTTTTGGTTTTCCAGTTCACATCAGGAAGATTAAAGTCCCCCATGATAATAACTTCCCCCTTCATTGCCATTTTGGCTATTTCCTCAAACAGCAGATTATCTAGCTCTTCTACTTGTCCAGGGGGTCTATAGATCACACCTACACGAGCTACTGTCTGATTGCCAAATGTTAGCGTAACCCAAACTGACTCTATGTTCACCTCGCTCACTTTTATTTGTTTCGTTTTTATGTTGTTTTTCACATACAGGGCCACTCCTAATCTATGTCAGATGAAGCTCAAGCATGGGAAAGAACCCAGACGCTAGGGTACCACGTGCTTGAGGCGACATATGACCACCTGCCACGCATCCCATTGGTGCAAAACTTTGTGTAGGTCCTCCTCCTCCTCATCTGTCTCTACCCCCACTGTATGTCCTGCCATATCATTGCCTGCTACAACCTCCACTGACAGGGATGATGCTACAGTAATGGATGTACCAGCTCCTTCCTCACAATGTGACAGCATCCCATCAGCTGAAGATTTAAGCAGTCAGATTATGTTGACCCAGCTGCTGCAGCGTAAGAAAAAATATAGTCCCAACCATCCCCAAGCACAGCGTCTAAATGCCAGCTTAGCAAAATTACTTGCATTGCAGCTGCTGGCTTTCCAGCTGGTGGACTCTGCTCCCTTCCGTGAATTTGCTGAATGTGCTGTACCACAGTGGCATGTTCCAAAACACCATTTCTTTTCACAGAAGGCCATTCCAGCACGTGGATGACAATGTTATCGAGTCATTGGGAAAGGCAGTCAGCAGCAAGGTGCATGTGACTTTAGACACGTGGTCCAGCAAGTATGGACAGGGTCATTACATTTCCTTCACGGCAACTCTGATTGCAGCTGGGAGGGATCCAAGATGGGGATCTGTGCTGGAGCTTGTTCATCCACCACGCCTCCAGAAAGCTGCTTGTATGAGGTCTGTCTGCTCCACCACCACCTCTCCTCTTCCTCCTCCTCCTCCTTCTGTGTCTCTGGCGAAGTGGCAGGTAAACTGACGCCTGACAGGGGCTACGCAATGGCTCAAGCAAAAAGATGCCATACTGTGCTTGAGCTGGTTTGTTTAGGGGACAGGAGCCACACCGGGCCAGAAATTCTGTCAGCTCTGCAGGGGCAGGTGCAGAGATGGTTAACACCACGCCAGCTTCAGCTGGGAATGGTCGTCTGTGTTAATGGCAGCAACCTTCTCTCCGCCCTATGCCTGGGTAAGGTGATGCATGTACCAAGCCGAACACATGTCCTAAATCTGGTGGTACAGCATTTCCTAACCAGGTACCCAGGGCTGGCAGAGCTTCTCAGCCAGGCCAGAAAAGTCTGCAGCCACTTCAGACGGTCATTCCCAGCAGGTATTCGCCTGGCATAAATTCAAAGAGAATTCCATCTTCCCACAAACGTCTGATCTGTGACATGCCCACCAGGTGGAACTCGACATTATCAATGCTGCAGCGTCTACACAAGCAGCAGAGGGCCATCAACGAGTACGTGTGTGAGTATGGCACAAGAACAGGTTCAGGTCAACATGTTCCCCCCCAGTGGCTGATGATCAAGGATGCATACACTGCACTGTCACCATTTGAGGAGGCAACGAGGATGGTGAGCAGGGACAGTGCATGCATCAGTGACACAATTCCTTTAGTGTTCCTGCTGGAGCATACTCTACGGGAATTAAAGATGTGGCACTAGAGGCAGAGCAGCAGGAGGAAGAGGAGGCCTTCCCTAGCTCTAAAGGCCCCAGTCTTTACGCAGACATCATTCCAGCAGGTCCTCCACAGATCAGACAGGAGGAGGATGAGGAGGAGGAATATTTAAGTAGTGGGGGCATTGAAGGTGGGGATTCCTCAACGGAGGGTTTTGTGTGCCCAGAAACACAAGGACTAGTATGTGGCTGGGAGGATGAAGTGCACGATGGGGTCATCCTCCTCATTGACCAGGAAGACTCGGAAGCGAATGCCACCTCCAACCTACGCTGCATGGGCTCCTTTATCCTGCAAAGCCTGCTAAAAGGACCCCAGGATTCGTGCTATCAAGGAGAGGGATCATTACTGGTTGGCAACCCTTCTTGATCCACGATGCAAGGGTAAAGTTGCAGGGCTCAACTTGTCCACACAGAGGGAGCAAAGGATGAAAAAACTTGGACGCTCTAAAGCGACACTTGTGTAACACCTTTACAGGCACTGGTAGGTTACCAAGTGATGACACAGGTGCTTCTGAGGCTGTGGATGATCAGAGGAATAGTGGTGAAGGCCGGGGCCGCTTGACTGATGCCTTTTTTTTAGTCCACGACGCCCAGGGACGTCAAATGTAGATACCCATTTCCAGCGTCTTCACCGTATGGTGCAGGACTACCTAGGGGCAAGGGCAGACCTGGATACCTTTCCAGCAGATGATCCACTGGCTCACTGGGTGTTGAAATTGAATCACTGGCCAGAACTTAGCCAATATGCTATGCAGCTACAAGGTTGCCCTTCATCCAGCGTGCTTTCTGAAAGGACGTTCAGTGCCACTGGAGGTTTTGTCACAGACAAAACAGTGCGTCTGTCCACCGACTCTGTAGACCGGCTGATATTTATAAAAATGAATCAGTCCTGGATCAGCAGTTATCAATCCCCTGATGCTGACGTAACGGAATAGATCGGGGATGTCTTCTGCATTCACAAAACCTCCAGCACAGAACTCTTCCACAATACCACAAAAGGGTTACAGTGTGAAGGCACAATATTTGGCTGCACTGACGCCTGTGCCACATTTATATCATTTTAATTTTTTGAACCGCATGGTCCACCCCTGCACTCTTCCACAATACTACAGAGGGGTTACTGTATGATGGCACTTGCTGGTCTGGCACCAAAAGCACAATATCTGGGTGCACTGACGCCTTTACCAGATTCATATCTTTTTAATATAGGACCGCATTGTCCACCCCTGCACTCTTCCACAATACCACAGAGGGGTTACTGTGTGACAGCACTGTTGCCGACAATAAAGGCCCAATTTTAAAGCACCTATTGTTACTTTCATCCAAAGCCTGCATAAGTTTCACCATAATTTAGCCAAAAAGAAAAATCACTAAACTTTTTCTGCGTGTCCTAAAATGTCTTTTCATACAGGCTGCCGCCCCAAGCAGTTGTTTATGAATAGATTAAAGGAAAAGCATTTACCGTCATTTGAAACGTCATTTTTTTGTTTTTAAATGTCTCTACACATCCTAGAAATCTGCCACTTCACGGGCAGGATATGGGGACCTCTTAGGCACGATATTTGAAGGAGTTTTTCGTTTTTATTTTTAACCCTTATTACATGGAAAACTCACTGTCCCTTTAAAAATGTATTTTTTTTTACTTTTTGTCCTTGTTTCCTGTCCCCCAGGGCACTACCCGGACCCCCATACACCTTTTATGGCAAATATCTAGCATATATGCCCTCTTGGAGGGCACTCTAAAAATCAAATTTTGAGTCCCATTGACTTGTATTGAGTTCGTGTTCGAGTTCTAACTTTTGAAAAGTTCGAGTTTGAATGCGAACCGAACTCGGGGGTGTTCGGCTCATTCCCTAGTGCTGAGGGCTAGAATAAACCACGTCAGGGCTCAGAGCACAGTCAGTGACTGATATTTATAGGCCTAGATCACTGATCAGGTGCAGCATTCAAAGTGGCCTGATTCAGAGACTGGCGCCCTCTCTGTTGGGAATGCCGCACTGCAGGAGCACCAGCAGGCATGACAGAATCTACAGCAGAATATTTTCATGTAAACTACCCCTGTTCCTCTAGACTCTATACTATTCTCAAGTTACACAAATATGTACAGCAACTACCAGGCAGACCACAAAATCATTTTGCCAAGACCCCAAATTATCTTATCCTCAATGTAAGTAGGTGTATGTATGTAAAAGCAATGCCGGTGTCTGTGGCCCACTTGCACATTAATGAGTTCATGTTTCAGTTTGAAAAGTAATATATAGGCTGATCAGCCACAGCTTTTACACCTCTTACAAGTGAAGTGAATAACACTGATTATATGGTTACAATAGAATCTGTCAATGGGTGATATACATGAATTTCATGAATTTCCTGTGTTGAAAGTGGAAAAAATAATTAAACAAAATGACCTGAGTGACTTTGACAAGGGCCAAATATTGATGGCTAAACGACTGGGTCAGGGCATCACCAAATTTGGCACACTGCCATCAAGTAAAGTGCCTGTTCGACGGTAGTAAAATCCCCACAGAGAAGCAATGGATATCTACTCAGAGAACACCAAACAGCAATGAAAAGTTGCAGAAGTACCCTGCTGTTCGGTGGTTTCATTCATCAGGTTTATTCAGGAGAACCCCATAGTCTTCAATGTTAAAAATATTCGCTTTTCTATCCGATATCTAATAAACCATTTATTCTTTTAATCTGAAGAAAAAGTCTCTTTATTTTTTCCCTGGATCTTGTAGGCATTTTTCAGAAAAAAAAATCCTTTTTTTTTTAAATAGCGGTTTTTCTTTTGTCTGTAACAGACCTTTATATTATCATTCATAGGACCTTATATGTTAATTCCAGGCATTTTTGTTGAGTAGTTTTTTGCAAACGGTGTTTAAATTTTGACACTTTCATCATTTTGCTTTTTTTTACCCTGTTCGTCAGCTTGTCAGCTTTTTCTGGTGGCTGGTCTGCGCTGTGTTTGGTGGCTCGGTGGCTTTTTCTGGATCTATTCAGCGTGGTTGTTTTGCGGCGGTTCGAGTGATCCAATACTTTGGATCGTATCTGATCAGATTTTTCGGTGGATTTTTGGCGCTTTTGCAGCGATTTTCGAGTCCTGTCCCTGCACTCCAGAGACCCTGCGGTGAATGTTGAATTCACCGCATGGTGGGGAAATTTTATTCCCTGAAGTGCGGGAAAGTGCACTTTCAACAAGATGTCGTTGACATTTCGGTGCTCTCTGAATAACCCCCAAAGTGACACCCACGGAGTTCTGAATTTTTATGCAACTCCAAAAAAGTAGGCATTTCACAGACGTTAAACCTAAAAAGTGGCAAGAGAAGCTGCACTGCAAAATTTGGATTTTGGATTTAACTTTAGGGAAATGGTGGAATTTTTCAAACATGCAACGTTGGCGATTTTCGCAGCTGGTTGCAACTAGGGATGAGCCGAACACTCCCCGAGTTCGGTTCGAAGCCAAACCCGAACTTTCCAAATGTTCGGATCCGAACCTGAACCCCATACAAGTCAATGGGGCTGAAAATTTGGTTTTTAGAGTGCCCTCCAAGAGGGCATATATGCTAGATATTTGCCATAAAAAGTGTATGGGGGTCTGGGTAGTGCCCTGGGGGACAGGAAACAAGGACAAAAAGTAAAAAAAAAACGTTTTTAAAGGGACAGTGAGTTTTCCATGAAATAAGGGTTAAAACTAAAAACAAAAAATTCCTTCAAATATCGTGCCTAGGCGGATTTCTAGGATGTATAGAAATATGTGAAAACCAAAAAATGACATTTCAAATGACGGTAAATGCTTTTCCTTTAATCTATCCATAAACAACTGATTGGGGCGGCAGTCTGTATGAAAAGAGGAGACATTTTCGGACACACAGAAAAAGTTTACTGATTTTTTGGCGGTGAAAAGCAGGAGAATGACTGGAGAATGGAAAATTCTAGACCAAATAGCCGATTTGGAAAGTGAGAAAAATGGGAGAATTTTTCTGGTTTGGCTATTTTGACCTAGAATTTTCTCTTCAGTCATTCTCCTGAGTTTCACCTTTCTCTGAATAACCCTGTTAGGGTTATTCAGAGAGCAGTGTAGATCAGGAGAATGACTGGAGAATGGAAAATTCTAGGTCAAAATAGCCAAACCAGAAAAATTCTCCCATTTAGGCTAGGGTCAGACTAGCGAATTTTTAACATGCGTTTAGGCGCACTTAATCACGGCCGCACTAGCAGCAAATGACAGGCAATGACAGCCAATATACGAAGTACGGTCGCACGAAAGTCCAGCTGCGCAACGCAAGTGGAAAATGAACACATTTTTTCGAGAACGCAGAACCGCTAGTACGGACGTACAGAGTGCGCTGCATCCACTAGCGGCGTGTGTGCGTGATTTGGAGACGTCAGACCCTGCTCATGTCCGGCCAACATAACGTCCAGACACCCAAAGTTTCCTGGTTTGGATCCGTAAAAAATCAAGCACAAAAATGCGCATCGTCTGACCGTTTTCGCGCATTCTGTGAAAAAATAAGGCAATGCGTTAGGACGCACTTTTTGACGGTCGCTGTGAAAAATGCGTTAGTCTGACCCTAGCCTTATCTCACTTTCCAAATCGTCTATTTGGTCCAGATTGTTCTCTTTTCCTGCCATTCTCCTGGTTTTCACCTTTCTCTGAACAACCCTGAGAGAGAGGTGAAAGCCAGGAGAACTGGCAGGAGAAGAGAGCAATCTAGACCAAATAGCCAATTTGGAAAGTGAGTTAAATGGGAGAATTTTTCTGGTTTGGCTATTTTGACCTAGAATTTTCCCTTCTCCAGTTATTCTCCTGCTTTTCACCGCTCTCTGAATAACCCTGTGAATGTTTAATGCCGAGGTGAAAAATAACATTGCTTAAGGCTGAGGTCAGACGAGCGCAGTTATCACGTCCGTGTTGCCGCACATTTGTACGTCCGTGGCAGCATAGCATTCTGACCAATGGAGCCCCACACACGAAGTACGTCCGCACGGAAGTGCGGATGCATGACGGACGCAGCAAACGGACACAGGTTAGGCAAGAACGTAATACTGCTAGAACGGACGTGCGGAGGGCGCCTCGTCCGCAACGTCCGTGTAGCTTTGTATGTGAGTGATGAAACGAGGTCAGATGGACTGCATTTATAGGTCCAGCATTTTTGACGGACAGAATGTTTTTTCATTTTAATTTATTTTCCCTGCTACATCAGTCAAAAAATACGTCAGTGAAAAAAACGGACTGTTTGGCCACTACCTTGTTGTCAGTCAGTAAGTACGTCCGTACTGCACGGACACACAGTCCGTACAAAATGCGCTCATCTGACCCTAGCCTTAGATGTTATTTTGATTTTTTTTCAAACACCAGTTAACCACTTGGCTGCTATGGAGCACCCAGCCAAGGTCCAGCCAAGTGGTTCTCCTGTGCTATGGACGCGCTGAGCGCGTCCATGCACAGGAGGCAGCAATCTGCCGGATTCCGGCAGATTGCTGCGCCCCCCGGTGCGGGCTGACATCTTGGATGTCAGCCCAGCACTCCGGGACCCCGGCGGAGCAATTAGATGTCATCGCGGCGGCGCAATGACATCTAATTTAGGTGCCCCCCCCCCCGCATGTGCGGAGGAAGCGCCTGAAAGGGAGGGGGGGAGGTCCTTCGGACCTCTCTCCCTCCCGATCGCCGGGGAGCAGAGGGTTAATCCAGGCACCGTTTGGAAGGGCACAGCCTACCCTTCCAAACAGTGGCTGTGATTAACCCCTGGGGAGCCGGATCACGAATCGGTGCTGAAAAGCCCCAGATCGTGATCCTCTCCTGGAGCTGGCCGACATCTTGGATGTTGGCCAAGCCTCCAGGAACTCCCCCTGAGGACTGGCGTCATCGTGCATAGCACGGGGAGTTAACCCCTAGCTGCCACCAATGGTGGAGATAGGGTGTTCCAATTGGAACCCCCTATCTACTGATCCGTGGCAGCTAGGGGTTAATGTTTTATATCGTTGGATCGGCCAGAGCATGGCCTTTCCAAGGATATCAAGCAGGAGCATGAAAAATGTTTTTAAAAAAAAAAAATAATTAAAAAATAAAAATATTTTAAAAAAATTCTAAAAAAAATAAACAAGTTTTTTTTGTTTTTTGTTTTGTTAATGCAGCAATATTGTTCCCATTTCAATTATAATGTGAACAATAATGCTGCACTAACGATTTTTGCATGTGGTGCGTTTGTTAAAATAAGCGAAATTTTCCCCAAAAAAAAATGTAACGAGACCCCATTTCAAATTTTTTTAACAAGCGCACCCCATACAAAATATAACCGCAAATGATTGCATGTTAAAATGTGAAAAAAAACACTTTACACATATAAAATTATTGAAAATTCTAATTTTATTGCATTTTTTTTTATAATATACAGACATGACATAATGTATACATATAATAATGACATATTATGAATCTGCCAAGTCTGCCGGAAAGAATATATAATATGTCTGGGTCATATATCAAAATATGGCTTCAAAACGCGGTTAAACATGATGAGCGAAAGCGGTAAAAATGACCTCAGCACAGAGGTGTGAAAAGCCTCAGCAGCGAAAGGGTTAAATGCAGCATATTAGGATGTTTTAGGGAAATTAATTCTCAAATCTCAATCAGAAGCAGACACCACCCCACCCTCAGTATGGTGTACAATGTATCAAATTGATTACCAGACTAAAAACACCTGATGTTATGCCCGTTTGTGAACAGAGGTCATTTAGAGTTGATAATCTTTCCACGTACACATTAGTTTTTAATTCAATATCTAATAAACCGTTGCTTATAATATTCTGCGTCTCTTTATTTCTAGATTTTTTAGTATTTTTTAAAGCATTTTCTATACTTTTTTCAAAATTTCTTTTTTTTTTTTCGAATTCGAACCGAACACACCCAAAAAGTTAGAAATTCGCGAACTTTCGAACTGCCAAAGTTCGGGTCGAACTCCGAACCGTCCAAACCCGAACAGCTCATCCCTAGTTGCAACTATGAAAAACACAGCGGTATCAATATCCCATAAAGTTCTATATTTAGTCTTGTAAAAATGTGTCGTATTTGAGTGGTTTGTATATTGTGATGTTTGTGTACAGTCTTGGAATGAATAAAATCTATGGGTTTTGCATATGTAGATTTTTACAGTGTGTTGCCTGAAATTTCTACAGACGCAACACAACTACTGTAGATACTCGAGTATACCGCTAGATTTTGGTGACAAAAATTTACCTTAAAATTGGAGGGGTCACGTTATATTCGAGACATCTGCATCGCGTGTAAAAA
Source organism: Leptobrachium leishanense (assembly GCA_009667805.1). Taxonomy (NCBI): domain Eukaryota; kingdom Metazoa; phylum Chordata; class Amphibia; order Anura; family Megophryidae; genus Leptobrachium; species Leptobrachium leishanense. The sequence continues at coordinate 73,473,984 of CM019070.1, read as the reverse complement.
AAAAAAAAAAACTTGCCTTGCTCTGGATCGCAAGTCTCACGGGAGTTACGGTAGTCTCGCTGAAGTGAATGCAGGCTCCCTGATGCCTGCAAACACTTCTGGAATGCTCGGATTCGGGAGAGGTGGGATCCATCACGGCCAGAGGGCAAGCTCAGTTTAAGCCAATCATTCACCTCGCTCGCCTCCGTCGGCCATCTAATCGCTAATTTAATTATTTATTTATTTTATTTATAAAGGATTTTACAAGGAAAGGTACATTGAGATTTCTCTCGTTTTCAAGTAAGTCCTGGGTTCAAGAGCATTGAAATTTTACAGTTGTTACAGAAATACAAAGTAATTAATGCAAGATATTAAAAACAAAAACACAAATATACAGATTAACATGGAAAATAAATATGTAAGTAATATAGTTACTATGTTACATGTTTACAGGTGCATTCTGTACTGAGGTATGCTAGTAAGGAGCTCTTGATTGACTTAAGACTGGGGGAAGATTTGATGGTGTCTGGAAGGTTATTCCATAAATGCGGTGCTCTGTAGGAAAATGAGGATCGAGCCACTTTCTTTTTGTATGGTGGTATTGTAAGTATGGTGCTGGTCCTGGATCGGAGGTTATAGGATGAGGGAACTGCTAGGGGAAGCAGACTATTCAGGTAGGGTGGCAGCTTCCCAGAGAAGCTCTTAAACACCAGGTTGGAAAGGTGAAGGGTGTGTCTAGATTCCAGCGACGGCCAGTTTAGTTCTTTTAACATGTCACAATGGTGGGTCATGTAGTTACATTGTAGCACAAAGTGGCAGAATGAGTTATACAATGTAGCAAGTTTCTGAAGGTGTGTTTGTGGGGCCGCTGTATACACTACATCTCCGTATTCAATAGCCAGCATAAGCATTTGTTGTACAATCTGCTTTCTTACCGCGGGGCTCAGGCAGGATTTGTTTCTGTACAGGGCACCTAGTTTGGGGTAAAGTTTGGATGAGAGTTTTTCTATGTGGGGGCCAAAGGATAGATTTGGGTCTAACCACATACCTAGATATTTGAGAGACGTGACTGTGGTCAGCGTGCCATTTGATTTTGTCCTGACATGTAGATGGTGATTTTGCAGTTTATGTACTTTAGGTGCTCTTCCAAAGAGCATTGTTACAGTTTTCTCAGTAATTAGAAAAAGTTTGTTATCTGTGATCCACTTTTCTACCTCTGTGAATTGTTCTTGCAGCACGGCCTCCAGCTGTGGGAGATCTAGTTTGCTGGTATAGATTACAGTGTCATCTGCATACATGTGTACAGTTGAGGCTTTGCAGACGTTGGGCAGATCATTTATGAATATTGTAAATAGCAGGGGGCCGAGTATTGAGCCTTGGGGTACTCCACATATGACTGGGAGGGGGAGGGAGGAGCTGCCAGAGATGGACACATGTTGCGATCGGTTGGATACATATGATTCAAACCAGGTTAGCGTGTGATCACCAATACCAGAGTTTTTAAGTTTTTGTAATAAGATGCCATGGTCTACTGTGTCAAAGGCCTTGGCAAAATCAAGAAAGATGGCTCCAGTTAGGTCTCCTTGATCCATGCCAGCTTGGGTATCATTGCAAACTTTTAAAAGGGCGGTTGTAGTTGAGTGATTTGGACGAGATTTCTCCAAAATTTTTGACATAACGGGGAGCAATGAGATTGGACGGTAGTTTGATACCAAAGTACTGTCACCACTTTTATGGATAGGTACCACTCTCGCAGTTTTCCATAGTTTGGGTATGTATCCAGTTGCCAGTGATTCATTGATGAGTGTTGCGACAGGTTTTCCAATTACTGGGGCACTGATTTTCAGCAGCATTGCTGGGATTTGATCAGGTCCAGATTGGTATTTCATTTTTTGATTACAGAGCAGTTTAGTAACTACACTGACAGGCCCTGGTCTAAAGTTGAATTTATCTGCGATATGGGGTCCCTGCATGGTTGGAGGGGCCTGACCTTTGTGTGGTCTTTCTGTAGGTGTGTCATTTGCTAGCTTAGCAATTAGGGTGGTGGCGCACCCAACAAAATAATTATTAAAGGCATTTGCAACATCTAGGGGGTGTTGCAGGGTTTGGTTGTTTACTTTGATAGCAGCTGGCTGGGAGTGGACTGGGGGTGCTTGTATGTTACTTATGATTCTCCAAAAATTTCTAGGATTTGATAGGTTATTGTTTAGATTTTCATTGAAGTATTGGGCTTTAGCCATTTTTGTTTGTTTTGTACATGCATTCCGGCATTGTCGGTATTCACAGTGATCGTTCATGGAACCAGTACTCTTGAAAATTTACCACAGTGAATCTCTAATCTGGTACATTTGTGTAAGATCAGCTGTAACCCAGGGGAGATGAGCCCCTTTTACTCGCACTTTACGCAGCGGGGCATGGGCATTCCAGACTTGCAGGAGCTCGGACTGAAAGAATTAAATTGCACAGTCCAAGACTGGGATAAGATTTAATCTGTACCATGGGAGTTGTTTGAGATCACTTAGGAAGGATTCAAGAATACATTTCTTGAACGACCTGGTGATTATTACCTTTGGGGGAGATTTTGTGGCTTTTATTTTGTGCACACAGTACACTAGACAGTGGTCACTGAAGCTATTAGCGAGAACGCCTGCTTCTTGTATTCTATCGGTACATGAAGAGAGAATCCAGTCCAGCAGGGTATGGTTAGGGCTGTTCATATTAGTGCGAGTGGGGGAGGAGATTAATTGAGTTAGCTGCAAGGCCTTAAACAGTGAGCAGTGTTTATTAGCTTTAGGATTCAGCCAATCAATATTGAAATCGTCGAGGACCAGCAGTTCACTTTTTTGGTTTTGTTCAAGTAAGTTATGAAGGATTTCAGCTATGTCAGAGAGGGAGTGCACTGGAGAGCTTGGTGGGTGATAAAATCCAGCAACAATGATTGATTTACTGAATGGGATCTCAATTATACCGGAGACAAAATCAAAGGTGGCAGGGGAGCTAGAATTCTATAAGGGTGTGAACTTAATGGACTCATCAACATAAATAGCTATACTTCCTCCTCTCTTTGCTCTGTCCTTTCTATAACATGAATACCCCTGTATTGATATGGCAGAGTCTGGTACTTGTGGGGTTAACCATGATTCTGTGAGCTAATAAAGAAGACGGATGGCCAGCGGCTTCATTCTTCTTAACAACTGCAATCATTCTAGAGCAGTGGCGTAGCGTGGGGGGTGCCTCGGGGGCGGTCGCCCCGGGCGCAATTTTCTTAGGGGGCACAAAATTTCAAAAGAAATTTGAACCACTAATATTTTCCAGCAGGGATCAGCAAGGTGTCTGCCAGTTTTGGCACGCCGGTGGTGACTTAGCACTCAGCATCCACATGGGAGGACCAGGACAGAAAATTCTGGTCCTGTCCTGACTCCTTCTTAACGCCGACATAAGTCACGTGAAGCAGCGCAGCATTATTCGACGGAACACTCTGTACCACACATGTCAACCCCCCTGAAGCACTGTTCCAGCCCCCCTGCTGCTGGCAGCCCTGCAGCTGCTGACCAGGGAGGAGGGAGGGAGGCACCTGCCCTGCAGCACAATTTAAAATTCGGTCTCCTCTAAGCCCCCTGGACAGCCCCACTCAGACCACCAGCAACTCCACACAGGTAGGCAACAATGTGTGACACCAGAGCAGCGCGACCAACACACAGTGAGGGGTACAGGGAGACAGTGATTGGAGGTTCAGGGAGAGAATGACTGGGAATACTGGGAGAAAGTGACTGGAGATACTTGGATAGAGAGAGAGAGTGACTGGGGGTACTTGGAGAAAGATTGAGAGAGAGACTGGGGGATACTGGGAGAGAGAGTGACTGGGGGTTACTGGGAGTGACTGGGGGTTACTGGGATTGACTGGGGGTACTGGGAGAGAGTGACTGGGGGTACTGGGAGAGAGTGACTGGGGTACTAGGAGAGAGTGACTGGGTATAGTGTGAGAGTGGATCTATGCTAGGGTATACTGGAACAGGGTGACTGGTAGTAGTGGCATAGCGTGGGAGGCATGTGTGTTTCATTTTTTTATTATATCAGTATTTTGGTAATATACAATACTTGTGCTTGCGGGGTAAGGGGGTCAATACGCTACTGGTAGGGAATCATGGTGTGTTATCATGTCCACAGGTTGGGGGGGGCGCACAATTCTTGCCTTGCCCCGGGCGCTGACAACCCACGCTACGCCACTGTTCTAGAGCAGAGCACTCTGTCCTGAAGGGTAGCCTGACTGTGTTGAGAGAAACGGGAAGGATTTTAATTGTTTACCAGTTCAGTAAAATTTTGCTCCTCGCGTTATATTCGAGTCTTGAGTATTCTCTCATTTCCATAATAAATCTCTATCGCATTATATTCGGGTCGCACTATATTCGAGTATCTACGGTACTATAATTTTCTTTGGCATATGTATCCTATTTATTAAATGATGTAGGTATAAAATAATGTGGCACACTTCCAATCTGATATATACAATTGGACCCTTTCATAACAAATGACTTGTTATGTCATTCTTGACATAAAAGGATTTATCTAGTAACTAATCACAAAAGAGTTGAAGGTTAGATACAGGCTCTATATAACACATTCCTCCAACTATTTTATGGTTTCAAAATGCAGTAATAATGCCTCAGAAAACAGAAAGAAGGTTTTATTAGCCATGAATTGGCACTATAAACAAACAGGGTTATAATAAAATGAAATGAAAGCACATAAACGTTTATATATAATTCAGTTTTTTTGTTTCCTTAAAGAGAAACTCCCAGCGCATAAAATGCTATATAAAGGATATTAATACTCTCCATTTAAGCTTTTTCCCACGCTATAGAGGTTATTCAGAGAGAGCTGATCTGGCCCCGAAATGTAACCGGACACTGAAATCCAGCGTACGTTGACATTTCGGGACCATTCGGCTATTCAGAGAGCAGACAGTTCGCCAATCTTTGGCTAATTGTCTGCACGTACGGTGCCTGTTCGAAGGCAGTGAAATACCCCATAGAGAAGCAATGGTTAATCTATTCAGAGAACACTGAACAGCAGTGAAAAGTTGCTGAAGTGCCTTGCTGTTCGGTAGTTTCATTCAGCAGGTTTATTCAGGCGAATCCCATAGGCTTCAATGTTAAAAATATTCCCGTTTTAATACAATATCTAATAAACCGTTGATTATAATATTCTGTAGTAAAAAGTTAATGTATAGGATCTTTTAGGCAGTTTTTGGGATTTTTTCAGAAAAAACAATTTCCGTGGGTTTTTTTTAATCGTTTTTTCTTTATTCTGTAACAGCCCTTTTTATTATCAGGGGAGTGCAGGGAATGAGAGAGCACCAAATTTGACCTTATATGTATATTACCGTTCCGTACCGGCTGGGTGGAGTAGAGGGAACATCACTGCTCTGCGTGGAGAGAGGCTGTGGAGTCATGCGCTCAATCCAGCGAGCAACCTGTCCAGTAAGTGTCCTTGGGCAAGACACCTAACGGTACATACTCACCTCCCAGGACATACTTGAAAATGAGAGAAATCTCAATGTATCCTTCCTAGTAAAATCCTTTCTCAAAAAAATAAAAATTTCAGACATTCAAGTGTACTTTTTTTTTTTTTTTTTTCACTTCCTTCATCTGCGGTGTCGGTTTTTTCCGGCGGCTGCTCTGTGCTGTGAACGGCGGCTGCTCGGGTTTCTCCGGCGTGTTCGGCGGGGTTAATCCAGATGTTTTTGCAGGTTTCGGTGAGCGTTCGCCGGGTTTTGCAGTGAGTGTTCGTCAGTTTGCAGCGGCTTTTCCCTGCACTACGACAGCCCTGTGGTGCTTGCTGAATACACCGCAGGGTTGCCGAAATGAGATCGCCAAATCGCACTGAATTGAAGAGAACGGAAAGTCACTGAATGTGGGGTGACTTTTCGATTCTCTTTGAATAACCCTGATAGGCTTCAATGTTAAAAATATTCCCGTTTTAATTCAATATCTATTAAACTGATTATTATTTTATTCTGTTGTAAAAAGTCTCTTTATTTATAGATTTTTTAGGCATTTTTTTCGGGAAAAAAAAATTCCATTTATTTTTTTTAATCGTTTCTTTTTTCTGTAACAGGCCTTTTTATTATCATTCATTAGACCTTATATGTAAATTTGAGACATATTTGTTCAGTAGTTTTTTGAAAATTTCAATAGTACTGCTTTTTTTTTTTTTTTACTCCGTTCGTCAGCATTGCTGGCTTTTTCCGGCGGCTGCTCAGCGCTGTAATCGATGGCTCTGCATTTTTTTACGGCATATTTGGTGTGGTTTTTCCAGTGGGTTTGCAGCAGGTTTTCCCTGCAATCCGGGGATCTTGCGGTGAATGCTGAATATGCCGCAGGGTGGAGAACTTTGATGCCCCAAATTGCGGGGAACGAGAGAGCACTGAAATGTCGGCAACATTTCGGTGCTGTGTGAATAACCCTTTATATTCTTCAGCAATTTCTCATTAGTTTTAAACCCATTCTAATTCCAATCTTTTTGTATGCAAGAGTATCATTGTGAAAATCGTCTTAACTGGACAAAATCTTCTGCCATCGGCCTAAATTCACTAAGCACCCATGTCAGTGAAATGTGTAGGATGATCAGAGTACATTATTGATATGCGTTTCCCGCAGAAAACGCCAGTTGCTGCCCGCTGTCAGTACAAGGCAGGTGAAAATCTTGCAGATTTTGCAGGATACAATACAGTAATAGCAGCCCCTTTTATTTTCAATCTTTTTAATGCATTGATATAGCAGTATCATTAACATACAAACTGCATGATTTAGTCTTGTGCTATACGAAGATATTCCAATTTTAGAACAGTAAGGCTTACTTTTATTTATTGACTGGTCATACAAAGTGCTTTTTGCACTTTTTTGGGGGGTTATGGTGTATGGTGTGGGATAAAATTAGACTTGACGTGGGTGGACCAGGTCAAGAGTAAGTTAAAGGAACACAGTATTAAAAGTAGAGAAATAGGGCAGATACTACTCCTAATAGCCTCTGCCCAATTATTTTTTTTACTATTTTATTTACTGTATTTAAAGGTGATATTACTCACTGTGACGGAACGGCAGCCACAGGATTTATTTAGTTTAATTTCATTCTTATTTTGTTATATTTTGTTTACCCTTTATTTATAGGAACTAATTTCCTTTGGTAGATTTAATGTAAAACTGTTGCTAGACTTCTAATTAATCATGTTTTTCCCCTGCACCATCCTGCTAGTTTATGCTCAGTTATATTGTGTGGTTTTAAATGTATTGTCAATTGCTCATTTTTAGTTTTAAATAGACTTATATTTCTTTAGTTAAATGTGGTTTTTTAAAGACACTACCTGCCACTAGTGTCAAATGCTTTCCTTTGTATAGAATGTACAATACGTTTCAGTAATTTGTGGATTATGCAAAAGTGCTTTCTCTTTGGATATCTGTTATCTGTTTACCTGTCCTGAAAGGTTGGGAGTCACATTGTCTCAGCCACCCACTATCTGATTCCCTTTACAATGGGTTATGTAAATCATTGTATGTGGTCACTGTGAGGTCAAGACTTCATCTGCATACAACCAGTGGACCCAAGTGAAGACTGAGAGGACCTGAAAGAAGCCTGCAATGGTCTTGGAACCAACCAATCAGAACTGTTGGGGTGGGCGGGAAGTCTGAATGTGCATGGCTGTATTTTGTATATAAGCACTGTCTGTTCCCATTCTAAATACACTCTGATTTACCTTCAAACCTGTACTGAGTCACGACTAGTGTTTGGGGAGGGCATAATCACTTGAGAAGCAGCTTTACTGAATCCTTCGCTTCCAGACCATCCCGGGACCGCTGCCAATCTCTTTCTCCCACCTTGCTAGCTCGCTACCCGGCTAAACTCACCAGCAAGACTCGGCGCCACAGACGGAGCTACCCCTGCAGGGTAGCTGATCTGTTACACTCACCTTTTGTCCCTCGCCGGGCTCTGCTCCTCCTCTTCTGGTCAGGGACACCTGAACTCGGAAAACTCTGAAGTTTACAACTAAAGTTTTGCTCTTGCGCAACTTGAGTATTGTAGGTACCACAAATTGCCCACCGCCACAGGACTTGCACACTTTTCTTATGCAAGCTCCATAGCATCTGCTCAGAATGATGGATCGGAACTGCGCACACATGCGCAGATCTGGTACGCCGACTGCCTCTCTGAGACGTTCGGTTTTGCTGATATCGCTAGTGACATCTGGTGTCCGGCAGTCAGGAAATTCAAAGTCCTGGCTGTGATGACACTGGGAGGGTTGGAGGAAACTCCTCCACTTCTCCCAGAGAGATCTTCAGATCAGTGTGCAGTGGGGGCACTCCTCACATCCTGACCACTTTAAAAAGGTAAAATGGTCAGGATGAGTAGTGTCCCTTCAACTTTTTACTTGCTCTTTAATAGCTGGATGTCATTTCACGCAATTAGGCGAGTATGGCCCATATCTTAGTTTTCAATGAAACCGAAGGACAGTGCAACAAATGTAACAATTTTGTGTCAGGGTAGGTACCTTATAGGTACTGACCTTACAGGTGATGAGGCTGATATGCAGGTCTCGGGGATGCACACACTTCGTGGGAGAGGAGAACAACACAGGAGGGCTGTGGGACAGGGCACACTGGAACTCACAGGTTGGCTGAGGGTGATGGGGAAAGCAGTCCTTGAGTTCAGGTGCAATGGTAGTTGCTCCTGGGAGAGCACAGTGGGAAGGGTAGTTTAGTTGCTCCTGGGAGAGCACAGTGGGAAGGGTAGTTGCTCCTGGGAGAGCACAGTGGGAAGGGTAGTTGATCCTGGGAGAGCACAGTGTGAAGGGTAGTTGCTCCTGGGAGAGCACAGTGGGAAGGGTAGTTGCTCCTGGGAGAGCACGGTGGGATAGGGAGGAAACACACAGGGTCTTGAGGGGTAGTTGCTCCTGGGAGAGCACGGTGGGTTGATAGGGGAAAGCAGGTTTCTCTGGAGCTTATGTTAGCAGGTCTTATTCCTAAGAATAATAGACAACTATGAAGCCCTGTGGGAAGATAGGAGGGAACTTTTATTGATAAGCCACATGGGTGTGTCATGTGATCTGAGGTGTGTGTGTGTGTATGGTGATTTAACTGTTTATTAGCTGGTTCACAGCAGAAGGGCAGCTCCTTTCATGCAGCTGCCGCTTTCATGAAATCACACAGGAATGGACAGGTACGGTCCTGACATTTTGCTACACACACACACACACACACACACACACACACACTCAGCTTATCTGTTGTATGTTTTAGTGCATATTTGATACATTGCATAGTAGAAACATAGAAACATAGAAAATGTCGGCAGATAAGAACCTTTCGGCCCATCTAGTCTGCCCAATTACATGGATACTTTACCTGGATTTATCTTTTGTTTAGGATAGCCTTATGCCTATCCCATGCTTGCTTAAATTCAATTACTGTTTTGGCCTCTACCACTTCTACTGGAAGACTGTTCCATGTATCCACCACCCTCTCAGTAAAATAATGCTTCCTGATGTTACTTTTAAACCTTTGCCCCTCTAATCTAAGACTATGTCCTCTTGTTTTGCTATTTTGTTTCCTTTTAAATATACTCCCTTCCTCTAGTACTGGGATTTTTTATTCCCACATGGGAATACACTATCAGGGTTTTTCAGAGAAAGGTGAAACTCTGGAGATCTTTTGGAGAAGTGAAAATTCTAGGTCAAAATAGCCAAACCAGAAAAATTCTCCCATTTATGTCACTTTCCAAATCGGTTATTTTGACCTAGAATTTTACCTGTTTACCTGTCTAGAATTAACCCTGTTAATGTTGTTCCCAGATGGGGAATACGCTTGATTTGGGGCCACATTACAATCTTGTTGTTAACCGTAGCGCGGCATGCCTAAGTGTTAACGCGAGCATTAACAACAATTGCGCTCAATTCCGTATTACATTATCAATGGTAAAACCGCACGGAATCGTATACCGCCTGCAAACCTGCGCGAACCATGCGCGAGCTTACTGTAGTTCACGCGTCCTATACTTAACATTATGAGCGCAAGAGAAAATGTGCGCTACGATTAACGTGATATCACAATCTATTAGTGCAAATTACCACATGGATGTTAAAAGGAAAATCTTTACGATTTTCCAAAGCTGGTGCTAATGGCATATCTGAACAACCTGGCCAAACCCAAATACACCAGCCCATAAAAAATAATGCAGCAAAGAATAGTTGCCCATTCAACTCATACCGAACCAATACAATAAATGAAGTTGTGTGTGCATGTATTATTGCTGCAGCATATATGCTCAGATTGACTGTGGCAGACGCAATTTCTTCACGTGAGATAATTGTGGTTCTTAATTCTGACTGGCTGAATCGCGTAAAACAACTGCGTGCACACAGATTTTTATGTGAGACGGTACTGCGCGTGCATTTGGGCGCATCTTGTTTGTGCGTGCTATTGATCGGCGGATGAAAACACGCGCAAAGATTGTAATTCCAACGTTGATTTGTGCACGCAAAACTTTAACGCTTAGCGCAAAGATTTTCACTTTGCGCAAGGATTTGTGTGCAAGAATGTAATGTGGCCCTTTATGTGTATGAATGGTAACATGATTGTGAATGATTCTCATACACGTCATGCTTTAATATGTTTTTTTCATTTATTTAAACATATAATAGTTAAGTTTTAATCAATGATTACTTTATTCATATATACACATTTGAAGACATATGTTGTAATATGGTATATTTGTGCACTCTTCTTGGAAGACAGCTTCACCCTGTCTCCAGGCTGGTAAACAGGAACCCTCCTTCTCCTCCTTTTGGCGTTTTACTTCTGGGAAGCCACTTGTCTATAGCTTATCTTGGTAAACTGTCGAGTCAACTGTAAATCTCTCAGATGCTGGTCTATTGCAGGCATATTATGAGTGGGAAAGGCGGAAACACAATTTCCTGTGCTATATATACCATGTAATCTCACCCCTTCTTCATAGACTATTTGTACTAGTTCTTTAGAAGTCAGAGGTTTATGAAGAGGAGGAATATGCCCCATTTTAGAGAGCTCATTAACGACAATGAGGATAAAAGTTGTAGCCCTGGAGACAGGCAAATCCACAGTAAAATCCATCAATAGATGGGTCTGTTGACTTTCTCGCGTGGGTAATGGGTTTAAGGGACCTATTGGCAAAGATTTGCTGGATTTAGATTGTGCATGCATTGATGTAATCATTCACGTAAGAATGAAAGAAAGGCCACCAAAACTGATGGGACAAGGATGCAATAGTCCTACTAGGACCAGGGTGCCCTGCAGGTTTTATGTCATGGTATATAGTTAGCACGGTCTCCCTCACAGACTCAGATACAAATTATGTTTCACAGGTTTTTTTCATGAGTTGATGTGGCTTGACATCTTTGGTTTTCTTCTCACAAAGATGATGACACAGACAGTACTACGGTAGCCAAAATCCTCTCAGGCCTGTAAATATTCCCTAAAAACACCACTGATGAAGTCCTGGAAGATGGCTAAAGCATTAAAGAGCCCGAAAGACATCGCAGTATGTTCATAGTGCCCGCTCTGAATAGTAAAAGCTGTCTACCATGATGCCCTTATTTAATGCAAACAAGGTTTTACACACCCCTAAGATCATGGACTTTATTCCACAGTTGGTGCTAATGTAGCATCTTAATAGGTAATTGTTAGCGCTAAGAGAAGTAAGTATAATGTCTGGCATCATTATTCCAATCCTGACGCTACAATGGGGTTAAAATGTTTTGCACTTCACAGTCTGCACTAGCTTACTGTACTTAAACGTCTCCCATACTTAACATGGGGAGCGCATTTTTTTTAGCGTCTAGACACGTGAGGTATTACAATGTGCTTGCACAAATTTACTGTCTAGACGCAAATGCAAAATCATTTAACACACTCTAAAAATCCTCCCTAAATATCCATACTCCCCTCTTATCCCATGGCAAAAAGGGTGTCTCGATCCAATGCTTTTTCTTGCTGGGAGCAGAGTGAAACTGGGAACAAAAATTGTTCCTAGTCTCCCTCCACGATCACTCCGCAGAGCTACGTGATCTTGCAAGAGCAATGTCATGCAAAATTTGCGGCCTATGGACTCCAGGAGCTGATACTTGCAGAAGCGCTACTGCTGGTATCAGGGAGGTTAGTGTTGCGTTGCGAGGAGCTGAGATAGCACCTTCCCCAGAATGGGACTTTAACATGGAGACAGTAAAGGAAAATCTGCAAGCGCATTTCTGTTATCATAGGTATGTGATATATGTTCCTCAGAGTGATATGACTAAGACCTCAATCTATACATGGACAAAATCCCACTCTTTTTTTTCCAACACAGAAAAGAAACCAGCCCCAAAATCCCTACCCTGACCTACAAAGCTCTCACTAACTCCGCTCCCCACTACCTGTCCTCACTAATCACCAAATACACCCCAGCCCGACCCCTAAGGTCAAACATGAACAGCGCCTAGCTTCTCCCGTTTCACCTCTTCCCATGATAGACTGCAGGATTTCTCATGCGCATCCCCATCCTCTGGAATGCTCTACCTTGTACGGTCATAGTTTCCCTTAGTTTCCCTTCCTTCAAACACTCTCTTAAGACATTCCTATTTAGGGAAGCCTACCACGCGACTCACTAATACACCCCACTGCCCCAACCAATCCATCACTCTCACCTTGCAGTCCCCTCCTCCTGTTTCCACCCGCAACCCTTCTAGATTGTAAATTCCCACGGGAATAGGGCTGAATTTCAGTGTCCGGTTACATTTCGGATCTCTCTGAATAACCCCCTAATTGACTCTTCAAGCAATCCAATCTAAATGAAAAGTGCAATATCAGGCGTTAATGGTGAATACCCAGTGTAGCAATAGTCACCTATGCGCTGTCCCCGACTGCCACTGAATATATCTACAGTGCTAAGAAAATGTATCTGAACCCTTTTGAAATTACTGCATTTACAATGTATATATAAAACTGTCTTCAAATCCGGTTTTATGTTCATCTTAATTACAATAGTCAACAAACACAATGGGCCCAATTCCAACCCAGGGTTTAATGGATAGCCTCAAGTGGAAAAATCTTGAGCTAACCGTTTTCCATTAGCTGCTCGCCATTAATAGCTGTATACTGACTGAGCTGCTTTGTTGGCAACTCTAGTTGTAATACTTGTAAACTGCAGGACGATGACGGCTGTGGGGCTGCACACTGTGGCTGTTATCAGCTCCAGGGTCCTTCGATGACCCCGCTTGAGCAATACAGAAGCTTGTGCGATTTGAGTCACATTGGACAGTGGTAGGATTCACGAGAGCACACTGGTAACAATTTGTTCCTGTCACATTTCCAGTCCTGTCCCCTGTATGTGAGCTTATCCGGCTCGGGTCTTGGTTCCCATTGCCAGTCCTGGGTTCCAGTCCCAGGGGTTTATTATTTGCAGTCAGCTCACTCACCTGTCTCTCTGATGTTCTGATCAACTCCATAGTTAAGAGCACTGCTCCCATAATGCATTGCTCCATGATTTGAGTCATTCTTTATCTTGCCATTTCAGTGTTGCTATACGTTTCCTGCTTCATGCAAGTTGCTGTTCTGTTTGTATATTTTGTTCTACTATATTTTTGGTTCTCTGTTTCCCTCTATCTGCTTGTTACTCTTGTCGCCATGTCCTTTGTTTAGTTTGGTTTTCCTTTGCTGTGCTTTTGTTTTCTGTTTTTTATATCTGTCAAGCTCTTTGGTTTTTTGCACAATCTTCCCGCTTGAAAGGAATTTCAAACATCAACACTGGAAATAATAACTGGATTCCACTCTTCATTCGTTTGTATTTAAGTTTAATTTCAATAAGTTGTGGGGTAAATGAAGTTGCTGTAGATTGATTAGGTGAATATGTGAATAGTTGAGTAGATGAGTAGTTGAATAGTGATAACTAGATAGCTGAATTAAAGTGATGAGTAGCTTAGCAATTAGAATTAGTGATGAATTAAAGCGATGATTTAAAGGTGAAAAACCTTAAACAGAAAGAAAAACAGAAATTGGATAAATACATTGCACATAAAGCTTGTTAATCATTACCTCTGTGCCAGTTTCATATACATCCACTAGCACTCACTTCTAGAATATTATTACTGCCAAAATATGTTTTAACTTAAAGAAAACAGACATGAAATGAGCTATTATAAAGACTGCATGTGGAATCTCCTCACACTGAGCATGAAATAGATCTAAAAAGTTAACTGACTGCATTTATTACTAAGCTGGCTCAATTCCTTTTCTGTACATGACTGTGACACAATCCTTTCCTACATATGACTGTGAAAATAGTCTTTTAGCTCACCGGATCCACTCCAGGATTTGAAGATGCTTGTAAATCTGTGCACTTTGTCATGTCCAGGTTGCCTGCTTCAGGGGATGCCTGGGGCTCTCAGATGGCCCCTCCCTTCCTCTACAGCTCTGTCTCTGAGGCTGCTGGGAAGCCTGACTAGGGATGAGCCGAACACCCCCGAGTTCGATTCGCATTCGAACCCGAACTTTCCAAATGTTCGAATTCGAACTCGAACTCAATGCAAGTCAATGGGCTGAAAATTCGATTTGTAGAGTGCCCTCCAAGAGGGCATATATGCTAGATATTTGCCATAAAAGGTGTATGGGGGTCCGGGTAGTACCCTGGGGGACAGGAAACAAGGACAAAAAGTTTTAAAAAATTTTTTTAAAGGGACAGTGAGTTTTCCATGAAATAAGGGTTAAAAATAAAAAACGAAAAATTCCTTCAAATATCGTGCCTAGGAGGTCCCCATAACCTGCCCGTGAAGTGGCGGTTTTCTAGGGTGTATAGAAATATGTAAAAACCCAAAAAATTACATTTCAAATGACGGTAAATGCTTTTCCTTTAATCAATCCATAAACAACTACTTGGGGCGGCAGTCTGTATGAAAAGAGGAGACATTTTCGGACACGTAGAAAAAGTTTAGTGATTTTTTGGCTAATTTTATTGTGAAACTTATGCAGGCTTTGGATGAAAGTAACAATAGGTGCTTTAAAATTTGTCCTTTAGCGTCGGCAACAGTGCCGTCACACAGTAACCCCTCTGAGGATATGAATCTGATACAGGTGTCAGTGGCAGTGCACCCAAACATTGTGCTTTTGGTGCCAGGCCTGCAAGTACTATCATACAGTAACCCTCTGTGGTATTGTGGAAGAGTGCAGGGGTGGACCATGCGGTCCTATATTAAAAAGATATGAATCTGGTAATGGGCATCAGTGCACCCAGATATTGTGCTTTTGGTGCCAGACTGCCAGGCCAGAAAGTACTATCATACAGTAACCCCTCTGTGGTATTGAGGAAGAATGCAGGGGTGGACCATGAGGTCATATATTAAAAGATATGAATCTGGTAATGGGCGTCAGTGCACCCAGATATTGTGCTTTTGGTGCCAGGCCTGCAAGTGCATTCATACAGTAACCCCTCTGTGGTATTGTGGAAGAATGCAGGGGTGGACCATGAGGTCCTATATTAAAAGATATGAATCTGTTAAAGGCGTCAGTGCACCCAGATATTGTGCTTTTGGTGCCAGACTGCCAGGCCAGCAAGTACTATCATACAGGAACCCCTCTGTAGTATTGTGGAAGAATGCAGGGGTGGACCTTGCGGTCCTATATTAAAAAGATATGCATCTGTTAAAGGCGTCAGTGCACCCAGATATTGTGCTTTTGGTGCCAGGCCAGCAAGTGCATTCATACAGTAACCCCTCTGTGGTATTGTGGAAGAATGCAGGGGTGGACCATGAGGTCCTATATTAAAAAATATGAATCTGTTAAAGGCATCAGTGCACCCAGATATTGTGCTTTTGGTGCCAGATTGCAAGGCGGGGTGGACCTTGCGGTCCTATATTAAAAAGATATGCATCTGTTGAAGGCGTCAGTACACCCAGATATTGTGCTTTTGGTGCCAGGCCAGCAAGCGCATTCATACAGTAACCCCTCTGTGGTATTGTGGAAGAGTGCAGGGTTGGACCCTGAGGTTCAAATAATTAAAATGATATAGATGTGGCACAGGCGTCATTGACGCCAAATATTGCGCCTTTCATGGCAGCAAGTGCCTTCACACCGTAACCCTTTTGTGGTATTGTGGAAGAGTGCAGGGTCGGACCCTACGGCTCAAAAAATTAAAATGATATAAATCTGGCACAGGCGTCAGTGCAGCCAAATATTGTGCCTTTCATGGCAGCAAGTGCATTCACACCATATCCCTTTTGTGGTATTGTGGAAGAGTGCAAGGTTGGACCCAGCGATTCAAAAAATTAAAATGATATAGATGTGGCAGGCAGAGGCATCAGTGCAGCCAAATATTGTGCCTTTCATGGCAGAAAGTGCATTCACACTGTAACCCTTTTGTGGTATTGTGGAAGAGTTCCGTGCTGGAGGTTTTGTGAATGCAGAAGACATCCCCGATCTATTCCGTTACGTCAGCATCAGGGGATTGATAACTGCTGATGCAGGACTTATTCATTTTTATAAATGTTAGCCGTTCTACAGAGTCGGTGGACAGACGCACTCTTTTGTCTGTGACAAAACCTCCAGCGGCACTGAACGTCCTTTCAGAAAGCACGATGCATGAAGGGTAACCTAGTAGCTGCATAGCATATTGGCTAAGTTCTGGCCAGTGATCCAATCTCAACACCCAGTAAGCCAGTGGATCATCTGCTGGAAAGGTATCCAGGTCTGCCCTTGCCCCTAGGTAGTCCTGCACCATATGTTGAAGACGCTGGCAATGGGTGCCTACATTTGTCGTCCCTGGGCGTCGTGGACTAAAAAAAATTAAAAATGCATCAGTCAAACGGCCCTGGCCTTCACCACTATTCCTCTGATCATCCGCAGCCGCAGAAGCACCTGTGTCAGCACTTGGTAACCTACCAGTGCCTGGAAAGGTGTTGCACAAGTTCGCTTTAGAGCGTCCTCAAGTTTTTTCATCCTGTGCTCCCTCTGTGCAGGCAGGATGGCTCTGCAACTTTACTCTTGTATCGTGGATCAAGAAGTGTTGCCAACCAGTAATAATCCCTCTCCTTGACAGCACGAATCCTGGGGTCCTTTAGCAGGCTTTGCATTATAAGGGAGCCCATACAGCGTAGGTTGGAGGTGGCATTAGCTTCCGAGTCTTCTTGGTCAATGAGGATGACCGTATCGTGCACTTCCTCCTCCCAGCCATGCACTAGCCCTTGTGTTTCTGGGCACACAACACCCTCCCTTGAGGAATCCCCATCTTCAATGCCCCCACTACTTAAATATTCCTCCTCCTCATCCTCCTCCTGTCTGATCTGAGGAGGACCCGCTAGAATGCTGTCTGCAGAATGGTTAGCTCAAGGTAGGGAGGACAATAATTGAGCAATGACTTACCCAGCAAGCCTCTCTTTTATGGGTCTCTGATTGGTGTGGAATTGATCTCAGGTGCTCTCTGAGTATATCTCTGTACCTCCGGCACTCCTCTGATGACATCATCAAGATGCTGATCTTTACACACAAACGAGACATGCAGATGGCCAGGTTAAGGTAAGGAGATGTTTCTGAATAGTGCTGATAATGGAGGCAGTGTGGTAGGTTCGTGACACCATTTGAGGAGGCAACGAGGATGGTGAGCAGGGACAGTGTACGCATCAGTGACACAATTCCTTTAGTGTTGCTGCTGGAGTGCACTCTGCTGGGAATTATAGATGTGGCGCTAGAGGCAGAGCAGCGGGAGGAAGAGGAGGCCTTCCCTAGCGCTCAAGGCCCCAGTCTTTATGCAGACAGCATTCCTGCGGGTCCTCAGATCAGACAGGAGGAGGATGAGGAGGAGGAATATTTAAGTAGTGGGGGGTATTGAAGGTGGGATTCCTCAAGGGAGGGTTTTGTGTGCCCAGAAACCCAAGGACTAGTACGTGGCTGGGAGGAGGAAGTGCACGATGGGGTCATCCTCATTGACCAGGAAGACTCAGAAGCTAATGCCACCTCCTACCCTACGCTGCATGGGCTCCCTTATCCTGCAAAGCCTTTTAAAGGACCCCAGGATTCGTGCTATCAAGGAGAGGGATCATTACTGGTTGGCAAGCCTTCTTGATCCACGATACAAGGGTAAAGTTGCAGAGCTCATCCTGCCCGCACAGAGGGAGGACAGGATGAAACAACTTGAGGACGCTCTAAAGCGACACTTGTGTAACACCTTTACAGGTACTGGTAGGTTACCAAGTGATGACACAGGTGCTTCTGAGGCTGCGGATGATCAGAGAAGAGCAGTGAAGGCCGGGCCGCTTGACTGATGCCTTTTTAAATTTTTTTAGTCCACAACGCCCAGGGACGTCAAATGTAGCCCCCATTGCCCGCGTCTTCACCATATGGTGCAGTACTACCTAGGGGGCATGGGCAGACCTGGATACCTTTACAGCAGATGATCCACTGGCTTACTGGGTGTTGCGATTGGATCACTGGCCAGAACTTAGCCAATATGCTATGCAGCTACAAGGTTGCCCTTCATCCAGCGTGCTTTCTGAAAGGACGTTCAGTGCTGCTGGAGGTTTTGTCACAGACAAAAGAGTGTGTCTGTCCACCGACTCTGTAGACCGGCTGACATTTATAAAAATGAATCAGTCCTGGATCAGCAGCTATCAATCCCCTGATGCTGACGTAACCGAATAGATCGGGGATCTCTTCTGCATTACCAAAACCTCCACCACTGCACTCTTCGACAATACCTCAGAGGGGTTACGGTGTGAATGCACTTGCTGCCACCAAAGGCACAATATTTGGGTGCACTGCCACTGACGCCTATACCAGATTCATATCATTTTAATATTGGACTGCAGGGTCCAACCCTGCACTCTTCCACAATACCACAGAGGGGTTACGGTGTGACGGCACTGTTGCCGACACTAAAGGCCCAATTTAAAACAACTATTGTTACTTTCATCTAAAGCCTGCATAAGTTTCACAACAATTTAGCCCAAAAAAATCACTAAACTTTTTCTGTGTGTCCTAAAACATCTCCTCTTTTCATACAGGCTGCCGCCCCAAGCAGTTGTTTATGAATAGATTAAAGGAAAACCCTTTACCATCATTTGAAATGTCATTTTTTGTTTTTAAAGGTTTCCATACATCCTACAAATCCGCTACTTCACGGGCAGGTTATGGGGACCTCCTAGGCACGATATTTGAAGGAATTTTTCATTTTTATTTTTAACCCTTATTTCATGGAAAACTCACTGTTCCTTTAAAAACTTTTTTTTTTTCAACTTTTTGTCCTTGTTTCCTGTCCCCCAGGGCACTACCCGGACCCCCATACACCTTTTATGGCAAATATCTTGCATATTTGCCCTCTTGGAGGGCACTCTAAAAATCGAACTTTCGAGTCACATTGACTTGCAATGAGTTCGGTTCGTGTTTGAGTTCGAACTCGAACTTTTGAAATTGTTCGAGTTTGAATGCGAACTGAACACGGGGGTGTTCGGCTCATCACTAGTGATTACAAGCAATGGCGTGCGCAGCCCGTTACATTAGGGTGTGCACCCATAGAACATTTATCAACGGAAAACTAAAGTTTAGAAGATTTTGCAAAAAACACACATTTTTCATTCAAAATAATGAGCCTGTAACCAGAGATACAGTCAGTTTTAATGTTATTTATCATGAACAAGATAAGGGACATCTAAAATGTCAATGTAGGAGGTGAAAAAGGACCTCTTCATCTTCTTCTTATGCACAGTCACACCAGACACACCTACGGGCATAACCAATGTTTATGCTGAGATGCAGTCACTATTCATGTAATAGTAATCATGAAACAGATAAGGAACATCCAAAATATTGATGTAGGGGGTCAAAGATGAACCCTTCACCCACCATTAGGGTGTGCCTGGGCACACCAGGCACACCCTGTGCGCACGCCTATGATTACAAGGTACAACATACCCGTTTGAGCTTATCAGAAAATGCCAAGTCTGTCAGGTCAGTGACTGCCCTGCAGTTTGCACAATACATTGACTGTCAAACTAGATACCTCGGTACACCCACTCAAGTATTGAAGCCATCTGTATTGTTTGGTGATCTAAGTTGTCCGTTGGTCTCGAAACCTTTGGAATTTAGTAGCAGATCAGTTGTCCTTTTATACTCCTTGACTTTGGAGTATAAGTCTGTAAATACTGTGTATTTTGCAACCATCAAGAAAATACCTCTGTCCATCAAGATCTCAACCTAGCTACTCTTGAGTGAGCGCTACAGCGCCCATTACAGCTCCTTCCATGCCCTTCTCTTCTTGTCCCTTCCCCTTTTCAGCTGCTCCCCCCCTTTCCAGTTCTCTCTCTTTCTCTTTCCAGTTTCTCTCTTTCCAGCTTCTCTCCCTTCCCCTTTCCATCTTCTCTCTCCCCCTCTTTTCAGCTTCTCTCTGCCCTCTCTTTTCAGCTTCTCTCTCCCCCTTCTCTTTCCTGCTTCCTCCAAGCCCCTTTTTCTCAGCTTCTCTTCCTCTTACTCATTTTTTATTTCCCTTTCATATTCTGCTTCTTCCCCCTTTCTGTTCCGTTTTGTTCCCCACTCCATCCCAGGAGGGTGCAGGGGACCTGCACCAGGGATGTGCAGTCAGGGGCTGCAGGGAAGGCAGGGCCTCACCTGCCATTCCAGTAAAAGAATGTGCTGTGCTGTTATGTTTGCAATGTATTTAATCTGTAAAATAAAACTTTTATATTCAAAAAAGTTCACATACTCACCTGCTCCACGCTCCCTCGCCGCCTTCTCTGTCCTCCCCTTTTTTCTTTCAGTTTGCCAGCTGCTGTGAGTCTGAATCATCATACAGACAGCAGCGGCAACACTGAGCTGAGCATAGTTCAAGCTGGCTTAGTGAGTCAGACTGAAGTCTGTATCGTGCTGCCTACTTCCTGAATCTACAGCCTAAAGGCCCAATTTAAAACAACTATTGTTACTTTCATCTAAAGCCTGCATAAGTTTTACCATAATTTAGCCAAAAAATCACTAAACTTTTTCTGCGAGTCCGAAAACGTCTCCTCTTTTCATACAGACTGCCGCCCCAAGCAGTTGTTTATGAATAGATTAAATAAAAGCCATTTACCGTCATTTGAAATGTCATTTTTTTTGTTTTTAAATGTTTCTATACATCCTACAAATCCGCCACTTCACAGGCAGGTTATGGGGACCTCCTAGGCAAGATATTTGAAGGAATGTTTCATTTTTATTTTTAACCCTTATTTCATGGAAAACTCACTGTTCCTTTAAAAATGTTTTTTTAAAAACTTTTTGTCCTTGTTTCCTGTCCCCCAGGGCACTACCCGGACCCCCATACACCTTTTATGGCAAATATCTTGCATGTATGCCCTCTTGCAGGGCATTCTAAAATTCGAACTTTCGAGTCCCATTGACTTGCATTGAGTTCGTGTTCGTGTTCACGTTCGAACTCGAACTTTTGAAATTGTTCGAATCGGAACCATACACAGGGGTGTTCGGCTCATCCCTAGTCATGACCCCCTATTGCAGGATGTGGGAGTGATTGCCTGTTCATCTCCCCGCAGTCCTGGCAACATAACCAACACCATCCCAGTGATCAGCACAAGGGATCAATCCCTCTGTCACTCAGGGGAACTCTCAGGCGCCCCACCAGCTGTTACTCCAAACACTGCGCCGGCATGCAAGGGCCCCTTTCCGCACTCACCTGACGTGGAGACCCTACTCTGGCCACTGCAGACAGGGAAAAGTGAGCACACACAGGCTGCTGGCAGCTTGACACGGCACCCTGGAAGAGATCGAGCAGGACAAGTGGCTCAATGGCATCCTGTGACCGTCCACAACAAGTCCTGAGCAGCGCCATTCATTGCCCGCATGTGCAGCCAGGGCACTATGCCATCCTGGGCAAGGCCGGCCCTAGACATTGTGCTACCTGGAGCGAAGGATGAAATGCTGCCCCCCAAAAAAAAACACGCAGTGTGTATGAGCGTATCACAGTGCGCCACAGCAATAAAATTCAAACACTCATACACACCGTACATTAGAATTTTATTGCTGTGGAGCTCTGTGATACAGTAATGTGAGGTGTATATAACTGAGCCCAGCATCACATACCCAGCAGTGCCCAGTGTCACATACCCAGCAGTGCCCAGCGTCACATACCCTGCTCACACATGGATATATTTTCCCCCAGTCGCACACATGGATATATTTGCCCCAGGCTCACTCATGGATATATTTGCCCCCAGGCTCACTCATGGATATATTTGCCCCAGGCTCACTCATGGCTATATTTTCCCCAGGCTCACTCATGGATATATTTGCCCCAGGCTCACTCATGGATATATTTGCCACAGGCTCACTGATGGATATATTTGCCCCCAGGCTCACTCTTGGATATATTTGCCCCAGGCTCACTCATGGATATATTTGCCCCCAGGCTCACACATGGATATATTTTCCCTCAGGCTCACACATGGATATATTTGCCCCAGGCTTACTCATGGATATATTTGCCCCCAGGCACACACATGGATATATTTGCCCCCAGGCTCACTCATGGATATATTTGCCCCAGGCTCACTCATGGATATATTTGTCCCCAGGCTCACTCATGGATATATTTGCCCACAGGCTCACACATGGATAAATTTGCCCCCAGGCTCACACATGGATATATTTGCCCCAGGTTCACACAAGGATTTATTTGCCCCCAGGCTCACTCATGGATATATTTGCCCCAGGCTCACTCATGGATATATTTGTCCCCAGGCTCACTCATGGATATATTTGCCCCCAGGCTCACACATGGATATATTTGCCCCCAGGCTCACTCATGGATATATTTGCCCCCAGGCTCACACATGGATTTATTTGCCCCCAGGCTCACTCATGGATATATTTGCCCCCTGGCTCACTCATGGATATATTTGCCCTCAGGCTCACTCATGGATATATTTGCCCCCAGGCTCACCTCTGCCACAGGCCCAGGCTCCGTGGGGCAGATCGTGTGGCCGCCGCGTTCATTCCTTCAATGAGCAGCAGCCTGCATGAGTATCTGCTGCTCGCCTGGGATCCACCCTCCAGCCTGCCACGGTCTCGCGAGATCACGTGATCTCGATCGCGGCAGGCTGCAGGATGGATCTCAGGCAAGCGGCATATACTCATTAAGGCTGCCGCTCATTGAAGGAACGAACGTGGCGGCCACAGGTTCTGTCACTGCGCTGATAAAAAATAGTGCAGCGCAGCAGCGGCACCGGTGTCTGAAATTTGCCGCCCCTCAATTTCTGCCGCCTGGCGCCGCTGCTCCGCTCTGCACCATTGTCGGATCAGCCCTGCTCCTGGGCAACTGGGAGGAAGTGACGTATTAAACAGTCACTTCCTCTCAGCTCTGTTGCTGCTGCAGAGGAGGGATGCAATGCACTGAGGAAACAAACTAGAGGGCGATGTCAGTTTAGCGTGTGTGCTCTGTGCAATCTCATTACACAGGGTGTACACTCTTAGGGACCCACCCTGTGGCTCCTGGTAATGAGACCAGCTGGCCGCGGTGTGTAGCAGCCGGCCGGTCTCATTATAAAGAGACACACAGCAGCTGCTGAAGAACGGCCCTGTAGGCCTTTGTCTCCCTGCACCCAGCCCAGTCTGCCCTTGCGCACATTGATGTGAATTTTATTGCTGTGGAGCTCTGTGATACACTGATACACACCACACATTCCTGTGAGTTTTATTGGTGTGGAGCTCCGCGATACGATCATACATAACAAATATTACAGTGAATTTTTTGCTGTGGAGCTCTGTGATACAGAAATGTGTGATGTTTGTGAGTGTGAGTTTTACTGCTGTGGAGCTCTGTGATAGGCTCATACACACTTTACTATGAGTTTTATTGCTATGAGCTCTGTAATGTGCAGAGTGTACAAGTGTATCAATAATCTACACAAACCTGAAAAGTGATCAGTAGCTTCCCGCATTATCTTTGGTGCTACGACGCACCCTTGGCTGCAATGAGTGGGTGATGGCTGCTGCAGCAGAGCGGTGGCCATCTGTAAGTCTAGAAGGAGCACAAAGGATTCCCCAATTGGCGGGTGGGTTTGAGTGGATTTTCTTAACTCATTAAAATAATTAATTTGAAAATTGTATGAAGAAATAAATTCTTTAACACAACAATGTATATGTGGATGTTGCTTTCCATGGGTGTGGGCATGGTACAAGGGGGCCCGTGATCTCCTATTGCCCGGGGTCCCAATAGTTGTCAGTCTGCCCCTGGACACCACCAGTCAGGAATAATTACAATTTAAACTCTTGGCTGTGGTATGGGGGAAATCCCACAGTGGCCTGACTTCCTGGAAGTTAGACCACACCTTGGGACCTCCCCGTCAACTGATATCACCGCGCATGGGTGCAATGATGACGGAAATGGGACCTCCTCTCAGCCAGGCACCTCCCTATGGAGGAGATACAGGGATCTTTGTACCGCCGTATCTCTCTAACCATAGCAGGTAGAAGGTCACGAGACTCAGAGCATGGCCTTTCCAGTGATACCAGACATGACCAGGTTGTATGTAAAAGTAAAAAAATAAATAAGTAAAGATTTCCTTTTTTTACTTTTTCTATTTTCAGTCTAATGCAACACTATTGGTCACTTTTCAATTATAGTGAACAATGATGCTGCACTAACCTGCTATCTCATTTCCCATGTCGCTAGCAAGTGCGGAGGCGATGGCATAATGTGGTATTACGCACTATTCCATAAAAAATCCTAAAGCGCAGCACTGCAGCAAGGAAACTTTGGAACCCTGTGTTTATAATCTTTACACCGAACAAGATCAAGTGTGATGTTATTGGAAAGGTGTTTTTTTTTTGTTCTCTGTTCTAAGGCAGTGTGCTTTTACTTAAGAAGTAAACAATGCGACTGCTCTAACTCACCTCCTCATTTCCACCGACGGGAGTTGTCATGCATTTGTCCATCTAAATCAAAAGTGAAAATTTGTTGTTTTTCCAGTTTGGGATAAAATTGCATATTTTCTTTGAAAAATGCAGTAACAGGTTTCAATTTCAATTTTGTTTTAACAAGATTACCCTATAGAATATATGACCACTATGGTTTGGATAATAAAATGGGAAAAAATTATTTGACACATTCAGGGTTGTTCAAAGAGATTCGAAAAGTCACTGCACGTTCGGTGACTTTTCGTTCTCTTCAATTCGGTTCCTTTTGCCGATCCCATTTCGGTGACCCTGCGGTGTATTCAGCAAACACCACAGGGTCCCCGAATTGGAGGGAAAAGCTACCGCAAACCCGACGAAAACGAACCGCAAAACCCGGCGAATGCACGCCGAAAACATCTGGATTAACCTGCCGAAAACCACGGAAAAACCCGAGCAGGAGCCGATCACACGCAGCGCAGCCGCCGGAAAAAGTCAACACCGCAGACGAGTGAAGTGAATAAATTAGGAAAACAGTTTGCATGAATGATTGAAAAGTGAAACACTGTTTGCAAAGAAACTACTGAGCGAAAATGTCTGAAATTTACATATGAGGTCCAGGGAATGATAATAAAGAGGGCTGTTACAGAAAAAATAAGTAAACTTAAAAAAAAAAATTCCGACTTTTAAAAAAAAAAAATTCAGAAAAATGCTTAAAATATCCTAAAAATCTATAAATAAAGAGACTCTTTACTGCATAATTTTATAACGAACGGTTTATTAGATATTGAATTAAAATGGGAATATTTTTAACATTGAAGCCTATGGGATTCTCCTGAATAAATTTGCTGAATTAAACCACCGAATGGCAGGGCATTTCGGGAACCTTTCACTGCTGGTTTGTGTTCTCTGAATAGCCGAAGCAGTGCTTTTTCATTGGGTTTTCACTGCCCTCGAACAGGCACCGAACAGGCACCGTATGTTCAGGCAATTCGCCAGGATTTGGCGAATTGCCTGCTCTCTGGATAGCCGAATGGCCAAGAAAGGTAACCGAACACTGATTTTCAGCGTTCGGTTACCTTTCTCAAGCAATTCGGATCTCTTTGATTGTGAGTTCCTACGGGAATAGGGCCCTCATCTCCTCCTGTACTGTTTGTCAAATGTTGTTCAATGTATTGTAACCCTGTCTATACTGTGCTTATTGTACAGCGCTGCGGAATATGCTGGCGCTTTATAAGTAAAGAATAATAATATTAATAATAACCCTGATTGTCAATTATTGCAATCTGAATGGAAATTTAGCTTTTTTGACCTTTTTTGTTATAGCATTCAGGCACAACATGACATATACACATAATAATAATATATTTTGAATCTGACATGTCTGTTGAAAAAAAGGATATATAATTAGTTTGGTAGCTATTATATAACCTGACTTTAAAACACATTTAAACATACACAGGCCCATTCACTAAAGTTACTCATAGAATTGGCAGGAGAAAGAACAATATAGACCAAACAGCAGATTTTTAAAGTGAAATAAATGGGAGAATTTTTCTGGTTTGGCTATTTGACCTAGATTTTTCACTTCTCCTACCAATTCTGCTGAGTTTCACTTTTAGTGAATAGACCTGTATGAGCACTATCGGTCAAAATTAGCACAGCGCACAGGGGTGCCATGGCTCAGCGAAGGTGCTAAGGAGTAATTTTAATTTTACTACAAGTGAATGTCACTACTATTGTCGTCACATTCAGTGTTATATGGGAGTTCTGATTTATGAGTAACAGTAGTTAAAAAAAAGTAGTAAAACTAGGGAGGGTGACACCATGAGTTACCGCACCGGGTGACACCAGCCCCAGTGACGCCACTGCCTCTGAGCACGGCCTCTACGCACCTTGTTTCTATGTTTGTCTTAATTTTGAATCACTCCCACTGGTTTTTGTAAAGTGCAGCGGAAACCGTTGGCAGTTTATAAATGATAATAATAATAGTATGAAACGGAAATGAAAGAAAATCGGGATATATGGAATGTAGAACTTGAATTAAGGTAAGGGAAACTAGATGATAAGAACAGAAAACGGGAGGCTGGGATGTTGATGCAGAAGGAATGAAGTTTTCGCTATGTAAAAGGTTTGAGATTATCAGGGGTTTTCGGAGAGAGCTGAAGTTGTCCCGAAATTGCACCGAATGGTGAATTTCCCGATAATTTCAGGGCCATTCAGCTATTCAAAACCTGGCAGTTCACCAAAATATTGGCGACTTCCCAGCAAAGAAAATACTGTGCCTGTACGACGGCAGTGAAGCTCCCATAGAGAAGTAATGGTTAACCTATTCAGAGAACATCGAACAGCAGTGAAATGTCAGAGAAATACTCTGATGTTTGGTGGTTTCATTCGGCAGGTTTAATCAGGTGACTCCCAGAGGTTTCAATGTTAAAAATATTCCCTTTTTTATCAGATATCTATTAAACCATTTATTCTCTTAACTCACAGCAAAATGTCTTTCTTTAATTTTTTTAGGGTTTTTTAGGCAGTTTTTTCCCCCTTTTTTTTAAATAGTGTTTTTTTTCTTTCTGTAACAGACCGTTTTATTATTATTCATAGGACCTTCTATGTGGATTAAAGACATTTTCAACCAGTAGTTCTTTTGAAAATAGCGTCTAAATTTGAAAGTTTCAAGTGTTTTCCTTTTTCTACTCCGTTCGTCGGCTTGTCGGCTTTTTCTGGCATCTGGTTGGAGCTGCGTTCAGTGGATCGTCGGCTTTCTCAGATGCGTTTGGAAGGTTTTCTGCCTTGTTTCGGATAGATCTGATTTTTTCAAATCGTATCGGCAGGTTACTGGTGGATTTTCGGCGATTGTTTTTTTTCCAGTCATTTTTCAGAATCGTTCGCTGGCTTTTCCGTGCACTTCAGAGATCCTGCAGTGAATACTGAAATCATCGCAGGGTCCCCGGTGTAGGGAACGAGGGAGCACCTATCTGAATAACCCCTATAATGTCTATATCTTACCGTTTCTTACATAATCCATTTAAAGTAGGCATTTCCATTTTTTGACATGAAAATTTAATTCATGTCATATGCACTTTTAAATAAATCATTCCAAACCCAATTCCCAGGAAAATAACAAGGCCACAACATACAGTCAGGTCTAGGTACAGTCAGGTACAGTCAGTGAAGCATGGTGGTGGTAGTGTCATGGCGTGGGCATGTGTGGCTGCCAATGGAACTGGTTCTCTTGTACTTATTGATGATGTGACTGCTGACAAAAGCAGCAGGATGAATTCTGAAGTGTTTCGGGCAATGTTATCTGCTCACATTCAGCCAAATGCTGCAGAACTCATTGGACGGCGCTTCACAGTGCAGATGGACAATGACCCAAAGCATACTGCAAAAGCAACCAAAGAGTTTTTGAAGAGACAGAAGTGGAATGTTATGCAATGGCCAAGTCAATCACCTGACCTGAATCCCATTGAGCATGCATTTCACTTGCTGAAGGCAAAACTGAAGGGAAAATGCCCCAAGAACAAGCAGGAACTGAAGACAGTTGCAGGAGAGGCCTGGCAGAGCATCACCAGGGATGAAACCCAGCGTCTGGTGATGTCTATGCGTTCCAGACTTCAGGCTGTGATTGACTGCAAAAGATTTGCAACCAAGTATTAAGAAAGGAAAGTTTGATTTATGATTTGGATGTAGATACCCTCAAATTAAAGCTGACAGTCTGCAGTTAAAGCACATTGTGTTTGTTTCATTCCAACTCCATTGTGGTGGTGTATAGAGCCAAAGATGTTAGAATTGTGTCGATGTCCCAATATTTCTGGACCTGACTGTATATTCATCATCTTACATAAAATGCCCCATATAATAGCGCTGTGAGGCCTGACTGGAACTTTCTTGCCCACATGCTTACCTATGACTTGTGCCATTGCTGTTACTTATCACACATTTCTAAAATTAGCAAATCCATTCCTGAATGAGTCCAATGCCTGAGTGCTATGTTAGGCTCCGTTCAGATGAGCGCAGCATTCACATCCGTGATGGCGCACAAAAGTACGCCCGTAATAGCATGACATAAAGGCCAATGGAGTCCCACACATGAAGTACGTCCGCACTGAACTGCGGACGCACAACGGCCGCGGCAAATGGATGCAAGTTAGGCAAGAACGTAGAACTCCTAGAACGGCCGCACAAAGTATGCTGCGTCCGCAACGTCCGCATAGCTTTGTGTGTGAGTGATGGAACGTGGTCAGACGGACTGCATTTATACATCCAGCATTTTGACGGACAAAATGGTTTTGCATTTTAATTTATTTTCCCTCCTACATTCGTCAAAAATAACATCAGTGAAAAAACGGTCTGTGACGCCACTACTGCGTCTTCCGTACTAACGTACGTCTGTACTGGACGTAGAAATCACATTCGTCTGACCCTAGCCCAAGATGAAAAAAAACACTCTTGTGGTTCACACTGATCCAGCAGATCTTCATGTTGCAATAAAGGGGAAAGTCTATATGTCATAGGTTGATTCATATACGTGAGAAAAAAGCAGTTATAAAAATTCTCCAGTTTTATTTTATAGCATTTGGGATAATAAACAAATAAAGTGAGCTTATAGAACTATAAAATCATTTACATAGTGCGTTTCCTGCATGCCTTTGTTTCTTTAGACTACGCATCTGTTCTTGAGGTATACATAACAGGCGTGTTTATGAACTGTAACGGTAGGGAACTGAACTCATTTAGAAACCAGCTCATATACCTATAGAGAGGGTATTGGATTAGGCTGGGGAGTACGCAAGAGAGGGGTTGGAAAACTAGCCAATCACATGGGTAACCAAGCCTGAAGGAAGCTGAAGCATTGGGATGTGCCTAACATCGAAAGGGCTTCTACCATCTGATCTTCAATACACAGGATATGAGAAATTGTCTTTCCAAATTACTTTGCTTAAAGTCACTGCAGGTCTTTTTGCAATTTAAACACAGGGAGTTGGATCCATGCTGGACAAATAAAAAATCATGTGTTCACTTCTCCTGAAACGTTCAATGTGTCTTGAGTGACTGTTGCTAATACAAAAAGGATATAACAGAGGAAAAGAATTAATAAGTTAGATGTGAAAGGATTTAATATAAGAGAAAAAAACCTGTAAACAAAAAAATTGGGGGTAACCCATACTTGAGATTGTAAAATTTAGAGCGTAGTTTACAGGATGAGAATCTGACAAAAAAGTGTCTGGTATATATAAATCTTTTTGGGCACTTCAGTTATACAGCGGTGGATATTTGGGGCAAGAACCTCATACCCGCTTATTCTGTGGTTTACCCCCACTTTTCTTATTATTGTCCCCTGTATAGGGAACTCTCTGGACAATTTAACCGACAGCCTGCTGGCTAAAGGCCGGTTAACCAAAACCACTTTAGCGTTGGTTACCTGGGGCAAAAAATCTTTGGTCCACCTACAATTTTGGGTATGATTTTCTCTCTCATATCATTTGTCCTCCGCATAGGAGACCTGTGCGAGCTAATCTACCGGCAGTTTGTCGGTTAAACATTCTAACCATACAGCAGTGGCTTGTGGGGCGAGAACCTCACACCTGCCTGTAGCTCAGCTAGCTATTGCAATGCTATAGGTCTGCAGCTTGTGACTTCTTAATACAAATTATTGGTCCAATAATTCAAATATTGGTGCATGCAATCGTGGCACCTTTTGATCTGTTTATCCTATTTTTGTATAGGAAACATTACGGCTATCTTCAGCTGACCAGTTACATTGTATTCTAGAGACCTATTTACTGGCAACATCTGAGATTTTGCTGGCATGTGATATACCGCATTTATCTTATGGAACTGAATATACATATTTTATTGTGATAAATTCACCAATTACGTTCCGACCAGCAGGATAAGAGTGGTTTACTTCCAATAAGTCTATTGGCAGTAATTTTAAAGTATCTTTTCTTTCTCTTTTTTTGCTGTATATATGTATTTTGTGTGTTTAAGGCTCCTTTTTGACCACTTTGCCGCGATTCGAGCTTTGACCTTTTCTTTAACCGTCCTTATTAGGACGCAATAAAAAATAATAAAGATTTTTTCTCCTGTTTTTTGCAATAATATTTTGCATTTCTACCCATTATTTTCTGCATTCTCATCCTGTAAACTACTCTTTAAATTTTACTATCTTAAGTATGGGTTACCCCCAATTTTATTGTTTACAGGATTTTTTCTCTTATTAAATCCTTTCCCATCTAACTTATTAATCCTTTTCCTCTGTTATATCCTTTTTGTATTTTCAACTGTGGGGGTATACACACACACACACAATTTGGGTGTATATACACACATACCCCCACAGACCTACATACATGTACATACCCCCACAGACCTGTATATAATAAACACATACCCCCAGATAGATAGATCTCTATTTGGGGGTATGTACGTGTGTATGTAGGTCTGTGGGGGTATGTGGGTATATATGTTACAGCTAAAGCCCGAAGTGCGGTTAATCCTAGGTTACCCGGGTAATCCTGACATTACCCAGGCGTCATTAGCAAAAGTCTAGAAGTGAAATGAAATTTTGGACTTTACCCGGGTAATCTGAAAAATATTGCACGCACGCCAAGAAACGAAAACGGAAGTGCCTAACCCGGCGGCATTTGAAGAGGACTATAAAAATGGCAAGCAGCATTCAGAAAAACAGAATTTAATTTGAGCCACTTGTATATTTTTTATGTATTAATCCCTGAGGAAGTGCAGTCCATGCACGAAACGCGTTGGATTACTTGTATGTACCCTTTCTATTAAATTTTTACTATCCATGACAAAGCCTCGCTTGTGTTCCTGTGGCGGTGGGAGCTATCGAGCTGAGTATCCAGACTTTGCAGTGGGGTATCAGCGAGTATATTCCAATATATGCTATAAAGTACTGGCATCCTGTGAGTGCGACCAGTTAAAGGGGGAATTTTACTCTTTTAATGCAGATATAATGCACGATGATTGTATTTCTGTGTCATTATTCCTTAGACATCCCAATTTCTGTTATACATTGATTGCAGTGTACCTATCAGTTCTTTTCCTCTCTTTTCTTTGCTATAAGTACAATCCCACAAAGGATTGGTTTCCTGCTTGTTGAGGCGCTTTGATTACAAAGCATTTAGGCACTGCTACAAGTTATACAGACTCACATATACATATACATTTTGTCCTTGACAAATCCAGTGTACTCAGGGAACTGACTTTTAATATTGTGTTTCTTTGTTACATTTGAATGTGCTTTTTTTGATTCACTGGCTTATTCCCATTTTTTGTTGTACTGGTACTCTTTTACTTTGAGCCACCTGGCTGATATCTCCGCTTATGTAGTCAGGGAATTTTACTTGTTCATCTGATTAAAAGTTGTTTTAATCTTGTACTGCTTGTTCACCTAGGCATTGATATATAGCTCTCCGTTTGAATTTACGGGTTACCCCCTTGTTGCATTATTTATTTTCTTTATTTTCTAATCAATATCACTGAGAGACTTACTATTTCATTTCTCCAAACGTGAAAAGATAGAGGGCTCTATTATAATCTTTGCGTTAAAACGTGGGCGCAAGGGAGGAAAAACTGCACCCGCAGTTTTCCCCCCTGCGCCTGCATTTTAACGCCAGATCACAATGCAGGTGCAAAAAATGCTGCCTGCATTGTTTGTGGGCGGTAAAAGCTGGGATGCTCGCGGCAGCGCTGAGCGCAGCCACGAGCATCCACCCACTCGCTGGACTCCATTGAGTTTTCCCCTGCCGGTAACATGACCAGCCGGATCTCGCCTCGCGAGATCCGGCCGGTCGGCGTAGTGATACACAGGGAGAGACTGGGGGGACTTTTTCCCCCAGTCTTTCCCTGCTCCCGCTGGCCAGAGGAGGCGGACAGAGCCGCGGTCCTCGCCACGGGACAGAGGGTGAGTATAGGCTGCTTTTTTTACTTTTTTTTGCTGGTGTTAACGGATTCTTCAGAAGCGGAATCCATTAACACCAGGTTCTGGCTCTGGTTAACTTTTCGCTAAACAGAGCCAGGCGATAATCAGCGCTGGGACTTTGTAATCCAGTGCTGATTAACACTTTGCGCTCCCCATGTTAAGCATAGGGAGCACAAAGTGGAGTAACCTTGCGCAGAGCAGTGCAAGGTACCAAACGCAAACAGGTTTTTTTAACCTGTTTGCATTTGGATTGTAATATGCGGTGAATACCGCGGCAAACGTTAATGCTCACACAGGTGAGCGTTAACGTTTGCGTTAAGATCATAATAGGGTCCACATTGTATAGTAAAACTGTCATGCGCGAAGTCCAGGTAATTTAATGTTAAAAAATATTTTCGTCTTTATTCGTTTTTTTTATTCAACAGTTTATTTTTTTATTCTGCAGTGAAAAACCTTTTTACTTATTGAATTTTTTTAATTTTTAGGTATCTTCCTGGATTTTTTAGGCGAAATTTTGGGTTCCAAGTTTTTTTTTTTTAAATAAAAAGATTAGGCTTTTTTGTTCTCGCCATTTTTTTTTTAGCATTGCTGATTAATCTCCCCCCCCCCCTCGCAGCCTGGTTATTTATTTATTTTTTTCCCCTGCTTTAGCTGCGCTGGACGGGGCTGTCTTTGGAGCTGAGTTTGGAGCTTGAACAGAGTTTCAGCACCAAAGACAGTTTTTTTCCCCGCAGCGGCGCTGTAGTGGGGTTTTGTGTTTTCTTTTCTTGCAGCGGCCTGTCCATAGTCCGATCTGGGTCTCCACGGATGCATCCAAAGAATGACCCTGATCGCCGATGGCGTTGTCTGTAGTTGGGTGACCAAGTCAGTCACCCAACTACGGTGCCAGTGGACTGCCAACCTAGAAGTGCATATCGAGGAGTGTATAAATATATGTGTATTTCTGTATAGCGGAAGATGAAAGTGGGCTGCTCATCTTAAAATGCCTGGGCTTATATTTTGTCCCAGTCCGGGGCTGCATCAGCCTATGAAATAGAGCTTCTGTAGTGAGACATGCATTGCGAATTTTCTCGATGTTTTACTGTATTATTAAAAGGGGTTGACTGACAGGTTGGGCATTTCAGGAACCGACCGAGGACCCATGGGGTGGGGAGGGGCCCTGATTACTTTGAACTGCCGTGTGTGCCGGCAGAAGCAGGGAATTTCTAACCTCAATTTCTACCCTGATCTGTACCCCTAATTTCTAATCCTATATTCTAATCAGAGTTTCCAACCCAAATCTGCACCCCTAATTTCTAATCCTAGTTTCCAACCCAAATCTGCACCCCTAATTTCTAATCCTAGTTTCCAACCCAAATCTGCACCCCTAATTTCTAATCCTAGTTTCCAACCCAAATCTGCACCCCTAATTTCTAATCCTAGTTTCCAACCCTAATCTGTACTAGGGATGCACTGAAGTTTCGGCCACCAATAATTATCGGCCGAAAATGGTGTTTTTGGTTTCGGACGAAATGGAAATTTCAGCCGAAAAAAAAAAAAAAAAAAAAAAATTCCCTTTTAAAGTAGGGCCTGGAGGCCTGGCCGAGCCGGGGGCTCGCCTGAGCCTGGAGGCTGGCAGAGTTGCCTGCTCAGCATCCTCCAGGCTCAGGTGAGTCCCCGGCCCATCTTGTTCGGCTGGCCTTCAGGAATAGGAGAGTCCCCGGCCTCCAGGCCCAGGTTCTCATGTCTGATTTTTGGTTTCGGTTTTCGGCTGAACCGATCCTGAATTTTCAGTTTCAGTATCGGCTGGAAATTTCCGTTTCAGTGCATCCCTAATCTGTACCCCTAATTTCAAACCCTAGCTTCTAACCCTAATTTCTAACTTCAGTTTCTACCTCTGATCTGTAACCCTAATTTCCCACCCTAATCTGTACCCCTAATGTCTAACCCTAGGTTCTAACCCTAACTTCTAAACTCAGTTTCTACCGCTGATCTGTAATAATAGCTTTTAGCTGTCATTTCCAACCCTAATCTGTTCCCCTAATTTCTAACCCTAATTTCCATCCCTAGCTAACTCTAATTTTATAACCAACGCACATTACTGTGAGTTTTACACAGTACAAGTTGGAAGTTGGAAGATAACGAATATTGAACAATCCCCACACATCCCTGTACAGCCATTTCGGCCACAAGGTGGCAGCATAGGATAAGGGATAGACTCTTTCTCATACTTATCTGCAAGCTATCCTCTAGACCACAAGGTGGCAGCATATAAAACCTAACCTTAACTCCTCTGACCTTAGACTGTCTCAGACTGCATCATCTGGCCACAAGGTGGCAATATAAGACTGAGTACTTATCTTGCAAATATCCTGACAAATATTCAGCAAAATCCGCTTATATATGTACATATTTGAGCACATTATTCACTGTGTACAATTACTTGTACTATATCTTGCATGTGTTATCCACCAATATATATGATTTATGTCTTCAATTCATCTCCATATATGAAAACATGGAAATATAAATTTCTATACATCACATTTTCTCTGCCACAAAATCAAGAAAGCAGACAATCCATCGTTCACATACATAGGATTCAGAAAAAAGATCAACCACACACAGGCAGCGCCCATTTCTAGGTATATTCCCCCCTTTTTTCACTAATAACTTATATTAGTATATTATGAATAATTTCATAATAACTAAAAAGATTAAAATTATAATTTTTTTTCTAAATTCAGTGATTAAAATTAAAATGTATAATTTTTGAAATTAGTGGTACAATCAAAATAAATGACGAATACTATATGTACTCCTAAAACGTAAACCGTAATATAAAATGATATAGCCATAGATTAAAAAATATTAAATGCTATGGAAAATGGGAATAGTATTATAAAATTAAGAATGAATGTTTAGCCATGTTTTATTCTCATATACAAAGCATACATATCAAAAACAGAAACCGCAATCCATTCGCTTCCATCCCCATCATATTGTAACGACTACCAATAGATGCCAAAGGGGTCTGGAGTGCAGCATTGAGAAATGGTGCATAACAGAGTTTATTCTTAACTATTCTTATTTTAGATTTTAGAATTTTGTGTCAAGTGCCGAAGTGCAATTATAAAATTGAGAAATTTTATAGGGAAAAGAAAATGTGTAGCTACAATTCCCTGAGCTCAAATGCAAACGGGTGAATTTTCCTAGAACCCTAGTAACTTGTCCAGTGATTCTTCTTACAATATAAATACTAGACTTATGCACAGTCTAAAAATACTTTCTGTATGATACGCTCATAAACATTGCACATTACTGTGAGTTTTATTGCTATGGAGCTCTGTGATATGCTCACACACACACCGCACATTACTGTGAGCTTTATTGCTATGGAGCTCTATGATACGCTCATACACACCGCACATTACTGTGACTTTTATAGCTGTGGAGCTCTGTGATACGCTCACACTGCACATTACTGTGAGTTTTATTCCTGTGGAGCTCTGTGATACGCTCATACACACTGCATGTTTTTTTGGGGGGGGCAGCATTTCATCCTTGGCTCCAGGCATCATAGTGGCTTGGGTCGGCCCTGATTCATAGAGATCCGAATTGCTGGCGAAAGGTAACCGAACGCAGAAATTCAGCGTTCAGTTACCTTTCCTGGCCATTCGGCTATTCAGAGAGCAGGCAGTTCGCCAAATGTTGGCAAATTGCCTGCACATACGGTGCCTGTTTGGGCCCTGTTCGAGGGCAGTGAAATCCCCATTGAGGAGCACTGCTTTGTCTATTCAGAGAACAAAACCAGCAGTGAAAAGTTGCCGAATTGCCCTGCCATTTGGTGGTTTCAGTCGACAGGTTTATTCTGGAGAATCCCATAGGTTTCAATGTTAAAAATATTCCCATTTTAATTCAATATCTAATAAGCCGTTGATTATAATATTCTGCAGTAAAAAGTCACTTTATTTTTAGATTTTTTTTAAGATCTTTTAGGCATTTTTTGGGATTTTTTTTCAAATTTTTTTTCCATTTTCTTTTAAAATCGTTTTTTCTTTATTCTATAACAGACCTTTTTATTAACACTCATTGGACCTTATATGTAAATTTCAGACTTTTTCGTTCTGTAGTTTCTTTGCAAACAGAATTTCACTTTTCAAACACTCAAGCGTACTGGGGTTTTTTTGTACTCCATTCGTCTGCGGTGTCGGGTTTTTCCGGCGGCTGCTCTGTGCTGTGATCGGCTCCTGCTCGGGTTTTTCCGGCGTGTTCGGCGGGGTTAATCCAGATGTTTTTGCGGATTTCAGTGTGCGTTCGCCGGGTTTTGCCCGGCGGGTTTGCGCAACTTTTCCTTGCATTACGACGGCCCTGTGGTGCTTGCTGAATACGCTGCAGGGTCGCCTAAATGGGATCACCAAATCGCGCCGAATTGAAGAGAACGAAAAGTCACCGAACGTGCAGTGACATTTCGATTCTCTTTGAATAACCCTGTCTATTTATTTACTTTATAGGTTTTTACTCTGGATTTTTTTGGGTGAAATTTATTTTCTGCAAGGCACTCAGCAACTGAAAGTCCTAGAATGGTTTCTATCGCTGTTTAATCTTTTACAATCGTGGGATAAATGGGGGTAACATTAACGGCGCCTGTATCACTCTCACGGTAAATTGAACGTGTGTAAGCACAATGGGATGGCAGCAGGGCTTTGCAGACTGCTGTGGGGGAATATGTGAGAGAAAGAATTGTGTGGCGCTACACATATGCCCAGTAATAAATTCAATATTCAAACAAATGCATATATAAAGCATAGATAAAGCACTTATATTGTCGGACAGTTCTCTGTGGTTATTAACAATTAGGTGAATAAACAAGCACATCTATACACGATTGTTATAAAACAGATGTTTAAGCGCTCTGTGGCTGTATACCCACAAGAGTCCTCTTGAGACAACAGATACAGTCTTATTTGCAATCTGAGGGTGCCACCTAGTGTACGTGATGTAGGACGGTTACTGAAGGTGATCCCCGGTCATCGTGTATACACAAAGGGCCCTATTACACTCTTCGCATTAAAACTGCGGGCGCAAGGGAGGAAAAACTGCACCCGCAGTTTTTCCCCTTGCGCCCGCGTTTAAACGCTGGATTACAATGCAGGCGCAAAAAATGCTGCCTGCATGGTTTCCAAGCGTAAAAATCAGGGATGCTTGCGGCAGTAATACGCAGGGAGAGACTGGGGGGACTTTTCCCCCCAGTCTTTCCCTGCTCCCGCCGGCCGGAGGAGGCGAACAGAGTCGTGGTCCTCGCCGCGGGACAGAGGGTGAGTATAGGATTGTTTTTTTAAGCCTGATGTTAATGGATTCTGCAGAAGCGGAATCCGTTAACACCAAGTACTGGCTCTGGTTAACTTTTCGCTGACCAGAGCCAGGCGTTAATCAGTGCTGGGACTTTGTAATCCAGCGCTGATTAACACTTTGCGCTCCCCATGTTAAGTATAGGGAGCGCAAAGTACAGTAACCTCGCGCAGAGAAGCGCAAGGTACCAAACGCAAACAGGTTTTTTAAACGGGTTTGGATTGTAATATGCAGTAAATACCGCAGCAAACGTTAATGCTCACGCATGTGAGCGTTAACGTTTGCATGAATAATGTAATAGAGCCCAAAGTGTTTTTTTTTAAGTCTTTCTATTTTCTGTTCTCTTCCCCGACGCCAACTTCCTCTCTTTTGTTCCTCCGAGATAAGGATAGGGGTGTCAGGACTATGCGTTGATACTGTGTGCAATTTCAAGTCAATTTCGGTGTAATCGAAATAGACTTACGCAAATTTGGCAGTACTGTCGTTAATGTGCGCCGTCTTTCACTTCCTGGTGTTTCTCCTGCTCCACTTTCTGGTCCTCCGTAGGTCCTGCTGGTTAGTCTCCAGGGCCTCCCTTCTTTGGGTGTGAGGATTCTGTTCCTAGCGGGATTACTTTGTCGCCATTGATACGGGACACAGTATTACCGGTTTGCAGGGTTTTAATTCATAAAACAGCGTTTTACAGCACACCGTTACAAAATAAAAGGGCTTCAATAAAGCTTGTGGGGTAGATGTCAGTTGAATGGAATGGTAAGGCCTTCCAAAACGCGTTTCGCTTGTCACAAAGACTAGCTTCATCAGTTGGATGACCCTGTAAAAATGTTCGGTGCTTATAAACAGTAAATTATGGCAGGAGTTTCACTTTCTAATTCCCGCTTATCTGCACATGCGCGCAACTCCGATGGGTTTCTTTTCATTTCATTGGTGGATGCTTTCTGTCTTCTCCCGATGATGTAATCCTGGGACCCCTCCGGATACAGTGCTAGCGTTCGATCTCCCGTGTCCCGTATGTCTCTTAATATATAAGCTATGTGTGCGCTTGGCATTCAGCAGAGTGTATTGAAGAAAGACCTCAAGTTCGCTCCAACTAAACACGTCAACCAATTTGAAATGTATGTTGACCTACAAAGATTTAAAAGGATTGTGACTCAAAAAATACTTTCTAAAAAATCTGAGTGAAAGAACGGAAACCTTTAAGGTGTATGAACAAACTACCTTAAAGGAGAGATCCCAATTTTTCCCAAGATTGATGATTTCTCAAGAAATAAGCACAATCGAGAAGATGGTAATGCAAGAGATAGACACAATCAAGATTAACAAAAAGAGGAACAATCTCACAAAGAAAGAAAAGAAGGCCCTGAAAGAACTAATGAAGGACAAGTCGCTGATTATAAAACCAGCCGACAAAGGGGGGGTAGTGATCTTGCCCACCACGTACTACGAAGAAGAGGCCTATAAAATCCTAAACGATAACACCACGTACAAAAGACTCACCAAGGATCCGACCGTCGAGATTAAAGAGAAAGTCTAAGAATTCCTAGAGAGAGGGTATGCTTTTGAATGGCTTTTGAATGACAAGGAAAATAAATATATCAGGATCAACCACCATAGATGTCCAGTGTTTTATCATCTACCAAAAATACATAAAGACCCTGTAAGACCACCAGGGAGACCGATTGTCAAAGGAATCGATTCAATATCAAGCAGAGTATCAGAATACATCGACCAACTACTGTAACCATACGTCACGAAAACACCCTTCCACATAAAAGATACCATCAATATCCTTCAAGTACTGGAAAACATAAAATGGGAAAACCATTACGTCATGGTGACCAGTGATGTAAGGTCTCTGTAGAGCAATAAACCCCACACTGATAGTATAGCAGCCATTAAATCAACTCTAGAAAAATCTAGTGAGATACCACAGGAGCAGGTGGAATACATACTGGAGGGAATTGACTTGATACTTACCAATAATTACTTTTGGTTTAACCATGATTTCTTCCTGCAAACAAAGGGGACGGCCATGGGAATGAAATTCGTGCCCAGCTTCGCCAACTTATTTATGGCAGAATGGGAAGAACCACTTATCAGAGAAGGAGATAATATCATCTTGTACAAGAGGTACATAGATGATATATTCATGATCTGGGGAGGAGGAGAAGAGAACCTCACATTTTTCCTAGACAAAATGAACAGAAAGAATGAAAATATACAACTCAACGCGAAATGGAGCCAGAAGAAGGTGGATTTTCTAGACCTAATCATCTATCCGGAAAATGGCAAGATATCAAAGAATTTTTTCAATAAAGTCGACTGCAACATTTATATTGGCAAAACCAACTGCCACCTCGAATGATGGCTAGTAGGAGTTCCAAAAAGCCAATTCCTAAGAATCAGATGGAACTGCATTAACATCAAGGATTTTGACACAAGCAAACATCCTGCAGGCAGCCTTTGAAGAAAAAGGATACAACTTATCCAGCCTGGAAACAACCAAAGAAGAAATTTGAAAGAAGGACAGGAAGGATCTCCTAAAATATAGAGATAAAGATAGGAATACAAAGAAACCTGAAGCTCCTTTCATATTCACTTATAACGAACAGAATAAACATATCAGGCGAGCAGTGAACAAGTATTGGCCCATTCTTAGGCAAGATCCCGTGCTCAAAGATCCTCCCTGAAAACCTTGGTTCATTTGTAGGGGTACACACAACATCAAGAGAAAAATCACCAGAAGTGAGTACCCGGCAGAAAAAGACAGGAAAGAATACTTCCAGATTGAAAAAGGTTTCCACGGCTGCGGAAACTGTAGAAGCACCAGGAATAAAAAGAGATTTGTATCGGAGGTAGAGTACAAGAGAGGTAAATGGAAAATTCAAGATGTCCTTACCTGCTTTACCAATAACGTTGTATACCTCCAGATCATAGGCGTCTCTACAGGGGGGCAAGGGGGGCAATTGCCCCATAGGTTATTTCCTTGCCCCCCCATGTGCCCCCCAACAGAAATCAGCATCCAGCTTCCCCCACATATTTGGACCTCTGTATCTCCGTCTCTGTGCATTGGATATGGACAATCTATGTGTCATTGGAAAGGGCAGACTCTGGCCTTTCCAGTGATATCCAAAATGACCATATTCAGTGTGATATAAAGTCATAAAAAAATTAATAAAAAGGTGCACGTAAACGTTTGCACAAGGTCGAAATGGTTCAGCAGTGAAGGGGTGAACGTTCAGACTATATATTACATTGTGTATTACTTTAGTTTTTGTCTTGGTTTAGTTGTGTATTAAGGGTTAATGGGCAGGCTTCATCCCTCACAGTATACATTTTACTTTTTCCTTGATTTATGACATTTTAGGGGTTAATGGGTAGCTACATGCCACACTGTTTATTATTTTTATTGTATTTCCCTGGTTTTATGGAAGTTAGAATCTAACGGGTCTATTCATCTTTAGATCTTTTGTTTTCCTTCACATTTCGGGGAATTCATTTCACAGAAAATATTGCAAATTCCCTATTTAACGAATGGTCACTGTAATTTGCTAAAATTGGAGTCGCTGAAGCAGTTATCGGACATTGGCAAACACCACAGAACTGCACCAAAGAAGATATTGAATTTATGTATCAGGTTAGTACATTAAAAAGGGATCATTGCATCACATTACTCTGGGGTTTTGGAATCTTATTTATATATACTTATTTAGGGCACTATCAGCTGGTGGGAACTAACCCTAGCGTCAGCGTGTTTTTGCGTTGGCAACAGGTAAATTCAGTCTAGCGCCTGACCAACTGATCGTTTGCCTCCCGCTACAAACGGGAAAAATCACTTAGCGCGTCCCTATTAGCAATTTCTAGCATAAGCTTACTGTACTTTCTGCGTCTGATACTTTACATGGGGAGCGCTAGAGATCTCTAGCACTTTTGCAACTACCAGATCACTTTGTGCCTGTGCTAATTTTTTGAGGGAAGCTAATCGCAAAATTTTACCTACTGCTAAACCTTGGTGCTAACGCCAAAAAAACAGAAAAAAGGTCCTCACCCAAAATTAACAGGCAATGGAAAGGAATGACGCACAGGTGTTCTCTTGGCCCCATACACCATAGTAATTGATCTGGTCAGCAATGTCGCTGCTGTTGCAGTAGGCTCTATTATGATATATATGTATCCTTTATCCACATATATCCTAATTATAATATATTGTGTAATTTAAACATTTTATGCTGGGGGTTATTCACAGTATGTAAGCGTATGATTATTAGGGTGACCGTGTGGACCATGTTTATAGGGACATATGGACAAGTCTTGCCCCGAAACATGTATTATTTATATGCTGCAGCAGGGAAATTATTGTCGCTCACCTGGCCTTCCTTTTGGATTTATTAAATGCATTGTAATGATTCTACATGCTGTCGGGTGGCATTTATCATGCAATTCCCATCAGCATTAATTAATATATGTGTGCATATAAACATGGATGATACGGCCACCTTGGAGGATTTTAATAATGCAGGGGTATGAGGGCTCTTGGCTGGATGTGTTCATACTTATACAAGCTTGTGAAGACCGGGGTAGGGATGGCCCGGCACTCTGCACTGGAATAAAAACAGGTCCATCCTGTACACAACCGCATAAGCGATGGGTCTCAGCCCAGGTCTTAGCGATTCCCTAGCGTGTGCTAAACGACCTTGTACACGGACTCCCGTGGACAAGGTGATCTGTTAGTAGGTTGTCGGGCACTAGGTTTTAGCGACTCACGCGATGGCGTTTTAGCTGACCCCAGGTGATAGGGGCCTTAGTTTTTTCAGTTGTATGATTTAGTGGCGAAAATTATTAGTGCCACCCCCAGTTTTGACTGTGGTATCTTATATGCCCCCCTAAATGTTGTTCCTAGTCGACACTGCTCCTGAACTGTCCTTGCGGACTAAAATACATTGAAAGGACATCAAGAGCACTGAACGTCAGAATTAGGGAACACATGACAAACATCTCCAAGGGCCTAGAAACACACACAAGGTAATTCAAAGAGATCCGAATTGCTTGAGAAAGGTAACCGAATGCTGAAAATCAGCGTTTGGTTACCTTTCTTGGC
Source organism: Leptobrachium leishanense (assembly GCA_009667805.1). Taxonomy (NCBI): domain Eukaryota; kingdom Metazoa; phylum Chordata; class Amphibia; order Anura; family Megophryidae; genus Leptobrachium; species Leptobrachium leishanense. Next base: position 73,430,708 of record CM019070.1, on the reverse strand, counting down.
CATTCGGCTATCCAGAGAGCAGGCAATTTGCCAAATCCTGGCGAATTGCCTGCACATACGGTGCCTGTTCAGTGCCAGTTCGAGGGCAGTGAAAACCCCATGAAAAAGTACTGCCCGGGGGCCCCATGAATTGTCAGTACGCCCCTGAACGTAAATAGTGTGAGGAGAATCTTAAAATTATGATGCTAGATACAGAACTCCAAAATCCATTAGCATATTCAAAGTGTCATGCCAACACCCAGGTCAGAAATTAGCCAGCATCAGCACTCCCTCCAAACTTTTTACAGACTGCCAAGCGCACACATAGCTTATAATTAAAAGACATCCGGGACACGGGAGATCGAACGCTAGCGCTGTATCCGGAGGGGTCCCAGGATTACGTCATCGGGAGAAGACAGAAAGCATCCACCAATGAAATGAAAAGAAACCCATCGGAGTTGCGCGCATGTGCAGATAAGCGGGAATTAGAAAGTGAATCTCCTGCCGTAATTTACTGTTTATAAGCACTGAACATATTTACAGGGTCATCCAACTTTTGAAGCTAGTCTTTGTGACAAGCGAAACGCGTTTTGGAAGGCCTTACAATGCCATTCAGATTGACATCTACCCCACAAGCTTTATTGAAGCCCTTTTATTTTGTAACGGTGTGCTGTAAAACGCTGTTGTATGAATTAAAACCCTCCAAACCGGTAATACTGTGTCCCGTATCAATGGCCACGAAGTAATCCCGCTAGGAACAGAATCCTAACACCCAAAGAAGGGAGGCCCTGGAGACTAACCAGCAGGACCTACGGAGGACCAGAAAGTGGAGCAGGAAAAATACCAGGAGGTGAAAGACGGCGGACATTAAGGCTAAGGTCAGACTAACGCAGTATTAACGTGCGTTCAGCTGCACTAAATCACGGCCGCGCTAGCAGCAAATTATATCCAATGCCGGGCAGCATACAAAGAACGCAAGTGGCAAACGAACGCATTTTTTTGAGAACGTCAAACCGCTAGTACTGACGTACAGAGTGTGCTGCGGCGGCATAGCGGCATGTGTGCGTGATTAGGAGACGTCAGACGCTGCTAATGTCCGGCCAACATAACGTCCAGACGCAAAAAGTGTTTTGATGATCCGTACAAAATCACGGACGAAAATGCGCATCGTATGACCGCTATCGGGTATTCCGTGAAAAAATGCGTCCATTCGTTGAAACGCACTTTTTCACAGACAACGCGAAAAATGCATTAGTCTGACCCCAGCCTAACAACAGCACTGCCAAATTTGCGAAAGTCTATTTCCATTACATCGAAATTGACTTGAAATTGCACACAGTATCACCACCTATTCCTGACACCCCTGTCCTTATCTCAGAGAAATAAGAGAAAGGAAGTTGGTGTCGGGAAGAGAACAGAAGAAAGATACAAAGACTTAAAAAAAAAAAATACTTTGTATACACGATGACCGGCGAATGGGATCACCTTCAGTAACCGTCCTACATCACGGACACTAGGTGGCGCCCTCAGATTGCACATACAGTTGTGTTCAAAATTATTCAACCCCCACTGAAATTGAGTGTTTTGGCCAGTTTGACATTGATTTTGATCATTCAGTCATCTTGCTTACAATTAAATCAAAGAGGCACGTGTAGGTCAGACAAATATAACATAACATTTATAATGAAATATCCACAAATGTCTTTTCTGTGCTCACAGAAAATGTCAACCCCCAAGTGACATTCAATCTTAGTACTTAGTACAACATCCTTTTACAGTTATAACAGCTTTTAAACGTGAAGCATAGCTTGACACAAGTGTCTTGCAGCGATCTACGGGTATCTTCGCCCATTCGTCATGGGCAAAAGCCTCCAGTTCAGTCACATTCTTAGGCTTGCGCACTGCAACTGCATTCTTTAAGTCCCACCAGAGGTTCTCAATCGGATTTAAGTCAGGTGACTGCGATGGCCACTCCAAAATGTTCCAGCCTTTAATCTGCAACCATGCTCTAGTGGACTTGGAGGTATGCTTGGGATCATTGTCCTGTTGAAAGGTCCAACGTCTCCCAAGCCTCAGGTTTGTGACGGACTGCATCACATTGTCATCCAATATCTCCTGGCACTGAAGAGAATTCATGGTACCTTGCACACGCTGAAGCTTCCCTGTACCTGCAGAAGCAAAACAGCCCCAAAGCATGATTGACCCCCCGCCATGCTTCACAGTAGGCAAGGTGTTCTTTTCTTCATAGGCCTTGTTCTTCCTCCTCCAAACATAGCATTGATCCATGGGCCCAAACAGTTCTAATTTGTTTCATCAGTCCACAGAACACTATCCCAAAACTTCTGTGGTTTGTCCACATGACTTTTGGCATACTGCAGTCGACTCTTCTTATTCTTTGGAGACAGCAAGGGTGCGCCTGGGAGTTCTGGCATGGAGGCCTTCATTACGCAGTGTGCGCCGTATTGTCTGAGCTGAAACTTCAGTACCCACATCTGACAAATCTTTTCTCAGTTCCTCAGCAGTCACACAGGGACTTTTCTCCACTCTACGCTTCAGGTAGAGCACAGCAGTCAAAGTCAGCATCTTCTTTCTGCCACGACCAGGTAGCGTTTCAACAGTGCCCTTTGCCTTGAATTTGCGAATGATGCTTCCTATGGTCTCTCTTGGTATGTTTAACATCTTTGCAATCTTCTTATAGCCATTGCCCTTCCTGTGAAGAGTAATCACCTCTTCTCTTGTCTTCCTGGACCATTCTCTTGACTTCACCATGTTTGTAACCACACCAGTAAATGTCTAGAAGGAGCTGAGTATCACAGTCATTTTAAAGCTGCCTAATTGGTGCTTATTATGCTTTATTGCTGCTCCGTGACATCTACAGGTGTTTTCAATACCTGATTGAAAACACTCGAATGAACCTCTGTTCTTCAGAGTGGTAGTCTTTAAGGGGTTGAATAATTGTGTCAATGAAGAATTCACAAAAGAAACATTTACTACTGTATTACAAAACCAATTGATGTCATTTTAGTTGCATATGGTTCTTTAAAAAGTCCTTGTAGGATTTCATTCTGAATACAATTACAAATGTACACTAAATTCCCTAAAACCCTTTACATAGTATTAGTATTGGGGGTTGAATAATTTTGAACACAACTGTAAGACTGTATCTGTTGTCTCGAGAGTAGGGATGAGCTGTTCGGTTCAATCAGTTCAGAGTTCGCATCGAACATCGCTTGTTCGCATGTTCGCGAACTACGAACATTTCTGTGTGTTCGCGGCATGTTCGCCCACAATACACCACAATGGACCACAATGCACTTTTCCACTGGCCTGAAGCTTGTAATTGGCTACAGCCTTGCACCTGACCACAGGTCAGGTGCAAGACAGGTTCAAGACTATGCCAATCACGGCTCAGAGTCCTGATTGGGTAAATTTTGCCCAATCATGGGCTCACAGAGCTAAGTCCCGCAGCACACTATATAAGGTTTCACACAGTGCTTCAGCACGCGTTTGAGAGGAGATTTGAGAGGACATTGTTGTTGTGTTAGTGTGTGTTCTCACTGCCAGTCTGCCACCAGCTACTGGGGGGTCTCATTTCTACAAAATATCTGGGAATTGTTCTAATCTGTGTGTTCTCACTGACACCCAGTATTTTGGGGGTCAGTAATTGCTACAAAATATTTGGGAATTGAGGTAATGTGTGTCTTGTCACTGCCAGTGACACGCAGTATTTTGGGGGTCAGTAATTTCTACAAAATATTTTGGAATTGAGGTAATCTTTGTCTTGTCACTGCCACCAGCAACTATTTTGGGGGGTCAGTAATTTCTACAAAATATTTGGAAATTGAGGTAATCTGTGTGTTCTCACTCACTGCCACCCAGTATTTTGGGGGTCAGTAATTTCTACAAAATATTTGGGAATTGAGGTGATCTGTTTCTTGTTACTGCCAACCAGTATTTTGGGGGTCAGTAATTTCTACAAAATATTTTGGAATTGAGGTAATCTTTGTCTTGTCACTGCCACCAGCAACTACTACTCACTGCCAGTCTGCCACCAGCGACTGGGGGGTCTCATTTCTACAAAATATCTGGGAATTGTTCTAATCTGTGTGTTCTCACTGACACCCAGTATTTTGGGGGTCAGTAATTGCTGCAAAATATTTGGGAATTGAGGTGATCTGTGTCTTGTCACTGCCAACCAGTATTTTGGGGGTCAGTCATTTCTACAAAATATTTTGGAATTGAGGTAATCTTTGTCTTGTCACTGCCACCAGCAACTATTTTGGGGGGTCAGTAATTTCTACAAAATATTTGGGAATTGAGGTAATCTTTGTCTTGTTACTGCCACCAGCAACTATTTTGGGGGATCAGCAATTTCTACAAAATATTTGGGAATTGAGGTAATCTGTGTCTTGTCACTGCCACCCATCAGGGGGTCTCACTGATTTATAGGAGATTTCTAAAACTTGTAATCTGTGTCTTCTCACTGCCAGCTATCAGGGGGTCCCACATACTTATAGCAGATTTCTGGGAATTGTAATCTGTGTCTTGTCACTGGCTGCCAGCTATCAGGGTGTCTCACTGAATTATACCAGAGTTCTGGAAATCTTTAATCTTTATACCAGAGTTGAATCAGAGTTCTGTATATATTTAATCTATATATCACTCACCATGTCTGAAAGAACAAAAAGGACAGGCAGACGCTCCCAGACACAGATAAGAGGGCAAGCAGCCTCTGTGTCGGGAGGCTGTGCCTCTGGTCGTGGTGGACGTGGTGCATCCTCTGCAGGGGCACGCCTGTCCTTTCTAACTGGTGCTGGCCGTTTTAAGCAGCAGCAACAGAGGATTTGGTGGTTTGGCTAACCAGGCCATCCTCATCCTCCGAGTCCTCTGCCAGCCAGGCTTGTAGTGCTTTACAGTCCACCTCAGCTGCCAAAGCATCTAATGCAGCCTCCATGTCCACAGCTACTCCTGCCGTAGCCTCACTATCACACACGGAGGAGTCAGCTGAATTGTTTGACTACAATGACAGTGACATGCTGCTTGAGGATACGCAGCAAGTACAGTGCTCTGATTCAATCTCTGTAGTTGAGGAAGGGAGTATAATCAACCTAGAGGAAGGGGGTGCCAGTGATGACACACAAATAACTGGCACTCATGTTGCCCCAGCAGCTGCAGCATACTGCCAAGTTGGCTCCAGTGACGAGGAGATAGGGGGTGATGACAATGATGATGAGGTCACTGACTCCACCTGGGTGCCTGATCGAACAGAGGAGACAAGTGAGGAGGAGGAGGCACAACAAACACGAGGCACAACATCCTCTATGACATACCGTAGCACTAGCCAGTCCAAGGCATCAGATGTCAGAGCTGCTCAGGTGCAGAGAGCTGTTGTCTCAAAGCACACATCCAGGAACTCTGCTGTAGGGAGTTCTTTAAGAAATGTGCAGCAGACCCCACCGTTGCTATTTGTAATCTATGTCAGATGAGGCTCAAGCGTGGGAAAGACACTGGACGCTTGGGTACCACGTGCTTGAGGCGACATATGACCACCTGCCACGCATTCCGTTGGCGCAAAACTTTGCGTAGGTCCTCCTCATCTGTCTCTACCCCCACTGTATGTCCTGCCATGTCATTGCCTGCTACAACCTCCACTGACAGGGATGATGCTACAGTAATGGATGTACCAGGTCCTTCCTCACAATGTGACAGCATCCCATCAGCTGAAGATTTACGCAGTCAGATTACGTTTCCCTAGCTGCTGCAGCTTAAGAAAAAATATAGTCCCAACCATCCACAAGCACAGCGTCTAAATGCCAGCTTAGCAAAATTACTCGCATTGCAGCTGCTGCCTTTCCAGCTGGTGGACTCTGCTCCCTTCTGTGAATTTGCTGAATGTGCTGTACCACAGTGGCATGTTCCAAAACGCCATTACTTTTCACGGAAGGCCATTACAGCACTATACCAGCACGTGGAAGACAAGGTTATTGAGTCATTGGGAAAGGCAGTCATCAGCAAGGTGTATGTGACTTTAGACACGTGGTCCAGCAAGCATGGACAGGGTTGTTACATTTCCTTCACGGCACACTGGGTAATTCTGATTGCAGCTGGGAGGGATCCAAGACGGGGCTCTGTGCTGGAGCTTGTTCATCCACCACACCTCCGGAAAGCAGCTTGTATGAGGTCTGTCTGCTCCACCACCACCTCTCCCTCTTCCTCCTCCTCCTTCTGTGTCTCTGGCAAAGTGGCAGTTAAACTGACGCCTGACAGGGACTACGCAATGGCTCAAGCAAAAAGATGCCATACTGTACTTGAGCTGGTTTGTATAGGGGACAGGAGCCAAACCAGGCCAGAAATTCTGTCAGCTCTGCAGGGGCAGGTGCAGAGATGGTTATCACCACGCCAGCTTCAGCTGGGAATGGTCGTCTGTGATAATGGCAGCAACCTTCTCTCCGCCCTACTAGAAGGAAAAAGGCATGTATCGATGGCGCCACCTAGAGGAGATATTAAAATCACAGTGTCCAGCAAATAGTTATTGTATATATGGGTAAGTAGAAAACTTTATCCAAGAAAAAAAGCTTAATAGGTCGAATCAGCTGCTGTCTCTTTCGATAGGTGGTATATCCAAACCCACCAGGAAATAGGAAATAGGAAAAAGAAAAAGATCGAGTCAGCGCTTCCTTCAGCCAGTGTCTTCTTTCTCTCTGCATATATTGTTGGATACCTTAAAAGTAAACAAAAGCGCTACCATAGCGTAGTAATGTTGTAAATAACAAAAAATATATGTATCACAGTAGAAGAAAGTTTACACTCACATTTCTATGTGTCTCAATCAGACACCCGATGCTCCAAACAGCCAGCAAAATTGAATAGGAACGCCAGATTTCCAACAGAATTCGCAGCCTTATCACTCCAGTGAATACTGGACGCCTAGTATTAATTTAAAAGCAAATTTATTAAAACACATTTACAGGCATAACACCCAAACGCGTTTCGCGAGTTCCCTCGCTTCTTCAGTAGGTGTGGTGCCTGTCATACAATGAACAGTATATATAGTTTTCAAAAGACGTAGATTAAGAGTACCTGTGTGAGTATGGCACAAGGACAGGTTCAGGTCAACTTGTTTTTTTTTTCCCCCGCAGTGGCTGATGATCAAGGATGCATGCACTGTACTGTCACCATTTGAGGAGGCAACGAGGATGGTGAGCAGGGACAGTGCATGCATCAGTGACACAATTCCTTTAGTGTTCCTGCTGGAGCACACTCTGTGGGGAATTATAGATGTGGCTCTAGAAGCAGAGCAGCGGGAGGAAGAGGAGGCCTTCCCTAGCTCTGAAGGCCCCAGTCTTTCCGCGGACAGCATTCCAGCGGGTCCTCCTCAGATCAGACAGGAGGAGGATGAGGAGGAGGAGGAATTTTTAAGTAGTGGGGGCATTGAAGGTGGGGATTCCTCAAGGGAGGGTTTTGTGTGCCCAGAAACAAAAGGACTAGTACGTGGCTGGGAGGAGGAAGTGCACGATGGGGTCATCCTCCTCATTGACCAGGAAGACTTGGAAGCTAATGCCACCTCCAACCTACGCTGCATGGGCTCCCTTATCCTGCAAAGGCTGCTAAAGGACCCCAGGATTCGTGCTATCAAGGAGAGGGATCATTACTGGTTGGCAACCCTTCTTGATCCACGATACAAGGGTAAAGTTGCAGAGCTCATCTTGCCCGCACAGAGGGAGCACAGGATGAAAAAACTTGAGGACGCTCTAAAGCGACACTTGTGTAACACCTTTCCAGGCACTGGTAGGTAACCAAGTGATGACACAGGTGCTTCTGAGGCTGCGGATGATCAGAGGAATAGTGGTGAAGGCCGGGGCCGCTTGACTGATGCCTTTTTAAATCTTTTTAGTCCATGATGCCCAGGGACGTCAAATGTAGGCACCCATTGCCAGCGTCTTCACCATATGGTGCAGGACTACCTAGGGGCAAGGGCAGACCTGGATACCTTTCAAGCAGATGATCCACTGGCTCACTGGGTGTTGAGATTGGATCACTGGCAAGAATTTAGCCAATATGCTATGCAGCTACTAGGTTGCCCTTCATCCAGTGTGCATTCTGAAAGGACGTTCAGTGCCGCTGGAGGTTTTGTCACAGACAAAAGAGTGCGTCTCTCCACCGACTCTGTAGACCGGCTGACATTTATAAAAATGAATCAGTCCTGGATCAGCAGCTATCAATCCCCTGATGCTGACGTAATGGAATAGATCGGGGATGTCTTCTGCATTCACAAAACCTCCAGCACTGAACTCTTCCACAATACCACAAAAGGGTTACGGTGTGAAGGCACTTGCTGCCATGAAAGGCACAATATTTGGCTGCACTGATGCCTGTGCCACATTTATATCATTTTAAGTTTTTGAACTGGCACCAAAGGCACAATATCTGGGTGCAATGACGCCTTTTACCAGATTCATATCTTTTTAACATAGGACCGCATGGTCCACCCCTGCACTCTTCCACATCCATAATACCACAGAGGGGTTACTATATGATGGCACTTGCAGGCCTGGCACCAAAGGCACAATATCTGGGTGCACTGACGCCTTTACCAGATTCATATCTTTTTAATATAGGACCAAATGGTCCACCCCTGCACTCTTCCACAATACCACAGAGGGGTTACTGTATGATGGTACTTGCAGGCCTGGCACCAAAGGCACAATATCTGGGTGCACTGACGCCTTTACCAGATTCATATCTTTTTAATATAGGACCGCATGGTCCACCCCTGCACTCTTCCACAATACCACAGAGGGGTTACGGTGAGACGGCACTGTTGCCGATGCCAACGCTAAAGGCCCAATTTTAAAGCACCTATTGTTACTTTCATCCAAAGCCTGCATAGGTTTCACCATAATTTAGTCAGAAAATCACTAAACTTTTTCTGCGCGTCCTAAAATGTCTTTTCATACAGACTGCCGCCCCAAGCAGTTGTTTATGAATAGATTAAAGGAAAAGCATTTATCATCATTTGAAACGTCATTTTTTTGTTTTTAAATGTTTCTATACATCCTAGAAATCCGCCACTTCACGAGCAGGTTATGGGGACCCCCTAGGCACGATATTTGAAGTAATTTTTCGTTTTTATTTTTAACCCTTATTTCATGGAAAACTCACTGTCCCTTTAAAATTGTTTTTTTTTAACTTTTTGTCCTTGTTTCCTGTCCCCCAGGGCACTACCCGGACCCCCATACACCTTTCATGGCAAATATCTAACATATATGCCCTCTTGGAGGGCACTCTAAAAATTGAATTTTGAGTCCCATTGACTTGTATTGAGTTCGTGTTCAAGTTCGAATTCAAACCTTTGAAAAGTTCGAGTTCGAATGCGAACCGAACTCGGGGGTGTTCTTCTCGAAAGAAGAAGAAAGTGCTATGTGCAGACTGATTCTTTATATATATATTTACAAACACAATATGGCAGCGCTGATAAGATATTAAGGAAGGATCGCTACAGACACTCGCACGTGGTTCCTGTCCCAAACCACCAAAATATATACCAATAGTCCAAGGGGATGGAGTGCAGCGAAAACAATGTTCCTTTCTTTAAGACCCAGGAGTAGATTTCCCAGATCCTGAAGAGAGCTTTCTTCCTAGGGTAACCTCAAAAAAGGGAAAACATCATCGTGCGATCTGATGTATACCACATGGATAAACCAAAGAAGCGTCAGCACACTCACGTGAAATAGAAAAAAAAGGTGGTAGACACCAACTACCCAATATAAATTTTAATAGGTGTACAGAAAACTAACATAACACCGAACGCATAAAAAACATATATAATGAATTAGATAGGTCACGAATTGAAACCACCCAATGAGGGATGGTTACCTCACTAAGGCAATCCTGTTGGTCTGTGCATTCAAATCAAAGTAAAAATGAGTAACACAGTCTAGCTAATGTAGGCTAATGTAGGCTACTGAGCGGCAGTTAGCAATATGCCAGGCATTCATACAATCAAATCAAAAAGCATTGAATAATTCATAATCTTCGGAGGACCACCTTAAATGAGTATAGAGGTCGACCGATATGTGAATAATTATGCGCATAAAGTTGCAAGATAGTGTATAGACTGTGTAAAGTATCAATGCTATGAAGAGCCTAACAATTGGCTCCTATATATGCCTGATGTACATTCATTGAGACAAAAATTGTACTGAAAAATGTAACTGTGCAATCATAGAAACTGCTAAATCAGCGATACAGCATAGATTTTAGGGATGTGCGTTTCGGGTTTCGGAATTTCGGAATTTTCACAAAATTTCCCGATTCGTGTTTTCGGATGCGGCCGAATTTCCGAAAATTTTTAGATCCGAAAATGGCAGATCCAAAAAGTTTTTCGAGCCGAAACGAAATATTTTCGGAATTTTCGAATGGACTTGAAATGTGTCAAATCGAAATTTATTGCTTTGAAACGAGGAGAACAGACGTTCCGAAAAAACGAAAATTTCCGAACTTACGAAAAGTCGATACAAAAACCGCGCAAAGTGACACGAAAATACGAAAAATGGTCGAAATTCCGAAAACATGTACAATTCCGAAAAACGAAAATTTCCAAAATCACGAAAAGTCGATACAAAAAACGAGCTAAGTGACACGAAAATACGAAAAATGGTCGATATTCCGAAAAAAAAAGTACACGAAAAACGAATCGAGCCGAACTGAATCGAAACAGAAATCGGTCGAAACGAGCCGAATCGAAAAGTTTAAAAATCCAAAAAATCGAACCGAATTGAACAGAAAAAAAAAAAATCGGTGCACAAGCCTAATAGATTTATAACCATAGAACCATCAAACCACACGAAAACCATACAACAGAGATAGCTACGCCGTCATTGTTAGGGGCAAAATTAGATAAATGCCAAAGTGGGCAAAAGTGACCAGACCCACAATATTAAACTGTTAAAAGAACCTCACTCCTCGACATGTTTCGCTGCCACAGAACCGTGGCTTTTTCAAACGGGAAGACCCTCTGTACTGTTGCTGCTTATATACTGAGACCTTGATGGCAAAAGCTGGATCAGCTGTATTACTCCAACCATTCAGGAATCCTCGTTCGTAATGGTACCTTGAACACACCTCTCTATTGGGGAACCTCATCACCATAGTAACCAACTGTTATGCTCCAATCTATTATCCACATCATATGATGGAAACATAGTTGGTCTCATTCCCTACAATAGGGGCCAGCTTACTACTGAGCGGCTGGTTTACATATTCATTCAATGAATGCATCAAAATTATCAAATTGAGGGGAAAGAGGGCAAAAACATGCCCCAAACCAACATGTGTAATCCATTGGTGAAATGTTGCTAATGAAATCTAATGCCTCATTGAATAATAAGCCCAGAATCTCATTAGGGCTAATTAATTGGTAATATGTATCGCCATCTATACCAAAATGTTGCTCACTAGTCTGCAGGTCTTCTAATCTCTATATTGTTTTCATAGTTTCATAGGAAAGTAGGCAAAGAAAAGTGACGCTGTAGCTGATTATGTACTAATATATATCTAGACAGCCATCTATCATCATATTCATTAAATGAATGCATCAAAATGATCTCAAATTGAGGGGTGAAGAGGGCAAACACATGCCCCAAACCAACATGTGTAATCCACAATAAAATGTTACTAATGAAATCTAATACCTCATCCTATACTATAATAGAGTAAAGCTTGGCGTGTCCGTCGCCAAGCCTTACTCTGCGCATGCGCGCGCAACCAGTGGCGTTGGCTGCGCGCGCATACAACCGCCGCGGCACGAGCCGGCTGTGCGCTCGCCGCGGCGGTTACAAGATGCACACAGCAGCCGGGTAGAGGCTGCGCTCGCAGCCTCTACCCGGCTGCCGCGCGCATCCAACCCCTGAGCGGCGAAGGGAAATTTCCCTCGCTTCCGCTCTTTGAAGGACCCAACCCGCGGTCACGTGGGAGTCCACGTGACCGCGGCTTGGGTCCTTCAACGAGCGGAAGCGGGGAAACTTTCACTTCGCCGCTCGGAAGGTAAGTATGGAGACGGAGCTCATGGGGCGGCTGTCCGAATGCCGATAGAGTAAAGCTTGGCGTGTCCGTCGCCAAGCCTTACTCTGCGCATGCGCGCGCAACCAGTGGCGGTTGGCTGCGCGCGCATACAACCGCCGCGGCACGAGCCGGCTGTGCGCTCGCCGCGGCGGTTACAAGATGCACACAGCAGCCGGGTAGAGGCTGCGCTCGCAGCCTCTACCCGGCTGCCGCGCGCATCCAACCCCTGAGCGGCGAAGGGAAATTTCCCTCGCTTCCGCTCTTTGAAGGACCCAACCCGCGGTCACGTGGGAGTCCCACGTGACCGCGGCTTGGGTCCTTCAACGAGCGGAAGCGGGGAAACTTTCAGTTCGCCGCTCGGGAAGGTAAGTATGGAGACGGAGCTCATGGGGCGGCTGTCCGAATGCCGATAGAGCATTCGAACAGTCGCCCCATGTCTGGTCTGGGGTCTGAGCTGGGGAGCAATATCCACGAGCCGGGGCAGTATCCACGTGCTGGGGCAGTATCCACGAGCTGGGGCAGTATCCACGTGCTGGGGCAGTATCAACGAGCTGGGGCAGTATCCACGAGCTGGGGCAGTATCCACGAGCTGGGGCAGTATCCACGTGCTGGGGCAATATCCACGAGCTGGGGCAGTATCCACGCGCTGGGGCAGTATATCCACGTGCTGGGGCAGTATCCACGAGCTGGGGTAGTATCCACGAGCTGGGGCAATATCCACGAGCTGGGGCAGTATCCACGAGCTGGGGCAGTATCCACGAGCTGGGGCAGTACCACGAGCTGGGGCAGTATCCACGTGCTGGGGCAATATCCATGTGCTGGGGCAGTATCCACGAGCTGGGGCAGTATCCACGTGCTGGGGCAGTATCCACGCGCTGGGGCAGTATATCCACGATGTGGGGCAGTATATCCACGATGTGGGGCAGTATATCCACGAGCTGGGGCAGTATATCCACGAGCTGGGGCAATATATCCACGTGCTGGGGCAGTATATCCACGAGCTGGGGCATATATCCACGAGCTGGGGCAATATCCATAAGCTGGGGCAATATCCACGAGCTGGGGCAGTATATCCACAATAGACTGCCCTCTGGGCAGGCTTTCCACCTTGTTGAATAATAATTCCTCAGCTGGTTTTACCTTTAGGTTTAGGTAAAACCAGCTGAGGAAGCCACTGAGGATATCTCAACGGGCATAATGCATTCTGGTCACTAATTATTCCCTTATTTTATATTTTTGTTGTATTTCATGCTGTGTTTTATTTTTGATTTTTACTCCACCGCATGGGGTTTTATTTGAAGTTGTACCCTACAACAACTTCTGAGCCTGATTCCTAAGGACCTAGGTTAGGTCCAAGAAAGTGTGAGTATATTTCTATTCCACTTTTCTGTTTTCCATAGTATTACAGTCTATGCTATGCCCTGTCTGTATCCATATTTAAGGGTGTAAAGACTTGAAGTATCAAGACTACCTGTACCGAAAAGAGCAAGTGGGTAGCCGTTAATAACCCAGAGGCGCATCATCCAGAGCCAGGAAGGCTCTATTTCACGTGAGTGTGCTGACGCTTCTTTGGTTTATCCATGTGGTATACATCAGATCGCACAATGATGTTTTTCCTTTTTTGAGGTTACCCTAGGAAGAAAGCTCTCTTCAGGACCTGGGAAATCTACTCCTGGGACTTAAAGAAAGGAACATTGTTTTCGCTGCACTCCATCCCCTTGGACTATTGGTTTATATATATATATATATATGACAAGAGAGGAAGGTTACTCACATTTTATGGTGCCCTTATATAAATGGCACCAGATCCTAGCCGGCCGGTGAATTAATGAGACACCAGTTCCCCCTTCTCGAACTCCTATCAACAGAGGTCGGGAGCGATGTTGTCCTTCGATCTCTCCAACAATAAATACTTGAAAGTAGTTGGTAATCCACAATGGGTTTATTAGATAGGCAAGGTACAAAAATACACCGCAAATGCGTTTCGCTGGACGCAGCTTCATCAGTGGGTGTAAGCGCCAGTACCCACCATCCACCTATTTCTTGCCTTATTCCGGTGGATTTGGGGACTTACCACCATCGGTGGATACCGGCAGCTGCACCTACAGACTTGGAAGTTTTTGAGTCAAGCCAGTACCCATTGATACACATTCAACTTTTATGTACCAAAAATTTTGGGTCATTTATCGTGTTAATAACACCTGATCTTCAATTGTTATGTTACACTATAATGTTGTCTTAAAGTTTAATACACATACACTTGTTGTTTTTTATCTTAAGATTCACTGATCCCTCTTCCCCAATTAGGGGTCATTATTACACAAATTTTGCTTTAAGTTTAATGCACATATATACTTGTTGTTTTTTTCCTAAAATTCACTGATTTCTTTTCCCCACTAGGGGTCACTATTACACAGCTTTAAGATTTACTTCCAGCGATGCTTTTAGGGATCTTTATTTAAGTCACTAATTATAGGCTTTTCTCATTTATTTTTCAGGATTTTAACTTTCCATAACAACCATCTGTCCCCATTACATGATTAATCATAACATTCTTATCTAGAAATTTAAGTAAAGTCCTATTGTACAGATAATAAGATTCCACCACTTCTTTAGGTTAGCACTTTAATTATAATACAACTTTAGGTGGCGCCTATTACACATTTATTTTTCATTTTATATATATATGCATTTGTTTGAATATTGAAGGTATTCCTGGGCATATGTGTAGCCCCACACAAGGGAACCTTTCTTTCTCTCACAATCTTTTACAACCGTTTTCTTTTATTTCCCCGATTTGTGAATACTTTATTTATTTTGACAGCTATGTAGCAAGGTCTGTCCCCATTAAATCCCTGATAGGGACATGTCAAAATGACCACGTGTCATAGTCCAGTACAATAAATCAGATGGGGGCGTGTCAACATACGCGTAGGGGCGGGGCTATACGATCACGATCTTGACAGCGCTCGAGTGTTTGCACCTAAGGGCGGGGCCGGATCCCGGAAGTGCTGTGTGTATGTGTCAGGCTGCAGGCGGCCGAGAGAGTGAGCGGAGCGGCGGATCGTGTGAGTGAATGTAGTCTATGTTCAATGCCTTTTACTGTGGACCTGTATGTATCCAGAAGTAATGCTTTTAATGTTGCCTTGCTGGCAGCTGGAGACAGCATTTAAGCACACTGGCATCATGGGAGATGTAGTTTCACGCAACTGCATTGCCAAAGCGCAATCATCTTTGAAACATGCCTTTTTAAACCAGATCGGGCAATGGTGACTGTTTACATTCAGCTGCCAGTGGTGGGAAGTGTCTATGATCAGCCTGGAACCAATGTTGCTGTCCAGGAAATTGACCCTATTTTTCTTTTGTCTTGTTCATAGATTATATATTGTGTTTTTTATATATTGTGTTAGGATCGTCTTTTGATCGGGTCAAGGAATTGGAGTTTGCTGGTGATGAGGAAGGATTGCTAAAGTGAGTGTAAGGTGGTGCCCCCCCCCCCTCCTCCCCTTCTCAGTACATCCTGATTGGTGTAATCCACCATGGGGCCATGAAAGGTACTCAGTACCCATGTGCCAAGTAGCTGGAGAGCAATAAATGTCAGCTCTGTTCCTGGATTATCAGTCTACCTCCTGTGGTTTCTTCTTGGAATGGCTCCCTAGGAGGTTGAGTGGTTTTAAATCCTCACAGATCCTCCTAGAAATGCTCTTTAACTAAAAAGAGGAACACAGTGACTGGTATTTATATATTGGGAGGGGGGGGTATCTGGGGTCACCTTAATGCGTAAGCACTGCAGAAAACCAACAAACTGTGAACCATCTTAAATGAGATGTTATTTCATTATCTGGCTATCCTTTTCAAAGATTCACAGAAAATCGTGATGCGATTTATGATAGACTATATTTACGGTACAGTATTCTTCTTGTTTGTGTTTTAAAGCTACACCTTATCCTTTGACGGTTTAAAAGTGAATACGTCCCCTCTTTCCCCCCCCCCCATGCATGTTATTGAATAAGAGAAAATAAACGTGCCCCCCCCACCCCTCAAATTATTAAACTGAAAACCACCTTATTGACATTGAAGGCATTTTATGCAGTAATTTATTTTCTTGCTTCCACCTTCCAGGCATCTTCTCATTAAAGGGACATGCATGCTTTGTTGTTTTTTTAATAATGTGCAATGCCATTTTGAACGAGTTAGTGGTGTCATTCAGCAGGCATAAGGTGCAAGTAAATATATATTTTACCGGCTTTTTCTTTCTTGGTGTTTTTCACGCCCACCGCAGGAGGCTCACTGATCAGAGTGTATTGAGTGGAATAGTATGAAAAACTGATATGGGTTAATGGGGGGGGGGGCCCGCAAATAAACATAAATACATAACTTGCTAGTGTGGACGCCTAATGGATGGCTCCTCTTCATCTGTCATGTCACGACTTAATTACTGCAACTTGCTCCTTATTGGCCTCCCCAACTCCCGTATCGCCCCTTTGCAATCTGTAATGAATGCAGGTGCCAGGATTATTTTTCTAATCGGGCGCACCTCGTATACCTCCCCACTCGGCCAGTCCCTCCATTGGCTTCCTGTACGTACCAGGATACAGGTTCAAATCGCTCTAACTCAACTCTTCCCTACATTTCTTCATTACTCCGCAAGCACGTCCCATCCAGACGACTCCGGTCAGCAGATGAGCTCCTCCTGTTATCTGCCTACACGCACATGGCCAACTCTCACCTCCAAGACTTCTCACAGGCAACACCGGCCCTGTGGAATGACTTGCCTCGCCGTATCAAACTCTCCCCTGACCTTCAAGACATCCCTCAAAACCCATCTCTTCAGATTAGCGTCCCACATCACTGATGCAACTCATCCCTCTGCTCATCTTCTCACTCATGATTGACGCTGCTTCTATGGCCACAGTTCCCAAACCACTGGCATTCATGATCCTGCTATCTAGTTAAATTCCTCTGGTCTTCCTCAACCCCAATACCCTTAGATTGTAAAATCCTATGACCAGGGCCCTCTTCACCTCTTGTTTCCGCCATATGTCCGTTTATCTTGTTCCCTTTGGCTATTGTAAAGTGCTGCGGAAACTTACTGGCATTCAAGCAACCCCCAAACCTGAGGCGAAAACTGGTCCGCAGCAAACTCGCTCAGGAACAGGATGACATACAGAATGGGACCAAACGCTGTAACAAACCCCGCTGCAAACTGTGCCAACATATATGTGACAGCAGCACTGTGCAGCACAACAACGCCACTCACAACATCAAAGGATCATTCCTATGCACGTCAGAAAATGTTGTGTATATGATCCAGTGCACGGCGTGTGATAAGGGCTGCTATATTGGTGAAACCAGCCTTAAACTAAATCTCAGGATGAACCAGCACAGACACTCCATCAGGAACCACCAGGAAAACACATATTGTACCCCAGTGGGACATCACTTCAATCTAGCAGGCCACTCCATCCAAAACCTCAGAATCAAAATCCTCAAAGGACATTTTAAAGATCACCGGGAACGCAAAACATATGAAATGAAAATGATCACACATTTCAACAATATAAAACAAGGACTTAATATAGATTCGGGTTTTTTAACCCACTATAATAACGTCACGTAATATTCATCATTCCTATTTTTGTGTCTTCCCCATACTCACTGTGTTATGGGTTTTTTTGTGTATTTTGGGTTTTTTTGTTGTGTTTTTTTTTTTTTTCTTATTTCTTTCGTTCTGTCCTTTCACATTCCCTTTGAAGTGGACATGATTGCATCTTGCCTGAGACAATTAAGGTTTCCCTTTTTTTTTTTTTTATTTGATTCCCCCTCTGACCATGCCATTTGGCGATGTACTACATCTAACACCCCCAACTGTGAGCCCTATGACTATCCCTATGTTTTATTCTATTATTCTGATCAGTTAGCTTCTATACCTGAGGAAGGGAGGAATCCTCTCGAAAGCTTGTACTTTAAATGTAACGTTAGTCCAATAAAGGTATCACTACAGACTGCTATACATATATATATATATATATATTTAAAGCCTGAAGTGTGTTTAATCCTAGGATTACCCAGACGTCATTAGCAAAAGTCTGGAGTGAAATGAAATTTCCGCCTTTTCCTGGGTAATCTGCAAAGTATCCAGAGGCCTCTGGGTACTCCGCTTTTCTGCTCTGTTTTAACCGGGTAATCCGCAGATTACCCTATTGGTTTTTCTAGCGCTGTGTAAGGTATCAAACAGATCGTGTTCACTCACACTTTGAGAGAGCTGCAAGCCCTCAAATGAGCGTGTTGCAGGTTGTTTCTAGGCCAACAACCTGTTTGTTTGATACTTTGTTTTTATACAGACAGTATTCTGTAATGTTATTGCAGCTGTGTTTTTCTTTGAGCTCTACATTGTATTCAAAGATTCCCATCTCCGTTACCACCAATATTACCCACCACTCATAGGGAGAGCGCTGTCCTGCACACTGTATATTTTAATTAATTTTTTGGTGTTGGAGAGATCACCTATTGAGTATTTCCTTGTCCTTTCTCTGCAAGCGCAACGGTTTCAATCTATATCATTTACATTACCATTGATTTTATAAAGAGGCAAAATGATGTGTTCATGGCGAGAGGGAATTCCCCTTTTATTGCATGCCAATTCCTTGCTGGCCTTGGCGGCTGCTTTTTGACATTGCGCATTGTTACTTACAGCAGGGGTGGGCAATTACGGCCTTCCAGATGTTTTGAAACTACATTTCCCTTGTGGCTCTACAAACCTAACGAGCAGCCGAGCATCGGGGAAATGTAGTTTCAAAACATCTGGAGGGCTGTAATTGCCCACCCCTGACTTTCATGGTTATTCAGAGAGTGGTGAAAAGCAGGAGAATGACTGGAGAATGGAAAATTGTAGGCCAAAATAGCCAAACCAGAAAAATTCTCAGATTTATCTCACTTTCCAAATCGTCTATTTTGACCTAGAATTTTCCATTCTCCCGTCATTCTCCTGCTTTTCACCGCTCTCTGAATAACCCTAATAGTTTGACTTGTGTATGATTATTCCCAAATCCTTCTCCTGCTTGGATTTCCCTAACTCCGTGCCATTTAGGGTAGGGCTGTGCAATTAACTGCAATCACAATCGAATCGCGATTTCTGACCCTGCAATTTCTAAATCGCATAAGGCTGCAATTTTTGGCTCCCTGTTAACTTCCAGCGGCATGGTGCTTTGGGCGCTCGCAGGGGGAACCACGTGACGAGCCGCGTTCTCGCGGCTCGTCACATGGTTCCCCCAGGCGAGCGCTCAAGCTCCATGCCGCCGGAAGTTAACAGAGACTATACAGACTTTAAAAAACCACGCTTGGATGACTTCCTGCAGACAGAGTATTAAGGGTTATTAATATGTGGGTAAAAGCTTCTTGATCCAAGGAGAAATCTGACTGTCATTCGGGGGTCAAGAAGGAATTTTTTTCCTCAGTGTGTTGCATATTGGCGAGTGCTACAGCCTGGGTTTTTTGCCTTCTTTTGGATCAACAGCAGTAGGTGATGTAAACCCGATAAGCTGAAAAAAGACATGCGTCCATGTAACAATTACCCCCCCCCCTTTCCCCTGAAATGTCTGCCTTTTGAATGAAGATGCAGCTCTCCAAGCTGCCTATAATAGTTTGATCTTTGCACTGGCATGTTGCAATCTGCAAAGATGTAATGTTTATTTATTTTTTTCTCCCCACTGAAATCGTTATCTTTTGGAGTTTTGTATGTCACTTACCTGGGAGGCCCCATCAGTCACATTTATAGGATGCAGTACTCACGCCCCCCCCACTCCATGTTCATGCCTACAATTCAGAATTCCTTGCAATAGATGGGCAAGTAATTATGGGAGTTGTAGTTCAGAAACATGAGGGGGGGGTCAGGGCCGGATTAACATAGGGGCAGATGGAGCAGCAGCTCCAGGCCCATGCCCCAGAATAGACCCAGAGAAAAAAATAACAATGTCTGCATTGATGGACATTTGGACCTAATTATCTCCAACCAGTGGTGTATTTAGGTTTTGTGCTGCCCTAGGCCTGACTAAACTCGTGCACGCCCCAATTTAAATTTGAGGCACCCCTTCCTGTCAAGGGCACACCTCTTCCTGGTTTATCCCCACCCTTCCTCTTTAAGCTCCGCCTTTTCCTCGCTATTAAAAGTGGATACCAAGTGCCTACTTGTATATTTTGTATACCATTTTCAAATGTATCTATTGAGATAAATAAAATTATGAAATGTTTAAATTCAAGCATTTTTTACAAAACAGCCACGCATTTCAAGTATACTGGATCACAGCCGCTCTAATTGGTTGAACAATGAAATCCACAGAAACGTGCACTGCATAGGAGTGTATCACAGAGCTGCAGAGCAATAAAACCCACAGAAATGGGCACTGTGTATGAGCATATCAGAACTGCACAGCAATAAAACTCACAGTAATGTGCAGTGTGTATCACTGAATCCACAGCAATAAAACTCCCAGCAATGCAATGTGTGGTGTGTGTTAGCGTATCAGAATTCACAGCAATAAAACTCCCAGCAATGCAATGTAGGAGTGCATCAGATTATTATTCTATTCGATTTTATTCCGTATGCAAACGTCCTGCTCCGCTGCTCGTTGTTTGAGAACACAGCTCAAAGCTGACACACAGTGACAGTGGCACCTCCTAGTACCCCCTAATGACACCCCAATAATCACTGGTACCTGGGGCGGCCCGCCCTCCGCCACTCCCCTAAGTACACCACTGCTCTGTGATATGCTCACACACAAATTTGGCGAACTGCCAGCAAGTACGGTGCTGTTTGAAGGCAGTGCAAATCCCCATAGAGAAGTAATAGTTAATCTATTCAGAGAACACCAAACAGCAGAGAAATGGCAGTGAAATGCCCTGATGTTCGGTGGTTTCAATCAGCAGGTTTATTCAGGCGAACCCCATAGATTGTAATGTTAAAAATATTCCCGTTTTTTTATGCAATATCTGCATTTTATTTATTATTTTAATCTGCAGTAAAAAGTCTTTATTTATTTATTTTTTATTTTTTTTAGTAATTTTTCAGCAAACTTTCCCCCACTTTTTTTTTTAATAGCGTTTTCTGTAACAGAACTTTTTATTATCAATCATAGGATCTTATATGTAAATTCCAGACATTTTCGTTCAGTAGTTCTTTTGAAAACAGCAGGCCTTGGGTTTGCGGTGGCAGCAATCAGCGGCCGACTCCATGCACTTTGGGGACCCTGAGGTGAATGGTGAATTCACTGCAGGGTGGGGAAATTTTATTCCCTGAAGTGCAGGGAACTACAGAACACCAAAATGTTGGCGTAATTTTGGTGCTCTGTGAGTAACCCATTTAGTGGTGAGGTTTTTTGCTGCCCCCTGGAAAGTGAAAGCCTAGGACTTGCCTACCCAGGACATACTTGAAAATTAGTGAAATCTCAATGTATCCTTCCTGGCAAAAGAAGAAAAAAAAGGAATTTATTTTCTTTAGGGGTGGGTCCACCAGTGCGGGCCGCCGCCCCCTTGAAAGTGCCACCCCAGGCCTTGTTGGCCTAGGCCAAAATACACCGTCTCCAACACCATAGCAGCTACAGGGTCATGTGAGGTATCGCTGGAAAGGCCAGTGCATGGCCTTTCCAGCGATACCAAACATGGCCAGGTTTTATGTAATAATAAATATTTATTTTTTTTCTTTCTAGCACAGCAATACTTTCCACTTTTCAATTATAGTGAACAATGATTGTGGGCTTTTTATGGCCCCACTTGCCCGCTCCTTCTCCCCGAGATCCTATCTCGATGACTCCTTGGGTTAAGGTTTCTCGACGTCGGGAGAGAAGCGGTTAAATGAATGAAATAAGACAGAGTCGAGTATCAGATAACCAACTTCTCTATTTTTCACTTGCCATCTCACATTATTTATACTTTTCTGCATAGAGAAGTGAGAGGCGTTGGCTGTAAGGTCCCATGATGTGTGCAAACATCACTTCGGGAAATTCAGTAATATTTCACATATTTCACATATCTCACAACAGATCTTCAGGTGGTTGCCCAGGGAAAAGGAACTATCTTGCAGTTAGATAGAGATCATGCATCTAAGACAGAAAACGGTACTTCTGCTTTAGTACTTGCAACCTATAAAGAAACGAAACCTATTTCTTCATCTACAGTAAATGAAACTTAACTCTTGGAGATTTAGCATGTACATCTCCCATATTAATCTAAATGACACTAATATATATATATATCTATCCTTGCCATCGGTCAGTGTAAGGAGCCTGGTGGTCCCGTTCCCTTCAATGATGCTGCAATAACTCACCATCTCAGGTGTGGAGGTGATGGCACGATCCGTTATTACGAATTGTTACACCAAAACCTAAACCGCCGCACTGCAGCAAAGTGCACTGGGAGGGACTTTGGAACCCTGCGTCACTAATCTTTAAGGTCAAGGGAGGTGTCATTGGACAGGTCAGCGTCTGGCCTTTGCATTAATATCAAACCTGACCATGTAAAATCTAAAAGAAAGGAAAACCAATAAACTTTTTCTATCTACTTCTTTTTAGTTCCAATCTAATGGCATTGTCCATTTGTCACATATAAAATGAGCAATACCACTGCCATTACTCACCTTCTCATTTCCCACACTGGGAGCAAGATCAGTGTTTTATACATAGTCATATCCTATACTATAAAAGAGTAAGGCTTGGCGTGTCCGTCGCCAAGCCTACTCTGCGCATGCGCGCGCAACCAGCGGCGGTTGGCTGAGCGCACATGCAACCGCCGCGGCACGAGCCGGCTGTGCGCTCGCCGCGGCGGTTACAAGATGCACACGCAGCAGCCGGGTAGAGGCTGCGCGCGCATCCTGTAGAGCCGGATGCGCTCGCAGCCTCTACCCGGCTGCCGCGCGCATCCAACCCCTGAGCGGTGAAGGGAAAGTTCCCTCGCTTCCGCTCTTTGAAGGACCCAAGCCGCGGTCACGTGGGACTCCCACGTGACCGCGGCTTGGGTCCTTCAACGAGCGGAAGCGGGGGAACTTTCCCTTCGCCGCTCAGCAGGTAAGTATAGAGCATTCGAACAGCCGCCCCATGTCTGGTCTGGGGTCTGAGCTGGGCCATATCCATGTGAGCTTGGGGGGCAGTATATCGACGAGCTGGGGCAGTATATCGACGAGCTGGGGCAGTATATCGACGAGCTGGGGCAGTATACCCACAATAGACTGCCCTCTGGGCAGGCTTTCCACCTTGTTGTTCATAAAACACCATCCTCCAAAACAAGGTTTTGGTTACTGCCTTTTTCTGAGAAAATATACAATTGTAACAGGTTTCCTTTTCACTTTGACAAGAATGCCCTATAGAATGTATAACCACAAAGGTTTGGATGATAAAATGTGAAAAAATTATTTTGTACACGCTTTAAATGAATGAAATCTGAATGTAAATTTCCTCACACGGTATCTGCCTGGTTAGATATACATACCGGTATCTGCACTATTAAATAAGCTAAAATATGCTTTCATTTCACTAAATTCCAAAAAAAGCCACCAAAATCTTCAGCACCAGGCCCATAGAGATCTTAACCACTTCGGTGCAGAGGACGCACTCAGCGCATCCTGCCGCAGGAAGGGTTGGCTGCGGAGGACGCGCTGAGAGCGTCCTCCCGAAGCAGCCTGCGATCAGCCGGATTCCGGCCGATCGCCGTGCCCCCCGGTGCGGGCTGACATCTTAGATGTCAGCCCGTCAATCCGGGACCGATGACATCTATTTCAGGCGCCCCCCCCGCGTGTGCGGAGGAGGCGCCTGAAAGGGAGGGGGGGGGGTCAGTCCTTCGGAGCTCTCTCCCTCCCAATTGCGGGGGTCCTGAGCTTAATGCCAGGCACCGTTTGGAAGGGCACAGCCTGCCCTTCCAAATGGTACCTGGCATTAACCCCTGGGGAGCCAGATCACGAATCGGCGCATACAAAAATCGTTAGTGCAGCATCATTGTTCACATTATAATTGAAATGGGAACAATATTGCTGCATTGACAAACCAAAAAAAAGAGAAAAAACTTTTTTTTTTTCTTTTTTTCTTAAAAATATATATGTTTTTAAAAAAAATATATAATTTTTTTTTTTTTTCTTGGTTTGTCAATGCAGCAATATTGTTGCCATTTCAATTATAATGTGAACAATGATGCTGCACTAACGATTTTTGTATGCGGTGCGTTTGTTAAAAATCGCGTAATTTTCCCGAAACAAAAATGTAACGAGACCCCATTTTCTAATTTTTTTTAACAAGCGCACCCCATACAAAATATAACCGCAATTGCTTGCATCTTAAAATGTGAAGAAAAACCACTTTACACGTTGTAAATTATTGAAAATTCATATTTTATTGCATTTTTTGTTATAATATACAGACAGATCATGACGTATACATATAATAATGACATATTATGAATCTGCCGAGTCTGACGGAAAGAACTATATATATAATATGTCTGGGTCATATACTAAAATAAGCCTTCAAAACACGTTTAAACATGATGAGCAAAATCGGTAAAAATGAGCTCAGCACAGAGGCGGGAAAAGCCTCAGCAGCGAAAGGGTTAATCCGGCCCTGGGGGGGGGGGGTGGTGTCAGAGTGTGACCGCTTCAGTATTCAGTCTGTATTTTCCCATACTGATCATTAAAATTTGGCATGTCTGGGACCTGACGACTGAGTTTGAAAACACTCCCCAGAAAGAAGAAACCCATGGGTGTTGATATTACCCCTCCTGTTTTAAACCTATAAAGCGAACAATGCTACTGCCTTTTACCTTATTTCTTGCACCATGAGCAGGTAGTGCTTTATACATGGTTGTCATGAAGCACATTGGGCCAAAATACAAGAACGTTTTTGTCTTTACGTTTGGCTAACATTGCATATTCCTATAAAAAAGAAAAAGCAGTAACAGGTTCTCAATTTTATTATTCTTTCACAAGTACCCTGTATATACCGCAAAGGTTTTGGTGATTAAAATGTGCAAAGATAATCTTACATGCTGTAAATATTTGAAATCCAAATAAAAACATACTTTTTTTTTGTGTATTCAGCCATTACATACACTTAGGCTAGGGTCAGACGAACGCATTTTTCACGTTGTCCGTGAAAAAGTGCGGTCGAACGAACGTACGTATTTTTTTCCGGAATACGCGATAGCGGTCATACGATGCGCCTTTTCGTCCGTGATTTTGTACGGATCGTCAATAAAACACTTTTTGTGTCTGGACGTGATGTTAGCCGGACATTAGCAGCGTCTGACGTCTCCCAATCACACACACACGCCGCTATGCGGCCGCAGCGCACTCTGTACGTCAGTAGTAGCGGTTTGACGTTCTCGAAAAAATGCGTTCGTTGGCCACTTGCGTTGCGCGGACGAACTTTCGTGCGGCCGTTCGTCGTATGTTCCCCGGCATTGGACGTCATTTGCTGCTAGTACGGCCGTGATTTCGTGCGGCTAAACGCACGTTAAAACTGCGCTAGTCTGACCCTAGCCTTAGAAGGCTATTCACTAACCTCCAGAACAGCACCGAACGTTGAATTTCACTGTAGGTGCAATTCTGGAGCAATTAATCTAGTCACAAAGCTGTCCCTACCACAAATACAGGCGAATTGGCAGTGAAATATGGTGCAGTGAGGCATTGGTTCTCCGGCACCGAAATTGTCCCATTGGCAACTATTGATTTGTGTATTCAGCCAACCGAATTGCACTGAAATTTTAGCAAAATGCCCTGATTTTTGGTGTTTCATTCGACAGGTTTTAAACAGGCGAATCAAATAGGTTTCAATGTAATATTGTTTTTAAAAAAATTCACATTTTATAAAGACCCACTTATTTTGCAAAAATCTTTAAATCTTTAATTTGTAGGATTTAAGACTTTTTTTTTTTCTCTTCAGTGCAGTGGAATTCGCCAATGGCCAATGCCATTTCGGTGCGTTTTTGCCAATCACTGCTTCGGCGACTCCCAATTTCAGCAAAATAGTGACCCTTCGATAGCTAATTCACTGAAATTTTTGCGAACGGAATGGCCAAAACGTGAAGCACCGAAATTGCATTAAATTTCATTGCTTTGTGAATAGACCCCAGAGTAATGATGTATTTTGAATGTGCTGAAAAAAACAAAATATGGAGCGTCTGGATATCTGGGCGCCCCATAGAGTGGATGCTATCCTGCAGAGCTCCCTGCTGAGCCAGAGGATTTTTGGTTCTTTTGGCAGTTTCCTAGCCCCGATTTCTGGCGCATTTTCCTCAGCTGCTTTGCTGAACTGGTTGTGATCTCCCTGTGGCTGCGATACCGTTGCCTGGCACCGCTCCGGAGCTGTTCTCTTCTGCAGCCTATCACAAGTGGCAGCCATCTTGCAGTCTGTAGCTGTGTCCCTGTGGCTTGACCTCTAACTTCTTGCTCCTGGTTGTGAATAAACAACATTGGGGCGGCTGAGGGCTCTCGCTTGCCGGACATGCCGGGTGTCCCTGAGTGCCTGGTGCGTTGCAGAGGCCTGTGGCTGGAGCCATTGCAGAATTGGATTGCCGAGATGCCGATTCAGTAGCAGGAGGTGTTGACGCAGGCGGCTGCCGCTTTCACGGTGGTGGCTCTTCAATCGCAGGTTACTGACCTTAGCTCTGCTGTCTTTGCTCTGGAGTATCGCCACCGGTGCAGGAACCTTCATCTGCGGGGGCTCCTCAAGTACCTGGTGGCTCAACTCCTGCAGCTTGATGGATACATCGCGGATTCACCAATCCTGTCGCCCGTGCGGCTGAAGAAAGTGACTGCTCTCTGGGATGTGCTGATGATCGACAGGGATGTGGATGTCCATTCCAGGATCCGGTCTGCAGTTGGCTTTACGTTCCGGATCACCTACACCAGTGTTTGACAAACCCCAGGCGCAAGGTTGCCATGGCGACAAGAAATGCTGTCCTGGTGCCCTGGGTTTGTCGGGCTCCTCTGACCACGCCGGCAAGCTGCACCACGTTCTCGGCAAGGAGCAGGGATTGCTGCTGCCTGGTGTTCTGTCGAGTAAAGCCTCTGGTCGGACAGAACACCCGCCCCCTTTGACATCAGACAGAGAGGAGCGTCGCGAGGATGCTCTCCTCACATCCGGTCTGTTCTGCTTATTCTCACCTCCCACTGGTCGGACTCTAGCTCCTGCTACTCCGCACCTGGCAGTGACATCAGACTGTGTGGGAGCCGCAGCTTGGGAAACGTGTGCTAGGTGCTGGCCAAGGAGCGTACTGTCCCGGGACCAGGCGACGTCCCTTCACACACCCCCGGCGGACCCTGGACACCCCCAGATGCCCCAGTGTGAGCCCAACCGAAGGGGGCACCTGGCAACCAGTGCTGGAGAAACCAGTCGGGTACCGGGAGGGCCTACTGCTGGTACTGGCTCTTGGACACACACACACACCACTGAGGAGCTCTGGGATACCCTCACACACTTCACATTACTGCGGAGCTCTGGGATACAGTAATGTGCAGTGTGTATGAGGGTGAGTGTTATTTCTGTGCAGCTGTTATACAGTAATGTGCGGTATGTGAGTGTATAACAGAGCTGCACAGCAATTAAACTCACAGTAAATAAACGTATCGGTGAGTATCAGTACTCTGTCTTAAGATAAAGGGATATTTTTATTATTTTTTTTTTTTTAGTTGAAAGTAAAGCCTTGTTAGTCTGAAGAAAAACCTGGCTCCTAACTTTTGTAGCTGGCAACTGGATTAAAAGCAAGTTTGCAAGCCCTGACCTACACCTCCAGCTGCCTCACTTTTTTTTCGTGATTTTTTCCATTTGTGGCCTGGTGACTTTTCAGGGAGGTCACCTCTTTCTTGCGTGCCTGCGGGGTCTGTTATCGCTGGGGCGGTCCTCGGGCTCCCTGATCATCCATCATGATGGCAAGCTCCACCTTATGACGTCCCTGGAGGAGGCAGGAGCTATGCCACACCCGCTGGGGATAGAACCAGACCCGTTGGGCCCACAGGTCGCGCTGGCTGACTGTCTTCCCCCACCATACTTTTCACCCCTTTTTCGATCCCTGTTTACTTAGTCATGGTTTTGTATGTTGGAAATTCCCCCCCCCTTTTCTTTTTGGGCATGGGACACTGGGTTGCGTTGGGCGTGCCTCCTGGACGGCCACCATGGCTCTGGCCGTTCACTTGGCCCCAGTTGTCCCGGTCTTCCTGCAGGTTGTTGGGATGTGACGGGAATGCCATATTACATGGGCAGTCCTCTGCCCCCCCCTGATTTTCCTGGACGTCCCTCTGCGATCTTCGCCAGTTCCTCATCCCCCACTTATTCTATACTGATGTCTTTCCCTACAGTTGTGCCACGATCTGTGGCTGGTTTCCATACAATGTGCGTTATGTCTTGCTTTATAATAAAAATCCTTGTATTATGTATAGGTGTCTAACGTGTTCTACAAAGAAACATGACTTCAAATGCGTTTAAACCTAACGAGCAAAATATGTTCCAAATGACCTCAACACAATGGGGGAAATATGGCAGCAGGACAAGGGTTAAATATGTATTCAAATAAAATTATCTTGCTTTACCATCTTGCTTTTTTTTTCTTTCTTAATTTTTAAGAGCAACATGCAAGCCTTAAATATTTGGTTTTGTTACACTTTGTGGGCCAAAATCCTGTCATGGGCTCCGTTAAAAACCTCGTTAAATGATGCAAATGAAGGTTCTCAAAAGGGATTGGACCGGCTGGAAGATCAGGCTCGGCCTGTTTATGCTATCAATGTCTCAAATTGCCCGGGAGCGGTACTCTCCTTCTAGATTGGTTGCCAAAGTGATGGAGATGCTCCATCTTTTGGTCAGGCTTCCCATGGTGTAGGAAAAAGAAGAATGTTTATTGATCGGTGTACATGATAGTCAATATCCAATTTGATACTGTGTGTGTCCCCTGCTCTCCCTCCTTGATTGCAGAGCCAATAGAATAGTGATTTTTCAACTCTTCTCTCCTGTCTCACCAGTTTAAATCAAGGAATTGATTAGAATTATATATGTAATTTTTTAAAAAATTTTAATACACATCTTGTATGTCAGATACAACCATTCCCAACTTCTGGTTTGCTGGGGTTCACTTGAATAACCCCCTTCACTACCAGGATTGACTTAATCATAATCTCCTCCTCAGAGCCCCAAAATCGAGTCAGTCTTTTCTTTTATTCTGAAGCAAAGGAGTTTTGTTGCTGACTCGATTCATTTGCAAATGGGCTCCAGATTGTGCCCCTAAAGATTCAGCACCTTCTACATATCCGGTGAAGCGCTGAGTCGATTTGAACAGCTGGGACTGTGTCTGTCTGAAACCGAGCCCCAGCTGCAGCAGAACTGTTTAGGCTAGGGTCAGACTAACGCAGTGCGAACGCGTGTGCAGCCGCACTTTATTACGGCCGTTGTAGCAGCAAATGACAGGCAATATACGGAGTACGGCCGCACAAAAGTGCGGCAAACAAACGCATTTTTTCAAGAACGTGATACCGCTAGTACTGACGTACAGAGTGCGCTGCGTCTGCTAGCGGCGTGTGTGCGTGATGATTAGGAGACGTCAGGCGTTGCTAATGTCCGGCTAACATAACGTCCAGATGCAAAAAGTGGTTTTATTGATGATCCGTACAAAATCACGGCCGAAAATGCGCATCGTATGACCGCTATCGCGTATTCCGTGAAAAAATATGTTCGTTCGAACGCACTTTTTCACGGACAACGCGAAAAATGCGTTCGTCTGACCCTAGCCTAAGGCTGGCGGCACACGAGCGCACTTATGCTTTCGTGCACTTGCCTGCGTCTGTGCCTTTTTTGTGCTGTTTTGGCAGGGAGGGCCAACCACCGGATGTGAAAAAGCCCTCCCTATCAAAAAGCTAGGCGGACGCTGACGGGGATACAAAGCGTGATCCTCCATAGGTGGATCGCGCTTTGTACGCTGAGCGCACAGAGGGGAAAGAACGTCAACTCTCACGGACGTTCCTTCCTCTCAGAAACGCTTGTGTGCCGCCAGCCTTAGCCAGCAGAAGGTGCTATCTGCCTGTCACATATAGTATAGGAATGTGCTATTGTGTGTCTGCAGCAGATTCACATCGGTTGCTGTAAAATGGTTTTCAATAAAGCCACTGGTTGTCAGGGGATTTCTGGAAAAGCACCTGGTAGTGATGGGTTAAAGCTTCCCACGCTTTTATGGTGTTTTTGGGTCATACATTCCCCTCCCCCCTTCGGTTCGTGTACAGCACACAAGGTTTAGAGCTAGACTGAGTTAGGCTAGGGTCAGACGAACGCATTTTTCACGTTGTCCGTGAAAAGTGCGTTCGAACGAATGGACGTATTTTTTCACGGAATACGAGATAGCGGTCATACGATGCGCATTTCCGTCCGTGATTTTGTACGGATCCTCAATAAAACACTTTTTGCGTCTGGACGTTATGTTGGCCGGACATGTGCAGCGTCTGACGTCTCCTAATCACACACACACGTCGCTATGCGGCCGCAGCGCACTCTGTACGTCAGTAGTAGCGGTTTGACGTTCTCGAAAAAATGCGTTCGTTTGCCACTTGCGTTGCACGGACAAACTTTTGTGCGGCCGATCGTCGTATGTTCCCCGTCATTGGACGTCATTTGCTGCTAGCACGGCCGTGATTTCGTGCGGCTAAACGCACGTTAAAACTGCTTTCGTCTGACCTTAGCCTTAAACATTAACCCTTTCGCTGCTGAGCCATTTTATCCCTGTGTGCTGAGCTCATTTTTACCAGTTTCACTCATCTTTAAACGCGATTTTGAAGTCACATTTTATTATACGACCCAGACAATCATTATATATCGTTCTTTCCAGCAGACTCGGCAGATTCATAATATATCATTATTATATGTATACGTCATGTCCTGCCTGAATATTATAACAAAAAATGCAACAAAATTTGAATTCTCAATCCTCTATAGTGTGTAAAGTGGGTTTTTTCACATTTCATCATGGGAGCCTTTGTGGTTATATGCTCTATGGGGTGTGCTTGTAAAAAAATTAGAAATGGGGACTCGTTACCTTTTTTTTGGGGAGATATTACGTGATTTATTTTTTAAAAAAATTGCAAACCCCCCCCCCCCATAGAGAAAATCGTTAGTGCAGCATCATTGTTCACATTATAATTAATTGAAATGGGAACAATATTGCTGCATTAATAAAACCAACAAAAACTATTTTTTTCCTTTTTAGGGTTAACATGGTCAGGTTTGGTATAATTGAAAAGGCCATGATCTGGCCGTTCAAATGATACCAAACATTAACCCCTAGCTGCCACGGATCGGGAGATGGGGGGGGGTTAATTGGAACCGCCCCATTTCCACCATGGGTGGCAGCTAGGGGTTAACTCCCAAACTAATGTCATCGCGTGATGACGCCAGTTGGCAGGGGGTAGATCCCGGAAGCTTGGCCGACATCCAAGATGTCGGCCAGCTTCAGGAGGGGACTACAATCTGGCGCCTGTTGGCGCCGAATCGCGATCCAGCCCCAAGGGGTTAAAGGCAGCCACCACTTGGAAGGGCAGGCTGTGCCCTTCAAAGCGGTGCATGCCTTTCGCTTGTGGCCCGTACGGATGGGGAGGGAGATAGGTCCAGACCTCCCCTTCCGGCACCTTCCCCGCACTGGTGGGGGGTGCCTGGAATAGACGTCATTGCGATGACATTTATCCGTGCCTGGGTCCCGGAGGCTGGGCAGACAACCAAGGGGGGCCAGAATCCCGGCCGATCGCGGCTGCAAAGGGAGGACGTGCTCAGCGCATCCTCTGTAGCCAAGTGCCGATGCGGCAGGATGCACTGAGCACGTCCTCCGTTTCGAAGTGGTTAATAACCTCAGATGCCACTTTGGAGCTGATTGGTGAAGATGTGCTGTCGCTTTATTAGTTAGGCTTTAGTTCTAATATTATGTCAGACATAACCAGTTTTTAGTTGGTTCACAACAGTAGTAGAACCATCACACAGACCCGGGAGTATTGACACTGGGTGGATCAGCTGTACCACCTGGTGTTTTTTGTTGGTGCTGGAGTCCTGTGCCACCACCCCCTCTCGTGCTCTGGCCTAGAGTTTACCATCCCTCCCATCTGGTTCCATCCCATCTAGTTCCCTCCCCCCAAACTCCCTCCCACACTGGAGTCCAAATGTTGCCAAAGCTCCCTCGTGCCTCTGGTCCCTCCCCATTCAAAGAGATGCTCTATGCACCCTGACGACTTTCATAAGCTAAAGTGGTCAGGTTGCGTGGAATGACCCCCCCCCCCCACACACACTCTTTGCGTTCTGACAGCATCATGTCTGTCGAGCACTCATTGGAGCATCTATTCGAGGAGAAACCAGACAAGGGCTTGAGCTCCGCACGCAGCATCAATCTATCACTCTGACCAGGCACTGTGTGAAAAGCACGCAAGTTACATGAGAAATGCAAATCGCTTATGTACGTACGAAAGCTATGTACACTATGAAAATAGCTAAGAGGGGGAGGTTGCTTGTTTTTGGTTTTTTACTTTGTGCTCTTTAAGTAAACCTTATTTTTTCGGATGAATCAATGAATAGATTTTGAAAATCATTTGTTGCAGCCATAAAATAATGAAGGCAATGCATGAATGTCAATGTGAAGCAAGGAAAGGCAACCCCTGCAGTATTTGTACAGAGGAATGACCCTTTTTTTTTTTTTTTTTTTATCCCTCCTGCTACAGTTTTACAATACCAAGGGCTATTCTGTACGCAAGGTTATATGACATTGCACTCCAGGCACCTGCCCCAGGTATGCACATGCCTGCAAGCTGTACAGATTTGCACAAGCAAAGGAGGAAATGGACAAAGTATTTATTATACAACTCCTAATATTTTTTTTTTTGTTTGTGGTCCCCCCCCCCCCTAGTTATAAGCTGGCTGCAGAGACAGGAAAAGCGCCATCCTAATGCAACAAATGTGCGTTGTGGTACTGCAGGTGGAAAGGGCTTCGTTTTTGTGTGTATGGGTTTGCTTTTTGTCTTATTGGACTGCATTATATTCGACAACTAGAAGAGGCACAGCATGCTCAGCTCCCATGACTCAGGAGGAGCTGCACATCTCTAGCAGCAAGTCCTGTTACTTGTACAAGAAGAAAAACCATTGTCATGAGCGCAAAGCCCTGTATGGCCTACAACCAGAGAATTTTGGCCAGTGTAAATAGGAAGAGGGAAGAGACCAACACAAAGACGTGAACAAAATTCTCTTGGGGGGGATCCAACGAAATTCCTTCTCGGAGTGCTTGCTACCTTATTGTCATTGAAATATGTACAACTAAAAAGTGCTATCCTCTATATTTACAGCAGTGTTTCCCAAACCTGTTCTCAGGAACCCTCTAACAGGCCAGGTTTTCCAGATCACCTTGGGGGAAATACAGACTGAATCCTGCAATCACTGAGCAGCAAATCATATCACATGTGCTGGGTTTCACATATCTGGAAAACCTGGTGTGTCAGCGGGTCCTGAGGACAGGTTTGGGAAACACTGATTTGCGGTGTTTCTCAAATCTGTCCTCAGGACCCACTAACAGGCCAGGTTTTCCAGATATCTGAAGCCCAGCACAGATGATTGATTGCAGGATTCAGTCTGTATTTCCCCCAAGGTGATCTGCAAAATCTGGCCTGTTAGGGGGACCTGAGGACAGGAGTTGAGAAACACGGATTTAGACAGGATAATAAGGTAGCATTCTTTATTTGAGGATTCAGCATTTTGTCTCCTTGCAAGGCACATCATTATTTTCAATTGTCCCAAGAGCTTTGGTTTATGCTTAGAATGGCCATTGAAAAATTAACCAGACCCCTCTTGTAGGCGATACAACCTTTTTGAGCATGTGTGACAGTCTGACGTGTGTTTTTTTTTTTATCGTGCATTAGATTAGTCACAAGTATGATTCATATATTTGGGAATACACTGTCATAGTACCTATATTAAAACTCCTTCCCCCCCCCACCCAATCTGTAAAGGCTATTTAGGAGATGGGGATTATCTTGAGCAGCAATTTAAATTAAGCAGACTCCTGTTACTTTACCTCTTAATGCTGTAGGTGGGGCTCACTACAGTGTATACAACAACAGCACAAACATGTAATATGTGCACTGGATACTTAAGGAATCAGATTTCTGGAATTTAACCTTTTTGTGTTATCTAAGTTTTTTTTTTTTTTTTATTATTATTACTTTGGTGCTGCGCCAGTAAGATCAACTTGTGCCAGTTGCTACAATATATATATATAGATTTGTTCATGGGGAAAAAATATGTGCTAGAAATGGGATGGGTAGTTGTAGAATTTGATACATTTTTTTTTGTGTGTGTGTGATGTCAAACCCTGTATAAATAGTTCCAGGTTCCTCTCGCTTTTAGGATAGGGCCACATGATCACAGATGGTATGTTTTGTTATGGCATATGTTTGCACGGACATTCTTGTGGACAGCATACAATGGACATGAATTTTGATGTTTTTGATAGGGGGAAAAAAAACCTCGAAAAATGGAAGTTGACCAAGCAGTTGCGTTTTTGTAGTATTCGGTTTTCTACACGTGTGACGGACGTCAAGTGAGCGCTCATCTGATGTCCTGTACTCCCACATATAGAAAGTATTGCATCTGTACACCTGTCTCGACGCGCATCCTAGAGTTTTGACACAGACCAAAAATCCATGTCCATTTTATTTTTATACTTGTAAAGCGCCATCATATTCCGCAGCGCTGAACAATGGGTATGCTACAGAGTTACAATACATTGAACATCATTTGATAAACTGATACATGATGAAACGAGGGCCCTATTCCCGTGGGAACTCACAATCTAGAAGGGTAGGGGTGGAAACAAGAGGAGAGGACTGCAATGTGAGAGTGATGGACTGGTTGGGGCAGTGATGTGTATTGGTGAGTTGGGTGGCAGACTTCCCCGTATGGGAAATGTCTTAGGCTGGGGTCAGACGAACGCGCATGCAGCCGCACTTTATCACGGCCGTAGTAGCAGCAAATGACGGCCAATATACAAAGTACGGCCACACGAAAGTGGCAAACAAATGCATCTTTTTGAGAATGTGATACCGCTAGTACTGATGTACAGAGTGCGCTGCATCCGCTAGCGGCATGTGGGTGTGATTAGGAGACGTCAGACGCTGCTAATGTCCAGACGCAAAAAGTGTTTCATTGATGATCCGTACAAAATCACGGACGAAAATGCGCATCATATGACCGCTATCGCGTATTCCGTGAAAGAATACATCCATTCGTTCGAACGCACTTTTTCACGGATGACGTGAAAAAATGCGTTCGTCTGACCCTAGCCTTATACGAGAGGGAGAGATGAAAATAGTGGAGGGGTTGGTGGTACAGAGGCAGGAGTTCCATTTTAGGATGAATACAGAGTAGAAGAGACAGGGAGAGCATTGTGCAGCAGTATGTGGACATTGCAGTTCCAATTCCAGGAGGGGGAGCTGGTGACCAGAAAACCACTGCAGAGCTTGCATGGGAGAGACCAGAAGCCTGGTATTAGTAAGCGTAATTAGAGAGAAATGGATACAGCTGGAAAGGATGCCTGAAATTAGAGGCTGGTCCTGGGTGGGACTGATCAGTGTTGGAATGAAACTTTTGCTGCTGTGTGTAAAGTATCTAGGTGTCATAGGCCTTTTGTAATGGGGGGAGGGGCACAAATGAAATACTAGCTACATATTCGACCTAAAAATGCGGCAATTTAATCAGCCAGAAATTAATGCGTGCAGACACAAAATACAATTGCGATGATAGAATATTGTAGAATGTGATGGTGGCCATTGTGTTGAGAGTCTAACATGAGTGGGAAAAGTGGGCGTGTGCTTTGTGAGGTGTTTCCCTATAGGATCCACCAAAAGTCTCTAACCTCACAATGCACGTTATATTGGGCGTATTCTGTACTCTGCAGTGGACCCAGCCTTAAAATGTCAAACTGCTACCTTTTTTGTTTTTCTTCTCTTTATTGTGCCGTCATGTCAGTCAGTCAATGAAAAGTGTTAGTTCACTAGCGGGTTACTCCCTCTCCCCCCCCCCCCATATTTGTGTGTAGAAGCATACTTAGGATGTGTAGCGTGCTACTTTAAAAACTTTATATTTTTGAAGTGGTCAGGATGTGAGGAGTGGCATTCCTACCCCCCCCTCCTCCAGTGCCCAAGCGTCCCAACGTCACTATCTGAGGCTGATCACCTTAGCTCGGAGAGGCTGCGATGGATTGCGCAGCTGATCCATTGTTCTTTTGTATGCACTATGTAACGTTCGCAAGTCCTGTTGTGGTGCGCAATCTTTAAGTGGCGCTGGGAGCGCAAATTCTGCAGAAAAGCCTCTGCCCACTTCTTATTTAAAGGCAAAAGGATGCTCTACTTTTCAGTCGAGTGTTCCTTTAAATCCAGGTTGATGTCGTGATGGCTATAAATTATATTCAATGTACACCCAACCACTTGACATAAATTTTTGGTATAATGATCTATACCAGTGGAAAACTAATGCGGAAGAAAAGGAGAGCCACCTTTTCCTCCTTGCAGCCCTGATTGGCTACTGATGTATTAAGGGGTTTCCTCTGTACAAATAGCCAATCATGCTTCTCTGGCACCAGCACAGGACCAAAGATGCAGTGCGCGCAAAGCGTTTAGCAGGTTTGGCTACGCATCACAGCCAGTCTACACTGCATTCTTTTTAATTGTATAAACTTGTATACAGGTTTTTTATTTTTTACCACAATAAATTGTGGCTGAATCTTCTAAAAAGGCACAAACCTTCTCAGAGACCATTACAATAAATGGGGTTGCATTTTAATGTTTTTTTTTTTTTTTTTTTTTTATTAAAAAATCTCCAGTTGGCAGAGGAGCTGACTGACCACTGCAGTAGATTCATGATGTTCCAGGTTTGGCCACAGACATCATGACCTCATGTAAATATTGTATCAAGGGAAACATTCATTGAAGGGAGGTTGAGACACCGGTATAGTACTGTTTTTTTTTTCCTTTTCATTCTACCATTGCTACTCAAAGCCATGCAGTGAAAGTTAAATACGTGGATTTGTCAGTTTGTATAAAAGCTTTATAGTACATTTCAATCAGGTGTAGCCCTATATACTTTTGGTTGCTTTTCAAACCAGGTAATCACGCCCTCTGTCACGCCCTTTCTGTCACCTCCTTTCTGTACGTGGATTACTGCCAGCAAACAGCTCTACACGGATAAGGCTTTAAGCATCCTGGAACAGGAGCCGCCTTCTTGACTCCAGCAAGTTCACATGTTTGCTTGCTTCGGGGTAGTTGCGTACAGACTTTTTTTTCTTTTCTTTTTTTCTGAAGTTTTCACATACCTATTTTTATTATTCTTTGTGTTTTGAAGTGTTACTTGGATAATGTTGGACTATGTATCGGCTTCATATCCCGACCAGCTGAGTTTGTAGCTGGACATACAAAAGTTGAGATGTGTGCGCTTTCATCTCAGAAGACAACAGCAGAGACTGAGCCTACGGAGCCTGTATGTATTACTGTCAATATACATGGGGTAAAATGCCTTTTGTACAGTCTGACATGTTAAAAGGAATTCCTTGTCTAGTTCTTGTACAGAACAGTAACTTTGTTCATGTTAACTCGATTAGTTGCGGGTCTTTATTTTTTATTACATGTGAACCTGGTTGCGCGGCATTGTGCATATTCTTGCTATAAAATATTAATCCCTTAAGGACCAACGACCTTTGTCATAAATGCATTGACTTTAAAGACCCTTGGTCCTTAAGGGGTTAATGGCATAGAAAACAGGTGCTGTTGGAATCCTGACACACTGACACTTTGAATTGAAGTCCATGTCTGACACATAATCTCATCCCTTGTAAAATCCAGTCTGATATCGCTGACATTCAAGCTGCTCTACATATGTGATTAAATCAAAATATGTCCCTTAAAGGGACACTCTAATAAAAATCACCCCCCTGTTTTTTAATCTTAATCTATCCCTACTCCCTTAATAAATCGTTTTTTTTTTTTTTTCTTCATACGCCCCTCCCTCCTCTTCCGCTCCCATCCTTCTTGAGTCTTCTTGACTTCTGGTTTACGTGAGAAGCGCACATGCGCGCCTCTCACGTAAGCCAGCCAATCGGCAGGCTTCCTCCCGGCTCCCTCTGAGGATTAGTGTTGCGCGCAAGAGGATGCGCGCAACACTAACCCTCAGAGGGAGCCGCCAGCTTCTGCAGTGAGTTGGAGATGTCATCGCGCTGAAAGCGCGATGACGTCTCCTACTCGGCAAAAGTCGGCAGAAGCAGGAAATATGATTCCCGCTCTGACAGCTGGGAGGGCGGAGTAAAGTTCTCCGCCTCTCTCAGCTGTTTTCAGCATTTACAGCTGAACCGCTGAGCGGAGGGAGGGGAGACAGAGGGCAGGATACTCCGGGCATCATGACCACCTAAAAAAGCTTAAGTGGTCATGTTGCCTAGAGTGTCCCTTTAATTACACTGATCATCAGTGCTTTTCACTCGGCAATTTTTTTTTTATTTATTTAAAAAAATAAAAAAATTATGAATTCTTTTCATAAGTGCGTTTTGAGATGGGTTAAGTTTATGTCTGTGCACACACTTTTTTTTTAATATTTAGGTGCATTTAGAATGGGGTATAATCGAATTGCGGCAGCAGCTATCATTCCATGACATTGGAAAACTACCACAACCTCTACATGTGATGACGTCACCCAAATGACACTTGAAAATAAGGCTAGGGTCAGACTAATGCATTTTTAACGTGCGTTTAGGCGCACTTAATCACGGCCGCAGTAGCAGCAAATGACTAGCAATAACGGCCTATATACAAAGTACGGCCGCACGAAAGTCCGGCCACGCAAACGCAAGTGGAAAATGAACGCATTTTTTCGAGAACCGCTAGTACTGATGTACAGAGTGCGCTGCGTCCGCTAGCGGTGTGTGGGCGTGATTAGGAGATGTCAGATGCTGCTAATGTCCAGCCTACATAACATCCAGACGCAAAAAGTGTTTTATTGACAATCCGTAGAAAAAAATAACACACGAAAATGCGCGTCATCTGACCGTTTTCGCGCATTTCGTGAAAAAATACGTTAATGCGTTCGCACTCACTTTTTGACTGTCGCTGCAAATAATGCGTTTGTTTGACCCTAGCCTTAGGGTTATGAGTTAGCATTAAGGCTAGCGTCAGGTGAACGCAGTCATCACGTCCGTGTCACCGCACAGTTTCATGTCTGTCGTAGCATTGATTTGTGGTCAATAGAGACCAACACACGAAGTACGTGCTCACCGAAGTGCGCACACACCACGCAGGTGGCAACGGACGCCATTTAGGCCTTGACGTTAAAGCGCTATGACTGACACCCAGAGTGCGCCGCGTCTGCGTAGCAGCCTGTGTACACGATGACGTGACGTCAGACGCAGCACATTTGCGACGTCCATTACGTCGACGTTCAGAAGTTTGTGGTTTTTTTGGGGGGTTTTTGGTCTCGCTGACTGTACCTGTCTTTTCGTTTTGATTAATTTTGTTTGCCATATTTAAAAAAAAAAACGGACCGTGTGGTGTCTGCAGTATCTTCCGTCAGTACGTCCGTCCGTTATGCACGCACGTAGAGTGCGCTCAGACTGCGTTCGTCTGACAGCCTTAGACAACCATCACCGTTTACCACAAAGTTAAAATATTTTTGGAACGTATGGGAAGATAATACTGTAGGTAATGTTAATGACCTCGCTTTACGGGTTTTATGTGTGTACTTATGGAACTAACTACAATGTTTAATGTCACTGTATACTTATTTGTACTCGTTGTTGTACTGCTTGAATATATTGTAAACGTAGTATGAGATGGATGGAATTCTTCCCTCTCCTTTTTTTTTTTTTTTCTTGTTTCCCTAATTAGGTGACTACTTTTGTTAATTCTTTTTGTAAACAGAAAAAAGTTTAAAACCTTTTTAATCTTAATTTGAAAAGCGTGCGGTATAATACAAGATATATGGATTTCATCTGGTTGAACGGGAGAGGAACTCTGAAATTAAACAAACGGCAATTTTGCCCTCAATACAATATGACATGCATAAACCTATACGTCTTAGGCTGGGGTCAGACGAACGCGCGTGCAGCCGCACTTTATTATGGCCGCAGTAGCAGCAAATGACGGCCAATATACGAAGTACGGCCGCGCAACACAAGCGGCAAAGGAACGCATTTTTTCGAGAACGTAGAATCGCTAGTACTGACGTACAGAGTGCGCTGCGTCCGCATAGCGGCGTGTGTGCGTGATTAGGAGACGTCAGACGCTGCACATGTCCGGCCAACATCACGTCCATTTGTTTTTAATAGCTCCGTCAAAAATCACGGCCGAAATTGCGCACCGTATGACCGCTATCGCGTCTTCCGTGAAAAAGTGCATCAACGCACTTTGACGGTGGACGTGAAAAATGCGTTCTTCTGACCCTAGCCTTATAGTATAGACCGTGTTTTTGTTTGCATGGGTGCAGCTGGTGGGTGTGTCGTTGCTTTGACAGGAATTATGCTGCACCTAGTGCTCTTTGTATTTCTAGATATACAAAGAAAACTCTCTGTATATAGGTGAGGAAGCTTAAAGAAAACTATTAACTTGTTCAGTGAACAAATGTAATGGCCCAATCTATGCACAAAATACTTTTACCACAAAACTAGAATTCTGTAGAGCTCCGGCATATTCCTAGGCGCTGTACAGTGGTTGGAACAAAACCAACTAGGGCCGAAACAACTAATCGGTAGTGAAAATAATCGGCTGTCGCTT
Organism: Leptobrachium leishanense; assembly: GCA_009667805.1. Lineage (NCBI taxonomy): Eukaryota > Metazoa > Chordata > Amphibia > Anura > Megophryidae > Leptobrachium > Leptobrachium leishanense. Next base: position 73,389,880 of record CM019070.1, on the reverse strand, counting down.
TTAATCAATGTGTACAGCACACCTTTTTTTTTTTTTTTGAGTCCGACTGAGTTAAACATTGTAACCTTTCATTCTGCTTCGTAGCCAAATGGAGAAGACGCGCCGCTGCTTTACTTAGTCTGACCCCCAGGCTAAATCATACCAACGCATTTTTAACGTGCGTTTAGGCGCACTTAATCACGGCCGCAGTAGCAGCAAATGACGGGCAATATACGAAGTACGGCTACACAAAAGTTCAGCCACGCAACGCAAGTGGAAAATGAATGCATTTTTTAGAGAACGCAGAACCGCTAGTACTGACGTACAGAGTGCGCTGCGGCCGCATAGCGGCGAGTGTGCATGATTAGGAGACGTCAGACGCTGCTCATGTCCGGCCAACATAACGTCCAGACGCAAACAGTGTTTTATTGACGATCCGTAAAACATCACGCACGAAAATGCGCATCGTATGATCGTTTTTGCGCATTCCGTGAAAAAATACGGCAGTGCGTTCGGATGCACTTTTTGACTGTCGCTGCGAATAATGCGTTCGTTTGACCCTAGCCTTAGTTATAGGGTTATGTCAGACCTAACCAGTTTGTTTTTATTTAGTTTACATTTGTAGAAGCACTATAACACAAACCCTGGGATACTGTCACTGTGTATTATCCTTACTTGAAGCTGGAGTCCTGTGTCACCGGCTCAACCTGCCCGTCACGCCACCTTTTGGTCTGGAGTTGCCGTGCTCTTGCTTTGGTCCAGTCCCTTACTACAAACTCCCTCCCACACTCAGGTCTGGTCTTTTTGACCAAACCCACTCCCTCTCACACTCGGGTTAAGTCCCTTCAACAAACTCTCTCCCTTCCACCTCCGGACCCTCCTCCCGCTCAATTTATTCATGAAATTATTGTAAAGGGACACTAATATGTTAAAGTGGTCAGACTGCGATGAGTGCCCCCCCCCCCCGTTCTCATCCTGCTTTCGTGCTGGCGAAATAATCGATTTTATGAAAATAATGGTTAGCTGCAGCCCTAAATGCAACATAAAATTAAATAAGGTTGTGACACGGATAACAATGGGAAAAGACCCTGGTAAAGTGCGCTTACAATCTGGGATGACACAGAGCAGAGGGTAATGGCAGAGGAAGTACTGGTGTGCATGGGGGCAGTGCTAGAGATGGATCGAGTAAGGTGCAATGCAGGGATTATGTCATGAGCGGACAGGCTTCTCTGGAGGCATGGGAAGTGTCAAATTGCAGGAGCTTCATAAACAGGGAGCTGTGTCCTAAAGGCAAGATTGCAGGTACAAAGGGAGGATAATATCAGATCATTGACAGTAGGGATGCACCAGTGCCACATTTTTAGGGCCGAGAACAAGTACCAATACTTTCAAGTACTCACCGATGCCAAGTACCGATACTTTTATTTAAGGTCATGTGATGCTGTCCAATAAATAATTTAGGATTTTGCAGAAAGCCTGTCCAGTTTGTTTTATATTGAAATGAATGGCCAGACGCCCCATTTATATATATATATATATATATATATACCGTATTTTTCGCTCCATAAGACGCACCTAGTTTTTAGAGGAGGAAAACCGGAAAATAAATATTCTGAATGAAATAGTGTAAAAATGGATATACTGCCCCAGCTCGTGGATATGCCTTAGCTCACACATGGATTTGCCCCAGCCAGCTCACACATGGATCTGCCCCATCAGCTCATGGATTTGCCCCAGCTCACACATGGATTTGCCCCAGCCAGCTCACACATGGATTTGCCCCAGCCAGCTCACACATGGATTTGCCCCAGCCAGCTCACACATGGATTTGCCCCAGCCAGCTCACACATGGATTTGCCCCATCAGCTCACACATGGATTTGCCCCAGCCAGCTCACACATGGATTTGCCCCAGCCAGCTCTCACATGGATTTGCCCCATCAGCTCACACATGGATTGCCCCAGCCAGCTCTCACATGGATTTGCCCCATCAGCTCACACATGGATTTGCCCCAGCCAGCTCTCACATGGATTTGCCCCATCAGCTCTCACATGGATTTGCCCCAGCCAGCTCTCACATGGATTTGCCCCAGCCAGCTCTCACATGGATTTGCCCCATCAGCTCACACATGGATTTGCCCCAGCCAGCTCTCACATGGATTTGCCCCAGCCAGCTCACACATGGATTTGCCCCATCAGCTCACACATGGATTTGCCCCATCAGCTCACACATGGATTTGCCCCAGCCAGCTCACACATGGATTTGCCCCATCAGCTCTCACATGGATTTGCCCCAGCCAGCTCTCACATGGATTTGCCCCAGCCAGCTCACACATGGATTTGCCCCATCAGCTCACACATGGATTTGCCCCAGCCAGCTCACACATTGATTTGCCCCAGCCAGCATGGATTTGCCCCATCAGCTCACACATTGATAATGCCCCAGCTCACATATGGATATGGCCCAGCAGCTCGTGGATGTGCCTCCGCTCACCTGCCGCCGCCGCGTTCGTCTCCCTCTGAGCATGCGTCCGGCGCAGGAAGCTTGGGCACTCGCCTGGGGGAGCCACGTGACCGCGATCTCCGCGGTCACGTGGCTCCCCCAGGCGAGTGCCCAAGCTTCCTGCCGCCAGACGCATGCTCAGAGGGAGACGAACGCGGCGGCGGCAGGTGAGCGGAGGCACATCCACGAGCTGCTGGGCCATATTCGCTCCATAAGACGCACCCACTTTTCCCCCCACTTTTTGGGGGGAAAAAAGTGCGTCTTATGGAGCGAAAAATACTGTATATATATCCGACCAGACATACACATGTATGTCTGGTCTGATGGATGCATATGTGTGTGTATATATTTCAAAGCCAAACATTTTACAACAAAGGCTGTGTCTTGAGAAGAAAAGCCTGCCACTCTTGACATGAATGCTGTAGTTTTTTTTTTTTTCTTCTAAGTTGTGTTTATTTTTGCAGAAGCCACCTGCAATTCACAGCAATTCAATGAATTTCATCCCAGAGCTCCTGTGCCTCATTTCCCATATGCAGCAAGGAATTCTGGGTAGGATATGCAAATTAAATCTGGCTTACTTTTTTGCATCCTGGGTCTGTTATTACACAGAACCCTAAAATCAATGCTATGCCACACCGTGGCTTTCTAGCAGAGATAAGGTTTATGCAACTGGTCAGTACTCGTGCAAAAGGCAGTATTGGTGCATCCCTAATTGGCAGAGATGGGTGACTGGGATGGAACATACCTGGTAAAGGGGATGAAAACGGGCACGGATACGGGCGAGCTTTGTGAGGACCAGTATGTTGAATTCAATGTGAAACAAGGAGCCAGAATAGACACTGACAAAGGGGTGAGGTCTGGAATGTGAGGTGGACGGACAGGCGTTCACCATAGACGGCAGAGGACTAATCGGGGATGGTTTAAGGCCAATGAGGAAAGGGGTTATGGAAGTCTAAACAGGAGACCACAAGTACCTGGATTATCATTTAAAGGGATATTCTACACACCTAACCAGTTTAGCTTCTTAAAGTGGACAGGGTGTGTGGAACATCCTCCCTGCTCCTCCCCGAACGCTTTAAAATGCACGGTGAGGTGAATAGATTTCCCCCTCTTCCCCCCCCCCCCCCACACAGGACCAGGCAGATGTGAGGTTTGAACTTCCTAGCTGTCGGTCACTCAATACGGGCGGTTATCGGGGAGAAAGCCGATAGATTGGATATGCACATGCAGCACACACGCAGGATGGGCAAATTGCACAGAAAAGACTGCGGGACTTCTGGGTTCTGGTGTCCCTGAGCGGGAGCTGCGCGCAGCGAGGGACAAAAGGTGAGTAAACTAAAACAATAATTGGGCAGAGGCTGTCAGTAGCCCCTGCCCAGTTCTTAAAGGACACTACTGAAAAATAGTCGTGGTTTATAATGGGGCAGATGTGAGATTTTTTTTTTTTTTTTAGACAGTGACCAGATTTATTAGTGATTGTATTTGAGTGGAGAGGCAGCGGCATGCAGTGAAACACCGGTTAGTCGTGGTTATATATACAGTATCATATCCATTTCATTTGCTTTTGCTTAGGATTGCAACGAAGTTACTTTCATAATCGATTTTAGACTATATATATATATATATTTTTTTTTATTCAATTTGTTGGATAAAAAATGCGTTTAATGTGAAAGTATAAAAAAATATGGAATAGAGCAACGTGAAAAAGGAGCAATAGTGCAGACCATACAAAATTAACACCCTATTGGCGCTCTGATGTGCGTCATTTGGACTTTAGGTGCATGGACCTGAAGATGTGTTTAGGAGGTGCAGGCCAGATTTTCTGTGTCCTCTCCTTGCCCTCTCTTGTCTGTAATGGGAGTTGTGCATGAATGTCCTCTGATTATCTGCTGTATATTTGAGGAGTTGTTGGAAAACAATGCCCCTTTAACAAGAAGAAGTTTATCTATCTAACAGTTCCATTCTGACCCAGACCCCAGATCTGCACCCTCATCTTATTTCTAGGGGATACTAGCAGGCTCTCAACCTGTCCCGGTCTTTCAGCTTCATCTGAGGACTGGAGAAAGGCAGAGTCTGGTTAAGGGGGACGAGGGTCCAGCAAGGATGCGACATTGGCATATGTGACCCTGTCAGGGTACGGAGATCTGTCACAGGCTCTATTCCATTGTTGGCGTATTGACCACTACAGGAAACAGTAGACCTAATGTCTCCTGTAGTTAATTAACAGGAAACTCCATTCCTACCGAAAGCTGAGTTTGCGGCTCAGATGTAGCCGTTTTCCTTTGCGAGGTTACTCTAAATTAACGTCTCCTATACTACTTATGGGAGCCTTTTAATTGTAACCTCCACGTGGAAGCCCAAGCTTTTCCAAAGTAGTCTGCGCTTCCACACTGGAGACGTTGTGTCATTAATACCAACTCCTTAAAACTGATGTTGCATAACTTTGCATTTGCAAAATCATTTTACAATCTCTAACCACCCCCCCCCCCTTTAAATACCATACTCGCCTCTCATCCTGCTGTGAAAAGGGTGGCACAATCTGCCGCTTCTTGCTGGGAACAGATGGAGACTGGAAACAAATAGTTTCTAGTTGTGATCTTGTGAGGATGCGCTTATGCAAAGCTCCTCGGCATCCTATAGACTACATGAGCCGATACTTGTGGCGCTGCCTGCTACTGGTGTCTGACAGCTTTGCACTTTGTTCTGGGGCTAGATACAAACAAAGCAATTACCCCGGAACACGGACGGCAAAATGGAGACTGTAAGGAAAATCTACAGACGCAGAGTTTCCTGCTTGCTGTCCTCATTTTACCGTCAGCTATGGAATAGGTCCCTATGTCAGTAAAATGCACTCACGGATCAAACACTGAGCATATATTTAACATTAAAATCTCCCAAAGATCTCTACAGAATGTCCAGAAAGCTTAAACCTAACACACTATAGATTAACCCCCTCCATAATTTCCCATATTTTCTTTTTTTTCCTTTTTCTTTACATAAATTGTGTACTGTACATAACCTTTTGTACGTGCCTATGCAAATCGAGTAACTTGAATAATTTTCCCCATATATGATTCGCGAGTGCCTAGTCGCAGTGCTAAGCCCATGTCTGCTTTCTCCCCAAACGCTAATACTGTAATGTTGTGTGATAAGTGTTCAATTAACCCCTTCACGCCGCAGGACGTTCCATGCCGTCCTGGTTGGCGGGAGGGTTTTGAAGACACAGGGCATACATGTACGCCATGTTGTCTTCAATAGGGCTACCTCGGCCCCTCCCCACAGCCTGCCTCATTGGCTGCATGGGGACGGCCTGAGCTGAAGCCGACCCCCTGCAGACAGTGACGCGGGCTGCGCGTCTGGCCAAAATTAGTGCCACGTGACTGCACCTGTTGGCAAGGCATACCTGTACGCCTCACCGGCGAAAGCCACCCCTTAAGGGCGCCACCCATGTGGTCTTTATGGGGTTAAGGTGTGTGTGTGTGGCAACTTTGCAGTTTCCCTGCTTCCCCACCTTTACCTGTTTGCCGCTGATAACTTAAAATATTGATTCATTGTTGTCTTTTCTTGCATGTTGTCACATAAGAGATATTTAGAGATTAGTGCTTACATGTATGGAATTTTGAGTGTGTGTTTATCTACCCGCAATACGAATGTCTACAGTTGTGTTCAAAATTATTCAACCCCCACTGAAATTGAGTGTTTTGGCCAGTTTGACATGGATTTTGATCATTCAGTCATCTTGCTTACAATTAAATCAAAGAGGCACGTGTAGGTCAGACAAATATAACATAACATAACATTTATAATGAAATAACCACAAATGTCTTTTCTGTGCTCACATCATTATCAGTTTTATTCAACCCCCAAGTGACATTCAATCTTAGTACTTAGTACAACATCCTTTTACAGTTATAACAGCTTTTAAACGTGAAGCATAGCTTGACACAAGTGTCTTGCAGCGATCTACGGGTATCTTCGCTCATTCGTCATGGGCAAAAGCCTCCAGTTCAGTCACATTCTTAGGCTTGCGCACTGCAACTGCTTTCTTTAAGTCCCACCGGAGGTTCTCAATCGGATTTAAGTCAGGTGACTGCGATGGCCACTCCAAAATGTTCCAGCCTTTAATCTGCAACCATGCTCTAGTGGACTTGGAGGTATGCTTGGGATCATTGTCCTGTTGAAAGGCCAACGTCTCCCAAGCCTCAGGTTTGTGACGGACTGCATCACATTGTCATCCAATATCTCCTGGTACTGAAGAGAATTCATGGTACCTTGCACACGCTGAAGCTTCCCTGTACCTGCAGAAGCAAAACAGCCCCAAAGCATGATTGACCCCCCCGTCATGCTTCACAGTAGGCAAGGTGTTCTTTTCTTCATAGGCCTTGTTCTTCCTCCTCCAAACATAGCGTTGATCCATGGGCCCAAACAGTTCAAATTTTGTTTCATCAGTCCACAGAACACTATCCCAAAACTTCTGTGGTTTGTCCACATGACTTTTGGCATACTGCAGTCGACTCTTCTTATTCTTTGGAGACCGCAAGGGGGTGCGCCTGGGAGTTCTGGCATGGAGGCCTTCATTACGCAGTGTGCACCGTATTGTCTGAGCTGAAACTTCAGTACCCACATCTGACAAATCTTTTCTCAGTTCCTCAGTCACACGGGGACTTTTCTCCACTCTACGCTTCAGGTAGCGCACATCAGTCGAAGTCAGCATCTTCTTTCTGCCACGACCAGGTAGCATTTCAACAGTGCCCTTTGCCTTGAATTTGCGAATGATGCTTCCTATGGTCTCTCTTGGTATGTTTAACATCTTTGCAATCTTCTTATAGCCATTGCCCTTCCTGTGAAGAGTAATCACCTCTTCTCTTGTCTTCCTGGACCATTCTCTTGACTTCACCATGTTTGTAACCACACCAGTAAATGTCTAGAAGGAGCTGAGTATCACAGTCATTTTAAAGCTGCCTAATTGGTGCTTATTATGCTTTATTGCTGCTCCGTGACATCCACAGGTGTTTTCAATACCTGATTGAAAACACTTGAATGAACCTCTGTTCTTCAGAGTGGTAGTCTTTAAGGGGTTGAAGAATTCACAAAAAAAACATTTACTACTGTATTACAAAACCAATTGATGTCATTTTAGTTGCATATGGTTCTTTAAAAAGTCCTTGTAGGATTTCATTCTGAATACAATTACAAATATACACTAAATTCCCTAAAACCCTTTACAGCATTGGGGGTTGAATAATTTTGAACACAACTGTATATACTGAGCGACACACTGCAATGAAACAGAATCTTTCAACATAGCCCATTGTGTCTGTGTCATTTCCTGACATTTGCGTGGAGGGAACAAACCAGATTCCAGACCCGAGAGAAGCCAAACGGAGTGACCAGACCCCCTCGGGAGGGTCAGGTAGACCCCAAACTACCAGCGTTCTAATAGACCTGTCAGCATGAAAGTGGGAGAGTAAGAGGGGCACGACATGCAGCCTGACCACTTTATGCGCCCTGACCACATTAGCTTATTAGAGTGGCTTTTAAAATTAATTTCACGAGGAAACTAAGGGGTGGGGAAGGGAATGGACCAGACAAAGCATAAAATGCTGGCGGTACAGCTCCTTCACCCCGTTGCAGTATCCCAGGGTCTGTACTATAGCTCTGCTACTGTTGTAAACTAAAAACATTCCAGATAAGGGGAGTTGGAAAATGCTATCAGCAGATGGTTACAGATACACGTAGACAATGATAGACTATAACAGTTAGGGATGCACAGATACTAGTATCGGTGCCGATACTGGGACCTGCACGAGTACTTGATACTCGTGCATAGGCCCCCTATGCCTAAACCGATATCGGAAGCCAGCGCTGGGCTGGCTTGCCAGCTGGTTTCTGTGAGGCAGTGTATGGCGTGCTGCCAGGCTCCTCCGGGGTCTTCTTCCTTCGAGCGCCCGCCAGCAAAGAGTTGTAGCCCGGCCGCTCGTTGGGATCCACCAGCCGCGATCTTGTGAGATCGTGGAGTTCACGAGATCTCGGGAGACCGTGGCTGTGCGTGGTTCCCAATGAGCGGCTGGGCTACAACATCTGCCGGCAGCTGCTCGAAGGACGACGCTGGAGGAGCCTGGCGGCACGGGAGGGTTAGTCTGTTCCTATTGAAAAGTGGTCACATGACTATAAATAAAAGTATTGGAGTACTTTTAGGCTCCTGTCAGACGAGTGCAGCGTTTACGTCCGTGATGTCGCACAAAAGTACATCCGTGATAGCATGAAATAAAGGCCAATGGAGTCCCACACACCAAGTACGTCCGCACTGAACTGCGGACGCACAACGGCCGCGGCAAACTGACGCAAGTTGGGCAAGAATGTACAATCCCTAGAAAGGCCGCACAAAGTATGCAACGTCCGCATAGCTTTGTGTGAGTGATGGAACGTGGTCAGACTAACTGCATTTATACGTCCTGCATTTTTGACGGACAAACTGGTTTTGCATTTTATTTGCCCTGCTCCATATGTCAATGAAAAAAAAACGGACTGTCCACTGGCCACTACTGCTGCTTCCATCAGAAAGTACGTCTGTACTGCACGGACACACAGTCCGTACAAAATGCGCTCGTCTGACCCTAGCCTTCAAAAGTATTGGTACTTGTACTCGGTCTTAAAAAAAAAATGGTATTGCTGCATCCCTAATAACAGATTACAAACACCCTACAGGTACATGTGACCTCAAGTAGAGGGCAGGGAAATAATATAGAACATCAGGCCTGTACCCCCCCCCCCCCCCAAATACGTCTCTAATCCCATGTACCACAATTTCAAAGTGACGCACATCAGAGTGTATCCTCTTACTGGTGTGGTTAGACTGGAAACATTGTTTCTTACGCGTGGTTATACTCGTTGGCTGGGTTGGAAGGTGTGTCTTGTGCTGTAATTAGACCGGTTTGTATAATTTTAATTTTTTTCTAACCAGAATGTTTGCTTCCATAATGTGCAGATTGTTTGGATAAAACAAGTTTCTCCATCGTTGTTCTATTAATCTTTTAAACTACAGACTACTATAAAGAAAACAATAATAATAATAATGCCATTGAAGGGAAACTCTAAACATTTTCTTTTTTTATTGCACCCTGATTGGGCGGATGCTTCTGACAGCCTCTGGCCAATTTTTTTTTCTCTATGGGGGGGAGAGAGAGAGAGACTGTACTCATCCTGACCACTTCAGCTTTTTAGAGAGCCCAGGATCTGTAGAGCGTTCCTTTTTTAAATATACATCGATCTTCCCAAATTCCATAAAACCGATTTGCAACACAAGCCTCTGTTACAATGTCTTGACCCATTGCCGTATTTTCTTTCCGGACTCTCTTACCCCATTGCCCTATACATGCCAGTCTCCCATTCCATGATGTCCTGGGATAGTTTAGATTACCAGTTTTAAGACATGGTTACTGTTGGGGTCTCTCTGACCATCCCGGTGGGGGTCTGGTCACTCCATCCGGCTTCTCGGGTCTGGAATCTGGTTTAATCCCTTTTACAGGAGTATTGAATATTTGGGAAATAATGACACGGACACAAAGGGTTATGCCATAATGTCTTGTTTCATTGTAGTGAGTCGCTCAATATATTGGCACAAGTAAACAAGGGCAGGTTAGAGAAACACCCAATCAGAATTGTTTACATGTAAGCGCTTTTCTGTGATTTCTTCGTTTGTCTTGTTACCAGCAAGAAACAGGGAAGGGCAGGGAAGGTGCAGAGTAAATGGAAAGACAGAAATCATGCTTAATTAATTGACAATCCCTTTCACACAGAATTAACTCCACATGTCCAGATCTTTACAGTTACATCCTTTTTTCTATGAAAGATTGTATAGCTTCTACACTTGAGATACAAGGAGTTTCCTTTTATGAGATTCATGAATTAAGACCTTGGTTTATTAACCCATGTGTTGAGCTCATTTGGACCATATTTTTTTCCACCTCTTGTATTTGTATGTAAGAAATGTATTAGATTTTAAGGCAACAGATCCAGCATCTCAAAATGTACATACAAATACAATGAGGCAGAAGATGAAAATATGTGAGGAAGACGCATAGGTGGTCAAAATACACAGAAGAAGCAATGGTTTGAATCCTAACATCGGGCATGAAACAATGACATTTGCAAGTCAGAACAGTAGTAGTTTTTAATCCCTTAAATGGATTGGTGGATGCACCAATACCATTTTTTAAAGAACGAGTAAAAGTACCGATACTTTTTTCAAGTACTCACCGATACCGAGTACCGATACTTTTAATGTCATGTGATGCTTTCCAATAAATATTTTTGGATTTTGCTGAAAGCCTGTCCTGTTTATGTTAATATTGCAAAGTATGCCCAGACACCCCATTTACCCCAACTCACACACGTCTGGTGGTGGGTATACATGTATCTGATGCCTGTGATGTATATTATTTACATTATATATAATATACCCCACAGGCATCAGATACATGTATACCCATTCTAATCTCTCACACTCTTCAGACCAGACCAGACATGGGGCGGCGAATGAATCTAACTGCATTCGGACAGGCGCCGGCAAAGTCTTCAAGCGGCTGCTCTTTGCAATCTCGCAAGATTGTGGCTGGGGGCTTCGCGACGAGTGGCCGCTCAAAGTCTTTGGCCCACTTCAGACGAATGGAGTGATCACGTCTGTGTCGTAGCCTAGAATCAAGATCAATAGAGACCCACACACGAAGTATGTGCGCACGCATAATGCATGTGGCAAAAGGAGGCAAGTTGGGCAAGAACGTAAAACCGCTAAGACGGACACGCAGAGTGCGCCACGTCCGTGTAGTGGCCTGTGTGTGTTATGCTGCGACGTCCATAACGTTATATATTATATATTAAAAAAAAAAAATGGTGCAGGGTGTGAGCCCAACATCCATGTCACACCCCTCCAGGACACACCTATCACACCGAAGCAGCACCGTCCATCCACGAAATAATCCATTTTAATCAAAATCGACAAAGGTGTTTTTGTTTGTGTTTTTTTTCACTTCCCTAAGGCTGGGGTCAGAAGAGCGCACTACGTGTGCCCATACTGACGTGCCTCCCTGCTGAATCCGCTCAAGCTTCGGGGCCGGCCAGACGCTGTAGCGTGCACACAAATTGTACACGCTACAACGAACGTGCTCCTGCCATGTTGAAAGCCTCCCCGTTGAAGCACTAAGGCCGGCTGCACACTAGACGTTTTTTGTAACGCACTAACGCGCGTTAAAAAAAAAATCATCGTACTCGACACTCGTCTACCCCCCCTTGCGTTATCTTCCATAGGAGGATAGCGGAGCACCCGTCGACGCGAATCCTAGCGCATCGCCATTCTAGAACGCTAGGATTCACGTCGACGGGTGCTCCGCTATCCTCCTATGGAAGATAACGCAAGGGGGCGTGGACGAGCGTCGGGTACGATGTTTTTTTTTTTTTTTTAACGCGCGTTAGTGCGTTACAAAAAACGTCTACTCTAGTCTAGTGTGCACCCGGCCTTAGATGCACATTAGGGGCTGCACAGTGCGATCCTCCATAGGAAAATCGAGCCTGCAGCGTTGAGCGCACTAACTGCGCTCAGCGAGGCAGCCAGACGGGCGTCAGAGTGGAAGAAACATCCACCCTCACGGACATTACTTCCACTCTTAAAAACGCTCGTCTGACCCCGGCCTAAAGGATAATCCAGATATGGACAGAGGCTGTTTTTTCCGTAGAGAATTTTGAACTGGATGCGGTTGTTTTTTACGTGTTTTTTTTGTTTTTTTGTGTGTGTAATGGCAAACAACTTTGTTTTGCCTCCTCCTCCCTGCTATTCATTTCTGCATTGTCCACATGGCCAGAATAGTCCCTTGCATGCCTTGCAGATGGGTAGAGGAAAAACCTTATGGACTGCCAGATGTATAATGACCCCCCCCCCCCCGGTAATATTTGCATCTGGTTTACCGGCTTTTTTCTTTTTTGAAATAATATAATTATTCAGTTTTACGTATACAAACAAGATAAAGCCGTGTGCAGACACTTCTACACAATACATTGTATACTCAGTACTATACAAATATGATGGAGGGGTAAAATAATTAGGGGTTCACATTGCCAAACCGCAGTCTGAATATATACCCAAGCCCCCCAATACTACTCCAACCCAGACCCAGTAGAATAGGTCATGGGACATGATCGACCGCCACCCACTGTGGCCGAGGTGCTACTTAGGCCATGAAAATATTGGAGCGCTAAAACCCTTCCGAGGATGCTCAATGGATAGAATCAAATTTGACGTAGTGCGGAATATAGGGAGACTAATGTTTACTGCTGTCAATATGAAAGCGTGTTTCTTCTACCCATTGTATGTGCTGGGGGAGGCATAGTAAAGATTGGGCTTTTAGGCTAATGTCAGAGTGCACTCTGCGTGCGTGCATGATGGACGTACTGACGATACTGTAGACACCACACAATCAGTTTTTGTTGTCGAACGTAGAAAAAGGGAATTATGGGAAACAAAATTAATATGAAAAATGATAATCGGAAAATGATATGAAAAGCCATTTTGTGAGTCAAGGTGCTGGACGTCGCAAATGCGCTGCGCCTGACTTCGTGTCATCACGCACACAGAACGCTATGCGGACATGGCGCACTCTACGCGTCCGTCTAGCAGTTTTACATTCTTTCGTAAATTGCGTCCGTTTGCCACATGCGTTTGCAGTTCGGTGCGCACGTACTTCGTGTGTGGGTCTCTATTGATCATGATTCTATGCTAAGACGGATGTTAAACTGTGCGCCGACACGGATGTGATCACTGACGCAGGCCTAACTGGGAATAGGAGTGGGACTTACAGCTCAGACTCAAGTCATATCCCGTAGCAAACAGACTGACCATATGCTGAGATGTATTTCTGAGCGGCCCTGCATGTTCGCCGTCATAGATTCCATCAAATCTATGTTTCTTATTTATAAGCCAATGCCGATGTGAAGCTAAAGTCTGTGTGCCCCATAGGGAGGGGATAGTAGCAAATAACCCCTGCCAATATTCGGACACCCCTGAACATTCCCACCAAATATGCAGCATTGTGCCCTCAACTGATCCACCTCTCCAGCACATCGCTGATCTCAAAGGGTCAATGTGATGGAACCTAACTCGATAGCGATACCAACCAGACATCCATTTAACGTTGTTTTCCACCATTTTAACACATCTGGTGCTCTGCTGGTCCAGGACAGAAATCTTAGACCACTGCTCATCCATGAAGTGACGTCCATGCTTTAATTCTGATGTATATTACTGAGGTCTGTCATTCTGGATCAGTTGGTGCATTCGGTTTGTATGTATGTGTGATACCCCTTTAACCTATTTACACCGCAAGGTGTACTATGCTGTCCTCGCAATAGGTGGAGCTGATTACCACAGGACGGCACAGCATGCCCCACTGGCGACTATGGTCCGCTCCGCCCCCAAGTTGGTGTGCAAAGCGCATCATTTGCTGTCGCTGGATGACTTAAAAATCAAGCTTAAACCCCCCCCCCCGCGCAGCCAATGACGCACGTCAGCTGCGTAGGTGGGCCGGAGGAGGGTCCCGCCGCAGGAGCCAGCTAGTGGGGCGTACTAGTCAACGCCTTCCTGCCAGGGAAATATAGTTTGTGTTCCTTGCTCCTCCTATGGTTTGTAATCTCTGCACTAACTTGGCTATTTTTGTATATAAAGAAACCCCGAACACATTATGTTGCATGGCATGGTTAAGGCTAAGGTCAGACGAAAGCATTTTTAACGTGCGTTTAACCGCACGAAATCACGGCCGTGCTAGCAGCAAATGACGTCCAATGCCGGGTAACATACGAAGAACGGCCGCACGAAAATTCGTCCGTGCAACGCAAGTGGCAAACTAACGCATTTTTTCTAGAACGTCAAACCGCTACTACTGACGTACAGAGTGCGCTGCGGCCGCATAGCGGCGTGTTTGCGTGATTGGGAGACGTCAGACGCTGCACACGTCCGGCCAACATAACGTCCAGACGCAAAAAGGGTTTTATTGATGATCCGTACAAAATCACGGACGAAAATGCGCATCGCATGACCGCTATCGCGTATTCCGTGAAAAAATACGTCCATTCGTTCGAACGCACTTTTTCACGGACAACGCGAAAAATGCGTTTGTCTGACCCTAGCCTAAGGCCTTAACATTTTGAAACCTTGCCTTTGAGTTTATTTTTTTTTTAATCCACCTCCCCATCCCAATAAAAACTCATACTACACCTGGAGTGCCTTTCATCTTCATGGAGGATGTTGCCTCGGCTTTTGTTAGTTCTGGGAACCCTTTTTGGGTGATAGCTTTTTGTGTGCATATGGTAACGTCGTCTTTGTAATGGCACGACGGAGCCATAACCTCATGAGACCCGAGCAGGGTCTCTCCAAAGGGCAGGCCATTTATACTGCTTATTCTCTGTACATTCAGGAACTTGGTTTTGTATATTTTTTTTCTCGTTTCTAACATTAAACTTTATTCGGCACATTTCTCCATTCAGTCTCTTGTGCTTTTATATTCTTTCCGGTCTTGCACCGGCCTTCCTCTTGCTAAATAGCTGGTCATGTTCTAGGTTTTTATATAAATATTTAGAGCTTGCTTTATAAGCAATAACAAGACCAATGTACTCTGCCAGATGCAGAGGATACAGCAGGGCTGACATGCGTACACAAAATGCTTGTGTGAATTGACTTGGGTTTCGGGCATATCTGAATGCATTCTCACAACATTAAGGCTCGCTGTCTCCTGGCACTGTATTTGTGCGATGGAGCGATCATCCGATATTTTCGGAAGTCGTCCAACCTGTGCTGGACAGGGCTGTCCTTGGTGCTGAAACCCCGTATCAGCACCAAGGAAGGGTTGTTTTAATTCTTTATTTTCCCCCCTTCATTCTGCGGTCTGTCCATCTGCTGACATGGATCGTCCATACGCTTACAGCGAACGACACTTATCAGCCAACGGCGTTGTCTGTAGGCGGACGACCAAGTCCGTCATCAGACTACCAACCCAGTGAACAGCCAGCCTAATGCTGTCAAGTGAACAGAAAATGGAATTTTCTGTTCGCTGGTTTGAAACTGAACTTTTGACTTTATCAAAGCTTTGATGGCAGGTTGTGATCTTTTACATGCGTTACTATTGTCATGGTCCTTGGTAAGTTTTCTGCGTACATGATTGTAGTGATCACAAATGATTTGTGCCATTAAGCCTCATATTTAGACAATAAAATAATTGACTACTTGTTATTGCCAAAGAGGGAGCACTAGTGGCAGTGTAGGCATTTAAGTCAGCCTACCCTAGAGAGGTTACCTCCTATGGTGACCCCCCCCCCCCCCTAATAAAAAGGTGTGCTGGTAAAACACAATCTCTTTGTACCTTGAGCTCGGCGGGCTGAACATGAGAAAACTTGTAAGTTTGTTTCATCTTGATCTTGTATTCATTCATTTTTGTATGGGTTAGTATTGTATTACTGTGATTTTGTTTGTTTCCTGTAATTTGTATGATTTTGTTACTGTAAAATATTTGTTAATTCATTTTGTGCAGTTTGTGTCTTTCTTACATATATTCGACCATAATGCCCAAAAGAAACAAAAATATTAATGTTACAATTTAAGGAATTAATATGCAAGAATTAAGGTCCGATTAGAATTATTGCCCAAATGGAACACTGATACTAATGCATTCTGAAAAAGAACGAATTAAAGTTACATATTAAGCATGTTCTACTTGGTGTCCCTTTTTATTTATTTTTTTTAATTCCTGGCACACGCCACCAAAAAATTGGAATGTTCTAATTGTGCTTTTTTTTTTTTTTTTTTTTTTTTTTTTTAAATCTGGTTAAAAAAATATTTCCATGTTCCTTCACGCATCGATTTTTGTGTTGTACACCCTCCCCCCCCCCCTCCGTGTGTCTTCACAGCACGTGCTCCTCACTGCGGCATTGGGCTTAGTATGGAGTCAGCTCTCTATTTCCCCACCAGGCGGCATCCCGAGTGTTGCTCGCGGTTAAACTCCTATGCTGGAAGCGGTAACCCCGAGCAACACTCGGGATGCCGCTGGATACATCACCTGTCCCTGCGCTCCCTCTGTCTCCTCTGGCAATCGCGAACCTCACACTTCCTGGATTCCTTCTCGCGAAGATGGAACCAGTAAGTATGAGGTTGTGATCGCCGGAGGAGACTGCGGTGATCAGCGAGGGAGCGCAGGGAGAGGTAATGTATACAGCCCGAGTGTGTCCCTGGGTTAAATTTCACGGTTGAGAGCGGTAACCCCGAGACAAACTCGGAAACACCGTCAAGCAGGTTTTAACCACCAGGTTTTAAATTCAAAGTGCTAGCTGGCGATCATCTCTCATTCCGCTGCCATGTCTTCTCTTGAGTAGCGTAGACCTCACAATAGACCACTTGCATCTTTGTCTAAACCTTCTCTCCACAACCCCATTGCCTCTTCACTACGGTTTTATCCCATACCACAGCTGTAAAGTGAGACTTGCAATAAGATTTTGGTAAATGTTGCATCATGGGAAAAATCCACAAAATGGAAGCAGGAGATAAATGGCTAACTCTATCATTTTTTTGTATGCAATCGCTTCAAAGAAAAAAAAACGGTAGCATTTGTTTTATAATCTACCTGTGTTGTTCTTGCAGGATATACCTAATGTCAGCATGGCGTCCCACCTCAAGTATATATCTCTGGGAATCCTGGTGTTCCAAACTACTAGTTTAGTATTGACAATGCGCTACTCTCGGACGTTGAAGGAAGAGGGACCTCGATATCTGTCATCCACTGCTGTGGTGGCTGCCGAGGTTCTGAAAATTGTGGCATGCATTTGCTTGGTGTATAAAGATAACAGTAAGTGAAGGAAGTCATAAGAGGTTATTCTCTAACCCCCGAATTGGCCCCTGTTTACACTGAACAATGAATTTCACTGTTGCAATTTCGGGCCAATTCGTCTATTCACTAAGTTGTCAATTTGCCAAATACTGGCGAATTGACAGCATATACGGTGCAATTCGACGGCACTGAAATTGTCCCATACGGGGTTATTCAAAGAGATCCGAATGGCTGGAGAAAGGTAACCGAACGCTGAAAATCAGCGTTCGGTTACCTTTCTTGGCCATTCGACTATCCAGAGAGCAGGCAATACGCCAAATCCTGGTTTATTGCCTGCACATTCGGTGCCTGTTCGAGGGCAGTGAAATCCCCATAAAAAAGCACTGCTTCGGCTATTCAGAGAACACAAACCAGCAGTGAAAGGTTCCCCTAATGCCCTGCCATTCGGTGGTTTAATTCAACAGGTTTATTCAGGAGAATCCCATAGGCTTCAATGTTAAAAATATTCCCGTTTTAATTCAATATCTAATCGTTCATTATAAAATTCTGCAGTAAAGAGTCTATTTATAGATTATTTTTTTTTAGGATATTTTAAGCATTTTTCTGGATTTTTTTAAATTTTTTCTGTAACTGCCCTTTTTATTATCATTCCCTGGACCTCATATGTAAATTTCAGACATTTTCGCTCAGTAGTTTCTTTGCAAACAGCGTTTCACTTTTCAAACATTCAAGCAAACGGTTTTGCCAATTTATTCACTTCACTCGTCTGCGGTGTCGGCTTTTTCCGGAGGATTCGCTGCGGGTGATCGGCTCCTGCTCGGGTTTTTCCGGCGTCTTCGGCGGGTTAATCCAGATGCTTTTGCGGGTTTCGGCATGCATTCACCGGGTTTTCGCGGCGGCTTTTCCCTGCGCTTCGACGGTCCTGTGGTGCTTGCTGAATACACCGCAGGGTCGCCGAAATGGGATTGCCATATCGGCCAGAATTGAAGAGAATGAAAAGTCACCAAACATGCGGTGACTTTTCGATTCTCTTTGAATAACCCTGATAGACTATCGTGTCTTCTATTCACAGAACGCCATACTGCACCGATATGCCAGAGAAATGCCCTGATTTTTGGTGTTTTAGTTCAACGGGTTTAAACAGGCCAATTCCATAGGATTCAATGCAAAAAAAATTTTTTATTTTTTTTAAGACCTTTTTATTCTTTAAATTTTCAGCAAAAGAAACTTTTTTTTTTTTTTTAATTTTTAGAACCCCTTTTTTGTATTTTATTTTTTACATTTTTCTTATTGTTTTAAGACTTTTATTTTGACACATTTTTACTGTTTAATTTTATATGGATTTATACTCCTAGAAGAATAGACAGTTTTTTTCCCTTTTTTTTTTTCTTCAGGAAAATACGGTGACTGTTCGCTAAATTGTGAATTTGCCAAAATGCGTTGATGGGTTGAAACGCAAGGTACTGGAATTGCATGTAATTTCAGTGCTTTGTGAATAGAACCTATAATGTTCCGCTCTTAGGCATTCAGTTTGCTTGTGACAATACATGCGTTCTTTTGAAATCCTTTGACCTGAGATTCCGTACATTTTTTACTCTTAAAAGTGTGATCTACCGATCTTTATACACAATGACTCGTAAGGGCGAGGATGGGTGGGAAGATGTTAAATACTTTGCGAAACCTTTCAAATGGGGTGTGTGTATATATTATTATTATTCAATACGTGCTTCTAAGAAAGGCAAACTAAAAATAAATGCTGTCATGCACACAATTCGATACTCGACCGACCAGATGTTGAAAGCAGTGTTTATCTGTCAGCGCAAAAACAAATTCATGACCTAAAAATTTTTTTCAACGTTTGATTCATAATACACCAAACAATTTCCTAACGAGTATTTATGAATTATTTAAATTTTCTTTTGTCAAATGTTGCAAAGGCGAAAAAGGCACATTTTCTGTCTTTTTGTTCACTTTGGTTTTGTTTCATAGGTTGTAATTTGCGAGCCTTGAACCGGGTACTCCACGATGAAATCATCAATAAGCCAATGGACACATTAAAACTTGCTATACCTTCTGGGATCTACACGCTGCAGAATAACCTGCTCTATGTTGCACTGTCCAACCTTGATGCAGCTACCTACCAGGTACAGTTATTGTAAGACCTGTCAATCACTGGCAAGCTTTGTATTATCATATAGTTATAACTTACATGCATCCAAAAAATGGTGCTTATTATGATTTAATATGGAGCAGGAACTCGTGCATTAATAAGCATATCACCCCACAATGTGCACCTCATGACGTCTGAAGTTGGGATTGCAAACATTTGCTGGCTGTCATACTTCAGTGTTTTTATGCAAATGGTAGAACCAACTGGTAAGAGACACATAATTTACATGTTTGCTTATTTTCCTAGCACTGTGTACAGGCTAAGGGGATATGAAAGTGTTTATTTTTTTGTTTTATTCTTTCCCCTTTTCACTTCAATATTGGCTTGATTTTTACATCCATTAATTCCTGCCTTCAAGTTTCTTCTAGCGAAGGCCAGTGTCAGACGAGCGCACTATGTGCACCTGTACTGACGTGCCTTCCGACGCCCGTAGTGATGTTTCGACAAGGCCAGCCACACGCTAGCGCGCGCACAAATTGCATGCACTACAGCGGATGTGCTGAAAGCCTCCCCGTCGCAACGCTACGACGCGCGTTTCTACCCCTTAGGAGCAATTAGTGCGCACAGCGAGGTGGCCGCACAGGCCTCGGGTGGAAAGGACTGTACTCTCATGGATGTTCCTTCCGCTCTGAAAAACGCTCATCCGGCACTGGCCTAAGAGTCCACATGCTTCGCCTGCCTGACCTAAAATTATGAGAATACTCCTTCGGAGATGCGTGCACGGATAATGCTTTTCATGTCAAAGGGCATATCAGAAGCGTCGGTGTGCTCAGTGAGAAGGACTGTTTATTTTTTTCTTACACCAGATCTATTTGACTCTTTCTAGTAGCATCAGAATCTGTTACGCTTGACCCTAATGTATTGGCTAATAGTGTACCCAACATAATGAATATCTTGTGACGGGTGTGAAATCATTTAGTACACTTTAAAAATTAGATTTATAAACCCTGTAGGTGTTATTCACTAAGCACCAGGCTGCATTGCCAACATACTGCAGCATTTCACAAAACAAAGATCTAAGCGTAACAGGAAAACCTTTACTGTCAATCTTTCCCTGTTGCTCATTGGATGTCAGTTTTGGGAAATGCCAGTGTTTTTGGCACTACGATGCTGGTGATGTTTACTAGTATGTGCGACACAGGCTTAGTGAACAACCCTTTAGATGTAGTTTAATAGTTTTTTTTAGATGGAAAATATATAACCTCATGCACAAAGTGCTGTGAACGCCTCTTAATGCACATATATAAGGGCTTCATAGAAGCATAATTTTATTGGTCCAAATTCAAAATAGTATCCTTTTTTCTAAAGCTGCAACTATTATTTTCATAATCGCTTAGTTGGCCAATTTATTTTTGAGATCCATCGGATAAAAACCACAATCCCGCCCCCCCCCCCTGTTTAGACAAACACTGTATAAAAATCAACTCTTTCATCCTTTTTTCCCTACTCAATTTTGTATGTATATATGCAAACTGCGTACTTTTCGCACACAAGGTATGCAAGCTACTGGTTAGAGTGATGGTTGGATGCTGCATGCTCAGCTGAAGCCGATGTCTACTTTCTACCCGAATGATCGCTGCTATGAGCGCTTGGATAGACCTGAAAATGTTATCACGCAAAGCGGGAGGGAGGCTGGGGTGGTGGCACAGGAATCCAGTTCAAAGTAAGGAGAAAACAGCAGCGGTACAGCTCCTCCTCCCAGTGGCAGTACCACAGGGTCCATGTGACAGTTCTGCCATTGCTGTAAACTAAATACGCATAACCAATTTGTTTCTAACATAACCCTTGAACTAAACCATACTGAATAAAGCAGTCGGCTCCGACGTAGCATCGTAGGTTATGAAAGTTTAACTCAAACTGACTGACCTGTGCTGTACAGGGAGATTAATCGATAATGAGAGTAGTTGAGAACTATTATCATTATCAAATACTACATTTTCTTATATATATAGATCAATGTCTCTATTGTATATATGATATGTCATGGATTTTTTTTTTTTTCTATTTTAAACTATAGTGTAAGGCCACAAACTGTAAAGTATTCATCTTGATGAAAAGGAATTCGATAGGTCAGATAAAAACCTCGTGTTGCATTCCCTCATACGCTCTTGCTAATTACAATGTTCTATTATGATGGTTTCACAGGTCACCTATCAGCTGAAAATCCTCACGACTGCATTGTTTTCGGTGTCCATGCTACAAAAGAAGCTTTCGAGGAATCAGTGGCTGTCTTTGTGCATCTTGATGGCTGGTGTAACATTTGTTCAGGTAAATCTTAATACAACACTGTCTTAATATCGTTTTAAGCAAATTATGTGATGTCTTTGTTTAAAATGTAATCTGCTTGGACAATTTTCCTATTAAAGGTAGAGTAAAAGTGGATTTATTGATATAGCTTTAAAAAAATGAAGGGAAAAAAAAAAAACCACCGTGGCAGTCCAACCATAAAGCTAAAATGGTCAGGATGCATAGGGTCCCTTTTTAAAATCCTTTCATGCAGAAACAGTGGGGGGGGAGGGGGAATGGAGATGGGAGGAGGAAATCTGGACCAGGGACTGGCCCAAATTTGAGAGGGTGTGGGTAAGAGACCCAAGTGTGGGAAGGTACCGGACCAAAGTGAGAGATTACAGATCCTGCCTGCCTGCCTGGAGGGAGGGTGGGGTGGTGGCACAGGACTCCAGCCCCACCTAAGGATAAAACACTGGTGATATGGCTCCTCCACCCAGCGACACTCATCCAGGGTCTCTGCTACTGTTGTAAACTAAAATAAAAACAATAGGGTGACAAACCCCTGTGTGAGCGCACAACCTATTCCCAATAGAGCCAAACGTATGAAAACACACTTATCTGATGGTCGTACTGTTAGTCAAACCATATATGATAAAGGAGGAGCCCCAATTGGCTCTGATGATGGTGCCTCGTGACATCTTATAAGGGGGGTCAAGCCCAACCACATCGAATCCCAGGTCAGTATACTTCAACGTGATGGTTATTTCAGGCTGTTAAGCTTCAATAGAAAGAAACCTCCATTGCGCAAATATCTGGCCGATTACTATTACTCAAATGTGAATACATAGGGAATATACTCACAATATTCTGAGCCTCTTTCTCTAAGTGGCTCAGTATGATAGTAATAAGTACACCCCCGGATTAGATCCTCCACGGTCACTCTCTCTAACAGGAAATAATGTATTCCAAGGTGTAGTAATAATGGACGTTTATTCAACAAATAAAATCTTTTTTTAAAAAAAAAAAAAAAGATGGTCTCCAGAGACGCGTTTCGCCTGCTTGTACTGCAGGCTTCCTCAGTCAGACCTAACCCTAGAACTAAATCATACAGAGCAAAGCAGCCGGCACATCTTCTCTGATCAGCTCCGAAGTAGCTTTTGAGGTTAACGTTTAACTCTGACTCTAATCGGTCTGTGTACAGCACGCACTATTTAATCAATAATGAGAATAGTTGTCAACGATTCTTATGATCGATTAATCTATTGTTTCAGCCCTACGCTGAATGTTTGTACTTGGAAGCTTGCTACAGCCTCATAATATGATAAATATTCGTACTTTGGCTTCCGTCTCCATGTGTACTGTAAAATATTGTATTCTGAATCATTCATGATATCTAAAATCTGAGATCCTTTGCCCTTTTTAAGGCTCTAGTGCAGTGTTTCCCAAATCGGTTCTCTGGACCCTCAACCAGGGCAGATTTTGTAGAACACCTTGGGGAAAGGCAGACTGAATCCTGCAATCACTGAGCAGCAAATCCTATCACCTGTGCTGTGCTTCAGATATCTGTCAAACCTGGCGCGGCGGAGGGTCCTGAGGACAGCTTTGGGAAACACCGCTCTAGTGGATGAAAATGGTAATTGCCAGCCAGTGCTAAAATTAAAAGGCACTTTGTCACACCATGCCCAGAGACTATAAAGGGGTTATTCAGAGAGAGGTGAAAACCAGGAGAACTGACAGAGGAGCTCAATCTAGACCAAATAGCAAATTTGGAAAGTGAGATAAATGGGAGAATTTTTCTGGTTTGGCTATTTTGATCTAGAATTTTCACTTCTCCACTCTCTGAATAACCCTGGAAGTGGTTATAACTAACAGTATTGTGACTGCAGTTCATTGTAGTTGCTAACAATGGTAAGAATGGCAGCTGAAGTTCACTGTACTTGTACCAACAATCTAGAGAAGCGATATTCAACAACATTGGGGTAATGTTTATAAAAGCATTGTTGTGAATATACTTCTGCGATTTTTGTGGGGAACTTCAATAGAAAACCTGGTGTAGACTATGCTAGACAACTTTGACACTACGGAGAAGTCTATGCTAAATGGCTCGGGCAGAGACTGCGGTGGCGTGAATGGTGAAAAACTAACAGTAGAGGTTTTCTAAATGGTGAATTCGCCATGATTTCACCTTACTGGATTTAACCGTAGTTTGCAGAACTAAATTGACCATTCTTTAGTGTATAGTGGTTAGCGAATAACCAACCCCTTTACTATACTTCACCCAGAGTTTACAGAACATGAAAATCCTACTGTGGGCAAAATATCGTTTGGGGTTTTTCCCCCCAGCTCAGAATAATATAAAAAGCATGGCCCTGCTGTTTTAAAACTTCTATTCCACAATAAAACCACGAGCTGCTCCACCTATTGTAGCTCTGAGCATGCTGGTAGATTGCACTATATGTGCTTTTCAGATCTGACACATTTTTCTGAACACCTAGGGCAGCACATGGAAGGTGAGACCCTGTAACCTGAACATACAGCCCGAGGAAAATCTATTGTCTAAGCAAGATTGTTCATTTAGCACTGTGTCCCATTCTAATTAATTACAACTGTTGCCAGCAGTATGGAGGATCTATGCGCTATATACACATAAGCATGTTTTATATTGTATATGTCCTGAAAACCATGATGAATTTGGGAATTATAATTTTTATGACGTATCATGCAAGTCAACAGATTTACCACATTCGTCAAAAAGTATTCCTTTACAGTTGATCTTCAAAAGCTCCTACAGAAGCTCAGCGACAAACTAGGTTTAGTCTTTTTCTAAAGCAATGAAAAGGAATTTTGTTCATTGCAAATTCGTTTGTATTTGGTCCAAGAACATGTTCCCAAAATTGCAGCTGTTCTCAGTACATGTGTCTCATGGATACATGCTGCAGTAGCAAAATGTGACCAGGTGAGGAGCCCGCTCCCTGACAAATCTTACTGTAGCGTATTGAAGGTGCTACATACATCTAGACTTTGGTTTTATGGAGAATCGCCTGCCATTAAATTCCCTAGAGTCATGCCAGCAGTTTTAATAGGGAAAATCGACCTTATAGTTATACTTGCGCATAAGGATTACTCCCCTGACAGTGCCTACGGGTCCTTGTAAAGTGACATCAGTTGCCAGTAATGATATGAGAAAGGAGACCTGTATGACAAGAAGCTCCTTCCACTCTAGTCTAGCTTTTAACGTTTTTGTTACATGAGTAAAACAGGGATTTAGTTACATTATATAATCATGTTTCACAACCTGCAATGTCGGTGTACCCCATTTTGCCAGGCATCTCTGTATACTATCCCCTTACCAGATCAACACTCTTATCTTATGTGGGGGACACATCCTCCTACCATCTCCCTTTTCTATATTTTCCTGTGTACCTGTACAATTTATGGTTTTATTTCGTTTTCAGTGGCCCACAGATTCTTCCAGTTCTACTTCCAAAGAGGTATCTGTTGGTTCTCGTTTCGTCGGACTCATGGCCGTCCTGACGGCTTGCTTTTCAAGTGGCTTCGCTGGTGTCTACTTCGAGAAAATCCTTAAAGAAACAAAGCAATCTGTATGGCTACGGAATATACAGCTTGGTAGGTTTTGGTGGAATTTGCGAAGAGCTTAAACTCTAGTTGATATGGAGAACTATTTGTTTTAAATACATTCTACATATAACATTAAAGGGACATGCTTTGCACCCTGATCACTTTAAAGTGCTCGTCTTTGGGAGTGCCCCCTCCAGCCTGGCTTGCCCGACAGCTGTGCAGGAGGAGGAAACTCTAGCATCCCACAGATGTCACTCTGCAAGCTGGATTTGAATATCCCGCCTGCCAGGGACTAATGTCATCATGGTCTGCTTGCTGACCTCATTTTCTCTCTGAACGTACACAGCAGCAAGTGTTCAGAGAGACGGCAGCCAATGATTGATACTGTGCACGAGCTGCACCAATCCATCATTCTGCTGCGCTGCGTAACTTGCATACGAAATTTGCATAGAGTATGCTACACAAGTTATGGGCTCTTCGCAAATTGTATAAGAACCTGCAAAGACTTCCACATTTCAGAAGCCCTGAGCGGAAGAGGAGGAGCAGCCGAGCACCCAGGGAGAAAACCATGCTTTCAAAAAGAGAACTTCCATTTTTGATTTCCAGGAATAATCGTAGTGTGTAGTTTAGAAAGTCTTCATGATCAACAACTCTTTACCGGTCTGATTTTTAAAGCTCTTTAAGCGACTGCAACAAATGAGGTCCCTTACATGTGAGTTAACATGTCAGACTAGAAATAACCAGAATATGAACTTGATTGGGAATTTGTTTCATTTACCATCATCTAGCCCAGGGGTCAGCAACCTTGGCTCCCTGATGTTTTGGGAACTACATCTCCCACGATGCTCATTCACCCATTAGGCTGACTGGGCCACAAGGAAATGTAGTTCCCAAAACATCAGGGAGCCAAGGTTGTTGACCCCTGACCTAGCCCTATCACCACCTCAACGCTAGCGCTCACATACGTGAGCGTTGGCGCTAGAAGAGGGAATAGCGGGACGCCCAGATCAGAGCTAGATCACTAACGGGTTAAAAAAAATCTGTTGGCGTATCGGTAGCTTTCTAGCGTGAGCTTACTTTACTTTGCGCTCCCTATACTTAACACTTGACTCAACATATACTGTAAGACGCCTATTTTCAAGGTCTCACAAAGTAGATGGAAAGATTGTAAGGTCAGGTCATTGCTTAAGCTGCGTTTTCCAAGCTCTTCTAATATCCATTTCTTTTACTACAGGATTTTTTGGTGGGATATTCGGACTGATGGGAGTGTTTATTTATGACGGGGACCGTGTGGCTCAAGGTGGATTCTTCCAAGGGTACAACAATCTCACCTGGGCAGTGGTAGCTCTGCAGGTAATATAATGTAATAAAATGCCATGACATAAATATGAATGTCCTGTCAATGTCCCAGTATTGCACAGGATTAGAAAATGGGAATAGATTCTCAAAATCACAGAATTCTAACTACTGTTTTCCCAAACAAAGAACAAATTTGCTAATTTCTCTTTGATTCAACACATGCTTTACTTGACAGCCAGGTTCTTGGGGGCACAGACATAATAGAAGGGCCTTGAAAGGTAAGAGTGGGAAACGGAATGTTCAAATATGAACAGAAGTGTACATTGCTGTCCGCAACCCTGGCAGGCTGTCAAGCAAAAGCCCTCCCACTCACAGTTCTCTGAACTGTGTATTTGGTAAAATAGTCACGGTGGCCAGAGACACCTTTTTAACAAGTATTAGATACAGGTTGGACACCCCTTTTTCTGGAATTCTGAAACCCAGAAGACTCTGAAAACTGGAATTTTCTGAGCCATTTTGGTAAATCTGGATAAGACATCCTGCCGCTTGAGCCTGGCTCCCGAGTGCCACAGCAGACCTCCTTACACACTGGGAGCCTCTGGGTGTCTTCTGCATTTGACATGTTTCTCAGTCTCACTGATTCCGGGTCATGCCAACAGTGGAAGCCTGCAGAGCTGCAAGCTGCAGCAGGAAGGAGATTGTGGCTCTCCCGACACAATATCCGTCTGACATTGGTCAGACCTGGGTGAGAGACATGCTGCCCGGAGTCTGGCTGACACCCAGCAGCATGTCAGCGACTGCTGTGGAGCACTTCCAGCTCATTTACAGGCAGGGTGCTGCAGTAGGAAGGAGATTATGACTTTCTGCAACTTTAGTCTTCCTTTCTGACATAGGATTCTCCTGGATTCTGAAATCTGGCATTCCGAGTCCCAAGCTTTCTGGGTTCGGGGTGCCCGACCTGCATATGTTTTAGTTCAGGAAGAAGTCCACAAAGAACTCTTAAAAGTAGAAAATAATTGACGTTAAATCGGAAAATACCTGTTGTAATGTGCTGAGATGAATTGGGCAAAGTTCAAAATAATACTAGAAAGTCCCTTTTTTAATAGGATAGTATAAGGACAAGAGATGGGAAACATCAACATCTCAGGTAAGGGTTTTTGTTTTCTAACAGGACACACATGACAATTGCATAAAAACAAACCTAGTGGGGTGGGGGATATCCAAACACAGGACAGTATTACAAGTTTGGTGCTAACTTAACCAGAGCTGTTGTAAACTTACCAGAGCCATTATAGCCTATGGAGTTAAGTTTATAACAACTCTGGTTAAGTTAGCACCAACTTTGTAATACTGCCCATAGGGTCTTGCTTTGAGTTGGACTGCTTTTTCACTTTTGTGTAAGATGAAAATATGCCAAGATTTTTTTTTAATTCCGGCAATTCTATCTTCAGGGCTGTCACTACTCAGTGCCAGAGTTATGAGTTTTTTTTTTTTTTTTGGTGTTTTTTTTACATTTGGCACAGGTATTTTCTCCCAATTTCTCACTTCATTAGCGTTCTAACAATGACACCTCCTAGTAAAACTAAATGTTTGCCATATTGGATGGAAAAATCCGTATTTTCCAACTCGAGTGTTAATGCGGGCAGTCTTTAAGGAACATAATTGAATTTACAGAAGGACACCAGGAGAGCAAACCTCTCAAAGACACAAAGTGGATTTTGGCTGAAGCAGAACAACATTTTTTTAGTTTAGTTGCCAAACATGCCGTAACATTGCTAGACAAAGAAAAGTCACTGGGATTGTATATATAGATTTATATTCTGCTTGAATAGATACTCTAGAGCAGTGGTCCCCAACCCTGGTCCTCAGGGCCCACTAACAGGCCAGATTTTGCAGATCACCATGGGGAAAAGCAGACTGAATCCTGCAATCACTGAGCAGCAAATCATAACACCTGTGCTGTGCTTCAGATATCTGGCAAACCTGGCCTGTTAGTGGGCCCTGAGGACCAGGGTTGGGGACCACTGCTCTAGAGCAGCGATGGTGAACCTATGGCATGCGGGGGCCCTCTTCACTGACACATCCCAGCACTCCTTCCTTTTGGGGATCCCCCGTTAGACCAGAATAGTTCAGTTATGTTGAAAATACCCTGAACATGGCCCATAAAGATAAACAATAGTGCAGACACAACCAGGAACAAGGGTGGGAAGAAGTCTGTCTCCAACAGGTCAAAGAAAGGTCTGGCAGAATTCTTTATGATTCCTCATATTCTTGACTTCTTCAGGAGTGTGAACAATACATCTGGTCATTCCCAAGGAAGACCCATTAAATCAACTCCTTGCTTTTCCCAATTTTGTAAGTCTCCATCCAAATGACATGCACTTGTGTATGGTGCCATGATCCATCTTAATCCTCTTGATGCACCTGCGTTGTCTATTCCCGTCCCCATTCATGCCATCTTGCTCCTCTCCATGCACAGTCGGCTCAAACGCTGTCCAAGCACGTTGCATCATCTGAAGTCTGGCGCATAAGTACTACGCCGCCTCCCACATTGCCCCGTCCAGTGTTTTGAGGTATCGCGAGCTAATCAGAGAAACCTGGCATCAGGACCTCCCACCGGATTTGTAACTGCAGGCGCCATGCATGATGGCAGCATCGGCTCCACTGAGCATGCTCTGAGAGCCATCTTTTAAAGGGGGCAAGATTTCGACAGCATAAAATTCAAAGTCCCTCTCTCATCAGTCTGTCAAACCACAAGCTCCCAAAGGTGGAGCTATGTCCTCACCCACCATGCAACATAAAAAAAATTACTTCGAAGTGAATGAAAATATTTAATATATTAAATCTCTATTACAGATTTTATAATGGTTTAATAAAGTAAATCAAAAAATTTTTTTTAGATGGAGGGAAGTAAAAAACTAAAATAATATGGTTGCATAAGTGTGCACACCCTTAAACTAATACTTTGATTTTATTCCCGCACTCAGACTTTTTGGGTTTGAGTCTATCAGCATGGCACAGCTTGACTTGGCAATATTTGTCCACTCTTTGCAAAAACACTCCAAATCTGTCAGATTGTGAGGGCATCTCCTGTGCACAGCCCTCTTCAGATCACCCCACAGATTTTCCATCGGATTCAGGTCTGGGCTCTGGCTGGGCCATTCCAAAATGTTAATCTTCTTCAGCTGAAGCCATTCCTTCGTTGATTTGGATTTAGGCTTTGGATCATTGTCATGGTGCATGGTGAAGTTCCTCGTCATATTCAGCTTTCTAGCAGAAGCCTGAAGGTTTTGTGTCAATATTGACTGGTATTTGGAAATGTTCAGAATTCCCTCTACCTTGACTAAGGCCCCAGTTCCAGCTGAAGAAAAACCGCCTCAAAGCATGATGCTGCCACCACCATGCTTCACTGTGGGTATGGTGCTCCTTTGGTGATGTGTTGTTTTTGTGCCAAACTTAATACACCATGACAATTATTTTTTTTATTAAGTATTTTACCAGGAAGAACACGTTGAGATTTCTCTCGTTTTCAAGTATGTCCTGGGTCATGATGGTGCTAGGGTCCCCCCCCCGTTTTTTTTTCTTCTATATTGTCATGGAAACACCATTATAAATTCACATTAACGACTACCTCCCATGTTTTTTTTACCAGATTACACGTGTTTTATTGGTAGGGAAATGATCAGATAATACTGTATTTCCATTAAGCATTTTTTTCTATCACAATGTATAGCTGATGGTCTTTTTTTCACTATTTATCCCTTTTTAGGCTCTAGGAGGACTGGTGATCGCTGCTGTTATTAAATATGCAGATAACATCTTGAAAGGCTTTGCAACTTCTCTGTCCATCATCCTGTCCACATTAATCTCCTACTTCTGGCTGCAGGATTTTGTCCCCACCAGGTAGTAATTAATTTTTATTTACATTTATTCTCCTGGGGGGGGGGGGCAATAATATGCAATTTGCGCACGTCGCGTGGGATCCGTAAATCGGAAATCGCTTGGAACTTGCTTTGGGTTTTGTGTGCAAGTTTCATAGTGCATGTGCAGACAGATGGTTCAGAGCTGCATGATCAAAACCAATTCATTAGCAGCTTCACTCAGGGCGCTTGCTATTGCGGGTGAACCAAGAGGATTAAGCCAGGGTGCAGAGTGTGCCCTCATCGGTGACAGAGTTGGTTACCGGCAGCTCGTAAGTGCAAAATCCCAACTGTCTGAGTAGTGGGTGTGGAGGAAACTCTTCCGCTTCAGAGTTTCCATCCAATGACACCAGATCTCCACTCAGCATGATCACTTTAAAATGCTGAAGTGGTCAGTGTGGGAAGTGTACCTTTTTTAAGGGAATTTGCTTTAAACATTCTTCACTCACCTCGGGTACCACAATGCAGAGGAGTGGGAAATCCACTGCCGCCTTCTACTGCAAAACAAATGGACGTTAGAACAAATGGTGGAATAACTGTCCATGGAGGACACATATGACAGGGACGATGCCTGTATTATCGATCTGCTCCCAAATATTAAGAGCCAAACTGATAAGGACACTCTAATGCTTAATGGTTTGTGCCATCTTTTGTCAATTGCGGCACCGCATTATTAGCTAGGCTAGGGGCCAAGGTATTTAAACCTTTTAAAACTATACTTTGGATTTGTATATTCCTTTTTTGTCCTCTTTATTCGGGTACCCTTCCTGTTTCCATTCTATTAAAGGAACACTGAACTCATCCTGACCACTTTACTGTTTTAAAGAGGTGAGGAGTGACCCTGCTGCCCCAATCTGGAGACTTTGCTGGTAAAGTGGAGGGACTTCCTCTACCCTATCCAGCGTCGCCAGCAGTCATAATTTTGAAATTCAGAGCTGCCAATCAACAGACCGGTCACTAGTGTTGTCGGCACGCAGAGCGTCTGCCTGTGAAGTTGCCTGCGATAGCAAGCGGCCTCAGACTGCGGATGGATTGGATTGGATCTGATCGTGCGTGCGCAACTCCAATCCATCATTCTGTGCAGGTGCTACAGAACTTGTGCACACGTGGTGCGCAATTTGCGGTTCCTACTCTGTGAAAATTTGCGTAGTGTAGCTTCACGGACTCCTGGGTTTGGGAGTCTGAGCTGAAGAGGAGCAGCGGCGCATGACCACGGAGAAAAGATGAATAAAATCGGCCAAAATAAATTGGGCAGAGACTGTCGTCGGCATTTGTCCAATTATTTAAGGGGAAAAATAAACTCCCTTTATTTATCCTTTTTAAGTTAATTTTGTTTATATACTGTTCCTATTTTGTATACTTTATTATTAGACATCTGTTGGCCAATGCTGACCTTTATATAGAAAAAAAAATGTGTTTTATCTTCTGTCTTCTGTTCAGAGGAACTCTGATACAAATTATGCTCAGCTGTTTTGTACAGGAATCTCTTGACATAAATTATTTAATGTGAAAACTTGTATTGCTCCTGGAAACATTCCCATTTAATTGTTTGTTTGTTTTTTCCCACTTTGCAGCATATTTTTCATTGGAGCAGTGTTGGTTATTTCTGCAACGTTTCTTTACGGCTATGACCCCAAACAGACAGTAAATCCCATTAAGGCCTGAGGACAAGAGTGCAATAATAAAGAGATGCCGGAGCCTCTTTCTTGTTCTCGTGCTCTGAACAGTGTAAAGAGGACCAAGACTCACATGCTGCTGAGCGCGACTAAACCACAGGATGAGATGCGGCTTCTCTCTTGTGCAATGGACGCTAACTTATTTTAAAAGTATAAAAGTGATATATATTTTGTTTTAATACTTGAAGTTGGAGATGTCAATAATGAGGATAGTTGTGTAACTCTCCTAATGATTATTTTATTTTTTTGCCTTTTGATTTATTC
Organism: Leptobrachium leishanense; assembly: GCA_009667805.1. Classification (NCBI taxonomy): domain Eukaryota; kingdom Metazoa; phylum Chordata; class Amphibia; order Anura; family Megophryidae; genus Leptobrachium; species Leptobrachium leishanense. The sequence goes on along the minus strand of CM019070.1, from coordinate 73,357,401 downwards.
TTTCCAAAGGATTTTTAATGTTGCTGTACTAAGATACTTACCTGCCCATCCCCCAAGATAATTCTTAGGTGTTTCAGATCAATGTGTAGATGCCCTGCTCCCATTTTATACTGAAAGATGATGAATCCGCAATATTTGTTTTTGTATTTGTTCCATTTTAAAAGGTCTCGCTGTCTTTGTACATGAGAATATTCTATGGACTTAAACAAGGGGAATAAATCTGTTTTTATGATATACGTCTATATGAAATTGATTTTATTCATTATGTCCCATTCCCCAAAGGTTATGTAGTAGGGTACATTCTTTGATTCTGTTAGCCATGACTACTCTTTGCCCAAGATAATGGCAGACCCATGTCCATTGATAAAACAAGTCACAGGGCTATGGGGGGGGGGGATAAATACAAATTCTATATATGCCTAAATTGTAGCTTGTCCATGATTTTTGACGACCGTTGGCAAACCTATCTAGCTGATGACCTGGATTCCTTTCATGGTTGGTTTTTACCAGAAAATGGCTTTAGCTTCCAAATTTGGAATTAAAGGTTTTAATTTTCAGACTCTCAAAAGATACAAAAGAAAGTAAATTCTCAAACTTAACTCTCGAAAATGATTTTGTATAGGCGAGGTATAAATTTAATGGAGAGAGCCAAACCATGCGATGTAGGAGAGAGATTGAGTGTAAACTATGGGGATAATGGGATTAAATTGTGAGATAAACCTAATATTAAAATACGGGGGGAGGGGATGAAATAGAAAATTAAGAATTGCTACTTAACATGCAATTGTCTAGGTCAAAATTACTTGTGTCCATTTGGCAGAGCATGCATCCCTTTGGTATAGCTGCCCCCCGGTATCTCAACATAGCTCATTCAGGCGGGAGCCGCGTGCCATGCAGTGTCCGAGGTCCAGTGGTGGCCCAACCGATTGGGCAAGAGGGATGAAGAGAGGAACTCAGCCCAGTTGTACCAAGTCTGTCAAAGGTCTCAGCCCATCGATCCGGTGAGGTCTGGGAGCGTTCAGTCGACTGAGCGTCCTCCACTTTTTCCACCAACACTCTGAAGTGCGGGATCGTAGAACACCAGTACAGAGGTACAAGGGTCCTGGCGTTCAGAAGGATGCGTGACAGGTCTGATTTCTTAAGAGCCGACATTGAGAGGGGGATATGGCTCAGTAAGAATGGGGCAGGCGTAAAGTCCAGGGAGACTGAGGTCAGTGGAGTATTAGTGCCCATATTGCGCGCCAGAAGGGCCTGGGACAGTCCCACCACAGGTGTAGCTATGTGCCCCGTTCCTTTCCACAGCGCCAGCAGGTGTCGGGTTCCGATGGGCAGATTCTGGAGATCCATACCAGGGTTGTGTACCAAAACACTTCGCATGATGTTTCACGTAGTTACGAGATAGAGGAGCCATGGTGGATGAGAAAAAAAGTCATGGACCAATATGTTTCTGGCCCAGAGCAGCATTCCATCTACCAACGTGAGGGGGCAAGTCCGAAGCCGTGAGCTGCCGTAATTTATAAAGAACGGAGATGCTCCTGTCCAGGGGTGAGCTGGGGGTGCGGCCTGCACCAGGTGACACCACCCCCTAGGGTGACGCCCTAAAAAAATATATTTTTTTTTTCTTTTACACAAATATTTTACCAGGAAGGATACATTGAGAATTCTCTAATTTTCAAGTATGTCCTGGGTAGGCAAGGCCTAGGCTGGCACTCTCCAGGGGGTGGCAAAAAACACCACAAAGAGGATATTCAGAGCACCGAAATGACAGACATTTCAGTGTTCTGTTGTTCCCCGCACTTTGGGGAATCAAATTTCCCTGGTGACTTTACAGGGTCCCTGAAGTGCAGGGAATCAGCCACCGAATGCTGCTGCAAACCCGTCGCCTGCTGTTTTAAAAGAATTACTGATCGAAAATGTCTGGAATTGACATAAAAGTTCCTATGATAATAAAAAGGTCTGTTATGGGGAGAAAAAAAATGGATATTTTTTTTTTATTTTTTTAAATGCCTAAAAGATGCTAAAAAAAAGTCAGATTTTTTTACTATGGATTAAAGATATAAACTGTTTATTAGATACTGGATAAAAACAGGAATATTTTTAACATTGAAACCTATGGTGTTCGTTCGCCTGACTAAATCTGCCAAATGAAAACACCGGACATCAGGACATTTCTTTGCTGTTCGGTATCTCTGGACAGATTAACCATTACTTGTCTATGGCTACTTTCACTGCCTTCGACCCGGCACCGTACTTGCTGTCAGTTTGCCAAAATTTGGGTATGAGCATATCACAGAGCTCCACAGCAATAAACCTCACAGTAAGGTGCGCTGTGTATTCTGAGCATTCAGTGTTAAATGGGAGTACTGACTTATGAGTAAAACTAGTTAACCCCCCCCCCCCGTAAAACTCGGTGGGGGGGTGTGACACCATAAATTACCGCACTGGGTGACACCAACCCTAGTGACGCCACCGCTTTCAGTTCTGTGACATTTGTGACGCATCTTGCTCATCGTAACATCACTGGATGTATGCGTATGTGATGCTCATTGCTACAGAGTGCAGACTGCAACCAGATAAGCGGAGGATGTTATTCTCGGGATGCAGAACAGCCTTCCTCACAAAAGCTAATCAAAAATACTTTACTTGTTATAAACTAGCACTATGAAACTTCCAAGAATTGGTCATGTATCACCTTACAGAATGCTAAAATTTAATTTAAGGACGAATCGGTTTATGGGACTGCGGTAGTCCAAGTAAAGTTGAGGGTGTAGATTTATGCAAATATAGGACTTTAAGTCAATTCTTAGGTCTCGCACTTTTTTTTTTTAAATCTTAGACTTGCATATTTATAAACTCTTTTAAAGTGTGTCTACATTAGGACTGCAACTAGCGATTTATTTTCATCGATTTAGTTTGCCGATTTTTATTTTTAAGTATTGTCGGCAAGAAAGACCTATCCCTGCTCAACCAGTAGGTGGTGCGGTTTCATCAATTTCATTCAACGTTTAGATTTTAGAAAACCCTACGGGCCATATTCCAACATAACCATTCATAGCAGCTCATTGATGGATAATGGCTCACCCACAATTTAGCCATTAGCGATTCACTTGTAGCAGTTCTATTGAATGAGCTGCTGTATTAGAGTCTCGTGTCGTAAAAGGTTGCAGCCGGTGCATGATGCTGGCAGCTGCACCACTGCTAGTATTGGCCACTGGAGTCCATACAATTTCATGTGTATCGATGATGTAAACTAAAGGTCTAGATCAGTAAACACCGAATTGTTCCGAACTGATGAAGCTAGAGGTGACTAGCGAAATGCGTTTTGGGTAGGGCTGCACCGATACCACTTTTTTAAGACTGCGTCAGGGGCGGATCCAGAGCCTAGTCTCGGGAGGGGCACTGACCGAAAATAAGTTGTTGCTTACAGAACTGAAATATTTAACGTATCATACAGTCCTAACTGAACCCCACTGAATGTAAAGGTCACAGTCACACAGTGAACTGAACTCCCCAAGCTGAAGTTGAATTTGAACATTCTATGTTATCCCGTTCATCTATACAAATTCCTGGGTTCATTTCTGGGGTTCAGTGACACCCCATCCCTTCCTTCCCTAGCAAGCACCACACATGACGCACTGCGCAGCCAGGTACCTTGAGTTTGGCTGTTGAACCTTGGGCAGGCTATGGATGGCACAGACGGGCGACTGAGGATGGTAGTTCTTCTGTGTCCCACTCTAGTCTCCTCTAACTGTCTGACTCGTCTCTAATGCATGCATGCAGGCCAGGCCAGGCCCAATCACTCTGCGCGAGACACGTTTGGCGTGCGCACGCAGCAACCTGCCACCCACGCACTGGCTGGTCCCGCAGTGCAGACAGTATGGAGCCTCCTGCTGCTATTGCCTCTCCCACCCACGTGACGGGCAGCAGCCTGGCGCACTGCGTCACCACCCGGAAATCACGTGACAGGCAGCGCGCACTGAATGTGGCCAGTCGGCCAGTGGCAGCATTTCACTGAGTGTGTGAGATCATGGTATCGTCAATCCAGGCTGCCCGGCCGCCCGCAGGCGCGGCTTCATTCTGTTTGTTTTCAGACAGTAGATGGACAGTGCTTCAGTTAGCGCTAGCGCTGGCGGCGGCCAGCAGTAATATTTTCGGGGGGGGGCAATTGCCCTGTTGCCCCCCCCTGGATCCGCCCCTGGACCGAGTACGAGTACCGATACTTTTATTTTATGTCATGTGACCGCTTTCCAATAAGAACAGACTTCATATATTCACAATTAATCTCCTCCCCCACTCGCATTAATATGAAAAGCCCTAACCACACCTTGCTGGACTGGATTCTCTCCTCATGTCCTGATCGAATACAGGAGGCAGGCGTTCTCGCTAACAGTTTCAGTGATCACTGCCTAGTGTACTGTGTGCGCAAAATAAGGGCCATAAAATGTCCACCAAAGGTAATAATCACCAGGTCTTTCAAGAAATTTAATCTTGAATCCTTCCTAAATGATCTCAAACAGCTCCCATGGTACAGACTAAACCTAATCCCAGACCTGGACTGTGCAATTGAATACTTTCAAGCCGAGCTCCTGAAAGTCTGGAACACCCATACCCCACTGCGCAAAGTGCGAGTAAAAGGGGCCCATCTCCCCTGGGTTACAGCTGACCTCACGCATATGTACCAGCTTAGAGACTCCCTGTGGTCAAAGTTCAAGAGTACTGGATCCATGAACGATCACTGTGAATACCGAAAATGCCGGAATGAATGCACAAAAGAAACAAAAATGGCTAAAGCCCAATACTTCAATGAAAATTTAAACAATAACATCAAACCCCAGAAATTTTTGGAAAATCATAAGTAACATACAAGCACCCCCCAGCCACTCCCAACCAGCTGCTTTAAAAGTAAACAACCAAACTGTACAACACCCCCTAGATGTAGCAAATGCTTTTAATAATTATTTTGTTGGATGCGCCACCACCCTGATTGCTAAGCTAGGAAATGACACGCAATCAGAAAGGCTGCACGCAGGTCAGGACCCACCAACAGTGCAAAGACCCCATAACCCAGAGAAATTCAGTTTTAGGCCAGTGCCTGTCAGTGCCATCACTAAACTTCTCCGTAACCAAAAAATGAAATACCAGTCTGGACCTGATCAAATCCCAGCAATGCTGCTGAAAATCAGTGCACCAGCAATTGCAAAACCTGTCGCAACCCTGATTAATGAATCACTGGCGACTGGATACATACCCAAACTCTGGAAGACTGCAAGGGTGGTACCTATCCATAAAAGTGGAGACAATACTTTGGTATCCAACTACCGCCCAATATCACTGCTCCCTGTAATGTCAAAAATTCTGGAAAAATGTGTCTACACTCAATTACGTGATTATTATCAGTATCAGAACTATTTAACCCCAGATCAATCAGGCTTTCGTCCAAACCATTCAACTACAACTGCCCTTTTAAAAGTTTGTAATGATATCCAAGCTGGCATGGAACAAGGAAATCTAACTGGAGCCATCTTCCTTGATTTTGCCAAGGCTTTTGACACCGTAGACCATGGCATCCTATTACAAAAACTTAAGAACTCTGGTATTGGTGATAGGATTGGAACCAGGTTAACGTACTATGTGTCTGATAGGTCTCAATTTGTGTCCATTTCTGACAGCACTTCCCTCCCCCTCCCAGTCACGTGTGGTGTACCACAAGGCTCGATACTTGGCCCCCTACTATTCACAATATTCATAAACGATCTGCCCAATGTCTGCAAAGCTTCAACTGTACACATGTACGCAGACGACACTGTAATCTATACCAGCAAACCAAATCTCCCACAGCTGGAGGCAGTGCTGCAAGAACAATTCACGGGTAGAAAAGTGGATCGCAAATAACAAACTTTTTCTAAATACTGACAAAACTGTTACAATGCTCTTTGGAACCACACCTAAACTACACAAATTGCAAACACCCCATCTATGTGTTGGGACAAAATCAAATGGCACGCTGACCACAGTCACTTCTCTCAAATACCTAGGTATGTGGTTAGACCCAAATCTATCTTTTGGCCCCCACATCGAAAAACTCTCATCTAAACTCTACCCCAAACTAGGTGCCCTGTACAGAAACAAATCCTGCCTGAGCCCCGCGGTAAGAAAGCAGATTGTACAACAAATGCTTATGCCAGCCATTGAATATGGAGATGTAGTGTATGCAGCCGCCCCACAAACACACCTCCAGAAACTTACTACATTGTATAACTCATTCTGTCGCTTTGTGCTACAATGTAACTACATGACACACCATTGTGACATGTTAAAAGAACTAAACTGGCCATCACTGGACTCTAGACGCACCCTTCACCTTTCCAACCTGGTGTTTAAGAGCTTTTCTGGGAAGCTACCACCCTACCTGAATATGCTGCTTCCCCCGGCAGTTCCCTCATCCTATAACCTCAGATCCAGGACCAGCACCTTACTTGCAATACCGCAATACAAAAAGAAAATGGCTCGATCCTCATTTTCCTACAGAGCACCACAATTATGGAATAACCTCCCAGACACCGTCAAATCTTCCCCCACTCTAAAGTCCCTTAAGACTTCCCTATTAACATACCTCAATACAAAATGCACCTGTAAACCTGTAACATAATGACTTTATTTCCTCCATATTTATTTTTCTGTTAATCTGTATATTTGGTCTTGTGTCACGTGACATGATCGCGGCTGGGGGCCTTCCAATGAGCGCACGCGTGGAAACTTTACCGGCATCGCTCAAGAAGGTAAGTATGATCGCGGAGAGCTCCGGGTGCCTGTCCGAATGCCGATAGAGCATTCGGACAGCCGCCAATTGGCATTGAGACAGGCACATGGAGCTCTCCGCGATCATACTTACCTTACTGAGCGACGCCGGTAAAGTTTCCGCGCGTGCGCTCGTTGGAAGGCCCCCAGCGGAGATCACGTGGGACTCCCACGTGATCGCGGCGGGGGGCCTTCCAACGAGCGCACGCGTGAAGACTTTATTTACCGGCGTCGCTCAGGAAGGTAAGTATGAACGCGGAGAGCTCTAGGTGCCTGTCCGAATGCCGATAGAGCATTCGGATGCCGGCAAGCCGGCTCAATGCTGGCTTCTGATATCGGGGATACTGTGCAAGTACCAAGTACTCCAGCAGTGGGAGGACTGAAATTACACAATACTTGAATGACAACTGACATAAAAGAAAACGGAGTTGTAAGCTCTCAGGCAGGGTCCTCTCCTGCTCTTCTGTGTGTTAGACTAACAAATATACATGTAAGTTAGTCTCTCCCATTGTACTGCGTTACAGAACTTGTTTAGAGCTTTATAAGTGCCTGTAACTGAAACAGATGTCCTGAACTATATATGCTATTTACCTTTTTTTTTTTTTTTTCTTCCCTGAATGATTTTCTGAACACTAGAGGGTATCAGACCACAGGACTGGCGCTCTGGTGGTTTCATTTATTGAATTCCACTATACATGATCCATGACCACAGGGTAGCATTCATAGGCGTGCGCACGGGGTGTGCCGGGTGTGCCTAGGCACACCCTAATGCCGGCCCGGGACACATTCTGGGTCCCGGCTGGCCGAATCCGATGGATAGCCGCCGGGACCCCTCAACTCCGCGGACCTCGCGGCAGCCTCCGCTTCCCTGGTGGTCCCTGTGGTTCGTGGGGTGCTGCACTGCGATCTGTGCATGGCGCACAGACCGCACAGCAAATCCCACGCTGACCCGAGCGGCCGGCGATCTCTGATGACCTGTCACCTGACCGCCGGCGCTCTGACACAGTCAGTAAGCGCCGGCGGTCAGGTGACAGGTCATCAGCGATCGCCGGCCGCTCCTGTCAGCGAGGGATGTGCTGTGCGGTCTGTGCGCCATGCACAGATCGCAGTGCAGCACCCCACGAACCACAGGGACCACCAGGGAAGCGGAGGCTGCCGCCAGGCCCGCGGAAATGAGGGGTCCCGGCGGCTATCCATCAGATGCGGCCAGCCGGGTTCCCCCTCCTCGACCCCCCCCCCCTCTGTGCCACTGGACCACCAATGATACATATTCAACCCCCTCCCTGCAAGCAGAAAAAACAAAGGTGAGCAGAAGAGGGGGCAATTTTTATATATCAAAAATATTTTTTAATAGTGTATTCAAAATATTTTTAAACAGAGTTTTATGGCTGTGGATTCTGTGATACACATACTGCTGAGTTTTATGGCTGTGGATTCTGTGATACACTTACTGCTGAGTTTTATGGCTGTGGATTCTGTGATACACATACTGCTGAGTTTTATGGCTGTGGATTCTGTGATACACATACTGCTGAGTTTTATGGCTGTGGATTCTGTGATACACATACTGCTGTGTTTTATGGCTGTGGATTCTGTGATACACATACTCCTGAGTTTTATGGCTGTGGATTCTGTGATACACTTACTGCTGAGTTTTATGGCTGTGGATTCTGTGATACACTTACTGCTGAGTTTTATGGCTGTGGATTCTGTGATACACATACTGCTGAGTTTTATGGCTGTGGATTCTGTGATACACATACACTGCATACTGCTGAGTTTTATGGCTGTGGATTCTGTGATACACATACACTGCATACTGCTGAGTTTTATTGCTGTGGATTCTCTGATACGCTCATTCACACCGCACATTGCTTGGTTTTATTGCTGTGAATTCTGTGATATGCTCATTCACACCGCACATTGCTTGGTTTTATTGCTGTGAATTCTGTGACATGCTCATTCACACCGCACATTGCTTGGTTTTATTGCTGTGGATTCTGTGATACGCTCATACACACTGCACATTGCTGAGTTTTTCCACCGGAAAAAACAGCGTTTCATTTTCACAGATTCATACAAACGGTTTTGCTAATTTATTCACCTCCCTCGTCTGCGGTCTCAGCTGCGTTCAGCTCCGGTTTTCAGCAGGTTAATCCAGATGTTTTTGGGGGTTTTCGGCGTGCATTCGGTGGGTTTTGCGGTTAGTTTTCGTCAGGTTTGCGGCAGCTTTTCCCTGGGTCACCGAAATGGGATCGGCAAAAGGAACCGAATTGAAGAGAACAAAAAGTCACCGAACGTGCGGTGACTTTTCGAATCTCTTTGAATAACCCTGATAGTAATGGTGTGTGTGTGTCGTTGTATGTATGTATGTATGAGCTTTTGGGTGCACACCCTAATGCAATAGGCTGCGCACGCCTATGGTAGCATTATACCACCCATTTACACTTAATGTATTTATATATTCATACGCTATTCCAGGTTTGGAACAGAAGGTGGCATCGAGAGTTCTCTCAGGGTTATCCAAAGAGATCCGAATTGCTTGAGAAAGGTAACCGAACGCTGAAAATCAGCGTTCGGTTACCTTTCCTGGCCATTCGGCTATCCAGAGAGCAGGCAATTCGCCAAATACTGGCGAATTGCCTGCACATACGGTGCCTGTTCGGTGCCTGTTCGAGGGCAGTGAAATCTCCATAGAGAAGCACTGCTTCGGCTATTCAGAGAACACAAACCAGCAGTGAAAGGTTCCCCTAATGTCCTGCCATTCGGTGGTTTCATTCGGCAAATTTATTCAGGAGAATCCCATAGACTCAATGTTAAAAATATTCCCGTTTTAATTCAATATCTAATAAACCGTTCATTATAAAATTCTGCAGCAAAAAGTCTCTTTATTTATAGATTTTTTAGGATACTTTAAGCATTTTTCTGTTTTTTTTTTTTTTTATTAAAAGTCCGATTTTTTTTTTTTTTTTTTTTTTTTTAGTTTACTTATTTTTTTGTAACAGCCCTCTTTATTATCATTCCCTGGACCTCCTGTGAAAATTTCAGACATTTTCGCTCAGTAGTTTCTTTGCAAACAGCGTTTCATTTTCCCAGATTCATACAAATGGTTTTTCTAATTTATTCACTGCCTCCTCTACGTCACAGCTGCTTCGGCTCTGTGTGATTCGGCTCATGTTCGGCTCCTGTTCGGCTCCTGTTCGTCTTTTTCAAAGGTTAATCCAGATGTTTTTGCTTGTTTTCAGCGTGCATTCGGTTAGTTTTCGTCAGGTTTGCGGCAGCCTTTCCCTGCAATTCGGGGACCCTGTGGTGTTTGCTGAATACACCGCAGGGTCACCGAAATGGGATCAGCAAAAGGAACCGAATTGAAGAGAACGAAAAGTCACCGAACGTGCGGTGACTTTTCGAATCTCTTTGGATAACCCTGTCTGTGTTCCGCATTCTTGAGTATTCTTTACACTATATTTACCGCTGCACAGATTTATGTACAGTGCCGTGAAGTTTTTATTTTTTATTATTGTACATAGCAGTAGCAAAGTTCTATGCATTTCACCAACTACTGGCTTAATTTTTTGGCACTTTTTCCCTGCACTTAGGTGCTTTTAGTAGGGATTTTTTTTTTTTTTCCACATATATTGGGTTCTGTGGTTTTTGGTATTTTTCCCCCTTTCTATTTTGCGGTTTGGGGGATTTCACCAAGGCCACTTCAGTGCACTTCGGCGACGTTCTCCAACTTTTCGTGGGGCTTCAGCGACTCCATCTTCGGTGCACTACAGTAGCTATTTGCAGAATAGTGAATTCACCTAAACGGAATCGCCGAAGTGAAAAGTACTGTAGTTTCCCTGAAATTTTGATGTTAAGTGAATGGACCCTTAAGAATTGGGATGCTATAAAAAAAACGCAGCATTGCTAGGGTCTTCCCCACCTTACCTTGAGTCCCTGCTCGGGTCTCACAAGGTTTTGGCTCGTTGGTGCCATTACAGAGATGAATATACCATATGCAAATCAGATTACTCTCAACCACAAAAGGTTGGCCAGAACTGAAATAATAATAATGAACTCCCCTCTGCAAGAGAGATGCAGCAACCCCTGACATCACTTAAAAAGTAACAAAATCACCTTTGTTGCTGTGTTTCTCCCGACTCCTGCAGGATTGTTGGGCAGCTTCTTGTTACAAGGGAGCACACACAGTCTGCCCCAGGTAAGGCTGGAGTCAGACGAGCGTTTTTAAGAGCTGAAGGAACGTCCATGAGAGTGGATGTTCCTTTCACTCTGACGCTCGTCTGGCCGCCTCGCTGAGAGCAGTTTGTGTGCTCAGCACTGCAAGGCTCAATCCGTCTATGGAGGATTGCGCTTTGCAGCCTGTCAACGCACGTCCTAGCGCACCGACGGGGAGGCTTTGATAACAGACACTTGTTGCGCGCGCATTTCATGAGCGTGCACAAGCGTGTGACCGGCCCCGTTGGTAAGCACGTCAGTATAGGTGCACATAGTGCGTTCGTCTGCCGCCGGCCTAAAATGTATATAAAAAAAGATTTTTTTTAACATTGAAACCTACGGGATCCGCCTATTTAAACATGTTGAGTGAAACCACCAAAGATCTGGTAATTTCGCCAACATTTCACAGCTGTTTGGCGTTCTCTGAATAGATTAACCGTTACTTCTCTATGGGGAATGAGCTCAGCACACAAACGGGGAAATGGTTCAGCAGTGAAGGGGTTAAAAAGCTAATGTGGTTCCAATGTGCAGAGTGATCCTTTAATATTTATGGTTGCCAGACCTGCCATGCTGTACTGGACCTGGATTTTTTTTCATGGAGAGGGGTCACAAAGCGATGGTTGCAGACTTGCAACATGTACAATTCACGTTTCAATAAGGAAACCATATCAAGGCTTGATGTCCTACCTACAGCATATTAGTTCTACATACTGCACTGCACGGTGGCATTTTTCATGCTCTGCCCATCAGCATGAATACTATTAATAATAAATAGCAGGGCTTTTTTTCAGGGGGTATTCGCCAGTACCGGCACCTCACCACCAGCCCAAACTAACAGGAGAGAGCATGATGCTCTTCCCTCCTCCTGCAGTGGCAGGCATTCAATCTGAAGCACTCTGCAGCTAATATTGCTCCTGAAAGCTTCTGATTGTCAGGAGTGTATGTAGGGACTGATAACCCCCTCTTCTCCCAGTAAGTGACAAGAGAGGGCTGGTTAAATAAAATCTCCCCTCTGTTTCTTCAGTACCCCAGCTCTGGCAGATATGTGAAAACATGTTGCACCCCCTCTCTGCAGCCGCTGAAACTTTGAACAGCATGGGGAGGGGGGGGGGGGTGCAGCATATTTACACACATCTGCCAGAGCTGCGGATTGTCAGGCAAGGGGTGTGATCAGAGGAGCTGGCACTGTAAGGCGGTACAGGTGGCCGCCCAAGAACGCAAGACCAGGAGGGGGGTGCAAAAAAAATTTGAATCCCTGGTCACTTGCCTTGACAGGGATCCAAATTTTTAAACTATCTGCCTGGCGCTGTGTCCCTGCTGCTCCTCCTCTAAGATGCAGCCGGTGCCCAGTGAGATGCATTGGATCTGCCAGGTCAGAAAGCAGACTCCCCCGCTGTACTGGATACGGAAGCCTGCGCTTTCTCTCCTCCTGGTCCCTTCCCCCTTGCTGGTGCCTGGCCCCCTCTGATGATGTCAAGAGGAGGGCACGCCAAAAGAAGTCTACACTGTCGCCTTACCCCCAGCCTCCCCAGCAGTTCCGGATAGTGTGTGGTGCACCCTGGAAGGTAGAAACGGCTGCATTGCTCTTGTAACCGATGTAAATATGTGTGTGTCTCTTTAAGAGCGCAGTATGTGTTAATTCCCCTAATATCCCCCATTTTAGAGAAACTCCTGTATTATTGTGAAAGTCTCCCCCAAAGAAAGCTTTTGGTTTGTTTTTGTTTTAATTTTGTGCAGCCGTTGAGGAATTAATGCATTATGCTAATGAGGCATGACCTCATCTCCTGTGCATCAGGCTTTTTCCTTCAGACCACGAGGCAGCTGATGAGGTGGAAATCACTGACGATATTCTCATTGCCGTGTTTTATATGTTTTATTCAGATTAAAATTGCATGTTCCCAGCGATCCAGTTGCCGGTCTCATCCTTAATGCTCAACAATACCACAAAACACAACGCAGAGTCCATACGAACGGGCAGTGAGGGTGTAGGCCGGTTACACTCTGCAGGGGCTCAGTGACAGGCAGACCTCTGAACAAAGAAAAAAAAAAGCTGCTGCTTCCAAATACACTTCAAAACAGCATTTAAAGTATTAGCTCTGGCAACACAGGTATGTTCACTTGGTCCTGCTGTTACCACCATGTGGGGGTGTTCTCAAGGTCAAACACCCTCTCATTTGAGTCCCCCAATATTATTCAAACAGTACTTGGTGGATAGTGGAGTTTCATTGCTGTGGAGCTCATACACACTGCGCATTACTGTGAGCTCATAGACACTGCATTACTGAGTTTCATGCTCTGGAGCTCATACACACTGCGCAATACTGTGAGTTTCATTGCTGTGGAACTCATACATACTCAGCAAAACTGAGTTTCATTGCTGTGCTCACAAATGCTAGGGGATTATCCACTCAGTGCCATCATTGGAAGAAAAAAAAAGCTAACTGCACTGCAATACAGACTTTTCTTGCAACAGAGGCACTTAGTGGATAACCCCCCTAGGGTTACAACAATAGTTGTAGTTCATTTAAAGGAACACAGTATTAGCCCTTTCACTGCTGAAGACGTGTGGGGCACGTCCTCATTGATGCACATTACATGCTGAGGACGTGCCCCACACGTCATCAGCTGTGCGGGACCCCCGGCGGAGATACTCACCTCTCTCGCGGCGACGCGATGACATCTAATTCAGGCGCCCCCCCCCCCGCATGTGCGGAGGAGGCGCCTGAAAGGGAGGTCCTTCGGACCTCTCTCCCTCCCGATCGCCGGGGAGCAGGGGGTTAATACAGGCACCGCTTGGAAGGGCACAGCCTGCCCTTCCAAACGGTGGCTGTCATTAACCCCTGGGGAGCCGGATCACGAATCGGCGCTGAAAAGCGCCGGTTCGTGATCCTTTCCCGGAGCTGGCCGACATCTTGGATGTCGGCCAAGCCTCCGGAAACTCCCCCATAGCACAATGACGCCAGTCCTGGAGTTAACCCCTAGCTGCCACCAACGGTGGAGATAGGGGTTCCAATGAACCCCCTATCTCCCGATCCGTGGCAGCTAGGGGTTAAAGTTTGGTACTGTTGGATCGGCCAGAGCATGGCCGTTCCAACGATACCAAACACGACTGTGAAAAAAGTTTTTTAAAAAAAATAAAAATTAAAAATAAAAAATATTTTAAAAAAAAATTATAAAGAAAAAAAAAAAGTGTTTTTTTTTTGATTTGTTAATGCAGCAATATTGTTCCCATTTCAATTATAATGTGAACAATGATGCTGAACTAACGATTTTTGTATGCGGTGCGTTTGTTAAAAATCGCGTAATTTCCCCCCAAAAAAAATGTAACGAGACCCCATTTCTAATTTTTTTAACAAGCGCACCCCATACAAAATATAACCGCAATTGCTCGCATGTTAAAATGTGAAAAAAATACACTTTACACGTTGTAAATTATTGAAAATTCATATTTTATTGCATTTTTTGTTATAATATACAGACAGGTCATGATGTATACATATAATAATGACATATTATGAATCTGCCGAGTCTGACGGAAAGAACGATATATAATATGTCTGGGTCATATACTAAAATAAGCCTTCAAAACACGTTTAAACATGATGAGCAAAACCGGTAAAAATGACCTCAGCACAGAGGCGGGAAAAGCCTCAGCAGCGAAAGGGTTAAAAATGAGCTCAGCACACAGTGGTGAAATGCCTCAGCAGTGAAGGGGTTAAAAAATATGGCTCCCTTTTATAGTGTCTTCAAGTGAGCTACAACTATTGTTTATTAGGACATGAAAATAGTCATAATAATCAGTATTTGCCCGGACGTGAGAGTACCCCCACCTATTTTCCAGACCTGGCACGCCTACTACTATTTCCTCTCTGTGGTATTTTGCTAGCTGGGTGTTCTTCTCCCCTGGTTTACTGCCTCGCTCTGACTACAGTACCAACCTGCGACCACTTGCCCTTTCATAATATGGCCGCCGCGGCTTCCAGACACATTCCAGTACACGTGCAACGAGCTCGGAGACGGATGCTGTACTGGGACACGTGACAGCTCCGGCGCCCAATGGGCACGTCGTGTGATGTGACGTCGTGTGGAAGTAGGTGGATGCGCAATATGGCGGAGGAATGAGAGGCTTTACGGCGAGAAGGAAAGCGAGGTAGGTCGGGGGGGCTGGGGTTATTTTCAATGGAAAGGGGGTAAATACAGAAACCCAATATGGCAGGGGGGCTGGAGCTGAGGGTTGTGGGAAAATAGTGCGGTGTGGAGCATGGACAGGATGTGCGACTGGTTAGGGGAGCTTGGTTAGAGACGAGTGGTGGGCGCAGATGCTGCCTAGAGCCTTGGCGTTACAGCTGCTGTGGGCTCAGTGTTCTTGACACTTCCGGTGTTTGGGACCGGTTGTGGGAAGCGTAGCCCTCAGAGCTTGCAGTGACAGGTTGGCCCCCGCAAGCCCTGCCACGCTCATATCCCTCCGCCGAGTCCCCGTATCACGCCCTGGCTGTCATGGGCTTCTGTCTGGGGGTTGTTCAGGACTCTCTCTGAGTGAGGATCCCTGGTGTGTTAGGCGGAAGGATCTGTTTATGTCCCATGTTTGTAACGTCCCGTTGGGCCTTTGGCAGGAATCCAGGCCCTGTGTCTCCTTGTGTCTGGTGTGACAGCAGGTACACAGGGGAAGGCCTGCCTTATTTTTTTCTTTCTTTAAAAATAAAAGTCTCTCTTCCCATTGGCTTCATTCATGGTAAATTTTATTAATGTTTAGAGCAGGGGTCAGCAACCTTTTGCCCTCCGGATGTTTTGGAAATCTCCCATGATCCTCCATCACTCATTAGGTTGCCTGTGGTTTCAAGGGAAATGTAGTTCCGAAACATCTGGAGGGCCGAGTTTGCTGATCCCTGCTTTATAGTTTTTCCCCCATCTGTAAATCTCTGCTTTTCCTTATTAGCCTCATAAAATTATCTAGATCACCTATTTATAATCCTAACAGGAGGTGGCTTGCCTGGCAGTTGTTGGTAAAAAAACTACTCCATTTGACATGAGTCCATTCTTAGTCCTCGTCGTCACCCAACAGCCGCACGCTGTCACTCACTGTTTTGGGAAGAGGGTTATTCAATAAATAAGCGCCAAATTGCACAGAACAGTGAGTTTCATGTGGGTTTGTCTATTCAGAAAGCTGGCAATTCGCCTAATATTGACAAATTGCCAGTGAAATAGTGCCAGACAGAGCCGCAGCTAGCTTCTTTTGCACCCGTGGCAAGAATAGATAATTGTGCCCCCCCCCCACACAATATGTTTAGAGGTTATTTAACGCCGCAGGACGTTCCATGCCGTCCTGCATTTGGTGGGCTTTAACGCCGCAGGACGGTATGGAACGTCCTCGGCGTTAGGAGCCCAGCCGGAGGTAATACTCACCTCCCCGGCGGCTCCCACGCAGATCTGGCTTCAATGAAGCCTGATCTGTGTTTTTTACAGCCTCCTGGCGCACTGACGTCATCGCGCTGGCGTGATGATGTCAGTTTCAGGCGCACCCCCTGCCGGAGCATGGGGAAGCGCCTGGAGGGGAGGGATCCTTCGGATCCCTCTAGCTCCCCATCGCCGGGGGATAGAAGGCTGTGGCCAGCATAGCTGGAACGGTCACAGCCTGACCTTTCCAGCGATGTATGGGGGTTAACCCCTTAGCTGCCAGGTCGCGACCGGGCACTAATTCGTGCCCGATCGCGGCCTATTTCCGGTGGGGGCCGCCATCTTGGATGGCAGCCCCCACCTCTGGGTCCTCCTCCCCATGTCAACTGACTCATTGCGCCATGCGCAATCATGTCAGTTAACTGGGGAAGCCCCTGGCTGCAAAGGGATTTCCTACGGAAATTCCATGCAGGAGATATGGGGGTTCTTTGAACCCCTTTATCTCCTGATCGGTGGCAGCTAGGGGGTCATGCCTGATATCGTTGGAAAGGTCTGAGCATGGCCATGCTGGCCAACGATATCAAACATGTCCATGTTATAAGTAACATTAAATTGTTTAAAAATAAAAATAATTAAAAAATTTTTTTTTTTTTTGAATGCAGCATTATTGTTCACATTTCAATTATAAATGTGAACAATGATCCTTCACCAATGTTTTTTTGGGGGGGTTTAGCTAAAATCACGTAATTTCTCCCCCCCCCCCCCAAAAATTAAAATGGGTTCCCAAGTCTACCCCATAGAATATAACCGCAAAGGATCGGATAATAAAATGCGGGAAAAAAATACTTTACACTCTGTGGATGATTGAAATTTTATTAAAAATTCTAATTTTTTTTACATTTATTGTTATACGTCATTTTCTGCCACAATGCTATATTTATAATTATGATATATTATTAATCTGCCGAGTCTGCCGGAAAGAACGATATAGAATTTGTCTGGGTGGTATAATAATACGTGACTTAAAACCGCGTTTAAACATGATGAGCAAAAACTTCAGCAAACTTCACTTCCGAAAGAGCGCCGAAGTTGTAAAATTACTCCCGTCCTTAAGGGGTTAAAGGAAAATAGGTAATAAATAAAAAGAAAATATTAACGAACGTTAGTCTCCCCTGTGTTAGCAGAGGCGGCTCCAGATTTGGTGAGGCCTTAGGTGAAGCTCCGTTATGAGGCCACTCAGGGCCAGAGACCAAGCTATTCCCAGATGTTTTAGAGGACCGTGAGTGTATCAGAGCACCACAGCAATAAAACTCACAGTAATGTGCAGTGTGTATGAGCGTATCCCAGAGCTCCACAGCAATAAAATTCACAGTAATGTGTGGTGTCTATGAGCGTGTCACACTGTGTATCAATTGCGTGACGAACATGAGAGCGTTGTGGATTGCGTGACGAACATGAGAGCGTTGTGGATTGCGTGACGAACATGAGAGCGTTGTGGATTGCGTGACGAACATGAGAGCGTTGTTTTATTCAATGAGAGGAGCATTATTATATGTATATTACACAAATGTCTCTTATGCGATTTATTAATAAAGTAATCATTTATTCCGACATTTCTGGTCTATTGAGGTAATTTCTCATGGGAGAATTTACCTTTGTTGTTTTTAGTATTTTTTTTTTGAAGATCTTCAGCCAGCCTAATGAAAGGCTGAGTATCATGGGAAATGCAGTTGTAAAACATCTGGGCTGACACATGTCATACGCTTAACGCTTGCTAGTGACACCGTGTAACTTCAAAACTGCAGGTCCCAGGCCTGAGAGGAATGCAGGAAGTTGGCAGCAAATAGGATACAGGACTGTCAGACACAACATACGCTATATTGGCAAAAGTATTCGCTCACCTGCCTTGACTCGCATATGAATTTAAGTGACATCCCATTCCTAATCCATAGGGTTCAATATGACGTTGGTCCACCCTTTGCACCTATAACCTCTTCAACTCTTCTGGGAAGGCTGTCCACAAGGTTTAGGAGTGTGTTTATGGGAATTTTTGACCATTCTTCCAGAAGCGCATTTGTGAAGTCACACACTGATGTTGGACGAGAAGGCCTGGCTCTCAGTCTCCGCTCTATTTCATCCCAAAGGTGTTCTATCGGGTTGAGGTCAGGACTCTGTGCAGGCCAGTCAAGTTCATCCACACCAGACTCTGTCATCCATGTCTTTATGGACCTTGCTTTGTGCACTGGTGCACAGTCATGTTGGAAGAGGAAGGGGCCAGCTCCAAACTGTTCCCACAAAGTTGGGAGCATGGAATTGTCCAAAATGTCTTGGTATGCGGAAGCATTCAGAGCTCCTTTCACTGGAACTAAAAGGCCAAGCCCAGCTCCTGAAAAACAACCCCACACCATAATTCCCCCCCCCTCCACCAAACTTTACACTTGGCACAATGCAGTCAGACAAGTACCGTTCTCCTGGCAACTGCTAAACCCAGACTCATTCATCCGATTGCCAGATGGAGAAGCACAATTCGTCACTCCAGAGAACGATATCCACTGCTCTAGAGTCCAGTGGCGGCGTGCTTTACACCACTGCATCCGACGCTTTGCATTGCACTTGGTGTTGTATGGCTTGGATGCAGCTGCTTGGCCATGGAAACCCATTCCATGAAGCTCTCTGCGCACTGTTCTTGAGCTAATCTGAAGGCCACGTGAAGTTTGGAGGTCTGTAGCGATTAACTCTGCAGAAAGTTGGTGGCCTCTTCCCACTATGCGCCTCAGCATCCGCTGACCCCGCTCCGTCAGTTTACGTGGCTTACCACTTCGTGGCTGAGTTGCTGTCATTCCCAAACACTTCCACGTTCTTATAATACAGCTGACAGTTGACTGTGGAATATTTATGAGTGAGGAAATTTCACGACTGGATTTGTTGCACAGGTGGCATCCTATCACAGTTCCACGCTGGAATTCACTGAGCTCCTGAGAGCGACCTATTCTTTCACAAATGTTTGTAAAAACAGTCTGCATGCCTAGGTGCTTGATTTTATACACCTGTGGCCATGGAAGTGATTGGAACACCTGATTCTGATTATTTGGATGGGTGAGCGAATACTTTTGGCAATATAATGTATTTTACAGGACACCTAATGTCTATGTGCGAATAGACAGCACATGAACCTACCCTGCTGGAGCTTGCAGGATTTATATGCCACAGGAAAGAAATCGCACCATATCACATCAATGAACTGATTTCCATCTTGCTGCTTATGAATTCAAGTCCCGTTCCTTTCACCTTCCAGACAGGGCTTTGACTACACCATTGATGTCGTAATAGGATTGGTTTGACATTTCCTCTCACCCCCTTCTTTCCTTTTTTAGTCTATTTGTGTCAATTGTGACACTATAACTTAACGTTGCTTTCCCTGTTCTATTCAAATGACGCAGATAATGGAGTGTTCTTAATGTCAGAGTGCATCCGCATTAGGCATATGATGACCATTGTTTTCGTGAGGTATAGAATGTAAAGGTCAGTGTCTCATCTGTATGTTTTAGAGCTGGGGTCAGCAACCTTGGCTCCCTGATGTTTTGGGAACTACATTTCCCATGTGGCTCAGTCAGCCTAATGGGTGGAGGAGGTGAGTATCGGATTTATTAGGGGAGTTTAGCTAGTGCTGATTCTGCAAATCGGAATCGCTTTAGAACCAGCTTTTAGATGTCGCTAAGAGGTTGTTTAACGCATCGGTGTGTTGGCGCTAGGACTTTGTAATACCTTACTTATCCTAACGCTAATTACTGATTGCGCTCTCCATGTTAAGTATAGGATTAGCAAAGTACATTAAGCGCGCGGAAGCTAGCGCAATCACCAATGCGTTAAACGGATTTTTAACCTCCTTGGCGTTATTCCCGAGTGTGACTCTGTTAAATTTCGCTGCCGCGAACGGTAACACCGAGCCACACTCGGACTGTATATACTCACTGCATCCTGCGCTCCCTCGCTGTCCCCCGCAGTCACCGCAGTGGGATCGCGGCGGCCGGCGACTTGCTTCCTGTTTCCGCTCCCTGCAAGCCACGCGACGCGGCACCTGGCGGCAAATTTTAACTCTAAAAAAAAAAAAAAAAAAGTTTAAAAATACTGTAAAATGGGCTTTGTGCAGTCCCATGTTTCAAGATGTATAAATAAATAAAATATCATACCAAGGATGTTTACACTGAGACAATATGCAGTGACTAATATTGCACCCTTGTTTTCTGAAAGATTTCAATGTTTTTTGTTTGATTATATTATTTATTTCCATTATTTTGGATAATTATTTTTTGTATAATTTATTATTTTGTGTTTCAAACTCTCTGACTCCGTGTGTTTACTAGACTCTTGTTTGCACGGATTTCAGTGAGTTATTCCTCCAGAATACAGGCTTACTATATAAAGCTCATCTCCTTTCCAAAAGAATTGAAACGCTTTTTAGGCACAAAATTTTGAAAAAATCAGACCGCCGGGGAGGTTAATGGGTTTAGTGTTAGGGATGTAATATGGGGGGGGCGCATGTGTCAAAGTCACTTATCCTGATGGTAACAATTCAATTCTGAATACTACAGCTTGCGTTCAGTATGTAATCTAGCCCTAAATGTGCTATCATCACCTCATTTTGGGTAGGATAAAAAAATTACTAACCCCAGCCCTGCGAAGCTGCGACCTGCTGGAGAACACATGTCCTCTGGTATCCGTTACAATCCCAGTGAGGCTGCCTTCATTGAGAGCTATGGGAGGATGAGCCATGATATCCAAGTCTCTGCTCTCCCCAGCTACAAGCACAGATGTGTAAGGCAAATTAAAGCCTTCTCAAGTAGCAACCACATTGTACCCCCTAATACTCCTGTGAGAAAGGCCCCCCCCCCCCCGGAGGGGGGATTAAACATGACAACCTGTGCCTGGTGCACTCAATGATTTCCAGGAGCAGCTCAGAGCCTGAACCTGTCGGTCTCTTCCACTATCATCAGGGAAGCAGCCACCTTCACACAGACAAACAGGAGGGGGAGGTATTTTGGTGTTTCCTGGCTGATGTAAGGAGGGAGAAAGGTACTAGACCCGTACCTGTAGTATTGTACCTTTAGGAGTCTGATGTCGTCGTCATTGTGTATTCACTAGATTTCCACAGGCCATGTGCAAGCTGGTGGTGGGGACCTTTCCTTGCTGCTCAGGTCATTATACCCCGGTGCTTTCCTCAGCTGGGGAGTGTTTAAATCTATGTAGGTCTTTGTTTCTAAAAATGTACACATTGTGAAATCCACTCCTGGGAACGAAGAAGGAAAAAATCAATACCCAATGCGAGCCAGGAATTGATTGTGCTCTGTGCTGTGCCCATAAGGGCCTGGCACCGGGGCAGTACTTTGCCCTCCCTTCGTTAAGCCCACATACCATTTACTATACAGGATTTAACCAAGCGTATCCCTCTGTTTTCTGTCTAGGGGAGTAAAATCTTTCCAGTGATGTGAAAATGACTCAGGGGAAGAAGAAGAAGAGGGTGAACCGCAGTGTTTTACTGGCCAAGAAAATTATTATCAAAGACGGTGGCTCGGTGAGTGCGCACTTCAACTTCAATCTCTGAACTCGTAATATTCACCAGACGTCCCTGGTTCTAGACTGCGAGTTTAAAGCAAGGGGCAGCTAGATGGTTACAGCTTTTAAGAGTTTGTATTGTTTTTCTACACAGATCTATACTTGGTTTGAGTGGCTGCTACTTTTATTATTTGAGAAATCTATTTATTTAAACTGTTTTTTTTTTAAATCTTATTTACATCTTTTACTATTGCTTAACCCCTTGGTGATCAGGCGGTTTTACAAAAGTCCGTCCAAAAGTGTTTAGGTCAAATTTTCCTCTTACTCGTTTATGCAACCCACACATATTCTATACAGTTTTTTCCCCACCATTAAATGGACTTTCTAAAGATACCATTATTTCCATCATTATCGTATAATTTACTATTAAAAAAAAAATGAAATATGATGGAAAATGGAAAAAAAACACACTTTTTCAAAATGTAATCCCGGCTGGGTGGAGTAGAGGTAACATCACTGCTCTGTGTGGAGAGAGCCTGTGGAGTCATGGGTTCGATCCCGACGAGCAACCTCTCCAGTAAGTGTCCTTGGGCAAGACACCTAACGGTACATACTCGCCACCCAGGACATACTTGAAAACGAGAGAAATCTCAATGTATCCTTCCTGGTAAAATCGTTTCTCAAAAAAAAGACCCAGCTAAATAGTTTTGAAATTTTGTCTTGAGATTAGAAATACCCAATTTTTACATGGTTTTGCTTTTTAACCTCTTCACTGCTGAGCTCATTTTGACCGTTTTTATGCTTAAACCCTATCTTATTAAACCCCCCCAACTCTTCTTTTTTTTTATTAATTTTTTTGTTTGTTTTGTTACCAAACATGACCTTGTTTGTTGTATCATTGGAAAGTCCCTGATCTGGCCTCCAATGCTATAAAACATGACCCTCTAGCTGCCACGGATCGAATCAGGAGATACAGGGATCCAAAGGATCCCCAGATCTCCACTTGGCAGCTAGGAGGTTAACTGGCCCACTGACATCCTCACACATATGGTGAGGATGTCAGTGGGTGCAGGGTGACCCGGAGGCTTGGCTGACATCCAGATGTCAGCCACTTCTGGATTTGAATCGTGATTCGGTGCCAAATCACGATCTGGCAACAAAAGGGTTAATGCCACCCACCGCTGAAAAGGGGAGATTTTCCCCTTTCCAGCGTGTACCATGTTTTATTGTCGCTTAAACGGTTGGAGACAGAGGCCTCCCTTCCTAATTTTTTTTTCTGCAGGCGCCGGGGGGGGGGGGGGGCCTGGCGATGATGTCATCGGGCAACGTTGTGACGTGATCAGCCTTCCCTTCCCCATTTTTTTTTTTTTTTTACAGCAGGCGCCGGGGGGGGGGGCGCTTGGCGGTGACGTCATCGGGCAACACGGTGACGTAATCAGCCTTACCTTCCTCATTTTTTACTGCAGGCGCCGGGGGGCGAAAAAAAAAAAAATTATAAAAAAATAAACATTTTTTTTTTGGTTTGTTAATGCAGCAATATTGTTCCCATTTCAATTATAATGTGAACAATGATGCTGCACTAACGATTTTTGTATGCGGTGCGTTTGTTAAAAATAGTGTAATTTTCCCCCAAAAAAAATGTAACGAGACCCCATCTCTAATTTTTTTAACAAGCGCACCCCATACAAAATATAACCGCAATTGCTCGCATGTTAAAATGTGAAAAAAAACACTTTACACGTTGTAAATTATTGAAAATACATATTTTATTGCATTTTTTGTTATAATATACAGACATGACATAACGTATACATATAATAATGACATATTATGAATCTACCGAGTCTGACGGAAAGAACGATATATAATATGTCTGGGTCATATACTAAAATAAGCCTTCAAAACACGTTTAAACATGATGCGCAAAACCGGTAAAAATGACCTCAGCACAGGGGCGGGAAAAGCCTCAGCAGCGAAAGGGTTAAGCTAAAGTGGATAGGGTGTCTCTTTTTAAATGTTTAATTTTGCCATACAGTATACAATGTGATCGTTTATTTCAGGATCCTGCAGAAACCTTGTGACCCTTTTTTTTACAGACCTTTTAATGTTCCAAAAATGACACGTTTCCTTTTTATCTATCCTTTGCATTTACTCTGTCACATTGCAGTCTAATTTTGGAAACAAATAGTTGTATTTTCTTACATTTTGTTTTTAATCTGCAGCCTCAGGGGTTTGGCTCTCCGAGTGTTTATCACGCAGTTATTGTCATCTTCCTGGAGTTTTTTGCTTGGGGTTTATTAACTGCTCCAACCCTTGTGGTAAGTTATTTGGATTATAATAATATTTTTCTGTGCTGTCATCCTAGAAGTATATGGTGTATTTGCCAATTGCACCTTGTTAAGTCCGTACTATGTTTGCAAGAATCCTCACAGGGCAAAGTTCCTCGGGTTTTAAATTCTGTTTTAACCTCATAAGGACCCTGCGGGTTTTACTATGGTCTGTCCGACCGTATCCACTGCTGATTTTACATTTCTGTACGGTTTATACAACAAACAAACAAAGAAACAGTGAAGCGCCCTCAGGAAAAATGAATAATCATAAACACTACACGTCGTATATGGAGGTTCCTCTAAAAACCTAAAAAATATACAAAATGGGCAATCAACGGAGTGCCAGTCTAAGACTGGTATATACGATTAAACACTATACATGTCCATCGGTGTATCTTTTAAATTCTCCCAGAGTTCACTCTTTAAAATGGATAAACGTCTCTGTAAAAGAGGAAAAAACACAATAGCGCAATACGTAGATCCAACGTATAGAGGGAAAAAAACGATTGTCCTACTCACATATTTCTGAGCCTAACCTAGGCTCTAGGATGGATGGCGATTATGGGTCTTCAATCGTGTTCAGGTGCCCATATACCCCCAATAGAGTTGCTGTCTTCAACCGCTTTTCCCCTGCAGTAAATCACAGAAAAATACCAACGTACTCCCCTAGTGCAACACCAGTTAAGGTATACTGGAAGTGGAAGTATGTAGGTATCACACTCACATATTGATGAGCTGCAATTGGCTCCAAGATGACGTATAGGAATTGTAAGGAAATTCCGAAAACCTTCTTTAAAATTAAGCAGCAGTAGTATAAAATAAATTTAATACATAAAATTAATATTACCAGAACGCGTTTCGCTCCTCAGAGCTTCTTCAGCTGGTATCACTTGTCTTGTGCCTGCTGCTTCCTTATATACTGTTTAAAATGTCCCAATTCGTCATTCATAAATTAACATCAGGTTAAAATCATTAAAACACACATGAAACCAATAATTAGTGCATCTTTCCAACATATGCGCATTAGCGTTGCTTTCCACCGTGAAAGGCATAATTGTACGCCATAGTATCATAAGGGATCTACATTCAAACCGCTATTTTGGCGTTTGAACTTCCCATAATGACGTATATGCGCCTGCGTGTATCCTAACATACCGCAGAATATACGCAACATTTACTGCGCATTGTGACCGAATATGGACACAGCCACAGCACTTCCCACTTTAGGGGGTGGCGTATTCCAACACCGTATCACCCCCAGCAGGATCAGCTCTACTGATCACCACTCCGTGCGCATGCGCTGACATGACGGAGTGACCCGACCCCTCCCCCCTATCTCCACCACTGGGCAGCTAGGGGTTAATTTCTCAACTGATGTCATCGCGCACATGAGCTACAACGTCAGTGGGCAGGGGGATGCCCTGGAGGCTTGGCTGACAGTGTACGTCTTTAGTCCTTAAGTGACCTTTTCTCAGGATGTATCCTGTACATCATTGGTCCTTATGGGGTTAAATTCATGCAATTTATTGATCGAGCTAATTCCTCACTTCTTTTAATGTGTGTTAGTCCCTGCTCCTGATCAGTGCACTTGGTTTAGTATAGATCTTCTATTCCCTCTGTACATTGTGTTGCCAAAGCTAAGCCTCCCCACTTCATCTTCTTGCCGCCATCTACTAATGTAAAGCCTTTCAGGTTTTGTGTGGATCATCAGGCAGCTGCATGCAAACTTAATAGTACCTGCGATAACCATCTGGGAATTCTTCACAATTAAAGGCTCTCGGTCTAGGCTGAACACCAACCACACACTCCCTGCTATTACAACATTATGATCAGGATTACAAGAAATGAAGCCGCCAATATAGAGCGAGCATCCTCTGTCCGCTTTCACTAGGGACTTTGAGTTATTAAAGTGATTTCAAAGAACATCACCCACAATACAAATGTTGCGGTCTGCCTCCCTATCAAATGATGTCATATCTGTGCTATGCTGGGGATATTTAAAAAAAAAAATTCTTCAAGTTGTGTTTTTCAATTTTATCACAACATTTAACATCCTTCTTCATTCATAGTTAAAGGGAACTGGGATCAACACGTTATCGTCTAGATGAACTATGGTGTACGTGATTAGTCATCCTTTTTTTTTGTCACCTGCAGAATGTGTTAGATCCTTTCCATGCACATTTTTTTTCTCTTCGAGCCTCCGACCTAACAGCAGGGCTGACCGGCTCAGTAAGCATGTGCTAAACTTATCGCCTCTGTTTTACCAATGGTGGGCTCTTTTTTTTTTTTTTTTTTTTTTTAATTTTTATGTAATTGTGTATTTGAAATAATATTAAAATGCAGTATAGTTATTGGTGTATAATATAATTACACCTAGTCGTATTAATCTATTGCATTTGAAGCTAATAAGTAAATACTAAATGTCAGCCCTCACTGTGGGATGCCCCGCCCACCATGACATCATACATGGAGAATCCCACTGCCCGGCATGGGAATCACAAAACAGATTTTATTTATCCTTTGGACCCTTGTATTTCCAGAACCCTTCAACATATGAGGTGTCGGCATTTCCAAAGACCCCAAACATGACCAGGATCTGTAAAAATAAAAAAAAGGGAATAAGAATAAAAATAAATTCTTTATCCAGAAATGGCTGTATTGTATACTTTTCAATAATATAAATTGAATAATATTGTTTCACTACCTCACCTTCTCATTTCCCACAACAGCAGCATGTGTGGAGGTGATGGTTCAAAGCGTTATTATGCATTGTTTCATTGAAAACGTAAGCCGCTGTGAGGAATGTAGGGTGAATGTTAGACCACTGTATCACGTTCTGTACTCCCCTCAGGGTTAAACAAGGTGTCATTGAAAAGGTCAGACTCTGACCTTTCCAATGGTTCCAAACAGGAGCGTATAATGTGTGTCTAAAAAAATAAATGAAAAATAGGAAATCTTTTTTTTTTTTTTTTTTTTTTTTTATACCATCTGACGTTACAGCATCAATCGGCCACATGCTCGGCCTCTTGCGTTCACATGCAGTTTGTTCCTGTGTTCATTGAAATTGACAAACTGGTATCTGGAATCCCTTGATTTGAGTCAGTTTTCTTGCTATTAAAAGGACTCTACTCTATATTTAGGATTTGAAATTCCTTCTCGCTTGCTTTTTCGTGCATGTGTACCTGTCAGTCGTGAAAGCATTTGTTTTGCACTTGGCGTTTACAAGCGGCAAGTGAGTCACGGCTCCGTCCTGCCTTCGCACGTGCTGCCTAATGAGATGAGTGTCCTGGATGTGACTGTACAAATCTAAAAGTCTAATCACACATCTCTTTTCCATTTATGTGTAGGTTTTACGTGAAACATTCCCTAAACACACATTTTTAATGAATGGGCTCATCCAAGGAGTAAAGGTGAGACTTTTTCTATTTCTTTCTCATGTAAATCCATATGATTTTAGGCCTTCTAAAGCCTGGGGCTCGAGCCAGAGATGCTTATACCGAACAGCGTGCCAGAGCGAGCATGCTCAGCTCATCCCTCCTGCCACCACACTCACACGGCGTGCCTCTCTCCACTAGGAGCCAGGGACCTCACGCAAACTGCAAGCACAGACCCCTTCCACCACCTGCTGCCAATCAGTGTTGCACATTCATAGCACTTGTGAGTGTCATAATGAACCTCCTGTTGTGACCACTAGATGTTGGCCTTAACAGGGAATTATTCCAAATATGGTAGCACTTTTTTGCTAATTGTTTATCAAAGTTTTGCCGTTGCGATCTTCCATGCAGAGAGTCACAGGGGAGAGTGACAGCTGTGAGCTAGTGCTGCCTTACAGGACAGCCCTCCATTCACTCTGCGTCTGACTGTCCTTGCGCTGACTAAAACGTCAACGCACCACTACCACCACAAAGGGCCAATCGCACAGTGCTGCTCGACAGCCCAGAGCAAGCACCAGCCAAATCTCCTCAAAGGATCTTTCAGACCTGTGCAATATCCATCCCCTGGTGAGATGTTACAGCCTAAGTGCATTGGCTGTGTTAAGGGGTGCTTTTTAATACTAGCTTTAGGGGGTGTATGGGGTTAATGTGTGCTGGGAGTTCTGTAACAATATGGGCACACATAGCCATCACCTGCAATCACAGTTCTGTATGTGTGGGTGCGACCTTATTACAATGGCAGCACTCAAAAGACCGGATTTAACCCCTTCCACTTCCTGTAGCCAGAGCATTATCGTTAGAGTGCTATAATTTAATGGAACACAAACACCACTCCAGCACTTCCTGCAACCAGCAGGGATCTATGTATGCCAAGTTAATACAGTTACAGCACACAATCTGCTTTAGTGGCTCATGCGTGTGTATAGGTGAGGGGGGGGGGGTGGTTGTGCGCCCATGTAGGTGTTTGTGTACTGCATGCTAATTGCCTAGGGATACAGAACAGTGGGGTGCTAGTTGGATTACAGTGTATACTTATATTTAAAAAAAAAAAATCTTTTCTATATCTCCTGAAAAATAAAGTAGACTATTATTGCGTGTGGATGGGTGTATGAAGGTATAAAAAATTACGAAATGAACTTCTCGAAACACAATAACTGCTAACATGCACGCACATCATTTATATTACATATACACTCATATGAGAGCACACATCACGTGTGTATTTTATCGTGCACACGCAGATTTGCCAAAAAGTCACAGCTCCTAGATTTTGACTGCATTTGTGTATGCTAGGATGATGTATTGCAAGTAACAAGTGAGCAGATCCAGTTCAATGTATTACATTTTACTGGGCACCGGGTATCAATACCACAACCGTGATGTTCTATGAGCAGCTTCATTTTTAAATGCACTTTGTCACAGTGCACAGTTATTTTAGGTAACTGTTTTTTTTCTTTTTTTTTTTTCTTCTAAATTCTTTATTTAGAAATTTCAAATAGGGCCACATGTCGACCAACAAGAAAGCAGCCACACAGGGCTGTGATATCAACTGTTGTAAAGCATTATATAGATAAAAAATAAATAAAGAGGCGTATTGAGACTTCTGCAGGCGCCAAAGGCAATGCCATCGTAAGGGGGGGGGGGGGAGAAAAGGCCTGAGACCTAAAGAAAAAAAAGGGGAAAAGGGGAACATAAAACACTTCCAAAATCCCAAATAGCTATACAGGCAATGAGGGAGGGGGGGGGGGTGTGATCAAGGGGGCTCACAACACAATCCCCGAATCCATCTAAATAGCTCCTCAAACTATATAGAAATAAAAATTAAAAACAACAGAGAAAGAGAGGAGGCCTTCCTATAACATTCCGAGCAGCAAAAGACATCAGATAAACAACGAGACGTGAGTCAAAAAATGGAAAACCATGAACTAAAAAGAACGCATTGAAAAAGAGGCGGCTTCTCATAAAGGTGTTGTGCAAACAAGTCAGATATTCCCATCACCTAAGTTTTCAGCCCGGGGAGACGAGCGCACCATCCGGCGCAAAACCCGCCCCCAGTAAAACAGGCCAGGCCTCGGCCGGTTCCGAGATTACATACGACATTTTGTTATGGGTAACCACTAATGAGCCGGCTGGACCCCAACGGTACCGGACCCCTTTATGCCTGAGAAAAGTTGTCACCTCGCGGTATCTGCGGCGCGCCATCAGCGTTGCGAAGGGCAGGTCGTGAAATAATTTCAGGGTTACTCCATCGAATAGGACATCAGCTCGCGCCCTCGGCGCTGTCATGATCCGTGTTTTGGCTGCCACATCTGCTGTGACCGCGATCACATCTCTCGGGGCATCCCGTGGGGCCTCAGCAGCCTTGCGAATGCGGTAGACCGTGCTAAACACCTCCGGGGTGTCAGGCGGATCCTCCAGAACCCGGCGTGCTAGACTATTAGTGTACGAGAGTAAGTCCGCTGGAGTAACCGACTCGGGAACTCCCCGGACACGTACATTACGCCGACGGTGCCGGGACTCCAGAGCCTCCACTGAGCGCGTCAAAACCTCCACCTGAGACCTGAGAGCAGTCACCTGTGCCGACAATACCGTCTGTTCTTCTGCCAACTCCACATTCTGAGCCTGAACCGCCACCATCTGTGAGCGCACCTCCTTTACCTCAGAGCGCACGTTAGATAATTCGGTCAGCCATATTGATTTGATCTCCGCTATGAAGTTTCTATAGTCCTGCATCGTAGTGGGGCGCATGTCATCTGGGGCAGCCGCAGGGGTCCCGGCAGAGCTTGGAGGCGCTGCTGCACCCAATAGAGAGCCAGTCTCCCCTGGGGTTTCCGATAACTGCTGCGGTTGTAGGTCTCCCTCTTGTTGCGGGCCGTCCGTCCGCCGTGACATGTCCTCCGCATCCGACAGTAGCGTATCAGCCTCTGAGCCACCTGCGGAGGGCTCCGTAGCTGTGGCCTCAGGTAACTCCGCTGCCAAGGCCTTTTTTCTCTTTTTCTGCGCTCTCTTGCGTGCAGCAGCACTCATAGACATTGGATTCTTGTCCCGGGACGTCTCGGCGGGCCAATCGGGCCCCCGTCCGTTGTGCCAGGGGCAGTCTTCCTCCTCAGAGGAGTCATACCCCATGGGCAGGAGGGAAGAGGGGGGGTATAACTGTTGCAGAGCGTCTATAATTCAGTGAATCTCTAATGTCCGCCTGTCTGGTGTCCACCAACCTGCGCTGTGGAAGTGTTTTCAACTTCTTCCCCATGCTCAGTCGACAGTATAATCTCTCCAGCCAGGAATCAGGTCCGATATGGCCTCCAGGAAACACCCCAGGCTCCACAAGATGGCCGCCGCAACTAGGCCGCACCAGGCCCGAAGGTCCAGGAAGTCAGATGGGGGCGATAAAACGCTCGGAAATCAGCGGCGCCGTGAGCACCACGCAGTCCACTCGTCCTGGGGGCCCTCAGCAGGTCAAAATCGGACGGTTCAGACCCTGTAATCGTGACCCTGTATAGGGTAAACAGCGGAGCTCCTCTAACATGCGTCTGCTCCCGTCCGTCGCTCGGTAACTGTTTTTTTATGGTGTTATTGTGGTACACACGTAATACGGGGCTTGACACATGTTATATTGAACTTAGGAGCCAGGTACAGTCTTATCCTTTGGCTTTTCATAGTGTAAGCCATACATTTAGGAGCCAGATGTAGATTGTCAAGCCCTAATGTAATTAATACTGTGATAGGTAGGATACCTGTTAGGTCTCGGGTTTTTAAAGTACAGGTACTTCATAGATTTGTTTAGGGTGTCTCTCCCTCGGGCTCAAAGTTAAAACAACAAACTTTATTAAATCATTAAAAAAATAGCCTGTGGCCTGATGTTTCGGCTCATTCTGAGTCTTTATCAAACTCTTCATAAAAGCTCAGAACGTGCTGAAACGTTGAACTACAGGCTATTTTTTTAAATGATTTTAATAAAGTTTAACACAAGTAATTGAATAGTCAATGACTGTGAAAATCTAACTAGGGGGTGACATAAATTATTGAAAAATAAAGTAAATGGATTATTGTGCAGCAACAAAGTTTACAAAGGACTATGACTCGGCATCTACTAATCGTTTTATTACTGCAGAGAGCTACATGATAACGGTTGTCGGGAAAAATCATTTATCCCCAATAACGGTCTTATTGGTGTAACCGAGACTGCTTCATGTGGAAGGGGGATCAGGGGCGGCTCTATAATTAGGCAAAATAGGTGGTTGCCTAAGGCCTCACTCAAACAGGGGCCTCGCATGATGGAATTTACATGAAATATCAGTGTGCATATGGCATTTCACACACATGTATTCCTACATTCACATACTATCATCTACAGAGACAGCTTGGGGAGCTTTGGGGTTACTTTTTCAACTTTTTGAACATAGAGAGGCCTCACATTAGAGCCTCGCTTAAGGCCTCACTAACTCTAGGGCCACCTCTGAAGGGGATCCTAAGGTCTGACATTAGGCTGTCAGTGATTTACGAGCAGAGTCGGCGACTTTGCTGTTCTCTGTAGTGAAAACTCCAATCAGTAATAGCCACGAATTGATGTTGTCTTCTTTCTTACTGTGCCTCTTGCTTTTTGTTTACTAGGTTTAGGCACTTAAGACCTAATTTGGGTGATATTTGAATGAGGTGTTGCCTCTACAATATCGGTTTAATGCAGAGACATACAGGGTTATTCAAAGAGCGTGAAAAGCAGGAGAATGACTGGAGAATGATTGGAGAATGAAAAATTCTAGGTCAAAATAGCCGATTTGGAAAGTGAGATGAAAGGGAGAATTTTTCTGGTTTGGCTATTTTGACCTAGAATTTTTCATTCTCCAGTCATTCTCCTGCTTTTCACGCTCTCTGAATAACCCTGTTAATATTTTTAACCTGCACTTAATAAAGATATATTATCAAGTCCCTAGGGAGATTGGATATGTGTTTATTTGAAGCATCCACAAGTGTGTGTATACCATATTTAATTTTGCTGGTACTAACTCAATGGTTCTAGCCCTGGGCTACTGGGGCTTATAAATTTACTTTATTTTTAATAGTTTGTTTTAACTTTGAGTCCCTGAGTGCATCTTCCTAGTGTCTGTCTATCCCAAAAAACTTTTCATGCCTGTGCAAAGCCACCAGAGAGAAAACACTGCCCAGATGCACAAATCCAAAAAAAAAAAAAACATTGGACGGTGCATCTTAAGTCAAATGGGTAAAAAAATTTAATGTATCCACAAACTGACGTTTCGACCCCCTCCTGGGCCTTTCTCAAGGTTCTTAATGATTTGAACAAAGTATTGTTTACCCATTTGACTTAAGACCCTGTGTGCGTCCACCAATGGTTTTTATATATATATATCTACCGCTTTATTTTTCTTCTGTAATTTTATGGGTGATTTCCCCCCCCCCCATTATAATATTAAGATAATGGGCGATTATTTTGCATATAGGTTTGTGTAGGGGGAAAGGGATACATTTTGTTGCCAGATGCGTGAGTTTAGTATTCTGAGAATACTCAGCCCCTGAATCTGTGAGCTGTTTCATAGCTTCTTAAAACGTTTCGTAGATCACATCTCTAGTGCTCCAGCTGTGTTTCAACATCCTTTACCCACAGAGCATCGCCGGATCCTACACCAAACCAGTTTAGCGGGTAGTGAAAGATGAATTGAGGTCATGTAATTATTTGTGCAAGTGGGGGCATGCAGATTAAAATCATGGCTTGTGCTGCGAGTTTTTTCAGGAGTCTGTTACATTTTTATGTGTTTGGATTTAATTTCTTTATTTTTTTTCCACAGGGCTTGTTGTCATTCCTCAGCGCACCCCTTATCGGTGCCCTCTCGGATGTCTGGGGAAGGAAATCCTTCTTGCTGCTCACGGTGTTCTTCACGTGTGCTCCAATTCCACTGATGAAGATTAGTCCATGGTTAGTGGCTTGTTTCATGACTAATAACGCTTGTTTTTATTTGCGTGACAGCTATGGCCTGATCTGACATCATGATTTGTCTACAGGTGGTACTTCGCAGTAATCTCAGTCTCTGGGGTATTTGCTGTCACATTCTCTGTGGTGTTCGCCTATGTGGCAGATATTACACAAGAACATGAGAGGAGCATGGCATATGGTCTGGTGAGTAACCTTTATGCCTCCAACAATTTACATTGTTATTTACCACCGTTATTTGGCTGGATTTCCTCATTTTCCACTCAACGCAATCTCCCTTATCTGGCATCGGTCTTCCAGCTACAGAAAGTAATTGAATGCCGGGTTAATGATTGGCAAGTGTTCAACTAATATTCATACTGCTGGCTTCCTGCAAGTCACGTGCCAGGTTACATTGAGTGAGCACCATGCCTATTATTATTTTATAATAGGCACCAACACATTCTGCAGTGCTCTACAATTCGTCAATACACCAACAATGCATGTCAATATTGCAACAAACAGATACAGGAGGAATTGTGGGCCCTATTCAAGTGGGAACTTACAATCAAGATGTGAGAAACATCTCTTGCTTCCCTAGATGTTTCTGAACTCCAATGACTCTGCGGCCATCTATTACATTCGAGGAATTCAGGGTATTTTAGGCTAGAAACATCTGGGGGCCAGTGTTGGCATCCCTAGCCTAGAGTGTGCCTTTTAAATGTTATAGACCATAAGGTCTATTTATTAAGGTTCCCATTCCCGTGTTCCCGTGAACTTTGTTTCAGACTACATATTCTCACAGTGGAAAATACTTTTTGTATTCTATTCAAGCAAAACATTAAAATTTACTTTTCTTTGTTCTTAACCATTTGGCTGTGGATAACGTGCCTGATGCGTCCTTGTCTTCCAAGTCCCACGGCTTGCTGCCGATCTACCACCAACTGCAGACTGACATCATGGATGTCAGCCCTACCTGTAGGACCTCTCTGTGATGGTGTCAGAAATGCCCCCCCATGGAGGAGATACAGGGTCATTTGGACCCCCGTATCTTTGGAACCATAGAAGGAGGTATCGTTTGATCGTCTGTGCAAGTGGTATTTCCAATGATACCAGACATGACCGAGTTGTATGAAACCTAAAATAATAAAATTAACACAGCACTATGGTTCACTTTTCAATTCTAAAGTGAGCAATGATGCTGCACTTACCTTCTCATTTCCCATGCCAGGCTCAAATGTGGAGGTTCTGGTGCAATGCATTATTATGCATTGGTTCATCTAAAATTAGACACCGCACAGCTGGGAGCAGTGGAGGGGGGGGGGCTCACTGTATCTCCATTGTTGAGCACAGTAATGTTGGGTGTAATTTTTTATTTTTTTTGCCCCAAAGCAATGGCATTGCTCATTTGTGACATAGAATGATAAATACCACTGCCATTACTCACTTTCTCATTTCCCAAACTGGGATGAAGTTCAGTGTTTTTTACATGGTCATATTATTCATAAAATGCAATGCAGCAGAATACAAGTGAGAAAAATATTTTTTTTCTAGGTTTGGGTACAATTGTTAAAAAAAAATTAAACGAGTAACCCATAGAATGTATATAATGAAGGTTTGGGTCATAAAATGTGGGGAAAATACTTTCATGCTTTAAATAATTGTAATCTAAATGGATTCCCCCCCCCCCCTAACCTTTTGTGTCACAGCATTCTGACTAGACTTGATATACACTCAGTAATGATATATTATGAATTTGTTGAAACCACTGGATACAAGGGTATATAATTTGTCTGGGTCCTATAACCAAACATGCACTTCAAAATCTGATTTAAACATGGTGAACAAAAATCAATGCGCAGCGCAGAGGCAAAATGGCTCAACAGGGAAGGGGTTAAATGTCAAAATATTGTTGGAACTTGTACTTAGATCTGATCCTGAATAAATAGTACAAATTTGCTGAAGACTTTAATATGATCTGCCTGACCTTTACCAAGCTATTTATCTTACCTCTGCTTTAGTAATGGTAATCGGTGAGCACTAAACTGAAAGCAGAGTGATGATCTATATATTAATGTATAAAGCGAGAAATAAAATACTGTACAACAATTTCACTGTGTTTCACTATACTCCTTATAAATTTGGAGACACTCTTATGCCACCCATTACGCCTTCTCAATGAGTGGACACATTTGCAGTGGTTAATAGCTGTGACCTGTCGGGTTTGTCTACTTGGATGTGATTTTTTTTTTTTTTTTTTTTAAATTTTTATTTATTTATATACTTTTTACAAATTTTTTATTTTAAAAATTTCTCCATTTTACCCCTTCTATTATATTCCACTATATTCTTCCAACTAATTTACCATTTTTTTCCCCCCGTCTCAGGTTTCAGCCACGTTTGCAGCTAGTTTGGTTACCAGTCCAGCGATAGGCGCTTACCTCGGCCGTGTATACGGTGATTCTCTTGTGGTGCTCCTTGCGACTGCTATTGCGTTGCTGGATATCTGCTTCATCTTGGTGGCTGTTCCAGAGTCCCTTCCTGAGAAGATGAGGCCAGCGTCATGGGGTGCTCCAATTTCTTGGGAACAAGCAGATCCGTTTGCTGTAAGTAAACCTTAGTGCAGAACTACAATGCGGTAACATATAAATGACTTTAATTCTGTGAACACATCCACCCATATCGGTCTATTCTCAAAGCATTTTTGTTTTCTGCCATCAAGACAGTCGTATTTTCCCATGAGGCTGTGCAGCAGACATTTACAGTTGTTGGCTTTATACTATGCTGATGTTTAAGAGATGTTCATTTAGGCTGGAGTCAGATGAGCGCACTAGGTGTGCCCGTACTAGCGTGGCGTCCAGCGTCTGTCGCAGCGTTGTGACACTGCGACGGGGTCGGCCACACACTATTGCGTGTGCAACAGCGGCCGTGCTGCTGTCGTCTAAAACCTCTCCGTCAAAGCGCTAGGACGTGCGTTGACTGAGCTGCAA
This sequence comes from Leptobrachium leishanense, assembly GCA_009667805.1. NCBI lineage: Eukaryota > Metazoa > Chordata > Amphibia > Anura > Megophryidae > Leptobrachium > Leptobrachium leishanense. The sequence goes on along the minus strand of CM019070.1, from coordinate 73,320,761 downwards.
AGCGCGATCCTCCATAGGATTGAGCCTTACAGCGCTGAGCGCACTAACTGTGCTCAGCAAGGTGGCCAGACGGGCGTGAGTGGAAGGAACGTCCACTCTCACGGACGTTCCTTCTCTTCAAATACACTCGTCTGACCCTAGCTCGAGTGCGTCAATCCAAACCTCTCAGATGAGCTCTAATCCAGTTTAATCAATAACTTTGAAGTGCAGCTCCATGGAGTTGCATGGACTCGAGTGTTTTCCAGTGGTGATGTGTGGCAAAACTGTTGGAATTACTTTACACGCCAGAGAAATTAGGATCTGGGCCACTATTACATCATACAACATTAGCTAATGTTGGGCAACATCAAAGCTATAACAGCATGTGCCAAACTTTACAAGTGCTTGGCACCCACCGACCCGGGATACGGCTGCTTTTCTCTTGTGATGGACAGGTTAATATCACAGATGTTTACGTCTATTTATTATGGTTTTCGGTTATCGTTGGTAAGCCATCTTGGAAATGAAGGAATGCTGGACAGATATTGTGACAGCTTGCCATATTTGTAGCAATCATTCCAGATTAAAAATAATGGCAGTGGCCTAAAGCTTATTTAAGACCTAGACTGGCTTGCCATTAATATCTTTAGAACCTGAAACTATCAGCTGGATCTGCTGACAAAAGGCAGAATGCAGATGATATGGACAGGATTCATGAATACAAAGTGCAACAGAAATCATGATTTATCCGATCACCCATGTGACAGAAGCCTTACTCAGGCTGAGTAGACCCCCCCCCCCCCATAAACGTCTTCTTTGGTCTGGAGAATGCAAGTGCTAAATAAAAGTCCATAAAATATCCCCCAAGCACTTGTCGAAACTCAGTGTAGGGGTAAATCAAGCAGGTATATTTATTGTGGAAAACACCAGTTACTTTTAAACAGACTGTCTGCATTGTTCATGCTCCTGCCTTCCTTCAGACGTCCTGGCGCTGGGGCAACACTGCCTCGAGCCCAATTCCCATTCACGGACTAGGTTGCCACAGCCTCTAGTGCGAGCCCAGTTGATTAGCACACAATGGGGCTCCCGTTTCCAGCATGAGCCCAATTTGAGGAATTTGCCACGGACCCTAGTGCAAGCCCACTTGGCCGCCCGATCAGAGCGGTGTGCCGGTTCTAGGCAGCCTGGTGACCCGACTTTACTGTTCAGTTTATTTGAGGTTGATTCCAATGCAACTACGGCTCAACCCAGGTATGGCAGAGTAGCTCTGGTGCCCTGGCTACTTCTGCCCAAGAGGTGCCCTGTTCCATGCATGTGGGATTGAGCCGCGTGCTGTGCAAGTCCAGCGGCTGGTGTAGTATACCCAGGTAGCAGTTCCGTCGGTGTGGCCGCACTCCAAGTGGGGAGCAAAGATGTTGAGGTTTCCATTGGAGCTCCGTCTCAGGATCACCCCATAGCAGGGTCCTATCTCAGGGGACACACTGCCCAAAAAGCGCTGTGGTGGGGTGAATGACGGCTGGAGCGCTCAGGGGTAAAGTCTGGCAGGCAATTGCTGGGTCTCGACTGGCGGCTAGTTTGCTACTGGCACAGTGGGCAGGAGAAACACAATTTTGGGCAAGCAGTGGACCACCTGGGTCCCAAGTGAGATGGCACTATAAAAGTATATACCACGCTTTTATACCACTTTGCTGCTCGTGCTCAGATGTGTATCCCACACATGCAAATAATCGAGGTATAGTTTGGACAAAATATCCTCGTGTGAGCGCAATCACAACACTTTGTGCAGAAAGGGTTGTTTCTCACTGTTCCTTTTATAGCCCAAATATTAAGGAAGGAACATCCACTCTAACGGACGTTCCTTCCTCTCTTTACAAACGCTCATGTGCCGCCAGCCTAAAATATAAAACTAGAACTCATAATGGTACAGTATCAAATATTCATAAGGTGGTCTATTCAAGAAATGTCAATGAACGCACAAGCATGGAGTCACTCAGGCTCTCGTATCCAGCTTTTGGCCTCTTTTTGTTTGGGGGGGGCCACTCCCCTACTCCACGATCACTGCAATCCACCAACTCCAGTAGACCATCAGTAGATGAAACTTGCGAGAGAAAAGAGGTGCCCATTGCGCAATCATCCACGGCTTAAATAACATACAGCAATAAATGGTAACACTCACAAATTCCTGAGCCTCTTCAAATAAGTGGCTCAGTAATTAGGCTTTCGACTTTAAGTCTCGTCTTGGGGTAGCAATCCCAAGGATGGTGGTTTAAAGTAAAAAAGGCTTTTAAAACGTCAGAATAAAAGCCTTTTTATACTTTAACATACGGTTAAAATAAAGTGATGGCCGTCCCGTCACAACCCAGATCATGTTTCTTCTGATTTGTTTTTATTCTACCAATCCCCTGCAGTTTTTGTAAATATTCTATGTTTTGTTTTTAACCATTATTACTCCCCCTTTCCTTAGTCTCTGAAGAAGGTTGGCCAGGATTCCATCGTGCTACTCATCTGTATCACAGTTTTTCTCTCCTACCTCCCTGAGGCCGGGCAATACTCCAGCTTCTTCCTGTACCTTAAGCAGGTGAGTGCAACCTCTGAGCAAAACATTCAGCAGGTATTGATCAAGTTAACTTGATGAGAAATGTGAACTTCTCATGGCTTGCGTCTGATTGTGCAGCATCATTTTTTAGTGTTTGCATTTTTCTCTTGCTGTATGGTCGCAAATTCTTTAATAAAGTTTGTATAATCGCTTCTTCCCCCATTTTATTTTTTTCTTTATTTCCAGATAATGCATTTTACGCCAGAAAGTGTTGCGGCCTTCATAGCTGTGCTGGGGATCCTCTCCATTATTGCTCAAGTAAGTGTACAGTAAAGTAGCAGGTTCATTTGTTTTTTTTTCTACCCGTTCTGCACATGGTTTCCCTTTCTTCTTCCCTTTAGCATGTGATGGTAGGTTTGGTTTAGCATATATTTTTATACCCACACGAGCATGCACTACTAACTCCCTTTAAGCTCCTGTTTGGTTTTTGCCCCACTTTAAGTCAAAATCTGCTACTTGGGTGTGACTTGGCACCCCTTTCAGCACATCCCTCAACTGTCCCGTCAGCTCACACATTCTCCTTCTTTGTTTTACCTCTGTCATTTCCTATACTCTGTATGGATTTTATCTACAATCTGCAGAAGGATTCTGGTGAAAGATGCCTGCGGTCTGGGTGCTTTCATCATGGTCTGTCTATATTGCTTAATACATTTCATGAATATCACATCCGGTTTAATAGTATCTGGCGAGGACAGACTAGCCTTTATTATATATCAACAGTTAACACCCCCCCCCTTTATCTTATCTTTCAAATGTCAAAACATATGAAGTGATTATTATCCTATTTATTTTTTCTAGACTGTTGTCCTGAGTTTATTAATGAGATCAATTGGAAACAAGAACACAATCCTCCTGGGGTTGGGATTCCAGATACTGCAGCTAGCGTGGTACGGCTTTGGCTCAGAATCCTGGTACGTAAAAAGCCGTTCTGTGTCTGCTTTGTCTCTTGCCAACACTAAAAGCGGCAGTGGATCGGATCTTGAGAAAACAGGGTTTCCATCAGAGCAGTACCGTTTTAATCCCTCTTCAAACATCCCTAAACGCATTTCCTCCTGTGTGCTTATAATGCACATCCTGAAACTAGATACACCGGAAAAACCCATTCAGGTCTATTCACTAAAGGTGAAACTTGGGAGAAGTGAAAATTCTTGGTAAAAAATAGCCAAAGCAGAAAAATTCTTCCATTTATCTCACTTTCCGTATTGGTCTCTTCTCCTGCCAATTCTCCCTAGTTTCACTTTTTAGTGAATAGACCTGTTTGTAAAAGGAGTCAAAATGTCCATTTTTTTTTCGTTTTCCCAGAGGTTCAAAAATAAGGATATTAATATTTGATAAATATTAGTACTAATATTTAGAATTTATAATATTAGTACTAAAACATTAGTTTGAGAAAAGAGGTTTGTGAGGAGTAACGGCACTAGTGGCCTGCTCTATGGTTGAGCCCGCTCAGGGCTAACAAGGCCAAAACGATCGTTGGGGGTTGCTACATTTCTCGTGCAGAGATGACGTCCTTGGCATTCAGTACTGGCCACCCTTTCTGGGTGATAATCTTATTTCCATATGGATTTGTCATCCCTGTAATGACACAATCGAGCTAAAACCTTGACCTGGGCAGGCCCCGCCGTAGAGCAGGCCACTAGTGCCGTTGCTCGTCCTCCGGACCCTCACAAACCTCTTTTCTCACTATATGAGTTTTTAGAATTAGAAGGATAGTATGGGAGTTGGCCAGGAGGTTAAGGGGAGGGAAGTCACATGGATCCATAGATATTTTGGATCAAATTGGCTTCATTGAAAAGTGATGGAGATTGCTCTTATTGGCAAATGGCATGGGTACCTGTCCTGTTTAAATATTTCTTATGGCCTGGAAGTAAACATACAAAGAATGCTTTCAGGCGCTAAGTACCAAAAAGGATTTGTCAAAAACCCCCAAAAGGTTGCCTCCCGTCACCCAAAAAAATAGAAATGGAGGCGCTTCACTCAAACCCGTGAGTCCCACCACAATTTTTTTTTTTTGTTTTTGTCGTGTGAGTCACGGGTTTGAGTGAAGCGCCACCCCTTACCTCTATTTCTATTTTTTGGAAGTAAACATACATTTAGGATTTTAGGGAAAAAAGCAGAAAGTCATCCCAGTCATATTTTTTTTTTTTTATGTGTAAGCAAGAAAGTGTCAATTTCTTTGACAGTGTAGCAAGAATCATTTTTGGTAGTTTGATCAACTTGGCTTGGTGTTTTTATGGCCCATTCAATAGGTATTTTATATGTAATAGGCTGTGGGACTCAAAGCATTATAATCTGTAGAATGATCACTGAGCCCCTATAAAGATGTGATCCATATTAACAGTTTCTGGTTTCTTTTGTGGACAGGATGATGTGGGCAGCTGGAGCAGTAGCTGCAATGTCCAGCATCACTTTCCCTGCAGTCAGTGCTTTGGTTTCCCGAACCGCAGATGCTGATCAGCAAGGTATGGTATTAATGACTTGACATGTGGCATACTAGCATGCACGATAACTTCTCGTGGAACCGTTTTGCGTATAAATCCGTCGCTGCAGTTTGAAATCACTTAAAGGGCCACTGTCGTTAAAAAGTGGGGGTGGAGTTGTGTGAAAACCAGCTTGAAGGGATCATGTTAGCTTTGCATGCATTGGACCTTTTTGGGGTCACTTGTCATATTGTAAATTGTCTTAGTAGTTTGGTATTTGATCCATTTATCAACAAACACTTCTTTTCATTTTTAAGTTCATATTGTAGGTTCGATCACCTATAACACTGTGTGATTTACCGAGCCCACATGTACCCGCTGCTTCATGTTCTCGATTTACCCTCTCCTAGTGTGTCACCCCTCTCCTCTTAGATTGTAAGCTCTCGAGCAGGGTCCCCTCTCCTACTGTTCTGTGTTTTAACGTGTATGCAGATTTGTTATTCTGTCTTGCTCATTGTACAGCGCTACGGAACTTGTTAGCGCTTTCTAAAAATTTGTAACTGGAACTCTGAATCTGCATAAATTGTTTGGTGGATTTTTTGTGCCACTATATGAACTGATAAGTATGCAAATAAAACCGATACAGGTGATATTTGTAACAGAAGCGGAGACACGCTGGTTAAGTCAAATGACACACAAATGTTTGTTGATGTTCCCCCCCCCCTCTTCTCCATTAGGTGTTGTGCAAGGGATGATCACAGGAATACGTGGCCTTTGTAATGGGCTTGGTCCTGCCCTGTACGGATTCATCTTTTATATCTTTCATGTGGAATTGAATGAATTGCCCATTACTGAAGACGAGCCAAGGGAGAAAGTGACGTCATCACACGCGCAGCAGGTAATAACCTTGTCATAGACTAGACCAGGGCTCAAAATTTCCACTCGCCTACTAGCATTTGGCGAGTGGAAATTAAGGGAGTGGAAATGCGCGCACACACAGGCAGCACAATAAATTATTTCGAGCTGCACATTCCACTGGTGCCACCGGGCAGCCCCCCTTCCCCAGGCTGCAAGGTGGCAGGGATCAGCTGCCTAACCTGACCCTCTCTGTCACTGGCAGGGGGGGGTGGAGAGGAGCTCCCCTGCCTCCTCACTCTGCTCACACTGGGGTCTGATGACTGGGTATTAATGTTATTTTTGTAACTTTATTCCAAATCCTTTTAAACAGTGTAATATCATAAGATAATTTTAAGGGTGTGTGTTTAGGGGCAGAGTTAAGGGCTGGGTAGGGGTTAGATGGGGCAACTGGTGGCGAGTAACGCTTATGACCTGGCATTTTGAGCCCTGGACTAGACTTTGAGTACTAACAACATTTGGAAGAAGTAACCTGAACACCTTACTGGATTTTGCCAACAACTCTAGGGAAAAGTGGACCGATACTTAAAGTAATTACTTGATTCTGGGGTATGAGTACGGGTTCTTGTTCAGCTTCATTCTTTATGTGGGATGTGAAAGCTAGACTGAGAAATACAGCTGCTTAGGCTGTGGTTAGACGAGCAGAAGGAATGTCCGTGAGAGTGGATGTTCCTTTCACTTGATGCCTTGCTGAGAGCAGATAGTGTGCTCAGCGCTGCAAGTCTCGTTCCTCCTATGGAGGATCGCGCTTTGCAGCCCCATCAACACGCGTCCTAGTGCTTTCACGGGGAGGCTTGCTGCACGCATATTTCGTGCGTGCACGCAACAGCGTGTGGCAGGCCCCACCGAAGTGTTGTGAAGCCCAAAAAAAACACGTCAGTACAGGTGCACATAGTGCGCTCAACTGACCCCCAGCCTTAGTTTTGATCGGTTTAATAAGTTACCATGAAACATTGATTTTTTTTTTTTTTCTCTCGTCTAGAATTCCATAATCCCTGGTCCTCCGTTCCTTTTTGGAGCCTGCTCTGTGCTATTGGCTTTGCTTGTAGCATTATTCATCCCAGAACACACCAATCTGAATGGTCGCAACAACAGCTGGAAGAAGCATCACGGTGCAGGACACCCTCACAGTCCTCCTGCTCCCGGGGAGGGAAAGGAGCCTCTTCTGCAGGACACAAATGTATGACAGTGTATGAAAGACCTCTGCTACTTATAGCCTCGTTCTTTAACCTGCAGGACCAATGTGCCACTCCTTTTAGTGGGTGGGGAGGACTGCCATTCTTCCAGTAGGCAGGGAAGACGTCATGCCCTCTTCAATGGTAAATTCAAGCTGCTGCCAACAGGGCATGGTTACTGAAAAGGCAGCACTCAGGCGTTTATTCCCCCCCCCCTCCCTTTTTGTGGCCCTTACATGTTCAAAGACAATCAGAATATGTTTGAGCTTTGTTTAACCCTTAGTGCTCGTTAAATGAACTCTGAGAAGCACATTTCAGTGCTGTATTCAACAGCTTCTGGGTATGCAAATGTGCTCCTAGAAACCCAGGTTTCGGGCCTCCTTTATACTTTTTTTTTTTTTGGAAAGCCAAAGTATTTTTTTTCTCTCGTTAAATCCACACATGCCAATGGCTTTGCTCTTATGTGACATCCAATTAAGCATTTTATGTTTCTCTGCTGCAAGTATAGATTGTTAGAAACGCTCTTTCATATGTTTACAAACTATATTTATACACACGCCACTTAATGGTTATGTTAATTAGTACTCTATAGAGAGGAGGAGCCATCTTTTTGACAGCTGCTAGAAACACCTTTTATTATGGTGCTGAGACTTGTTAAGGGTTATTTTTTATCTCCATCAGACAAAATGTTAGATTTAAAGCCTTAATATTGAGTGACCAATATCCTAGCGGCAAATCTGTTTCAGGTTTTTTTTTTTTTTTGCATTCCATGTTTACCAGTCCCAAAACCCATTCCCCCAATGTAAGCATTTAATTTGAAATACTGTATTTTTGTGTGTACGGTCACACCATACTCTTTTGGGCAATATTGGATTGTTGGGATTTAATTTTAACTTATTTAGGCCAGAGGAATATGTGTCTTATCCATACATCAGGACGTCTGCCTTTTTGACTTCGTCACCTTGGCTGTGTCCACCCAAGCATAACTTAAGTTATGATTCTGTGAAAGTTAGAGACGTGGCACAGGGTTGTCCATCGCGCCAAGCACCAAAAGCCAAACACCGTGGATTTGCCCAGGGATGAGGGTGCAGTCGTCAGATCGTCTTTTTCCATTCTTTTAAGTGGTTCTTTAACACTGTCTTAAGAGCTATAGTTTCCCCTGCATTTTGATAGAACTGTTTTTGTATTACTTATTTATTCCAAACATTGAATCCTTTCAGTTACCCAGTTTAGTTATACCACTATTTGTTGGATGATTTGATCTACAATCCTTGAATGCACAGCCCACAAAGTGTAACACCTTGCCTTTGGGCTGTCCATACTTCTACTGGTGGCCTTTCTCCATGTTTTTATTTCTAGCTCCTGAGTGTTGGAGATTCGTTCTTCTCTTCGGCACTTAAGAGTTAAAGCAGATATTTTAGTCCTAGATTTTGAAGATAAAAATACAAAAATAAGCTTTATAAAATAGCCGATGTGAATTTATCTTCTAAAAATGTGTGTATATTTTTGCTTGGTTATTTAACGTGTTTCTTTGTATAAAGTGTTGTATAATTTAACAAGATCCACATGTTCTGTGTTTTTAAGTTCCCTTTTTCCACCCTGGTACTTTGAACGTTTCTCATTGGCTTATAGATCTGGATGATGTAAATTTGAATAAAACCTGAATATTTTTATATTGAACAAAGAAATTAATCATTTTAGTCTGGGAATTTCCCAGGGCTAAAGGTCACAGTATTCAGATGACACTTAATAGCGGATTTTTTTTTAATTAATTGCATGTACTGATTTCGGTGGGCCTAAACAGATGGGAAGGACTTTCAAACCCACCTTCTCCTTTGTGCTATGACACCGCAAGTTACGTAGTCACAGTGAAGACCTTAAATTGCACATTGCCAGTCTCCTATAAGATGATTTGAGAACATGTACTCGTCCTTGTACTGTTGAACAGCCCTGTTAAGATTGAGGTAAAAGTACTTAATTGGAGAGATGGACAGTTGGAACAAAGATTGATGTGATGGTTTAGAAGGACCATTAAACCTCCCCCCAGGGATTCTTTAGGGTTAATACAGATCAGCTGTTAGTCTGCTGTGACACACACACCCCTCCCTCTTCCACATTTAGCAGTTAAAAGGACAGTGTTCAGGAATGGCTGCTGGTTTGGCAGTGGGAACACGTGACATCTTTGTTAAAGGGATGGCATTTAGCCTGTTGACCTGTCCCTGTAGCCACTTAAGGAGGGACACAGACCAGTGTAATTTGGATCAGTTTGGTATAAATACATGGGGTTGTGAACCAGCCAGAGAAAAAGCATACAGCAGTGATTCCTGTAGTAAGGGAATTGATCCACATGTGATTGACCAGCTATAGGCAGGGTCTTGACTTTGTTTTATCAGCTGGAAACCACAGCGAGTTCCTGGCTGTCGTCTTCTCCCCCTGCACCAGATTTAACAAAGTGAAATTGAACTCCATGCTTGAATGACCTCTCCAAATCTATACCATATGGAATCTGGCCTCAAGCATTGATAGCAGCAGCCAATTTTGGGAACTCAAATTACAAACAGATACCATAATTCAGAAGCAATTGATTGGCCAGGATTTAAGATTCTCCCCCGTGACAGGGAAGAGTGCGACCAAGGCCAAAAAAAACAGGTGTCATCATGGATTACAAACCACTCATTGGTCCTGCTCTAGATTTCATAAATGCATGGTCCATAAAAAAAAAGAAACCCTACAGCTGACTGGCTCATACAGTTGACAGCAAGGTTAAAGTGCAGCTCTGTTATACTGAAAACAGTGGATGACAAAGTTTGACACCAGCCCTGTAAAGATGTAACGAAGATTCATACATGAAAATTAGGTATCAGAAACTTTAGAGCATATTTTACAGCAGACCAAAAGCATGTTTAAGATTTTATAGGACATTTACCTCTTTAAATGGTGCAGCAAGACCTTTCGGAAATGGTATGACACGTGATTCTCGTAAGATGCATTTTCTTCCTGGAAGAGTCTCTGGCCGGGGCCAATTACCAGATTACTTTGAGTAGTTACCTACCCCTGTGCCAGAATTTTGAGCAGAGCTGCTGGAGCTCACTGACAAACCCTTCGAAACCTGAACAAATCAAAGTACTTATCTGTATCGCACACCATTTAGATACAAATAGTTTATTCTTGGATATATGAAAAAGATCTGAAGTAATAAACACATCTCAAATCTCTGGACGACCTGAACACCAGGTACTACTGACAAAGAGTGGCTCCACTTGCCAGAAGCTGCGAAAGTAACAGCATCCCTTGTTTTTATGCAAATATAAAACCGTGTGCCTTTAGTAGACAACATTGTGCGTGCTTGTATAGTCCAAGTATGTTGATTGCACAGGAATGGAAATATGTAAAAGCATTCATCAAGAGGAAGGAGTGTGTCCAGGGAAGTATGCCGAGTGAATACGAGAAGTCCCAGTCCTGACTTGTGTTGCTGTAAAATAGATGATGCAGGGAGTTCAATGCATGAATGTCAAGCAGGCAAAATAACTGAACAATTAACACAATGTTTTTGGTCATACATTTGACACTATGGTCTTTGCAATAGGCCAGGCCTTTTTGAGGTGGATGACCAGCAAATCCGTGGAGTTTCAGGCACACAGATTAAGATCTATTTTGCTTCCACACCCTTCCTCCAAAAACGCACTGTGTTTGTGTGCGTCAGGTACGTTGTGTGAATGAGTTTGTGTGCATGGAATGCTGCAGGTGTGTGTGTGAAAATGGAGTATGGCTAATCAGGATGAGTGAGCATGTGGTTGTTTGAGGGGATGGGATGGAGGTCTGTATGGGACTGATAGGATTGAGTGTCTAGTAGACCTGTTCAGTTGGTTTTTATCAAAAAGTTGCTCTTCTGCTGCTTGGTCTGGCACAGGCTATTTTCCTAGACTTTGTCAAGGACAGAACCAGCGTCCCAAGTAAACAAGCTGTTCACTTTTTGGGTGGCCTAATGGAAAATTTGCAGAGAGCCTTAAATTATAGCTGCAAAGGGTTTAAAACAAATAACATTTTACCCGGAACCACGTACAGCATATTACACTTAATTTTCACATCCTGACCATCTCCTTACCTTTTCCAGGACCTAAATTTTGATTGAGTCCTTGTAGAGGATAACCAACCTCCCTCTTCTTCAAGTACTTGAGATCCAAACCTGCTGCTTCCCGACTAAACGTGGAGAAAAAAGTAAAGTATGGATTACATCAAGCAAGTGTAAAAGACTATACAGCCCACCTGTCATCAATAAGTGGTTTGCCAAGGCTTTGAAAACGAATGATCATGTAATATTTCTATGGTGCACAATGAAGCAGATACTCACTTTTCTTTATTTGAGCAGGGAGCTGGTCTGGAAGTACCTGGATGTGTTACTGCGAGAGCTTTTGGAAAGGAATTGTACTGAACCTGTTGATGTGGCAAAAAAAAAATCATATAAACACTTCAAAAACAATCCTAATTTCACTGGGAAATCGTGCTTTGAAACGGAAAAGATGGGAATAACCTTTCTATAAAGTCCTCACCCTTGGCGCAGAGTTGCTGGATTCGGTTGTTGAAGGGTGCGATGCTGAAGCTGTTGTAACATAGGGCCCGACTTGGTAGGAGGATGGCAAAGGGCAATTCATTCGAGAAGCATGAAAAGCTGTTCTATTTTCTGGCTGCAGACACCCAATAAGAATAGTTTTACAAATTACAAAGCCTGTCTCTCAACATGTTATCTTAGGTACTGGTAACCTAACACTCCTTTCAATTGGACCCCGTGCTTTCCTGCTTCTAGGTTTTACGCTCTTCCAACCACCGAGCTTATCCATTTCTCACATCAACTACTACTTCATTACATACTCTGCACAGAACAACATTCCCAATTCCAAAACCCTTTGGCCCCTATTCAGATGCAGTCGGTAACCGGGTGATGCCCAGGGAAAATATCTGCATTAGTATCAGTTACCAGAGCCCATAGGACACCATGGTTACAAGCATGACGATCTGTGAGCTCGAAGAAAGGCACACTGTTCTTTTGTAATATGGCCAGAGACAGTGGTAGACCGTGCCACCCGCACCCTGGGTAACATTTTAAGCTGTTAAGCAAATCACCCAACACTAGGATCACGGAGCTGCTATTTCCTGAATAAGGACTTGAGCCAAGAACCATGATCGATCAGGGGCTGATCCATTGTTCACTGCTCTTCTAGAAAGCCAGGAAAGCTTCTGACTGCCTGTAAAGACGAGGGCTACCAGAACGTTTCTTGGGCAAGTGCTTTTTCCATTCTAGTATACTGCGTTTTACAGCTACAGAAAACTAGTAAACTGGTTCGTGAGGACACCTACCACATGAATATGGAAAAGACTACGCAAGCGTGTGGGATTATGTATCCTTACATGGAGAATACGATATATTTTATGCTAGGTTTTGTTTCCTTTATCCCCCCCCCCTCCCGATGTACCCATCAGTCTATGTACAGCATGTGACATGATAGATATATCCATCTTGTATAGCTCAAATTTCATTGTTCTGCCTAGAACCTCAAGGCTTTGAGAAAATATAAAATACCCCTGGGTGAATATAGAGTAATGCAACCGCCGAAATGCAGGGCTTTAAAATGTAAATACTTGGTATTCAACAACACTTTATTAGATGGTCGTGACGCATTGCAAGAACCTCTTCACTTCTACAGTTATGCTCAAAAGGTTTGCGTACCCTGACAGAAATCTTCATTGATATTGAAAAATATGACCAATCAGATAAAAAAAAAAAAAACTGTATTATTTTAGGATAGCGATCATATGAAGCCATTTATTATCACAAAGGTGTTTGATCAGGTCCATTTGGGTGATTTCTATTAGGATTTAAAAAGGAGCCAAAGGTTTACATACACACAGTGAAATGGCAATTAAAAGGTTAATTCCCGCATCTGTGGCTTTTTAAATTGCAATTAGAGTCTGTATAGTCAATGAGTTTGTTCGCTTTTATGTGGATGCACTGAGCAGGCTAGATACTAATAGGGAGCAGAAAAGAACGGTCAAATGATCTGCGTAACAAGGTAATAGAACTTTATAAAGAGATATCCAATGCCTTGAAAATGCCATTCAGTAATGTTCAATCACTTATTGAAAAGTGGAAAATTCGGGGATCTCTTGATACCAAGCCAAGGTCAGCCAACAACTGCCGGAAAAATTGTTCGGGATACAAAAAAGACAAGCCCACAGGTAAACTCAAGAGAAATACTGGCTGGTCTGCGGAAAAAAAAAAAGACTGTTTGAAGGAGCACAATATGATGATAATTAAATTAACCTTCTTGGTGGTTCCCCCAACTGTGGCTCAGGCTTAAAATTTCAATGCCAAAAACGGTAACCCCGAGCCACACGCTGGCCGATACATACCTGTCCTTGCGTTCCCTCGATCGCAGTGTCCTGGTTCCTTTTTTGCGAGAAGGGAACCAGGACGCCACGATCAGGCGGAGGTGATTGCGATTGCAGGAGGACATCGAGGGAACGCAGGTATGTATCCAGCCCGACCAGGGGGCTGGAGTAATGCACCGATTTTGACATTAAATATGACCGCCAGTGAGGTTAAACAAAAATTAACTGCAAGGTCGAGTTGCCAGAAAGAAGCATTTACTGCACCAATGCCACAAAAAAGCCCGGTTACAATATGCCCAACAACACCTTGACACACCTCACAGCTTCTAGCGTACTTTGATTTGGAGTGACAAGACCAAAATAGATATTTACAGTCGCAACCATAAGCGCCATGTTTGGAGAGGGGTCAACAAGGCCTATAGTGACAAGAATAGCATCCTCACTTTGAAGCATGGTGGTGCATCACTGATGTTGAGGGGTGAGCTCTAAAAAGGCACAGGAAATCTAGTAAAAATTGATGGCAAGAAGAATGCAGGATGTTAGAAAATTCTGGCAGACAAATTGCATTTTTGTGCTGCGCATGGGACGCTGTTGAACCTTTCAACCCGACAATGACCCTAATCAAAAGGCCAAGTTGATCCACCAGTGGATACAGCAGAAAAAGCTTGAGGGTGCTGGAGTGACCATCACAGTCTCCTGACCGTAATATTATCGAACCACTCTGGGGAGATCGCAAAATGTGTGCTTCGTGCAAAAGGACCAAAGACTTTGCATGACCTGGAGGCATTTTGCCTAGACGAATGGGCAGCTATGCCACCTGCAAGAATTTCAGGCCTCAGACAACATGCTGTCATTGATGCTAAAAGAGGGCGATACACAGAAGAACTAAGGGTATGCAGACTTTTGAACAGGGGTAATTTCATTTTGTTATTTGTTGCCTTGTGTTGTTTTAGAATTGTGCAGTTCTGTTATGGGATTCATATTCTACGAAGTCCTAAGAAATAAATAAACATATTTTGCCCGTAAACTCATATGTACCATTTTTACAGAAAACATTGCAAACCCTTGGAGAATTGGTAAACATTTGAACACAACTGTTAGGTACCTTCACACTGACGTCAGAGCTGCCTGTTATGTAATAATAAATTGCCTAGATAATTACATTTCGCAACTTGGTACAGAGGTTACAATAAAATGCTGTAATACGGGTTGGGGTTGAGATTGAGAGGAGCCTGCTCCTAAAAGGAGTTTACATTCAAGTTTTTTGGGCAATTTTGAGACGGAGAAGGGTGAAAAGGTGATGGCTATTCCCAGCTTCAAGCTCAGACCTCAGTACGTCTTGTGACATCCTCTATTCCTAAAAATACTGTAGGACTCACAAAAGGTAACGCAGCGTGCAGGAATGCTTCATGTGTAGGAATGCTCATTTATCATATGGATATGATAAAGGGCAAGGTAACGCAGCGTGCAGGAATGCTCATTTATCATATGGATAGGATACAGGGCAAGGTAACGCAGTGTGCAGGAATGCTCCATGCAGAATGCTCTTATCATATGGATATGATACAGGGCAAGGTAACGCAGCGTGCAGGAATGCTCCATGCAGAATGCTCTTATTTATCATATGGGTAGGATACAGGGCAAGGTAACGCGGCGTGTAGGAATGCTCCATGTAGACGTGCTCTTATTTATCACATGGGTATGATACAGGGCAAGGTAACGCAGCGTGCAGAATGCTCTTATTTATCATATGGGTATGATACAGGGCAAGGTAACGCAGCGTGCAGGAATGCTCCATGCAGAATGCTCTTATTTATCATATGAGTAGGATACAGGGCAAGGTAACGCAGCGTGCAGGAATGCTCCATGCAGAATTTTCTTATTTGAGATCTGATAGAATTTAACATACCACATGATGTGTCGATACTGTAGCGCTGGAGTTGGTGCCCACACAGTGATTTTCATTAAGCTGCTTGTTTAGCCAGTTGATAACTATAAAGATAATGTGAGCAGTTAAATTTAAGAAAAATATACACATTCATGATTATGCAAAGCACTACAAGTATAACATAACCACCCCTTTCAAAAACATGTACTGTATAATCGATTTTGCATTGTAATGCAATGAAAACTAAATTAGCATACAGTACCCATTTGCACTTTAACGCCTTCACGGTAACAAACTTTACTGTTGCAGAATAGAAATGAGGGGGAGTTCCAGGTTTTCCCCCACCAATCAGGGTTCATTAAGGTAAGTGGATGTGGGCATGTCAAAAAAAAGGGGGGGGGGACCCAAATTCTATGAGTGCTCTGAATTTTGTGTATATTATATATGGAAAATAATATACACATTCCACTGAATGGTGCCCTATAAAAATGGCAACTGAAGGAGTCTCCACCAGAAAATTGTTGCACAGAACTTTACTACTTTATCAGATCAACAGAAGAGAACGTCTCATATTTTTTCTACGTACAATAGCCTAAACTTTGAGGACATTTTTAAGTCTATTATATACAGAATGTGAATGCCGGAACACCAGAAAAAGACTGAGGATAAGGTATGTAAAGAGTGGTAATGAATCATGGTCTCTTATACCCTTCACTCCCAAAATTGCATTAACTCGATATGCCAATTGCTTGTCAATGCAAAGATCAAGACACCATTTACATACATTTTTTTTTTAGGCAAGATTAATGTGCCCCTGTTGAGAAATTAAATCCACTGTTTTATGTCTTATTCGCCAGATCTTACTGTAAACAAGCTACAAGAAGCAGCGC
Source organism: Leptobrachium leishanense (assembly GCA_009667805.1). NCBI lineage: Eukaryota > Metazoa > Chordata > Amphibia > Anura > Megophryidae > Leptobrachium > Leptobrachium leishanense. The sequence continues at coordinate 73,304,511 of CM019070.1, read as the reverse complement.
TCACACTCATTGTAACAAAAAAGTTCAGAAACTTTGTTGCTGCATTACAACAGCCAGGGAGAGGACAAAATAGATGAGAGCTCTGGGGTCACTCAATGTGCAGGGATAAGATTCAGGGGTAAAAATTCCTGAAAGTCTCTAGGGTACAGATAAAATGTGTTACTGTAATTCCTCATTATGATCAATACCCAAAGTAGGATATCTGACCACTTATATTATCCACATTTGACACAAAAAGGCCTTTTCTGCATGTATGCCCAGAATGCAAATAAATACAATTTATAATAAATAATTCTAATAAATTAGAACCTTTCATTATTATTTTATGTATTAATTTAAGCGCAAACACATTCCGCAGCGCTGTACAAAAGATGCAATGGGAAAAGACAGGACAATTCTACAAAACATACAGGAGGCCGGTCAGTATTCCTGCCAGCAGATACAGGACGACATGAGGGCCCTATTCCCGTGGGAATTTACAATCTTTCATCCCAACAATATTTCTGTAAAGGATAAATGAATACAGGAAATTTACATAATTATCCAAGAATAATAAATACAGGGTAAAATAGAAAGTTTAATTGGCAACTACGCACCCCGTGTTTCAAATAAATGAAATATTGTTCTCGTTAAAAAACCTGCTTGGTAGTGAAGGGGTAAATGGCTAATAATTTGCACCAAAATATATATAAATACACACAATAAATCGGCATAACCCAGTGATCGGTGTCACAGTCTCCACAAAGCAGGAAACCTATGTAATAACAAGGCAAAAAAAAACACCCATCTACACGCAGTCATGCTGTGTAAAATACTATGCACATAGTCTGGAGACTTCACTTTACTTCCAGTAGGAATGCGGTTTGACAAATCATTGTATTGATGACCTGGAACAATTGTGGCCCCACACCCTTGTACTAACTATGAAGTCTGCTTACAAGAGCTGGACATTAAGGAGTTAAAAGCAAAGCGGAAAATAAAGAGGCAAAATTGTGCAGTTATCAATATATTCATTAACCCCTTAATAACACACCATGTACCAGCATGTTGTGGGTAAATTCGAGTTAAGGACTTGCAACGTACTGGTATGTCCTGATGGGGATCTGGCGCCACGAGCAGCAGTTCTGAGAGTTTGCCAGGCTCGAGGCAGCCGGAAAGACAAACCTGTTTTTTGTGATGGCCCCAAGAACACTGACAACCAGTGACAGGATTAGTGTTCATGAACTGAAATTTTTCTCATGCTTCTGCTTAGATTCAGTGTCCCGAAATGCCCCCAAGAACCCTAAATGTCCCAAAATAGGCAATAAAATATTTTTTTTAAAACATCCAATAGCTGTCCATTACAGTGGTCAGCTTTATTTTCTACTAGCGCTTCAATTTTCTGTTGAATTTTATTATTAGGCGATTTTTTTTTTACACTCTCAATGTTTATTTTACTCTAACGGATACGTTATATATTTTCTTCATACACTGTAGTTTGTATTCCCAGAGCAAATTATTTATGGAAATTAAGGGATAGGATTTAATAATCTGAGTATTTCAGAACACCACGAGAAAGCCTGTGTATTCTCCAAAAAACACAAACTAAGTGGGTATAAAGCGAGAGAGAAATTACAGAAATAACAAAACTAAAAATAGCTTGTGGCATTTGATTGTTGTCAACTGTTAATGACAGAATTTTTTGTTCTTAACAGGTATGTATGGCACACACCCAGAGACCGCTTTTCTAGCTGTATTACCATAAGACGACAAACATTAGAAACAAATTAAAACGTACCATTCTCATTTGTCTTCAGCAAGTCTTTGCTTTCATTCAGCTTCTGTTCTGTTAGTTGGAGCTGCTCCCGAAGCTTGTCACTCTGAGGAAAGAGTAAATAAGATTTATTTAATTCATCCTTAACTCCGGAAAACAAATGTAACTAGAGCAGGACTCGACAAGTCTGGAAGTCAGGAAGCAAACAGACTACCACAATTTTACATCTGGCTCTTAAAATGCTACATTATTCAATAGTAATAGACATACGAAAGTTTGCCAGGCTTTAGATAAATTGTGCCCTTGACCCTATGGTTTCTTTCAGGCGCTCAAGCGCAATATACTTTTAATAGGCCGTTCTAATGAGAATTCATGGATTGCATTTATATCACAATTATGAATCTAAAAAAAAAAAAGTACCGGAGATCTGAGTCTGGAGTAAAAACACATGGCGACCTCTACAGTTCAGAGTTGGGTGCGGGAGACTCCACTAGGAGGTCAAACAAACTGGACATCACATGAGGTCATGTCTTCTAAAAAAAAATAAAGTTATTACAAAAAGAAAAAAGGAGAGATAGCGACGGACTGTCATAGCAAGTACAGTATCCCGATTCCAGAATTACACACCAGCTAATCGACAGCTTAGCCCCAAAGATTGAACGTTCGGCCTTCTCCCCTACAAACTATATTTATACAGCTTCAACATATTCTGCAGCGCTGTACAACGGGTAGGAGAAAACAAAGCCACATTTTACCCATAAGACTCCATGGAGGGTTGTTGTACCAGGCCGTGACTGCTTAAGACATATGTTTATGTGCCATGTGATTCAACCAATTACGGTGTGAATGCTAACCCTGTTTTTCTTATTTTTTATTTTCATTTAGATTCATTCCCAGATAGACATGTTGTCAAAAGGACATGTTGTAACTTCACCGGAGATTATGTATGAGCGATGAAGCGTTTGAGGTTATCGTCAGATCACTGACTGGCAAGATAGCGGCTGACTGATCTCACGAGAAGAGCCGCGAGATGGAGACTGAGCCGCTGGCACCGCGCGGACCACTCTTGCAAGCGAGCATTATATGGGATGCATGAAGATCACAGAGCAACAGGAAAAAGGGAAAGAAAAATTGAGGATACGAAAGAAACAAGAGGGACAGCATCTAAAACAAGGGGAAAGAAAGAATGTGCCGATCTTTACACCGGTTAACCATACCGGCGTCTGGAAAACTACGCACAGATCACCTGCCGCGGCTACAACTGGGTCGGGTGTACCCAGAGCAGAAGTGAAAGAAAAGAGGAAAACAAAAGACTGAGGAAAGAAAACCTTCTTCCTCCCCCTCCCGTAAACCACCACAATACATGTCTTGTTGCCACTGCCGGGAGCAGCTAAGAAAGAGGAAGTGCTGCTTCCGAAGGGGCCCTATATTGGACTATGGGGGGGAGGATATCTGGGATTGGGAGTGCCCTCCAAGTTGGGGGAGGGGATACCTGATGTTTTCTTCTTGTTCTTTTACTTGTTTCAATAAAGTTTCTTTGCTGCCGTTTGGAGCAGTGGGGGCAGAACTGCAAATACTCATCTCCGTGTCCTGCATTAAAATTTATCGTCTTCTTTAAATACATTACCTAGGAGCAGGATTTGGAAGGCGTGTGAAAGTAGTCTAGCTACAGGATAGAAACTGGTAATCACGCAGAAATACTGCTTGAAGATTACAAATTGTAATCTTGTACTTGTGCATGCAATGCAAGCATTAATGTGGCTAGCAGTACTCATGATCACAAAATGTCCTGCAGATCATTAGATCCCCACCTCTTCTTCTTGCAGTTGCAGACTTTTCTTGGTTTCCTGCAGCTCTTTTTCTTCTTCCTGCATCTTTTTCTCTTGATCTGACAGTAGCTTCTCCTGCTGCACAGTCACGGCATTCTTCAGCTTTAACTTCCCCATCATACTCTTCAGGTCACCTTGCAGCTTTTTTATTATGTCGTTGGCCTTTAAAATAAATTTTTCGGATGAGACATCAATTCTATAGTTTGATTAGCCGCCCCTAATGACCCGGTTTAACACTGACAAAAGGCAAATTTTAACCCAAACCCACCTCAAAACATCTAAAGTACGGTCAAAAAAGAAACAAAAATACTTTGGACACATTTTTCAAGTTTGTTACAGGAAACCGCCTTTATACAAACCAGTTTAAATAAATTAAACCGTTTAACACGTAAAGTAAAGCCTTTCTTTTAGCCACGGCAACTTTATCTACAACTGGAACTACATGAAAAATAAAGGCCATGTACGTTAAACTATAAGGCTTATTAAAAGGGTACAAGAAACACACACTTGATAAAGACTCCCTTGGCAAAATTTTGGGGCTTTATTGTCCAGGGCTGCTACCCAAATTTGCTGCAGGATCAATCATAAAAATAGAAACTCCATATGTACATAGCTATGAATAGTGTGGTACTGTATCGATCCGTTTGTATAAAGTGCTGCATTTGCAGGATAATTATCCTACAGGCAGAGCCATCTGTTCCTTATGTTTTATTATGTCACCTGTTCGTGCTTCCCCATTGTAAAACGCTACGGAATCTGTTGGTGCTGTACAAGCACTTGCAACTGTTAACTTATGCATTGTTGCCTTGATTTTATTGTAGTGTATTATCATTATGGATTATGTATCCTTGAAATCAGCATTGTGTTTTATTTAACTAGAGAGAACACACACACACTTTGACAGTCCATGGGCGATTTCTTTATGGCACGGGTCCGCAACATTGGCTGTCCAGATGTTTTGAAATTACTTTCCCAGGAGGCTCAGCTAACCTAATAAGTCGTTGAGATGTAGTTCTCAAACATAGGGGGGGGGGGCAATTTTGAAGACCCCTGCTTTACGGAGTAACATACACACCTGTGTCCTCTTATTTTCCTAAGCATATTGGTTATTCAAAGAGTCCCAGTGTTTTTCGCCATTGCAAACACTGGCAAAAATAGCTTTTGCAACGGTGTCAGACTTTGGGGTTTAACAAAGGTGAAATCCAAACAACAGAAGATTCACAAAGACTTCTGCAAACATCCACACTCTTTGAAGAAACCCTATGTGTTTACAGACCTACATGCTTGTTACGGATGTAATAAACAGTCATCCCCATTTATTATCCCTAGTCTTTGCGCAAAGCAGATGCACATGCACTGTAGCGAGCATTGATTTTTGGACTAATTATGGATCAACATCATTATCAGGCATGTCCTTTTTTTTAATGGAAGTGTGACGTTACAACCTACAACAAAAGCATCAAACATCTGCCAATAGTCAACAAGATTTGGTGCAATAAAACGAAGGTCTTTGACATTTTACTATCGATTCTTCAAAAAAAAAAAAAAAAATTCATATATCCTGATGAAAGGCCACAGTCCGTGGACTGAAACGTCGTTGTCTTGGGGCGATGAATACACCTAAGCATCTTTAAAAAGTCACAAACTGCGGCTTTATTTCCCCATCGCTCAGATTTCGCTTTAGTTAAAATATTGCAAGGTTTCTTACCTTGAGAAGCTCTGTAGACAAGGATTTTATAGTTGCTTCTAGCTTCCCAATCTGTATTTGCTTCTTCTCAGAACCTGCGTCGAGGCTCACCTGGAGGGAAGTAGTACATAAATACAGCTTTTCATTGATTTCCTTATATATATATATATATATACCAAAACATATGGATATTAGACATGTGCACAGTGCAAACATTTATAATTTTTTCCCCAGCCAATTTTGGAATCCAAAATTTTCAGATTTTGGAATTTTCCCGAATTTGCTGAATCGATTCAATCCAATCATTTCAGAAATGTATGAAATGTTGCAGGAGAGCGGATTTTTAGCCCCATACCCCCACTTTACCTCCTAAAACACACTTTTACCACCTTCAAAAGCCCCTCCACACCCCCATATTTTAGTTTGAGTTAGGGCACTGGTTCTGTTACTGTTGGGGTCACTGTTAGGGTTAGTATTACACAAACAGTGCAATTTACTTTCAGCTAGAGAAGTTATTTTGGAGCAATCCGAATATCTTTGGACGGATTTGATAAAATAATGTTTTTTGGGCAATTTGGAATTTCAGATGCACCGGAATTGCCATTCTTTCAGCCGAAAATGACACTGGACAATGAATACACATGTCTAATGAATACCCCACTTTCCAACCTTTTGCTCCTGGGTTGCTTTGAGAACTTCATTGCTACGGCTCAACAGCTGCTCCTTATCTTTTAGCTCTTGCTCTAGAACAGCCACGCGTGTGTTTAGACGATTTACTTCCTTCTCCTTCTCGTGGCATTCAGCATCCAGGGCAGAGTTTTCCCTCTGTAGGGATACAACTTTCTGCTGTGACCTCTGAGAATCCTGAAGAAGGAAACGGTCAATGAATGGAAAAATCCACCCAGTGCAGTTTACACTATTATTCAGTCATTTTGGTTAATTTATGACAGGATAGGAATAGGTTTTGTTTAGGATCACAGAAGAACAATGCGCAGAAAAGGAACAATGCGCAGAAAAGGAACAATGCGCAGAAAAGGAACAATGCGCAGAAAAGGAACAATGCGCAGAAAAGGAACAATGCGCAGAAAAGGAACAATGCGCAGAAAAGGAACAATGCGCAAAATCAGGCAGAGTTTTAATAGGTGCTCCTGGTCTGACATGGCTATTTTCGGTAAATCACCACTTGTTCCTTACACTAATAAATGTTGCATCAGTACTTGAAACAAGCACTTTACCTCTTCCAAGCCTTGGCACTTTGCTCGGAGCTCGCGGATTGTGGCTTCGGCTTTGAATCGCTTCTCAAGTAAGTCTTTGTTGAAGTTTTCAAGTTCAGTGAGTCTGCTCTGTGTCTGCTGTGTGCTCCTCTGAAGAGAGATCTCCTGCTCCTTTTTCTGTAGTTCATGCTGCTGCAGTAACTGGGCATAAGCCTGAAAGACAAAAGAAAAGGTGAGACTGCAGAGGAACAAGCCTAGCTATGGTCCAGCAATTGCACATATATCCATGTCTTGCACATAGCATTTCGTTTATTTAAAGGGCTTTATGTTGCATTATTTGTGTGTGGAAACACATGCATATCCATTTGATTGGCTATAATAAAAGAATACAAGGACCAATGGACTAGATACTGTCTAAAAGAATTCAGCCATTTTTCTGAAAACAGGAAAGGGGTCTCGCTAATAGGGGAAAAACAAAAAGCGACTTTCCATTTTGTCGATAAATTGTCTGTAATCAATTCCATCACAGGGCCATTGTCAGTAGATGTCTACAATTATACAACACATCCAATATGCTTTCCCTACATACTATTACTTTATTCAGATGTTCGGATTTAATTCTAATCAGACGAGTCTAAACACATTAGTGACCAACTGATAATGATGTACAATAAGAATTATAAATAAATTAAAAGCGAAAGAAAAAAATCCACTCCTGCATGCACAATATACCCAGAGACACCATGTACCAGCATATTGAATAACCTGAAGGATTTTAAAAGGGAAAATGTTAATTCTACGGTGAAAACATGGAATCAGGCTAGAGACACTTTGATTTCGTCCTCAGAATGAAGTCAAGTGAAATGTCAGCTATAGTTACAAATCATGAGCAGGAAGCAGATTTTGGTGGGTCTATGTTTGGAATTGCAGGAAATGAAAACTTGATGTATGCTATATAATAGGGCAAATACATATGTATAGCAGGCAGATACATGTATATGTGACTAGATATATAAACTTTGACCGTATCCTTCAATGGATGAGCGTACCCAGTGCAAACATCTCCAATATAAATATACTGATATCCTAGGAGATGCACTCAGGGACTCAAAGTTAAAACAAAACTTTATTAACAGGAGAGATCCGAATGGTTGGCGAAAGGTAACCGAACGCTGAAAATCAGCGTTCGGATACCTTTCTTGGCCATTCGGCTATCCAGAGAGCAGGTAATACGCCAAATCCTGGCGAATTGCCTGCACATTCGGTGCCTGTTCGAGGGCAGTGAAATCACCATAAAAAAAGCATTGCTTCGTCTATTCAGAGAACAAAAACCAGCAGTGAAAGGTTCCCGAAATGCTCTGCCATTCGGTGATTTCATTCGACAGGTTTATTCAGCAGAATCCCATAGGCTTCAATGTTAAAAATATTCCCGTTTTAATTCAATATCTAATAAACTGTTTATTATAATATTCTGCAGTAAAGAGTCTATTTATAGATTTTGTTTTGGATATTTCATGCATTTTTCTAGATTAATTTCTTTTTTAAAAAAAAGTCAGATTTTTCTTTTTTTTTTAGTTTACTTATTTTTTCTGTAACAGCCCTTTTTATTATCATTCCCTGGACCTCATATGTAAATTTCTGACATTTTTGCTCTGTAGTTTCGTTGCAAACAGCGTTTCACTTTTCAAACATTCAAGCAAACGGTTTTTCGAATTTATTCACTTAACTCGTCTGCGGTCTCGGCTTTTTCCGGCAGCTTCACTGCGTGTGATCGGCTCCTGCTCAGGTTTTTCCCGCGGGTTAATCCAGATGTTTTTGCGGGTTTCGGCATGCATTCACTGGGTTTTTGCGGTGACTTTTCGTCGGGTTTGCGGCAGCTTTTCCCTGCACTTCGATGGCCCTGTGGTGCTTGCTGATTACACCGCAGGGTCGCCAAAATGGGATTGCCGAATTGGCCCAAATTGAAGAGAACGAAAAGTCACCGAACATGCGGTGACTTTTCGATTCTCTTTGAATAACCCTGTAAATCATTAAAAATACCCTGTAGACTGATGATCCGGCTCGTTCTGAGCCTTTATTTCCAAAAATATAAACAAAATCATGACTGGGCAGGTTTCTTGTACTTTTTCTTGTTTTTGTGTTCTGTTGTGTCCCTTATTGATCGACTTTAGTTTCTGGTTTACATTTTTTGTTCTTGCACTAGTCTATACTCTTAGGCCCGTGTCAGACGAACGAATTGATCACGTCTGTGTTACCGCACAGTTTAACGTCTGTCGTAGCATAGAATCATGATCAAGAGACCCACACACGAAATACCTCCGCACCGAACCGCGCACGCGGCAAACGGACGCAAGTTAGGCAAGAACGTGAAACCACTAACATGGACGCGCAGAGTGCGCCACGTCCGCATAGCGTTCTGTGTGCGTGATGAGATGTCGTCAGACACCATGCATTTGCGACGTCCAGCACCTTCACGCACAAAATGCCTTTTCATATTAATTTTGTTTCCCATATTTCCCTTTTTTCTACGTCCGTCATAAAAAAAACGGACTGTGTGGTGTCTACAGTATCTTCCGTCAGAACGTCCGTCTGTTGTGCATGCACACAGAGTGCGCTCAGACTGCGTTCATCTGACCCTAGCCTAAGACGGATGGGCAGAATGTGCCACGAACGCGTAACGGCCTGTGTGCGTTATGCTGCGATGTCAGACACAGCGCATTTGCAATGTCCATAACGTTGACGCTCAGAGGTTTTTATGGTCTGGCTGAATGTACCGGTCATTTAATTATAATTAATTTTGGATTCCCAGCTTTCCCTTTTTTTTTCTACATCCGTTAAAAAAAAATAAAAAAAAAATGGACCGTGTGGTATCTACCGCATCTTCGGTCAGTCCGTTAGATGAACGCAGTCTGTGTGCATCTGACATTAGCCTTACTCACATTTTGTTTTGTTTCATTTTTGTCAGTTTAAAAAAATGGACACCCTTGTAGTTCCTACTATTCTGACTTTTTAAACGGAAAGTGAACAGTTAAGTGGAGAACATTTAAATAATATGAAAATGTGTATACATTGGCGTGTACATCTTTGTCGCTACCATATTTTTGTGTTATATATGTTTATTATTGCAGAAGCCACTTGCACATCACAGCAATTCGATGAATTGCATCCCAGAGCTCCTGTGCCACATTCCCCATATGCAGCAAGGAATTCTGGGTAGGATATGCAAATGACATCTGTCTCACTTTCATGCATCCTGGGTCTCTTATTACACAGAACCCTAAAAATCAATGCTCTGCCACACTGCGGCTTTCTAGCAGAGATGCGCTGCGGATTATGCTGCGCTAAAGAATAATAAAGAGATAAAGTTTATGCAACTGGTCAAAGCCACTCCTAGGACAGCGCTGTTTCGGGTTTGTTGGAACCTCATCAGCTAGGAGCTAGGCATGATGACCAGTTGCAGTGGATGCTTGAGACTCCACCCACTCCTGCTTCTTACAAGGGTGGTGCTACATTCATTGTGGTCCATTGAGACAGTTGCTTGTCATCCATGTAACATATTCCACAGAGACAGAGACACACACCTTCAGAGTGCTCCTCACAATGCTGCTCCCTCTACAAAGCCATGTCCATGCTGTGTAGAAGAAGCTCATTAGGCTCCCACACGCCCTTCTGAATACTTTGGCATCCCCTCTGATACAGGGCCTGCGCATGTCAGTGTCACTGCTCTAAAGGCCCCAAGGAAACCAAATATTGCATAACATTTTGACATGTCTTTGGACTGCAGGGCCTGAGGCCGTGAGCTTGGAGCATCAGCTACAATAGCTCCTATGTAAATCGGGGCTAGGCAGGAATGGTACAGAAAGCATTTCTTGACCTCCCAAATCTTAAAAGGAACTGAAGTTATTCTGGCCGTTGGAACACATGTTTAAATGTAGCATGAACACTGAAGACCTAATGGCTGAACACTACAAAGAGTTAAAGACAACTGCAGTGGCAGGGCGACTCCTAACAAACACCGGTCTTTTAAGTTTCTTATTCTTTTGCCAACACTAGTAAACCCAATAAATCCCTCATTCCATACCAAAAAAAAAATGGGCCAGGTTAGAAACCTCACGCTAAAAATGGGGATGATAGTGGTGAAAACCTGCCCCTGCAGGTTTCCTCGTAGCTTCCCCAATTTAGTGCGAGTTTCCAGGGCAAGTGGTAGTTCAGCACCTTGCCTTGGAACGCAGCGCTGTCGGTGATACTAGCAGTAGTGCTTCTGCGACGCCACAAGCATCGCCTGTAGTCCATAGGACTCCATGGAGGGTTGCGCTGCTTGGCCGCAAGACCTGCGCGATTACGCTCTCACGAGTTCGCACAGCACCGGAGTTGTCCTGGGGACTATTTGTCCCCACTCTCACTCTGCTCCTGGTGGCAAGAAGCAGCGAATCGGGCCACAGTTCTCACTGTGGGATGAGGGGAGAGTATCAGATTTAGGGGGGCTTAGGTGGTGGTAAACGATTCTGCAATAGCAGAATCAGTTAGCACCAGCTTTTTAGGACACGGTAAGAATTTGTTTAACCCATCGGTGCAGTAATTAGCGCATGGACTTTGTAATACCTTACTTATCCTAACGCTAATAATGGATTGCGCGTCCTATACTTAATATGGGGAGCATAAAGTGCAGTAAGCTTGCTTAAGCTAGTACAATCACCGATGCGCCAATGGATTTTTACCAAGTTTAGCATTAGGGATGTTACATGGGGAGGGGGGGGGGCATGCGTTAAAGTCACTTATACTGACATTAGCGTTCAGTATCTTATCTAGCCCAATCTTTTGTTTCAATTAAATTTCAGGATTAAAAATAAAAAAAAAAGGCAGCCTTGAATAGTGACGTGCATATTCTCCTAACTGACCCCATTATTCCTCATATAGTGAGACACATTGAACCATCACAAGACGAGCTAGCTGAATATTAGCCCTTGTACCGTCTGAGCATTTTCCTTCTCTTTTGTCATCTCGACTAAGTGTTGACTCATCAGTTCTGTCACTTTGATTGAAGTCTCGCTCTTTATTCTCTCCAGCTCTTGGCATCTTTCAGACAGGCTCTATGAGAAACATAGATAAGCACATCTGTATAAAAATCAAAGAAGCATCTTTGGGAGAAAAAAGACCGATTGTTACTTTAGTTTATGTCACCTTACATTTGTTTGTCGCTTTTGTAGGCATATTTTGCATTTGATATTCTAAAGCCATGACTAAATATTTGGTACTGTATAATATTTCATGCTCTCAGGAAAGCACAGCCCTTAATGTTATGCGTTACACCTGTTGACATGAAGTGTTAGTTCATTTATAGTTACAAATGTAACTCCTTCTCCTCACTATTAGTTTACAGGGTCATCCAGACGTGGACCCCTTGCTTGGCGTGCCTAGAGGGGTGTCAGCTATACCCTCCCAACGAGGCCTAACAAGGCCGAAACAAACGTTGGGGGTTGCTGCATCTCTTGTGTAGGGATGATGTCCTTGGCAGTTAGCACTGGCCACCCTTGTGAGAGCAGACTGATTTGCATATGGAGCATTCATCCTCGTAATGGCACATACAAGCTAAAACCTTGTGAGACCTGAGCGGGCCTCACCGTAGAGCAGGCCACTAGTGCTGTTGCTCGTTCTCAGGACCCTCACACCCCCCTTCTCCTCACCATTTACAGTTACAAACGGCATTAATGATTAGAGATGAAAGTGGAGTTGTGGAGGAGCAGAGGGAGGGGTGGAGGAGCAGAGGGGGGGGGGGGGGGACTTTACATAACCGAGCCTCAACATTCAAACCGGAGTCACCCACGTGTAGCAGAATTCCTAAATTTTCCTATTTCATGATGGAAAGTTTAAATTTTAATGAATTTTAATGGCGAGCATTTGCAGTTCTTTATTGCCCCAACAGTAGCAAAAAGAACTTAAGAATGGTAGGCCGAGCGTACGTTTTCCAATTCGACATTTTTAAGATCGAAAGGGAATAAGAGAAGACAGTCAGAAAAGGATAAGTTGGAAGTGCGATGCAGCAAACGCAAGTACGTTATACTTATCCCAGGATCTTGCCACTGCGGCAGCATCAAAGAAAGTGGAAGGGGAAAGAAGTGTAGGTACCCCCTTGGTATGGCCCTGCACGCAAAAGGCGTATCTAATAACCGTTTATGAAAAGTACAACATGTAGGATATATCATAAATCTTACTACAGCATAAAAATCGTAATATAAAAAAGGTCAATTCCTGTCTTAGTCACTCTGCTTAAAAGTAATGTGTACAAAAAAGAATGTGCAGAATTAAATCAAATCAAATCAAATCAAAAAAAGAGTGTCTGGTGTATGGCATAGGGGTCTCCAAGACGCGTTTCGCTGGCTCCCTGGCCAGCTTCATCAGGGAGCCAGCGAAACGCATCTTGGAGACCCCTATGCCATACATCAGATGCTCTTTTTTGATTTTATTTAATTATTGTGCTCTTACGATTTTTGTAAAGCTGCCATTGAAATAAACCGTGTCAATAAACCCCGATCTGCATCCAGCAGTTCATTACGCCAGCCAGAAGCAGAAAGCACCTTGAGAAGGGGAACTTTTATTGCTACATCTGGATACAGGCGACTTGGAAACAAGCAAGTAAGGAGCAGACATAAAGGAGGATTTAAACACGACCCAAAAGCCTTGGCAGCATCTACTGCCCACCAACGTAACTGCACTAGCGTCCATACCTGTATGTTTATACCAGACAGGTACGGATACACTCTTAATCCCCCCCCCCCCATTCTTTTTCTTGGAGAGACAAGAGAAGCAGAGACTACGTAGATCAACAGGATTTAACCACTGCGCAGACCTAGAATAACAGAAAGACTTTTCCACCATATGGACACTAGGTGGCATGTCTGCACCAAATAAGATTTAAACTTCATGCAATTTCAGACTGTCTTTACGAGCTAGTGTGCGTCTTTTTTGTACACATTACTTTTAAGCAGAGTGACTAAGACAGGAATTGACATTTTTAGATTACGTTTTTATGCTGAAGATTTGATATATCCTACATGTTGTACTTTTCATAAACCGTTATTAGATACACCTTTTGCGAGCAGCACCGTACCTAGGGGGTACCTACACTTCTTTCCCATTCTAACCCGTAGTAGTTACAAGGTTCTGCAACCACCCCCTGTTTGGCAGCATACACGCCCGGTGATAGACACCAATCCTGATTTGCCACCACACAGCGCCTTAACAATATCTCCCCCTCTAACAAAGTGGAAGGGCTGCTCCCGGAGAGGACTTCTAGAGTGAGATTGAGCGGAATCAAGTGGACCTCCCCATGTTGGAGATGGGTTCGTCTCCCACCCCCCCCCCCTCCTAATTTTTTTTCCTTCTAAGTTCTCTTTGCTGCCGTTGGGACAATAAATAAATTACTGCTATAGGAGCCTCTCCTGTATTAAAACGCACTCCGAAGCACACCAAAAATGTGACGTAGGAGGTGGGTTGGATTACTGCAATTATAAAATAACTTAACTCCCAACACAGAGAATTTGTAGGAGTTAAAGCCCTCCCAGAACAAACACATTAGTTCACTACCTGTTGAGTAAAGATCAGCTGTCTAGTAAGGTCCTCTTCTGTTTTGCTTAATGTCTTCTTTAATACATTTTTTTCCTCCTGCAAAAAAACAAAATGCGTTAGACATGCAAACATTTAGTAGATGGAAATGTAAGAAGGGTGGGGTATTAGGTCCATCCGTGTCCTTGGACAAGACACCCATCTTTATGTACTTGCCTACCTCACTATATATTAAAAGAAATAGGTGCTCAGGAGTATGCAAATAGAAAGACAGAAGTGCCTGAGCTTGGAGGAAAGGGGGTAACCCAAAAAAAAAAAAAAAAAAAAAAAAATTGTCTGCGACGTATTTCCCCGTTAAAGTAAGGGATCAGAAACCGCTTCATCAGGAACCAAAACCTTCATGGCTTCTCTCCAGCACCATGAAGGTTTTGCTTCCTGATGAAGCTGTTTCTGATCCCTTACGTTAACGGGGAAACGCGTCGAATTTAAATTATTTGGCTGACTGTATCTCTGAACCAGTCAACCAAGCGCAATCTTTAACATTTTTATATTTTTTGTAGCTGTTCTGCACTTATCCTCAAATGTGCAATGCTGCAACTCAGGATCTCTGGCTATGAATTCTAAATTGTGGCTCTTTGCATGGTTATTGCCGGTATAGGGGCGCCATAACCTGCTTAGCATTTGCCCTTTCCTCATACAGCAAGGGACGGTCTGGAAACATTGTTTCCCAGTTTGTAACAGGTCTACTGTATTATTTCCTTTACCAAGCACAGCACACCCTTAGGCTTTCCTTTCTGTCTTTCCTATAGATTACGGACCCTCGAAGGCCCGTTGTTTCCTTTTCTGCTACTCTCTACATACTGGGGTGCTGTGCTAATGTGTATGTGCCTGATAGCCAAGGGGCCTTATACATGCCCCAATTCCTTATTATTACGTCTTGTACTACCAGGATCTGTGGAACCTTTTTATAGTACTCTAAGGCTAGGGTCAGACGAACGTGATTTCTACGGACTGTGCGTCCGTGCAGTACGGACTTACGTTAGTACGGAAGACGCAGTAGTTGCCAGTTTTTTTCACTGACGTATATAGGAAGGAAAATAAATTAAAAAGCAAAACCATTTTGTCCGAGAAAAATGCTGGACGTATAAATGCAGTCCGTCTGACCACGTTCCATCACTCCCACACAAAGCTATGCAGACGTTGCGGACGCAGCATACTTTGTGCGGCTGTTCTAGGGGTTGTACGTTCTTGCCTGCCTTGCGTCCGTGGGCTGCGCCCGTTGTGCGTCCGCAGTTCAGTGCGGACGTACTTCGTGTGTCGGGCTCCAATGGGCTTTCTCTCAGCTATCACGGACGTACTTGTAAGCGCCATCACAGACGTGAACACTACGCTCGTCTGACACCAGCCTAAAAGTAAATTTTTAATCCTGGTTCAGACCAATTTGTGTATAAGCCATTGCGGCCATTCTGTTGAGAATTTTCCTTTTACCTGCACGAAGGTACATCATACCACATTCACCTGGGTATGTTTATTTTCTTTCTACCTCACTATATTAGGTATTAAGTTCCCTTGGGAACCCCATTGATACGGTTTCTAGGGCTGCAACTAACGATTACTTTTTTTAATGAAAATAAAGATTTAACAGTTTAAATCGGAAAAAAAAAAAAAATTACTTAAAAAAGGAGCTCAAGAACATGTCTGCCTTCTCTCCAAACGAACGCTACAAAGGCACTCTGATAGGGAGGTCAGCAAAAAGGGTGTGTGGGGGGGGGGCACTCTACGCGGCCTGACCACTTTAATAAGCTAAAGTTGTCAGGGTGCGTAGACTGTCCCTTTAACCTCCCTGGCGGTCTAATTTTTTCAAAATTTTGTGTCTAAAAGCGTCTCAATTTTTCTTTTAAAGGAAACGTGTTTTTGTACATCGTTAGCCTGTAATAATTAGGAATCACGCACGGAAATCCGTGAAATCAAGAGTTCTTAGGCTGGGGTCAGACGAGCGTGATTTCTACGGGCTGTACGTCCGTGCAGTACGGACATCGTCAGTACGGATGACGCAGTAGTGGTCACACAGTCCGTTTTTTCACTGAAGTTATTTTTGACGGATGTAGGAGGGAAAAATAAATTACAATGAAAAAACATTCTGTCCGTCAAAAATGCTGGACGTATAAATGCAGTCCGTCTGACCATGCTCCATCACTCACACACAAAGCTATGCAGACGTTGTGGACGCAGCGCACTCCGCACGTCCGTTCTAGCAGTATTACGTTCTTGCCTAACCTGCGTCCGTTTGCCGCGGCCGTTGTGCGTCCGCAGTTCAGTGCGGACGTACTTCATGTGTCAGGCTCCAATGGACTTTCTTTCATGCTATCACGGACGTACTTTTAGGCGCAATCACGGACGTGAACACTACGCTCGTCTGACACCAGCCTTACTGGTAAAATCCTTTATAAATAAATTAATTAATTAAAAAAAAAAAAAAGGAAATACACTGAGTCCGATAAAGTTTGAAACACGACAGAATTTATTATCCCAAAAATAATTATCCAAAATAATGCAAATAAATGATATTCAATAAAATACAACAAAAAACACTGAAATCTGTCAGAGAACAAGGGTGAGACGATATATGGTCTATTTCTTATCCTGTACTGCCACCTAGTGGCCGTTCATAAACATTGCATTTTGTATTCAGTGTTTATTATGAATGAAATTTGCTGCGGTCCAGCCCCCCTGCACCATATGACTCGCAGGGAGCCTTCCAGGAAGCAGCTTGCCGTGATCACACTGCGGGGGACAGCGAGGGAGCGCAGGAGGAGGTGAGAATGTATCCAGCCTGAGTGTGGCTCGGGGTTACCGTTCATGGTAATGAAATTTAACCCCGAATCACACTCGGGAATACCAACAGAGAGGTTAAGATAATTTCATGAACAAACTGCATGGAAGGGGGGGTCCAGGAGGTGGGAGTTAGGGCAAGGGTCCGTCCTGAGTGTGGTATGGAATGGGTTTGGGAAACAGACCAACCTGAGTGTGGGAAGGAGTTTGGAGGAAAGGAACGGAAGGGAAGAGAGTGAGGTGGTGGCACAAGACTTCACCTCCAAGTAAGGATAAAACACCAGCGGTACAGCGCATTCACAGTGGCAGCACCCCAGTGTCTGCGCTATGGTATGGCTACTGTTAACTAGGGTTGCACCGATACTAGTATCGGTGCCGATACCGGGTACTGAAGGAGTACTTGGTACTCGTGCAGTACCACCCCCCCCCCCATATCAGAAGCCGGCATTGAGCCGGCATCCGAGGGGCTGGGGCGGCTGTTCGAATGCTCTATCGGCATTCTGACAGGCCCTGCAGCTGCTCTCCGCGATACTTACCTTCCTGGGCGACGTCGGGAAAGTCTTCACGCGTTGCGCTCGTTGGAAGGACCCCAGCCGCGACCACGTGGGACCATGTGATCGCGGCTGGGGTCCTTCCAACGAGCGCACGCGCAGAAGCCTTCCCGGCATCGACCAGGAAGGCAAGTATGAAATAATGCAGTGAGCAGCTGCAGGGCCTGTCAGAATGCCGATACAGCATTCGGACAGGCACCTGGAGCTCTCCGCGATACTTACCTTCCTGGGCGACGCCGGGAAAGTTTCCCCGCGTGCGCTCGTTGGAAGGACCCCAGCCACGATCACATGGTCCCACGTGGTCGCGGCTGGGGTCCTTCCAACGAGCGCAACGCGCAAAGACTTTCCCGGCGTCGCCCAGGAAGGTAAGTATCGTGGAGAGCTCCAGGTGAGCTGGGGGGGGGGGGAACATATCCCATGAGCTGGGGGGCAGTATCCATGAGCTGGGGGGCATTTTTATATGAGGTCTGTTCTTATTGGAAAGCGTCACATGACATAAAAAAAAGTATCGGTACTCGTATCGATGAGTACTTGAAGAAAAGTATCGGTACTCTGTCTTAACAGTAGGGATGCACCAATACCACTTTAACTAAATAAAACTAAACTGGTTATGAATAACGTAACCCTACAGCTAAACCATAGCGAGTACAGCAGCGGCATGTCTTTGCTTATCAACTCCAACGTAGAGTCTGAGGTTATTACTTGGTCGGACTCTAAAACCGTGTGTGCTGTACAGAGACAGATTAATCCCCAATGAGAATAGTTGTCGATTATTCGATTAGTTGTCTCAGCCCCGTCTCATCCTTGTTAAAGATGTGCCTGCTGTTCTAATGGATCTTGTAAAGCACTGTGGAATCTGTTGGCGCTATAAGAAGAACTTTTAAATTATTATTATTAAAAGTATTTAGAAATGCTGGCTAGTTTGTTTTATAGGTCCCGAGCTAACTCTTCAAGTGCTGCCTGACAAGTTCGGTCACAGGCAACAAGGCACTGTAAAGGTAAGCAGTGATACCTACCTTAACGCATCTCAGGCAGTTGGCCAAGTAACTTTTGACTTCCATGTCAGTTGCTGGCAGAAATCGTAAGGATAGGTGTGTCAGGTGTTTAAATGGATTTGTCTCTATGACATCCAGCTGGGCTGGTGAACCACTCAAAAGTGAGGCAGAGGAAGACAACTGCAAGAGGAATCTGAAAGGCAATAGGTGGGGAAGTCATTAAACAGCATCTCAATTTCACACTACCCCCCCTCCCCCATACACATCCTTTCACTCTTTTGCACGTTTTAATATGAGATATATATATATATATATATATATAGCAATATTTTTCAAACACACAATCATATGGACGGTATTGCAATTTGAGTTTTGCATAGGTTTGACCTCCTACATTAAATTGTGCAGAATCATGACCATTTGCCAATTTTATTTATTTATAAAGTATTTTACAAGGAGGGATATATTGCGATTTCTCTTGTTTTCAAGTATGTCCCGTCAAATGAAATTAAGTGGATACTTTAACAAAAACAAAAGTATCAGATTCCTCCAACTCTGCTTTAGAACATACAAATTAATTTACAAACGCAATCTGACAGAAAAGTGAATGTTGCCAAATAAAATATTATGCTATCCACGTTTGAAACTGTATAATTCTGACTCGTAGCTATAAACCGTGTTCGGAAAGTGCACTGACAGGAGAACTAGATACAGGTAAGACAGATCACTGTTTAGCATAGCTACCATATGCACGAGACCCTTTGCCTCTACTGGATTTCATTGAAGGGTTTTTGTGCAGTTATGAGAACAACAGTGACCTGCCGCCTGGCAGCTCCTGAAAACACCACTAATTACTGATGCAATTATAGTTTCGGCACTGGCATTTTAAAGCCAAGAACCGAATACAGCTAGCCACATCCATTCCACGGTCCCAAAATAATTTGATTGTTAGAGAAGGATACTGGGAGGGCTATTTGACCTCTGTGTGACAGTAACACGAAGAATACAGAGGTGCTGTGCCCTTTTTTTTTTTTAACCACTCTAATGTGATTCTACATCTGTAAAATTAAACTAGGACAGGTTTTGAGACATAGCACAACACGGATAATTTTTAGTGCTCGTTTCCTATTTATGACCTATACCAGGGGTCAGTAACCTTGGCTCCCAAATGTTTTGAGAACTACATTTCCCATGTGGCGCCTTCAGCCTAATAGGTGACTACATCTTCCAAGATGCTAAGTCACCTATTAGGCTGATGGAGCCACACGGGAAATGTAGTTCCCAAAACATCAGGGAGCCGAGGTTGCGGACCCCTGACCTATACCAATGCTTCTCAAACCTGTCCTCGGGACCCACTAAGGCTAGGGTCAGACTGAGGCAGTGCGAACGCGCGTTCTGGCGCACTTAATCACGGCCGTGCTAGCAGCAGATGCCAGGCAATGACGGCCAATATACGAAGTACGGTCGCACAAAAGTCCGGCTGCGCAACGCAAGTGGAAAATGAACGCATTTTTTCGAGAACGTTAAACCACTAGTACTGACGTACAGAGTGCGCTGCGTCCGCTAGCGGCGTGTGTGCGTGAATTGGAGACATCAGACGCTGCTAATGTCCGGCCAACATAACGTCCAGATGCAAGAAGTGTTTTATTGATGATCCGTACAAAATCACGGATGAAACTGCGCATAGTATGACCGCTATTGCGTATTCCGTGAAAAAAATACGTCCATTCTTCGAACGCACATTTTCACGGACAACGTGAAAAATGCGTTAGTCTGACCCTAGCCTAACAGGCCAGGTTTTTCAGATGCAATAGTAGCAATGTGCAGAGTAAAAACAGTTGACGTCCTGTTCTATACAATAATAATGGCTGTCTTAGTGCATTCAGGAACCATATAAATGCATAAGAAGTGCAATTGCAATAATAGGGAAAAAAGTGCATATAAAAGTGCACGTGAAAAAATTCCTAAAAAGAGTCCCGTATTCCAGTTCCTTATGAATAAAAGGGAGAAAAAAATATATAAAAATATATAAAATAGTTAGGACCGTATGTTATATAGTGATGGCAAGGGTGATCCAGTAGATTCTCTGCTAAGATGATCCGGAGGTTTCGAGTGGGATCCTGGGGTATTGTCCTCTCCTTGGTCCTATACAGACTCGCGGTTCCCAGAAATTGGGAAGGGGAGGGAGAGGGAAACAAAAAAGGAAAAAAATGGTGCAATACTGATAGATAAATGGTCAAGTGCCCAATAACAAGGGGACACTTACAGTGTATAGAGCCTCTCGTACCGGCTCTGGTGTGAAGTGCCTTGGGCCTAATCGAGGGTGGCCTCTGCCCTTCTTTATAGTAGTCCCGAGGTGACTTATGCCTCTTTTCTCTAATGCTTACAAAGAGAAAACATCCTCATAGCGCAATATGCAGCCAATGGTTAAAAGAGGTACGTAATGATCAAAAACAAACTCACCGATGCTGGAGCCTTAAAATGCAGGCTCAACTTGTGGGCATATGGTACTACTATGGTGGGTACCTGCACCTCTTTCAGCAGCAGACAGTCTTCTTGCAAGGAGAAAGGGGGGAGACAGAATATATACAGCATGCACTGTACAATAAAATATCTCAGATAGATGCAGATGGTAAAGAAAAAAGGGTTTTAATGGTTTTAAAAGCAGTGGGGTATCACAGATACGCGTTTCGGCTAACAAACGTAGCCTTCCTCAGTCTGTGTGAAGGATAGTCTCCACCTTTTTTTGACACAGTGTGTCCCCTTGTTATTGGGCACTTGACCATTTATCAGTATTGCACCATTTTTTCCTTTTTTGTTTCCCTCTCCCTCCCCTTCCCAATTTCTGTATAGGACCTAGGAGAGGACAATACCCCAGGATCCCACTCGAAACCTCCAGATCATCTACTGGATCACCCTTGCCTTCACTATATAACATACGGTCCTAACTATTTTATATATTTTTTCTCCCTTTTATTCATAACGAACTGGAATACGGGACTCTTTTGGAATTTTTTCACGTGCACTTTTATATGCACTTTTTTCCCTATTATTGCAATTGCACTTCTTATGCATTTATATGGTTCCTGAATGCACTAAGACAGCCATTATTATTGTATAGAACAGGACGTCAACTGTTTTTACTCTGCACATTGCTACTATTGCACTTTATAAACAGCACTTTAGCGGTCATTTTGACCGTGCATTTATTGGATCAATAGGAAAATCATACCTGTACCCACAGTATATAGATCACCCTCAGAAGGGACTGCGCCACTAGGATCCCCCTCTCTTTCTCTACTGTTGTTTGCACATTTCTGTCGAGGTTTTGTGTTATAATCCTTGTCGGTCGCATAACAAATATTCACACCACATTAGCGCCTCCATTGTACTCCCCTTTCCCAGGTTTTTCAGATATCTGAAGCACAGCGCAGGTGATATGATTTGCTGCTCAGTGATTGCAGGATACAATCTGCATTTCCCCAAGGTGATCTGCAAAATTTGGCCTGGTTGAGAGTCCCGAAGACAAGTTTGACAACCACTGACCTATAGGATGCACAAAAGTATGGAAAGCTAGCTATAACACAATATTTCACTTCTAATACCAAAGTCTAGCACACGGCTGTCAAACTCCAGCCCCCCTCCAATGTTTCTGAATTACAACTCATGATTCCCTGGCCATCCATTGAGTGGATAAAAATCTGGGAATTGTAGGCATCAACGTCTGGAGGGTCGTGAGTTTGACAGCCCTGTTGTAGCTTTTGTTGTAGTTTAAGTGTAAAACTGGGGTCAGCAAACCGCGGCCTTACAGAGGTTTCGAAACTGCATCTCCCATGATTCTCGGGTACTCATTGCGTTGGCCAAGCACACGGTAAATATAAAAGGCAAAACATCTGGGAGGGTCAATGTTGCTGACCCCTGACGACCCCCTCCATTTACTTTAGAATGCTCCAATTTTATTATATAGTTACTTGACTGTAACTAAAAAACAATTTACACTAAACATGTTAAGGTTTGTATGGATAAAACAATCACTTCACCTTGGAACCTCTTTATTCTCCTCCTGGCTACACTGACAAAGTAAATCGATGAACTTCTGAGGAAATGCAGAGAAGTCGACCAAGAGGCCTTGCTGAATCTTCAGGCTGTGTTAATAACAAAATAAAATTTAAAAAGCATTGTTAACCTCAGAGCACAGGTAGATGACAATGTGCACAGTGGAAATGTTAAAGGGTCTTTACCTCTGGAAATCCTCCTCGGAAATAACAAGATTGTAAAGAAAGTATGGATCAGTGTCATCAGTCATCCGAACCACCAAGTCCTGCAGGAGAAATGGTAAGAATTATATAGTTGTATTTATAAAATCAATGGAACGGAAAAAAAAATAATTAATAATAATAATATTATTCCCTTTCGCTGCTGAGCCTTTTCCCACCTGTGTGCTGAGCTCATTTTTACCGGTTTCGCTCATCATGGTTAAACGCGTTTTGAAGCCTTATTTTATTATATGACCCAGACATATTATATATCGTTCTTTCCGGCAGATTCATAATATATCATTATTATAATATACAGACAGGACATGATGTATACATATAACAAAAAAAAATGCAATAAAATTTGAATTTTCAAGAATTTACAATGTGTAAAGTGTTTTTTTTTTTTTTGCACATTTTAACATGCAAACGTTTGCGGTTATATTTTCTATGGGTTGCGCTTGTTAACCACTTGGATGCTGAGGACGCGCTCAGCGCGTCCTCAGCATTCCCGCTGCTGTGCGGAGGACGCGCTGAGCGCGTCCTCCCATTGGGGTCAGCGTTCGGCCGGGTACCGGCCGATCGCTGGCCCCTCCGGTGCGGGCTGACATCCTGGATGTCAGCCCGGCATCCGGAACAGCAGCCGCCGGAATTTGGTGTCATCGCGGCAGCGCGATGACACCAAATTCAGGCGCCCCCCCCCCGCATGTGCGGAGGAGGCGCCTGAAAGGGAGGGGGGGAGGTCCTTCGGACCTCTCTCCCTCCCGATCGGCGACTCTGCGGGGGTTAACCCAGGCATCATTTGGAAGGGCACAGCCTGCCCTTCCAAATGATGCCTGGCATTAACCCCTGGGGAGCTGGATCGCGAATCGGCGCTGAAAAGCGCCGGTTCGCGATCCTTTCCCGGAGCTGGCCGACATCTTGGATGTCGGCCAAGCCTCCGGGAACTCCCCCTGAGGACTGGCGTCATCGTGCGTAGCACGATGACGCCAGTCCTAGAGTTAACCCTTAACTGCCACCAACGGTGGAGATAGGGAGTTCAATGAACTCCCTATCTCCCGATCCGTGGCAGTTAGGGGTTAAATTTTGGTATGGTTGGATCGGCCAGAGCATGGCCGTTCCAACGATACCAAACACTACAGTGAAAAAAGTTGTAAAAAAAAAAAATGAAAAATGAAAAATAAAAAAATAAAATTATAAAAAAAAAATAAACACTTTTTTTTTTTTTTTTTTTTTGGTTTGTTAATGCAGCAATATTGTTCCCATTTCAATTATAATGTGAACAATGATGCTGCACTAACGATTTTTGTATGCGGTGCGTTTGTTAAAAATAGTGTAATTTTCCCCAAAAAAAATGTAACGAGACCCCATCTCTAATTTTTTTTAACAAGCGCACCCCATACAAAATATAACCGCAATTGCGCGCATGTTAAAATGTGAAAAAAAACACTTTACACATTGTAAATTATTGAAAATACATATTTTATTGCATTTTTTGTTATAATATACAGACATGACATAACGTATACATATAATAATGACATATTATGAATCTACCGAGTCTGACGGAAAGAACGATATATAATATGTCTGGGTCATATACTAAAATAAGCCTTCAAAACACGTTTAAACATGATGCGCAAAACAGGTAAAAATGACCTCAGCACAGGGGCGGGAAAAGCCTCAGCAGCGAAAGGGTTAAAAAAATTAGAAATGGGGTCTCGTTACATTTTTTTGGGGGGAAAATTACGCGATTTTTAACAAATGCACCCCATACAAAAATCGTTAGTGCAGCATCATTGAAATGGCAACAATACTAAACAAATTAACAAAAAAAAAAAAAATATATATATATATATATATCCTATTAAAGGTCATGTTTGGTATCGTTGGAAAGGCCATGCTCTGGCCGATCCAACAATACCAAACATTAAACCCTAAGCTGCCACGGATCGGGAGATAGGGGGTTCCAATGAACCCCCTATCTCCACCATTGGTGGCAGCTAGGGGTTAACTTCAGGACTGACGGCATCGCGCTATGCACGATGACGCCAGTTGTCAGGGGGAGTTCCCGGAAGCTTGGCCGACATCCAAGATGTCGGCCAGCTCCGGGAAAGGATCACAATCCGACGCCGAATCGTGATCAGGCTCTCAAGGGGTTAAAGCCAGGCACCGTTTGGAAGGGCAGGCTGTGCCCTTCCAAACAGTGCCTGACTTTCACCGCTGGCCCCCGCAAATCGGGAGGGAGAGAGATCCGAAGGACCTCCCCCTTTCAGGCACCTCCTCCTCAGTCGCCGGGGGGGGGGGGCGCCTGAAATAGATGTTATCATGCCAGCGCAATGACATCTATTGTCCCCGCCAGGGTCCCAGAGTGCTGGGCTGACATCCAAGATGTCAGCCCACACCGGGGGAGGGGGCCAGCAATCGGCCGGAATTCCGGCCGATTGCTGCCTCCTGTGATAGGACGTGCTCAGCGCGTCCATAGCACAGGAAGAGCACTTGGCAGGACGCGTTGAGCGCGTCCTCCGGAGCCAAGTGGTTAAAAAATATTAAAAAAAAACGCAATGTACAGGCTATATGGATTAAAACTTTCTAATTGGTCGCAACAGAAACAAAAACTGAATCAGTCCTTTTGAGTGCATTGGCTTAGGCTAAGGTCAGATGAACACATTTTTCACGTCTACCGTAAAAAAAGTGCGTTGATGCGTCTGAACGCAATTTTTCACGGAATACGCGATAGCGGTCATACGGTGCGCAATTTCATGCGGATCCAAACCAGGAAACTTTGGGTGTCTCGACGTGATGTTGGCCGAACATGTGCAGTGTCTGACGTCTCCTAATCTCACACACTGCTATGCGGATGCAGCGCACGCTGTACATCAGTACTAGCGGTTCGACGTTCTTGCAATATGCGTTCATTTGCCGCTTGCGTTGCACGGCCGCACTTTGTGTGTGATTAGCCTGCATTGTACGTCATTTGCTGATACCACGGCCGTAATAAAATGCGGCTAAACGCACGTTCGCACTGCGTTCGTCTGACCCCAGCCTTAATTCCTGCTGACTTCTGGGTCCTGACTTTTAGACTGGTGTCAGAGGAGCGCATTTTGTACGGACTGTGCGCCTGTGCAGTACGGACGTACTTTCTGACGGAAGACGCGGTAGTGGCCACACAGTCCGTTATTCTGACTGACGTTATTTTTGACAGATGTAGAAGGGGAAAACCCATTTTGTCCGTCAAAAATGCTGGCCGCACAAATGCAGTCCGTCTGACCTCGTTCATCACTCACACACCAAGCTATGTGAACGTTGCGCACTCTGTGCGCTCGTTCTAGCAGATTTACGTTCTTGCATAAAGTGCGTCCAGTGCCACGTCCGTTGTGTGCGGACGTACTTCGTGTGTGGTCTCTATTGATCATAATTGTATGCGATAACAGACGTAAAAATGTGCAGCAACACGGACGTGATCAGTGCGCTTGTCTGACATGAGCCTTAGGGGCCTTCATGACCTAGCAAGCACCAATGGCATAGCACCGAGAGCTATCAGATCGCCTGCCTCTGCAGCTAGCATCCGCACCAGCAACGAGGGAGCCTGGTGCTGGAAAGAAGATAGGTTTAACTCAAATCTAAACGGGTTAAAACAAGAGGGTGTCAGGAGGGGTTAAGGCTGTACCACTCCATTTCCCACCCTCCTGTTTTAACTCTAGAGTATCCTGTTAAATGTTTTAAATAGATACAGCAGGTCAAACATTGTAATAAAAATTTACAAAATAAATGAAGAATTCATTCAGGCGTCAAGCAACTTAATTTGTGTTTTTCTTTCCTATAAAGCCAAAAAGTCTGAATTTCATGAAAAACAACAAGCACCGAGTGTGTTTTTACAACCCGAATTAGTTTACTGCGATTCAGATCATGTCTGCGACGTGGGGCTTCAGTCGTTGATCTTCAGACTCTATTTACAGAAACCAGAGTCAATGTAAACAAAGTACTTGCCCGCACCTTCTTATGGCTTGAACCCGCAGAAGAATGCAGTTCGATGCAGATCCGGATGCTCAGGCATCTGGGAAACAAATTTCAAAGTTCACAGGTTACTAAGATACCAGAATTCAGAGTGTTAAAAAGAGGGATATCTCGTACACCAATATTTCAAAACAAATATTAAATTGTCAACAGTTAAAGATGAGAAGGTTACAGAGGCTGATTTTGATGTATGGAGCAAAGCAAAGCTTATATGTTGTACTACATCCACTAGAACAGTCGCCACCCACCCCTGATCTTCAGGGTCCACCAACCGGCCAGGTTTACCAGAGATCTGAAGCACAGGTGATATGATTCTGCTGCTCACCGATTTCAGGATTCAGTCTGCATTTTCCCCCCAGGTAATCTGTAAAACCTGACCTGTTAGTGGGCCCTGAGGACCAGAGTTGGGAACCACTGCAAAAGACCACAAAAAAAGTCAGGGCACATTAAGGAACTCAGGATTTTATCAGGAAGAATACATTGAGATTTCTCTTGTTTTCAAGTATGTACCGTTAGGTGTCTTGCCCAAGGACACTTACTGGAGAGGTGCTCTTGACGGGATCGAACCCATGACTCCACAGGCTCTCTCCACACAGAGCAGTGATGTTACCTCTACTCCACCCAGCCGGTACATCCATAGGTTCAAGAACCCAAGTCAAAAAGGTCTGTTCAAGAACATCCCACTTGTCTGAAAGTAGTGTCATATGCGGTGTCAGCTCGCGTAACCACCAGAAGAACAGTCTAATTAGCCAAAATTAGCCTACTGTTCCTTTAGAGCAGGATTTTTCAGATCTTTTCACACCAACCAAAATTTTAAGTTGTCGAGGCACACTGGCATTTAAGAAAACATAATAAAGACAAAACACCAAACTACACATATATGCAGGAGCATACACACTTTATTGATATCTTATTGCTTTCTACTGCAAGCACCCCGCGAGAACCCCTGCTACTCTTTATAGAGACACGTGCCTTTCCCCTAAACGCAGCGGCACACCTGCAGACCAGCACACTGGATGAAGATCACAGCTATTGCGATTACCTGAGTCACTCAGACAAGCTCTATTACAATACACAGCATCAACTCATTTGTAAATAGACCACGATGAATTGGCAGAATTTGCCCCGTCTCACAGCTCAGCCTGTAATAAGAAGCCTCTGAAAAGTATGTGCGACGTCACGTGAGCTGTTAATTCTTCGTAGCAGCTCTCCAATAGAAGTTTGATTCCGAAAGAAAAAAGGAGTCGCACGTAGGTACTGGACACTGCCCCACGTCCCTCCGTAAAGACGTATGTGAGCTCGCAAACAACTGGGCTGCAGAAGGACACTGGGAGCTATTTATTCTAGATTCCTTCTGCAAACTAGAGATCGCTGCATCCTCAAGAGAGACAAGAGTTACAGGCATTTATACAGCGCTAGCATAACCTGTAGCGCTTTACAAAGGGGGAGCACAAACGGGAGACGTACAGTTGTGTTCAAAATTATTCAACCCCCAATGCTGTAAAGGGTTTTAGGGAATTTAGTGTACATTTGTAATTGTATTCAGAATGAAGTCCTACAAGGACTTTTTAATGAACCATATGCAACTAAAATGACATCAATTGGTTTTGTAATACAGTAGTAAATGTTTCTTTTGTGAATTCTTCATTGACACAATTACTCAACCCCTTAAAGACTACCACTCTGAAGAACAGAGGTTCATTCAAGTGTTTTCAATCAGGTATTGAAAACACCTGTGGATGTCACGGAGCAGCAATAAAGCATAATAAGCACCAATTAGGCAGCTTTAAAATGACTGATACTCAGCTCCTTCTAGACATTTACTGGTGTGGTTACAAACATGGTGAAGTCAAGAGAATGGTCCAGGAAGTCAAGAGAAGAGGTGATTACTCTTCACAGGAAGGGCAATGGCTATAAGAAGATTGCAAAGATGTTAAACATACCAAGAGAGACCATAGGAAGCATCATTCGCAAATTCAAGGCAAAGGGCACTGTTGAAACGCTACCTGGTCGTGGCAGAAAGAAGATGCTGACTTCGACTGCTGTGCGCTACCTGAAGCGTAGAGTGGAGAAAAGTCCCCGTGTGACTGCTGAGGAACTGAGAAAAGATTTGTCAGATGTGGGTACTGAAGTTTCAGCTCAGACAATATGGCGCACACTGCGTAATGAAGGCCTCCATGCCAGAACTCCCAGGCTGTCTCCAAAGAATAAGAAGAGTCGACTGCAGTATGCCAAAAATCATGTGGACAAACCACAGAAGTTTTGGGATAGTGTTCTGTGGACTGATGAAACAAAATTAGAACTGTTTGGGCCCATGGATCAACGCTATGTTTGGAGGAGGAAGAACAAGGCCTATGAAGAAAAGAACACCTTGCCTTCTGTGAAGCATGGCGGGGGGGGGGGGGGTCAATCATGCTTTGGGGCTGTTTTGCTTCTGCAGGTACAGGGAAGCTTCAGCGTGTGCAAGGTACCATGAATTCTCTTCAGTACCAGGAGATATTGGATGACAATGTGATGCAGTCCGTCACAAACCTGAGGCTTGGGAGACGGTGGACCTTTCAACAGGACAATGATTCCAAGCATACCTCCAAGTCCACTAGAGCATGGTTGCAGATTAAAGGCTGGAACATTTTGGAGTGGCCATCGCAGTCATCTGACTTAAATCCGATTGAGAACCTCTGGTGGGACTTAAAGAAAGCAGTTGCAGTGCGCAAGCCTAAGAATGTGACTGAACGGGAGGCTTTTGCCCGTGACGAATGGGCGAAGATACCCGTAGATCGCTGCAAGACACTTGTGTCAAGCTATGCTTCACGTTTAAAAGCTGTTAACTGTAAAAGGATGTTGTACTAAGTACTAAGATTGAATGTCACTTGGGGGTTGAATAAAACTTATAATGATGTGAGCACAGAAAAGACATTTGTGGTTATTTCATTATAAATGTTATGTTATATTTGTCTGACCTACACGTGCCTCTTTGATTTAATTGTAAGCAAGATGACTGAATGATCAAAATCAATGTCAAACTGGCCAAAACACTCAATTTCAGTGGGGGTTGAATAATTTTGAACACAACTGTACGTGATACATGAGGAAAAGACAACCCTGCCTGTACGATAACTTTGCAGGTAATGCAGCACTTTAACCAAGTGCTCAGCCAAACATCCTATGGAGCTTACAATCTAAGGGAGGGTGGGGGGGGGGGGTAAGTGAAACAAATGGGAGCAGAGGAATGGTGAAGCTGGTGGCCAGAAAGAATATAGCAGGGATTGCATGGGAAAGTATACAATAAAAATGTGCTTCCGATAGGAGGGAGAGAATGGGGCGGGGGGAGAAAACGCTTATATGTATCCTCAGGCTTCCAAACGGCCTTCTTCCTAGGCACAATAATACAGCAAAAAAAAAAAAAAATGGAATGAAGTCTACATAGGAATAAAATATAGAAAATGTCGGCAGATAAGAACCTGTCGGCCCATCTAGTCTGCCCAATTACATGGATACTTTACCTGGATTTATCTTTTATTTAGGATAGCCTTATGCCTATCCCATGCCTGCTTAAATTCAATTACTGTTTTGGCCTCTACCACTTCTACTGGAAGACTGTTCCATGTATCCACCACCCTCTCAGTAAAATAATGCTTCCTGATGTTACTTTTAAACCTTTGCCCCTCTAATCTAAGACTATGTCCTCTTGTTTTGCTATTTTGTTTCCTTTTAAATATACTCCCTTCCTCTACCTTGTGGATTCCCTTTACGTATTTAAATGTTTCTATCATATCTCCTCTGTCTCGTCTTTTTTCCCAAGCTGTACATGTTAAGATCATTAAGCCTTTCCTGGTAACTTTTCTCCTTCAAGCCGTACACCATTTTAGTAGCCCTTCTCTGAACTCTCTCTAAGATGTCTATATCCTTCTGGAGATACGGTCTCCAGTAGGGATGCACTGATACCACTTTAAGACCGAGTACCGATACTTTTCTTCACGTACTCACCGATACTTTTTTTATGTCATGTGAACGCTTTCCAATAAGAACAGACCTCATATAAAAATGCCCCCAGCTCATGGGATATTGCCCCCCAGCTCATGGGATATGCCCCCCCCAGCTCACCTGGAGCTCTCTGCAATGATACTTACCTTCCTGGGCGACGCCGGGAAAGTCTTTGCGCGTTGCGCTCGTAGGAAGGACCCCAGCCGCGATCACGTGGGACCATGTGATTGCGGCTGGGGTCCTTCCAATGAGCGCACGCGGGGAAACTTTCCCGGCGTCGCCCAGGAAGGCAAGTATCATCGCGGAGAGCTCCAGGTGCCTGTCCGAATGCTCTAATCGGCATTCGGACAGGCCCTGCAGCTGCTCACCGCGTTCATACTTATCTTCCTGGGCAACGCCGGGAAAGTCTTCGCGCGTTGTGCTCGTTAGAAAGCCCCCAGCCGCGACCACGTGATCGGGGCTGGGGGCCTTCCAACGAGCGCACGAGCAGAAGCTTTCCCGGCGTCGCCCAGGAAGTTAAGTATGAACGCGGTGAGCAGCTGCAGGGCCTGTACGAATGCCGATAGAGCATTCTGACAGCCGCCCCAGCCCCTCGGATGCCGGCAAGCCGGCTCAATGCTGGCTTCCGGTATCGGGGAAAATACCGGGGGTACTGCACGAGTACCAAGTACTCCTGCAGTACCCGGTATCGGCACCGATACCCTAGTATCGGTGCAACCCTAGTCTCCAGTACTGCACACAGTACTCAGAGTGAGGTCTCACCAGTGCTCTGTACAGTGGCATGAGCACTTCCCTTTTCCTACTGCTAATACCTCTCCCTACACAACCAAGCATTCTGCTAGCATTTCCTGCTGCTCTATTACATTGACTACTTGACCACTAAATCCCAACCCTCAGATGTTGAGGTTAGGACTGTATCAAATATTCTACATTCAGCCCTTGGGTTTTTACGTCCCAGGTGCATTATCTTGCACTTATCCACATTAAAACTCAATTGCCACAGCTCCGACCATATTTTTAGTTTACCTAAATCATTTGGCTGATCCCTCCAGGAACGTCAACCCTGTTGCAAATCTTTTATGTCATCAGCAAAAAGACATACTTTACCATTAATACCTTCTGCAAGATCACTAATAAAAATATTAAAGAGAATGGGTCCAAGTACTGACCCCTGAGGTACCCCACTGGTAACAAGACCTTGCGAAGAATAAACTCCATTTACCACAACCCTGTTGCCTGTCACTCAGCCACTGCCTAATCCATTCAACAATATTGGAATCCAAGATCAAAGATTGCAATTTATTGATAAGCCTTCTATGCGGAACAGTATCAAAAGCCTTACTGAAATCTAAATAAGCAATGTCTACTGCACCACCTTTGTTACCCAATCAAAAAAAAAAAATCAGTAAGATTAGTTTGGCACGATCTCCCTGAGGTAAACCCATGTTGTTTCTGATCCTGTAATCTATGTGTTTTTAGATGTTCAACAATCCTTTCCTTTAACATGGTTACCATTAATTTCCCCACTACTGACGTAAGACTAACTGGCCTATAGTTCCCTGATTCCTCCCTATTACCCTTCTTGTAAATGGGCACAACATTTGCCAATTTCCAGTCTTCTGGGACGACTCCCGTTAATAACTTAATGGGGCCTGATGGGATCCACCCTGACTTATTTGTCTTTACTTTAGACAGCTGCTGTAGAACCTCCTCCTCTGTAAACTCATATGTAAATGTCTCGTTAGTGTTTCCTCCTAACTGAGCTTCCTTTTCTTCTGCAAAGACTGAACAAAAATATTCATTGAGGCAGTCAGCGAGACTTTTATCCTCTTCTACATACCTTCCTTCGTTTTAATCTAACCCTTGTTTTACTTTTCTCGTTTATGTATCTAAAAAATGTTTTGTCCCCCTTTTTTACTGACTGAGCTATTTTCTCTTCTGCGTGTGCTTTGGAAGCTCTTATAAATTGCTTTGCCTCTTTTTGCCTAATCTTATAGGTTTGCCTATCTTCTTCACTGAGTCTTTTTATAATTATTGAATGCTATCTTGTTGTTCATCACTATTTTGGCCACTTCTGTAGAGTACCACAGTGGTTTCTTCCCTTTTTTGTTTTTGCTAACAAGCCGAATGCAATTGCCTGTGGCCTTCAATAATGCCTCCTTTAAATAATCCCATTTCTCCTGGACTCCCTTTAAACTCCTCCAGTCGGATAAGGACTCATTTACACAAAATCTAATTTTAGAAAAATCAGTTTTTTTTAAAGTCTAAGACTTTTGTTTTTGTGTGGTGCGCAGGGCCGGCCCGATGATGGTGCAGTGTGGAGCGATCGCTCCGAGCGGCAAATATCTTGGGGCCGCTAGGAGCGGCAAATTTTTGCCCCGCTGCACTGTTTTATCATTAGCGCCGGCGGGGGCATCTTATATGGAGGTCGGTGCATGGGAGCAGTGACCAAGGATCCGCCGAAATTTTTCTGCTGCCGCCGCAGCACTTTCTTCTTTGGAGGCCGGCGCATGGGACGCTGAGCAGTGACTGACGCCGTCCAACCACGCCCACACATACGTCTTAATCTCGCGCTTCCATTCCTGCACGGCTGGACGCAGTCAGTAACTGCCCAGCGTCCCATGCTCCGGCCTCCAAAGAAGATAGTGCTGCAGCGCAGCGCAAAAATTTGGGCGGATACTCGGGCTTCAGCAGGCTGCTTGTCTCTCCTCCGGCCGGGCCAGGGTCCGGCCACCAGGTATGTGCCTGCCAGAGGGACCGGCCCTGGGCAAAGAGCATTAAGGGATGAGCTCACTCACCTCCGGAACTGGGGGAGCCTCTCATCCCACAGCCACTTATCTCTCTGTACATCGCAGTCTTATCCTCTCTATACATCATCTGCCCCATAAACCTCAATTTTAATAGCCCCCTCTGTACCCCCAATTCATATGCATTGGTGTGCGGAGGTGGTTATTAATATGAAGTGGTGTACAGAGGGGGCTATTAATATTAATACACGCATACACAGCGCACATTATTGTGAGTATTATTGCTGTTTTTAGCTCTGTGATACGCTCATACAAATCCTGTGGGGGGGGGGTTTTGGGGGGGCAGCATTTCATCTTGTGTTCCAGGCAGCACATTGTCTTGGGCCGGCCCTGGTGATGTGGCTCCATCTCTGTTCTTATATTAAACCACACTGACTGGTGATAACTAGATCCCAAATTTTCACCTACAACAACGTCTGATACCAAACCTCCATTTGTGAGTATTAAATCCAATATGGCCTCTTTACGGGTCGGCTCCTCAACTACTTGTGTTAGAGATAATCCCAGTAGGGAGTTTAGAATATTTGTACTCCTGGTGCACCCAGCTATTTTGGTTTTCCAGTCCTTCCCATGCAATACAAAAATGGAATGAAGTCTATATAGGAATAAAATAAATATATAGTGTGATACTGCTAATGAAACTTTATAAACGGGCCCCTATACAGGACCGCACTCACAACACGTGAAACTTTTCAAGCCAATCAGAGTAGGAGGTGTGTTCCATCTCCTTGTCCACATCACTCAATAACGAGCTTGATCCTGGCTCACCGATGGGACAGCTAGTATCAGCATGCAGAGGAGATCTGTGTGCAACGGGGATCTCCACTGCATGCTGATACTAGCTGTCCCATCGGTGAGCCAGGATCAAGCTTGTTATCGATGATGTGGACAAGAAGCTGGAACACATCTACTCTGATGGGCTTGAAAACGTTCAACATTTTGTGAGTGAGGTCTATATAGGGGCCCGTTTATCAAGTTACATTAGCAGTATCACACTATATTTATTTTATTCCTATATAGACTTCATTCCATTTTTGTATTGCATGGGAAGGACCAGAAGCTTGGGCTTAGTAAAAGGAGCGTAAAAACTAGCAAATGCACAATAACTTAACAAATGTGTTCAAGGGATGAATAATGAGTGGCTTTGAAATTGCTCATTATTCTCTGGTTGGTGGCAATTAGCACTTCCTATACCAAATATAGGAAGTGTTCATTTACAGCAGTGTTTCACAAACCTGTCCTCAGGACCCTCAACCAGGCCAGATTTTGCAGATCACCTTGGGGAAAAGCAGACTGAATCCTGCAGCAAATCATATCACCTGTGCTTCAGATATCTGACAAACCTGGCGTGTCAGCGGGTCCTGAGGACAGGTTTGGGAAATACTGATTTACAGTAACCTGCTGTATAAGATGAGATACACACACACCAACAGTAACCACCCAGTCCGAAGAGTGCTCTTTTGAGATTAACCTTATGATCAATGCCAGTGGTTTGTAACGGCAGAGCTCCACTACTTGTGACCACTCAATATATAGATCTGTAGATTCTATTTAGAGCAGGAATCCCAAACTCTGGCCCTCCCATACGTTTATTAACTACGACTGCCACGATTCTCTGGTAATATATTACATTCAAAGAGTTGTAGGCAATCAGTATGTGGGGGCTGAGATGCCTGATTTAAAGACATGACTCAACAGCCAACATACGATGGCTTCATTTCACAAAATAAAAAAGGGCCAAGGCGTCAATCCCTAGAGTTGCATTTCATAACAGAGTAACATAAAAGCATGAGCAACGATCAACATAACCAGAGTGAGAACTACACAAAATCAATCATTTAAACGCTTCTACTGCAAGTAAGCAACCATAAAGGACTGCTCTACTGACTGCAGAGTATGGGTCTCTGAGTAGGATTTGAAAGAAAACAGAAGCATATAAAAATTAAGCTGATGAGAAAAAAAAGCGCATATTGTAAATCACCTCTCTTCTGTGTCTCGGATCCTCAGCAACACCTTTAGTTCTCGGCTAAGGAGCTCGTCAACCTGAGCCATGATGGCAGCTCTCCCTCGATTCAGTGTTTAGAACTCGGTTCACTCTCTTACAATCATCACCCTGTGCCTTCACAACCTGTCACAAAGCCAGCCAACACACTGCTGGCCCAGGTTTCATCCTCATGTCTTCTAACAGCCTATCGCTTATATAGGCACTGCATAACCCTGTGCCCACCTGCTCTAACAATGTGTGGAACCAGCACTGCGCCCACTTTCACTAACAGGTGCCCCACCCTGTGCCCACCTCCAGAGTTCTATACCCACAATGTGCCTTTGCTGTCTGCCCAAGTCAGAGTTCTATGCCCACACTGTACCCTTCAGTGCCCATCCACAGAGATTTGTACCCACACTGTGCCCTTGCTCTAAATCCTACCAGTTGCGCACCCACCCTGGCCGTCTGCACAGAAAACCACTCCCCACCTCGTTTAAAATTATTTGCCACCGACTTTATTCTGCTCTACCCCTGTGACTCCCAATTTCTCCCTCCTAGTTACCCCCGTGTCGGCTCTCCGCTCTTGTTGTCGCGGTTTACTTTACAAATCAACCGCCCGCTGCGTCCCCGGCGTGATGACATCACAGCGCTGTCGCTCTAACTCCGTCATCTTTGATGTGGGAACGCTATAATCTCTGATTACTGGAACGGCCATATTTGTTGCTGGCGCGACATATCAAGGAGTGGGAAGCGAAAACTCTGGATTCGAACGGAAGATTCATTCAGAGTCGGATTAGTTCTGTACCAGGGAAATAATTTAATTATATAAAAGCCCAAACAACAGAAAGTCCGATACTAGGAATGGAGCCACAGGGGCCCACCCTGGATTTGGGTCCACGTCAGGAATCAAGCAGGAGTCCCACCAAGAACCCGGTGCTTGGCAGATGTAGTTACTTTGTGCAGAGGAAGAAGAGGTTCTGTAAGATGGTTGTTTCCCTGGGGAAGAGATTCTGTGGGGAGCACGCCCTGGAGGGGGAGGTATGAATTACTGGGAATCTCACTGAACATGAAATGACACGTGGGGCAGAGAGGAACTAAAATATGGAGCGACATGCTGTGCTGGGAAGGGTTATTGTGTTGCACAGTAATGGCTGACCTTTAGCATTCCTGATGTACCGGTCATATGATTGGCCCCCACTGGTTACCATATCTTCCATATGGCCCTGTATAAAATGGACTATCCCATTGGCTCCATATTACTTTTTCACCCCAAATATTACTCTTTTTAGGAGTGTTGCCTTACATCTGGGGTGTATAGGTGTATGACAGAGCTGTAAAGCCAAAAACAAAACCACAAACGCCCAGCAATGAGTCTAGAAGCTATAATAAATGTTGAAATTGTGTAAATTAGTCTTCTGATAGGTTGTAATGCCTGTGTCCGCCCCTTTCTGACACAAGATACCGCAAAAGTGCTGGTTCATGGTCTTGTAATTTCACGACTTGACTACTGCAACTCGCTCCTTATTGGCCTCCCCAACTCCCGTATTGCCCCTTTGCAATATGTAATGAATGCAGGGGCCAGGATTATTTTTCTCACCAGATGCACCTCTCGTACCTCCCCCTTCTGCCAGTCCCTCCATTGGCTTCCTG
The DNA here is from genome assembly GCA_009667805.1 of Leptobrachium leishanense. NCBI lineage: Eukaryota > Metazoa > Chordata > Amphibia > Anura > Megophryidae > Leptobrachium > Leptobrachium leishanense. Next base: position 73,267,389 of record CM019070.1, on the reverse strand, counting down.
TACGTTTCAGGATACAGTTTAAAATACTGATGCTCCCGTTCAAATCACTCAATAATTCAACCCCTCCCTACATGTCTTCATTACTCCGCAAGCACGTCCCATCTAGACAACTCCGTTCAGCAGGTGATCTCCACCTGTCATCGGTCTACACACGCACGGCCAACTCTTGCCTCCAGGACTTCTCAAGGGCAGCACCGGTCCTGTGGAATGACTTGCCTTGCTCTATCAAACTCTCCCCTGATCTTCAGGCCTTCAAGAAATCCCTCAAAACCCATCTCTTCAGATTAGCGTCCCACATCACTGATGCAACTCATCCCTCAGCTCACCTACTCACACTTCTATGGCCCCACAGTTCCCAAACCACTGGCACTAATGATCCTGCTATCTAGTGAAATTCCTCTTGTCTTCCTCAACCCCAATCCCTCTAGACTGTAAACTCCTATGAGCAGGGGCCTCTACACCTCTTGTCTACATCTTCTGTCTGTTCCCTTTGGTTATTGTAAAGCTCTGCGGAAACTGTTGTCGCTTTATAAATGATGACAATAATAATAATGTGCCAATCAAATGTTCTAAATAGACTCCCCTGCCTCCGCGACCATCCCTAAACCATGGACCATAGCCTCTTTGGCTATTTCAAATGTTGGCAGATATGGGTTTACCTGTTATTGGAGTGGGTTGGCATTTCTGTGTCATTAACTGTCAATAAAAATCTTGGGCATGGAACTTCAACCGTCACTCCAATTATCCCCACAATGTATGTACCTTGCATTTACCGGTAATTACATTTGGGAAAAACGTCACAAATCCCTTTTGCACTTAGGCTGCCTCTAACTTGAATATGTCATAGGAGGAGGTTCTGATTTTCTCTGTTCATACAAGTACTTGTACTAACTCAAAATTCTGCTTCTTCAAATTGTTGGAGGCTGCCCACTGAACTACAGGTCCCAAAACACATATATTGACACAAAATATAGATACATGAGCAAAATGCATATTTTTTGCTTAGGAAGATATGTTTATGTCTGGTATGTTTGCTGCTTGGGATCCTAAGGGTCCTGTACTGTACTGTAAGGTGAATGTGGTTTACATTCTACATGATTAGCAGGATCTTGGATATTTCTACTTGAGAAAACATACCTGATGGGTTTTATGAAGAGTTGTCACCATGACTAATTAATTTTGTTTATGTGGTCATGAATTCCCACAAATAAGCAGGGTGTGTTTATATTCCAGGAACAAAACACCAGGAAAAGGATCCAGTGTCCTCTGGATCCCAAACAGTAAGTCACAAGGTGCTGGATAGCTGTTAAATGATCATTTCAAGTTGCAAAACCTCATTCTATATTTCCTTTAAATTATTTCTTTTTTGTTTTTTAGCACAGTGTATGAGGACCAGCTTCAAAAACATCTTAAAAAATGTAACTCCAGAGAGAAACCTCTGCCGGTATGTAAAATGTTACCTAATAGATATTTTGCGATCAGAAACAAATCCCCATTCTATACTATCGTGATATAGATGTGTCTGTGCAATCAGTATTACCAGTCTTGTAGCGGAGTGTATACCAAACAGCTCCCAATAAACACAAATAACAAAAGAACCAATATATGGTGCATAGGATGCAAGAAAACACACTGTATTAGGTCCAATTAAAATAGTTACATTGTCAGATCAAACTAAAGTAACTTTACTACCGACACTATAATTAAATGAACCAAAAACAAATGTTAGTGTAACAGTAATACCATATAATATAAATTGCAGATCACAAAGTGGGAAAGAAAGTGACAGAGCATTGTATACCAAAAAGACAAGTCTCCGCCAGCGTTCCAGCATTATCTCAAAGGACCAACTATATGTTGCGATTTGTACTTTTTATTATATGTACATGATTTTAATTATATGATGTGACTATTTTAGGCTGGGGTCAGACGAGCACAGTTATCACGTCCGTGTTGCCGCACATTTGTACGTCCGTGGCAGCATAGCATTCTGACCAATGGAGCCCCACACACGAAGTGCGGATGCATGGCGAAAGCGGCAAACGGACCCAGGTTAGGCAAGAACGTAATACTGCTAGAACGGACGTGCGGAATGCGCCACGTCCGCTTAGCTTTGATTGTGTGAGTGATGGAACGTGGTCAGACGGACATTTATTTATATGTCCAGCATTTTTGACGGACAAAATGTTTTTTTCATTTTAATTTATTTTCCCTGCTACATCCGTCAAAAAATACGTCAGTGAAAAAAACGGACTGTGTGGCCACTACTGTGTCTTCCGTCAGAAAGTAAGTCCGTACTGCACGGGCGCACAGTCCGTACAAAATGCGCTCGTCTGACCCTAGCCTTAACTGGACTCAATAAAGCGTGTCTTTATGCTTCCTATGCACTGTATCTTGATTTAATTTAAATTATTATGCGACCGTTATTTCCCCATTCAAGGGTTTGTGTTTCTGTTCATAGTATCTTCAGGTCACTCTGATAACTGTACTTTGGTTCCCTCTGTTTTTGGATTTTTTTTTTCTCTTCACGTTTTATTGATTTGTGTCAAATATGTAACACAATGGAGTGTTTTTTTTACTATATATATATATATATATATATATATATATACAACTGAATGTGACTCGACGCTAAAGTTTTTTCACACAATCAGGGTTATTCAAAGCGAATCGAAAAGTCACCGCATGTTCGGTGACTTTTTGTTCTCTTCAATTCGGTGCGATTTGGCGATCCCATTTCAGCGACCCTGCGGTGTATTTAAGCAAGCACCACAGGGCTGCCGTAATGCAGGGAAAAGCCGCCGCAAACCTCACAAACACTCACCGCAAAACCCGGCGAACGAACACTGAAACCCGCAAAAACATCTGGATTGAACACGCCGGAGAAACCTGAGCAGGAGCCGATCAGAGAGCAGAGCAGCCGCCGGAAAAGCCGACACCGCCGACGAATGGAGTGAGGAAAAAAAAATGTGCGTGAATGTTTGGAAAGTGAAACGCTGTTTGCAAAGAAACTACAGAACGAAAATGTCTGAAATTTACATATAAGATCCAAAGAATGATAATAAAATGGGAAAAAAATGCCTAAAATTCCAAAAAAATCTATAAATAAAGAGACTCTTTACTGCAGAATAAAATAATCAACGGTTTATTAGCTATTGCATTAAAACGGGAATATTTTTAACATTGAAGCCTATGGGATTCTCCTGAATAAACCTGTCGCATGAAACCACCGAATGGCAGGAAATTTCGGCATCCTTTCTCAGCTGTTTTGTGTTCTCTGAATAGCCAAAGCATTGCTTCTCTATGGGGATTTCACTGCCCTCGAACAGGCACCATATGTGCAGGAAATTCGTCAACATTTGGCGAACTGCCTGCTCTCTGAATAGCCGAATCGCCAGGAAAGGTAAGCGTATGCTGAATTTCAGCGTTTGGTTACCTTTCGGCCACAATTTGGATCTCTTTTAATAACCCTGACTGTTTATTACTTTGTCAGAACAGCAGATTACATTTCACACACTACGGGGTCTATCCACAAAGCACCGAAATTGAACACCATTTCGGTGCTTTTATATTTCGGCCCACTGCGACTATTTCGCCAAAAATGCAGTGAATTCACTATCGGATGGTCATCGTATTTTGCTGAAATTGGATGTCTTCAAAAACCGCTGGATTGGCATCGGTGAATTCCACCGAACAGGGGGGTAAAGGGGTTATTCACAGAGCTCCGAATTTGCCACCGAATTGCACCGAACGGTGAATTTCACCGTACGGTGCAATTTCGTGGCAGTTCATCTATTCTAAAAGCTGTCAATTTGCCAAATAGAATAGATGAACTGCCACGAAATTGCACCGTACCGTGAAATTCACCATTCAGTGCAATCCGGTGGCAAATTTGTATCTCTGTGAATAACCCCTTTACCCCCCCCCCCCTGTTCGGTGGAATTCACCGATGCCAATTCAGCGGTTTTCAAATTGACAGCGAAATAGGGTGCAGATCGCTGCAATTCGGTGATCTTTGGCAGCCGTGATATTGTCCCATAGAGAAGTAATGGTTAATCTATTCAGAGATCGCCAAACTGCACCGACGTCTCAGGGAAATGGCCAGATTTTCGGTGGTTCATTTCGAGAGGTTTAAACAGGCGAATCCCATAGGATATTGTTTTAAACACCTATTAGAAGAATAAGAGAATTCCGTTTCTTTGTTCTGCAGTTTCGGCGATTGGTTTTCGGTGACTCCATGTTCGGCGCACTTATGGGACACCTCAGTGAATTCACAGCAGGGTCGGTGAAATGGAATTGCCAAAAGTACGCCGAGCCAGAAAGCACTGAAATTTCGGTGCTTTCTGAATAATTCCTTAAGTCTCCTAATAGAATCTTAAATAAACAAAATTGTAGTAAAAATGTGTCCAAATAATAAAAAGGTCTGTTACAAAATAAAACTTTTAAAAAAAATGAAAAAACACAATGTCCTATAAAAATACAAAAAGGGTTTTTGCAAAACATGTATTCGAATAAATTGGTCTTAAATGGAATTATTATTTTATTTTTTTAGTACATTGAAACCACCTGGATTCACTTGTTTAAACCTGTTGCCACATTAAATCAGGTCATTTTGCCAAAATTTCTATGCAATTCGGCAGTCTGTGAATAGACAAATTGAAAGTTTCCAGTGCCACAATTTCGATGCCACTGAATTGCACTGTATTTCGTTGTCAGTTTCTCTGTATTTGGTGAAATGACAGCTTTGCGAATAGAATAATTAGCCCATGATGAAATTCACAGTTTGGTACAATTCGGAGGTTAGTGAATAAACCCTTAAATTTTCTATGTATAATAACCTAAATGTGTGTGGCTCTTTTCAGGTCTATCATATACAAAATGTGAATGCTGGAACACCAGAAGAAGACGTATGTGAGGATCAGGTGTGTAAAGATTTGTGATGCATTATGGTCCCCTAAAACATAAATATATTGTCTGTTCGCTTTAACCTGAACTTCGTTTATTTTCAATAACTAAAGATTTGAAGTTCACATGTTATAACTCTTCTGCTGGGCACCACCAGCTCTCTCTCTCTTATTGGCTGGCTTTACTAACCTTGCATGACAGGTAAGCATTAACAGCTCTGATTGGACCTAAGGCTGGTGTGCCAATGCTATCTCCAAGAAAAAAGTATACTTAAGAAAAACGTTACTTTTTTAGACCAGTTCAGAGAGGAGGATGTAAGAATCGGTATAAAGAAACAGAGAGGCAGAAGGAGAACCGGGGGGAGAAAAAGATGGTAAATAACCCATTACAGTTTATTAACCTATCTCAGCGAACGCTAACCCCTCATGAAAATAGCGTTCTAGAAAAAGGATTATCATTCGTCCCTAAACCAAAATTTCTTAAATTTGAATGGATTAAAGATGTCAATTTGTTCACACGAAAAGGTGCTCTACATAAATTTCACGCAATACAGATGGAAAAAACAGCCAGAAGGTACGACCTAGCTCCTACAGACTTGGATTGTCTCAATACATTAATGGAACTCTTAGAAGAAAATATGAAAGATCCGAGTGATATGGGATATACCAACTTAAAACCTAAAAGTACATTTACACCACAAATCAGTGAATATAGCAACGTTGAAATGTTTTGTACATTGGTTTGCCAAGAAAATAGATTTACAATTTACTCGTCTAATTTGTCTCATAGTCATAATATCTCGAAAGACGAATTTCAAGCACTAAGATCTTTACAATATGATGACCAAATAACTATTAAAAAAGCCGATAAAGGCGGCAATATCGTCATACTTAGCACAGAACAATATAAAAATATGGTGTTAAACATATTGAAAGATGATAAAACCTATGATACATTAACTCAAAACCCGACAGGTTTTCAATCGAGCTGAATTATATATTGCTAGATGCACGTGGAAAAAATTTAATCACTGAGAAAATAATCACTGAGAAAAATTTAATCACTGATCGAAAATAAAGAAATTATGTGTCGATACAAAGTGCAATAATTGTAGAACAAACTCAGTATGTTGTCTATGTCTCTCGCCTCTGCGACCAAGAAAGTGTTCAATATGTTTAAGTCCCAGGTTGTGAGGAATGCAACTATACAGAGACTCTACGTCCAGACTGCATAATAATACATCCTCTGAGAGGGTTAGATTAGATAGAAATTGAAGCATCTGTGTTGAGTCTCTAATGTATGATGGAAGTTCACATACAAATTTCTTTAAAATTTGATCTATATAGACACTAACATTCTGTGTGAGATTATTTCGACCAGAGACTATTGGACGCCCCGGAGGAGGTGAGATTTTTTTGTGAATTTTGGAAGAGCAACTTCATGAAACCAAATAATCCAAGAATTGCTACGTTTTATGCTCTTCCCAAAATTCACAAAAAAATCTCACCTCCTCCGGGGCGTCCAATAGTCTCTGGTCGAAATAATCTCACACAGAATGTTAGTGTCTATATAGATCAAATTTTAAAGAAATTTTGTATGTGAACTTCCATCATACATTAGAGACTCAACACAGATGCTTCAATTTCTATCTAATCTAACCCTCTCAGAGGATGTATTATTATGCAGTCTGGACGTAGAGTCTCTGTATAGTTGCATTCCTCACAACCTGGGACTTAAACATATTGAACACTTTCTTGGTCGCAGAGGCGAGAGACATAGACAACATACTGAGTTTGTTCTACAATTATTGCACTTTGTATCGACACATAATTTCTTTATTTTCGATCATATATTCTATAGACAACTGGAACTCCAATGGGTACAGCTATGGCACCATCATACGCCAACCTACATTTAGGTTGGTGGGAAGAATTCATCGTAAATGGCCCAGACTTTACGGAATTTCAATCTAACCTTATCAACTGGAAACGTTACATCGACGATGTTCTTATTCTCTGGAAAGGAAATAGAGACAGCTTTATTGATTTTGTGAACAAATTGAATCATAATGACCTAAATCTAAAATTCACTTTTGAAATCCAAGAACATACCATAAATTTTCTTGATGTCACAATTAACAAATCATTAGATGGGTCGATAAAGACATCTCTGTATAGAAAAGATACGGCCACCAATAATTTGCTTAATTGGGAAAGTTTCCACCCTCCTCCTTTGAAACGCGGGATACCAATGGGACAATATATTCGATTAAGAAGAACTTGTTCATCCCTGGAAGAATTTAATATCAAAGCTAAAGATCTGAAAGATCTGTTCAGACAAAAAGGATACCCCAACCGGTGTCTCAAGAAGGCTATCAAAATGCTCTTCTGACCAACCGTGACATGACATTACAAGACAAGCAAAAAAGTGAAGATAAATGTATTAGAATGATTGGCAATTTCGATACTGGGTGGTACGAAATTCGAAGAATCTGTGTACGCTTCTGGCCCTTACTTACGCAAGATCCCCATCTTCAACAGGTTTTGACAAAACATGCATCTATAACATCGCGTCGATGTTCTAACATCGGCGACCAACTAGTCCATAGCCACTTTACAACAAGCCCCATAAAAAGGAATTGGATAAATAAACCCCCTATCGGAACCTTTAAATGCGGTAGATGTAAGGGGTGTAAATACATACAAAAAGACTCTAAGGAATTTAGAAATGTAGACAACACCGAAAAGTTTAAGGTGAAAGATTTCTTGAACTGTAATACATCAGGTGTTGTATATCTCCTTACATGTAGCTGTGGTATCAAATATATTGGGAAGATGTTTGACATGCTCGAGACTTGCCTGGCTCAGATGACGGGTGACGAAGAGGAACCGATTTCGAGGGGTGCCTGGCGCCATATGATGGCAGCGCTGCGGATCAACCGGGAACAGGAGGTACCAGCCGAGAAAGGGACAGGGGGAGCCCTACCTGACAGGGATCTGTCTGTTTCCGCGACTGAGGACGAAGACGACGGATAGGTGATTCAGTGGAGGCTTTACCCTCCAACCAGGTGGAAGAGTGTCTGGAGCCTGGAGTCGGGGTGACCCATCGTGCTGATGGCGATCTGCGTGCTGAGCGGCTGATGGACTCTCCGCCTCCCGGAGCGACGCTAGATTTGTTCGGTGGTGTCGGGCAGACGCCGATGTGGATGCTGCGCAGCTAGATGGGGCGGCTGCCGTGTGTCCCCCCGTACCACCTGTGTTACCTGAGACGCTGCGCTCCTGGATGCTGTCCACTGGCATTTGGCGGGCCCCTCACTGCCTGACCGAGCTCACCTCTGGCCGTATACCTAGTGCGGCTGATCAACCTGGATGGCTCTGTGGGACGCTGCCTGCAGTAGTCCCGATCCAGTTCTTGGATGCGGGCTGAAGTGACTCACCTCCTTAAACCTAATGCGGGACTCTCTTTTATTTTTGACATGATGTTTCCCCCTTCGATATAAATGTATATATGTGGTTTTTTTTTTTTTTTTTTTTCTCCCTCTCCCTTTTTTCCCCACCCCCCCCCCTCTCATGCTGACACCGGGGTATTTCTCCCAGATGAGTCCTTCGTTTTGATGTCTATACCCCCCCCCCCTCCCTGTTTTTGTTTTTTTTTCTCTCTCCCTGGCATATCCGGGATATCTTGGAGGTGCTACAGTGGCCTGGTGCCCAGCTTGGCCCCCCAACCGCCCGGGCCTGGTGCCATTATCCCCCTGGTCCCCCCCCATGGTTTCACAGCCACACGGGAACCTGCCAGGGCAGGCACAATTTGGGGCCTATGCCAGTCTTTTCCCTCTTAACCCCCTCCCCCTTTTTGGTCGCTTACCACAGCAGTACTTTCATGCAGTCGTTTATTTGTCGTGTTGCATTTTTTGTTTTATAGCCTATGCCTTTCGTGAGTTTTTGCAGATGACTTCTGAAGACATTCTCGCTTTTCAGTTTCTGATGAGACCCCCCAATCGGGGATGATTTTGAGGACACTTCTTAGTTATTTACGGCATTGTTTTTGATGGCCTCTTCAATGAGTATGGTATATATGTCTCTTATTATTCTCCCTCTGTTCCCCCCTTCCCCCACACAAGCACTATTTAGGATGTTTTTTTTTCAGCGGACTCTTTTTCTTGATTTTCTATCGCAGTGCTTCCTGGATAAATAGTTATTTTCTTTGATGTCTGTGCGGCCCTGCGAGGTCCTCATTATATGTTTACTTGTACGATGACATATTTCAAAATAAAAATTTTGAATATAAAAAAAAAATATATATATTGGGAAAACTTTTCGCCCACTAAAAATGAGAATACTGGAACATGTACGTTCTGTGAGATACCCACGCGAAACTCCAGTATCTAGACATTTACGTCTCAAACACCATAATAAAGCTGATGACCTTAAATTTATGGTACTGGAACAGGTCCGGATAGGACCCAGAGGTGGAAATTTCGATAAAAAACTTCATCAAAGAGAAGCCTACTGGATATATAAATTTGGAACTAAAAATCCAGCTGGCCTCAACGAAGGTTTTACGTTTTCCCCCTTTATTGACAGCTCATCATAACCCTGCCTAAATCATTTACTTTTTTGTTTTATTATGCTTATTTGCTAAATAGTTTTTTTCACACATTGTTTTGTTTTCGTAAGGGCACTATCACTATTATGTGTTACCATGATTCAATGTCAGATGGCCACAGTGACTATGACATTCTCTAATAAATTCATTAATGTAATTCTTTTCAATTACATATTTTGTACAGAGATCGTTCACTCTAAATATCCATATTCTTGAAAAACATATCCTGAGTATGGAGGCCAATTGATTTAGCCTACTTTGGCTTTATCTCTAGATTAAATGTATACTCGTTTCCTAAAGCTATAATACAGAGCAAAGTTCGAGATAGATTCGCAATTGAAACGAGCATCATTCCCCCCCCCCCTTGGCTTCTCGTTACTAGGTAACACGACATATCCCCTCAGAGGAGCGCGTTACGAACGGAAGTGTTGAGTGAGGTTAGCGTGTTTTCCCATTGGCTGCGTGAAAACGCCGGGAGGGGCTTAGTGCTCTACACAATCAAAAATTTTACATCTAGAATTGCCGTCACCTGGCGTGCGGTTCCTTTGGTAACTAATAAACTGTATATATTGAGGCCCTTCGTATGAGTAGCATCACTCTTGATGAAGCCGTAATGTGAAACGTCGAAACGCGTCGAGTTCTCTCTACTCAGAGTATTATACTCCGTTTTAACAGTCACTATGGTTGATCCAATGGTTGTGTGCCTCTGTTACTAATGGGCTGACAAATTGGTTTGTGGCTTGGCTACATTTTGCTTTACTACGTGCATCGGCAATGAAGGGACATGTGCTTACCTACTTCATAAACTATTTGTGATTATGCTATACGCAATGATGATGGCTGCCGGTCGATTTCTCTACCGATAAATTTAGCTTATGCCGAAAATACACTCATGAATACTTGGAGTATGATAAATTTGAGACCGAGTTAAAAATGTGATTGCAAAGTATAGAGTGTGACTATACCAGAGTGCCGTCACTGCGGTTGTTGCCGAAAAATGCGGATTTACGTTTTAAGTTGTATTGGAAGCACGATAATGAAGGACACTGCCCTATGAATATATTTGGCTTGATGGAATTTATACTATGTCCTTTTCTTGTCCATTGGGATATAACACCGTTGAAATTATCTGGTGAGCATTATTGCAAGATTGTGTACTCTTGAATTGTCTCGACCCGGACAAACCTTGGTGTGAACTAGTTATAAGTATGGTTATAGACTGGGAGAGTGTGACTATACTAGCGTGTGACGGCTGGTGTATTTACTACACTCTATAGAGGCTATATTTTATTAAGAACAACGCCTCGTTGCCCCCACGCCTATGTACCTTCCCGCCGTGTATAATGTATGTTCCACTTGGAATGTGATAGTCCAATAGGGGGTATAAAACGATTGATCATTATATCCGTACGCCTATTTATCACGGCGACGTGACCATGCCATAGCGTTGTTTCCTGGGAGACACGGTATCTGTGACAAGCCGATATTCCAAACTACTACTACGATATTCCGCTTATACACACCTAATTCTTGTCTCAACCATAACTTATGAATGTTTACTCCTTGATTGTATTGATCTTTGCAACAGCAGAGGTACACCCTTACATGGAGGGTATTGTCCCTATATGTGTATGAGACATTTGGTTTGATGCCCCTTATATACGATTTCAATTAATCTTGAATTCTGAGCACCTCTTCTAAGGGCCATTTCATATTTCAAGACTAAGTTGTATAACTTTCTTCATTCATTCTGTGTAGATGCATCGTAGTCCCTGTGAATAAGTCGTCCTTTATATCGTGAACCCTAATCAAGGATTTCTTCTAGCGCATTAGCGCAATTTATTTGACCTCCCCTTTTTTTCGCCTAATTATAAGTAGACGGACCACAGGGTGTTCACAAATCGCCATTATAATACATTCTACCAGAGACACACCATCTTCATTTCTCATTTTGTGTTTTTTAAATCCTCATTTTCATTCTATGTGTGTAGTGTTCTTTGCATTAAACTTTAATAAATATTTATCTTTGTGCTTTATATTATTTAATTTATTGGGTTATCCCCATTTGGGAAATTATTTTTCCATTTTTCCTTATTGTCGTAACTATCTCCAAGATAACCGCACCCTGGAGGTAATTATGACAGGTGGGCTTAAAGGCTTTCAAAATATTGATCCAAAGTCCTTTTTGCATTTAAAAATCTCACTGTTTCAAGGAAGTCTGTTGAACGGTAGCGTTCCAGCTGTTTAGAAATAAAAGTCCAGTGATTCTTTATAAACGTGAATGCTAAAGTATCGTGGATTTGTCGTATTGCCATGGCTGGACATCTTCCATTTGGCCAGTCCTGATTTAGCTAATCATTTCCAGAGCTCTATTCAGTTCATCTGTTAGCATTTTGTTCATTTCTTACGGCTCTTCTTGCAAGTGCCAGTGGCCAAGCGTTAGAGTCCAGCCACAAATTTTTTTATAGATGCTGCCAAAGCATGCTATCTGTAAATTTATACATCTTATCCTTTTTAAATGAAGCACTAATGTACTGGGAACCTTTGAAGAATGCACGATTCCCATTCACTTCATGTCTGCGTGGAGGTGGTATTTACTGGCTTCAAAAAACTGGTGTTAAAAATTGTGCAATGTTTTTAGCTGGGAAAAGGGATGCAGAATCCTATACCACCTTTTGCAATGCTGTGATAGACACAAAGAACGAATAGCTGTACAAATCTGATGCGAATCAACACTTTATGGAGTCCTGTGGATATGATGAATATCGGCCGCTGTTCCGAGCACCACAACGGATATTACGTTTTCAGGCATATTACAATTGCTGATCTGGGCTGCTATAATAGAGGTTCATATGTAATAGAGCCAAGTATGATGAATGGATGGTGTTTGCAGCTGTCTTGTAATAGGGGTCTTCATATTTTATGATGGCTGCATCAATTATGTTAACCATTTGGCCCCTTTTCCAGCTTCCACTCCAGAATTTCCAGAATGTGAAAGACCGTGGACCTACTTGCATGCCAACAGTGCATGCACCACTCAAACAAGTTATGGCATCAGCACTGATCTCTGCGAGTGTCCACCTAGTCAGTGGATGGCTGGATCAGTCCTGCACACATACCCACATGTACCAATTCATGGCTATGGTGTCCACAAGTGCTCCCTCCTCTGAGGTCTTACTGCTGACAGTACGCAAATCATGCTAATTTTGTCGTTTCCCGAACTAGTGCTTGAATGACAGCTGTGTGGATGAAGGATAACCCCTTTGCTTTACACTGCTGTTGCAGCCCAATGGGGCTGCAGGTGTGTGTGTGGGGGGGGGGGGCACTCCACACATCCTGACAACTTTTAATAAGCAAAGGTGGTTAGGGTGCGTAAAGTGTCCCTTTTAACATTTTAAATAACATGATTTTTTTTCCCCCTCTTTCTCAATCTTGTAGATGTGTGTCTAATAGCAAGTCCTGTTATGTTTTTTTGGGTTTTTTTCCATGTATTTAGGTACCCATCAGTTCTCTCTCTAGAGAAGATCTTCAGAAGCTCATCGAGAAACTGAGACGAGTCACAAGTGGTGAGTCCATAAGATCCCAGTATTCCGAAAGACCGATTAGGTTGAAAAACATGTTTCCAAAAAAACTTATTGGTTCCACTTGTTTCTACTGATATTTAATTTCTTGCAGCTATTCGTGTAGGTAGAAAGCTAACCACGAACTTAAAACATGCGTCACATATGACAAACACTTGGTTATGTTTGCAGGTCTGGAACCTCCATTACCAGATAAGAAACTTTGCCACCAGGTATTACAAGGAGCTTTATGTGACCCTGTGAATGGAGAGTCTGCTTCAAAACACCTCAAGCAACAGGTCAGAGGAAACTGGGTTCATCCAAAGTCAGGACTTGACACATTTCTCTAAAATTTAGTAGCTAGGGCAAAACATCCATATCACTAATCAACAGAGATAATGACCTGGACTGGTTTTTTTTTGGGGGGTTTTTTGATTGGTTTTCTTCTGTCTTTTTCTTGTTACCACGAACTTGTCGGCCTCGGTACACTTCATATGTGGTCTGTGGTGTTATGTACATGTCACTGATTGATGTACCTGATTTTACTGAAAAATCTTTAAAATAAAAAATATTTTTTAAAAAAAGATACACAAAGCAAGTTTAGATATTTGCTACCCTCTCCTTGGCCTTTTATATACCTCGATCTCACACACACACACACATTCCTCCTTGCTGACATGGCTAGATTTCTTTCTTTGGCAACCTGAATTATTGGAGAGATTACAAAAGGGCTGGACAGATTCATTTGTAATGTTTAAAGCAGCGTGGAGAGTTTGCATCAATTCCCTATTTCTGAATACAGCAGGAGTATCTGTGTGTCATGTGGAAATTCATTATTCAAACCAGTAGCCCGACTCCTACTCTGCTAATTAGGAAAACATGCACTTGATCTTCACGGAAAGCATGTATTGTTTGAACATAGCGGTATCCTCTCTATAACAACGAAAAGAGCTTTTAGAAGTTTGTTCTTAGAAAAGTTAACCTGTCCCTGGATGATTTCCTTTGGAGTCAGACTACAGAGGACTTTAGTAAGACTTGTAGCTACTACGTGACAGCCAGTGCCTTTCAAGAGGTTGGAGTATATTTCTTAAATATTTAGCTATACATTTGACAGCCACATGATTACCGTAGCTAATTTATAGAGGGGGCTGATGGCTACTCCTTTCTAGTTCTGTATTTTTCAACCATGAAATCCCCATTTGTTGCTACTGATAGCGTTACGTAGTAGGTTTACTATTACCGATGACATGCTTTATGGAATGTTGAGCCAGAAATATGAACTTGCTTTGCAATTCCCTGTGCCATAACCTGTCTTGTTTTCACAGGCCTCTATTTTGGGTCATTTGGAGAGTTTGGGTTTGCTTGGAGGTTCTCGGTGCTATGTGGAGTTTGGCGCAGGAAGAGGAAAGCTGTCCCACTGGGTGGACATTGCTACACAAGATGCAGAGAATGTTCTTTTTCTTCTAGTGGAGAGAGCGAGCACAAGATTCAAGGTGCTGACCGCCAGGTTTTGAGGAGCTTAAGCCAAATAACTACCAGATGCATACGTAATAACAGGAACTAACTGAGCTTTATATAAATGTATAGACAGGGTAGAAATGTTGAAAAAATATTTTTATATAGTACAAACCACAGTTTATATAATTCATCTTCTTACCATTCCTGTTTAAATATGCTCATTAACCATCTATGAGCCAATATCGATTCATGGTCCTTATAGCCCTTATGCCTACACACAATATGTTATTATGCAGGAAAACTAGCTTTTCTAGCCTATCCTCATGAAGTGTGTGAGAATGGACATTATTTCCACACAGACAACCATGTGGGGGCGCACAACTCTAAAAGTGCGAGCCTCCTATGGAGTCTTGCTATTTGTAGATCCGTCTGACATCCATTGTAGTGCTTCAACTAGGAGGTAAAATCCACATCCGTTGTAACGGAGTTAAAAGTACACACGTTACATTGTGTGGTCCTCCCACCCAATCCATCGAAACGCTATGAAGGAGGCTGGGAGGGAGGGTCACTATGGATGCACTTAGTGCGGCAGTATGTCCTCAGCCTAAATAGTAACCCCTCTTAACCCACTCTGCATGCTCTTTCCTGTTTTACCGTTAGAGTTAAGCTCACCTGAAATCCAGCACCAGGCTCCCTCAGCACTAGTCCAGATGTGACATGCTGCTGCTTCCTGTAAGCTGCAGCATGTCACATGACCAATGGAAAAGACAATCCAGTAGCTGTCAGTGCCAATGCATTGAGAGCAGTTGATCTTAGTTATGTCCAAAACTCTCAGAACTTGAGCTCAGCACTCAAGTTCTTGGCAGGACTAATCCCCTGCACTTGGAAGACTGAATCAACCTTCTGAGATCCAACGCCTTTCTGTAAGAGGCAAAAGCAATGAGGGCAAAGTGACCAAATACCAGTGAGTGGTCTCAGTGCATAGACTGTCTCTTTAATCCTGTTTTGCATAAGATCTTCAAATGGCAGGTTATAACGAGTTTATAGTCTAACAGCCCCATTGTGTCATTGGACAAAGATCAACACTGGTTACATCACTCTAGATATTGCTGAATCCCAACACACATCGTTCATGATAAATTTTGTATTTTTTTTGTTTTGTGTATGATTTTATAGATAAGTGCCTGCGCAGATGCATTAATATTTTAAAATGCACTGGCCAAAAATATAGAATAATTAATTACAAGAAATGAATGTGTGCTTGCAAACAGGTAGATGGGAAGCAGAGGAAGTCTACTTTCGAGAGGCTTCATATTGACATTCAGCATCTGTGCCTAGGTAAATATGATAACAGATACAAGGTTAAGTTGAAAAGTGACAAGCTGTTTAAAACCTGTGTCATTTTGTGTTTTTTACAGATCACGTACCCAGTCTTGTTCAGAAACAACGTTCAGTCATTGGAATAGGGAAGCACCTGTGTGGTGCTGGGACAGGTATTTGAAACAAATTTGGTTTTGGGTTATGGTAGGAATCGGATTATGATCAGAGCATGTTTTTAGGCAAAAGTAATTTCAGAATGTTTTATTTTAAAGAGAAATGTTCCTTCTTAATTATATCCCAGTAACTTGATCATAACGCAATTGATCCACATCAGGTATTATTTATTTATTTTTTGAGAAAGGATTTTACCAGGAAGGATACATTGAGATTTCTCTTGTTTTCAAGTATGTTCTGGGTGGCGAGTATGTATTATGTTAGTACTAGATCAGCATCCATCCACCCCAAAGAGTTGTATTTGACAAAGTCTTTGTCCAGCCCACAGAACGTCAATATGGAAGACATGAAGTAAAGAAAATCAACTCTTTATGTTCCAATTTTATAAGCCAACAGATAAGCTGAACAAACCATACATCAAAACATCTGTCATATCATTAAAGGGGTTAATCACCAATTAAAGGGGTTGAATTGGCCCAAATTGCACCGAACGGTGAATCTAACCATTTGGTGGAATTTCTGGACGTTTTGTCTATTCAGTAAGCTGTCAATTTGCCAAATACCGGTGAACTGACAACGAAATAATTGCCACCACTTGGCGGCACCAAAATTGTCCCATAGAAGACAATTGTGTCTACAATTCACAGAACACAGAATTGCACCAAAATTCTGGCGAAATGCCCTGATTTTCGGTGTTTCAATTCGACAGGTTTAAACAGGCGAATCCCATAGGTTTGAATGTAATAAATGGTGTGACATAAGGAAAGGGAAAGTCATCGAGGAGCAATATATTTCCCCTCGTCTTCTGTCCTATGTACAGGACTAGCGGAACCGAGACCGGATTTTTGGGCTGATTTTGGTTCCGAATAATCCAGCTCCTTGGGTGTTGTGTCTCTCCCCTAGATAGTTAATTGTTTAATGATTGCTTATCCAGGAGAGATAAAAAGGGAGGCTGAAACAGGATGTTGCATTGGCTTGGGACTCAGACAGCATTCTGAGAGAGCTACAAGCTGAATGGGAGTTGCTAAAAGTATTTTGTTTGAGGTGGCTGAGATAAGCTCACCACTTGGTAGGGAGGAAACCTGCCTGTTTAGGCTAGGGTCAAATGAATGCATTATTTGCAGCGACCGTCAAAAAGTGCGTCCGAACGCATTGACGTATTTTTTCACGGAATGAGCGAAAACGGTCATACGATGTGCATTTTCGTGCGTGATTGGTTACGGATCCAAACCAGGAAACTTTGGGTGTCTGGACGTTATGCTGGCCGGTCATGAGCAGCGTCTGACGTCTCCTAATCACGCATACACGCCGCTATGCCGCCGCAGTGCACTCTGTACGTCAGTACTAGCAGTTCTGCGTTCGATAAAATGCATTAATTTTCCACTTGCGTTGCGCAGCCGTACTTCGTATATTGCCCGTCATTGCGCGTCATTTACTGCTACTGCGGCCGTGATTAAGTGCACCTAAACGCACGTTAAAAATGCGCTAGTCTGACCCCAGCCTTAGTCTGGATGGCAAGGATTTTTTTTTTTTTTTATCTTCTCTTGTTTCATTGCAACCTTTTCTTAATAAAAACTGACTGCTCCACGGATTTAAAATGAACTTTTGCTGCCTGGACTACCTTCTTTCCAGGGGAAGGGAATCCCCATTTGAGCTGTACCCCCACAATAGAATGTTTTTTTTTATAAGTAATTTTTATTATATATGTAATAGTCCACAAAGATCTGCACTCTCCCTCTATATCCAAGTGTTTTTCTTGCCTTGGTGCAATAAAATCCCAAAAAGATTTCTTACAAAAGATGCCATATACCAGTGACGTGCGGTGAGGTCAGTGGCTGGTGAGGCACATGGCTGTCCTGTGTCAATCATTGCACGGGAGGCCTTTTTTGAATAGCTTAAGACCAATGGTGCTTTACCATTGGTTGAAGCAATTCCATTGTTCTCAGTGCCACTCTGAGGCACTGAAGAGTGGAGATTCAAGAAGTAGGCAGTGCCAGATGCGCACTGCAGACTTTGGAAACTCTCGGCCAGCTTGAGCTTACACCATTAGCGTAGCGTTCAGCTACACTAATTGCATAGGCTCAGAGCAGGCTTCCGCTGCTGTGTGATAATTCACACACACAGCAGCTGGTGAACTAAAAAGAAAAGTGGAGCAGAGACGGACGGTGGGGAGCGTGGTGCAGGTGAGTATGTGAACTCTTTTAATCAGCAGATTTTGTTTTAATTACACATATTTTCATAACCACTTAATGGTATGGTAGGTGAGGCCCTGCCTCACTTGCCGCCCCTGCCATATACGATACTGCACACAAGGTCTTGAATAAAAAATAATAAAGTTTATTTAAGATTCATTAAAACCACCAACGTTTCGGCTCGTACATGAAAAAGGCTCATGTACGAGCCGAAACGTCGGTTGTTTAAATGCATCTTAAATAAACTTTATTATTTTTTATTCAAGACCTCGTGTGCAGTCCCGTGTGTGTGTATGTATATATATATTTATTATTATTATTTATTTTCTCTGCAAAAACCCTCTTTAAATTTTTAAAGACCTTTTTGGTATTTTTAGACGACATTTTTCTGTTTAATTTTTAAAAGACATTTTCTTTTTATACTGTACTTTATTTTTTTAAAGGAGCTTTTTTATTTGGACACATTTTTATTGATTTAACCTCCTATTAGGAGAATAGGAGTCTTTTTGTTATTTATTTTTCGGTGGAATTCGGCAGTTATCAGCGCAATTCAGTGGTTTTCGCCGACATCCCAGAACTGCTTCAGCGACTCCAATTTCAGAAAAATACGGGAACATTCATTAAATAGTAAATTAGCCATATTTTCAGCGAAATGGAATTGCCGAAAAGCAAAGCACCAAAAATGCACACAATTTGGGTGCTTTGTGAATAGACACTTATGTGTTAACATTACAAGCCTTTTCATTTGTCATTTTATGTTCATTGTTGTTACAACTACGGTGAACTTAAGCTATTCAGAGAACTCAGCGATTGCCATTCTACTCCATTAGAAACAATGTTAAACTTTGACAAGCTTCTTTGAAAACAACAGTGAAAAGTACTGCAAAATCCAGTACCACTTTAATACTAAATAGTGAATTCACCATAGTCTTGCAATACGTCTTCCACCAAACTTCACTCACATTAAACTGCTGTTCTTTCAATGTAAAAACGGTGCTTCGTGAATAACCCCCTACAGTGAAACTCTCATTTAATTAAATATAATGGGTTATTCTGTAATGACTCCATTTTTTTAATTGAAAGAAGGGTGGTTTAACTTTGGCAAACAGGTGATCAGTTATGGTGAAATACGATGAACTCCATGTTTAGGGAGCTGTCACCTTAGTTTGCGATACTTTTCATCAATGTTTCTATTGTTATTATTTGTTTTATTTGTATTGTGCCACTATATACTGCAGCGTGATACTGGGGGGTACAATAAGTTGACGTAGTACATGGTTAAAATGAAAAGAGGAGCAGAGGCCCTGCTTCCTTAGGAGCTTACATTCTAAAGAGAATTTACCCAAGTTCTTAAGGCTTCAATGGGGTTTCTATAGCTTTTTCAGCAGTTTCCATTGTTGTTTTCTATCATAGATTGACAATTTTAAAGTGGAAATCTCCATACAAAGTAAATTCATCGTTGTTGGTAAACGTAATCTAAGAGCAGCCACCGTTTACTTTTTACATATGAATCACTGTAGTAACATTGTTTAAGGGGTTATTCAGAAAGAGCCAAACTGGCGATTCAGAGAGCAAGCAGTACACCAAATTTTGTCGAACTGCCAACAAGTACGGTGCCTGTTCAATGGCAGTGAAATCCCCCATAGGGAAGCAATGGTTAATCTATTCAGAGACACCGAACAGCAGTGAAAAGTTGCCAAAGTGCCCTGCTGTTCAGTGTTTTCATTCGGCAGGTTTATTCAGGCGAATCCCGTAGGCTTCAATGTTAAAAAATAGCCCTGTTTTTATCCAATATCTAATAACCCGTTCATTATTTTAATCTGCAGTAATAAATCTCTTTATTTATTTTTGGCATTTATCGGGGGGGGGGGGTTTCCCTTTATTTTTTAAAAGCATTTTTTTCTGTAACAGACCTTTTTATTATCATTCATAGCATCTTCTATGTATATTCCAGACATTTTCTTTGAGTAGTTTTTTTTGCACACAGCATTTCAATTTTGACACTTTCAATTGTATTGGTGTTTGGTTTTTTTTGTTTTTGTTTTTTAACCCATTCGTCGACTTTTTCTGGCGGCTGGTTTGTGCTGTGTTCAGCGGCTTGTCGTCTTTTTTCGACGTGTTTTTTTTGTTTCGGTTAGTGTTCGGCAGGTTTTCCCTGCACTCCGGGGACCCTGCAGTGAAGGCTGAATTCACCGCAGGGTGGGGAAATTTGAATCCCCGAAGTGCGTGGAACAAGAGCGCACCGAAATGTCGACGACATTGCTCTTCGAATAACCTCTATAGTGTAGTTCATCGTTGTTTGCAACAACTTTGCCTGCTGTTGCTAATGTTGAAATCAGACTTGGGTGGCTGGAGTCAGTCAATGCAATGCCAAGAGGGCTGACCAAGACTGGAGACTCTCGTGAGATGATGGAAATTACATTTTCATCATTCTGCAAAAAATATATATTGGTTTGGTCCTGTACCATGGCCAGTGGATGGTGCAGCTTTAAACATGAACAGAGGTTTAGCCTGGCCAAATCACCAAGCCAATACACCGTTGTTTTCAGATCTGAAAGGATGTATTAATTCTTCTTTACATTTATCTGTGACGAGGCCTTCAGTCTTATCCACTAAAAAATGGTTTGACATATACTACACACAACTCCCACCACAATAAACAAAGTGATTTGGGTGCTTGGACTGGTTACTAAACATATATTTATAAACAAATTCACGTGAAATATTTACAAAACATAAATACATTGATGTCGAACGATATTTCAACCGTGTTATTTTTTGTTTACTTGGAAATACTTTCAATATAATGTTTATGTACAAACACATAATAATAATATTTTGCATTTTAATGTTTAGCTTAAATTTCTTTGGGTTTAACCAGTGATCTGACAAAAACCGTGTTGCGTTTTTAGCTTATGTCAGCTGAGCAAGGAGGTTCAGCTTCATCTTGATAGAAAGTTAGCTACTTATTTAATTTTTTTTTTATGAATATTAAACCATATTCATATTTGGGTTTGTGCATTGATAGCACTTGGCATAGAAATCGAGATAACGTTTAATTTGAGGAATTTGTCCTGTTTCTGCATTGAAATGACACTGAAATCTCTGCTTGTGCAGATCTGGCCTTGCGTTGTCTCATGCAGGCATCTTCACCAATGGTGGGAGAGCCTGACTGCAAACGTCCCAGAATGGATCCCGCCTTGGAAAGCTCTGATCTAACACACAAAGGTAACTCTGTACCTGATGAGCAGAACAAAGTGGCAGGAATTGTTATTGCTCTGTGCTGTCACCATCGATGTGACTGGCAACACTATGTAGGAAAGGAGTTCTTCCGCAATCTTGGCCTTGGGCAGAGAGAATTCAACTTTTTCCAGCGCATGTCGAGTTGGGCCACTTGTGGGCTCAGGAAACTGCCAGTTACATCTCATGTTGAAAACGAAAGTGGGACAGACTTTGAAGAGCACAACGAAGCAGCACAGAAGATCCCAGTCTGTAATTCAGAGGCTATCCAACGGTAAGGGCTTATTTCAAACTTCTAGCTATGTGACTACTAAAATATCTTCAGGCTAGATTCCAACCGAGCCATTAACAGCACAAGTCACTGTTCTGGCCACGCTGCAAGCTTAGCTTGGAGCTCGGAAATTGTGTCTGGTTGCAATAAATTAACGGCGATTATACTTTGTATAGGAGTTGTTAATTTTAGGCTACCAGAAGAACAAGCATTAAAGGATTTTAAATCGTGTTATTAAATTATTTTGTTTTTGAAAATCGCTTAAATTTAAAGGGCTCTAAAACACCCAACCCATACCTCTTGTCCCATGGTGCATAGGGTGATGCAACCCAACGCGTCCTCCAGCGTCATGAATTGGAACAACTATGTTTCAGTTTCATTTTGTAGCTCCTGTACCCTAACTCATGCAGGGTCAAACTTGGCTCCATGGATTCCTCTGGACCCCAGAAACTGATACCAGTGGTGGATCGTCTGTTATTGATCAGTGGCTCAAGAATATTATGTCTCGAGCCGCTGATACAGCATCTCAGTCTGAATAGAGCAGTTAATGGGAAATGGCATGCACAGGAGTGATCTTCCAGCCGCTGTTAATGCCGGAGTTGGAATCTTGCTTGTAAAGTTTTATTACTATTGATTGCAGTCGTATACAATAGTCTTTAAAGTTTGTTGTGATCATACTGCCCATTCTGTCTCTTATTCAGGCTTCTGACTGTTGAAGAACGTGAGAATTTAGGACATTTGTGCAAACTTCTGATAGACCACGGACGTTTGGATTACTTAAAGAAGATGGGATTTAAACCAACACTACAGTATTACACAGACCCGGAGGTGTCATTAGAAAATATTCTGCTTACAGCTCTGCCACAACAACACAAATGAGAACGCGACGCCAGAATGAGATCTGCATATAGTGGAACGGTTTGTTGATGTATAGCTGTCATACAGTGCAAATACGAGCGAGTGAACCTTTACTTTATCGACAATCTCCTAGACCAGCTGCATGTTACCGTAAAGATGAGGGCTTTGGCCCTGAATGTGTCGACCACCATGGATTACAAAATCAGTGTGGTTTGCAAATGGGATTTACAACTCAATCTGCGACTGTAGACAGCGGTTACGGATTAAAGCAAACTCTCTGCTTTGTGTCACCGTCCTTCTAGTTTACAAAAATAGTCGGTGAATTTGTCATGAAGACATTTCCTTTTTTTTTTTTTTCCCTGGCACACAATTTGTTACGGTTACAAGTATTTATAAAGCGCTAACAAGTTCAGTAGCGCTGTACAATGTGTGACTGTGAGCCTTCTCATGCATCATTGATCCTTGGATTCAGAGTTTCATTTTACATCTTCAGCAATGTGTTAAGTAATAGAAACCTTTTAATCGACAGTTTTACTGCATTGCCTTCTGCGTTTGGTCTCGCCAGATTCTCTCTGCAACTGCAGGCTACTTGATCTATTCATTAGTTTCTGGAAAAGAAAGTAGATTTTATTTTATATACTGTATATTATTAACTTTTTATTGTAGAATTTCGAATCCTATATATATTTGCAGAATAAGAGAAATGCCAATTTCTTTTCCAACTAAACATTTGTGGGTCATTAATTCTTCTCTTGGGGAAAAAGTATAAATTCTATTACGCTCTTTGGAGGTTCTCATTATGTAGAATATGTAACACTGCTGTGCCGGCAGGGTTTGACATCCAGAGGCCCGGTAACTGCTGACTCCTACATTTTTATCATATTTTACACAAATGTATACAGAAGCCTTTGCTTCACTCTAAGAAATGTGTATTTAACTGTCAGTTTTGTCAAACTTTGTGAAAGTGCACTTGTTTAAATTAGCGACTCCTACCCGGAAGACAGGAGTTTAGAGACCTCTGGATGTACTCATGCATAAATTGTAGCCCAAAGAGTTCTCTTTCCTCCTCTTCCTCCTCATCTTCACATGGTGGCAGCGTCACTTCAAGTTCCAGAGGATTGTCTCTGAAATTTACAAACCTGTGAAAATAAAAAGAATTTTATATGAGTCACTATAAATGATGTAAACCATGGAACACCGTTTCCTATACTTTAAGTTTTATAATAATCCATGTCATACCATTGACAAGGTTCTCCACCAAACTCTTTGTAATATATATATATATATATTAATCTCCATAGTCAAAATTTGAAGTCATTCGCTAGTAGAAAGGCTGAAAATCTACATGCCACCGCTGACCCCAGCTACCTTCTCACCCACGACCACACACCCGTTAATCCACCCTACCATGGCGGTATCCCCACCCTAACTTCCAAGACCTCACTCCCTCCCCACCGTGCCATGTAGTAACCATCTCACCCTCTCAGTACAAACAAATTTGTATTTTGGGGGGTTTTGGTTGTTTTTTACTTTTTTTTTAACTTTACATTGAAACCAGCTCTGGTCTCTGCCAGCATTTTCTTGGTTAAAACGTGTCTGTATGCAAGCAGTATTTATGTGAGTGCCGTGTTGCAGTCTGTTATCTCTGTGTACAAGTGATGTGAAAAACTCAAAGGGCTATATTACAATGTTGGTGCTAACTTAACCAGAGCTGTTGTTAACTTAAAACCTCCATAGGCTATAATGGCTCTGGGAAGTTAACAACAGCTCTGGTTAAGTTAGCACCAAGTATGTAATATGGCCCAAAGTGTTGCAGTGACTTTAATACACGAACAAACAGATGGTGATAGGAGAGGCACAGTTATACTTATCTTTGAAAGTGCCGATAGATTTCCCAGGAGATGGTCCACAGCTCCACACCCAAACAATAGAAAAGAAAAGCAAGGAAATTCGGCAAAGCAGGATATCCGGAGTAATGCCCGAATTAATCCAAAGCTAACATTGTCAAACCCGGAAACGCCAATAACCGGATTTTGGACAAAAGAACAGGATGATGGGAATTTTTAAATGAATAAAAGATTTATTTGTGATAAAATATCAAATAAACAACGCCCAAGGCGTTGTTTATTTGATATTTTATCACAAATAAATCTTTTTTATTCATTTAAAAATTCCCATCATCCTGTTCTTTTGTCCAAAATCCGGTTATTGGCGTTTCCGGGTTTGACAATGTTAGCTTTGGATTAATTCGGGCATTACTCCAGATATCCTGCTTTGCCGAATTTCCCTGCTTTACTTTAATACAGGGGCTGCTCAGGATTTTGACATTTAACCAACCTGTGTTATTGTCCTTTTGTGTTACCATTTTCCTAACAGACCTCTGGTTTACAAGGAGAAACACATTGGCTACC
This sequence comes from Leptobrachium leishanense, assembly GCA_009667805.1. Taxonomy (NCBI): domain Eukaryota; kingdom Metazoa; phylum Chordata; class Amphibia; order Anura; family Megophryidae; genus Leptobrachium; species Leptobrachium leishanense. The sequence continues at coordinate 73,242,395 of CM019070.1, read as the reverse complement.
ACAGTGGTAGCCATCTTGTCGTTTGGTAATCCTCTGGGTGCTCCACCAAAGGGTCCACTGTCCCGTACCAGACTTCACAGAAATGATGGGCCACACCAAAGTAAACATTAAAGGAATCTTTATTCACTGCCCAAGGGGGCTAAAATTGCGACCTTTTGCTCTAGTCCTTAATCATGCATAGCTTAAGGCCTAGAGCCGAAACATCGCAATTTTAGCCCCCTTGGCCGATGAATCCTTTTATGGCTACTTTGGTTTGGAACAAAAAGGACGTTTGTGAGGGTCCTGAGGACGAACAACGGCACTAGTAGCCTGCTCTACGGTGGGGCTCGCTCAGGTCTCACAATGCTTTTAGCTCGATGGCGCCATTACAAGGACAACGGCTCCATATGCAAATCAGATGCTACACCTAGAAAGGGTGGCCAGTACTGAAATGCCAAGGAAGTCATCCCTGAACAAGAGATGCAACAACCCCTTCACAAACCCCCCTTTTTCCTTACTTTGGTTTGGTCCATCGTTTTTGTAATAGAGCTCTGGTTTATATCTCTTCGTTTCCATTACAATGATTCTCTTCTTCCTTACCTAAGATTTTCCAAGCTCTGCAGATATGGTGGGATTCCATTTAACCTGTTGCTGGTCAGAACTAACGTGCCAAGGTTCCTGAGGCTGCTTATCGAGTCTGGTATTTCAGAAATCTTATTACGCTGTAGCCATAATGTATGCAAATTCTGCATCCTGTGAGAAAGATGACAGAGCAGACTTAGCATTCAGTGTTGCAGACCATTACCACACAAGTATGTAGCGTTTCCTTCCTGCGAGTGCTCCGGCACGATGTCACACTCACTTATCTATATCAGAGGGCAGCTTCTGCAGCTTGTTGCTACCTATGTCCAGCCACTCCAGGGACGGTAAGTCCAGCACCACATTCGGGATGGTGACAAACTGGTTCATGTTCAAGTCAAGGTGCGAGAGTCGTTTTAATGAACAAAGCTGGAGAAAAAGTAGACCGTGGAAGATAAACCTGAGTGAAAAATCTCAGAATATTCAACCTCCTACATGAGCAATTTTCATCAATATGGATTGTCAAATGATGGCTGAAAGCTCTTGGTACGGTCTTTTAATACATTTGCAAAGAATGCTGACATATCGTCTGTAGGGATTTTTTGTATGTTCTTTTGAAAAAGCACACAATGATCTAATGGATAAAACAACATTTATTCATACAAAAAAGTATGAGGAGTGAGCATAATCTGAATGTGTTTCATTACTTCTTGCCCGCAACGTCCTCAGGAGATGCTCATGGGATCCTAAGTTTTTGCAGAAACCGGAGCTTCCACGACTATAAACAGTATTTGGTTTCAAGCGCCTTCTGGATTTGTCCACTAGTGACCAAGCGAATCAACAGGGATTAAGTTCTCACCCAGGTGCATGAATAACAGGGCGTCTAGGGCAGTGATGATGGATCTTGGCACCCCAGATGTTCCATGATGCTCGGTCAGTGTTATGTGACTAAGCATCATGGGACATGTAATTCTGAAACATCTGGGATGCCAAGGTTGGCCATCAGGCCTGTCAAACCACCGCCCCCCCCCAGCTGTTGATGCCTACAATTCTTTCAATGCAATAGATGGCCAGGGAATCATGGGAGTTGTAGTTCAGAAACTTTTGGGGAGCCAGAGTTTATCAGCCCTAGTCTACCAGGGTTATTCAGAGAGAGGTGAAAAGCAGGAGAATGAACAATCTAGACGAAATAGCCGATTTGGAAAGTGAGATAAATGGGAGAATTTTTCTTGTTTGGCTGTTTTGACCTAGAATTCTCACTTCTCCAGTCATTCTCCTGGTTTTCACCTCTCTGAATAACCCTGTAGGATATAGCTCTTGACAACAAACTGCGCTGTTCCAAAGTCTTACCTGTGTTCAGTGGTGTATTTTGGCCTAGGCTGACAAGGCCTAGGGCGGCACTTTCCAGGGGGCAACGGCCCGCACCGGGTGGCACCACCCCCAAAAATTTTTTAAAAATAATTTAACTTTCGCAAAGTATTTTACCAGGAGGGATACATTGAGATTTCACTAATTTACAAGTATGTCCTGGGTAGGCAAGGCCTAGGCTTTCACTTTCCAGGGGGCAGCAAAAAACCTCACCACTAAATGGGTTACTCACAGAGCACCGAAATGACGCCAACATTTTGGTGTTCTGTAGTTCCCTGCACTTCGGGGAATATAATTTCCCCACCCTGCAGTGAATTCACCATTCACCGCAGGGTCCCCAAAGTGCAGGGAGTCGGCCGCTGAATGCCGCCACTCAAACCCGTGGCCTACTGTTTTCAAAAAAAACTAAAAGAAAATGTCTGGAATTTACATATAAGATCCTATGATTGATAATAAAAAGTTCTGTTACAGAAAAAAGAAAAAACGCTATTAAAAAAAAGGGGGTAAATTTTGCCAAAAAACTATCTGAAAAATGACTAAAAGGTACTAAAAAAAAAAAAAAAAAACAAAAATCAATAAAGACTTTTTACTGCAGATTAAAATAATAAATGGTTTATTAGATATTGCATAAAAACGGGAATATTTTTAACATTGAAACCTATGGGGTTCGCCTGAATAAACCTGCTGATTGAAACCACCGAACATCAGGGCATTTCACTGCCATTTCTCTGCTGTTTGGTGTTCTCTGAAGAGATTAACCATTACTTCTCTATGGGGATTTGCAATGCCTTCAAACAGCACCGTACGTCCTGTCAGTTCGCCAAACTTGTGTGTGAGCATATCACAGAGCAGTGGTGTACTTAGGGGAGTGGTGGGGGGGGGCGGACCGCCCCAGGTACCAGTGATTATTGGGGAGTCATTAGGGGGTACTAGGAGGTGAGTTTGCAAAATCACTTAAAAATAACAATTCTTCAAAAAAAAAAAAAAAAAAAAATCGACACTCGCCTCTTATTGCACAGCACAGAGGACACATGATCCACCATCGGCAGATTCATAATATATCATTAATATATGTATACATCATGTCCTGCCAGAATGCTATAAGTAAAAATATTTTGGAAAACATTAAAAAAGTGCGTGTTTTTTTACATTTTAAAGTTTTGGGGGGTGCCAAATATAGGATCCGCCCCGGGTGCCAAATGTTCTAGGTACGCCCCTGGCAGTGATGTTACCTCTACTCCACCCAGCCGGGTTGAGTATGCGGCCCGGATTCCATGCTAGATTGCAGGCGGTCCAGCAGTTCACGGCAGCAGTGGGTGTCCAGTCCGAAATAGGGCCGGAGGCTGCGTGCGTGCAGGTCAGGTTGTCCGGCCAGTCAGGTGGTACTGAGTCTCGGTACCACCTGACTGGCTGAACCACGTGACACGCACGCACGCAGCTGCACGCCCTTTCGTTAACACGGACTGTCACTCTATTCTGGACTGAACACCCACCGGGAAGGGAATCAAAGCCACGGTGCACCCTCTGGCAGTGGCACCCCACTGCTGACAAGATGGCTCCAGGCACAGCCGCGATCCTAACATGGCCTGGAGGGACCTCCTGCTGAGTCCGTACACAGTCCCTGCGGACTCTGCACACAGCCCTACCGCGGACGGAGGCCGGTAAATATAGAATAAATAATTGCTGTGTGCTCATATTCACTCGGTTTGCTGGGAGTTTAATTGCTGTGGATTCTGATACGCTGACACACACCACACATTGCATTGCTGGGAGTTTTATTGCAGTGGATTCTGATGCACTCATACACACCGCACATTGCATTGCTGTGAGTTTTATTGCTGTGGATTCTTCTGATACACTCATACACACTGCACATTGCATTGTTGGGAGTTTTATTGCTGTGGATTCTGTGATACACACTGCATATTACTGTGAGTTTTATTGCTCTGGAATACGCTCATACACACTGCACATTACATTACTGAGAGTTTTATTGCTGTGCAGCTCAGTGATATGCCCATACACAGCGCATATTTCTGTGGGTTTTATTGCTGTGCAGATCTGATATGCTCATACACAGTGCCCGTTTCTGTGGGTTTTATTGCTATGCAGCTCTGTGATACGCTCCTACGCAGTGCACGTTTCTGTGGATTTTATTGTTCAACCAATTAGAGCGGCTGTGATCCAGGATACTTGACATGCGTGGTTGTTCTTTGTAAAAATGCTTGAATTTAAACATTTCGTAATTTTCTTTATCTCAATAGATACATTTGAAATGGTATACAAAATATACAAGTAGGCACTTGGTATCCACTTTTAATATAAAGAGAGGAAAAGGTGGAGCTTAAAGAGGAAGGGTGGGGTTTAACCAGGAAGAGGTGTGCCCTTGACAGGAAGGGGTGCCTCAAATTTAAATTAGGGGGTGCACGAGTTTAGTCAGGCCTAGGGCAGCACAAAACCTAAATACACCACTGCCTGTGTTAGGACAGCATCAACACTACAGAAAGCGAGGAGACAAAGTCACGAAGGTTCGCTTCTGTGTAGCGTTAAAGTTATTTAATCCAAACTAGTATCTGCAGGATGGGCACTGGTTTCAGCAGGCCACCTAGTGACATCTAATGCTTCTTATTTGGTTTTCTGGGGGTTAGTTTTGACTAGTTTAGTCTTTTTCATCTTGTTTTTTTTTTGTCTTGATCATTTTTTTTGATGGGAGCAAACTTCAGTCCCATCTCTGGCAAATAATTATTTAACAAATTTTATTTTTTGTATGAATAAAAGTTGCATGGTATCGATTAGCAATACATTTCTCAGCAGTTAATAGGACTTTGCGTGACTTTTGTATTCTTTAATACGGCCCCAAATACAGTAAAATCTAAATTGCCAACAATAAGATTACTCGCAACCTTTATGAATTAAATGTTCTTTGAAAAGCATAATATTTACATATGGGGTTACCCACAAAGCCCCATTGTTGCATACAGTGGTAAATCACAATTGTTTCAACTACGTGAACTCAAGCGATCCACAATGGCAGACAAAGTTACTGAAAATAACAGTGAACAAAGCTGAGCAACTATTCTCCAATTACTGTTGTGTCATCATTGTTTGCAACTCCAGTGAACATACATACAGGATTATTCAGAGAGCGGTGAAAACCAGGAGAATGACTGGAGAACTGAAAATTCTAGGTCAAAATAGCCAATTTGGAAAGTGAGATGAATGGGAGAATCTTTCTGGTTTGGCTACTTTGACTTAGAATTTTCACATCTCCAGTCATTCTCCTGGCCTTCACTTCTCTCTGAATAACCTTGTTTGGTGACTTTATAGTGGCGATCTCTACAGATCACCCACACAAACTATGGTGAAATCAACTCTAGAGAATGCTAAGCCCTTAGCAAACTATGGGCACTATCACCTGGTCCTCGCAAAAACCGGGATGCTAAAGGGAAAAACGAGCGACTGCTAATTTTCCCTTTGCGTCCCGGTTTCACCATCAGATCGTGGGGAAAGCGCTGAGTCCAGCAAAACATGCTCTGCCTGTCACTGAGAATCGAGCAGCAGTAACACGCCACAGGGCCATACACCCACTGATTATAGATTGTAAATTCCCTTGGGAACAGGGTCCCCTTGAATCAGGTCATCCTCCGTGTGTGGTATTCTAATGTATCAACCCCTTGTACACTGATCTTGTAAAGCGCTGCGGAATTGGAGGTGCTATAGAAATAACGGATAATAATAATTTATGTGAGCGCTAGAGTTAGGGCCCTACGTTTTTAGTGAAATTAACTTACAGGTCTATTCAAAGAAAGGTGAAACTCAGGAGAATTGGCAGAAAGAGAACAATCTAGACCAAATAGCTGATTTGGAAAGTGAGATAAATGGGAGAATTTTTCTGGTTTGGCTATTTTGACATAGAATTTTCACCAGTTATTCTCTGGAGTTTCACTTTTCTTTGCAATTGTTATGTGTTTTCTATAGATAAAAATATAATGTAAGAAATAGGACTAAATGAATAAACGTTTGCAATCTAAAGTGCATTGTTCCAAGTTGTGTGTGTGCATGTCATTCTCCTGAGGTTCACCTTTCTTTGAATAGACCTGTTAGTTAATATCCAGATTCACATTGAGGGAATGATAGTATTTGATGTCTATTCTCGCTTTACCTGAGCTGGAAGTTCTGATATATCTCTGTTCACAGCTAGATCCAGCTTTTCCAGACTCTCACAGCCACCCAGCTCTGCCGGCACTTCATAGATACGGTTGTAACTGAGCAGGAGTTCTCGAAGTCTTGTGAGTTTTCCTTTATGAGAGATCATGAATAGTTATTAACCTGAATGGCAGAATTCACAGAAATGATAATGAAAATACCAACTATAAAGTATGCGTGCTGGGTGTAACTGTACGGTCTTGGTAAAGGTGAGCCTGCTACACTCAGAACTAAGAGGCTGATGGCTGTAGTACATATTGTTTTTTGGTTGCAATATATACATATTAATATCTACTGTAATTCATAGATAAGTTGTATACTGGAGCAAATTTATGTCCACGGGTGTGAAGTGATCTATGTAATTTTCTTAAAGGGACACTGGACGAACCCTGTCCACTTTAGCTTAACAAATTTTTCAATCAGCGTATCTTGAATTGTGAGGGACAAATTCATGGGTTATATAATATTCATTTTAAAGCTGAGCTTTAGGTAATATTTTCATTGTAAAAAGGTGACAACCCTGGCGCCTAGTATGTAAATATACGTATTTTAAATATGTTCCTAAAATTCGGAGTGGGCGACCTAACTCCCTGTAGGTCGCTTACGACTAATACTATCCCACAATGTTACTCCTATGCGCAAAATAAAATTTGTGCAAAACCGGTGTGAATATGTCCTTTCTCCGAGCCTCGCATCAATGGATAATATATGGAGAGGAGAAAAAGCAATATAGTGCAGTTCAGTTTATATATCGGGACTTTTATATATTGTGAGCTGGGAAACAGGTAGCGGGTGCAATTGCTCTCTGGGGTGAACACTCTTGAAAGGTTCAGAGACCAGACCAGTGACTTTTCTTCAAACGGTGGTACATTTATTGCAGCAACCCACAGGTTATACACCACGCTGTATATTGTTCAAAATAAACGGTTCAAAAGCAAAGAAAATTCCTAGCCGTGTCCCGGCACTAACTAAACATACAATAGCCCTGACTAACAACCTTTGCAAACCTAGTGTTTGTCAGGCTTCAGCAAACTAGCATGACCAACCTTGTACTCCAGCAGATAGAGACTGTCTGCTCCCCAGGCTCCAGAGCGATGTCTGTTTGCCTCACCTGCACTAAATTGCCACGGAGGCAAAGTGCAAAACCAGGTGCTTAGAGGTTCCGGAAGGTGTAAGAGAAATCTGGGTGACACATAAACCCCGGACAGGACCTTTCCTTGCTCTCTACATGATGCCCTGTTACATACTCTCCCCCTTGTTTCAACCCCCTGGGTGGAACACTGTCAGCTACACAAGCATAGACTCTGGACAGAGCATCTACATTGTCCATTTTTTTTACCCGGGCGATGCTTCACAGTGAAGCTGTAGTCCTGCAATGCCAGAACCAACGGTTCACACGTCTATTGGTCTCCTTTTTTAGTGCCATCCATTTGAGGGGAGCATGGTCAGTCACCAGATCAAACTGGCGCCCTAATAAATAATATCTTAAGGCATCCAATGCCCATTTAATAGCCAAACCCTCCTTCTCAATTACTGCATATTTCTGTTCATGATCGTTTAGTTTTCTGCTTAAGTACACTACAGGGTGTTCCTCACCATTATGTACCTGTGACAAAACTGCCCCTAGACCAACATCAGATGCATCAGTTTGGACTACAAAATCCTTGGAAAAATCAGGGGAGTAGAGGATTGGCTATGCACAAAGAGCCCTCTTGTAACGGGGAGCCCCCTATAGGGTGAGGGGGAACCCCCAATCTGCAGAGATGAAGCCTTAAGGACAGGTATACAGCTTCCAGGGAACAAACCAAGATATTAACAGAAACTAGAAAGATCCCTAAGCCCTGACTGAGATCCTTGAAAGATGGTCTCGAAATACTACCTAGGCTAGGTTTGCAAGATGAATAAAACATAAACCAGACAGACAATAAATGCAGGTATACAGATTCCAGGGAACAAACCAAGATATTAACAGAAACTAGAAAGATCCCTAAGCCCTGACTGAGATCCTTGAAAGGTGGTCTCGAGATACTAACTAGGCTAGGCCTGCATGACGAACAAAACATAAACCAAACATACGATGAATGCAGACATACAGATTCCAGGGAACAAACCAAGATTTTAACAGAAACTAGAAAGATCCCTAAGCCCTGACTGAGATCCTTGAAAGGTGGTCTCGAGATACTAACTAGGCTAGGCCTGCATGACGAACAAAACATAAACCAAACATACGATGAATGCAGACATACAGATTCCTAAGCACGGTACAGTACAGGGGACAGACAGAAGAGAGATCCAAATACAAGAGCCAAAGGTCATACACGGAATATCAAAACTAGAGGGGTCAGACAAGAGAGGGATCCTAAATACATGAGCCAGAGGTCATACACAGCAAATCAAAGTAAACCAGCATACAGGGACTAGGCAAGAAAGACTATCCTGGTCCAAGGATCAAGGGGAGTCCTGGTCGTACTTATAGGGCAGAACAGGTCAAGTGACCGCAGGCCAATAAGCCCAACAGATGGCCTGCAGGCTGAAAACAAAAATAAACAGGAATCCCTGCTACCACCAGCAGGGGGCAAGGCCAAGACGTGACACCTCTTCAGGACCTGGAAAGATTCCTCGGCTTCTGGGGACCATTTGACCATTAAATTCTTCCCTTTGGTAAGGTCTGTCAACGGGGCTGCAAGAGTTGCAAAGTTTGGGATAAACCTCCTGTAGTATCCCATTATCCCAAGGAAAGCTCTGACTTGTTTTTTACTGGTGGGACGTGGCCACTCCTGAATGGCTTCTACTTTGTTTAGCTGGGGTTTTATGACTCCACGCCCAATCGTGTAACCTAAATATTTGGCTTCCTCTAACACCAGGGCACATTTTTTTGGATTAGCAAGACATTTCCAAGACAGCTTGGACTCGAGGCAAATGAGATTCCCAGTCAGTGTTATGTACTACGATGTCATCCAAGTATGCTGCAGCATACTGTTGGTGGGGTCTCAAAAGTTTGTCCATAGCTCTCTGAAATGTAGCAGGTGCATTTTGTAATCCAAAAGGCATCTTTTTATATTGAAACGAACCCTCAGGGATTACGAAGGCAGTCTTCTCCTTGGCACCTTCTGTCAGGGGAATCTGCCAATATCCTTTGGTCAAGTCCAAAGTTGTCAAATAACGAGCTGTGCCCAGTCGGTCTATAAGTTCGTCTACCCGGGGCATAGGATAAGTGTCAAACTTGGTCACTGAATTGAGCTTCCTAAAATCATTGCAAAACCTCCAACTCCCATCTGGCTTTGGGACTAGGACAATGGGACTGGACCAGTCACTACTGGACTCTTCAATGATGTCTAGCTCAAACATTTTCTTCACCTCCCTACTGATGTGTCTTACCGTATTCCTGAGGCAAGGAGGAAAGGTTTAAGTTTAACCCGTGCCCTTGGTTCAGTAACAATGTCATGTTGTGTTACCAACGTCTCACCAGGCAGCTCTGAAAATTTTTCTTGTTTTTTTATTAAAAACTCTCTGACTTCCTGCTTTTGTGACTTAGACAGCGACTCAGCAATTTTTACTTCAGGGACCTGAGGGTGTTCAGTATCCAGCTGGTGGGTTATTGGGATGAACCCAGCAGCTAGCGATACTCTATCTTTCCATGGCTTTAGCAAGTTCACATGGTATATTTGCTCTGGTTTTCTTTTCCCAGGTTGGTGAATTTTATAATTTACTTCCCCAACTCTTTCTATCACTTCAAAGGGACCCTGACACTTAGCAAGGAACTTGCTCTCAACTGTGGGAACTAATACCAGCACCCTGTCGCCAGGTGAGAAAATGCGGACTCGAGCATCCCTGTTATATATTCTCTGCTGAGCTGCCTGCGATTGAGCTAAATGCTCTTTTACAATTGGCATTACTACTGTAATTCTGTCCTGCATCTGCGAAATATGCTCAATAATGCTTTTGTGGGGTGTCTTCTCCCCCTCCCGGGTCTCTTTGGCTATGTCCAGAAGTCCCCAAGGGTGTCTCCCATAGAGTAATTCAAATGGAGAGTACCCTGTAGAGGACTGAGGAACTTCTCTGATGGCAAACATCAGATATGGAAGCAAATAGTCCCAGTTTTTCAGATCCTTGTCAACAACCTTTTTCAGCATGCTTTTTAAGGTTTTATTAAATCGCTCTACTAGGCCATCGGTTTGAGGATGGTATACCGAGGTTCGCAAATGTGTCACCTTAAACAACTTGCACAATTCTTTTGTCACTCGTGACATAAATGGGGTACCTTGGTCCGTCAGAAGGTCCTTAGGGATCCCGACCTAGCTAAACACCTGTAATAACTCCTTAGCTATATTCTTGGCTGATGTCTGGCGTAGGGGAATTGCTTCAGGGTAACGGGTAGCGTAATCCATAATGAGTAGGATATACTGATGCCTTCGGGCAGACTTCGGAAGCGGGCCCACAAGGTCCATAGCAATTCTCTCAAATGGCACCTCGATTATTGGTAAGGGTACTAAGGGACTCCGAAAATGAGGTAGGGGTGCAGACATTTGACAAACCGGACAAGATTTGCAATAGTTTTCAATATCTTTTTGTACCCCAGGCTAGTAAAACCTCTGTAAAACCCTTTCAGTGGTTTTCTCGGTACCTAAATGACCCCCCAATAAGTGTCCATGGGCAAGCTCCAATACCACCTTTTTGTACGGTTTGGGGACCACTAATTGCTCAATAATTTCATTGTTCTTTTTATACACACGATATAGCATGTCATCATTACTAATGAAGTAAGGAAAAGAGAGCCTATTCCCTGGTTCAACAGGTTCCCCATTGATCATCATAACATTTTCCCAGGCCCTCACAAGAGTAGGATCCTTCCTCTGCTCACTACCAAAGTTCTCTCTATGAGTGTTAAGATCTGCAAACTCTAGAGTAGCTTCAGTTTCAACAGAGGGCGGTCTATCCTCATTGGCTATAGGTCCTTCAGACTCTTCCAATTCTCCTGCCAAAACAGAGAAGGGAAAGTCTGGGGACCCCCAAGAGGGATCCTCTGAATACAACTGCTCTGCAGCATCCATGTATTCAGATTCAGTCTCTGGTTTAGAAACTGTGGCACAGTCTGGGTGTTCCCAGAGTTCTCAAAATTCAGGAAAGTCTCTCCCTATAATTACATCATGCACCAAATGAGGCACAACCCCAACCAAGTGCCTCAGATCACCCCGTGCGGTTCCAAACTTCACAGCTACTATAGGATACTCCCGAGTATCACCATGTACACACACTACAGCAACCTTTTTAGCCCGGAAGTTCACAGAGCCTATCAATTCAGCCTTAATAAGGGTTACTAAACTTCCAGAGTCCAGCAAAGCAGTAACATGCTTATCATTCACAGTTATTGCACACATGTGTTTTCCCTTTACTGGCACCGTGGTGCATGAAACAGTGGAAAACAAAGACTGCCGTCTTTCCTTGAAAGACAAGTCACACTGCATAGGCTCATCAGTTAATGGACAGTTCGCAGCTAAATGCCCAAGTTCCTAGCACCGAAAACATCTTACATTCCTCAGGTTAGGTCTGCTGACGGGCACTGGTGTTCCCGCTTTGGAATGCCAACCTCCCGGTTTAAATCAGCAGTTTTTCCCTCTGCCTCCTTGCCACGCTCACCACCCACTTTCCCTGGAACAGTCTTACCGATTGCCGAGGGAGGCCTTGGTTTTGGGCGTTAAGTCCATGGGCTCACCGGGGAGGCGTTCAAGTCCTCAGCTGCAAAGTACCTCTCAACAATCTCCACAAGCTGATCCACTGACTTGGGGTCCCCTTGGGTTACCCACTTTTGCAAGACGATCGGTAAGGATCTTAGGAAGCGATCCATGACTACCCGCTCAATGATCTGTGGCCCCAAGAGGGACTCCGGTTGCAGCCATTTTCGGACCAGGTGGATGAGGTCAAACATCTGTGACCGCGGTGACTTCCCAGCTTGGTAGAACCAGTTGTTAACACGCTGTGCTCGCACTGCCAAAGTAACACCTCGCCGTGCTAGTATCTCCAGCTTGACCTTGTCATAATCCATGGCATCCACAGACTCCAAATCATAATATGCTTTCTGTGATTCACCGGTTAGCAAGGGCGCCACCAATCCTGCCCACCGTGTCTTAGGCCATGCTTCCCTCTCAGCGGTTCTTTCAAATGTTAACAGGAAGGCCTCTGGATCATCCTCTGCTGTCATCTTGGAAAGGAAGCGACTGACATGGATGGGTGAGGAGTTGTCAGAAGAATCTGCAGCTTGCAGGGGAGACCTCTGTGCCAGAGTCTGCACCACCTCCGTCAGAGTCTTGCGATCGCCTTCAGCAGCAACTGCAAGCTTTTCAAATAACATTTGTGTCTGTTCCTGTACAGCACTGATCTGCTGCTGCGTGTGCGTGTGCAGCACCTGAGTTTGCTTCTGCAGAGCATTTAACATGTCCCGCTGTGTAGCATTAGCCTGTTGCTGTGCTGCATTAGCCAACACCAACTGTTTTATAACGTCCTCCATTTTTTTTTCTTTTCACTTCAGTAACTGGTCTTTTAAATAGCAGGTTCTTGCTATCACTTGCCCAAAGTTCACTTTTTTCTCTTTTTCACTTCAGTAACTGGCCTTTTAAATAGCAGGTTCTAGCTATCACTTGCCCAAAGTTCTCCACCATATGTGAGCTGGGAAACAGGTAGCGGGTGCAATTGCTCTCTGGGGTGAGCACTCTTGAAAGGTTCAGAGACCAGACCAGTGACTTTTCTTCAAACGGTGGTACATTTATTGCAGCAACCCACAGGTTATACACCACGCTGCTGTATATTGTTCAAACTAAACAGTTCAAAAGCAAAGAAAATTCCTAGCTGTGTCCCGGCACTAACTAAACATACAATAGCCCTGACTAACAACCTTTGCAAACCTAGTGTTTGTCAGGCTTCAGCAAACTAGCATGACCAACCTTGTGCTCCAGCAGATAGAGACCGTCTGCTCCCCAGGCTCCAGAGCGAAGTCTGTTTGCCTCACCTGCACTAAATTGCCACGGAGGCAAAGTGCAAAACCAGGTGCATAGAGGTTCCGGAAGGTGTAAGAGAGAAATCTGGGTGACACATAAACCCCGGACAGGACCTTTCCTTGCTCTCTACATGATGCCCTGTTACAATATACATATATAAATCATCACTCAAGTGGCCCAGAGCCTATATAAAATATTGGCTCTGTATAAGTGCGATGTGCCGATTAAAGGGATGGCACCGTCCTCGGTCGTCTGGAAGGTTCTTCTGCTTGAGATCCTGTAGTTTTCCTGGAGGATCCTCTGGCTCTCCCCCTCTCTGATGTATTGTGTGAGAGATTAAAATCAAGCCGAGAAAAAAAAATAAACATAGCCTGGGGGAAATAAAAAGTCCTGAAACGCGTTTCGCCAATGGGTCTTGGCTTCCTCAGTTAGATAGTATCTTCTCCTCTCCATATATTATCCATTGATGCGAGGCTCAGAGAAAGGATAAGCACGGTTTACTCAATATAAGAATATATTTTCCCTACTTTTCACATATTCACACCGGTTTTGCACAAATTTTATTTTGCGCTTAGGAGTAACATTGTGGGATAATATTTTCATTGTGATTAAACTTTCAAAGTCTCACCGATTTCATGCGGAATTTTCGTTATCGCGTTCCGTGATAAGTCCAGGACCAACAGACTGGTAAAACTTGAAATGAATGGAGGTATCTTTGTCAGCCCAGTGCGGTGTATCTGCCACTCTTGGAGTTGTTGGATCTGTACTAAACATGCAGGCAACGTCTACAGGGGAAAAAAGACCAGAGGTGTGAGCAGTAATGAAGAGGCCTCCAGATCATGCACTATATTTCAAATAAAATTACTAATTTCAATTATTTATAAAGCACCAACATATTTTGCAGCGCTGCACAACGGGTGAGACAAAATACATAAAAAACAGATAAGTTTGATGCACAGAGAAGGGTCGGAGAAGTTTGTCTCTAAGAACCTTACATTTGTCTAATGATGTCCGTGATTAAGATTTGTTTACAATTGTAACAAGCTTAAATTCTCCCAAAAATTTGTAGATGGTACCCAAGAAACTGAAGATGGTACAGTGCCACATTGCTTTTTAAGCATTGACTTTTTCCACATTATGCCAATCTGGACTGATAACAACACTGGATTTGACATTCTATTCTCTCCCACATGCCTCCTACTCTAGGATAGATGTATTTTTGGTTTCTTCTCAAACAGGTCGGATTCTAAAGTCTTCTGAGGTCGGATTGATTACATGGTGGAACCTCGCCTTGGTAACTTTTAGATTTATCCAACCCCTCCCTTAAAGCTTTGTGGTCATGGTGGATAAGCTCGTCTTTTTTTGCCAAATAAGACTTTTGATTCTGCAATAACTATAGGGTTAGAACATTACTTTAGCGAGCACTCAGAGATTTCTCTAACTTTGTGGTTGTGCACAAATCAGTGGTCATCTGATACAGATTGGTAGTCAATTTTAAAACCAGAAGAAAGCACAAGTGATTGCATTGCAAACTCGAAACTTAGAAGAGACAAGCCACAAACCTTCTCAGACCTCATTGATTTTAAAGGAATTTCTCAATGTTCATCAGGAACTGCAACATCTCCTGTTATGCGATTCAGCGTATTCTATTGCATGTTCCAAATGTACACTTTATGTCTTTCTCATCCCCAAGAAGGGTAATGACCACAATCTTCCTCAATATCATAGATCTATTCTTAACTTAGAGTAGACTCTTTTTATTTTACACACATAGACCAAGTGAGGTTCATCCGATTTATGTCAAGTGTAAAAAACTACCACATGGAACTCCAATTTGTTATCCTACACTAAGCAATCTCAGACACCTTCTCTGCTATCTATGGAGAAGATATCCAACATATTACAATGGCCTTACTTATTTTGCCTGTCCTCCAATCTGGACATAATTGTAGCCAATTGAGTCAAGAGAGTAGATAGATCTGTGGGATCCATTGGCCCTGATGTAATGTCATGGATCCCCCTTGGGTCTACGATACTGGTCCCTGTACACCATATACTATCTACCCCTCCAATCCTTGGATGGTCAGTAATGCTAACTACCTTCCGGGAACAGATCTCCTAGCACCCAGCAAAGGTTAGCAGACACCAGAATAGGAGGACACACTTAGCCCAGGTAGCAGAGGGCTTATCGCCAGGAGAGATGGTCAGTCTTATGCCAAGAGTGAACTCAGAGCAGGGTTGTCAGGAATAACCGGGTCAGTACACAAGCAAGGTTCTCAGAAATAGCCGGGTCAGTACACAGAGCTAGTTCGTTATCAATAGCCGGGGTCATACACATAGAGGGTTCGTAAAAAATAGCCGAGGTCATACACCGAGAGGGTTCTTTGAAGATAGCCAGAGTCATGCACGTGAATAGAAAATCACAGAAAGCACTGAGGGTAGCAAAACCACATCAGGGCAATGAATCTGCCTGAGCAGACTGATTGTAAATCTGGCAGTGCCACGTCATAATGCCACGCCCCACCCCTGACCACCCACGTGACCGCCACAAGCCTGTACATCACTTGGCGTCGGCCAGCGAGCAGTGAGGACGGTGCTGCCGGGTGCCAGGTTACTTCCCAGGCACTGGACCTGACAAATACACTCAATTCCATTCCCCCTTCATTGTCATTTTACTGTTGTGTTGCAAATATTTGTAGCTACATAATGCATTATATATGGTAAATCTATACTGGAATAGTCTTCTTTTAATACCTGTGTTGAAAATGATAATCTCACTCCAAGATAATTACAACGAATCAGCAAAATTAAGTTTTTGTTCATCTGCAATGGGGTAACAAGGTCAATCACAGCCTATTAGTGTGACGGTATGGAGACATTTGATATGTGATAACGCTTGGTTAAATCCGGTGGAATTATCACTTTGATTAGAACTGACCCCGAGAGGATAGAGCGATTATGTTATGATGGGAACATGGCATAATGGAAATTGCTCTGGCAAGTCTCTGAAGTAGCTCGTCTGTTAAAGTAAATCCATGCAAGTTTCCAACAAGGTGAGCTTTAAAATGCTTGAAAGGAGGATGGAATTAACAAAACCTTTAAAAATTGTGAAAATGCAGGTATGGGAACCAGAGAGGGCTACAACTCTACCAGTTTAATGGCCATGCCTTGGATACTAAAACTAAAGGGGCATTGAATAACTTTTCCACAAATTATTCTCCAATACCAACCTTCCACTCTTCCTTTTCAATCCTTAGGATTAATCTTCCCTCTTCGTTAAAAACCTTCTCTTTGAGTTTTGACAGCTGAATCCGATTCTCCCACACATGTGAAATTCTGTGAGATCAGAGTGATGTTACAGTAGATATGGGAACCCAGTGCTGCCCATCTTATTTCACTGATATACCCACACACTGCAATGTGTACTTCCAGACACAGAGACAACAATCGACAAAATTAAACATTGTTTCATAAGCACAACTGAGTGTACACAAGCGTGATCATAGCCATGCAAACATTTGCACAAAGAGGCCGGGTCAGTGCAAGGATTTTGGGATGTAAAGGTGAAGCCGTTTTGCCATCCACCCTACCATAAACTACCTTATATATGTGCAAGTTTAACGTTGTGTGTGGTGGAGTACGTGTACATGATGATGGTTATGTGGTCGTGTTAGATTGCATGTCCTGACTGTGTGTACAGTTTTGTATGTATTATGGGATTTGTCTGGGATGGGAGTGAGTGTGGTGTTGTCTGTGTAGAGACTAAATATGACAAGTGGTTCTAGACATCATGCTTTGTTGCCCCCCCCCCAATAATGAGCATCCGTTTTTTTAAATTCAAATATACATAAATGTCTTATTAAAGTTCACACATAAAAGCCTGCCAGTATTTTATACGCATTGAATAGACAAGATGGTCACTTACTGTCCCACTGCAACCCTTCCTCTCTTTTCCCTCTCTGCCTTCAGTTCCTCCTGATGTCTCTGGATCCTACCTTCCCATAGAGCTTTGATACTAGAGATAGACGCTAAACACATCACAGCTGTCATATTCGCCCTGCAATCCACACATTGGAATTTCTAGGGATGGATAGAGAGAAAATAGTTTAAAATATTTCCCTACCATAAGCCCATCACTGCTTGGCCATTTCATCACATTTAAACACTATCTGAAGTCATGTATTAAAATAGGTATTTTCTGTTAATCTGTATATTTGTGCTGTTTTTTAATATCTTGCATTTATTACTTTGAATTGTTACAGTTGTTACAGGAATACAATGTTCTTAAACCCATTACATACTTGAAAATGAGAGAAATCTCAATGTATCCTTCCTGGTAAAATCCTTTATAAATAAATAAATATATCATTTTTTTCCATGGACTAAGCAGATTCACAATATATCTATGTTATTTAATTTTCCACATTTTATCATCCACACCTTTGTGTTTAAATATCCTATGGAGAGCCTTTTCTGCATTTTTCTAAGAAAATTCTCCATTTTCACCAAAATTGAAAAAACAAAAATTTTCTCTTGTATTTTGGTGCATTGCATTTCATAAATAACAAGACCACGTATAAAACTGTGAACTTGCTCACAGGAAATGAGAAGGTGACGAATGGCAACGGCACTGTTCATTTTATACACGAAAACTGAACATTACCATTGCCTTAGAATAAGAAGCAAGCATATATATAATTTTTTGTCTTTCATTTTTTTTGTTACATTTAGCAATACTCTGATGTTTCCAATGACATCCAAATTTTATTTTTACAAATAATATGGTTATATTTGGTGCCATTGGAAAGACCCAAATCTGCCCTTTCCTTTGACAGCTCATTTGACTTTATGGGGTGTACAAATGTGGAGATACAGCGGTCCAAAGGATCCATGCTCCACTTTAAAATTTTCTCCAGCACATTGGACTTAAGAGGGAGGTACACCTGTCTGACCCCTGATGTTTGTCCCCTATTGACCTGGCTGCACTGGTCATTCTGAGTAGGAAGAAGCCAGCGATCAATTGCTGCTAAGGTGAGTTTAACGGAAGGTGTCTGAGGGACATCTTCTGCATATAGCAGTGAAACCAAAGATCATCCCCCACAACGAAGGGGTTAAAGGACATTTGAAAAAAAATCAGGATTTTTTGACTCATTGAAGGTCTGAGCTTATGTAACCCACATCTGTTTATTTGCAATACTTGTTAGAGAGTCAGATTTTTTTATTTAATCGATAAAATATTTTACCAGGAAAAAGTAAATTACATTTTTTCTCGTTTTCAAGTATGTCCTGGGATAGGCCAGCAAAATGAAGATCATGATCATTTATGGAGACCCCGTATACACCGTAGTAATCTATGCAGAGTTTTTGCCTTTTAGGCTAGGGTCAAACGAAAGCATTTTTACACGCGAACGTAAAAAAGTGTGTCCGAACGCATTGACGTATTTTTTCACGGAATAGGCGAAAACGGTCATACGATGCGCATTTTCGTGCGTGATGTTTTACGGATCCAAACCAGGAAACTTTTTGCGTCTGGACGTTATGTTGGCCGGACACGAGCAGGGTCTGACGTCTCCAAATCACACACACACACCGCTAGCGGACGCAGCGCACTCTGTACGTCAGTACTAGCGGTTCTGCGTTCTCAAAAAAATGCGTTCATTTTCCACTTGCGTTGCGCAGCCGGACTTTCGTGCGACCGTACTTCGTATATTGGCTGTCATTGCCCGTCATTTGCTGCTAGTGCGGCCGTGATTAAGTGCGCCAGAACGCACGTTAAAAATGCGTTAGTCTGACCCCAGCCTAAAAGGTTAAACACGTGTTTGGACTGTATATAGTTTTATTCTTGTTATTTACAATTTATAATTTTTTTCAATTACATTGGAATACCAGGATTCACCGTATTCTATACTGATGTAAATCTTTCTGGATGTTGTACTTCTACAACCTGCAGGTTATCTGTGGAGCGCCAAGATTAACTCTAAGCCATGTGAGTAAGCATTTACTACTGGTTTTATTGCTTTAAATAATTTTCTGTTGATATTATGCTATTGTTACAGTGTTTTTTACTTTGAGAAGTCTGAAGATTCAAACTACAATTCAAGAGGCCAAAGTATAAACGTATAGTGAGCTGCCGCACTAGCTGAGCCGTAACAGAAGTTGCAGCACGCTGTAGGCTGGGGTCAGACTAACGCAATGCGAACGCACGTGCAGCCGCACTTTATCACGGCCGTAGTAGCAGCAAATCACGTCCCATGACGACCAATATACGAAATACGGCCGCACGAAAGTTCGGCCACGCAACGCAAGAGGGAAATGACCAGATTTTTTGGAGAATGTAGAACCGCTAGTACTGACGTACAGAGTGCGCTGCGTCCGCATAGCGGCGTGTGTGTGTGATTAGGAGACGTCAGACGATGTTCATGACCGGCCAACATAACGTGCAGACACCCAAAGTTTCCTGGTTTGGATCCATAAAAAATACGGGCGAAAGTGCGCATCGTATGACCGCTATCGCGTCTTCTGTGAAAAAATGCGTTCGGACGCATTGACGCACATTTTGAGGGTAGACGTGAAAAATGCGTTCGTTTGACCCTAGCCTTAGAGTACAAACGAAGCTGTTAATTCTTTTGGCTTCGCTCACAATTGCAATCCTGCACTATTTTCTGTATTTTGCTGCTTTGAATGTTCATGCAAATAGATCTCTATTTTCAGCCTTTCACCTACTGCTGTTGATCCAAAAGAAGCCAAAAACCCCAGCCTGAAGCGCTCGCCAATATGTAACATACTGGGAAAAAAATCCTTCTTGACCCCAGAATGGCAGCCAGATTTCTCCTTGTGTCAAGCAGATTTTACCTACATATTAAATACTTTAACCCTTAACCTCCCTGGCGGTATTCCCGAGTGTGACTCGGGGTTAAATTTCGCTACTGCGAACGGTAACCCCGAGCCACACTCGGGCTGGATGTTTACTCACCTCCTCCTGGCAGTGTGATGCAGCGAGCTGCTTCCTGGATGCTCCCTGCAAGTCACATGATGCAGAGGGGCTGGACGCAGCAAATTTCATTCACAAAACTCACTGAATACAAATGGAAATGTTTATGAACGGCCACTAGGTGGCAGTACAGGATAAGAAATAGACCATACATTGTCTCACCCTTGTTCTCAGACAGATTTCAGTGTTTTTTGTTGTATTTTATTGAATATCATTTATTTGCATTATTTTGGATAATTATTTTTGGGATAATAAATTATTATTTCGTGTTTCAAACTTTATCGGACTCCGTGTATTTACTATTTTTTTTAAATTAATTAATTAATTAATTTATAAAGGATTTTACCAGTAAGAACTCTTGATTGCACGGATTACAGTGCGTGATTCCTAATTATTAGAGACTAACTATGTACAAAAACACGTTTCCTTTAAAAAAAAATTGATACGCTTTTAGACACAAAATTTTGAAAAAATTAGACCGCCAGGGAGGTTAATATTATGTATTTGGCTTTTTTAGGTTCAAAAACACTAAAGGGTCTGTTACTTATTAAGTAGATGCTCGAGTATATCGCTAGGTTTTGGTGACAAAAATGTACCTTTAAATTGGAGGGGGTCACGGTATATGCGAGACATCTGCATCGCGTGTAGAAAAGGAAAAAAGCTTCACTTGCTCAGGGATCCCAAGTCTCCCGGAAGTTCCGGTAGTCTTTGTGAAGTGAATGCGGGCTCCCTGACTCCCGCAAACACTTTAGGAACTCCCGGATTCGGGAGAGGTGGGATCCATCATGGCCAGAGGGCGAGCTTGGTTTTAGCCAGTCATTCAAGATTTGGCTTAAAACCGAGCATGCACCCACACTCCGCGCAGCATGCCGAGAAGTGTAGTTTTCTGACCTCCTAAATCACGCAGCGCCTCTGCAGTGACGTCAGGAGCTTGTTTGGGGGGGGGTTGGCTATCGGTATACGACGCAGTGGATGAGCCTGCCTACTGGACCCGGTGGTCAGAAAACGGCACCTCCGGATGTGCTGGCTATCGGTGAATGATTCCCTACGTTGGTCACCTCGCTCCGCTGGCCATCTTATCGAAAGTAAAGAAGACGGGTGGCTGGCGGCTTCATACTTAGTAACAACTACAATCATTCTAGAGCACAGCACCCTGGCCTGAGGGGGAGCCTGACTGTGTTAAGAGAACCTCAACGGATTTTAATTGTTTACCAGTAAAGCATACTTTTATAATTTTGCTCCTCGCGTTATATTTGAGTCTTGAGTATTCTCTCATTTCCATAATAAATCTCTATCCATCGCGTTATATTCGGGTCGCGCTATACTCGAGTATCTACGGTACTTGGCCATGCTTGTTTTTATTTGCACAGTTGTTGTTATTCTGTTAATATTCCTTTCTGTGCATATATAGACCAACATTTCATAGGCTGCACTGTCACTTGTACAAAGTGGTTCCACAATAGTTTCAGTAAAAAAAAATAATTACTCACCGCAGGTGATGTTCGGGGAAAGGGCCCAATATATCCGGTCAGTGTTCTTCTACACGCAATTCAATAAAATCCATGCTAAAGCCCGTTTTTTTGGTGAAGCAAAACCAGAACCATGCACGCATTCAGGGTTCTTCTGAGCATAATACTTAATATTTGACAGTTTTAGTTGGACAAAGCGCTGTAATGCAATAAGATCCATGTAAAAGGACAGAGGACTGTCCAGAATAACACACCACAAAGTGAAGAGGTTTAGCCACCTACCATGGAGGGAATTCTGAAACATTACAGCAGACCTTGTTCTCCGACCCTAGTTGGAGGAATGTCATCCATCCTCTGAATGCGAGACGTGACTGGCTGAAAATAGCCGCCACTGCACGGGGCGCAGACTGTGACAGACTAGTTATGACCGACACCTGCTAGCTGTGTGTATAACGATGTTAAGATTTTCAGATTAGCATGGCGACATAAACCACCAGCTCACAGAGTGATGTCACATTTCTTACAGTAGAAACTAACCTTATACTCCAGATATCGCCTGTGAAACTATGTTAATGACTCCTTTAGCTGACATATATACTGTATATATATTTGCTATATGTTACGGTAACATATATATACTGTATATAATTTTATTTGATACCCAGTAATATACTTTTTATTACTCCTGCAGTGCTGAGTGTATAGACCAGTGATGGTGATCCTTGGCACCCAGGACGTTTTTGAACTACATGACCCATGATGCTTTGCCAGGGTTTTGTGTGACTAAGCTTTATGGGACATATAATTCTGAAACATCTGGGATGCCAAAGTTCTCCATCACTGGTATAGACAGTCCAACACTCCCAACATTCCATTTAGGCTGCGGTCACACAAGCGCACTGAGTGCGTCCGTGTGATCCTTCCTCCCTGCGTCCTTCGGAGCTTTGTGATGGCTCGACAGGGAGGGCCACACGGTGAACGTGCGCACTAGTTGCGCTCACTACCACCGGACGTGCTTTCAGCCTCCCCGTCAAAAAGCTACGACGAACATAGGACAAAGCTACAAAGCGCGATCCTCCATAGGAGGATTGAAGTTTGTAGTGCTGAGTGCACTAACTGCGTTCAGCGAGGTGGCCACAGAGTCAGATTGGAAGGAACGTCCACTCTCACTGACGTTCCTTCCGCTCTCAAAAACGCTCCTGTGACCGCAGCCTAATCAGCAAAAGAATAATGCTGAGAGGTTGTGGTCCATATCCTTTGTATGCTAGGGTAATACTTTCCCAGAATGCTTTTCTCAATAGATGAAATGCTAAACAAAAAATGTAACGCAAGGAAAGTTATTAGAAATACTTCTATTCGGTATACAGCATGTGTGTCAATCTAGAAAATAAAATACAAAGTACAAAAGAAGTTGCAGAAATAGACTAGAAATACAAATGATTACTAATCAGGATATTTCTCATTCTGGGTACAATAATGAGCTTATATGTACAAAGCGAAGAAGACCATAAACTGATTTTTAGACCCTATTGTAATGATACAACACAAACAACACGCTTATGGTTTTATTGGGGAAATAATGCATTTTAGTATGGGAATGCATATTTTTAACCACTTGAAATTTGTCTGTATGTGGCTATAATATTACATACTGGTTTTAAAGTTGAAAGGGGAAAAACATGCGGCTCTATTCCAGCCTTGGTATAAACTTATTCAGGACGGTTGTAAATTTAGCAACTCCATAGACTTCAATGGTTCTGGTAGGATTACAACGGCTCTGGTTATGTTTACACCAGGGTTGGAATAGAGCTCATGCTGAGTTTTGGACTTGCTTTCCTCTTTATTTGATTGGAAGGTGCATAGATGTTGTCTTTTGGATATAAAAAAAAGGCAAGGCTGTCCTGGAAAGAAAATATCACCTCCATAAATTTTTGTGATACACGTCTTTTGCATGAAAATGGAATCCTATCGCCACATTGCAAAGGTTACGTTAAAAATTGTGGTGTAAATACTGACAATTTAATCGTTTTTAAAACTTTTTTTGTCTGAAATTTTCAATGCAATTTAACACCATAATATTAAGGGTCAGAAATAACGCTAGTGTAAATGTTAGGGTTACTATTGCTGCTTGTTCTAGGGTTAGGTTTAGTATTTGGGATACGTTTATTATTATGGTTAACATACCATAATCCTAACCATCAGGTTCTGCTCCATTTTTCTATGTTTTCTATGCACTTTTCGATCATGCCGGCTTAACTTTTAGACAACAGATTCTGCTCCTTTTTTGACACACGCATAACGATTGCACAGATTTTGTTTTTCCAAAAAACAACTTTTTTTAAGGTGTCCAAATTTACACTATGGTGTTAAAACTGTATCTTTTTTCCACAGCAATTTTCTCCGCAGCCAGTAGGTGGTGATAGTACAGTAAAGCCATGAAAATATATTTGGTTCTATTCATAGTATCCAGCATATACAACGCACAAAGCAAACAAAGATCGGTTCTGGTACAAATATTCTGCGTATGTGTCTGAGTTAGGACTCCAGACGCTCCTGCTGCTACAGCATAAAGTCCCTTGTGACACAGGACCAAGTACCACGAAGCATACAAGCTTATATCTCTCATAACCCAACTGCCTTACTGCCATCTTCACCAGCTCTGCCAGCTCCAGTGCCAACCGATGGCTGTTTGTGGCATCATAAATCATGTCCTGAAGCTGTTTGTCCAGAACAGACTTGATGACCTTAGACGCCTCTTCAGCTGAAAAACATTTCCTAGGCTGTGGGTGCAGATCCATGTCAAATGGGGTTACACTGGTTCGAATGATCTCCATGGCATCAGGTCCCAGACGGCTGGGTGTTTTGGCATTGTCCTGAATCACAGCCTTCTTCTTTAGACCTGAATCCTGAGCTCGCTGATAGCTGAGGTTCAGGGAGGTCTCCCGGTAGTTCTTCTTCTGGGTTGGTTTCTGCTTAGGAGCGGTCCAACGCTTTGTATCCAAATCATGACTGGGTTCCATCTCTCAACTAAACAAAAAGATGATTAATTTGAATTTTAAATCAGACAAATAGGTTCTGATACCTCATATATAATTAAATCAGGATTCAGACATCAGCCTGGTCATGTACGAGCAATAGTGTTTATAAAATTTACTAGTGAAAAACTGAACATGAGAAGAATCCGTCACAAAAGCAGATAATACAGTGAGATCTAGTTGACACACTGACATACACAACATTCCAATAAAGCAAAGGAAGGAACACCAGACACTCCTGTCTGCGATGCAATAGCTTGACACCATTTTTTGCAGCCTGGACTATAATGACAGCTGTAAGCAAGAATAATGATCGACCTTGGAATTGTATTTATTTTGCTGATTGCTATTAGCACATCATATACAAAGTATAGGAATGTTCTTACCGCAGCTGTAACAATGAGACAAAACAGAGGTTTGCGGCTCAACTGGATTTCTAGGGGATCTGTTACATAAGCTGAAAAAAGACACGCGTCCATCAGGTTCAGCCTTTCACACATCACCTACTGCTGTTGATCCAAAAGAAGGCAAAAAACCCAGTCTGAAGCGCTCGCCAATATGCAACACACTGGGAAAAAATTCCTTCTTGTTATAGACCCATTGATTACGATTAATGGCTTGACCAGAATAGGGCCCAAGATATGTATGGAGAAAAGTAAGTGTAACACCAATGTAATATTTTCTTACTGTCTTAAATGGACTTGAGCCATATAAAGTGTAAATTTGGTGCATTTAAATAAACAATTCTGTTCAAGGAATTTGCCAAAATAACAGTCGAATTCAAAGTAAATTAGAAGAATCACCATAATAGAAAAACATAGAAAACACATAACAATTGCAATTCATAGATATAAATATAATGTAAGAAATGAAATGGGACTAAATTAATAAATCTTTCTTATCTAAAGTGTATTTTTCCATGGATCTTTCATTACACAAACGGTGTGTGTGTTTGTATAACTGTGCCATAATATGCAGCTATCATTATACATGGAATTCTAAAGGCTTTATTTATGCCAGTCTACATGATATTCTGAGTGATGACAGACGGATCGCTGAAAAAGAGGCAATTTTCAATCTGAGTTTAAAGAAGCAATCGTCATGGAAATGAATGAAAATTGGTGCCATTTTCTCCACTTTAAGGTTAGGGTCAGACGAGCGCATTTTCTACGGACTGTGCGCCTGTGCAGTACGGACGCACTTTTTGACGGAAGACACAGTAGTGGCCACATAGTCCGTTTTGTGACTGATGTTATTTTTGACGGATGTAGGAGGGAAAATAAATTAAAATAAAAAAAAAATTTGTCCGTCAAAAATTCAGTCCGTCTGATCACGTTCCATCACTCACACACAAATCTATGCGGACGTTGCGCACTCCGCACATCCGTTCTATCATTATTACGTTCTTGTCTAACCTGCGTCCGTTTGCCGCGACTGTCATGCGTCCGCACTTCTGTGTGGACGTACTTCGTGTGTGGGGCTCCATTTACCACAATTGTATGCCATCACGGACGTACTTATGTGCGGCAACACGGACGTGAACACTGCGCTCGTCTGACACGAGCCTTACATCTTGACAAGATATAAAGTGTTGCAGATAAACACATTTTTTACAACACTCCCTACTGCTAAAGTTGATACTACAAGTATTTGTCGAATGTCCCTTTGTATCTGTCCTTTCTCATTCAAATACAGAGTGTGTGTAATATATATATACAGTATATAGAAAAGAAAAACAAACATGGCTGCACTCGTAACGCGCTTCGACGCCTACCGGACCTGCCCCTAATTTAGTAGCGTTCCCACGTGGAACGCCAAGAGAAGTTAGGCAACACGAATGGTAAGCTTTAATCATATTATGTATTTAAACATCTTTGTACATGAACCGTGTAACCTTAAAAATGGCTCCAGAGAGAGCCGAAACATCAGTTTCACTTTTAAATGTTTTGAAATAATTTTTTTTTATTTTTTACGAGTGCAGCCATTTTTGTTTTTCTTTATATTTGTAATTTTTGGATATAGCACCGATATATACTTTATATATTAGAATTTTTTTTGGATGGTGTAGCAGGAACACAGGATATATATATATATATATATATAAAATAACACACACATAAAAAGAAAAAGTTTTACAGGTTATACCTTTTAAGGGAAAACAATCTCATCCATACAAAGTGTTGTCTTCAGGAGCCCCCAGATGTCTCTTCAAACGACACTCGACGGTGTTCTAAGTTCTTGTCTTCTTTACTCTTGATAGTTTTCTTTCTTCTGCCACCCAGACTTGTATTTTATCCTATTTGTACTCTGTCTGCCAGCCGGTCCCCTCTTTTCACCCAGTATCTCCTTAATTTCTCGTGTCTCAGTCTCAGACTCTGTTTTCAATGCCCAATTCTAAAGAAAGCTGCAGATTTGCAGAGCTGCATTGTAACCCCACGCTACGATGTTGCTGTGTTACCGCAGCCCAATCCTCCCACCATACACAATGAGCTCCCTCCTCCTAAATTCATATTAAAACGTTACAAGCGACAGTGTTTCAGTGTTATTAGGACCAGTTAGAAAAAAACAAGACCGACGTCGGGGCTTGGACCTAGTGTAGTCAGCAGTGAAATAAAACCTAATGATTAGATTACTCAGAGTTTAGGTATAAAGTATAATTAGTGTCTACTCTCCACAGCATCTGTCCAATTATTTAAAGGGGATAGAAAGTTGGGGGTGGTTAGTACAGCGGTCCCTTTTAGGTTAGGGTCAGATGAACGCATTTTTCACGTGTACCGTCAAAAAGTGCGTCGAGTCCGAACGCACTTTTTCACGGAAGACGCGATAGCGGTCATACAGTGCGCAATTTCAGCCGTGATTTTTGACGGAGCTATTAAAAACAAATGGACGTGATGTTGGCCGGACATGTGCAGCGTCTGACGTCTCCTAATCACGCCACTATGCGGATGCAGCGCACTCTGTACGTCAGTACTAGCGGTTCTACGTTCTCGAAAAAATGCGTTCCTTTGCTGCTTGCGTTGCGCGGCCAAACTTTTGTGCGGCCATACTTCGTATATTGGCCGTCATTTGTTGCTACTACGGCCGTAATAAAGTGCAACTGTACGCGCGTTCGCACTGCGTTCGTCTGACCCCAGCCTAAGTGAAATGAACCAGTACAGCCAGGGATTATTCGGTCCAAACTACAGATACTCATCGGGTGATAAACAGCCAGCTCAAAATGCTTCCATATTATTCAGAAACAGAGTTTTGACATGCTACCAATGCAATAATCCCCTTTATAAGAAGCTTTGCATTCTACACAGGATAAGGAGAGGTGTATACACACACAATTGTGGATTATCCACTTTAAACAGGAATTCTATATATACAAACTCATACAGGGTTAATCAAAAGAAAGGTGAAAACCAGGAGAGCCCTCAGGAGAAGAAAACAATCTAGGCCAAATAGCCAATTTGGAAAGTGAGATAAATGGGAGAATTTTTCTGGTTTGGCTATTTATTTATTTTTTTAAATGTAATTTTTATTAAGAGATTAAGTGTTCAGACAGAAATCAAGTAAAAGCCTTAGACCCATTACAACACTGTAGAGAGGGATTGGGAAAAGAGGAAAAAAAAGAGAGGAGGTCGCCCAAACCCAGAAAGAGAAAAGAAGAGAAAGACGAAAATGAAAGAAGACAAAGTAACTCAAGAAAGGAGTTGTTGTGACACCATTAACAATAAATACATTTCCACGAAGTGTAAAGAACAAACCTAAATCAGATAAGGCAAATTACAGAGGGCATAGGCTCCCAATCCCGTTACGACTCAAACCGAGCCCATTTGGTCCAGCCAGGGTGGTTTGGCTATTTCGACCTAGAATTTTCACTTTTCCAGTCATTTTTCCGAGGTTCACCTTTCTTTGAATATACCCTATATCAAAGAGTCAGCAACCTAGGGTCTTCAGATGTTTTGGAAATACATCTCCCACAAGGCTCAGCCACGCATAGTTCCATGACCTCTGGATGGCCAAAGTTGCCAACTCCTGTAGACGAGGATTATTTCAAAGCAGAGTAACAAACACGTCTTGCTCTTAGAACAATGTAAATATATTCGCTAATTTTTTTTAAAAGAAAAACGATAAAGAAAAAAAAGCTAAAAAGGAAAAGAATTGCAAATATCTTCTTTCCATTGGAATGGAGCACATATATGGGTACAGAAAAGTAAAGCACCATGACACAGAGCACAAGGAAAGAAAGGGTATGGAAAGCTTGAAAAGTCTACACTGATGGTTTTCTCCCAATCCCTGAGACTTAAATGAAGATTGAGAAGTGAAACAAAAGGGGAGACAAGCATAAAGATTGGTAGGGGATGGAGTGGGAATTTGGTTCTGATGGGATTGGATTCAGAGATGTCAAGGTGGGGGGGGGGGGGGAGTAAAAATGAGCAAGATACAACATTATTACTTAGAAGTATATGAATGTGTGTATATACGTGAACGGTTATGTCTGAAAGAATAAGTGCTTATGTAGATTTGTGTGGGTCTCTGCCTATGGCCTCCTGTTCCTTGATCTTCCTTGTTCACAGTAGAGGGAAGATTGCTATCAGGTGACAGAGTGAAGAGACAGAAACTTCAGCTGTAAACCACAAAAGATTCATTCCTCGCACTCATTTTCATATATAAATTTCATCGTTTAGAAGCTTTTTCACAGATATCTGGAAAATCAGATGGGATCAATTTGAACATTAGTAGAATATCCCATAGCCTTTTAGGCCAGACACTTACATTCACGTATGGAGAGCTCAGAAAGAAATCCAAAACATGTCCACAATCTCAGCTTTTATTTATACACAAAGCAATCTCTGAACAGTTTTGATTTTGTTGGAGTGTAAAGGTCTTTGTCTCCCTCTCCCCACCCAAGACGACAATTTAAAAACGATTTTCAGTTACACTTCATTTTCTCAAAACATACATTTAAATTTGTACAGTCACACAAAGTATTGGTCTTCAGGTAGTGTAACAGTCAGAAACGGGGACTTTAGTGAAGCAACCCATCCCTATGTGATGACCTATGACAACTTCATTCCAACTCAGCCTTTTATCACTGTGACAAATCATAATATTCCAACCTGGATCATCCGTTAGCCCCTTCAGATGCATAGTGTTCACCTGAATGTCAAGATTTGCTCAAGGCTTTTTTGAATACTTGGCATCAATATAATTTGTTCTTTAAAATTGATTCAGAGCAATGTGCATTGAGATTATTGGGATTTGATGGTTAACAGCTTGGAAGGAAAGTAATGTAGGCACCAGGTTAAAAGAAATTAGAACGTACCCTAATCCTGCCCTTGCCAGTGGCCCTATTGTGCTTGCTGTTATTGTGCTTGATCCACACAATAGATGTAAGGCATCACACATGGGGCCCCGCCGGCTAGGTTTTGCGGTTTCATTTCCATTTGAAGCCTCCATTCAATCCAGTTCCTTCACTGTCAGCTTATAAACAGCATTACCAAGAATCCTAATGTGCTTGTAAAACTGCTGACCTGGCAGAGAAGGAATTAAAAGAGCAGTATAAATTTCAAACCAGTCTTGATTAATTAACAAGTGATCCCTTCTCCCCCCTTAGTTTGTCGTCTTCTTGACCAGATGACAAACAGGCTGAGGTATCCCTCTTTACGGCAGAAGATGTCAGTATCCAAAAATAAGGAGAGTAGGCTTTTTCCATCTCTGCAGTGGCCTCGCGTCACTGCCATTCTCATTTCAGGTCCAGAAGCATGGAAGACGGGTTTTCTAGGTAGGATTTCCACAAGTTGGAGAATCGAGACATAGTTGCACCGTCAATAATTCTATGGTCTGCTGACCAGCTGACATTAATGGTCTGTGCTTTTACCACCTGGTCCCTGGAATTAAACCTTGGAACGACCTAGAAAGAGAATTAGAGTCACACAGAATTACAGAATACAAGCCTAAAACTACAAAAAGTACCCAATCATTGTAAAGAGTGTACTTTGATTTCTAAATTCCCCTGGGTGACAAGATTAAGTACCTGGGGAATTGGCTGATCATTTCCACCTGTTTAGGGAAAGCTTTGCACTCCGGAGGGCATTACAACGTGACCTAGCAGCCTGGAACTATCCCCGTATCTCGGTCGGATAGCAGTGGTTATGATGAATCTGAAACTCAGTCTTCTGTACCTACTTGACGATACCATTGTCAAGTGCATTCTTTTCATCACTTAGGTCCATGAAAATGAGCTACGTCTGGTGGGGCTGAAAACCGAGGCTGAATTTCCACTTTAAGAGAGATTGTGGCAAATACAACACAGCTATAATAAGCTGGTTAAAACCACTTGCGCTGGTATCAAATAGAAGACATAAATTAAACATAACATTTTTATTACATTGACATACAATTCTATATAGAAAAAATACTCAGTATACTGAAAAACAGTGAGAATGAGAGACCAAAATGGTATGAATTATCCCTATCCTCAATTCAGCAAATACAACTTAATTGGTTGATTAGTTAGCAGGATAGCTGGTCTCCTTAATTATTAAGGTGATTAACCCCTTAATGACCCCTGACGTACCCTGTACGTCCTGTCCTCGGGTCTCCCTTAGACCCGCGGACGTACAGGGTACGTCAGCGGCGCCAAATCCCCCTCCCGCCCGATACTCACCTTCCTCGTCGGATCCCACGGCGATCTGGCAGGGAGGAAGCCTGCCCATGTGATTTACATGGGCAGGCGAGGCTGATGACGTCGCCACGCTGCGTGGTGACGTCATCAGAAGATGCCCCCATGTGTTTCAATGGAGGGGAGGGGGGGGGGGCTCCTTCGGAGCCCTCTATCTCCCCAACCATTGAAGCTAGGGAGATGCCGTTTGCACCGCTGGAGAGGGGAGAGCCTCCCCTTTCCAGCGGTGTATGGCATTAACAGTTTCGCCGCCGGATCACTTTTCGGCGCCAATTGGCGCCAAAACGCGATTCAAACCTGGAGGGGGGCTGACATCTTGGATGTCAGCCAAGCCTCCAGGTCCCCCCCCACCCACTGACAACCTCACCATATGTGTGAGGATGTCAGTGGGCCAGTTAACCCTCTAGCTGCTATGTAGAGATAAGGGGATCCTAAGGATCCCTTTATCTCCCGATCCATGGCAGCTGGATGGTCATATTTGCCATCATTTAAAAGGCCTGATTATGGCCTTTCAAATGATACCAAACATGACCAGGTTTGGTTTTAAAAAAAATAAAAATTAAATAAAATAAAAAAATGTTTTTTTTTTAAAAGTTTTTTTTGTCTGGGGGGAGTTTAATTAAATAGGACCTAGGCTGTCATCTAAAAATAATTAGCACAAAATGGTCAGAATGAGCGCAGCGCACATAGGTGAACTGTCTCAGCAGTGAAGGGGTTAAAAAGCAAACGCATGTTAAAATTGGGTATTTCTAGTCTCGGGACAAAATTTTGAACCTATTTAGCCGGGGTCTTTTTGGGTGGTTGTAGATTTTGGGGATTAAATTACGAAAAAGTGTGTTTTTACCATTTTTTTCCTCATATTTCATATTTTTTTTTATAGTAAATTATTCGATATGATGGAAATAATGGTATTTCTAGAAAGTCCATTTAATGGCGGGAAAAAGGGTGTATAATATGTGTGGGTCGAATAAACGAGTAAGAGGAAAAATTGTCCTAAACACTAACAGCGCAGAAACGTAAAAACAGCAGCGGTCACTAAAAGACGGATTTGTGTAAAACCGCCCGGTCACTAAGGGGTTAAATATCACCAACCTATACCATGGACAATTAAACCATTCAATTGGTCAAGATCTCATGTCCAGAAGGTACAGCCCTAAATACGAACGTTCATTTGGAAAACATGTTATATCAAAGTTGAGTAGTTGAATACATTCAAAACAGGATCAATGAACTGTGTTGAATAAATATTGGTATCGCCAACACATACCATGGACCAATACACCATTTAATTGGTGGGTAATTCGTGTCCAGAAGGTGCAGCCCTAAATAAGAGCATTCCATTTGGAAAAACATTGTATCAAATAGAAATATTGACCAATTGAATGGTTTAATTGTCCATGGTATAGGTTGGTGATATTTAATCATTACCTAACATAGCTCATTGGGGTTTTGAGATTTTCAATTAATTATAACATGTTTTTCAAATACAACTGACTTTATATTCCTTTATGCCTACTAAGGAGTCTGACCAACCCTTCAGTATTTACATCCATGGTGTATCCCTTTTAGGACTGAGACCAAGTTTTATTATAGCAGTTAGTTAATTGTTCAATCTAGGATCCTTATACTGCAGTACATTAGCTCATCCAGTTGACTACTCTACACCCTCTCTCTACTGTTTAGTGTATGGTTAGAATATCACTTATGTCTTAAGGAGACCAGCTATCCTGCTAACTAATCAACCAATTAAGTTGTATTTGCTGAATTGAGGATAGGGATAATTCATACCATTTTGGTCTCTCATTCTCACTGTTTTTCAGTATACTGAGTATTTTTTCTATATAGAATTGTATGTCAATCTATTTTTAGAATCAATCTAATAAAAATGTTATGTTTAATTTATGTCTTCTATTTGATACCAGCGCAAGTGGTTTTAACCAGCTTATTATAGCTGTGTTGTATTTGCCACAAACTCTCTTGTTGTTGTTTTTTTGTTATGAAATATAGGTTTAATCCTTAAATGTGCTGGTTTCACTCCATTGTCCTTGAGGCAAAAGTTCTTCTTTTCTGATGAATTTCCACCTTACCTAATTTTTACCACTATCACAGGGTGGTGGAATGGACAAGAGACAGGATCCAAAAGCTCTGGAAAACTATTGAACAGGAACAGGTCGAGGTAGCCCTGGCAACTCTCCCATGTCCTGTCTCTTCAGAAGCCATGAGACTAGCCTGGGCATTCCCAAATGCATGGGCTACCTTACAGATAGAGGCAGAGAGGTGCCTTTACGTTGTGTCTGATGACATTTACAATGAAAGTTCTCTACTGGGCATGGACCCTTTGCCGGTGCGACACCTAACACAAGTCCTTACGCCATGGGTCCTCAATCTCTATGATACTGCAGGAAAGGTCCCACTAGCTGCCTTGTGCGAGACCGGCAGATTACTTTCCTTTGCTCATTTCATTACACACACAGTTAAGTCACCTCCTGGATAGCATTCTCTAACGTCACCGGCTGACGCGGAGCCTATCCCCTTCTGAGAAGACCTGTAATCAATCGCACCCCATCTCACACAGGGTTTCACTTGTCTACTCTATGGTCCAATAAGCTGTGGCAGAAACACCCCCATCTTTTATGGTTAAATGGGAACCACTGCTTGACACAACTGCATACAAAATATTATCACTATGGTGTCACACTCCATCCCTCATACATAAAATTTTGTCCACACTTTCCGGCAGCGTGCTGGAGATGCAAACTTGAGCCAGGCACCAGGTTACATATTTGGTGGGAATGCCCATTAATTAAAGCATTCTGGTCTTGCATCTATGTGATCACTAAGAAATTCGCTGAGCCCTTGCTGGAGTTTTTGCCTGCCACGATGTTACTCCACAACGACGCGTTCCTCACCTCTCAGTATAAACGGTCCATCATCATATACATTCTAAACATTGCCAAAGTGCTCATCCCACTGGTTTTGGAGGAAAGACATATGCCCTCCATTGTCCCTTTGGCACAAATGGATGGAGGCACTCCATTCGACCGAGCACTTGTTCATCAGGGCATCTGATCGCCTGTCCCAATAAACGTCTATTTGGTCTAGCTGAGTCTTGCTATCGCCCATTCCTGAATGTCAGACACTGGTGTGGTTTCCATACTAGTATAAACCTGCCCCCTTTTGGCCTTCTGGTACCTCTCCCTACAGTAATTCCACATCTTAACACAAACTTATGAGAAATTTAACTGACCTGCATTTTTCCAATGGCCCCTATTGCCACCTCTGGAGGTAGTATAACCGGCTTGGCATATGTACCACCAATCTTAATGGAGAAAAGATAAATATTATTAATCTGTGCAAACGGCAGACATTCAATGCTTTCTCTGGGCATCTGGCTCACCGATCCGATGTTTGACAAGGTAAAAGTTCCGCCGGTGAGGTCTCCTGCCCCAAGCTGTCCTGTGGACCCTAACTTTTGGAGATTGTTCAGATCTGCAGCAATCTCAAAGATGCTTTTGACTTGCACATTTTTCACATTCGGTACAATGAGACCCTGTAGAGTATCCATGGCGACGCCTATATTATGAGCCGCCTGATGAAGAGGAGAGGAGGAGTTTCTCTTAGTTCTCATGCATTAACATTATACAGTACAAGGCGGTTTCATGGTGTAGCATATGGATTTGATTACTGACCAAAAGCCTACCTTGTATGTAATGTTCTGGCAGGCCTCATCCAGAGATGCATTGAGTATGGGGAACTGTAACAGACCCAGGCTGGCTGCCTGAAGGAAGAGAGTTTGTGTTACTACAATATATGAATTCACTTTATTATAGTAGAAACCAGTCAACCTACCAAAGGCCCTCCAGACTTCACAACAAGAACCATAGAAATATCCAAAAAGTGATTATGGGCAGGCCCGTCTTTCACACTGATTGGAACCCTGGGCAAACATTTTCTTGGGCCCCCCCACCGCATAATTTTGCTCTCCACCCCCAACATCCCAAAAAAACCAAAAACACACAAATACATCATGGACTGGTCTCAAAGCTTTAATAATATAAAAATAAAGAACTGGCTCAAAAACAAGTCCTTAGATTGATCTGTAACAGTACGTACATGAAGATTATAGCCTCTTCTAGGCTCTTTCTAAATCATAGATTTCTATTAATAGTTATATGTTCTTGGGAGAAAAGGCATGTTAATTTCTTAATAACTTTCAGTAATAAAGTGCAAATGAACAGTTCCACAGTAATGAAACTCACAGCAATGTGCAGTGTGTATGAGTGCATATCACAGAGCTCCACAGCAATAAAACTCACAGTACCGTGCAGTGGGTGTGAATGTATCTCAATGAGTGGGAAATGTTTGACCAACAAGGAGTGGGAAATGTTTGACCAACAAGGAGTGGGAAATGTTAATGAATCCCATAGGCTTCAATGTTAAAAAAAATTCCGTTTTAATTCAATATCTAATACCGTTTATTATTATATTCTGCAGTAAAGAGTCTCTTTATTTTTAGAATCTTTTGCATTTTTTGGAATGTTTTTGAAAACTTTCTCGAACTTTCCACGAACGTCCCAAAAAGTCCGAAGTTCGAATTTTCGAACAGCCGATGTTCGAATCGAACTGTGAACTGATTTGAACAGACAGATAATGATGATCTTGGCTCTGGATGCCGGAGCTGAGGAGCGCACTGAACCAGCCAGTGCATGCCGAAACTGGGCTCTCCCAACCAGTGGGCCCTCGGTCACTGCCTGAGTGCCTGACGGGTTAGTCCACCCCTGGCATGTAAAGTACGTTTACATGATGGTGGCGGTGGCCGTCCCATGGTTTCCGCGGGCCCAAGGGGCAGCGGCTTTGGGCCCCTCAACAATAACTGGGCCCGGGCAACTGCCCCTTTTGCCCTGCGTTAAAGACAGTCCTGATTATGGGCCTTCCAGCACTTTATGTCCTGATGCCATGGTGATAGAATAATATTTTATCCTGTGCATTCTATTTAGAGTTCAGTTAGAATTCAATGTTTGCTCCAGCTTCTCAGTTTCAATAAATACACAAGAATTTATTTTCTTCTGGCAATAGTTAATGCTATTAAAATGAATATTCTACCTAGGATTCTTTACAACGTGTGCATCCAGGTTCTGCATCAATTCTTCAGGTCACTAAAGTGCAGTGCCTCAGATATATATGGGGTTTGCATAGGCCCTAGACCATTCTTGTCAGGTCCAGTATCAGCAGAGGCCTGTCAGTACCGGATGTCTGTACCCATTAATAGTCATTCCAACCAGAGTAGCAGATTCCAAAACACTGGATCTCGCCGGAATAGACCTGTTCTTTCTCCCTCTCTTTAGACATCTCTGCCTGCTTGCCTTCATTCCTGTTAACCCGCCATGACAGTCTGACGTAACAGTAGGATAACGGCCAGACATTAAGCCTTATTTATTCATGCCTCTCCCCTCTTCTCCAGTTAAAAGGGACACTGCCACCAAAAAAAATGAAATGTCTGTAATGTATTATTTTAATGTTGCCGAGATCTTACGTGCGCTCTGTTTTGTTAAGAATTTTTTTTACTCTATGTGTCACTGGGTCTAACGATTTTGTGATCTTCTGTGTTGTAAACTGCCCCCCCCCCATTGTGTCTTTACCTCACTTGGTCCTCATTGTGTAGCAATGACCATAAGATGGAGTCTATTGGATGATCACTGACTCAAATCATTGTATAGTGTGGGATGTATTCAAAGGACATCACCAGGGAGGTAATTAGAAATCTTTATCATATCTCTTTCAGTTACCATCTCTTAGCTCAGGTAGCCTTGAGAACAATAACCTCCTGCCGCCTTATCGAAACATTCCCTCCACCGCATTAACCGTTAAATAATGTAGATTAAATAAGCAAAAGCTGCAAAGCTTTTGGGGAAAATACACAAAATGGAAACAAAAATATCAAAACCTTACTTTCTTTTTCACTTGCAATTACCTCAAAAGGAATAAAAAAAAAAAAAAACAAAAGCAGCTTTTTTGTAATATAAATAAATAAAATTCTTTGTAATGCACAAGTAATCTAGTTACAGCTTATGTAAGAGGTAGTGTTCCTTTAAGTCGATTATCCTGCAGGACATTGGGGTATTCCCCTTTGATTTCTTACAGGTGTTACCCCTTATCCCTTCAGACTTAAACACCTTACTCTTGGGTGGGTGTGGAGCAGTCATGGTTACCTCCCCTCCATTATTGATGCCAACACTCTCACCCTCAATGCAGCTTTGCAATTTGAAACGATCTATATCCTTTTTCCCATTCCTTTATCCCACTTTACCCCTTTAACTTACTCGGCCTCTGTACTTTTCATGACAGTGAATTCGGTATATCTGTCTGATGCTGATTTGCATAATTTTTTAACCAATCACGGCCTCCTATTCCTTTGGGACTAAAACGTGAGAAGGATCATGAAAGCCTCTAACGAATTGGTATAGGAGCCGTCTAACATTCCACTCCATCTTTACCCACTTGCCAGAACTCGATCACGAGAAACCACAAACTGATACTGAGAAGTTATTCTGTCCCCCAACAACCCAGAATTACAAAGCTACCTAACACACAGGGGATAGTATTGGCAACGAGATGGGTATTCCTTATTTTATTCAATAACCCAAGCCTTGTCTTCCCATTGTGTCCATTCCAGGATTTACCCAATTCTCATTATTGCTGTGCACTCACCTTAAGGAAAAAGGGCATGAAGGACAGCCGAACACCGCGAGCTTCAGCTGCAGCCTTTAGATCGTTTCTTAGCTCAACAAGCTTTGTCACGTCCACCTCGTCACAGTATCCAAAGTGAGGAATCTTCAGAGCTGCTGTCATGGTCTTCACCATGGCCTTGTGGAAACCTCATGAGAAACAAAGAACAACAAGACTAGGTGAAATGAAAAGAGAAAAGATGAACTTTGTGCTGACGTTATGAAGCGGTCTATAAAAATATAGTCTGGCTGGAGATAGAAAAATGTCGGCAGATAAGAACCTTTCGGCCCATCTAGTCTGCCCAATTACATGGATACTTTACCTGGATTTATCTTTTGTTTAGGATAGCCTTATGCCTATCCCATGCTTGCTTAAATTCAATTACTGTTTTGGCCTCTACCACTTCTACTGGAAGACTGTTCCATGTATCCACCACCCTCTCAGTAAAATAATGCTTCCTGATGTTACTTTTAAACCTTTGCCCCTCTAATCTAAGACTATGTCCTCTTCTTTTGCTACTTTGTTTCCTTTTAAATATACTCCCTTCCTCTACCTTGTGGATTCCCTTTACGTATTTAAATGTTTCTATCATATCTCCTCTGTCTCGTCTTTTTTCCAAGCTGTACATAGATTTATACAACGTATAGGAGTCATTAAATTCTAGTAAGCAGTCGCAGTGTACGAGGCACACGCAAAGCTTGCAGCTCCGTCAGAATAACGGCTCAAGACGTTCGCCCATGAGGATTAGCCAACCTGATGAGTGGCCGAGCATCATGGGAAATGTAGATTCAAAATATCTGGAGTGCCAAGGTTGCTGACCCCCTGCTATACAGGACATGTTTGAGATTCTCTTATTTTGAAAGAGACCACGGAGAATGCTGCATAGAGAGAAAGAAAAAAAAAAAAAACACAAACCCTGCACAAGAAGCAAAACCCGTGAAATAGCTTCCAACAAAATATGGCTGAAGGAAAGCAACTATATTTGGAACTTATTTACCTTTCAGAGGCTCGGTGACATCCTTTCCAGTGAACACGGTTGGTTTGGTTAGAGGCACCGGCACCCTGGTGATTATCTCCAGCTCGATTGGCTTTGGGGCCTCTGCTTTTGGTGGAGGTGGTATGATCTCCATGTGGGGAGATGGTGGTAGGATGGCCCCGGTCTGCTTGGCTATAAAGCTTAGAATGTCTTCTTTAAGGATACGGCCGTCCCTCCCTGTGCCAACTATTTCACTAAGTTTTATCTGGGAAAGGGAGAAAAAGAAAAATGCAGATGCTACAGCATATCAAAAGCAAGTTCCCAAAGTATACCATACAACTAGCACAGCGCCCGACTGTCCCACTTTATGTGGGGCTGTCACGATTTGAGGCCACCGTCACGATGAGAAAGCAATCTGCCCCGCTTTCTTGGTCAAGAGGCATGACGGGTGCTGTATTTGGGTTGGTCTTCCCCTATCCTTCATGGCCAGGGACTGGTAGGCACCTTTTCTGGATGGACCCACCAATGAATTCGTGCCCATCTCCAAAGCCTACTCACCCATGGTAGTCTATCATACCTCCCAATGTGTAGTGGCGGGGGCTGCAAGATTAAATCCTTTCCTTGTGGGTACATTTTCCTCAGCCCTAGATACAGCGCATTGCAAAGCTTACATTGTTCTCCATTGCTAGTCGACGGACTGCTGGAGTAGCCAGGGTTTTGTGCCCTTTTATCTCCTGGTGGGTGTGCTCTTCATGGGACACAGCTGGAGTCTCCACAACATCCTCCTCGGGGGTCACATCTGTGAAATGCAGTAAAGACGTCTCTAGCAATGTGCATTAAACTATGATTTTCCTCAGTCTGAACTGGCAGAGAATATTAAAAAGGGACACTGCAGCCACCATGATCACAAGGGAATTTAATTTAGTGTTTAACCAACCGACTCGAAATCCCTTTCAATCCTCCTGCATTGAGAGGCATCTGGAATCCATCTACAGCCTGTGCACCTGAAGAGAAGCAGAGCGATTGGGGGGGGGGGGGGGTAAAAACCAATGGGGTGAGGGGTCAGCTGGTATTAATACGGTAAATAATTTTTCTCCAAGATTGTTCCTTTAAAGAGGATCTGTCACTTTCCCAGAAATAATCATACCATCCCATCATGCATCAAAAATGATACCATTGTATCTTTTAATTCTCCCTTGTCCCATGTACGTCCGCAGGTCTGTCAGCGGTCTCCTAACCTCCCTCCCGTCAATACTTATCTCCCACGCCGGGTCCAGCAAGCTGAAAGCTTGTCCCGTCCGTTTCCTGGGGGCTGGCAGATGCGATGACATCATCATGCTACGTGATGTCATCAGCAGGCGCCAGTGAGTAAAATTCAGGAAGGGGAGGGGGCTCCTTTGGAGCCCTCTATCTCCAACCATTTATGTTAAGGAAAAAAAATTACACCGCTGGAAAGAGGAGAGTCTCCCCTAAAAATGATGAACATAAAACGGTCATAATGAGCTCAGCGCACATAGGTGAAATGGCTCAGCAGTGAAAAAGCAAAAACATGTAAAAATTGGGCATTTCTATTCTTGGGACAAAATTTTGAAACTATTTAGCCGGGGTCTTTTTTGGTGGTTGCAGATTTTGGGGATTAAATTACGAAAAAGTGTGTTTTTTCATTTATCTTTTTATAGTAAATTATAGAATGTGATGGAAATAATGGTATTTTTAGAAAGTCCATTTAATGGCAGGAAAACGGTATATAATGTGTGGCTTGCATAAACGAGTAAGAGGACAATTTGTCCTAAACACCAAGGTTAGGGTCAAACGAACGCATTTTTCACGTCTACCATCAACAAGTGCGTCGATTCGTCCGAACGCATTTTTTCACGCAAGACGCGATAGCGGTCATACGATGCGCAATTTCAGCCGTATTTTTTGACGTAGCTATAAGAAACAAATGGACGTAATGTTGGCCGGACATGTGCAGCGTCTGACATCTCCTAATCATGCACACACGCCGCTATGCCGACGCAGCGCACTCTGTGCGTCTGTACTAGCGGTTCCACGTTCTCGAAAAAATACGTTCGTTTGCCACTTGCGTTGCGCGGCCAAACTTCGTAACTCCAAGTCTTCGATTATTTGTACAGCAAACGAAAAGAAATCTATTTTCTCAGAGATCAGTACAACCTCACACCTTGTTCCTATGAAAGCAGCTATTTACACATTATTAATGATAATTTCTGTTAAAATGTGAATTTATTGAAAGAAAAAAAAAAAAAATAAATATATAAAAAAACCTTGAAAGACCAGTTAAAAACTCCTGTCTGTATATCCATATATGGTGGCGATGCGGTAGATCAGTGGTTCCCAACCACGGTCGTCAAGTAACCCCAACAGGTCAGGTTTTCCAGATATCTCTAGCACAGCACAGGTGATATGATTTGCTGTTCAGTGATTGCAGGATTCAGTCTGCTGTTCTCCAAGATAATCCTTAAAACCTGGCCTGTTAGGGGGACCTGAGGACCAGGGTTGGGAACCACTGCGCTAGATTGAAAAAAATTCTGGAGCTTGATAGATGAGATATTGATAGATCTAACGATCGAAAGAATACCTAGGACACTGAATAGTATATTGCTCCATCTGCGATGGCCCAAAGTTAACTAAATTACTTTATATGTAACAGTAATGGCCGCCAAATACACTTTGGCCAAAGCATGGAAAACAAAAATTAGTTCCATCCTGGTAAATGATCAAAAATCAATTGAATACCAGCTGACAATGGAAGATAATGGCCCAAGACTTCCAAGAGGACAGAATTATATGGGAAAACATCTTTTAAGATCAATATGAATTATTTCTAGGCGACGAGAAAGAAAAGGGAAAGCGACGGGATGGTAAATTAATAATAAATTAGTATTATTCAATTTCTTTCCCCGTATTGATACACTCTGCAGAATGGACAAAGTATCCCGAAAAAAATATAAGGATAAATAAAATCTCTCTAGGAACCACAGACCCATACAGGGTTATTCAAAGAGATCCGAATTGCTTGAGAAAGGTAACCGAACGCTGAAAATCAGCGTTCGGTTACCTTTCCTGGCCATTCGGCTATCCAGAGAGCAGGCAATTCGCCAAATCCTGGCAAATTACCTGAACATACGGTGCCTGTTCGGTGCCTGTTCGAGGGCAGTGAAATCCCCATAAAAAAAGCACTGCTTCGGCTATTCGGAGAACACAAACCAGCAGTGAAAGGTTCCCGAATTGCCCTGCCATTCGGTGGTTTAATTCGGTAAGTTTATTCAGAAGAATCCCATAGGCTTCAATGTTAAAAATATTCCCGTTTTAATTAAATATCTAATAAAGCGTTCATTATAAAATTCTGCAGTAAAGATTCTCTTTATAGATTTTTTAGGATATTTTAAGCATTTTTCAGATTTTTTTTTTTAACTCAACTTATTTTTTCTGTAACAGCTCTTCTTATTATCATTCCCTGGACCTCACATGTAAATTTCAGACATTTTCGCTCAGTAGTTTCTTTGCAAACAGCGTTTTACTTTTCACACTTTCATGCAAACTGTTTTTCTAATTTATTCACTTCGCTCTGTCTGCGGTCTCGTTTTTTTCCGGCTTCGCTGCGTGTGATCGGCTCCTGCTCGGGTTTTTCAGCAGGTTAATCCAGATGTTTTTGCGGGTTTTCGGCGTGCATTCTCCGGGTTTTGCGGTTCGTTTTCGTCAGGTTTGCGGTAGCTTTTCCCTGCAATTCGGGGACCCTGTGGTGTTTACTGAATACACCGCAGGGTCACCGAAATGGGATCGGCAAAACAAACCGAAGAGAACGAAAAAATGGAGACTTCGCTCTTAGCTGCTCATAGTCATCTATTTAAAACGGTTTATATGATAAAAGAAATGTCACCATTATTGTCAATGGTTTAACAAAAAAACACAAAAAAACTCATATCTGAAGAATAGCATCTCAATGTATCCCTGGCTGAGCGCTGACATTGTATCAATCCGTTCCCTGCACTGATCTTGCCCAGAACAAAAATAAAATTTATTTATGCTTTCTGAACAGAGTTCGATAGATTTGAAGGTTAATCTTACGGAAACTGTATCTGAACTGAAAGGGCAGTTCTTTAACCCCTTCACTGCTGAGCCATTTCACGTCTTAAAAAAAAACCAAAAACACACATTTTTCTTTTTTTAATTATTATTATTTTTATGTTTACTATAAACATGGTCATGTTTGGTATCATTGGAAAGGCCAAGCTCAGGCCTTTCTAATGATACCAAACATGCTGCTGCCAACAGTCGGGAGATATCGGGGTTCAAAGGAACCCCCTATCTCCACTTAGGAGTCAATGAGGACGTTCCCCACAAGTCCACAGCAGTGAAAGGGTTAATGAACGAGAGATATATATATATATATATCTATATAACGGAGGAGAGAAGGCGGCACTCGAACAAAAGTAAAACATAAAAAATTTATTGAATCATTTAAAATGAAGCCATAGAACCGACGTTTCGGCTCGCACAGGAGCCATTCTCAAGGTAACTCAAACAAACATTGTGTGTGTTTAAATAGTGAACAGGCATAGTTGGAATACCAATCCAAACGAGCTAATCAAAGAGAGAAGTGGCCACAGGTGTAAATGTGCGTGGGTCCTGGAGCCCCGCACATCTCAGCCAGATACGTCACGTGATTACGGCCGTGAGCCCGTTGTCAAGACAACTAAAAACAATGCTAAACCTTACCGGAAGCAAAAGAAGAAAGAAGAAAAACATCCGAACAGGAAGAGAGAGCAACATATTAACAGAAAGGTAAAGATATATAGAGGTGAGCGTTGCTGCAGGCAATCATAAAGGCACCATCAGCCAAACAGTATATAAAAGAGGTAGGTTTTAACAACATCTAAACAGATCAAGTGATCCACAGCAAAAAGATCATATTATTATACCCACAATGCATCACATCAGTCAAAAATACGTAGAAACAATATGAGCACAAAATGCAGTGTCTATGGTATATGCATAGAGATAATAATAAAGCACAACAGTTAACGGTCATACAGAAAGCTAGAGAAGGAGACATATTCATTCAGTCCCCTCGGTGCGACAGTATCGAGGGTCCTGATCCAGTATGTCTCCCTCTGTAGCAATCGTTGGGAGCGATTGCCACCTCTGGGGAGTGGGGGGACATGATCGATAGCAACAAACCGGAGTGAGGGTAGTCTGTGTTGTAGTACCAGAAAATGTTTAGCCACCGGCTTGTCAGTTTGGCCATCCCTATAAGCAGTGTTAATGGAAGAGCGATGGCCTCGAATACGTTCTCTCAATGTGCGATCAGTCTTTCCTATATACGTAAGCCCACAAGGGCATATAATCATGTAAATTACAAATTCCGTCATCACATCACTTGTATGACGGAATTTGTAATTTACATGATTATATGCCCTTGTGGGCTTACGTATATAGGAAAGACTGATCGCACATTGAGAGAACGTATTCGAGGCCATCGCTCTTCCATTAACACTGCTTATAGGGATGGCCAAACTGACAAGCCGGTGGCTAAACATTTTCTGGTACTAC
Source organism: Leptobrachium leishanense (assembly GCA_009667805.1). Classification (NCBI taxonomy): domain Eukaryota; kingdom Metazoa; phylum Chordata; class Amphibia; order Anura; family Megophryidae; genus Leptobrachium; species Leptobrachium leishanense. The sequence continues at coordinate 73,197,830 of CM019070.1, read as the reverse complement.
AACACAGACTACCCTCACTCCGGTTTGTTGCTATCGATCATGTCCCCCCACTCCCCAGAGGTGGCAATCGCTCCCAACGATTGCTACAGAGGGAGACATACTGGATCAGGACCCTCGATACTGTCGCACCGAGGGGACTGAATGAATATGTCTCCTTCTCTAGCTTTCTGTATGACCGTTAACTGTTGTGCTTTATTATTATCTCTATGCATATACCATAGACACTGCATTTTGTGCTCATATTGTTTCTACGTATTTTTGACTGATGTGATGCATTGTGGGTATAATAATATGATCTTTTTGCTGTGGATCACTTGATCTGTTTAGATGTTGTTAAAACCTACCTCTTTTATATACTGTTTGGCTGATGGTGCCTTTATGATTGCCTGCAGCAACGCTCACCTCTATATATCTTTACCTTTCTGTTAATATGTTGCTCTCTCTTCCTGTTCGGATGTTTTTCTTCTTTCTTCTTTTGCTTCCGGTAAGGTTTAGCATTGTTTTTAGTTGTCTTGACAACGGGCTCACGGCCGTAATCACGTGACGTATCTGGCTGAGATGTGCGGGGCTCCAGGACCCACGCACATTTACACCTGTGGCCACTTCTCTCTTTGATTAGCTCGTTTGGATTGGTATTCCAACTATGCCTGTTCACTATTTAAACACACACAATGTTTGTTTGAGTTACCTTGAGAATGGCTCCTGTGCGAGCCGAAACGTCGGTTCTATGGCCTCATTTTAAATGATTCAATAAATTTTTTATGTTTTACTTTTGTTCGAGTGCCGCCTTCTCTCCTCCGTTATATATTATCCTTGGGCTGAGCACCAACTATTGACCGCATGAAGATACTCTAAGGTGTTGCAGGACTTGTGGTGATATATATATATATATATATATAGAAAAAAGGGACACAACTGATGTCAGATTTATCACATACCTTTCAAAACCTCTGTCTCAATGTCTACAAGAGGCTTGCCAACAAATGCAGTATCATCCACATTGTAATGCAGCTTCTTGATGACGCCATCATAGCGGCTGGTGATCGTCACCGAGGCTTTGTCACTCTGAACCTCGCAAATACTGTCAAACTGAGACACGGTGTCACCTTCCTTCACATACCTGAGAGCAAGAGGAGAGCAGGATTATTCCAAGAAGGGGCCGTGTGTTAGCTGTATGCAAAGAACAGGGACATGCACCTATACTAAAATTTACCAAGAAAACAGCATCCACATTTATTTGATGGGATAGCTTACCGTAAGCGTTTGCATGGAGTACATAGTCCATGAAGTAAACAAAATTCATTGCATTGGTTTATTCGGATGAGGGGAAAAAAAAAGTATATATTACAGTAATGGAGAGAATATGTGTAGTGAAAAATGTATTTGATGGCAATGCAAAAGGATTATAGAATCTATATGATATATATCAGTTCCTCTCAAACCTGTCCTCAGGTCCCCCCAACAGGCCAGGTTTTAAGGATTGCCTTGGGGAAATGCAGACTGAATCCTGCAATCATTCACCTGTGCTGTGCTTCAGATATCTGGAAAACCTGGCCTGTTTGTGATCTGATGACACCTGCACCACATAAACTTACTTACACATGATCAAGCAAGGATTACATTTCATTATAAGAATACACAAAACAAGTCACCTTTTAACATGAAATCCATCATGACATTTGCATGCATAAAGTAGCATGGTAAAACCAGTACTCTGGATGGAAAACATGGTTTATCATTTTAATTTCTAGTGTCCAACACCTGCCCTGGAGACATATGATGAGGAGTTTTACAGTAAGGACAATAATGTAACAGCAAATATGGCTGTATGTATATTATGCTGTAACACCAGTTCGTCATTTTTGCTGCTGTTCCCTTTTCCATGTTTTTGTTTTTAACCCCAAATGGGAAGTGCTTGGTGCGTGTATAAATAAAACCCACCATTTTTCTGCCTCTCCTTAGCTGAAAAGCAGCAGGAGGTCATGCAGCTGCTCAGAGGAGCAGCTTTTGGTACATTGGTTACGCACTCAGAGGTGCCTTGATGGGGCGAGTGAGCTTACGCTTCAATGGCCATTTGACCCTTTTGCTGCTGAGCCTTTTCTCGCCTCTGTGCTGAGCTCATTTTTACCGGTCTCGCTCATCATGTTTAAATGCGATTTGAAGCCACCTTTTATTACACAACCCAGACATATTATATATATCGTTCTTTCCGGGAGACTCGGCAGATTCATAATATGTCATTATTATATGTATACGTCATGTCCTGTCTGTATATTATAACAAAAAAATTAGAATTTTCAATAATTTACAACGTGTAAAGTGTTTTTTTTTTTCACATTTTAACATGCGAGCGTTTGCGGTTATATTTTCTATGGGTTGCGCTTGTTAAAAAAATTAGAAACGGAGAATCGTTACTTTTTGTGGGGAAAATTACGTGTTTTTTAGCAAACGCCCCCCATAGTGCAGCATCATTGTTCACATAATTGAAACGGGAACAATATTGCTGCACTAATAAAACAGAAACAAAAAAAGTTTAAATTTTTTTAATTTTATTTTTAATTATTTTTGTTTTACATTGTACATGGTCATGTTTGGGATCATTGGAAAGGCCACACTCTGTGATATAACATTAACCCCTAGCTGTCACAGATCAGGAGATAGGGGGTTCATTGGAACCCCCTATCTCCACCATAGGTGGCAGCAAGGGGTTAATTGTGAAACTGGCGCCATCGCGCTATGCGTGATGACGCCAGTCGTTAGGGGGATATCCCGGAAGCTTGGCCAACATCCAAGATGTCGGCCAGCTCCGGGAGGGGACCGCGATATGGCGCATGTTAGCGCCATATCGCGATCCAGACCCCTAGGGGTTAAAGACAGACTGTGCCCTTCCAAGCGGTACCTGTCTTTAGCCGACGGCCCCACGGATGGGGAGGGGAGAGGTCCCCTTCAGGCACCTTCCCCGCAATGGCGGGGGGGTGCCCGAAATAGACGGGGTCCCGGAGGCTGGACTGACAGCGATGAGGTCAGCCCGCCGCGATCGGCCGGAATCCCGGCCGATCGCCGCTGCAAAGGGAGGACGCGCTCAGCGCGTCCTCCACAGTGAAGTAGCCATGCGGCAGGACGCGCTGAGCACGTCCTCCACATGGAAAGGGTTAAGCAAACTAAAACCTCTAAGTGTTTTTATGCACATGGAAATATATAGATACGAGCACAGATGACTTTTTTTTCTAATAATGTAACAGCCTCCACTAGTAGGGAAAGCAGTCTAAGCAAACACAGACTATTCCTAAAGCAGCCATTAACCCCGTCATATAGATTACATTTTTAAAACCTACTGCATTTCGAAAGAAAATCAAAGACTGAGAGAGAGCTTTCTGAACGAAGACAGTGACCTGGGATGCATATTGAAACCCCCAAGGAAGAAATGCCATGGCAACATTTGCTATCTTAATTAACCCCTTCACTGCCGAGAGCGAGATAGAGTTCTTGATCTGCAGCTCTGAAGGACAAAAGCAAATGAAATTTGTTTGCTTTTGGGCTGAAGATGGTGCCCCAAAAATTTTAGGCCTGTGGGCATGATGCCCGAGGTGCTAAAACTGTTTAAAAAGCGACTGAAGAACGCCCTGAGATATGAGGCTTTCAGCAGCGGACACCGGGAACCACAAGCTGCAGCTCAAACTGCTGTAACTATTTGGCCAGTAGATGGCACCATCTGCCTGTCAAAGAGATTATTACAGTAAGGAATACCATGGGAATATTCCCAAATATATATATTTTCTTTTTGAGAAAGGATTTTACCAGGAAGAATACATTGAGATTTTTCTCGTTTAAGTAAGTCCTGGGTGGCGAGTATGTACCGTTAGGTGTCTTGCCCAAGGACACTTACTGGAGAGGTGCTCGTCAGGATCGAACCCATGACTCCACAGGCTCTCTCCACGCAGAGCAGTGATGTTACCTCTACTCCACCCAGCCGGTTTCTTACTGTACAATTAAAAATTATTTTTTCAAAAATCCACTGGTTCCTGACAATGTTTTTTTGGAAACAAAAATCCCTTGATAGTGAAGGGGTTAATGCGTATTTTAATCCATTAGGCCCACAATGAACTCAGACCGTCAATGTCAAATCACCCTGCTCCCACAGTCCACAAAATCCTCAAGTGATGTACTGTATCGTTGAATTCTCTTCTATAAACCATGTAACGCAGCAAATCATTAAACACTGTGACAGCAGTCTCTGAACAACGCTCTCTCCTAGTATTCTGATCATCATACATGTAGATGGCATGTACTCATTAGAAGATTGCACTTGCCATCACATTGGCATAGAGTCTTTTAAAAAGGGACATGCTAGACACCATGATCACCTTGCTTATTTCAATTGATCAGAGTGACAGACTGGAAACCCACCCCTCTCCGCTCATCCCTGGCCACGGTGTCATCTCTCGAAAGTGGAGGTCTCACCTCTGTCAATCAATGCACCATGGACAGCCTTATAGGGTTTTGGTCACCACTGGTTGAATTACTATATCAGCCTGCATTTCCAGGTTAACATAGTTTGAGGAGTCAATATGGGTGGGGGACAGCAAGGGTTAATAGTTAATATCTTAAACCATGATGATTTTTTATTTGTTTCCCTTTAAAAAAAGACCATGCAGGTAAAGCCCCCGCTGCGTCCATGACTGACTCAATGTAACAAAATTCATGTACTCACCAATCTTTCACTGTGACTTCTGTGATGCCTTCCCCGATGTCCGACAGCTTGAATTGTATGATCTTCCCATTCAAGGCTGAGAGAAAAAGAGGAGGAAAATATGTGACCAAAGCAATTAGTATTTAAAGTATAAAAGTTGAATGCAATTATTATTTATATAGCACCAACAATTTCCATAGCGCAGTACAATGAGTAACACTAAATAAATCAAATTAATAAATAAGTTAGACACATGGAAAACAATGGGAAAAGATGACTGTGCTCAAGAGCTTACAATCTAAGAGGAGAGGTGTGACGGTACATTGCAGAGTATGGGAAGTATTGTTGTGCCTGGGGCTGTTAGGGAAATAGATCAGGAAAGGTGCAATGGGGGGGGGGGGAATTATGGAATAAGAGGATAGGCCTCTCTATAGTAATGGGTTTTTACGGACGTCTTGAAAGACTGGCGGTATGGGGAGGGACGGAGGTAGAAAGGGAGCAGCTCGGACAAGAATATGCTGCACAAATGGGAAATCTAGCATCCGTGGACAGCAGTTACACGCTAAGTGCACGCGTGCAGGGAAACTAGCTACGCACTATAGCAGCGAAACAGCAGCAATAAAAAGGGGAGGCATGACGGCTGCTGAGAACATACATAACTGTACACCTGTACTTTAACAAATAAAGCAGGGGGCAGTGTTCACCAGATTCCATAACGCATAGATTGTATGTTCCCCATCAAACGTTACAAAATAATTATCTTTATTTGTTACACTCCAGAAGAACATGTAGCCCATGCTCTGTGGTGAATACGTTATACAAATTTTAAGTTGGAGACATAGAGGAGGAAAGCAATGAAGGTGCAGCCATAGTGGCTTCACGCCACAGTGTCAATGCCAAAAACAAACATCCACCATGACTGTAAGGAGGCATGGAACCGTATTCCTGGGGGCCGGGTGAGATCAGCAAAAACACCATTTGCTGCTGGTTGGTTGGCGCACACACACACACACACACACACACTTAGGCTAGGGTCAGACTAACGCATTTTTTGCGTCGTCCGTGAAAAAGTGCGTTCAAACTAATGGACGGATTTTTTCACGGAATACGCGATAGCGGTCATACGATGCGCATTTCCGCCCGTGATTTTGTACGGATCATCAATAAAACCCTTTTTGCGTCTGGACGTTATGTTGGCCGGACATGTGCAGCGTCTGACTTCTCCTAATCACGCGCACATGCCGCTAGCGGACGCAGCGCACTCTGTACGTCAGTACTAGCGGTATCACGTTCTCGAAAAAATGCGATTGTTTGCCGCTTGCATTGCCCGGCCGAACTTTTGTGCGGCTGTACTTCGTATATTGCCCGTCATTTGCTGCTACTACGGCCGTGATGAAGTGAGGCTGCACGCACGTTCGCACTGCGTTCGTCTGATCCCAGCCTTATGGCTCGATTAACGGCTTCGCGCAAAAGCAGCGCTATTGTTTTCGCGCGCAGCGTTAACGCACGTAAATTAACACTGGTATTAAAATCCTCGTGCATTTTTCCATCCGTCAAAAAATAACGCGCGTAAAAAAGAAGCGCGTGCATAAATCAGTGGGCGGACTGTTTTTTCACGCGATTCAGCCAATCAGAATTAAGAACCACAATTGTCTCCCGTTCAGTTTTTGCACCTGTCAAAATCAATCTGAGTATATATGTTGCATCAATAATAAAAACATGCACAACTTCTCTATTTTATTGTTTGGGTATACGGCGCCCCGCTGTGCAGAGAATCTGCGCCCCGCTGTGCAGAGAATCAGCGCCCCGCTGTGCAGAGAATCAGCGCCCAGCGCCCCGCTGTGCAGAGAATCAGCGCCCAGCGCCCCGCTGTGCAGAGAATCTGCCCCCAGCGCCCCGCTGTGCAGAGAATCTGCCCCCAGCGCCCCGCTGTGCAGAGAATCTGCCCCCAGCGCCCCGCTGTGCAGAGAATCTGCCCCCAGCCAGGGGTGGATCCAGGGGGGGGGGGGCAATAGGGTAATTGCCCCCCCCCCAGAAAATATTACCGACCCGGCTGCTGGGGGTGCCACTGCCACAGGGCTGCCCAGTGCCCATAATGTAACTAGCGATCCTGAATGCGAACACAGTATTCCTGTGTTGCAGCTGTGGCTATCCGCCGGATATGAGTACAAATCATATCCGGCTGCTATTTCCCCATCCCTCCACAGGGGGTCAGCTCCTCCACTCTGCAGCTGCATGCAGACAGGCGTGAGGAGCATCAGTGAGCGAGAAGAGAGGCAAAGCAGCGGCTGGCCCGGTAAGTGATGGAAGTGAAGATGGTACGGTCACTCTGCATCTCCCTTTCTCAGGCTCTTACCTTCTTCCTGCCCCCCCCCCTATTCAAACCCCCATTTAGGTGATTTCTCACCCAACATCATGAAGGTGTGTCAGCTGGCAGGGGGCCCTGCAGCATCCCCAGGCAAAAAAAAAAAAAACATCCCACAGGATGTTTGGCCATGTGGCTGGCTGGGCATTGTGTGAGCAGCTGGGGGGGGGGGGGTGGAACGCTCCTCATCAGATGACCCCTGGCATGATTCATAGCTACACATGGTTACCTGGGGATCAGAGCACGGGGGCCTGAGGCGGATAGGAGCCCAGTGGAATAGTAATTTAAAAGCTATCCGAGAGTATCATAAAACCTCCCTATGTGTGATGCAGTGAGGAGCCTCCACTGCATTCACTGGAGGTCCTGTTCATTGCTTTTCCTTGCAGTGTGCTGCCTGTCACCCAGCAGCATGACCATATGTATATATGTGATGCAGTGTGCTGCCTGTCACCCAGCAGCATGACAATATATATCTGTGTGATGCAGGGTGCTGCCTGTCACCCAGTTACATGACAATATATGGGTGATGCAGGGTGCTGCCTGTCACCCAGTTACGTTACAATATATGGGTGATGCAGGGTGCTGCCTGTCACCCAGTTACGTTACAATATATGGGTGATGCAGGGTGCTGCCTGTCACCCAGTTACATGACAATATATGGGTGATGCAGAGTGCTGCCTGTCACCCAGTTACATGACAATATATGGGTGATGCAGGGTGCTGCCTGTCACCCAGTTACGTTACAATATATGGGTGATGCAGGGTGCTGCCTGTCACCCAGTTACGTTACAATATATGGGTGATGCAGGGTGCTGCCTGTCACATGACAATATATGGGTGATGCAGAGTGCTGCCTGTCACATGAGTGTGTGTGTGTGTATGCAATGTGTGCCTGTCACCCAACATTATCAGTCAGTCAGATAATCTGTCAGTCAGCTCATAGCAGCAGGACAGTCGAGTCAGTCTGCACATGGGACAGAGGAACACTGCAGAGACATCATTTTGATAATTAGTGAGTAACTGTAAATTGTATTGGGGGAATGTGAGGGGCCTGTTGGGTGTGTAAAAAAAGAATGAGAGGTGCCTTCTGGAATGATAAATGGCTCGCAAGCTTAGGACTGTATGATACGTTAAATAAAATATTGTCAGTTCTGTAAGCAACACCTTATTTTCTGTCAGTGCCCCTCCTGAGACTAGGCTCTGGATCCGCCCCTGTGCCCCGCTGTGCAGAGAATCCGCCCCCAGTGCCCCGCTGTGCAGAGAATCCGCCCCCAGTGTCCAGCTCTGCAGACACACCGAATCTACACCCAGTGTCCAGCTCTGCAGACACACCGAATCTACACCCAGTGTCCAGCTCTGCAGACACACCGAATCTACACCCCGTGTCCTGCAGACACACCGAATCTACACCCCGTGTCCTGCAGACACACCGAATCTACACCCCGTGTCCTGCAGACACACCGAATCTACACCCAGTGTCCTGCAGACACACCGAATCTACACCCAGTGTCCTGCAGACACACCGAATCTACACCCCGTGTCCTGCAGACACACCGAATCTACACCCCGTGTCCTGCAGACACACCGAATCTACACCCCGTGTCCTGCAGACACACCGAATCTACACCCCGTGTCCTGCAGACACACCGAATCTACACCCCGTGTCCTGCAGACACACCGAATCTACACCCCGTGTCCTGCAGACACACCGAATCTACACCCCGTGTCCTGCAGACACACCGAATCTACACCCCGTGTCCTGCAGACACACCGAATCTACACCCCGTGTCCTGCAGACACACCGAATCTACACCCCGTGTCCTGCAGACACACCGAATCTACACCCAGTGCCCCGCTGCGCGGACAGTGGACACTGACAGAATGGTGCAGGAAACGCATGCAAACTGTGCAGGATGTGGGGAAGTGCAGCAAACATGATCATTAAGGCTAGGGTCAGACTGAGGCAGTGCGAACGCGCGTTCTGGCGCACATAATCACGGCCGCACTAGCAGCAGATGACGGGCAATGACAGCCAATATACGAAGTACGGTCGCACAAAAGTCCGGCCGCGCAACGCAAGTGGAAAATGAACGCATTTTTTCGAGAACGTTAAACCGCTGGTACTGACGTACAGAGTGCGCTGCGGCCGCATAGCAGCGCGTGTGCGTGATTAGGAGATGTCAGACGCTGCTAGTGTGCGGCCTACATAACGTTCAAACAGCCGGATTTCCCTAGACTTCTTTTCACCCCATCGTCATGAAATACGTCCAGAATTGCGCATCGTCTGACCACTTAAGCGTATTCCGTGAAAAAATGCGTGCGCACGCATCGACGTACATTTTGACGGTGGCCGCAGAAAATGCGCTCATCTGTCCCTAGCCTTACCAGATGCCGTCCTAAAGAGCCGGTAGTGTGAACTCTGCAGGACCCCGGAGCGAGGCGCACGGTGATGTGACAGACAGACCACTCGATGCCTGCTGCTTGAACTCAGCTCCCAGAAACTGACCTGAGGGTGAAAAGAGAACAAGTCATGAATAGCGCAGAAAGATGTTCAACCCGAGGGGTTATTCAGCAAGCAACGCATGGAAAGGCAGACGTGTTGTGATATCTCCATATCTTTGAAAGCAGAGACAGGCTGTGGAAGGTTCTTATTCTTTATTTACAGGAGCTGCACACAGCGTCCGCACGCTGCCTTAGAACTCTACCATGTGATGAGGAAACTTTATTTACAATGAACAGGAACACAGATAATACCTACAACATGCGCCCTCTAGTGGTGGATAGATATAACACTATGATATACTACATCCCCTTCCCTCTGATAACACTAGTTTCAAAAATACCACCCACATGACCCTAGGCACAGAAAAACTCCCACTAAACTTGAGACTTTGGGTAGACTACCTCCGTCCCAGTGAGTTCCAGGACGCATTCTTGTCCTGTGGCTGGGGAACTCACTACTAAGCTAAGTATAATCCTGTAGATAAGTTGGTGCTTTCTTTGTTCTGGTGGATCGCCGTAATTCTTGCTCCCCCTCCACATGAGCAGTCTCTGATGATTTCTCTGTGACAAGCTCCCCCTCCATCTGTCCCTCTTCCCCGGCTTCTGCAAGTACAACACCGGAAAGGGGAGCCAAAATCTCCCTATCTTGCGTTAATGGTTCCGCCAAACTCTGTAGATCCTCTGGATATGCAACATGTCTATTTCTCACCTGATCTATGTGACGACGCACAATCTGGCCATTTCCAAGTGCAACAGTGCATGACACAGGACCTGTCTGCTTCTGAACAGTCCCCGGAATCCAGGAAGGTCCCACACCAAAATTTCTAGTGTATACTTTGTCACCTTCCCGCAGATGTCTCTCCTTGGCATGTTGATCATGATAAAGTTTTTGCTTCACCTGCTTTTCTTGCACCTGGCCTTTAAAATCCGGATGTATGAGATCCAACGTGGAACGCAATTTCCTCCCACACAAGAGCTCTGCAGGTGATTTTCCAGTCGTGGACTGAGGAGTTATCCTGTAACTAAACAACGCTCTGGCCATCTTGACCTCAATGGAATCTCCTGAACTTTTTTTTATCAGCCCTTTAAATGTCTGCACCGCCCTTTCGGCCAGTCCATTGGACGCTGCATGGTAAGGCGCTGTGGTCACGTGCTTAATACCATTTCGAGCCATGAATTCTTGAAACTCCATACTCGTAAAACTGGTGCCATTGTCCGACACCACCATTTCGGGAATTCCATGCTGGCTAAAGCTCTGTCTGAGGCATTGAATAGTCACTGCGGAGGTGGATTTACTTAACGGGTACGCCTCTATCCATTTAGAGTAAGCATCCACCAAAATCAAAAACATCTTGCCCATCCACGGGCCCGCATAATCAATGTGAAGTCTTCTCCATGGAAGGTTTGGTACTTCCCAAGGATGTAAAGGTGCACACTGGGGAGAATTTCTATTTTCTTGGCACATGGTGCAAGTTTTTACCATTGCTTCTATATCGGCATCCATCTTCGGCCACCACATATAGCTCCGCGCCAGCCCCTTCATCCTGATTATTCCTGGGTGAGTCGTGTGTAAGTGCTTCAGTAGGTCTGTGCGACCTGGGGGTGGAATGACCACACGGGCACCCCACAAGACACAACCTGCCTCCACACTAAGTTCCTCCTTCCTTTTCACATAAGCTCCAAACACTGACTTCTCCACTCTTTTTGGCCATCCTCTGAGGACGAACTCTCTAACCCGTGCTAAAACGGTATCTTTATCTGTCCATTTCCTCACCTGGTCGGCTTTAACCAATGGTACGCCATTTTCTTCCAATAGAAGTACTCTCTCTTCCTCCGCAGGCGTCTCCACCCCTGTTTCCGCGACTGGCAACCGGCTCAAGCCATCAGCATTTTGATGATCCTTGCCTGCTTTGTACACGATGGAGTACTCATATCCACATAATGTCACAGCCCATCTTTGAATGCGTGGCGAGGCCATTTGTGGAACCTCCTTCAGTTCATTAAATAATGAGATCAGTGGTTTATGATCTGTAACAATGGTGAATTGTCTCCCATACAAGTATGTGTGAAACTTCTTCACCCCAAATATCACCGCAAGGCCCTCCTTCTCAATTTGAGAATAATTTTTCTCAGCTGCATTCAGTGTACGTGAGACGAACCCTATTGGCCGTTCAGATCCATCCCCCATCCTGTGCGACAACACAGCACCCACACCATAAGGTGAAGCGTCACAAGCCAGGATAATAGGTTTGTTGACATCATAATGTACCAACAAGGCATCCGACTGGAGAAGATTTTTGGACTTTTCAAAGGCCTCTTTTTGCTCACAACTCCAGGTCCATTTAGTCTCTTTCCTCAATAGTGCATGCAGCGGTGCCAGTAACGTGGACAGGCTCGGTAAGAATTTGTGGTAATAGTTCAATAGGCCTAAGTAAGCCTTTAGTTCACTCACAGACCGCGGTGTGGGTGCCTCTTGTATGGCCTGGACCTTTTCTGCGACTGGCTGCACACCCGCAGCACTGATCTTGTGACCCAGAAAAACCACTTCTGTTCCCAGGAACTTGCACTTGCTCCTTTTCAGTCTCAGGCCACTTTGTTTTAGCCGAGACAAGACCTCCTCCAGATTTCTTAAATGATCGTCCTCGCTGACCCCAGTAACTAAAATGTCATCTAAGTAGACTGTGACGTGCGGCATGTTTTGTAGGATGCCCTCCATAGTGCGCTGGAAAATGGCTGGACTCGACGCCACTCCAAACGGCAATCTACCATAAGTATACAGTCCTTTGTGTGTATTGACAGTCACATACTTTTTGGCGCTTTCATCCAGCACGATCTGCTGATACGCATGACTCATATCCAGTTTGGAGAATTTGTTGCCGCCCGCCAACTGAGCAAATAAGTCTTCCACTTTAGGAATAGGATATTGTTCCACACTGGATGCTCTGTTTACTGTGAGTTTGTAATCTCCACAGATGCGGATTGAACCATCCGGCTTCCTCACCGGTACTATGGGAGCTGCCCATTCCGAAAATTGTACTGGTTCTATAATTTTCTCATCTACCAGTCTCTGCAGTTCTGCCTCCACCAGAGGTTTGACAGCAAAAGGTATCCGTCGTGGCTTATAGAATCGTGGCTGGGCCTCTGAGTTCACATGAATTTTGGCCGTGGTGCCTTTCAGCTGACCTAGCTCATCTTTGAACACCTCAGCATATCGATCTAGCAGGTCAGCCAAATGTAGCGTTGGACTGGCTGTTACTGTATTCACCAGTTGTGGCAACACTCTTAAGTCTTTCAGCCAGTTTCGTCCCAATAAATTTGGCCCGGCCCCTTCAACCACTACCATAGTAAGTTTCTTGTTGTCCATCTGACTCTGCACTGTTCCTATAACCTGACCTAACACCAGCATCTTCTCACCTGTATATGTTTTTAATGTCAGGTTGCATGGTTCCCACTCTGGTATGTCGGTGGTTTTCCATAGCTTAGAGTATTGCTTTTTGCTAATAATTGTAATGCCACAACCTGTGTCCACCTCAAATTCGATGTTCATGCCATTCACCTTTAACTTCTGTAGAATAGGAGCCACTTTAGGCATTTTATGTGAGACACTGTATATCGTGTTTATGTCACCTGCATCTTCTGTCTCACTAACGTCTTCTTCTTTCACTAAATGCGACCTCCCAGCCTTCTCCTTTCCTTTCCTCTCCCCCCTCAGTCCTTGAAATGGGGTTTTGTGACTCTGCATCACGTGCTTGGATTTGCACGCCCGCTTGATGTGTCCACGTTTCTGACAATGGTGGCACAGTTCATTTATAAATTTGCATTCGTGGGGTGCATGATTCCCTTTGCACCTGAAACACTCATAGTCCGTCTTCCACCCCCTCTTATCCACTGCACCCACATTATGCACCACCGATTGTCCCTGATGAGACCTTTGAGACTGTGATTCTTCATCCCCAGAGAAGCCTTGGAGATCTTTTATATTTCTGTCAGCCGACTCCATCGCCAGACACATAGTAAGAGCCTTTTCAAAGGTTAAATCCACTTCTGACAACAGCCGTCTCTGCATCCTGTCGTCATTTACTCCACACACCAGCCTGTCCCGCAGCATTTGTGGCAGTGTAGGCCCGTATTCACAATACTGCGCTAACTTTTTCAACTCCGCCACATAATCAGCCACCTTCTCGCCAGTATGCCGTGTGCGTGAATTAAATTTATATCTCTGCACAATTTCACTTGGTTTTGGATTATAATGGGCTTTGAGCACGACGACAAGTTCCTGATATGTTTTCTCTGCTGGCGTCATAGGACACAGCAAACTTCTCAGCAAACTATAAGTTGACGCGCCGACCCCGCTTAATAACACTGCTTTCCTCTTACCGGCATCAGTAATCTCATTAGCTTGAAAGAAATAGTCCAACACTTCAATATATTCGTCCCACGATTGCAACTCACAGTCGAAGGGGCTCACTGTTCCCACAAGAGCAGCCATTCTGTCTCAGCAATTCACGTCCTTGTAGTTTCTTCTGTGTCTTATTTTTTTTTTTTTTTTCTTCTGCTCTGCAGACCTTGCAACTGCACATCCACGTTCCACAGTACAACCTGTTTACCCTCGTCGCCAATGTGATATCTCCATATCTTTGAAAGCAGAGACAGGCTGTGGAAGGTTCTTATTCTTTATTTACAGGAGCTGCACACAGCGTCCGCACGCTGCCTTAGAACTCTACCATGTGATGAGGAAACTTTATTTACAATGAACAGGAACACAGATAATACCTACAACATGCGCCCTCTAGTGGTGGATAGATATAACACTATGATATACTACACGTGTGATAGAAAGGGTTAATTTACTAAAACCTGGAATTGTGCAGAAATAACAAAGGAATGGCAAATCCTCAAGATTCTCCACTTCTGGCTCAGATACTTTGACATTTGATTTTGTTATTGCATATGCAGTCTACATAGAGCAGGGCAGCACTTTCATGTGCCGTCCATATGTATAAAGGTATGTGTGCCCTGTAAATCATGGCTGGTCTGGCACCCCTAATCAGGGACCCCTGCACACAGCTGGGTCTCTGCCATGATACTGTCAGATCCACTAGGTGTATTGATGGACAGCACATACAAAGTGCTGCCCAGCAGCCTGAGGGATACACACACTGCATGGAAACACCAAGAATCGAGGTAACTGATGGGATTCCTGTCTGATCCATGAATTACAGCACATGGAGCACACATAGTGCAGGGCAGCACTTTTCATGTGCCCAGGATCCCCTGTATATATGGGCTGCCCCTCAGGCGCCTTTCTCGGCAGCTGGAGGCGGAATATTGACTCACAGCACTGCATGATCCAATGACAGATCAGAGGGGAGCACAGTATGGAGCTGCCTGCACACAAACACTGCCCAGCATTCTGCCCTTAGCCGCCGGGGTCAAGCCATAAAAACGTGATTAACGGTAAGGCGGGTCGCAGCTCACCAAACGGCCTAATGACCGGTTCCAGCTCCGTACAGCTCTCACCGCCGCCATCTTCCCCGGGACAGGCCGTAGAATCCAATCGGAACGAGAGTGCGAGAGGAGTAGCCAATAGAAACGAGAGGGCGGAGTCAAAGAGTCAATGCCAAGGAGAAGGAGGCGTAGTTGAGGCGTGCGTGTCCAGTAGCCAATCACAGCGTATATAAATCAGGTTGAGCCTACGGGCAATGTAGGGGCGTGGCTTAAGGCGCAGGTAGAGCTTGTTCACTAAACAGTACATTGTACTGTATGACCCGGGGAGGGAGGGTTTGTGAAAGTATCATGTGTCCTCCATGCTTATGGGGCGTGATCTGCCAGTGACAGTAGGGCTAAAAACAATAGGTTGATCATTTTTATTGTTATTATTCCATATTTATTTTTGTTCATTAAAATGTATTTATTTATAAAGGATTTTACCAGGAAGGATACATTGAGATTTCTCTCGTTTTCAAGTATGTCCTGGGTTCAAGAACATTGAAATTTTTAGTCTTTACAGAAATACTAGCAGGGTTATTCAAAGAGAATCGAAAAGTCACCGCACGTTTGGTGACTTTTTGTTCTCTTCAATTCGGTGCGATTTGGCGATCCCATTTCAGCGACCGTCGTAGTGCAGGGAAAAGCCGCCGCAAACCCGACGAACACTCACTGCATAATCCGGCAAACGCACACCGAAACCCGCAAAAACATCTGGATTAACCCCGACAAACACGCCGGAGAAACCCGAGCAGCCGCCGATCACAGTGCAGAGCAGCCACCAATTAGATATTGGATTAAAATGGGAATATTTTTAACATTGAAGCCTATGGGATTCTCCTGAATAAACCTGTCGAATGAAACCACCGAATGGCTGGGCAATTCGGCAACTTTTCACTGCTGTTTTGTGTTCTCTGAATTGCTTCTCTATGGGGATGTCACTGCCCTTGAACAGGCACCGTATGTGCAGGCAATTCGCCAACATTTGGCGAATTGCCTGCTCTCTGGATAGACGAATGGGCAGGAAAGGTAACCGAACGCTTTCGGACACAATTCGGAGCTCTTTGAATAACCCTATATGTTACCTGTTTACAGGTGTATTCTGTATCGAGGTATGTTAATAGAGATCTCTTAAGTGACTTTAGACTGGAGGAAGATTTGATGGCGTCTGGGAGGTTATTCCATATTTGCGGCGCTCTGTAGGAAAATGAGAATCGACTCTATGACTATATACAAAACACTGAACATGGAATTGCTATTTGTTTTTAAAAACTACACAAAATTCCAAACCCATAGAGGGGTTAATATATACGATCTGTATTATTTTATTTTTAGCACTAATCAAAAATGGTATTTATTAAAAGGATTTTTATTTTATTCACTTGTTCTTCATTTCATTGTACATGACATTTCCAATGATACATTTCTTGACCTTCTAAGCCTTGTTAAGTTATGTTATGGGGGTACAACCCCCCCTTCCCAATCACTTCCAAATTCAGTCCAACTAGGCTGGAGTTAAGAGGGTGTCTCTGGCATCTAGCAGCAGTGCACTCTAGGGATGGCCCTGGCCGTTATTCCTGCACAAAGCACTGCAAGGATAAGAGCCAGGTCGCTGGGGAAGTGATTTGAAAAGGAGCAGTGTGATTGATGTGTGGGGAGCATCGTCCGACACTCCATATGGAAAGCAGAAGTGCTCCACACACATCCTTTGCGCTTTAGAAGCAGACCGAGCATGTGTGAAATGCCATTAAACTGGACAGATTTCAAAAACCGTCCATAGAGCATGATGAGTAGGTGTGGTTGTATTGGCACATGACAGGAACAGGACACAAACCAAACAGTATTCTCAAATATTTATTTTCATATATTTTATAATTGCTTAACATCTCCCAGGCAAAAATAGGATAATATACAGTACCATAACTCCATGGGGCAAAAAAAAAACCTGCATCTGAGGACGAACCTTCAACTCTTTGAATAATTTTGAATACATTTATTATTTTTACGTGCAAATAGGATTTTAATTTGTTGTTTCACTAAATGCAGCTTGGTTATATTTTAATACACAGAGTGCTCCATTCCAAGTTGAGAGATTATCATGTTTATTCAAAGAAAGGTGAAAATCAGGAGAATGACTGGGGAAGTGAAAATTCTATGTCAACATAGCCAAAGCAGACAAATTCTCCCATTTATCTCACTTTCCAAATAGGCTATTTGGTCTAGATTGTTCTCGTCTCCTGCCAGTTCTCCTGGTTTTCACCTTTCTCTGAATAACCCTGATAGATTGAATAATTATTTTGCGGAGAGGAGGGACATAGCCTTTACCACTTCACTTCTCCGCACATTTACTTTTTAATATATCATTTGCTTATTATGAGCAAAACTGGTGCTAACACAAATCTAGATTGTAAATTCCCACAGAAATAGGCCCTCACATCTTCTCCTGTATCTGAAAGTGAAATATTGACTTGTCTTGGGTTTTGTTACCCATTGTACAGCGCTGTGGAATGTGTTGGTGCTTAACCCTTTCCTGCCGCGGGGCGTACTATGTGGGCCTTAATGCTGCAGAGCGGCATAGCACAACCACGCTAGCGTCTATGAGCCGAGACAGTCCCGCCCACCAGTTTGCGCACAGCACGCGTCATTGGCTGCCGCGGGGCAGCCTGAGTTCAGGCCGTCCTCCTGCAGCCAATGACGCGCACTAAGCATCAGCTGCATAGCGCCCCACTGGTGTTAAAGCCCTCCTGCCGGACTGCTCGGCGGTAACTGGCTCAGTGTACGGTGCCATTTCGGGGCCATTCAACTATTCAGAGAGCAGACAATTCGCCAAATACTGGCGAACTGCCTGCACGTACGGTGCCTGTTCGAGGGCAGTGAAATCCCCCACAGAGAAGCAATGGTTTGTCCAAAGACCACAAAACAGCAGTGAAAAATTGCTGAAATGCCCTGCTGTTCGGTGGTTTCATTCGACAGGTTTATTCAGGCAAACCCCATAGGCTTCAATGTTAAAAATATTCCAATTTTAATTCAATATCTAATAAGTCGTTAATTATTTTATTCTGCAATAAAAAGTCTCTTTATCTGTAGATTTTTTTAGGATCTTTCAGGCATTTTTTGGTCAACAATTTTTTTCTTTTTCCTGTAACAGACCTTTTTATTATCATTCATTGGATCTAAGGCTGGGGTCAGACGAACGCAGTGTTAACGTCTGTGTTGCCGCACATAAGTACGTCCGTGATAGCATACAATTGTGTTAAATGGAGCCCCACACACGAAGTACGTCCGCACAGAAGTGCAGGGGCTGACGGACGCTGCAAACGGACGCAGGTTAGGCAAGAACGTAATACTGCTAGAACGGACGTGCGGAGTGCGCCACGTCCACAACGTCCGCATAGCTTTGTGTGTGAGTGATGCAACAAGGTCAGACGGACTGCATTTATACGTCCAGCATTTTTGACGGACAGAATGTTCTTTCATTGTATTTTATTTTCCCTGCTACATCAGTCAAAAAATACATCAGTGAAAAAAACGGACTGTGTGGCCACTACCTTGTCGTCAGTAAGTACGTCCGTACTGCACGGACGCACAGTCCGTAGAAAATGCGCTCGTCTGACCCTAGCCATATGTGTCAATTCCAGACATTTTCGTTCTGTAGTTTTTTTCCAAACAGCGTTTAAATTTTCAAACTTTCAAGCGAACTGTTTTTTTTTTCACCCTGTTCGTCTGCGTGTCGGCTTTTTCCGACGGCTGCTCTGCACTGTGATCGACGGATGCTCGGGTTTCTCTGGCGTGTTCAATCCAGACGTTTTCTGCGGGTTTCGGAGAGTGTTCGGTGGGTTTGCGGCGGGTTTTCCCTGCACTACGGGGCCCTGCGGTGCTTGCTGAATACACCGCAGGGTCGGAGAACTAGGATCGCCGAATCGCCCCGAAGTGCAGGGAACGAAAAGTCACCGAATGTGTGGTGAGTTTTCGAATCTTTTTGAGTAACCCTGTATGGGATTCTCCTGAATAAGGCTAAGGTCAGACGAAAGCATTTTTAACGTGCGTTTAACCGCACGAAATTACGGCCGTGCTAGCAGCAAATGACGTCCAATGCCGGGGAACACACGAAGTACGGCCGCACGAAAGTTCGTCCGCACAACGCAAGTGGCAAACGAACGCATTTTTTCTAGAACGTCAAACCGCTAGTACGGACGTACAGAGTGCGCTGCGTCCGCTAGCGGCGTGTGTGCGTGATTGGGAGACGTCAGACGCTGCTAATGTCCGGCCAACATAACGTCCAGACACAAAAAGTGTTTTATTGATGATCCGTACAAAATCATGGACGAAAAGGTGCATCGTATGACCGCTATCGCGTATTCCGTGAAAAAATGCGTCCATTCGTTCGAACGCACTTTTTTAAGGACAACGCAAAAAATGCGTTAGTCTGACCCTAGCCTAAACCTGCCGTATGAGAGCACCAAACAGCAGGGCATTTCGGCAACTTTTCACTGCTGTTTTGTGTTCTCTGAATAGATTAATCATTGCTTCTCTATGGGGGGATTTCACTGCCCTCGAACAGGCACCGCACATGCAGGCAATTCACCAGAATATGGCGAATTGCCTGCTCTCAGAATAGCCGAATGACCCCGAAATGTCCACATTCGCTGAATTTCAGTGTCCGGTTACATTTCGGGGCCAGATCGACTCTCTTTGAATAACCCTGTTAGTGAATCGATTGCTTTTCCTGTTCGGCAATATAAACATCAAAATTGAATACACAAGTTAGTCAATAAACCCTCTATATCACTGGGGGCTTATTTACTAAACTGCAAGCACAGAAAAACTTATATACACAGGCCACATATTGAAGAGAAATATCTCCAATTCCACTATCTTTGACTAAAGTGTATATTTTTTTTTATTATTTCAGGTCAGTATTGCTTTTTTTGCAAATAGAAACTCTGCACATTAATGTCCTCCGCACGGGCACACACACCCTTTTTTGTTATCCCCTAGCAGTAAGCTTTCCTATATACTCTTCACTTGAAGAACTCAAGCCACATGTCGCTCAGGGAGTAAGGTGGGATGTGTGAAGTGATTCTCACCAGCAGCACTGGGGTTAATCAGGAAGCCGGAAGAGGCGGGGCTTTGTGCGTATGGAGCCGGGTGGTGCATGCAGGGATCAGGCTCTGGCTCAGTGAGTGTACCCCGGGACACACAGTGACTCCACACTGATAGCAGGTAACACAGTATATACACACACTCACAAACACCTGAAGCTATGCAGGGCCTGAGTGCAGACACAAATACTTTGTTTAGTCTTATTTTATGAGTAGCTGTTGTATCCATTGTGCCTGCGTTTGTACATATGAATGGAGGTGTACCCCCCCCCCCTTTGGGGGCAATGAGTTTGACAGCCCCACTTTAGAAAATAGCAGGGCTCTCTTCTCTACCCCCTGGCTAAATATTTCTTACCCTAATATACTGCACTGCAGAATATGTTGGCGCAATACAAATAATAGAAAGCTTTCTGTTCAGCCTCAGCAAAGGTTCCAAGTTACCCAGATCTATAGAAGCACTGCATTTGGAAATATGCAAAAAAATATTGTGGTGTGGAGGAGTCTAATCTTGGTTTTTGCCCTCAACTCTTTTTGCGGCTGTGATTTAGTAAAGAAAAGAGCATGCAAAATATGAAGCCTCCTGACTTGATATAAAAATGTAATCCTGTAATTGGCTCCCATTTTATACTTCAGTTCAGTAAAGGGTTCAAGGTGCACTCCTGGCAGGCAATGACCCCCAATTTTATAGCATTAAAGAATGTGAAAAGGACAAAGGGGATAGAAAACCAGATCTTTGTGTTTCAGGTTTCTGCATATACAGTTCTTTACCCCTTTTACGTCAGGGGTTGGCAGCTGTGGTCCTCCAGATGTCTTGGAACTACATCTCCCGTGATGCTCCGTCACTCGATTAGTTTTGTAGAGACCCATGGGAAACGTAGTTCCGGAACATGTGGAGGACCCAGGTTGCTTACCCCCTGCTTTAAAGCATCATCAGGGAGCTCTGCCAATACCAGGAAGTTGCTCCTCCAATCAGGTGCTGCTTAGAGGCTAAATGTCTCCTATAACCCTCCACATGTGGATAGATTTATATCCACATGATCTATCTTCCTGTTTTATAAATAAAGGAGAATGTGAGGCAATGCCTCTGCTAGGATGTTCATAAAAGCAGAATCTTCAAAGATGCCGCCTGACAATAAGGCTAGGGTCAAACAAAAGCATTTTTCCCCGCGAACGTAAAAAAAGTGCGTCCGAACGCATTGACGTATTTTTTCACGGAATGCGCGAAAACGGTCATACGATGCGCATTTTTCGTGCGTGATTTTTTTCGGATCGTCAATAAAACTCTTTTTGCGTCTGGATGTTATGTAGGCTGGACATTAGCAGTGTCTGACATCTAATCACGCAAACACGCCGCTATGCCGCAGCTGCGCACTCTGTACGTCCGTACTAGCGGTTCGGCGTTCTTGAAAAAATGCGTTCGTTTTCCACTTGCGTTGCGCGGCCGGACTTTCGTGCGACCGTACTTCGTATATTGGCCGTCATTGCCCGTCATCTGCTGCTAGTGCGGCCGTAATTATGTGCGCCAGAACGCACGTTAAAAGTGCGCTGGTCTGACCCCAGCCTTAGTCCCCTTTTTCCAGTTATAGTTTGAGGGTTTATAGTGGTTGGAGTCTGTAACAGCTGATCAGTTCCACGTGTTATTTGTTGCTTTTATGGCTACAAGCAACGATTTATTTTCATAATCGATTAGTTGGCTCATTTTATTATTTTGATTTAATCTATTTCATCTGATAAACAACAGTTCGTTGTTTTTTTTACTTAAAGGAACATTCTTTCAAAATCAGCCCCTCCCTCCTTTCCCCCCTTCCCCCCCACTTTTATTTTCTTACGCAATTTGCGCAGTGTAAAGAACGTTTGTACGTACATAACAAATTGTATATCTTGCGTACTTTTTGCACATAAAAGGTACGCAAATGTCTGGTCAGAGTGATTGCTGCATGCGCACCTCTAGCCCATGTCTGTTTTCTCCCCGAATGAACGCTCATGGACAGGATGATGTCAGCACGACAGCAGGATGAGGAAGGGGCACTCCACAGAGGCTGACCGCTTTAATAAGTAAACGTGGTCTGGGTATGCAGAGTGTCCCTTTTAAAATAATTTTATGAACAAACTGAGTGGGGGGAGGGACTAGGAGGTAGTGTCTTTAGGCAAGGGACCAAACCAGAGTGTGAGAGGGAGTTTGCGGTAATGGACCAGAGAGCGGCAGGGAGTGTGGGGTGGTGGCGCAGATCTCCAGCTCCAAGTAAGGCTGGGGTCAGACCAGCGCACTTTTAACGTGCGTTCTGGCGCACATAATTACGGCCGCACTAGCAGCAGATGCCAGGCAATGACGGCCAATATACGATGTACGGCCGCACAAAAGTCCGGCCGTGCAACGCAAGTGGAATTTGAACGCATTTTTCTGAGAACGCTAGTACTGACGTACTGAGTGCGCAGCTGCGGCATAGCAGCGTGTTTGCGTGATTAGGAGATGTCAGACACTGCTAATGTCCAGCCTACATAACGTCCAGACGCAAAAAGAGTTTTATTGACGATCCGTACAAAATCACGCCCGAAAATGCGCGTCGTCTGACCGTTTTTGCGCATTCCGTGAAAAAATGCGTTCGGACGCACTTTTTCACGTTCGCGGGGAAAAATGCTTTCGTCTGACCCTAGCCTAAGGATGAAACACTGGTGGTCCAGCTCCTGCATCCAAACTGGTTATGTTTGACCTAACTCT
This sequence comes from Leptobrachium leishanense, assembly GCA_009667805.1. Lineage (NCBI taxonomy): Eukaryota > Metazoa > Chordata > Amphibia > Anura > Megophryidae > Leptobrachium > Leptobrachium leishanense. The sequence goes on along the minus strand of CM019070.1, from coordinate 73,174,965 downwards.
AGAACTAATTCATACAGAGTAAAGCAGCCGGCACATCTTCTCCAAATCAGATTTGATGTAGAATCTGAGGTTAGAAAAGCTTAACTCCGTCTCCGAGCAGTGTGTGCTTTACACAGGTCGATTGATCGAGAATGAAAGTAGTTGTTTTGAATTGCGGTGTAGCGCCACTCAACACGTCTCCCACCACCAGATTACTCCATAGCCAGTACCAGAAACAGTGTTTTTCCCCCAAACCAGACACAATAACCTATACAGCCTGATAGAGCGCAACTTAATGCATATAGAAGTATTCTGGTGTCTCTCAATATTCAGGCATAAAAGACAAAATAATTGGACAATTATAGTGCAGCATGTGTATACTGTTATATAAACAAATTGCTTGTTTGGTAAGGATTTCACTCACAAAGAGCGCCAACACTGGCTCTTAGTGGATTCACGCGTGTGGGTTATTTTTCTTCTTAATTCTCAGGTCGCCCATACATCTTACTAAAACTCGACTTCCACATGAAATACAGAATAGGAAGAAAGAAGGGGGGGACCCCTAGTGCAGATCTGTGACCATCCAAAAGCAGTGTGTTCTTAGCCAATTTTCAACTTCCTTTTTGTAGGAGCGTCCATAGCTCTAAGTAAGCACCCATGGGTTTTTTAGGTGGAAAAAAACACAATAAAAAAAACACCAGGAATTGGCAGGAAACAGCAAGGACACCAATTATTATAAAATAAATTTAATAAAGTACTAAAACAAGGTAAAAACAATGCCAGAACGCGTTTTGCCACTTCTCACGGCTTCATCCCGCGGCGAAAAGCGTTCTGGCATTGTTTTTACCTTGTTTTGATACTTTTATTAAATTTCTTTAATAATTGGTGTCCTTGCTGTTTCCTGCCAATTCCTGGTGGTTTTTTTTTATTGTGTTTTTTCCACCTAAAACCCATGGGCCCTTACGTTTGGAGGAGCTTCCATAACTCTAAGTTGAAAATTGGCTAAGAACACACTGCTTTTGGATGGTCACAGATCTGCACTAGGGGTCCCCCCTCCTTCTTTCTTCCTATTCTGTATTTCATGTGGAAGTCGAGTTTTAGTAAGGTGTATGGGCCACCTGAGAATTAAGAAGAAAAATAACCCAAAAGCGTGAATCCACTTAGAGCCAGTGTTGGGGCTCTTTGAGTGAAATCCTTACCAAACAAGCAATTTGTTTATATAACAGTATACACATGCTGCACTATAATTGTCCAATTATTTTGTCTTTTATGCCTGAATATTGAGAGACACCAGAATACTTCTATAAGCATTACGTTGCCCTGTATCAGGTTGTATACAATAATGAAAATAGTTGTCAATCGATTAGTTGGCGATTGTTTTTTTTTTTTAAATTTCATTATTTTTTTTTAGTAGTTTCAGCCGTAGTTGCTTTTGCTATTCTCTCTGTTCTCGAAGCTCTGGCAGTGCTGAGCTGCAGAGGCTACTTTTACCAGCCTGTTTTCCATTACCAGCTGCTGCGTTCAGACCCCCCCCACGATCTCACTGCTGTCCAGGATCCGTGTCGGTGCCAGCTTGTGGCATTGCCGGCGATTCCACACTGCGTTAGGTAAGAACTTACAGCTATTTACTGCTCTCATTGGGCTAAATTACATACTAAATGCTAACTGTAGCGTTCAGGTAAGTAAGCCAGGATAAGTGATTTTAAGACATGCCACCCATATTACATTCCTAACGCTAAACACGTGAAAATTCTGTTAGCGTATCGGTACTTGCGCGTGCTCACTGTACTTTGCGCTCCCCTTGTTAAGTATAGGATGCGCAATCAGTAATTAGCGTTGGGACAAGTAAGGTATTACAAAGTCATAGCACTAATTATCACACCGATGGGCTAACAGAAATGTTGGTGACACCTAAAAGCTGGTGCTAAATGATTCTGCTTTTGCAGAATAATTTGGCACCCCCTAAACCACACCTCCCCCTTATGAATCAAATACTCACCTCTCCTCCTGTGGCAAGAACAGTGGCCCAATAAGCTGCTTCTGACCAGGAGCAGAGTGAGACTGGGGACAAATAGTCCCCAGTCTCCCTCTGATCACTCAGCAGCGCTGTGAGATTGTGTAGGGCTAGCAACGCAACCCTCCATGGAGTCCAGGAGGTGATACTCATGGCGGTGCGGAAAAGCTACCGTGAGTATTACAGAGGGTAGCGCTTCGTTTCAGGGTAAGGTGCCGAGGTAGCGCCTGCCCCGGAATCTAACGCTAAAATGGGGATGCTACGGAGAAACCTGCAGGCGCTGGCTTTCCCTCCCGTTGGCATCCCCATTTTAGTGTTCACATCGTCATATAGCCCATTATGTTTGCATCTTTATTTATAGGTCTTCCTGTCAAGAGGTTAAAGGCTGATCCCGTTTTTTACTGAAGCGTGAAATAAGTTTATAGGGAGTTTGCCTCTATAAAAATGTATATATTTACACACACGATGGAAAGTTTGGGGCAACTAAGTATAAGGAATTCTTTTATTTTTCATGAAAACATACATGAAATTAGTTTGAATAGGAAATATAAGGGGTTATTCAAAGAGCACTGAATTGCCAACGATTTTCACCAAACTGTGCCATTTCGTGGTCATTTGGCTATTCAAAAAGCTGGGGATTTGCCACATATTAGCAAATTGCCAGTGAAATACGGTGGAATTCCCCATAGAGAAGTAACGGTTAATCTATACAGAGAATGCCAAACAGCAGGGGGAAGTTGTCGAAATGCCCTGATTTACGGTGGTTTGATTCGACCGGTTTAAGCAGGCGAATTCCATAGGTTTCAATGTAAAAAAAAAAACTGGGCCTTTTTCTTGAATAAAATGATTGAATAAATATTTTTTTCATTTGCAGCAAAAGTCTCTTTTATTAAATTACTATTTTTTTAGAATTGCGTTTAGGCATTTTTCAGGATTTCTTTCTGCAACATTTTTGAGTCATGTGTTTTTTTTTTTTTTTTAATTTTGTAACGAACATTTTTATTGTTATTCATAGGATCATATATTATTTTCATACACTGGTTTTGTTTTGTTTTTTTAACTCCTTTTAAAAGTTGCCAATTTGTTGAAATAATCTGAAGAGATTTCACCCCATACTCCCTGAAGCTGTTATCACACGTGGCTCCTTACATACCATACCGTCACACTGCTCCCACAGCAGTTCTGCGCAGTGTCCAGCCGCAGTCATTTACCACATTAACAATGTCTTCACTGTACAGTTGCAAGAAAAAGTATGTGAACCCTTTTGGGATTACGTGGAGTTTTGCATGAATTGGTCATAAAATGTGCTCTGATTGTCATCTAAGTCACAACAATTTGAAAAAAACACAGTCTGCTTAAAATAATACAACACAGACCTTATATGTTTTCATGTGTTTATTGAACATAACATGTAAACATTCACACTGCAGGGTGGAAAAAGTATGTGAACCCCTAGCCTAATGACTTCTCCAAGAGCTAATTGGAGCCAGGAGTGAGCCAACCTTGAGTCCAATCAGTGTGATATTATTGGATGTGATGCTGAAAGCTGTCCTGCCCTTTAAAAACACACTGATGGGGACCCGACTGAGATTCCCCTTACCTCCGCCAGTAATAGTGTGACCTCGGATCATCGGTCTGCAGTGGGGACGGGACTTCGACAGCAACAGGTGCAGGAGGAGGACGACCATCTCCCCTCCACGAAGGGGGATCTCCGCAGGATCTTGGAGGAGCTTCGGGTGATACGTGAGGTGTGGCAGCCTGAGGTGGCGGCGGTCCGCACGGAGATAGCGGCGATGCGTGCTCAGGTGAAGGTGGTACAGGAGACGACTTCTGCTGTGACAACGGAACAAACTCACCTGTCTGGTCAGGTTGCTGGTTTGCGATACCAAGTCGAACTTCTGACACGCTCTGTGGAGATGCTTGAAACGAGACACAGACGCCGAAACATCAGGGTCAGGGGTGTCCCGGACTCTATTACCTCCGACGCTCTGCCGTCCTACGTGACTCGTCTTGTGCTTCAGGTCACGGGGCTTCCCCCTGACACACCTGACATGCTTGGGTCGGTGTTTCGGGTCAGGAGACCTGCGACGAACCCACCTGGGGCTCCTCGAGACGTCGTAGTGGCCTTCCGTGAAGTGGCTTTCAAGGTCAAGGTTATGTCTGCTCCGGGCGCGAGGGATCCCGTACGCTTTGAGGGCTCCACTCTGGCCCTGTATCATGATCTCCCATTCCAGACCCTGATGGCTCGCAGGCGTTTTCGTGAAGTGACATCAGTTCTTCGCCGACAGGTGTCCGATATCGCTGGGGTCTGGCAGGAGCTTTGGTGGTGACCCACGCAAATGTCCCCTATACCATCACGGATCCCGCGGTGGCTTGGAATGACCTTGCGGCTGCGGGCCTCTCACCAGATCCTCCGGACCCTCGACCGGATTGAAGGCTGGTTTCTATGCCCTCTACCTCTCCAGGTCTGAGCTTTACTGAATTACCCCCCTCCCCTGCATTTCTCTTATATGCTTACGTGTCCCTGGTCTCTAGCTTGGCCTAGTGCCTGGACTTTCAGGACGGTTCGTAATTTGTTTTGATCAGTCCAGCCTGCATTGCATAGGGCTTTTGCTTTTTTGCCTGCACATGGTACTTTCTGCCTTTTACTTTTTTTTACCGCCCTGTCCTTCTTTGCGACGCATGTTTTTTGACCAGCTGACCGTAGTTACCTTGGCCAGCCTTAAGTGGCTGCATTTATATATGTTTGATTTCCCACCTTGATGAGACCCCCGTCTAGGGGATGTTTTCTGCTAACATATTGCTATCCTTAGATTTTTTCGATTCGCTGTTTTTACGATGACACTTTTTTGGCCATGTGTGGTTTCCGTTGCTTGTTATGTCTTCTTGTTTGGCCCTGCGAGGTCATCCATTATTTTACAGTATGATGTAATGCTGACTTATTTCAAAATAAAAAAAACACACACCAGTTTTGGGTTTACTGGTTTCAAGAAGCACTGCCTGATGTGTGAACATGCCTCGCAGAAAAGAGCTCTCAGAACCTACGATCAAGAATTGTTGACTTGCAAGAAGCTGGAAAGGGTTACAAAAGTATCTCAAAAGCCTTGATGTTCATGTGTCCACGGTAAGACAGACTGTCTACAAATGGAGAAAGTTCAGCACTGCTGCTACTCTCCCTAGGCGTGGTCGTCCTGTAAAGATGACTGCAAGAGCACAGCGCAGAATACTTAATGAGGTAAAGAAGAATCCTAGAGTGTCAGCTAAAGACTTACAGAAATCTCTGGCACATGCTAACATTTTTGTTGACCCATCTACAATAAGGAAAACATTAAACCAGAATGGAGTACATGGGAGGATACCACGGAGGAAGCCATTGCTGTTCAAAAAGAATATTGCAGCACGTTTGAAGTTTGCAAAAGAGCTCCTGGATGTTCCACAGCACTACTGGAAAAATATTCTGTGGACAGATGAAACCAAAATTGAGTTGTTTGGAAAAAAACACACAACGCTGTGTGGAGAAAAAAAGGCACAGCACACCAACATCAAAACCTCATCCCCACTGTAAAACATGGCAGAGGGAGCATCATGGTTTGGGGCTGCTTTGCTGCCTCAGGGCCTGGACGGATTGTTGTCATTGATGGAAAAATGAATTCCAGAGTTTATCAAGACATTTTTCAGGAAAACGTAAGACCATCTGTCTGCCAACTGAAGCTCCTCAGAGGATGGGTGATGCAACAGGACAATGATCCAAAGCATACAAGTAATTCAACAAAAGAATGGCTTCAACAAAACAAAATACACCTTCTGGAGTGGCCCAGTCAGAGTCCTGACCTCAACCTGATTGAAATGCTGTGGCATGACCTTAAGAGAGCGATTCACACCAGACATCCCAAGAATATTGCTACGCTGAAACAGTTTTGTGAAGAGGAGTGGTCCAAAATTACTCCAGATCGTTGTGCAGGTCTGATCTGCAACTACAGGAAACATTTGGTTGAGGTTATTGCTGCCAAAGGAGGGTCAACCAGTTACGAAGTCCAAAGGTTCACATCCTTTTTTCCACCCTGCACTGTGAATGTTTACATGTTCTGTTCAATAAAAACATGAAAACATATGTTTGTGTTGTATTATTTTAAGCAGACTGTGTTTTTCAAATTGTTGTGACTTAGATGAAGATCAGAGCACATTTTATGACCAATTCATGCAAAACTCCGCGTAATCCCAAAGGGTTCACATACTTTTTCTTGCAACTGTATTTCTGATTGCTTCAATGTTATTCTAATGGACAAAAACAAATTTTTATTTCCAAACTAGAATTTTTGTTCTAATTTCTCTATGTAAATTGACATGATTGTTTTATTAAAATTTCAGTGTCTGCAAAATCCAGAGGCTGCAGGATGGCAGAAGTGAATGACATAGTGGAGGTTGATGGTGCCATCATGGAGGGGGTGAGTGTTATCCCCAATTCTATCTCACTGAAAATATGGGGTGGGTGACCGCTCTGTAATGTTTCAGTTGTGTATATTGGAGATGTATACCTGGTGCGCAACCATATATATGATATATAATCCTACAGGGTTATTGACATCTGGAGTGTAATGCGTTTTCTAACGTTGCAAATAAATAATATATATAGCACAGCAGTCTCTGCTCAATTATTTAATGGCAAAAAAGCGCACTCGATTTTCTAAGTGTTCTGCAGGGTTTCCCAAACCTGTCCTCAGGACCCGTGGACAGGCCAGGTTTGACCGATATCTGAAGCACAGCACAGGTGATATGATTTGCTGCTCAGTGATTGCAGGATTCAGGCTGTATTTCCCCAAAGTGATCTGTAAAGTCTGGCCTGTTTGAGCAAACCTGTCCTCAGGGCCCTCTAACACTGCTTTAAGACTATTTGCACAAAAAAAGGTAAGCTTTAACACTCTCCTGTGATTGGTGTAATTTAACCATTCACTTTCTTTTCCCATTTGTATTGTTTTTAATGTTGGTTACTCCCTTTTAATAGGGAAAAGTGCCCCCCGCCTAGGCACTAGTCTTTCTGTTTGCATTTTAAATTCTCTGTATTCTCTGCAGGGAGGTCAAATTCTGCGGATTTCCACTGCGCTCAGTTGTTTGCTAGGGATTCAGATGCGTATTGTTCGAATCCGAGCTGGACGTAGCTCGCCTGGGCTGAGGTAAGTCACTCCTAGTTATCAGATACTTTTATGTCCTGGTGTAATCTGAAAGAAACTCTCTTCCCCGTTTTGAAATCTAGCTCCAATAAGGCTAGGGTCAAACGAATGCATTATTCGCAGCGACCGTCAAAAAGTGCGTCTGAACGCATTGACGTATTTTTTCACGGAATGCGCGAAAACAGTAATACGATGCGCATTTTCGTGTTTTTTTTTTTTTTTTTCTTTTATGGATCGTCAATAAAAACTTTTTGCGTCTGGTCGTTATGTAGGCTGGACATTAGCAGCGTCTGACATCTCCTAATCACACACACGCCGCTATGCCGCCGCAGCGCACTCTGTACGTCAGTACTAGCGGTTCTGCGTTCTCGAAAAAAGGCATTCGTTTTCCACTTTCGTGTGACCGGACTTCGTATATTGGCCGTCATTGCCCGTCATTTGCTGCTACTACGGCCATGATTAAGTGCGCCTAAACGCATGTTAAAAATGCATTAGTCTGACCCCAGCCTAAGGTTCACGTGATTTCAAATCTTGACAGATGATTCTTTTTAGTTGTATTTATTTTTATTCTCAACAGAACTTTTTAAGTTGAAACATTGTTCTCCCTCCATCATCTTAATCATGTTTGGATTCTTTAACCGTTGACTCTAGTGCCCGACATGGCCAATTTCCAGACCTCCAATATCCCGACGGACTAAGTGCCCGACATCCAATATCCTGGGGGGTTAGGGTTTGAGGTTTAGTGTTAACCCTCTGGATTTTGGATGTCAGGACGTTGGCTGTCGGTCTTGTCTGTGTTGGGCACTTGATCTGTCGGAAAGTTGGCATTCGGGAACTTGGTTGTCGTGATTTCAACCCAAATTCCCTTCCGTCAGTATATTTGACTGTTTTGATACCCTGTAAATTTATCTTAATAGAATGATAATGGCCCAAGCTCTCAGCCATTCCTAGCGCTTCCAGACACTGAATCTGCCCTACAAATAAGCTGCCAAAGATTGAGTATTGTGAAATAATCATAAAATACTTCAAAATAAACAACTGTTCTACCCTGTAACCATTCATGATTTGTTCAAAAGAGCAAAAGCTTTTCATCGTTAGCATTTTGCTACACACATCATACATTATTCCCTCCTTAATACTGTATAATTTTAATATGGTTTCTTAAGGCCTCAGCACCTCTCTGGCCTGGAGACCATCAGAGACTTGTGTGCAGGACAACTGCAAAGCGCACAGATTGGATCCACAGAGATAACGTTCACTCCTGGGAAAATAAAAGGCGGAACTCTGACTGCTGACACAAAGACAGCTGGGTGAGTTGGCTTGCTTTCACTGAGGGGGGGGGGGGGGGAGGTTGTATCTGGTTTTGCTCAGACACTTGAGGACCTATTCTGGATGAACCAGAAAATGGCAAAATTTGAAGTGATCCAATCGTTATAAAGCAGAAATAACAATCAACCTTTATGCCACACTCAGCAGCAGCAATGGTTCAGCTGTGCCGTCATCCTTTTTCAAGCTTGGGAAAAAAAAGCTGTTTTGAAAGCTGAAACGGTGCTGCTGACTAAAGTGGTCCTAATCACCACTTGGTTGAGAGGTGCTCAGCTGTACCCGTCTGACGAAGCCTAACGTCTTCTCTGTAATGGCATCATCGAGCTAAATCCCTTTGAGACCTGAGCAGGGACTCGCCGTAGAACATGCCACTAGTGCTGTTGTCCATTTTTGGGACCCTCACAAACCTTGTGAGCTCCCTTTTTAGGTTCCTCTTTGTATTTCCGTTCACAATAGATTGCCGAGATGTCAGATCGTGTAGTGTCAACACTGAAATGGGAGGGTCCCACTTGATAATGAGAAGGACTCCGATGGAAAATAGTGATGCACCGAAATGAAAATTTGGGGGCTGATACCGAAAATGCACGATGAGCTTGGCCGAATACCGAAAATGACTTTCTATATATGACAATATATACATGTATACACTGTGTGTGTGTGTGTGTGTGTGTGTGTGTGTGTGTGTGTGTGTGTGTATATATATATATATGTCTGGTGTGTGTAAATATATACATTAGTGATGCTCCGAAATGAATATTTTGGAACGAAACCGAAAATGACTTTCCCCCCTACAATTTATTTTAAGAGTTTTTCGGTATAACTATATTAATACTAGACTTTATTAAATTAATATCATGAACTTAAATTGATCCACATTAACATTTTTAAGATATTTGTGTCCCATTTTGATGGAGTTATTTAGAATCTAGTGCATACATTCAAGTGTGAACTTTTTGGACACCCATACATTTTATAGTTGCAGAAGACCTTTACACATCCCAGCAATTTAGAGAACTCTGAATTGCTGGGATGTGTAAATGTCTTCTGCAACTATAAAGTTAAAAAATTTTTTGCCCTCCACCACAACTTAAATGAGTAGATATATATCTATAATGGCTCAGATGGAGCCTAAATATCAGTCTGTTTATAAGTTGACTAAATAAAAGATATGATTTAATTCAGGGCTTGACAAAGCCAGGAGCCTGGTAGCCCCTGGCTCCTAAATTTCCAGTTTATTTTACACCAGTCTTTGGCATCTAAAAGCATCTAGTTGGCTTCAATGTTTTTTTCCCGTCTCCTACATTTAATGTAAATATATCTAGCCCTGGTGTATGTATTTATATATGAGGTCTGTGTGTGTGTCTGTGTCTGCAGTGGGTAAATAGGGTGCCCAATGACAACAGAGCAAAGAAAATAAGTAAACAAACAACATCTGTACATTGTGATAGTGTTTTAATAAATATATATATAATTACGGCCAAACTGATATTAGAAGCAACGGTCTACAGTTTTAGGCTCAAAAAAGTAGCCAAAAGACAACATGAAAAATACCTAAGTGATAAATCAATAGGAGCAGCTAAAGTCATAATTTGGGTCAGTACAAACCAACTCCCAGAGGCAAGGTTCCCAACGTTTCGGCGAGTATTCGCCCTTATCAATGTATACCTTGATAAAGGCGAATCCTCGCTGAAATGTTGACTCCTAACTTTTGTACGGGGCTCCTAGATTCAAAGCAAATTTGTCAAGCTTTGATTTAAATTATGTCTCTACTCTGTATGTTTTTGGATGCTGCACCCAGACTCCTACATCTATTGTGCCTGTGATGTTTTGTGTGTGTGTGTGTGTGTGTGTGTGTGTTTTTATATATGTTCTGTTTGTTTTTCTGCACTTTTAAAAAAAAAAAAAAAATAAGCATTATAAAGGGGCCGTTAAGATGCAAAGGAAAAGACAAACCATTGCAAAATTAATATGTATAAATTCCATTAACGTTTTGGAGGCATGGATGTAAGCTCCTATGAGCCGGGCCCTCTACACCTCTTGTTTCCATCCTATGTCTATTTATCTGTGACTTGTTCCGTTTGGTTGTTGTAAAGCACTGTGGAAACTGTTGGTGCTATATAAATGTGATAAGAATGTCTTTGCAGACAGCCTGGCTGTGATGTGACAGCCCCACATTAACTCCCCCCTCTTGTCCTCAGAGCAGACACCTGGCAGGAGGTCAGTGATAAATTACTTGTTCCTTGTCACTGAGAGGCCAGAGGTTACTGCTTGCCCTGATAGTGTGGATCATGCAGTTAACCCTTTGTGTGCAGAAATAAATGTGAGGCAGCTGCTGCCTCTCTCCAATTACAATTATCTCCAGCTAAGCAGCATTGAAAGAGTGCTCACTCAGTGTCAGCTGGGATCATCAATTTTCAGCCGGTGTTTTGCTTTCGGGCCGAATCCGATAATCCCATTTTCGGCAGATATGTATCGGTGGCCGAAATTCCGGTGCATCCCTGGTGGAAAAGGGTAGTGAATGTCTGAATGCTTAACATTAGAAAATCCATGTAGACTATTGCATAAATAGTATTTGATTTGGTTTTATACAAATCATAACTATTTTACAAAAACTGGCAAGAGAAACGGCCACTCTAGGCAAAAAGAAAAAGGGGTTCAGATATCCCGTCTTTCGGATTAGTGTCACCGTTTAAGGGGATCATATTTTGCCAGACTCTGTACTTGATGTCAGCAATCTTTCTGCCCTGGATGCTTTGAACACTTTCCGATGATACACATTCACTGAGATATCATGGTAAATGTAGTTACTTTGTAGATGACTGATGCCTTCCTCGCCCCTTCTTTCACTTCTCAGGAGCGTGTGTTTACTGCTGCAGGTATCCCTTCCATGCATTCTCTTTGCGGAATCTCCCTCTGAATTAATCCTGAAAGGTGGTACGAATGCAGAAATGGCTCCGCAGATTGATTATACCACAATGGTAAGACTGTATGTTACAAAAAAGGTTTTAAATATATTTTTCTATAATACCATTATTTTATATATTTAGTTTACCTTCTCACAGATGAAGCATCTGATGATCGCTTATATGAATCTCTATTCGTGTCCCCCCCTTTTCAACACTGTGCTAAAGTCCTATCATTAACTGGGGGTAAGCTACACATAATGATTCACCCCCCCCCCCCCCATCAGATTGTAGTATATGATGGGGTAACAACCAGATCTGAAAAAGAAAAATGTAGGCAGTGTAGAAAGAAAAGGAGAACAAATAGTGTGGAAGTCTATTAGAACTTGGTCAAAGGACCATCCGGATTGTCTTATGTTCAGTCCACATCTGTATATAATGGGGTAACCCGATAAGAATCCAATAAGCAAAACGGAGAGCGGTGCTGAGTGATCGGAATAGATTGATTATAAAGTATTTATTGAGCAAGTTAAAAACAAAGGGAAAAAACTTAGCCTATTTGCATATGATGTTCTGCTCAACCTAGAATCTCGCACCTGAATCTATACCGTGGTTTACAAATGTTCGCTTCTCTTTCAAGTTCTAAAATAAACATACAGGGTTATTCAGAGAAAGGTGAAACTCTGGAGATCTTTTGGAGAAGTGAAAAATTCTAGGTCCAAATAGATGATTTGGAAAGTGAGATAAATGGGGGAATTATTCTGGTTTGGCTATTTTGACCTCGAATTTTCACTTCTCAGGGGTGTGGGAATTCTATCGCCCGACGCCCGGGACATGAAGATCCGGGCGACTAGTTTTTTTTTAGATGCAGTCCGGCGGGCTAGAAGCCCGCCGGACTGCGGACGAATTCCAGGGACGCCCCCGATACCGGAAGCCGGCATTGAGCCGGCTTGCCGGCATCCGAGGGGCTTGGGCGGCTGTTCAAATGCTCTATCTGCATTTGGACAGCCGCCCCTGGAGCTGTCCGGCATACTTGCCTTCCCGAGCGGCACCGGGAAAGTTTCCGCGCTTCCGCACGTTGAAGGACCCAGCCGCGATCACGTGGGAGTCCCACGTGATCGCGGCTGGGGGTCCTTCAACAGCGCAGGCACGAAGACTTTGTCGGCGCGCTCGGTAAGTATGCCGGAGAGCTCCGGGGCGGCTGTGTGAATGCCGATAGAGCAGTCTGGTCTGGGGTCTGAGCTGGGGGGGCAATATCCATGAGCTGGGGCATATATCCATGAGCTGGGGGCAATATCCATATATCTCGGGGTGATATATACAAGTGAGCTGGGGGGGCACTTTTATGAGGTCTGTTCTTATTGGAAAGTGGTCACATGACATAAAAGTATCGGTACTCGGTCTTAAAAAAAAGTGGTATCGGTGCATCCCTAATATACACATACACACAACAAAATAGTGTTTAAATAATGGTCTTTATTCATCACATGTATCTGACGCTGCCTCTATAGGCTGTTATGAATAATGACCTCTATTTTGTTGAAATTATCAGGACAAGTTGATCGTCCTGAGGGACAAGTAGATTGGACTACTACTTAGTCCGTTGGACAAGTAGATTTTTTTAAAATTTCCACACCCCTGCTTCTCCAAAAGTTCTCCAGAGTTTCACCTTTCTCTGAATAACCCTGTTAGTTAAGGCTTCCAACTTGCCTATTTCTCTGCCTCAGGATGAAGTGGGTAGCCACCTGGAATCCTTCATCTTCCGGTTGGGCCCCGATCGACTCCAATATCTGGGTGTTTACCTTACATCGCATAGCAATAAATGTTACAATGCCAACTATCCTGATCTTATTAAACATGTAAAATATCTGCTCTGACAATGGGCCTCCTACGCAATCTCATGGATGGGAAGACTATATGCAGTCCAGATGATTGCTCTCCCCAAGCTAGTGTACTTGTTCCGTACCATGCCTATCCATGTGCCGTCCCTCATGCTCCCTGACAAACAATCAGCATTTTTTAAAATTTTATATTTTTGCTTCATTTGGCAGGGTAGAAGACTTGGGGCATCATAATATCTTTCGGGACACTCTGTCATTGTGGTCCCTAACCTATGGAATTATTACTGTGCAGCCCAGTTAGCTCAAATGTTACAATGGTGGACAGGAGAGGGTCGAGTTTGCTGGGTCGACATAGAGAGGCAGCGGATTTTGCCTTCTCGGCTCTCCCACTTCTCGTCATGGAGATACTTTAGGGAGACCCACGCTATTCTGCTGAGCATATTGGTATCTGCAACTTTGCCACTTTCTAGCTACTCAGATATTATTATTATTGTTTTCTTTGGCTACTGTTAACTCCTTGTTGAACTCTCTTTTTGTATTTGTATCCGTGACTATTGCTGCAATGTATGATTCCATAGCATTGCATGTGTCATACGCGAAAAATCTTTAATAAATGTTTAATGGGGGGGGGGCACATTTTAGGAGTCCAAAACACACAGGAAGAACAATGAACCAAAGTACATTGCAAAACTGAAACCATTAACAAGCCTGACAGTGGTTCCTAATAACGTGTAACCTAGTCCAGTAAGCCTTTGGGGGTGACAGTCTAGCTGGTAAGTATAGAAACAGACCTTTTAGAGTGCCCTCTTCTGTACTAGACATGCCACATTACTCTGCAAACTCCTGATGACACTGAGCAATTCAGAGAAAAGCCTAGTGCATTTTTCTTACATGTCTGAGGTACCATAACCTATGTATATGTGTATACCCACACACAGACCTCAGACCAGACCTTATATCTACCTGAACCCCTCCCCCGCCCCACGTATCATCGCACCACTCCGCTTCAGAGATAGTTGAAATTTTCCATTTCCTGACGCAACGTGACGCCGTCTGCGTGAGGGAGATTGAAGATGATGAATACACTGAGCACGTTTCGGCGTGCGGCGCCACCACCTACAGGCGCTGTGTGTCACTCCGCTCTCCGTGTATCTCTGGCTTTTAACTCCTCCGGTTCTCCATCTTCTTCCCAGGGTCTTCACTCTGGTCTACTTTTCTCTCCATCTGCATTAGTCCACACAAACCTTGGATTAGAAGGCTATACTACTTCCAAACTTTCCTATACCCACGAACCCTTGAAGGTCATTTTCCATACTTACTAGCTAAATGTTATCCATCACCCCCCCCCAAAGGCTTAGAGCTCTATTACAGTCCTAACGCAAACGTTAATGCTCACCTGCGTGAGCATTAACGTTTGGCGCGGTATTTACCGCATATTACAATCCAAACGCAAATGGGTTAAAAAACCTGTTTGCATTTGGTACCTTGCACTCCTCAGTGTGAGGTTTGTTTACTTTGCGCTCCCTATACTTAACATGGGAAGCGCAAAGTGTAAATCAGCACTGGTATTACAAAGTCCCAGCGCTGATTAACACCTGGCTCGGGTTAGCGAAAAGTTAACCAGAGCCAGAACCTGGTGTTAACACCGGGCGAGGACCGCGACTCCGTCCACCTCCTCCGGCCGGCGGGAGCAGAGAAAGACTGGGGGGAAAAAGTCCCCCTAGTCTCTCCCTGTGTATCCCTACGCCGACGGATGGATCTCGTGAGGCGAGATCCGGCCGGTCATGTGACCACCGGAGTCTGTTTCAATGGAGTCCTATGGAGCTGCCGCACGCATCCCAGGACATAGCGGGCGCAAACAATGCAGGCAGCATTTTTTGCGCCTGCATTGTAATCCCCCGTTAAAATGAGGACGGTAGGGGGAAAACTGCGGGCACAGTTTTTTTTTTTTCTCCCTACCGCCCCCGTTTTAGCGCGGGGATTGTAATAGAGCCCCTTATGGGCTCGGTTACATATTATTTGGAGTTACTTTCAGGCTTGTTATGGTTTTTAGTTTTGCAATATACTTGGGTTCATGTTTTTTTCCTTTTTTTGTGTTTTTGGACTCCTAAGTTGTGGCTGATTTTTCTTTGTTTTTAACTTGCTCAATAAAAGTTTTTTGCTTAACCCTCTCATATTTACAAAGCATTTTTATTCTACGTCAGAAGTCGCTGCGTCTTTATTCATCCGAATACTTTTAGGAGATTTAACCCTTTGCTTTCGATCTACTTAAGCCTCCAAATAGCATTTTTTTTCGATTTACGAAAACGCATCGCCGCCTATACAGAAAACCCTAACCGTATTGGCCTTTGTTTACAGGTATTCAAGCCGATCGCAGAGAGGTTCTCTTTCAAGCTGGATTGCGACATCAGAAGAAGGTGATCTGCTCGCGTCGCCCCCCCCCCCCCCCGGTCAGGCTAATCCTAATTAAGGACCAATGGCATGTTTTGCACTTTCCTTTTCTGGTCTATAAGACTTGACAGTATATACTATGTTGTTTTGTTGGCGGCATCTGTTCTATACAGTAATGTATATTTTTTTGTCCTTATTTTCACCATTGAAAATCCTTTATCCTATAAGTTTATAATGGACAAAAAGGTCTACATACCCTTATGAATCTACATGGTTTTGAAATGTAAACCGATACATAAACGTTCTGGCATTTACATCGGTTTAATCTGTAATGTGATAATTCAACAGCACACACCAACCAAATAGAAATCTTTAATATGAAATCCAGTTGTGATCAGTAAACCAATCCCTTTCTAGATCCTTCCTGCAGCTAAAGTGCACGTCATGGGCCAAATGACTTTTGCACTCTGGACAGGGCACCTCGCTCTTTTATATAGGTCAGTGGTTTTTGACTGACTTTTATATAATGTAAAAAAAAGGGGGGGGGAAGAGCGATATTCTATTTCGAAGTAGGACGACTCTCTGTTCACAGCCATCCTCCTCACTGTGGCATGTCGCAGTCACATGGGGGATGGGTGGAAAACTCAAAAACAAAGTCGTTTTTTTTTTACTTTCGACATTATATAGGTCAGCGAAAAAACATTGATCTATATAAAGGAAGAGGTGCACTGTCGAATGGACAAAAGTCATTATATCCATGACCGTGGCGCTTTAAATGGTATTCGCCTGCCTTCAATGAAAGGGATTCTGATTTAGTCAGGTGTTGTAGCAGGTGTTTGAATGTTTGGGATTGCTTCTACTGGGAAAGTCATGATCCGCAAGGAGTTGCCAAAGAAATTGACAACAATTGTTGCTAAAAGTCCAATTCTTTGCTGCTGCTTGTATTGACTTCTGGAATCTGTAGAGCAGTGTTCTGCTTGCAGTGAGAGGACGCCGTATATTGCACCACCTTCTGGACTGCGTGATCTGAGGTAAACTTTGGATTTTTTGGTGTTTTTACATTTCAATGTTAAGTGTATCACTTAACACCAAGCTCTGAAAGTTGGTATTCTTTCAGGAATACTCGATCGAGCCGAGAACTGCTAACTACATTGGAATATCTTGCTGGTTTTGCTCGGAGAAGTTTTAACCGCTTTTATACAAAGTATAGGAGCCTTAAATATACAGGAAGGAGTCATAAGCCAACAACTGGATTTGTTGGCATAATGGTTAGGCGGGAGTCGGGCCCTAGATGTGCAGAGTTAAGATACTAAACTAGTAGTTGAAATATTAGTTGGGCTTATGCAATCAATAGGTTGCAGTATTTTCTTTTTCTATTTTAAATGTTTTTTTTGGGGGGGTTTTTTCTATTGGAATTTCATTTGGTGACAGTTTAACATTTACATTATCTGACAGCCAAGTCATAAGTGTGTGCAGACTTTGCTTTATATCCACTGCAAATAGTGGAATAGTAGAAGAATTATTTGGTGGCATGGATGAAAACTAAAGCTTTTTGTATATCCTTTTCTACCTGGATGTTTACAGGGGTTATTACCCACGTGGCGGTGGGGAAATTCTTGTCAGAGTTACACCTGTCAAATATCTAAATCCCATTAACATGACGGATCGTGGTACGATCACCAAGATCTATGGACGGGCATTTGTTGCAGGAGCTCTTCCTTATAAGGTCAGTTTAACAAAGTGGATGTGATGGTTTAATAGTATCTTTTACAATAGGTGTGTTCTACATACATGAGCAAACGATTCACCGAACTGTAAAGTGATTCTTATGTATCATGTCTAAATAAATAAATTTTCCCAAGCATAGTACTTGACTATAAGTAGATTATTAGAAGGCGCATTCTCGTTGGGTTTTCAACATCCCCTATATCAGTCCTACATGATAACATGGGTATTTGCCTAATTTGCATCCATTATGGTTTTCCTACCCATACCTAGTTATTCCTGTTTAGGTAATAAGGGAGAGGTTTGCATCATTTTAAACACCTGCACTTTACAGAGCAGCTCCGTAAAGTTCCTGTGAATGATGACAAAATCGACCCTGACATACCTCAAATCCTATGAATCGTAGCGGTGCACAGCAGATTCGGGAGTCTCCCTGCAATTGTTGGGATTCATAAACCTAGGCAAATCCGGGCTTCATCATGGGAGGTATCTTTCTCACAGGTTAAATGTCCCTAATCCAAACTGCTTGGGAAGTGTTAGGTATGAGAATAAACCAAAATGCAGATCTTGACGATGGGCCCCATGACTAAAATTTTTTTTTTTTATATTTCACATACCCCTTTACAGAGATGGTTTGAAGGTAATGTTTTACAATTAATTCTTTAATATTTTTTGGGGTCCTCATGACACGGTCAGGTGTGGAAATTTCCACTCCTGGTGTCAGGCTGGCATAACATTTCAGAATTGTGAATAGATGATATGTATATTTCTCTATAGGTTCGTCACCATTTGAAAATCAGTTGTTGCAGCACATTGAACCTTTCTGATCCAGTAATGGAATTTTGAACAATGACTGGTAAAGTTTCAGTGACCCTTTGCAATGGTATAGATTTTATTATCGGCATCAGATGGTTTTATAGTGGTTGCGTAAACAGTGAACAACAAATGGTGAATAACTAGTGATGTCCCAATCCCTATTTTTCAGGCCACCAATCTGATCCAGGATGTGTGGTATTTGGTATTGGCCAATACAGTGCCCCGGACCAGTGACCTCCTGACGTTAGGAACACCTCGGGCCTTAGCATTCACTGCTAGTATATCCTGCCTACTCACAAGTCATGGAGCAGACAAGGAAGATGCTGCAAGTGAAAGTGCTGGCCAGAGTCCAACTGTGCAGCTCTCAGCGCCTTCCCTGTCTCCTCCATGGCTCCTAAGCAGGCACAGAAGATGCTACAAGTCACCGCCGAGACAGCAGGTCTCAAGCTTGGAGGCTGGGAGTCTCGTTGTCTGACAGGTCACGGACTCTGTGCAAGAAAAATATTGTCTTTTCTGTTCCTGGCTTTCTATATAAATCAATACAACTGGCTGAATTGGGAGCTTAACCTGAATGAGGATTTTTCTCCCTGGTGATCGATTTACATGAAAACTGAAACATTAGTGAGAGATGCGAAAAATCCAGTGGTGCTGACCCCTGCCAGCAACTTGGCGATTCCAGGAGCAGCTATCCCACTGGATTTTTCAACCCCTGAAGCCCGGCAATTTCTGGTACTGACTGTTACTGGAGACATTAAAGGATTAACAACTGTGATGTGCCTGCAATTCACTGTTATCATGACTATGTTTTTTTTTTTTTTTTTTTATTCTGATTTTTATCTAGAATTGCTCTCATTTGTTTGTGGCTTTGTGTGGACCAGTGTAGCATCTGACATAGTTTGCAGCTGTTCACTTTTATATATGTATATACTAGTGTCACAAAAAAAGAATAGGCATCTGACTTCTTAATTATTAAAATGTAAGTTACGTTGCATCAAGAAA
Source organism: Leptobrachium leishanense (assembly GCA_009667805.1). Lineage (NCBI taxonomy): Eukaryota > Metazoa > Chordata > Amphibia > Anura > Megophryidae > Leptobrachium > Leptobrachium leishanense. The sequence continues at coordinate 73,155,803 of CM019070.1, read as the reverse complement.
TCTACGTGTGTGTGTGTGTGTGTGTGTGTGTGTGTGTGTGTATATCTGTTCAGCTTGATAATGATGGTACAAAGAGAGGGGAAAGCTGTGTCCTGGTCGATAGAAGAACCCAGAGGAAAGCCACAGCCACAATATAGAATGTATGAAGAAACCAGCGTTCATTCAAATCACCCAATCATATTTGAACACAACACCTCACGTTTTCTCAGAGGAATCTGTAACTAATTGGATCCATCTGTTCTTACATTCAGCAGGCACACTTTAAATATGTGTAGCCATGAGCAAAGAATATGAAATTTTCTTCAATCGGATTGGCATGAAAGAGCGGATTGCTGAAAAATACTGCGACCGGGTCCCGATCCTAGGGATCCGCTCTGGGCATCCCTTTGAATAACTCCTTTATATCTCTTTAACAACAACCACCATGTCAATATACAAATGGTTTTAGGGGGTATAATGGATGCCAGACCTTTTGACTTTTTTAGTTTTGCCTCTTTTTTACTGTTGTAGACCATGAAAGTCCACAACGTTAAAAAATGGTATTGGTTTCAATAATTACTGTAAGCGCTGAATCCTTGTTTTTGTAATGTTGATACAGGTAAATTTATAACATGTGCTCTTCGATCTGCCCATCAGATGGTGAAAGATATGATATCTGCAGCAGTGCGATGCATACGCCGGGAGCTCCGGGATCTTTATGTGAATATCCAAGCTGTACAGGAACCGGCTGACAAAGCCGTGGGAAGTGGCAGCGGCATCATGTAAGTAGTGATGCGGAAACTGCTGTATGCAGCCAAACTGGCACAGTATTGCCGACGTGCGTGTTTTACACCATTAAGCACAGTAATGAAACCTCCAAGATCAAAGCTTGAGGTGTAAGCGAGAATCCTGAATGGGCTGGCAATTTATGTGCAGACATTGTACAGTAATAATTTCCACAAGCACAGAGGGCTCTATACATTAAAGTGAGTCCCTCACGGCCCTCATACACACTCACTCCCAGAACCCAAAACATTGGTTCGGCGCGTTCAACTCCCTTCTCTGTCCTGCTGTGGCTGTTCCTCACACTGACCTCAATGCCGAAGACCTAGCGTGCTTTTTCTCATCTAAAATGGAACAGATAAGAACCAATCTCAACAATGCCATTATCACCCATGCAGTAAGATGTTACTCATGTCTATCCACACACCTTTACCTCGTTCCCTTCTGCGACTGAACAAGAGATCTTCAAGTTATTCCGATCCTCTCATCGCACTACCTGCCCCCTCGACCCCGTTCCCTCACATATTACCAAAACACTTTCTTATTCTCTTGTAATGTCCTTGACTCACCTTTTAATCTGTCCTTATCCTTTGGTGTCTTTCCTGCTCCCCTCAAACATACCACGGTAGTCCCGGTCCTAAAAAAGCAGTCTCTGGATCTGACTGCTCCCTCCAACTACTGCCCCGTGTTCCTGCTCCCTTTTGCCTCCACTCCTTGAAAAGCTTGTGTATGCCCGTCTGACTACCTCAACACCCACTCTCTCCTTGACCCTCTACAATTTGGCTTTTGCTCACTGCACTCAACCGAAATGGCTCTTTCGAAACTGACCAATGTCCTTGTAACTGCTAAATCAAATGGGTGCTACTCTCTGCTGATCCTTCTTGACCTCTCTGCTACCTTTTGATACAGTTGACCACTCAATCCTGCTTCAAACTCTTGGGCTAATGTCAGCCGAACGCATTCTGAGTGCACTCTTCGTCTGTTTTTGTTGACGGATGTAAAAAGAAAAAGGGGAAGCCTGGGAAAGAAAATTAATTGTAAAAGTGGAAAAAAAATTAAACAGGATATAAAAAGCAATTTTTTTTTTTTTTTTTTTTTGGAGGGTGGAGTACCTTTTTTGTTTGTTGCAATGGCATACCTGTATCTGAAAGGGGGGGGGAAGGTGGTGGGTTCATCCCATCAACTCCGCCAGATACACCCATGGGCACTTTGTGAGTCATTCGTGATGGACGTTGCAAATGCACTGCGTCTGACGTCGCGATGACGCACACGGGCCGCTACGCGGACGCGCCGCACTCTGGGCGTCCGTCGTAGTGCTTTTACGTCAAGGCCTATATGGCTTCCGTTGCCACCTGCGTGGTGCGTGCGCACTTCGTGTGTTGGTCTCTATTGATCACAAATCAATCAATGCTACATCGGACGTTAAACTGTGCGGCGACATGGACGTGATGACTGCGTTCGTCTGACGCTAGCCTTAGTGATATAGGCCTTCAAGGTCCTGTTCTTTCATGCTTCTCTTCCTATCTGTCCCAACTATCATTTGGTGTCTCAATTTCTGGAAGTACCTCCTCGCGGCAGCCTGTCTTTGTTGGGGTGCCCCAAGGTTCAGTACTGGGTCCTCTCCTTTTTTCAATGTACACTGCCTCTCTAGGCAAACTGATCAGCTCCTTTTGGATTCCAGTACCACCTATACGCTGACCCTCAAATACTCCTCTCCTCCCCTGATCTCTCTCTCTCCGGCTCTCCTGGATCGAGTAACTAACACTCTGCCGTCTCGAATTGGATGTCTTCCCGCTTCCTTAAACTCAATCTTGCCAAAACTGAAATTCTCATTATTCCTTCCTCAAAGAACAGCCCAATGCCTCCTATCTCTCTACAAATGGAACGCTCATTAGCTCGATGCCTCAAGCTCGCTGCCTTGGTGTCACTTTCGATTCTGACCTAACGTCCCGTCCCCCCATCAACTCAAGAACATTGCCCGCGTCCGCTCCTTTCTGACACAAGATAAAGCAAAGGTGCTGGTTCATGCGCTTATAATTTGGTGGCTTTATTATTGCAATTTGCTCATTATTGGCCTCCCCAATGCCCGCACTGCCCCTTTGCAATCTGTAGTGAATGCAGGTGCCAGGCTTATTTTTCTCACTAGACGCTCCTTGTGTACCCTGCCCCCTCTGCCGGTCCCTCCATTGGCTTCCTGTACGTTTCAGGATACAGTTTAAAATACTGACGCTCAATAACTCGACCCCCGCCCCCCTTATATGTCATCTTCGTTACTCTGTAAGCAAATCCCGTCTAGACAACTTCGGTCGGCAGGCAACCTCCGCCTGTCCTGTCTCCACCCACACTGCCAACCGTCTCTGAGACTTCTCAAGGGCAGCTCTGCACCTGTGGATTGACTTGCCTCGCCCTATAAAACTCTCCCCTAATCTTCAAGAAATCCCTCAAAACCCATCTCTTCAGATTAGCTTATCACATCACTGATGCAACTCACCCACTGCTCACTTACACACACATCATGATTGACGCGGTTTCCATGGCCCCATCATTCCCAAACCGCTGGCACTAATGATCCTGACATCCAGTAAAACTCCCCTTGTCTTTCTCAACCCCAATCCCTCTAGATTGTAAGCGTCGATGAGCAGGGCCCTCTACACCTCTTGTTTCCATCCTTTGTCCGTTTATCTGTATCTCATTCCCTTTGGTTATTGTAAAGCGCTGCGGAAACTGTTGGCGCTATATAAATGATGATGGTAATAAAGGAAATATCTCCATAGATGTGATTTGTCCTGGTCGGGGCAAGTCAGATCACTGTGAAATTATTGCTCGTGATAGAGGTAACAATTGTGCAATCTATCCATCCCCACTGTGAAACGTTACCCTGTTTGTTTTCTTGAGGTTTTTTTTTCTTTTCCTCTTTTTAGCATTGTTGCTGAGACCTCCACTGGCTGTTTATTTGCTGGTTCTGCACTTGGCAAAAGAGGTAACTTACTGCTGTTTTCTGCTGTTGTGTAGGTGTGGGCATTGGTCCTTGTACCCATTCTTCAGCAGCTCCATTCTATGGACTCCAGGGCCTGATAACAGCCAGGTGCTTAGATTAAACCTTGGCAGGATTACGACTGGAGCTGCTGATAAAGTGGCTCTATTGTAATACGGGTGTTAAATGGCAGATGCCCAGGTTTTCTATTAGCTTCTGTCATAGAACACCAGCCAACCTTGGATTAGGGCCCATGGTTACAGGTTCTTATACCTTGGAGGTGTGCGTGTGTGTTTTTTATCATGCGATCAGGGCTGCCATCAGAAATCCTGGTCCCCCAGGGCTCACGTTAAATGGGAACACCTTTCCTCTACTATTTTACCAGCAGGAATTCAGTTCCCATCTGGCTCCTCTACTGGAACGTTGCAATGCCTCTCTATTCAGACACAATTTGTAAAAATGTCTTCATTTTGGGTTATTACTAGGTTTTGGGTACATAGGGAATGCATTAAAATGTCAATCTCTCTCCATATGCCAGAGGAAGGGCACTGTTGTACATAAAGCAGCCTTGCAGCTTCTACAGCTTCCACCAATTTTTTCTCAGGGCAGGAATCATTGATGGACATAAGTCTTGATGAGTTCCCACACTTATTTTTTAAGTCTTGATCCCTGATTGGGCCCCTGAACATATCATGGACTGTTACCCCTCCCCGGCAGCCAATGTTGTAATGCAGGTAATTTAAAGGGACACTACCACCAAAAATGGAACGTTCTCATTTTGTTTTATGTTGCTGATATCTTACATGTGCTTTGTTTTTCTCTTGTACGTTTAGTTAAGAAAATATTTTACCATGTCATTGGGTGCATCCATTGTGTGATCTTTTGTGTTGTAAACTGCCCCCACCCACAGTGAGCCGTATTACATACATAACGCTAACATTAGCGCTCAGCTGTGAGAGTAATGTTAGCATTGGTGGCCCTAGCACGTTAGCGATTCGGAGATGGTGCTTTTCAGCGCAAGGTTACTGTACTTTGCGCTCCCTATGCTTAACATGGGGAGCGCAAAGTCTTAACGCTAATTACCGTCCTGCTGCTAACTCAAAAGTTAACCACAGCTAGGACCTGGTGCTAACTGCTTCCGCTTCTGCAGAATCAGTCAGCACCCAGTTAATAAAAGAACCCAAAAATCAAATACTCACCTCTCATCCCACGGCGAGAACGGCGGCTCGATCCACTTCTTCTTGTCACCGGGAGCAGAGAGAGATTGGGGGAAAAAAGGCCCCCCAGTCTCCCTCTGTGAATCACTCTGCCGACCTGCCAGATCTCGCGAGGCGAGTTCCTGCAGGTCATGTGACCGGCGAGAGAAGCGTCTATGGAGTCATATGGACTCCATAGTGGGGATGCTCGTGGAGACGCTTAGCGCTGCTGTGAGCATCTCGAAACTCGGCGCCGCGTTACGGTGCATGCTGCTGGATCAGCGCCTGCACCGTAATATCAAGCTAAAATGGGGGCGCTAAGGAGAAACCTGCAGGCAATTGTTCTTGAACCCAGGACATACTTGAAAACGAGAGAAATCTCAATGTATCCTTCCTGGTAAAATTCCTTTGCAAATAAAATCTAAGTCACTAGTCTGTGCTCACATTAGCAGAGATCTCACACTCAACGTATATCCGATCGAATCATATCCAATTCTATAGGGACAGCTAGATTGCCCTGATGCTGAAAGTGTTCTATACTTGCCCTAACCTTGAATAAAGGGTAGAGGATGGGGAGTGGAAACAGGAGGATATCAAAAAAGTGCTCAATAATGGCACCCACAGAAGGGAAATATCACAGTCTATAGCCCCTAAACAGCCAAATCAATAAATTGATAACTCACTGCAGTGTATGGTGCCCTGACTGTATAGAGTACACAGATGCCAGGGTTAAACCACCACCACCACTGCTGCTATACCATATCTCATAGCTGTGGTGCTTCTCCAAACACACAGTCTCCCTGCCCTCTGCATGTGTCAAATACTGTGACCAAATACTTATTTTCACCATAATTTGCAAATAAATTCTTTAAAAATCAGACCATGTGATTTTCTGGATTATTTTTTTTCTCATTTTGTCTCTCATAGTTGAAGTGTACCCATGATGACAATTACAGGCCTCTCTCATCTTTTTAAGTGGGAGAACCTGCACAATTGGTGGCTGACTAAATACTTTTTTGCCCCACTGTAGATTATAAATTAAAATAAACCTCTGAATCTTCTTATCCGCAAAATAAAATTAGCCACTGGTTAATTTTTTATTTTGTGGATAAGATTCAGGGGCTTCATTTAATTTCAAATCTATTGTGGTCTCAGTATTTGTCGCATGCAGGGGGCAGGGATACGGCGTGTTTGGAGCAGCACCACAGCTGTGAGATATGGTATAGCAGTTGTGGTGGTGTCACTATATAATTGGATATGGGGGGAGGTGCGTGATCTGATAGGGTATACATGGGTGTGAGATCTCTGCTAAGGCTAGGGTCAGACTAACGCAGTATTAACGTGCGTTTAGAAATCACGGCCGTGCTAGCAGCAAATGACGTCCAATTCCGGGGAACACACGAAGCACGGCCGCACGAAAGTTCGGCCGCGCAACGAAAGTGGCAAACGAACGCATTTTTTCTAGAACGTCAAACCTCTAGTACGGACGTACAGAGTGCGCTGCGTCCGCTAGAGGCGTGTGTGCGTGATTGGGATACGTCAGACGCTGCTAATGTCCGGCCAACATAACGTCCAGACACAAAAAGTGTTTTATTGATGATCCGTACAAAATCACGGACGACAAGGCGCATCGTATGACCGCTATCGCGTACTCCGTGAAAAAATGCGTCCATTCGTTCGAACGCACTTTTTCACAGACAACGCGAAAATGCGTTCGTCTGACCCTAGCCTTATATGGCACAGTGGCATATTCATAAGCTTTATTGTTATTTCTTTCTGGTCACCGGGTTTAACACATGCTGAGGTAGGGGTGACAGCGTTTTTGGAGTAGCACCACAACCCTTAGATGTAATATGAGGGCAGACATGGTTTAACCCTGGCATCTGTGTATTCTATACCACTATTTTGATATTTGTGCATCAGTCTGTGCTTTTATTTTCAATATATTAATAATCAAATAATTTTTACACCCTCACTAGGGTGACAGTGTGTATCTACACAGCCTGTTGTGGGTTTTTTTTCTGTCTTCTAATTCATTATGTCGCTTTAGTCTCTTTTATTATTGTGTAACCTCTGGTCAAACTTTAATGGTGAGACTAGCAGTGATTCATTTGTTTTCTGTGTTTTATAAAGTGTTTTTTATTTGTAATGTACAAGTAATCTAGTTACAGCTTATGTAAGTGGTAGTGTCCCTTTAAGAGTTCCCACTGCTGATGCTGTTGAGCACTTCTGAAAAAGATCTTCTATACTTTTGGGTAGGTGCATTGAGGCATAAGAAGGGATGAGATTCGTTACTTGGATGTAGTGTTTAAAGCACTCAAAATGTGTGTAAGTGTTATGTGAAATGGAAAAAATGTTAGATTTATGTGCATGGCTATTGCCTCTGGACCCGCTACTGTCGTTACCCTCTGTTGTCCTTTCAGGGGTCTCTGCAGACCGTGTCGGGGCAGAAGCTGCTGAAATATTGCTTCGCAACTTGCGTCATGGAGGTTGCGTGGATGAATACCTCCAGGATCAGGTATAGAGGATCCAGGGAAATATTGCAGTGTTTTAAGAAGTTAACGATGACCAGTGGTTTTATTTCCCAGGTGTCACAGCAGGCTTCTTCATATAACCCAGGGATGCATTCTTTCATTCTAGGTAATGAAGACATCTTGAGGTTATCTCCATTGTGGTCTTGTGTTCTTCAGTTACATTCATTTATTACTATTATTTTTTTTATGTTTGCTGTTACAGCTAAAATTAAAAAAACAAAACAACGTGCAGCATGGTAATGATGTTCTGCCATTAAGTGAAGCGCGAGGAAAGCGGAGAGGATGAATGTGCAGAAGGGAATGAAAGAAAGATTTCAAAACGAACTAAATCAATCAAGTTTTACTATATTAAACTGTCAGTCGCCATTCTTCAAATAACAATTTAGTTTATTTTCCCATAGTGTTTAAATTCCTCAAATACCTTCTAGTTTCATGCTATGGTTCTCCTCCCTTGTTTTCCTGTGCCTGGCCATCTAGCTACAGGAAGTGGTTAGACGCCAAGCCAATAACCAGCAGCACAGAAGCATTGAGTGTCATTTCCAAATCAAATGCTCGTTTAAGGCTAGGGTCAGACGAGTGTATTTGGAGAGCGGAAGGAACGTCCATGAAAGTGGACGTTCCTTCCACTCAACGCCCATCTGGCCGCCTCGCTGAGCACACTCCTATGGAGAATCGCACTTTGCAGCTCCGTCAACACGCGTCCTAGCGCTTTGACGGAGAGGCTTGGATAACGGACGCTTGTTGCGCGCGCATTTCATGCACGTGCAGAAGCGTGTGTCCGGCCTCGTTGCAGCGTTGCAACGCTGCGACGGACGCCGGTAAGAACGTCAGTATGGGCGCACATAATGCGTTAGTCTGACGCCAGCATTTACCAGCATATTGCTTTTTTGGGCTTTTAAACCTGTGTTGAATTTCCTATATAAAAAGATAGTAATTGTGTTTTTAAGTAAAGGTCAGTATGCGGTAGGTCCATGCTCTGGATTTTTCTCCATTCAATGTATAATGCAGTGAACACATCTAGTAGATATGATGGAAATGTGCTATCCTGTCTCTAAAGGGACTCCCCATCCCAAATTTCAAATAGAATGTGTTTTTGAATTGAGATGACACTGACAGAGCATCCTTAGTGTAAACTGAGCTTCTTTCTGCATAGTTCGCTTTACCACCTCCAAATTTTACTACTGAAAGCTTGGCACAGAGTATTGAACAGTCTCCCTATGGACAGGTTTTCATTAAACTCCTTTTTACGCAGATTCTTGATTTTTGTGCGTTCATAATTCTTTAGAAGTTATGCATTGATCAGCACATGTTCCAAACGCTGCAGCATTATATTTATATGTATGTAAATATATTGTGGTATGTATGTATGTATGTATGTATGTATGTATGTATGTATGTCGTAAGGTGGGTACCCTGGATCTAGGTTCCTGCTGTTTTTATTCAGCTCTAATGTTCTTTTTCTGTAGTTGATTATATTTATGGCTTTGGCGGATGGGATCTCTTCACTACGAACGGGTCCTGTGACACTGCACACACAGACTGCAATCCACTTTGCAGAGCAATTGACTAAGGTAAGCCTAAGCATGTCTACTGATCGTATGGATAGGGGATCACAGTGAGAAATGGCTTGCAATCAAATTGTAGTGGATTTTTGAAAGGTCCAAAGCGGTGGGTGTGAGCCTAAGATGGTGACATTAAAGGGAGATTGGGGGGGGGGGGTTGATCATTGGTTGGGGGTCCCTGTTTAAATCTCCCATGAATAACACAATACTGTTTGACGTGTAAGCAAGATTTACTCTTCTTCCCACAGGCCAAGTTCTCTGTAAAGAAGTGTGAAGATTCGGACTCCGAGAGTCACATAATTGAGTGTCAAGGAATTGGATTCCAGAACAAGAATATCTGAGGCAATAAACAGTCCTGCCAAGGAAAGCCAGACATCATTTTTGATGTTCCCCGTAAACCAGCATGGTACCCAAAGGACAGTGCATGCCCAATCAGGGCAGTATAATGGAATCCTAAACCCGAAACGCTGACATGCAGTCTGACTGTGTCTTAGAGGTAATAAGACATTGCACCGATATATAAACAGATTTTAATTTTATTTCAGGCTGAACAAATGGTGACTCTTTCGTTTCTGCACCACAAAATAAATTGGGTGTAAACTGAAAGATGGTGATCCTTTTAATTTTATGTACATGATGATTTGATGCCAGATTCTTACTCCTCATACTTCAGTTTCCTTATTGCCTTTTCAATCTATAATGAAAATACTCCGTACACCCTTTACTTGACTATTATTGTCTGAACAAGTCAAACAGTATGTGAAGTCCTGGCCACGTGTACTGTGTGTAAGGCAGAGGGACAAAATGTAATTTATACATTGCTACGTAACGTGTACTTATCCTTCAATAACCTATATGACAACCCTGCCTGCTCGCCTAATTCACAGCTACACGTGCGCTCTCCTATGGTGCTCTACACGTGCGCTCTCCTATGGTGCTCTACACGTGCGCTCTCCTATGGTGCTCTGCACGTGCGCTCTCCTATGGTGCTCTGCACGTGCGCTCTCCTATGGTGCTCTGCACGTGCGCTCTCCTATGGTGCTCTGCACGTGCGCTCTCCTATGGTGCTCTGCACGTGCGCTCTCCTATGGTGCTCTGCACGTGCGCTCTCCTATGGTGCTCTGCACGTGCGCTCTCCTATGGTGCTCTGCACGTGCGCTCTCCTATGGTGCTCTGCACGTGCGCTCGCCTATGGTGCTCTGCACGTGCGCTCGCCTATGGTGCTCTGCACGTGCGCTCTCCTATGGTGCTCTGCACGTGCGCTCGCCTATGGTGCTCTGCACGTGCGCTCTCCTATGGTGCGCTCTCCTATGGTGCTCTGCACGTGCGCTCGCCTATGGTGCTCTGCACGTGCGCTCGCCTATGGTGCTCTGCACGTGCGCTCGCCTATGGTGCTCTGCACGTGCGCTCGCCTATGGTGCTCTGCACACTGGAACGATTTGTCCCGTGTGTTTTTCAGCTCCGTAATACCACTGCCAAAGAACATACTTATCTGGTGACCCCAGAGCCAACACCAAATTAAGCAACAAAGAAGAATGCAGTAAAAGGAATGGAGCAGGGATCTCAAACACTCCCCCCCCCCCCCCCGATGTTTCTGAACTGCAACTCCCAGAATTCTCTTGCCATCTACAGCATTGAAAAAATTCTGGGAATTGTAGACCATCAACACCTAGGGAGCCAAGTGAACCCTGTGTGTTTATAGAGTTGGAAGGCATATGTATGCATTCACATGAAATGTCCCTCACATTGCAATTTATTTTTAGTTCTAGAGTAGTCGGCTCATTATTCATGCAATACTGAATGCCACCACTAAAGGGCGGAAGAAAACCAAAAGATGTGGACCGCACAAGAGCATCTGATGAATTCGTGTTTGCTTTGTGGGTTGAGATTAAAAGATTACTGTGCTCTTATTAAGTCTTGCAGTAATATTCCAGACTGGGCCTCTCTGCCGCTGTCCCCTCATACTACCTTATCACACTCTTTCTGCTGAATACTGAATCAAGTGCTCCCATTACGGTCAATGGTGTTGCCAACATCTTAAGCTTGTAGTAAGCTATATACAGAAAAAAAGTGAGTTAAAAAAAATACTCCTAACCATGCGACACAAATTCAAGGAAAATGAGAGGCACTTCTGGTGTAGTGTACACTGATCTTTATTGGCGTATAGATCCATGGAATTTGTCTGGGGCATAGCATCGCCCTGTGCGAGAGCACCGGTGGGGGTGTGTGTGTGTGGTGTGCAAGGAAGAAGCTTTCGTAGCTCGACCCTAATCACTTGTTCTCTGATCATGCGTCAGAAATGTGAGGAGCACAGGAAAAGAGCCTAATCTGAAATGGGAAAAAAAAAATCTCATTCATGCTTCTAGGGTCTACATAGGAGACTTCTGTATCTTAAAACCTTTCAACAGGGACTCTGTTTTTGAAGAGATAAGACTATGGGGTCAATCATGAACTACCACAGTTTACCAAACGGCGTTTTACAATAACCAAAGTGAACGAGATACAGATAAACAGACATATGATGGAAAGAAGAGGTGTAGAGGGCGCTGCTCGTAGGAGCTTACAGTGTAGAGGGATTGGGGTTGAGGAAGACTAGGGGAATTTTTCTAGAAAGCAGGATCATTAGTGCCAGTGGTTTGGGAATGGTGGGGCCATAGAAGCAGCTTCAATCATGAGTGAGAAGATGAGCAGAGGGATGAGTTGCATCAGTGATGTGGTACGCTAATCTGAATCGATGGGTTTTGAGGGATTTCTTGAAGGCCTGAAGATCAGGGGAGAGTTTGTTAGGGCGAGGCAAGTCATTCCACAGGACCGACGCTGCTCGTGAGAAGTCTTGGAGGCGAGCGTTGGCCGTGCGGGTGTAGACAGATTACAGATGGAGATCACCTGCCGACTGGAGTTGTCTAGATGGGACGTGCTTGCAGAGTAATTATCTTAGAAGTATTGCTGATGGGCAGCAAATGAAAGATTGTCGCCTTCTTTAAGCACAGGCCTGGCACTACAATGTCATAGCCTGGGGCGCAGCAGTTTAATAAATATGGGGCGGGTTGGGGGATTCCAACATCCATAACCTTTTTAGAGCTGGGTGAGGGCTTAAAATCCTGATGCTGGCCAGTAGGGTAGATGCCTTGGGATTTTAGTTCCTCATCTCATGGTAATGATCATATTGTTGATTCATAGTACGGGGAGGGGGATGCAACCTTCTCTAAACACAAACTTAACACACACCCAGAGCTGGCCTTTGGGTTGTGCTCCATCGCATAGGTCACCATCAGGGCCGGCCTTAGGCTTTTGGGTACCCTGTGTGAGAAATCTTCACAGCGCCCCACACCCCTTCATCCAGTAACTCCCATTCTTAACCCCCAAAAATCCAGATTAGCAAGTATGATGAAATAAAATTTATTGGGCTAGATTACATACTGAATGCTAACCGTCGCGTTCAGATATGTAAGCCTTAACGCTGGGGAAAGTGAGTTTAACACATGCCCCCCATATTACATTCCTAAAGCGAAACCCCTTAAAAATCGGGTAGCGCTTTGGTGATTGCGCTAGCTTGCAGGGGCTTCCTGTACTTTGCGCTCCCCATGTTAAAATGCGCAATCAGTAATTAGCATTAGGTTAAGTAAGGTATTACAAAGTCCTAGTGCTAATTACCGCAGTGATGGGTTAAAGAAAATTTTAGCTACTCCTAAAAGCTGCTGCTAGGTGACTCGGCTTTTGCAGAATTATTTAGCACCCCCTAAAAACCTCCCCAATAAATCCAGTACTCACATCCCGCGGCGAGAATGTTGGCTCGATCTGCCACTTGTCCTGGCAGCGGCAGATTGAGACTGGGGACAGTCCACAAGATCGAGATCACGCAGGGCTTGAGGCCAGGCAGCACAACCCTCCATGGAGTCCTATGGACTCCAGGAGCTGATTCTCACAGCAGTGCAGAAGCTCTACTGCGAGTATTTTATTATTATTATTATTCATTTATCAAGCGCCGGCATATTCCGCAGCGCTGTACAAAGTGCACAGTATAGACAGGGTTACAATACATTGAACAACATTTGACAAACAGTACAGGAGGAAAACGAGGGCCCTATTCCCATACAAACTCACAATCTAGAAGGGTTGGGGGTGGAAACCGGAGGAGAGGACTGCAAGGTGAAAATAATTGATGGTTGTGTCAGTGAGTTGGGTGGTGGGAACGTTTTAAGGGAGGGTTTGAAGGAAGAGAAATTAGGGGAAAGTCTAACAGTACGAGGGAGAGCGTTCCAGAGGATGGGGGCTGCGCGTGAGAAATTATGAAGTCTGTCATAGGAAGAGGTGAAGCGGGGGGAAGCTAGGCATAGGTCACTGATCTTGGGGAGCGGGCTGGGGTGTATTTGGTGATTAATGAGGACAGGTAGTGGGGAGCTGAGTTAGTGAGGGTTTTGTACTTCAGGGTAAGTAAATGTGCCGTGGTAGCGCATGCCCCGGAATCTAACGCTAAAATGTGGAGGCTGCAGGCACAGACAACCTAGGTCGTAAGACAGTGGACTTCTTGGGTCATTCACTGCAAGCAACTGGACGACACAGCCGGATGCTGCTGGCCTGACAGCCGAATGCCACTGAAGACCGCTGGATGGCAAATACAAAAAAAAATAATGGAATGTTATTCTTGTAGTATTTAAACCAATAACCACGCATTCAAATGTGTTTTAAATAATAAAGGTCCCTTTTTAAACATAAAAAGATCTGCTACAGAATAATTTTTTCTAATTCATAAGAGTGAAAGTGACTGGGGGGCCGAGTAGCATGTGTGTGTGATGAGAATGTGTGTCATAGAGAATGATGAATGTGTGTGGTTGGGCCAGTGACGTAGGAGTGAGTGTGTTAACGGGAGGGGTTATTCAATAAACCCCGAACTTGCCACCGAATTGCACCGAAGGTGAATTTCACTGTATGGTGCAATTTCGTGTCAGTTCGTCTATTCACTGACTAAACTGTCAATTCGCCAAATACTGGCGAAATACGGTGCAGTTCATCGCAATTCAGCAATCTTCAGTGGCAGCGAAACAGGGGGGAGACATAGAGAGTGGAGACAAAGAGGGATCAGAGAGCGAGGTATCACAGAGACTGATCCAAGGATCAGTCAGGGAAGAAATGGCTTTGTGTGTCAACGGAAGAAGACGAGAACAACTGAGCGCATGAATCTGGGTGAGCCAGGTTTATATAGGAAGACGGAGAAAATCTGCACCCAGAGGCCAGTCCCGTCTCCCCCAAAGGGAAAGTCCAGTGGTTTAGGCTCCCGGTAAGCCCTGGACACCTGGCCCAGGGTCACAATATGTCTGATAAAAATGGGTCATAGAGTGTGATGATCTAAAACCCACTAACTATATCACGTGATGTATGTGGTCCGTGTAGTGGAAAAAATGTGCATAATCTGTTAATGTTTAATAATTTATAAGGATTAAAAGGCTTGTCTGGATTAATTTAATATCAAACACTGGAAAAATCAAATTCTGTCTAATCGATGTTTTAGGGCGTCTAATCTGGAGAACCAGGTAAATTCTTTGGTGACCAACCCAATACTTGAACCTCTGAAGCCCTTTTGGAATGTAATTAAGCATAATAACAAGGTTGGTGGGAAAGATAATTGGGAGACAACCTTTAATTATTCTCCCATGACTCTACCACTGTAAACACTAAAGTAACTTCCCATGTTCCTTGATCTTTTGGTAAAGATGACCACTTAGCCCAAACATCTCTAATTTTTTTTTTCTGTAACAGACCTTTTTATTATCATTCATAGGACCTTATATGTTCATTCCAGACATTTTCCAGACAGCGTTTCAAATTTGGCACTTTCAATAGTGTTTTTTTTGTTTTGTTTGTTTTTTTAACCCGTCGGCTGCATTTGGCGGCTGTCCAGGTTTGCGCAGTTCGCTGCACTTCGAGGACCAGCATTCACCACAAGATCAGCGAATCGGACTCGCTGAAGTGCAATGAATCAGAGCACCGGGAGCAGTTCGTGCATGAGGGACTCCGAAAGATCTTCTATGAAGGCTAAAACCAGCACCTCGTTGGTCCAAATAACATCAGACACTAATGTCAATTGAATAGTCAGACTGATCTGTTATCCTGCCTGATACAAACCAGTGACTTTCCTGCAGCCTTAGCTCTCCTGGTGCAATCAAATGTTTTCCTGAGTTCTTGTATAAAAGCCTCATAATTGTAGATTATCGACTTTTTGGCCTCCCATAAGGGATTATCCCAGGTTAGTTCTCTTAAAGATTAATGATTGATCACAAATCCCACTTTAGCCCTATGTGGATTCAATTCAAAGTGTATATCCACTCGTGTAAGAAATCCCCTACATTTTACCGTCGAATCTCAGAGGGCCGTCATGTTGACATGAGTCACAGAAACAAGTGAGCAGCATGTGACAATATAGTTTCTAAAGCCTGGGCAAATTGGCCCATATGATGGTCCTGCTCATCCTGTCTAGATGCAAAAGCAGCTAGTTGTTTGGACAAGTCTGCAGGATCCATGGCCCTGTCATAATGTCACGATTCCCTGATCTAAACGCGCAGAACAAATCCCAACCTACACGCTCAGATCTCGATCGCCCGTTCTAAGGACCATCTACTAAAGTAGGAAAAGCAAGGTCAAGAGCTAGAGAAGAGAACAATCCAGACCAAATACAAGAGTGTGTGACATTGCACGCAGGTTGAGGTCACTAGTGGGCAATCTGATGAACAGCAGCCGGTAATTTAAAAAATTCTGGCTGCTGGTGATGCTTGGTGGAGTGCGGGAACCTCCTCAACTTCTTCCAGTGTTTCTGCCAGATCGGGGCAGCAGGGTGGGAGGCACTCCTCGCATCCTAACCACTTTAAAACTATAAAGTGGCCAGGATATGTAGAGGGTCCTTTCATTGAATATTTAGTAGTTATATATTCAATATGAATAAGCAATTTATCCCATAGAAGCCTCTCTCTTGCAGTGCTATGTACATAGGCAGCCCTGTGCACTTCACATTGCAGAGGAATGGGCCTGTCCTGAGAGTTTGTGGCTCTTGTATCTTGCAATTGCTAGCCCTGAACCACTAGTGACCAATAACGAGAGACAGACTGATGACTTTATACACTTTGCTATTACATGATCCCTAACATCAGGGTAAGACTAATTTAACTTGCCTCGCAGCCGCAGGAGCATGTCATACAGAGTTCACGTGTGCCCATGTACCTGACATATCACTTAATCAGTCACTACAGAGAACCTGTTTGAGCACAGCACCTCTCCCACATTCGCATAGCTTGTCCCAAGCATCCCACACAACACTGTATCCAGGGAAGCTGAGAGACACGCCTCATAGTGCCATTAGCTTTGTGTTTTTATTACTATTAAGGACCCCATTAAGGTAGTCACCAGGAATTAACTCTTGCTCTTCTGTCTGTCCGCAGTATTCCTTTTCATGTCTAAGAAAGGGGTTAAATATAGTGACAGTCACCATAGGCGTCAATACGTTCTACATAATTACAGGTGCTCACTCCAGTTACAAAGCAAGCGTCCCTTTTTAAAAAGTATCAGGGTTATTCAAAGCGATCCGAATTGCTGGCGAAAGGTAACCGAACCCTGAAATTCATCAAACGGTTACCTTTACTGGCCATTCGGCTATCCAGAGAGCAGGCAGTTTGCCAAATGTTGGCGAATTGCCTGCACATTCGGTGCCTGTTCAAGGGCAGTGAATCCCCATAGAGAAGCAATGCTTCGTCTATTCAGAGAACAAAAACCAGCAGTGAAAAGTTGCTGAATTGCCCTGCTGTTTGGTGGTTTCATTTGCCAGGTTTATTCAGGCGAATCCCATAGGCTTCAATGTTAAAAATATTCCCGTTTTAATCCAATATCTAATAAACCGTAGATTATAATATTCTGCAGTAAAGAGTCTCTTTATTTTTAGATTTTTTTTAGGATCTCTTAGACATTTTTTGGGACTTTTTTGCAAACATTTTTTTTCTTTTATTTTTTAAATCGTTTTTTTCTTTTTTCTGTAACAGCCCTTTTTATTCTCATTCCCTGGATCTCATATGTAAATTTCAGACTTTTTCGCTCTGTAGTTTCTTTGCAAACAGCGTTTCACTTTTCAAACATTCAAGTGCACTGTTTTTTTTTTCCATTCGTCTGCGGTGTCGGGTTTTTCCGGCGGCTGCTCTGCGCTGTGATCGGCTCCTGCTCGGTTTTTTTCTGGCGTGTTGGGCGGGGTTAATTCAGATGTTTTTGCGTGTTTCGGTGAGCCTTCGCCGGGTTTTGTGGTGAGTTTCCGGCTGGTTTGTGGCGACTTTTCCCTGCATTACGACAGCCCTGTGGTGCTTGCTGAATACACAGCCGGGTCGCCGAAATGGGATCGCCAAATCGCACCGAATTGAAGAGAACGAAAAGTCACCGAACGTGCAGTTATTCTCTTTGAATAACCCTGTATGTTCTTTGTGTAATGCCAGGTACACCTCCTTAAGGCTATGTAAATACAAAATAAATACAGTGTATATCTAGAGCACTTACTTTACCCATGGTGTATGCTTGCATAAGCGCACTAGGTCTGGACATGGGGCAGCATTAATTCCCTGATGTCCTTTGTTTTAGAGACCAATATATTTGAGGTGTGTGGCTATATGAGAACTGCAAAGCAATAAACCTAGCAATGAGTCTCTTAACAAGGCATCTCAAACCCTGCCCCCCAGATGTTTAAGAACTACAGTTCCCTTGATGCTCTGGTCATCTATTGCATTGAGAGAATTCTGGGAATTGTATGCAATCAACATCTGAGGTGCCAGAGTTTGAGATCCCTGACTGTCTATTCAAAGAAAGGTGACACTCAGGAAAATGATTGGAGAAGTGAAAATTCTAGGTCAAAATAGCCAAAGCAGAAAGATTTTCCCATTTATCTCACTTTCCAAATCGGCTATTTGGTCTAGATTGTTCTCTTCTCCTGCCAGTTCTCCTGATTTTCACCATTCTTTGAATAGACCTGAAGATGTTAGAAACCATTTTGGTGTTCAAGATGCTTTGCTTTTGTCCTAAATTGCATTTTATTGATATAAATAGCCCAGCGAGGTCATGAATAAATGCCTTAATTTCATGTTTATGCACATATTTTTTTTAATTTTTTTTTACTATTGGGGGTTGGGAGCTAAATTTAAAATATCTATGACCGCACCACACCTAAATAAATACACCTCTGACTATACCTTTCTGGTAATCTAAATTGACCTGTGCAGAAGCGGATGCATGGCAAGATGATCTATAGAAAACATATGCAGTAAATGCAATATATACCTAGAACACTTGCTAATGCAGTGTTACGTGCACCCCTTAATAGAGTTTAAATAACGTATTTTTTTACGACTTGAGCCCTGAATAAGTATAAGTGTGGGAACTCACGTTTCTGTCCATTCCGGTTTTAAAGATTACTGGGAGTCACAGCAGCTGCAGCACTTCTTTATGCATGAGAATGCCATGCCTCTGTCAAATACTGAGAAATTGTCATTCCCATGCCATCCCAATGTGCTTAAACACAGGAAAACCCTTCCATATGGACAGTTTTCTAAAATTGTGTCTCCAATATATAAGCCAAAGGTAACTAAATTCCTCCTGCTAAGGCTGGGGTCAGACGTCAGAAGTACGGCCGCACGAAAGTGGCAAACGAACGCATTTTTTCGAGAACGTGATACCGCTAGCAGTACTGACGTACAGAGTGCGCTGCGTCCGCTAGCGGCGTGTGTGCCTGATTAGGAGACGTCAGACGCTGCTAATGTCCGGCCAACATAACGTCCAGACGCAAAAAGGATTTTATTGATGATCTGTACAAAATCATGGACGAAAATGTGCATCGTATGACCGCTATCGCGTATTCTGTGAATAAATACGTCCATTCGTTCGAACGCACTTTTTCACGGACGACGCGAAAAATGCGTTCGTCTGACCCTAGCCTAAAATAGTGAACTGCGTTCCTGTACTTACTATACCTTCCAGATATGAAATGTACCATGTACAGTGCCAAGCACATCTCTTAATGCTATCTACATAAAATATTGGTACAGTGTATGCCTAGAGCACGTGCTGTAGCGGTCTGCTAATGCAACATAACCTGTGCAGGACCGCGTACACAGCTTAATGCTATGTAAATAATATATATGTGCATAGCTGGAGCAAATTCTGAATCTTTCTGCTAATGTAATGTAACCCATACAACACAAAGTACATCACTTAAAGGGTTATTCAATAAGCGACGAACTTGCCACCGAATTGCTCCGAACAGTGAATTTCACTGTACGGTGCAATTTCGAGCAGTTTGTCTATTCAGAAAGAGGTCAATTCACCAAATACTGGTAAATTGACAGCGAAATACGGTGCAGTTCGCCACAGATCGCCGCAATTTGGCGATCTTTAGCAGCAGTGAAATTTGCCCATAGAGAAGTAATGGTTAATCTATTCAGAGTACAGCAAACTGCGCCGAAGTGTCTGTGAAATACTCTGATTTTCAGTGGTTCAGTTCGACGGGTTTATACAGGTATAGGATTCAATGGAAAAAAATATTTATTTATTTTTTAAATTCAACCGTTTATTCGTTTCATTTTCAGCAAACCGTGTTTTTATTTATTTATTTATTTATGGGACCATTTTGATGTATTTTTTTAGGCAAATGTCTTGATTCCCAATTTATTTTTAAAGGTGGTTTTTTTTCATTCTGTAACAGACCGTTTTATTATTTTTATAGGACCTTTTTATTAATTACACACATTTTCATGCATTTTTTTTATTGGTTTAAACACCTTTTAGAAGAATAGTAGAGTTCCGTTTTACTTCGGCGTCTTTTACTTCTGCTCAGTCCTCCCATGTTCGGTGCACTTCGGGGACCCTGTGGTGAATAGTGGATTCACCTCGGAGTTGGTGAAATAAAATCCGAACGAGAAAGCAATGAAATTTTGTGCTTTCTGAATAACTCCTAAGGCTAAGGTCAGACTAACGCAGTATTAACGTGCGTTAGCAGCAAATTACGTCCAATGCCGGGCAGCATACGAAGACCAGCCACACAAAAGTGGCAAACGAACGCATTTTTTTGAGAACGTCAAACCGCTAGTATTGATGTACAGAGTGCGCTGCGGCGGCATAGCGGCGTGTGTGCGTGATTAGGAGACGTCAGATGCTGCTAATGTTTGGCCAACATAACGTCCAGACGCAAAAGGTTTTATTGATGATCCGTACAAAATCACGGATGAAAATGCGCATCGTATGACCGCTATCGCGTATTCCGTGAAATAAATGCGTCCATTCGTTCGAACATACTTTTTCACGGACAACGCAAAAAATGCGTTCGTCTGACCCTAGCCTTAAGTGTTATGTAAATGTACTATAAATACATTGTGTACCTAGAGCACTTGTGTAACTTTCTGCAAATATAGCACAACCTCCATACTGAAAATTCCACTTATGCATATGATAGTTATATAGCATTATTAATATCGCTTCCATGGACTGGAATGCATTTATTGCAGGCAGAATAATTCGTATGAAACATTAGTTCTCCCATAACCAATGAATCATTTCTAGTTTTGTCCCTGTCAACATATCGTGATTTTTTTTTTTATGGATTATGCATAGATTTATTAGCCCTGCACCCGTGGTGTTAAATAGCAGAATAGAAGTAATGGCTGTGAGCGGTCGGTCACACCCTGCAATAGCTCACATACAATACATCCATGGGAATCTGTCACCTATGTGTCTGGATCCCTGGTTATTTTCGAGTTTAAAGGGACACTCGAGCCTCACTTTTAAGTGAATGTGGACAACAATATCAGGTTAGCTCTGTCATGCTGGCCTGGGTTGTGTGTGTGTGTGTGTGTGTGTGTGTGTGTGTGTGTGTGTGTTTGTTATCTATTATGAACACCCAGACGAAAGCCCACAACAGGCAGATTTTTACACTGTTTCAGAGCAGTCCCTTGCGAAGTATTATTTATTTATGTAGCGCCACAAATTCCGCAGCGCTTTACAAGATCAGTGTACAAGGGGTTGATACATTAGAATACCACACACGGAGGATGACCTGATTCAGGGGGACCCTGTTCCCAAGGGAGCTTACAATCTATGAGATGTACAAGTATTTTGTGAGGTAGGCGCATCCATATCGTTGGGTGTCTTGCCCAAGGACACTCGCTGGTGGCGTCTTCTGAGAGGGATCGAGTCGTCTTTCCATGATTGTAGAGCAGCGACCGACCTGGTGGTTAGGTTGAACCCACTTCTCATAAAGTCGAGACTTCTCCACAGTTGTATAGGAGGGATGTGCTAAATGGTATTTTGACTTGCTTCTCCACGATCAAAGGGTAGAAACATTACCCTGAATTAAATCACAAATGTTGTAGTTTTTTAGTACCAGAGATCTTTAATTTCAATTGGTTACCTAGGTATATATACTTCTTTGACAACTTGTATTTAATTATTATCAACCCCACTATAGTAATAATTGGTTTAACAGACGAATGATCCCAATAATAAACAAAGTGTATAATAAATAGATTTGAATAAGTGGTATACAATTTTTCAAAACTTATTGGCGATTTATCAAGAAATACACCATTTTTTTTTAAGTATAGATGAGTTGAAAGATTGAATCAACAATTTTATTTTTTTAGGATTGAGTTTATTTTAATTGAACTGAATAAAAGGTTTATTTTATGACTGTTTCTTGGGTAAATAGCCTCTAATTGAGGCTCTATTTTTGTGCTTATTTTTAATACTTTGGTTGTGCACGGGCACAATGATGTCAGGAACTGGGCTTTCCCCCTGCCGGGCATGGAATTCTCTCTGGAGGAAATACAGGGTCCTTTTGGACATTTGTATCTTCATATGATGTATCGTTGGAAAGGCCAGAGCATGACATCTCCAAAGATATCAGACATGACCAGGTTTTATGTAAAAGAATTAAAAAACATAAATAAAAACTTTTTTCTCTCTCATGCAGCACTATTGTTCACTTTTCAATTATAACAAAAACAATGTTCCTGTATTAACACACCTCGTTTCCCATGATGCCAGCAAGTGTGGTGGCGATGGCACAATGCGTTGTTACGCATTGTTTCATCGAAATCCTAAACCACCACACTGCTGCGAGGGGCATAGGGGGTACTTTGGAACCTTGAGTCTCTGATTTTCACACCACACAGAGTCAAGTAAAGTGTCATTGGAAAGGTCAGAGTCTGGCAATTCCATTGATATAAAATATGACCACAGAATGGTCACTCAGTTGTAAGGCAGTTTTTTTTCACTCAGTTGTAAGGCAGTGGCATTATGCGCTTCTATGTCACGTCCTGCGCTGCAATACCCATGTCCCGGCAGCCGGCACTGCCTTCTTTCCTGCTCACTGGCCGGCCGCCTAGTGAAGTAGCAGATGGTCGTGGTCTCAGGTCGAGGACGTGGGCGTAGCATGGCGTGATGATGTGGCGCCTGCTGAGTTCAAATACAGACACCTGAGCCCTGGTTCCTTGCCCTGATGTGGTTTTCACTCCTCTCAGTGTGTTCTTTGTTCATTTTATCCTTCTGATCCCTTGTGTACCGATATTGGGTCGCCTGATGATACTCCTGGCTGTTAACCCGCTCTGGCATAACAGTCAAGGGGTAATGACCCCTGGCATTTGGTTCACGTGTATTCTGGTATTAGCCCCTGGTGTTTGTTTATTGTATACTGTACTTATTTTATTATAGGTAGAAATACAGCCTCTTCAAGGACCGGCAGTGTAGCACAGTTGTTCTGTGTGCAGGGATTAGAAATTATATCTAGGAGGTATGTGACATTTTACTTACAAAGCAAACCGCACTGCTGCTCTAACCCACCTTCTTGTTTACCATGCCGGGACCAAATCTGGAGGTGATGGCACAATGCGTTATTTCGCATTGGTTCATCTAAAACTCAAGACACCACACTCCTGTGAGGAGAGTAGGGCTCTTTGGACACCTGTATCTCCATTCCTTTACAACCCACAAAGTTGGGTTAAGTGTCATTGGACAGCTCAGAGTCAGGCTTTTCAAATGATACTAATCATGACCATGTAAAATGCAAAAACAAAACTCAAATAATTTTAATATTTATTGTTTCAAAGCAGTGGTGTAGTCCATTTGTCACGTATAAAATGAGCAATTCCACTGCCATTACTCATTGCCTATGCTGCGAGCAAGTTACGTGTTTGATACATAGTCACATTATTAAAACACAATCCTTCAAAATACAAGCAAAAAAAAAAAAAATCCTTTTTTTCCAGTTTCGGTAAAAAAAAATTGTATTTTCTCAGAAAAATGCAGTAACGGGTTCTCATTTCTAGTTGTTTTGTTTTTTAACAAGAATATAAAACCACAAAGGTTTGAGTGATAATGTGAAAAATATAATTTGAAATGCTGTAAATGATTGAAACCAAATGAAAATCTACTTTTTTTTTTTCTCCTACATATTTCTTGTTATAGCATTCTGACATGACATGTCGTATACACATAATATATTTTGAATCTGCTGATTGCGCTTAAAAGGGGATATATAATTTGTGTGGGTAATAAAACATGAGTTCAAAACACGTTTGGACAGGATGAGCACAAAACGGTCAAAGTGATCTCGGCACAAAGGGGTTAAAATGGTTCAGCAGCAAAGGGGTTAATCTGGTTGAAAGGGAACAAGAAGTGGATACAGTTTGCAGTACCAGTGATATGGCAGGAACCCACAAGTCACCTGGAAGATTGTTACTTTTCTCTTACTAAAACTGGAGGGTAGACCTGTGCGTTTTGTTTCGTTCAGAATCAAAATTCAGACAAAATTTACCCAATTAGTGTTTTGGAAGAATTTCCAAAATACGAATCAGATCTGAACGAAACAAAATGAAATGAAATGCAACAGATGGATTCTGTTTTTTGGAACTAATTTGTTGTATTTTGTGGTGCACTCTGAAATCGTTCAGCAATTTCACCCTGAAAAATCCTAAAAAAATACTAAAAGATAGAGACGTTTTGCTGCAAGTGAAAAGAATAGACTGTTGTATAAATATTTAATAAAAACCAGGGATTTTTTTTTTTTTTACATTGAAACCTATAGGATTTGCCTGATTTAGGCTGGGGTCAGACCAGCGCACTTTTAACGTGCGTTCTGGCGCACATAATTACGGCCGCACTAGCAGCAGATGACGGGCAATGACGGCCAATATACGATGTACGGTCGCACGAAAGTCCGGCCGCGCAACGCAAGTGGAAAACGAACGCATTTTTTCGAGAACGCCGAACCGCTAGTACTGACGTACAGAGTGCGCAGCTGCGGCATAGCGGCATGTGTGCGTGATTAGGAGACGTCAGACACTGCTAATGTCCAGCCTACATAACGTCCAGACGCAAAAAGAGTTTTATTGACGATCTGAAAAAATCACGCACGAAAAATGCGCATCGTATGACCGTTTTCGCGCACTCCGTGAAAAAATACGTCAATTCGTTCGGACGCACTTTTTTACGTTCGCGTGTAAAAATGCTTTCGTTTGACCCTAGCCTAAACCTGTCGAACGAAACAACCGAAAATCAGGGTTAGAAATTCTAACCCTAATATCTAACCCTAGCACGAAACCCTAATTTCTAACCCTAGCTTCTAATTTAGGGTTAAAAATTCTAACCCTAATTTCTAAATTAGAAGCTAGGGTTAGAAATTAGGGTTTCATGCTAGGGTTAGAATTTTTAACCCTGACGTCTAACCGTGATTTTTGGTGTTTTGTTCGAGGCTTTTTTTCTTTGCTGAACGCAGCAGGGTTGTTTTTTTTTGTTGTTTCCTTTTAGCCTTGCTGCATTTGGCAGGGGCTCTCTATTGTGCTGAAACCTATTCAGTACCAAGGACAGCAGCCCCAAAACAAAACAATTTTTTTTGCCGTGCACATATCTACTGGAGAGTTTTACAAGAAGATGAAAGCTAATATAGAATATCCAAAAGTACCATTAGTTCTTCGGCCTGTTCCACATGGTGAAAACTTGTAGGTACCTAAGCCACCATTTAAAGTGGGAGAACTCTCCAGATTCTGACCATTAAATTCTGAAGGGGACATAGAAGGATTGAAATACCTAAGGGGAATTTTTCCTAATGTCAGTGATGCCAAGTTGAAGAAAAGGAATTTTTGTCAGGTTTCAGATCGGGAAACTGTTGGATGATAAAAATCTTGAAGTATGACTTTCTTCTAAGGAACTCGCAGCATGTAAATCTTTTGGGTTAGTAGGGAATGGAATGGAATGTGAGCGGAAGAAAGCTACTAGCTTTTAGTGGAAAATCTTTTTAAAAAATACACAAATTTAGGATGCAGCATGTCACCACTGTAAGTGGTAGGCTTTTTTTGAGGTCATACATGAAATCCGCTCCATGAAATTGGTAAAGAACACCAAAAATTATGCATGCTTTTGAAAAAAAGTGAAAAATTGTTGCCCTTATATACTATAGGCCATTACGTGAATAAAAGCTTCAGTATATATTTTGCTATAGTTATGTGTCCTTGTCTATTTTTGATTCGTTTCACCATCCGTTCCTTTCTTAAAAATGTAATTTCACGCACCTTTCCCAACATCGTCGCATATTAAGTTCTTTCCTTCCTCCTTCCTCCACTCCATCCCATAATTAAGGCTGGGTTCAGACGAACTCAGTGTGAACATGCATTGAGCCGCACTTTATTTATTTATAAAGGATTTTACCAGGAAGGGATACATTGAGATTTCTCTCGTTTTCAGTATGTCCTGGGTTCAAGAACATTGAAGTGTTACAGAAATACAATGCAAGATATTAAAAAAAACAACACAAATATACAGATTAACAGAATATAAATATGTAGGAAATATAGTCACTAGGTTACATGTTTACAGGTGCATTCTGTATTGAGGTATGTTAGTAAGGAGCTCTTGAGTGACTTAAGACTGGGGGAAGATTTGATGGTGTCTGGGAGGTTATTCCATAATTGTGGTGCTCTGTAGGAAAATGAGGACCGAGCCACTGTCTTTTTGTATTGTGGTATTGCAAGTAAGGTGCTGGTCCTGGATCGGAGGTTATAGGATGAGGGAGCTGCTGGGGGAAGCAGTCTATTCAGGTAGGGTGGCAGCTTCGCAGAAATGCTCTTAAACACCAGGCTGGAAAGGTGAAGGGTGCGTTTTAGACTCCAGCGATGGCCAGTTTAGCTCTTTTAACATGTCACAATGGTGGGTCATGTAGTTACATTGTAATGCAAAGCGGCAGAAGGAGTTATAAAATGTAGTAAGTTTCTGGAGGTGTGTTTGCGGGGCTGCTGCATACACTACATCTCCGTAATCAATAGCCGGCATAAGCATTTGTTGTACAATCTGCTTTCTTACCGCGGGGCTACCTAGTTTGGGGTAAAGTTTAGATGCGAGTTTTTCGATGTGGGGGGCTAAAGGATTGATTAGGGTCCAACCACATACCTAGATATTTGAGAGAAGTGACTGGTCAGCGTGCCATTTGATTTTGTCCCAACACATAGATGGGGATTTTGCAATTTGTGTAGTTTAGGTTTTGTTCCAAAGAGCATCGTTACAGTTTTGTCAGTATTTAAAAAAAGTTTGTTGTGTTTGATCCACTTTTCTACCTCTGTGAATTGTTCTTGCAGCACGGCCTCCAGCTGCGGGAGATTTGGTTTACTGATATAGATTACAGTGTCGTCTGCGTACATGTGTACAGTTGAGGATTTGCAGATGTTGGGCAGATCATTTATGAATATTGTGAATAGCAAGGGGCCTAGTATTGAGCCTTGGGGTACACCGCAAGTGACTGGGAGGGGGAGGGAGGAGCTGCCAGAAATTGACACATATTGTGATCGGTCGGATACATATGATTGAAACCAGGTTAGCATGCGATCACCAATGCCAGAGTCTTTAAGTTTTTCTAACAAGATGCCATGGTCTACCGTGTCAAAGGCCTTGGCAAAATCAAGGAAGATGGCTCCAGTTAGGTTTCCTTGTTCCATCCCAGCTTGGATATCATTGCAGACTTTTAAAAGGCGGTTGTAGTTGAGTGATTTGAACGAAAGCCTGATTGATCCGGGGTTAAGTAGTTCCAATATTGATAATAATCACGTAATAGTGTGTAGACAGCCGTAGTGGCAGCAAATGACATCCAGCGACGGCCAATATACGAAGTACGGCCGCACGAAAGTTCAGCCGCGCAACACAAGCAGCAAACGAATGCATTTTTTAGAGAACGTGGAACCGCTAGTACTGACGCACAGAGTGCGCTGTGTCGGCATAGCGGCGTGTGTGTATGTGATTAGGAGACGTCAGACGCTGCACATGTCAGCCCAACATCACGTCCATTTGTTTTTTATAGCTCGGTCAACAAATACGGCCGAAATTGCGCATCGTATGACCGCTATCGCGTCTTCCGTGAAAAAATGCATTCGGACGCATCGGCGCACTTTTTGACAGTAGACGTGAAAAATGCGTTCGTCTGACCCTAGCCTAATTATTTCCTATATTCCTATTGTTTTAGTTTATTTTCTCCCTACATTAATCTTTTTTTTTCTTGAATTTTCTTCTTTCAAACCGTCACCTTTCTTTCCGTTCTTTCTTTACTCGGTATGCTGAGATTTTGAGGAAAAAAAAAAAGAGATTTAGAGATCAAGCCATCCTTCCAGAAAATGCATCCCGCTGTATTGTTAAAGTTATGAGCAGACTCTGTAGCGGAGTTTCAGTACAGTCTTATTATTTTTTAAATTCTTGACCAGCTCTGTGGAATGTGTTTGGCGCTTTATAAATACTTATTTTTCTTTATAACTGCTGAATGCAATAAAAAGAATTTATTAATCCAAATACAAAAATACGACAGCGTGTTCACTATATAGTTTTCCAAACACAGTGATGATTTAGGGAAGCGCCTGAGCCGCTAAATGGAAGATCGGGGCCCTTTTGTCACTTCCATAGCATTGTATTACTCTCACCTACTGTCCCATGAGAGTTTTGAAAATTGACTCTAGTGCTGCAGGGTGAAGAACCAAAAATAGTGTCAGACTACTACAACCAAGGTCAAGCCGGGGACGTGCCGCATTATAGCACCAAGCCAGATCAGATCTGCTGTGTGTTCCTTCAATATGATGATGGGCAGAGCGCAAGAAGTGCTACCCTGTAGAGACATGGATGACCGCGGTAGAAGTGGGACGTCACTGAGCATATCCATGTAACATAATGAATATATTTCTTACATTTTTTATTTTCTGAGTGTGTCTCGGGGTTAAATTTCACCGCTGAGAGCGGTAACCCCGAGACACACTCGGGCTGGATACATTACCTCTCCCTGCGCTCCCTCGATGTCCCCAGCTGTCTCCTCAGGCGATCGCGACCTCATTACTTCCTGGATTCTTTCTCGCGAGGAGGAAACCAGGAAGTAATGAGGTCGCAGTCGCCGGAGGAGACAGCTGGGGACATCGAGGGAGCGCAGGGAGAGGTGATGTATCCAGCGGCATCCCGAGTGTTACTCGGGGTTACCGCTTCCAACATAGGAATTTAACTCAGAGCCACACTCGGCATGCCGCTAGGGGGGGGGGGGGGGGCAAAAAAAAAAAACTGACCGCTTTCAGACAGGAAATTTCAAAATATATAGACTGCCAGGGAGGTTAATCTGTATATTTGTGTTTTAATTTTAATATCTTGCATTTTATTACATTGAATTGTTACAGAAATACAATGTTCTTGAACCCAGGACATACTTGAAAACGAGAGAAATCTCAATGTATCCTTCCTGGTAAAATACTTTATAAATAAATAATTTGGGACTCCCTATTGATAAATCTCTTTACTTCCTACCTGTGGTATGTTCATATCAAATGCGTTATTCGCACCATTCGCCATTGCAACAAAATGGATAGGTGCACAGGCAAGCAAGGTGGAGCTGAATTATTTAAGGGACGTGATATATATATATATATATATATATATATATATCCAAACCGGGAGGTGAAGGAGCACTCGTCTCAAAAAGTTCTTGTGCTCAGGTCCATTCAAAAGATATTATATCAAAACAGCAGAGTGAAGCACTCCGGGGCCAAAACATCGGATTGTTAATGTATACCTAAGGGCCTTTTTCAAGGAATAAAAACACCATGTATTCACACATATATGTATATCATTAACTGGCTACATATGCATATATAATAAAAAAACAAATCGGAAAACCAAAAAATGAATCAATAAAAAATTGGTATACACATATACAGATAACATATTCAAATCAATATATAGATCTCCACAACATAAATTTAATATACAATGGATGTACATAACAATAAGACAACTACAAGCTGTTGTAAATATGTGGAAAATCCCAACAATGATGCGATATCACACTTTCATAGGTAGCTATGTCTAGACACCAAATAGCAAACATTAATATGTAACACTAGCATATGTAGCGACACCTAAGGCATATACAATATACACAATGAATCGGAGCTCAGATAACAATAAATAGTTATGAAATAAAGCTCCACAGCAATCAGTCTCAAAAACATAGTAACGTCTAAGCTTATATGCAGTTTTAATCAAGCTACTCGCACCTGGCGACCACATGATGATCTGGCATTACATGGAGATAAAAACACTGGTGGTCAAACAATGTAAACACCTACCAGAGGTTAAGGCTAGGGTCAGACGAGCGTGATTTCTACGGACGTACGTCAGTACGGAAGACGCAGTAGTGGCCACACAGTCCGTTTTTTTCACAGACATATATTTTGACGGATGTAGGAGGGAAAATAAATTAAAAAGCAAAACCATTTTGTCCGTGAAAAATGCTGGACGTATAAATGCAGCCCGTCTGACCACGTTCCATCACTCACACACAAAGCTATGCAGACGTTGCGGACGCAGCGCACTTTGTGCGGCCGTTCTAGGGGTTGTACGTTCTTGCCTGCCTTGCGTCCGTTTGCCGCGGCCGTGGTGCGTCCGCAGTTCAGTGCGGACGTACTTCATGTGTCAGGCTCCAATGGACTTTCTTTCATGCTATCACGGACGTACTTTTAGGCGCAATCACGGACGTGAACACTACGCTCGTCTGACCCCAGCCTAACCCGTTAACACCGCAGGACGTTCCATGTCCTGGCGGCGGGCGGGCTTTGAAGACGCGGGCGTACATGTACGCCCCGCTGTCTTCATTGGGACCGCCTCGGCCCCTCCCCGAAGTCTGCGCGCGCTGACTCGTGGTGCCCGTCGGCTGCAGGGAGGGCTCAAAATTAGTGTCGCACGACTGCACCTGTACAGGTACGCCTCGCTGGCGAAATCAACCTCTTAAGGGCACTGCCCCTGCGTCCTTAAGGGGTTAAGATTGTGACGGGTCACAGAGGACCAGGAACCTCACCCCTCACAATTCAGCATTGTACCCGGTTTATGTGGTTTTTCTCTGTTATTTTGAAGTTGTGTCATAGACTTTTACCTCTTAGGCACCATCATCCTATGCACCCATAATGCTGCTTATCTCTGTTGTTTTATGGGCCTATGATCTGTCCTCTGTTTGTTTACTCTTCTTGACCATAATATTCCACTATTCGTATTTACAACACCAATCCTAGCCCCCCCCCCTCTGTTGGCTCTTTATTGTCCAGTTCTATGAGTTAGCTCAGTATAGCTTCCAGACATGAAGAAGAGAGGTATACTATCAAAAGCTTGTCTTTTAAATAAAAAAGGTATCGCTACGCACTGCTATATATAAGGCATGGGTCAGACGAACGCATTTTTCACGTTGTCCGTGAAAAAGTGCGTTCGAACGAATGGACGTATTTTTTCACGGAATACGCAATAGCGGTCATACGATGCGCATTTTTGTCCGTGATTTTGTACGGATCATCAACAAAACCCTTTTTGCGTCTTGACGTTATGTTGGCCGGACATGAGCAGCGTCTGACGCACACACGCCGCTAGCGGACGCAGCACACTCTGTACGTCAGTACTAGCGGTATCACTCTCAAGAAAATGCGTTAGTTTGCCGCTTGCGTTGCGCGGCCACACTTTCGTGCGGCCGTACTTTGTATATTTCCCGTCATTGGCTGTCATTTGCTGCTACTACGGCCGCTATAAAGTGCGGCTGCACGCGTGTTCGCACTGCGTTCGTCTGACCCTAGCCTAAGATGCATACATATATATATTATGTACAGTTATTGAGATATATATCCTCAAACACTATCAGGGTTATTCAAAGAGAGCCGAATAGTGAATTTCCTGGCCACTCGGCTACTCAAAACCTGGCAATTCGCCAATATTTAGTTAATATGTACCGTCTGGGTGGAGTAGAGGTAACGTCACTGCTCTGCGTGAACAGAGCCTAGGGAGACATGGGTTCAATTCCAGCAAGAGCACCTCTCCAGTAAGACACCTAATGGTACATACTCGCCACCCAGGACATACTTGAAAACGAGAGAAATCTCAATGTATCCTTCCTGGTAAAATCTTTTCTCAAAAAAAAAAAAAAAAGTGCCAGCGAAATACGGTGCTGTTCGACAGCAGAGAGATTCCCATAGAGAAGCAATGGTTAATCTATTCAGAGAGAACCAAACAGCACCGACATGTCAGTGAAATGCCCTGATATTCAGTGCTTTCATTCGGCAGGTTTAATCAGGCAAACCTCATGGGTTTCAATGTAAAAAATATTCCCGTTTTTATTGAATATTTATTAAACCATTTATTCTTTTAATCTGCAGCAAAAAGTATTTAAATTTTTTAGGATTTCTTAGGCATTTTTGTAAATTTTATTTTTACCCCGTTCGTCAACTTGTTGGCTTTTCCATGGGCTGTTCGTGGATTGTCTGCTTTTCTCGGATGCGATCGGCGGTTTTGCGGCGGATCGTCAGGTGCGTTATAGTTTTTCGGATCACTCCAACTTTTTTTTCAGCGACTTTTGCTTTTGAATCGGCGGTTTTGCGTTAGTTTTTGCTTTCAAATCAAATCGGCGGTATTGCGGTGGTTTGGATGCGGTCGGCGGCTTTTCCCTGCACTTCGGGGACCCTGCAGCAGATGCTGAATTCATTGCATGGTCGGGGAATTTGATTCCCTGAAGTGCAGGGATCGAAAGAGCACCGAAATTCCACCTCTTTGAATAACCCTGTATGAGGGACTGCAGCTCCCATGATGCTCTGCCAGCCAAAGGGTAGCCTTATCATTGTTGCAGCAGTCTGAAGGTCCCCAGAGCCCATTCAGCCATCCTGCGGTCTCTCTGTGCACTAAACTCCAGCGTGTGCCCCCAGGAAAGAATCCCCCCTGCCTCCTGGTTGAAGATGAGGTGGGATCCCAGGAAGCTCTGCAGCACGACACGGGTTAATCCCTCCTTAGCAGCCTGGCCCCGCCCATAGCTGTCAGCCGAAACAAAGCCTTGGTAACGGATCCGTGGAATGCGGTTGGCTGGCGGTTACTAGGGAGCTGCCCCTTTAAAGGAGTGCAGACACCAACAGAGCTGCAGACCGCAGGGGGTGAGAGCCGGGGTCCGGGGGGGACGGAAGAATAGAGCACTGGGTCTGTGTTCGCGCCAGTGGGCAGAGGAAGTCACCCAGGGGGAACATCTGAGGCTGTGACTGCACTATGTGTCCAGAGAGGAGCTGCAGGGACTGTTAATGCACTTCCAAGGGCAGATGAGGGCTCCTAGTGATGCCAGAAGTCTGGGGATGGAGCATCAGGAGCTGATCAGCGCATCCGAGATCATCAAGGGTGAGAGCGAGGGGCACATTGTGTGCACAATGCGCGTACCCTGCATGCAGCCCCCCCTGTGTTCCCCTGCTACACCCCCTGCTGCTGCTGCTGTACAGACACCATGGGACTTGCTGCTCTCTCCCCTGTCCGTCCAGTCAGTGCTGTCACATTTCACTCCTTTCCATAACCCTGGAAGGTATCAGAACTTTACACACCCTGCTGCTGCAGAACATGGGATCTGTATTGGGGAATGTCAGATTTTTACTTTTCTTTATTAGGATCCTGATCCCACTACTACACTCTCCCCAGTATCTAGACTGGAGTGTCTGATTCACTTTTCTCCCTAGTGTATGACAGACAGCATCATATCTTTATACAGGGTTATTCAGAGAGCGGTGAAAAGCAGGAGAATTACTGGAGAATGAAAAATTCTAGGTCAAAATAGCCAAACCAGAAAAAATCTCCCTTTCATCTCACTTTCCAAATCGGCTATTTTGACCTAGAATTTTTCATTCTCCAGTCATTCTCCTGCTTTTCACCGCTCTCTGAATAACCCTGATAGTATACCAGATGTCAAGTATTGAGGCTTCTTGTATCCGAGCCATTAATGCATAATGCTTTCCGTAGTGTAGGTCACGCATTAACAATTGATGGCTCAGATACCAGGATAGATCATTTATGTTGACACATAACATTCTGATTATCTTTTTGCTAGAAGGAAAGTTCTGCTGCGCGCCGCTCATACAATGTACGAGATCCCGTGATATTCCTTATAGCACAAGAGATGACACAATGTTCTGATTTCTGTAGTATTGGAGAATGTCAGAGGGCCACATTACAGTGTTGACGCTAACGTTAACGCTCACCTGCGTGAACATTAATGTTTGCTGTGGTGTCTACGGCATATTACAATCCAAACGCAAGGCGAGATCCGGCAGGTCATGTGACTGCCGGCGACTGGCTCAATGGAGCCGTATGGACTCCATCGAGTGGATGCTCGCGGCTGCACTCAGCGCTGCTGTGAGCATCCCGGGCCGTAGCGTGCGGTAACAATGCAGGCAGCTTTTTAAGCTCCTGCATTGTAATTCCACGCTAAAACGGGGGCGGTAGGGGGAAAACTGCGGGCGCCATTTTTTCTCCCTACTGCCCCTGTTTTAGCGTGAAGATCATAATGTGGCCCAGAACCTTTCGTTATGGGTGAAGACTATCAGGATTTTTTTTTTTTTGTATTAGTCGGATAATATTCACTTTTTATCGAATTCGAGAATGTTAGAACATTAGTGTTGGACAGGATGTGGGAGATCTTTTCTCACAGTATTAGGGTGTTAGAGCTTTTCTTCAAAGTATTCAGTGGTATCAGAGTTAGAGAGTAACAGAGATTTTCTTTACAGTACTTGAGAGTATTACATTATCTTCTCAGTATTCATGTGTATCAGATTTTCTTATTACAGGGTTATTCAGAGAGCGGTGAAAAGCAGGAGAATGACTGGTGAATGGAAAATTCTAGGCCAAAATAGCCAAACCAGAAAAATTTTCCCATTCATCTCACTTTCCAAATCGGCTATTTTGACCACGAATTTTCCATTCTCCAGTCATTCTCCTGCTTTTCACCACTCTCTGAATAACCCTGCATGTATTAGAGAGTAATAGATCTTTACTTTAAAGAACTGTAGAGTATCAGATATTTTCAGAATTTCAGAGCTTTTCATTATAGCATATCAGAGCTTTTCATTATAGCATATCAGCATATCAGAGCTTTTCATTATAGCATATCAGAGCTTTTCATTATAGCATATCAGAGCTTTTCATTATAGCATATCAGAGCTTTTCATTATAGCATATCAGAGCTTTTCATTATAGCATATCAGCATATCAGAGCTTTTCATTATAGCATATCAGAGCTTTTCATTATAGCATATCAGAGCTTTTCATTATAGCATATCAGAGCTTTTCATTATAGCATATCAGAGCTTTTCATTATAGCATATCAGCATATCAGAGCTTTTCATTATAGCATATCAGCATATCAGAGCTTTTCATTATAGCATATCAGAGCTTTTCATTATAGCATATCAGAGCTTTTCATTATAGCATATCAGAGCTTTTCATTATAGCATATCAGAGCTTTTCATTATAGCATATCAGAGCTTTTCATTATAGCATATCAGAGCTTTTCATTATAGCATATCAGAGCTTTTCATTATAGCATATCAGAGCTTTTCATTATAGCATTTCAGAGCTTTTCATTATAGCATTTCAGAGCTTTTCATTATAGCATTTCAGAGCTTTTCATTATAGCATTTCAGAGCTTTTCATTATAGCATTTCAGAGCTTTTCATTATAGCATATCAGAGCTTTTCATTATAGCATATCAGAGTTTTTCATTATAGCATATCAGAGTATCAGGGTTTTTCTTCAGAATATTAGAGACCTATCTTTTCATAGTACTAGAGGGTATGGGAGCATCAGAGTTTTTTGTTAAAGTGCTAGAGAGTAACCAAGCGTTAACTTACAGTACAGGAGAGTATCAAAGCTTTCCTATACAATATTGCAAGTATTAAAGCATTGCTTTCACTGTATTATAAGAGTATCAGAATATTACCTTTTCAATAATCGAGTATCCCAATTTTACCCCATTGTGTGGAAGATAACAGAAAGTTATTAGTCTCTGTTGTTTCGGAGAGTACTATAACTGTGCTTTCTTTATTGAAATATCAGAACATGTTTTTGCCCATAGAATCTGAAAGTATCAGGACTTTAATAATACTGAAAAGTATTAAAACTTTACCTTATTGTCTCAGAAAGTACCAGAGGTTTGCCCTATAGTACTAGTACGATCAGAACTTTTTAAATCTGTAATATAGGAAAGTATCACAAGTACTTTATTCGCAGATTACCAAAATTGTGCATTATGTGTATAGTACAGAATAGCAGAGTAACAAAGATATAGGTTTGTGATTAGTTCGGCAGCGTGTTAGGTGTTTTCTCTCAGTTCACAATAATACAAGAGCCTTAATTACCCCAATAGTACAGACGTTAGACGTAACCCTCACTGATAAAGTATTGGGTGTATATCATGTAATCTTGCTTTGTGTTCTAAAATCCTTTATAAATGGTGTAATTTCACTCCCATGCAGATATTTGGCATTTACATTTCATATTGAGGCTAGATCGCTTACTGAACTATATTTCACGTGGTCGTCCCAACGTACTTCTCCACATCACAACCATCTAAAACAAATTGTCCGTTTTTTTTGTCCCTTCCAGCAAATCAGAGGCTGAGAAGTCAGATTTTTATTGGCCATAAGGACATCTATGCTTAATCTCTAATATGGAGAGTGAAAGGGTGATTTGATGAGAGAACTCTAAACTGGGCATGTGCAAAGTGCTCTCAGAAAGGACAACTATGAAAAACAGCCATCAAAATGTTCAGTTGCTACTGTTGCTTCTTCCTACTGCCATCAGTCAGGGATGGAAACATAAGCAAAACAGTATTTTTCTGTTCGGTTATACTTATTTTAAGGTAATATCCTCCAGAAAAGGCTATTAGTACAATAAATTGTGCTTTGAATCCTTAGAATTTCTTTTTTAGTAATTTTTTTTTAGGTTGTGTCTTTAGGGCGACCGGCATAAAACTAGCCCTGATGACAAACCACACTTGTCTAAAAGCCAGTATTAGTCTCAAAATGTAAAATTTCATCTACAAATGTAATATTCAGATGCTACTCTGAAAGACAGTCCCCGGGGAGACAAGAAATACGCAGAAATGTGTCAGTGCACAGGTTATCTGGCTGAGGAAGGTGATGATCTGTAGACGCCCTCAATGAGGTTTCCACATCTAGTGACCTTAGTACATGCCCTTCCTTTTATTTTGTATCGTTCTTGCCATGTCTCCTGGTTACGAAATGTTAAGAGGCTTCGTTTTGCTTCCCCTTCTGTGCTTGTAATCAAATCTCATTGTGCTTCCAGACAAGACCAACTTTTGGTATCTTGTCTGGAGGAGCTGCTTGGTAATCATTAATTGGGAACACAAAGGGAAGACGAGGCTTCTGGAGAAGATTAAATCAGAAAGTGATTTGTGTTTTTGCATCAGGCGGTTTCTATAATCCTTCCCTCTGCTGCTGTAACCTGGTTATCCCTGCTGTCACTGGTGAAAATGGCTAAGAGTTTTGTCAGGCCCATGCCAGGAGTATTATTTGTTGTTGGTATTTGTGCAAACTGTATTTTTCACTTTTTCTTTAATTACTATATTTTCTCACCGCTCCAACCTTTCTTGCCATGTTATTTTCTTCATGTGCAAACGGTGTGAGCACTGTATCAGCAGTGTCACTGTGTGTGTGCCCCCTGTACGCGCGGCGTCACTGTGTGTGTGTGTGCGCCCCTGTACGCGCGGCGTCACTGTGTGTGTGCCCCTGTACGCGCGGCGTCACTGTGTGTGTGTGCCCCTGTACGCGCGGCGTCACTGTGTGTGTGTGTGCCCCTGTACGCGCGGCGTCACTGTGTGTGTGTGTGCCCCTGTACGCGCGGCGGCGTCACTGTGTGTGTGTGTGTGCCCCTGTACGCGCGGCGTCACTGTGTGTGTGTGTGTGTGTGTGCCCCTGTACGCGCGGCGTCACTGTGTGTGTGTGTGTGTGTGTGTGTGTGTGCCCCTGTACGCGCGGCGTCACTGTGTGTGTGTGTGTGTGCCCCTGTACGCGCGGCGTCACTGTGTGTGTGCCCCTGTACGCGCGGCGTCACTGTGTGTGTGCCCCCTGTACGCGCGGCGTCACTGTGTGTGTGTGTGTGTGTGTGTGCCCCCTGTACGCGCGGCGTCACTGTGTGTGTGTGCCCCCTGTACGCGCGGCGTCACTGTGTGTGTGCTCCCTGTACGCGCGGCGTCACTGTGTGTGTGCCCCCTGTACGCGCGGCGTCACTGTGTGTGTGCCCCCTGTACGCGCGGCGTCACTGTGTGTGTGCCCCCTGTACGCGCGGCGTCACTGTGTGTGTGTGTGCCCCTGTACGCGCGGCGTCACTGTGTGTGTGCCCCTGTACGCGCGGCGTCACTGTGTGTGTGCCCCTGTACGCGCGGCGTCACTGTGTGTGGTGCGCCCCCTGTACGCGCGGCGTCACTGTGTGTGTGCCCCTGTACGCGCGGCGTCACTGTGTGTGTGCCCCCTGTACGCGCGGCGTCACTGTGTGTGTGCCCCTGTACGCGTGGCGTCACTGTGTGTGTGCCCCTGTACGCGCGGCGTCACTGTGTGTGGTGCCCCCTGTACGCGCGGCGTCACTCTGTGTGTGTGCCCCTGTACGCGCGGCGTCACTCTGTGTGTTGTGTGCCCCCTGTACGCGCGGCGTCACTGTGTGTGTGCCCCCTGTACGCGCGGCGTCACTGTGTGTGTGCCCCCTGTACGCGCGGCGTCACTGTGTGTGTGCCCCTGTACGCGCGGCGTCACTGTGTGTGTGCCCCCTGTACGCGCGGCGTCACTGTGTGTGTGCCCCTGTACGCGCGGCGTCACTGTGTGTGTGCGCCCCTGTACGCGCGCGTCACTGTGTGTGTGCGCCCCCTGTACGCGCGGCGTCACTGTGTGTGTGCGCCCCCTGTACGCGCGGCGTCACTGTGTGTGTGCGCCCCTGTACGCGCGGCGTCACTGTGTGTGTGCCCCTGTACGCGCGGCGTCACTGTGTGTGTGCCCCCTGTACGCGCGGCGTCACTGTGTGTGTGCCCCCTGTACGCGCGGCGTCACTGTGTGTGTGTGTGTGTGTGCGCCCCCTGTACGCGCGGCACTGTGTGTGCGCCCCCTGTACGCGCGGCGTCACTGTGTGTGTGCCCCCTGTACGCGCGGCGTCACTGTGTGTGTGCCCCCTGTACGCGCGGCGTCACTGTGTGTGTGTGCCCCCTGTACGCGCGGCGTCACTGTGTGTGTGTGCCCCCTGTACGCGCGGCGTCACTGTGTGTGTGCCCCCTGTACGCGCGGCGTCACTGTGTGTGTGCCCCTGTACGGCGGCGTCACTGTGTGTGTGCGCCCCCTGTACGCGCGGCGTCACTGTGTGTGTGCCCCTGTACGCGCGGCGTCACTGTGTGTGTGCCCCCTGTACGCGCGGCGTCACTCTGTGTGTGTGTGTGCCCCTGTACGCGCGGCGTCACTGTGTGTGTGCCCCCTGTACGCGCGGCGTCACTGTGTGTGTGCCCCTGTACGCGCGGCGTCACTGTGTGTGTGCCCCCTGTACGCGCGGCGTCACTGTGTGTGTGCGCCCCTGTACGCGCGGCGTCACTGTGTGTGTGCGCCCCGTACGCGCGGCGTCACTGTGTGTGTGCGCCCCCTGTACGCGGGCGTCACTGTGTGTGTGCGCCCCCTGTACGCGCGGCGTCACTGTGTGTGTGCTCCCTGTACGCGCGGCGTCACTGTGTGTGTGCCCCCTGTACGCGCGGCGTCACTGTGTGTGTGCCCCCTGTACGCGCGGCGTCACTGTGTGTGTGTGTGTTGTGTGTGCGCCCCCTGTACGCGCGGCGTCACTGTGTGTGTGCCCCCTGTACGCGCGGCGTCACTGTGTGTGTGCTCCTGTACGCGCGGCGTCACTGTGTGTGTGCCCCTGTACGCGCGGCGTCACTGTGTGTGTGCCCCTGTACGCGCGGCGTCACTGTGTGTGTGTGCCCCCTGTACGCGCGGCGTCACTGTGTGTGTGTGTGCCCCCTGTACGCGCGGCGTCACTGTGTGTGTGCCCCCTGTACGCGCGGCGTCACTGTGTGTGTGCCCCCTGTACGCGCGGCGTCACTGTGTGTGTGCCCCTGTACGCGCGGCGTCACTGTGTGTGTGCGCCCCCTGTACGCGCGGCGTCACTGGTGTGTGTGCGCCCCTGTACGCGCGGCGTCACTGTGTGTGTGCGCCCCCTGTACGCGCGGCGTCACTGTGTGTGTGCGCCCCTGTACCGCGCGGCGTCACTGTGTGTGTGCGCCCCTGTACGCGCGGCGTCACTGTGTGTGTGCGCCCCCTGTACGCGCGGCGTCACTGTGTGTGTGCGCCCCCTGTACGCGCGGCGTCACTGTGTGTGTGCGCCCCCTGTACGCGCGGCGTCACTGTGTGTGTGCCCCCTGTACGCGCGGCGTCACTGTGTGTGTGCGCCCCCTGTACGCGCGGCGTCACTGTGTGTGTGCGCCCCCTGTACGCGCGGCGTCACTGTGTGTGTGCGCCCCCTGTACGCGCGGCGTCACTGTGTGTGTGCGCCCCCTGTACGCGCGGCGTCACTGTGTGTGTGCGCCCCCTGTACGCGCGGTCACTGGTGTGTGTGCCCCCTGTACGCGCGGCGTCACTGTGTGTGTGCGCCCCCTGTACGCGCGGCGTCACTGTGTGTGTGCGCCCCTGTACGCGCGGCGTCACTGTGTGTGTGCGCCCCCTGTACGCGCGGCGTCACTGTGTGTGTGTGCCTGTACGCGCGGCGTCACTGTGTGGTGGGTGTGCGGGTTTGCGTGGGTGCTGTTGCCCTGTACGCGCGGCGTCTGTGTGGTGCGCTGTACGCGCTGCGTCACTGTGTGTGTGCCCGCTGTACGCGCGGCGTCACTGTGTGTGTGCCCGCGTCGCGGCGTCACTGTGTGTGTGTGCCCCTGTACGCGCGGCGTCACTGTGTGTGTGTGCCCCTGTACGCGCGGCGGCGTCACTGTGTGTGTGTGCCCCTGTACGCGCGGCGTCACTGTGTGTGTGTGCCCCTGTACGCGCGGCGTCACTGTGTGTGTGTGTGCGCCCCTGTACGCGCGGCGTCACTGTGTGTGTGCGCCCCCTGTACGAGCGCGGCGTCACTGTGTGTGTGCGCCCCCTGTACGCGCGGCGTCACTGTGTGTGTGCGCCCCTGTACGCGCGGCGTCACTGTGTGTGTGCGCCCCCTGTACGCGCGGCGTCACTGTGTGTTGTGCGCCCCCTGTACGCGCGGCGTCACTGTGTGTGTGCGCCCCCTGTACGCGCGGCGTCACTGTGTGTGTGTGCGCCCCCTGTACGCGCGGCGTCACTGTGTGTGTGTGCGCCCCCTGTACGCGCGGCGTCACTGTGTGTGTGCCCGCTGTACGCGCGGCGTCACTGTGTGTGTGTGCGCCCCCTGTACGCGCGGCGTCACTGTGTGTGTGTGCGCCCCCTGTACGCGCGGCGTCACTGTTGTGTGTGCGCCCCCTGTACGCGCGGCGTCACTGTGTGTGTGTGCGCCCCCTGTACGCGCGGCGTCACTGTGTGTGTGTGCGCCCCCTGTACGCGCGGCGTCACTGTGTGTGTGTGCGCCCCCTGTACGCGCGGCGTCACTGTGTGTGTGTGCGCCCCCTGTACGCGCGGCGTCACTGTGTGTGTGTGCGCCCCCTGTACGCGCGGCGTCACTGTGTGTGTGTGCGCCCCCTGTACGCGCGGCGTCACTGTGTGTGTGTGCGCCCCCTGTACGCGCGGCGTTCACTGTGTGTGTGTGCGCCCCTGTACGCGCGGCGTCACTGTGTGTGTGTGTGCCCCCTGTACGCGCGGCGTCACTGTGTGTGTGTGCGCCCCCTGTACGTGCGGCGTCAATGTGTGTGTGTGCGCCTGTACGCGCGGCGTCACTGTGTGTGTGGCGCCCCCTGTACGCGCGGCGTCACTGTGTGTGTGTGTGTGTGTGCGCCCCCTGTACGCGCGGCGTCACTGTGTGTGTGTGTGTGCGCCCCCTGTACGCGCGGCGTCACTGTGTGTGTGTGTGTGTGCGCCCCCTGTACGCGCGGCGTCACTGTGTGTGTGTGTGTGTGTGCGCCCCCTGTACGCGCGGCGTCACTGTGTGTGTGTGTGTGCGCCCCCTGTACGCGCGGCGTCACTGTGTGT
This sequence comes from Leptobrachium leishanense, assembly GCA_009667805.1. Lineage (NCBI taxonomy): Eukaryota > Metazoa > Chordata > Amphibia > Anura > Megophryidae > Leptobrachium > Leptobrachium leishanense. The sequence continues at coordinate 73,114,286 of CM019070.1, read as the reverse complement.
GTGTGCGCCCCCTGTACGCGCGGCGCGTCACTGTGTGTGTGTGCGCCCCTGTACGCGCGGCGTCACTGTGTGTGTGTGCGCCCCTGTACGCGCGGCGTCACTGTGTGTGTGTGCGCCCCCTGTACGCGCGGCGTCACTGTGTGTGTGTGCGCCCCCTGTACGCGCGGCGTCACTGTGTGTGTGTGCGCCCCTGTACGCGCGGCGTCACTGTGTGTGTGTGCGCCCCTGTACGCGCGGCGTCACTGTGTGTGTGTGCGCCCCCTGTACGCGCGGCGTCACTGTGTGTGTGCGCCCCTGTACGCGCGGCGTCACTGTGTGTGTGCGCCCCCTGTACGCGCGGCGTCACTGTGTTGTGCGCCCCCTGTACGCGCGGCGTCACTGTGTGTGTGCGCCCCCTGTACGCGCGGCGTCACTGTGTGTGTGCGCCCCCTGTACGCGCGGCGTCAGTGTTTGTGCCTCTGTACGCGCAGTGCCTACGTGTGTTCCTTTAAATGCATGGCAGCCGTGACTCCTATTACAGGCCCAAAACCATTATTTGTGGTAAAATATTAAAACTTTATTGTTAAACTAGGTGGAAAGCCTGCCCAGAGGGCAGTCTATTGTTGTCGCCAGGTCAGAATTCACGTCCACATAGTTTTTTTCCAATGTCCTATCCAAGAGTATCTCTATATAAATACGTTTGTAACGCGTCCATCGCCATCCCATCCGCAACAGGAGGGCCGACTGAGCAGCTGTGATGGGTGCGCGCACAGCTGACAGCGCATTACAAAGGAATTTATATATTCGAGTAGGTTCCTCTTCCCTCTTAGATTGTAAACTCACGGGAACCGGACCCTCAGATTGTAAACTCGTGGGACCCCTCAGATTGTAAACTCGTGGGACCCCTCAGATTGTACGCTCGTGGGGCCTCTCAGATTGTGTTGGGCGGGCATTTTTTTTGTAGCGTATACATTATGCGTATATTTAATGGAACGTGGTATGCATGGCATGGCAGGCTGGTATTTAGGCACACTGGTATTATGAGACACTGGTATTATGAACGGCAGATATGCGTATATTTAATGGCACGTGGTATGCATGGCGTGGCAGACTGGTATTATGAGACACTGGTATTATGAACGGCAGACTGGCATTATGGCTGGCAGACGAATTGTGCATGGCAGACTGGCAATATGGCTGGGAACTGGTATTGTGCATGGCAGACTGGTAATATGGCTGGTAGGCCGGGCACGGAGGCGATGCAGGCCGGGCACGGAGGCGATGCAGGCCGGGCACGGAGGAGATGCAGGCCGGGCACGGAGGAGATGCAGGCCGGGCACGGAGGAGATGCAGGCCGGGCACGGAGGAGATATACAAAACAAATCCGATCCATTGGAGAGGCGCTGTGCTGTGCGCCTCTCCAATGGATCGGATTTGTTTTGTCCCACTCGCACGCCGGCTGTGCGCGTGCCGCGGCCGTTGGATGCGCGCGCAGCCAACCGCCGCAGGTTGCGCGCGCATGCGCAGTAGGGGTTTGGCGACGGACACGCCAGCCCTTACTCTTTTATAGTATAGATATGAACATTTATTTATCTGCATGTAATATCATTATTTACGTCTTCTTAAGTCATGCACCTTATAAAAACAACTATACATCTCCCGAGGGTATATATTAAGCTACGTAATGCTTTTAGCTTCATGTAATAATCTTAACATGAGAACGGCCATACATCTGTACCGTCTTACTGATCATTGCTGTAAAATGCACACTGGGTCAAAATCTTGAATTGTGAAGAAAACCTATAAACAATAAAATATTATTCATGATTTACACAGCTAGTCGATACATTTCGCTTATTTACATTTCAGCTCTATGTGACTGAGTTTATAGTCATATTCTCCCCATTTCTCTTCCACTTGAGTGTTTGGTCAAATATAATATACAGAATAATTTGGATCAAGGCTGTATATTTCTACTACCTGGATTAAGTTGCATCATATATGGAATGTTGTATGGTAGTAATTAACAATCCTGTGATAAATTGACAAGAAAATGAAAATCGTCACGATGGGAGAAATTAGCTGAATTGGAGATTTTTTTTTTTCCCATACCATAGAGCAGGGCTCAAAATTTCAAGTCCCAAGCTACTAGCCAAGCCGTAAGAGTTACTCGCCACTAGTTACCGCACCTAACCCCTATCCTGCCTCTGCATTCCCACTCGCCCTCATCTAATTTCCACTCGCCAAATGCGAGCAGGCGAGTGGAAATTTTGAAGCTTGCCATAGAGAAAGAATCAGGTTTCTTTTGGAAATCTGAGTCTTCTGCATTTTGGAATTCCTGATATGGGGTGCTCTACCTGTGTATTTAAGGGTGTTTTCAACAATTGGGAATGCCTGGAAATACCTATTTCTATATGCTTGCCAGAGGAATGGTATTCTAATACTCAAAGTGGCTGCTACAACTCCGAAACAACATTTAGTAACCTTTTTGTTAATGATCGGAATAATGAGTTGGCATGAGTTTTGGTAAGTTCTCATTTTATGACTTGATTCCTGCTCAGGCTACGGGCATTTTTCAGAGCGAAAGGAACGTCCCTGAGAGTGGACGTTCCTTCCATTCTGACACCCGTGTGGCTACCTCGCTGAGCGCAGTTAGTGCGCTCACCACTGCAAAGCAAGATCCTCCTATCGAGAATCTAGCTTTTCGCCGTCCGGTGGTAGCGTGCGCAGTTTGTGCACACGCTACCCCATGTAGCCCTCCCTGTCAATCCGTCACAAAGCTGTGACAGTCGCAGGGAAATGCAGTCACACGCACGCACTCCGTGTTCTCGGGTGCCCGCAGCCTTAGCAGTGTTCAAATTTCACACATTTCACCATCATGCTTTCCAATGATTGGATGATACCCAGGGTTACCAGATCCACTTTGTTTTCTTGGACTTATATAATTTATACATGTTGCTGGACAGTGCATGTTAACCTTCCAACCATTATAGTATGTTGAATTCATATACTGCAGGGGAAAAATTGCCTTGTTCAGTTTAAGCTGGGGTCACACGAGCGACGAAGGAACGTCCGTGAGAACGGACTTTCTTTCCGCTCGGGCGCCCTTATGGCCACCTCGCTGAGTGCATGTTAGTCCAATCGAGGATCGCTCTTTGTAGACTCATCCAACATCCATTGTAGCGGGTCAATGGGAAGGAAAACTGCATGCCCGTTATAATGTGCGATACTAGTACGCACGTTACACCGTGTGGCCCTCTGAGTCAAGCCATCATAACGTTACGACGGACACTGGGAGGGTCACTACAGACACACTCAGTGCGCTCGTGTGACCCCCGACCTTACTGATTTTTCTTTTGGAATGCATTGTTTTCATACTGCAGAGCAGCACCTTTCTTGTGCCCTCCCTCTGCATAAAGTAGTAATGTGTCCATGGAAAACATTGCAGATCTGGCTGGGAACCCTAACTGTAAAGCTGGCGACACCAGGCTAGCCGTGTGGTCAGGCTCTGGATCAGGTAAAAGCCCCTTTAAGCAGAGATACTACTCTTGGCAACAATAACAGGAGCGCACATCACAGGATAGACAATAGAACTCTGCACAACACTGGTATACAATCTAGGCCAGATACCCTGCATGGTAAACAGCAGCCCTACTCTGAAAGACCTTCTTTAGAATAGCTGGATCTGCTCTATAAAGAAAAATAATACAGCAACGCCGTGCAGAATCTAAGGACATACAGATGAATACAGGAATGTGCATGAATAAATATCAACGGTACAGACAAGGAGCATGCACAAGAAATGTCAAGAAAAGCCAGGAGTCATAAACTAGAACGTGTACCTTATACAGAAGCCAGGGATCCAGAACCGGGAGATAAGTCAGCCAAGCAAAAAGGGTCAGAACCAGGTAATCAGCATACATATAACATAAACCAGGAACACGAGCATAACTGGGGATACAGCAGACAGACAGGGGAAACCACAAGAAATAAACTGAACAAGAAAATAAAGGCTAGGACCAGAAGAACAGCAGGGAGCTCAGAACACAGCAGGCTGGGTGCAGGCAAACTGGAACAATGAAAGAGCGATGGGATATGGGCCCAACGCTTTAAATAGGGAGGAGATCAGGACAACTATCAACAGGTGAACAGACAGACACGAAGCAATTAACCCCTGGGCTGCTACCCAGGGAAAGCAACATAGAAATACATGGGAAAAAAACAGGTATACATGAATACAGAGGGCAGGGGGACAGGGTTGGAGCAACGAAACGTGACACTAACAATACCTGAGCTATATGTGATTAAATTGGAAGACGTGCTCAAGTGGAAATAAAGGGGATTTAAAAAGAACTGGCCCAAATCGAGCCAATGTCTGCTTCAACTAATCATATCTTTTCACCCCAACCAGTATCAAACAGAGCTGTGTTGCTACATGTAATATATTCACGTTCTCCGCTTCATCTGTCACTCCAATCTCACGCAGAACTATTTTCCCTCAAGTTGTAATTCCATATTCAGCCTTTCAGACTGATTGTATTCGCTCGCCTCACATTGTATCTCATAACACACCATCTGAAACCATGCTCAGATGTCACCTCATCATACGATTTCTTCTTTTATACTTATTAGACTTTTAGCCGACAGAAGGGGTTTCCCACAAGACGAACAAAAGCAAAATAAAAACCATCAATAAGAAAATAGCTTAAACAGTGACGCAGACATTTTCATTAGAAGATATTTTTTCCACTTGCATACCTTCCTCCCTCGTCAGCACTTGAGCTGTTTCATTGGGCCGTATGAGCCGTTTCTCATTTTAGTGACATGTTTTTAGTTGATCTGATTACCCACTTTTTTTTTTATCTTTAAAATAATTTTTTGTACAGTTGCTGTTTCAAAAAAACAATCATGGAATGTCCACATTAAGTCCTTCTTTTAAACAAAACACAGCCTTCTCTCGCACAGCTCTGCAAATGTCTAATGACCTTCCAGAAAATATCTCACAACCTACAGAAGCCTGAAATCTCTGAAAAGATCCTGCTTTTAGTCAAACCATACCTGTAAAACCCACTAATGTTTCACTCTTTGTTTTCTTTATGTGTCCATGTATAACCTTGTAGAAATATTAGCTGTTCTTCCACATGTATATCTGTAAACAAACTGCTTTTCATCTATTTGTTGATCTTTTTTTTTTTCCTATACAAAAATTCGTGTGTGTGTGCTTTTTATTTTTTATTTATATCCAAGTCTATTCACTAAGCACCGACATTTCAGCGCTTTTCACTTCGGCGATTCCATTTAGCAGACAGTCCGGTGATTTCACTATTCACCGGATGGTCAACGTAGCGCGTTGAAGATGGAATCGCTGAAGCCTCATTAAGGCTAGGGTCAGACTAGCGCACTTTAAACGTGCGTTCTGGCACACTTAATTACGACCGCAGTAGCAGCAAATGGCGGGCAATGACGGCCAATATACGAAGTACGGTCGCACGAAAGTGCGGCCGCGCAACGCAAGTGGCAAATGAACGCATTTTGTCGAACGTGAAACCGCTAGTACTGACGTACAGAGTGCGCTGCGTCCGCTAGCAGCGTGTGTGCGTGATTTGGAGATGTCAGACACTGCTAATGTCCGGCCAACATAACGTCCAGACGCAAAAAGTGTTTTATTGATGATCCGTACAAAATCACGAACGCAAATGCGCATCGTATGACCGCTATCGCGTACTCCGTGAAAAAATGCGTCCATTCGTTCTAACGCATTTTTTCACAGACAACGCAAAAATGCGTTCGTCTGACCCTAGCCTTAAGGCTAGGGTCAGACGAAAGCAGTTTTCCCAGCGAACGTGAAAAAGTGCGTCTGAACGCATTGACCTATTTTTTCACGGAATGCGCAAAAACGGTCAGACGATGCTCCTTTTCGGGTGTGATTTTGTACGGATCGTCAATAAAACTCTTTTTGCGTCTGGACGTTATGTAGGCTGGACATTAGCAGTGTCTGACATCTCCTAATCACGCAAACACGCCGCTATGCCGCAGCTGCGCACTCAGTACGTCAGTACTAGCGGTTCAGCGTTCTCAGAAAAATGCTTTCAAATTCCACTTGCGTTGCACGGCCGGACTTTCGTGCGGCCGTACATCGTATATTGGCCGTCATTGCCCGTCATCTGCTGCTAGTGCGGCCGTAATTATGTGCGCCAGAACGCACGTTAAAAGTGCGCTGGTCTGACCCCAGCCTAAGGCTAAGGTCAGACTAACGCATTTTTCGCGTTGTCCGTGAAAAAGTGCGTTCGAACGAATGGATGTATTTTTTCACGGAATACGCGATAGCGGTCATACGATGTGCATTTTCGTCCGTGATTTTGTACGGATCATCAATAAAACACTTTTTGTGTCTGGACGTTATGTTAGCCGTACACTAGCAGCGTCTGACGTCTCCCAATCACGCAAACACGCCGCTATGCGGCCGCAGCGCACTCTGTACGTCAGTACTAGCGGTTTGACGTTCTCGAAAAAATGCGTTCGTTTGCCACTTGCGTTGCGCGGCCGCACTTTTGTGCGGCCGTTCTTCATATGCAGCCCGGCATTGGACGTCATTTGCTGCTAGCACGGCCGTGATTTAGTGCGGTTAAACGCACGTTAAAACTGCTTTCGGCTGACCTTAGCCTAAAAGTTGGAGAATGCCACCAAAGAGCGCCGAAGTGGCCTTGACAAATTGCACCGAAAAGAAAAGAAAAAAGAACTCTAATAGGTGTTTAAACCAATTTTCAGAATGAAAAAAAAGTCTTTAAAAAAAAAAAAAATTATTATTTTCTGAAAATGAAAAGAATAAGGGCTTTATTACATTCTTCGCGCATTAACGCGAGGGGAAAAGCCCTTCGCGCTGACCGTCAAATTACGACGTTCGCGCATATGATGCGCGTTAACGTGAGTTACCCTGCGAGGGCGCAAGTGCGCGCATCCCATACTTAACATTGTGAGCGCAAATGCGTTCGTGTGCTGGTATGCGGCTGGTATTACAATCGTTGCGCAACTTTTTACGAACGACGTTTGCGTGCATAATTTTAACGTCTTTGAAAAGCTGGTGGTAACTGCAAATCTGAACGTTGGGACCGAAACCAAATACACTAGCACGAAAAAAAAAAATACAGCACAGTATAGTTACACATTCTACACATACCCAAACAATAGAATTGAGAAGTTGTACGTTTTTTTATTATTGCTGCAGCATATATACTCAGATTGATTTTGACAGGCGCAAAAACTGAACGGGAGACAATTGTGGTTCTTAATTCTGATTGGCTGAATCGCGTGAAAAAAACGTCTGCCCACTGATTTCTGCACTCCGCGTTAATTTGCGCTAGTTTTTGCGCGTCTTTTTTACGCGCGATATTTTCGGACGGATGAAGAATGCGCTCGGATCGTAATACCAGCATTAATTTACGCGCGTTAACGTTTAACACTGCGCGCAAAAAAAATTGCGCTACGCAAACGAATTTGCGTGGAGAATGTAATAGAGCCCTAAATGTTTACGTTTTTTTAAAAATATTAGTTTTTTTACATGGAAACCTGTATAAATCTATTGCACAAACAATCAGGGCATTTCGCTGATTCTTCGGTCCAGTTTGGCATTCTGTTAATAGATGAACCATTACTTCTCTATGGAACAATTTCTCTGCCGCTGAATTGCTGTGAACTGCGCTGTATTTTGCTGTCAATTCACCTGTATTTGGCGATTTTGACAGTTTAGTGAATAGACGAACCGCCCCAAAATTTTATTTCTAAAATATTTTACCAGGAAGGATACATTATGTCCTGAGTTCAAAAACATAGAATTTTTACAGTCGGTACAGAAATACAAAGTAATAAATGCAAGATATTAAAAACACAACACAAATATACAGATTAACAGAAAATAAATATATAGGAAATATACTCACTATGTTACATGTTCACAGGTGTATTCTGTATCGTGGTATATTAATAGAGATCTCTTAAGTGACTTAAGACTGGGGGAAGATTTGATGGCTTCTGGGAGGTTATTCCATTGTGGTGCTCTGTAGGAAAATGAGGATCGAGACACTTTCTTTTTGTATTGTGGTATTGCAAGTAAGGTGCTGGTCCTGGATCGGAGGTTATAGGATGAGGGAACTGCTAGGGGAAGCAGCCTATTCAGGTAGGGTGGTAGCTTCCCAGAAAACCTCTTAAGCAACAGGTTGGAAAGGTGAAAGGTGCGTCTAGATTCCAGCGACGGCCAGTTTAGCTCTTTTAACAAGTCACAATGGTGGGTCATGTAGTTACATTGTAGCACAAAGCAGCAGAGTGAGTTATACAATGTAGTAAGTTTCTGAAGCCAAAGGATAGGTTTGGGTCTACCGGCTGGGTGGAGTAGAGGTAACATCACTGCTCGGCATGGAGACTGTGAAGACACAGGTTCGATCCCGGCAAGAGCACCTCTCCAGTAAGTGTCCTTGGGCAAGACACCTAACGGTACATTCTCGTCACCCAGGACCTACTTGAAAACAAGAGAAATCTCAATGTATCCTTCCTGGTAAAATCCTTTCTCAAAAAACCCCCCAAAAAACACATACCTAGATATTTGAGCGAAGTGACTGGACAGCGTGCCATTTGATTTTGTCCTGACGCATAAATTGAAAGGTTGTAAATAATGTAGTTTAGGTTCTGTTCCAAATAGCATCATAACAGTTTTGTCAGTATTAAGAAAATGTTTGTTATCTTTGATCCACTTTTCTACCTCTGTGAATTGTTCTGCACGGTCTCCAGCTGCGGGAGATTTGGTTTGCTGCTGGTATAGATTACAGCAGGGGTCTCAAACTCTGGCCCCCCTGATGTTTCTGAACTACAACTCCCATGATTCCCTGGCCACCTATTGCATTCAAAGCATTCTGGGACTTGTGTCGTCTGCGTACATGTGTACAGTTGAGGCTTTGCAGATGTTGGGCAGATCATTTATGAATATCGTGAATAGCAGGGGGCTGAGTATCGAGCCTTGGGGTACTCTGCACGTGACTGGGAGGGGGAGGGAAGCACTCTCAGCAATGTACACCTTTTGCGATCGATCGGATACATATGATTTGAAACCAGGTTAGCGTGCGATCACCAATACCAGAGTTTTTTAAGTTTTTGTAATCGTATGCCATGGTTTACTCTACTGTGTCAAAGGCCTTGGCAAAATCAAGGAACATGGCTTGGTGCTTCGTGAATAACCTCTCGTGTGCAGATGTCTACAGTGCTGTAGGTGTCTGAATACAGGGATGTATACTTGGTGACCAGGTGTTATCTCTGATCAGCACGGAGGATGAGTGTTTTTATTGTCTTCAGTGGACTTGTTGCTTATAAAACATTGTATCCTTCCTTTTACAGATCGCTTGTATTTCGCCACCCTGAGAAATAAACCAAAGAGCACCTTAAATACGCACTACTTCAGTACAGACGAAGAGTTTGTATATGAAAAGTAAGTACATCTTCACCTTTTAAGGGGCTATTCAGAAAACTCTTTGCCCATGTTGCAATCACTGGCGAAAATCGTTGTTGTATCGGCGGCAAACGCCAGTGTTTCACAAAAGAGGGATCCAAACTGGGGCAGAAGAAGCGTCTCCTGTGGTTGTTTGCATTGTCAAACACAGATGTTTACACTGTTGCAACAATGTCAATTATCGCCACTGTTTCCAAAATCGGCAAACACTGGCATTTTCTGAATAGCCCTCATAGTTTGGATTTATGCTGCAATGCCAGTGCTTTCCCAACATTGTCTGATTTCGCAGTAAATTAAGTAAAACATAGAGGGGTATTCAGTTAGTGCTAGTGTTGCAAACACTAGTGAAAATCACTGCTGTTGCAACACCGGCAAGCACCAGCATTTTCCAGTAGTAAAATCCAAAGGGTGAAAGAAGCTTCACTGTGTGGCTTCTCCTGTCATTTTTGGATTTGAATTTTGTGAAATGCAGGCATTTGTCTGTGTTGCAACTCTTAGGATTTTCACTACTGTTTGGAACACCGGCACTTACTGAATCACCCCCATAGTTAAAAAGAAAATGTAGTGGTCGGCCATTAATTATTTTGTCATTTTAACAGGACTTTAGTCCAGAAGGGCTAAATTATTAACCCCCAGCTGACCGCAACACTATTTTGTGGCTAGAGGGTTAAAGTTCCTTTGTAAGCTTTGCGTTCAGTAAGGTGATCACTAAAAGGATTTCAAGGGCCACTAACACCAAGAAAAAGAAATGTCCTTTTGGGTTTATTTAATGTTGTTGATCTCTTACATGTGCTTTTGTTTTTCTCTTGTATGTTTAGTTAAGAATATATTTTACTCCATGTGTCACTGGTGTATCCATTGTTTGAGATTTTGTGTTGTAAACTGCCCAACCCAGTATCATTACTTCACTTGGTCCTTACTTTTTGGTTTTGGCCATATAATGGAATCTGTGGGTCAAGCAGCTGACTCAGACCATTGTATTGTGTGGGATGTATTCAAAGGACATCACCAGGATCAGAAGTCTTTTAACCCCCCTGATTTACTGCATTCAGCTGCCATATCTTATCTGGAGTAGCCTACTCCACTCAATAGCACCCCTGCTGCATTATGTAAACATTCCCTCCTCCATCTCATTAACTGGTAGATATTGTAGATTAAATAAACTAGAGCTACAAAGTAAATAGTTTGGTAAATGTTGCATCATGGGAAAAATCCAGAAACTGGAACCCGGAGATAACTTTATTTTAACTTTTTACATGCAATTATTTCAGACAAAGAAAGAAAAAAAACAGTATGTGTTTTATAATTTGTTTTTTATTTGTAATGCACAAGTAATTTAGTTATAGCTTATGTAAGTGGTAGTGTCCCTTTAACCCCTTGGCTGCCGAAGATGTGTGGAGGACACCAAAGGGGAGATCTTGCCCGCTCAAGTGGGATTCCCGTGGTGGGATCCCTCCCTGCTCATATACATCATTGCGTCAAATTCAGGCGCCACCTGGGTGAATGCCTGAAGGAGTGTCCTTTTGGACCTCTCTCTCTCACCCAGAGGGGCTAGGAAAACAAGAGAGGCATTGCTGTAAAGGTCAGTCTCTCTTTTAACCATTAAAAGTTGGACAATGTGCTGAGCAAGTCCTCCGCTAGGGTGTGAAGGACTTGCTCCGCTCGTCACCCCAGTACCGAGGTCTAGCAGCAATCGCGGACTTCTCCTGGAGGGGGCTGACATCTTGGATACAATAAAACAAGACTTCAAATCTCGTTTAATCCCGATTTTACTAGTACTCCCCGCTAGCTGGCTGCTGTGGTGGTCCCCTCTTCCGGCCAGCTGACGCACATCTCGCGTCATTGGCTGCAGGGGCAAAGAAAGGAAGCAGGAGCTCAAGTGGAGAGTGGTGCCAGTAGAAATGTATTAGGGGAGAAAGCAAACCCCACTAAATCAGTAGTGACGTTTCGGCCATGCGGCCTTAATCATACAATGAGCTTTACAGAATTTAGTGATATACTCAATGGTAAAGGAATATGTAAAGAAATTCCCTTTTATGGATCTTTTTTTTGACTCCACAAAGCAAGTATGTTAAAACCTGGAGTTTTAATAATTTGTGCATCCCTTCAAGAGAAAATTGAAAATCTAGGCAGTCCTCTGAATTTTACTGATGACCCACCAGAGCTCTGAAGTTGCACCTTCTACAATATGTCATGCTGGTAGTACAAGAAGTAGTGACTACTGACTGAAGATACCAGTCCCATATAGGCTGAACACCCTTAACCCAAATTCCAGAAACAAACCGGGTTATTCAAAGAGAATCAAAAAGTCACCGCACTTTTCGTTCTCTTCAATTCGGTACGATTTGGCGATCCCATTTCGGCGACCCTGCGGTGTATTCAGCAAGCACCAAAGGGCCGTTGTAATGCAGGGAAAAGTTGCCGCAAACCTGGCGAAAACTCACCGCAAAACCCAGCGAACGCTCACCGAAACCCGCAAAAACATCTGGATTAACCCTGCCGAACACGCCAGAGAAACCCGAGCAGGAGCCGATCACAGAGCAGCCGCCGGAAAAACCCGACACCGCAGACGAGTGGAGTGAAAAAAAAAAAAAAAACAGTACGCTCGAATGTTTGAAAAGTGAAAAACTGTTTGCAAAGAAACTACAGAACGAAAATGTCTGAAATTTACATATCAGATCCAATGAATGATAATAAAAAGGGCTGTTACAGAAAAAAGAAAAAACTATTTAAATAAATGTTTGCAAAAAATCTCCAAAAATGCCTAAAAGATTCTAAAAATAAAGAGACTTTTTACTGCAGAATATTATGATCAAGGGTTTATTAGATATTGGATTAAAATGGGAATATTTTTAACATTGAAACCTATGGGATTAGCCTGAATAAACCTGTCGAATGAAGCCACCGAATGGCAGGGCATTTCGGCAACTTTTCACTGCTGGTCTTTGTTCTTTGAATAGACGAAGCTATGGGGATTTCACTGCCCTCAAACAGGCACTGAACAGGCACCGTATGTGCAGGCAATTCGCCAACATTTGCTAATTGCCTGCCCTCTGGATAGCTGAATGGCCAAGAAAGGTAACAAACGCTGATTTTCAGCGTTCGGTTACCTTTCGGCAGCCATTCGAATCTCTTTGAATAACCCTGAAAGTCTCCAAAGACCAAACTTATTGGAGAGCTGTTTCAGCTCTCTGACGCAGTTAATAGTGGTGCCATATCTGTGCCGGAAGCCCTGAGATGTCGTCATGACACAACATCGCCGGCATAAATATGCTGGGTGGTATTTTCTCCCTCTGAGATTTCAGTCTTCAGTCTACTAAGGGCCCTATTCAAAGGTTGGTGTAAACTTAACAAATTCATTGACTATAATGGCTCTGGAATGTTTACACCTACCTTGAAATAAGGCCCTAAGACTTGAGGCCCTCAGACTAATTTTTCAAGCCCATTGGCAATGGGTGCCATATTTGAGGCCTCTACGCCTTCCACCAGATTTGTTTTCCGAATACAGCCCAAGCAGTTCACGAATGGGGTGCTTTACCTAAAATCCTTTGGGTTTCTCCAAGAGGCACACTCCTCAAACTGTGTGCTCCTAACATCATGTCTTTAAGTATTTTCCTTACTCCTGTCCTTATTGTATATTGCTTTTCTAGGTAACCTTGCCATTATATACAGTTGTGTTCAAAATTATTCAACCCCCAATGCTGTAAAGGGTTTTAGGGAATTTAGTGTACATTTGTAATTGTATTCAGAATGAAATCCTACAAGGACTTATTAAAGAACCATATGCAACTAAAATGACATCAATTGGTTTTGTAATACAGTAGTAAATGTTTCTTTTGTGAATTCTTCATTGACACAATTATTCAACCCCTTAAAGACTACCACTCTGAAGAACAGAGGTTCATTCAAGTGTTTTCAATCAGGTATTGAAAACACCTGTGGATGTCACGGAGCAGCAATAAAGCATAATAAGCACCAATTAGGCAGCTTTAAAATGACTGTGATACTCAGCTCCTTCTAGACATTTACTGGTGTGGTTACAAACATGGTGAAGTCAAGAGAATGGTCCAGGAAGACAAGAGAAGAGGTGATTACTCTTCACAGGAAGGGCAATGGCTATAAGAAGATTGCAAAGATGTTAAACATACCAAGAGAGACCATAGGAAGCATCATTCGCAAATTCAAGGCAAAGGGCACTGTTGAAACGCTACCTGGTCGTGGCAGAAAGAAGATGCTGACTTCGACTGCTTTGCGCTACCTGAAGCGTAGAGTGGAGAAAAGTCCCTGTGTGACTGCTGAGGAACTGAGAAAAGATTTGTCAGATGTGGGTACTGAAGTTTCAGCTCAGACAATACGGCGCACACTGCGTAATGAAGGCCTCCATGCCAGAACTCCCAAGCGCACCCCCTTGCTGTCTCCAAAGAATAAGAGTTGACTGCAGTATGCCAAAAGTCATGTGGACAAACCACAGAAGTTTTAGGATAGTGTTCTGTGGACTGATGAAACAAAATTAGAACTGTTTGGGCCCATGGATCAACGCTATGTTTGGAGGAGGAAGAACAAGGCCTATGAAGAAAAGAACACCTTGCCTACTGTGAAGCATGGCGGGGGGTCAATCATGCTTTGGGGCTGTTTTTGCTTCTGCAGGTACAGGGAAGCTTCAGCGTGTGCAAGGTACCATGAATTCTCTTCAGTACCAGGAGATATTGGATGACAATGTGATGCAGTCCATCACAAACCTGAGGCTTTGGAGACGTTGGACCTTTCAACAGGACAATGATTCCAAGCATACCTCCAAGTCCACTAGAGCATGGTTGCAGATTAAAGGCTGGAACATTTTGGAGTGGCCATCGCAGTCACCTGACTTAAATCCGATTGAGAACCTCCGGTGGGACTTAAAGAAAGCAGTTGCAGTGCGCAAGCCTAAGAATGTGACTGAACTGGAGGCTTTTGCCCATGACGAATGGGCGAAGATACCCGTAGATCGCTGCAAGACACTTGTGTCAAGCTATGCTTCACGTTTAAAAGCTGTTATAACTGTAAAAGGATGTTGTACTAAGTACTAAGATTGAATGTCACTTGGGGGTTGAATAAAACTGATAATGATGTGAGCACAGAAAAGACATTTGTGGTTATTTCATTATAAATGTTATGTTATATTTGTCTGACCTACACGTGCCTCTTTGATTTAATTGTAAGCAAGATGACTGAATGATCAAAATCAATGTCAAACTGGCCAAAACACTCAATTTCAGTGGGGGTTGAATAATATTGAACACAACTGTAGGCCTACTTGGCTCCTAATACGGTATATCTCCCTCACAAAGGGTAAACATTTATCATTTATTTTTGTAATTTGTCAGGGATTATCTCTTGTATGTGTCCACATTTTTCCTAACATTTTATCTATATATTTTTCTATATTTGTGTTTTATTATCCTGTGTGGGATGAGAAGCGGGTCATTTACATTCTTCAGGAATGCATCAATAGGTGTATGAACCAAACATTCTTTAATTAAACCGTCATTTAGAGCTTAGCTTTTCAAGAAGCGGACTCATTCGTTGGGTTTGGTAACGGCTTCCTTAAACACAAACTTTATTACCAGTTTACTATATAAATACACGGAACTCCCAGTTGTTTTCTTCCTATTTTGATGATGAGAAAAAGCACAACGTTTTTAATTGTATTTTGCCAAACGGATGTTTGACAAAACAAAACAAAAATAAGTGGTGAGACACTCATAATCATAAAGCACCTTGATCACTCCCACAACGTCTCCTCCTCTTGATGACTACATTTCCTCCATATTTATTTTTCTGTTAATCTGTATATTTGGTCCTGTGTTAATATCTTGCATTTTACTATTTTGTATTTCTGTAACCAATCAATGTTCTCGAACCCAGGACATACTTGAAAACGAGAGAAATCTCAATGTATCCTTCCTGGTAAAATCCTTTATAAATAAATAAATGTCAATCTCAAAACTATATATATATAATTTATTTATAAAGCATTTTACCAGAAGGATACATTGAGATTTCTGTTGTATTCTTCTCTATATTATAAATAAATGTGGAGCACATCCAATGTTCCCTCTAATTATTATTATTAGGTGATGTGAGCAGAAATTTTCTGTTGTGCAAATTTTTTCGCTGTAGCAAATGTTTGTGCGCACCTAATCAATGTGTATACTTAAGCTTAAAATGCATTCGAGATTTTGGCACAAACTATCTCTAATGGTTAATATCTTGCTGTGGGGTTTGTGATACGCTCACACACACTGTGCGTTCCTGTGAGTTTTATTGTTGTGGGGTTTGTGATACGCTCACACTCTGTGTATTTCTTTTGAGTTACATGATACATGTATACCCAGGCACAGGCCCCATATACTACCTACCGGGTTTGGATCAAAAGTCCTACAACCAGGTTCCCTAATGCCAAAATCCTGACGGCCAACTTCCCTACACAGACAACTCCCTGACTACCAATTTACAGACATCCAAAATCCCAGCGACTAACACTAACCCTACTCCCTAACCCTCTAAACCTAGCCCTAACCCCCTAAACCTAGCCCTAACCCCCTAAATCTAGCCCTAACCCCAATCCCCTAAATCTGGCCCTAACCCCCTAAACCTAGCCCTAAACCTAGCCCTAATCCTAACCCTCTAAACCAAGCCATAACCCTAACCCCCTAAACCTAGCCATAACCCTAACCCCCTAAACCTAGCCATAACCCTAACCCCCTAAACCTAACCCTAATCCTAACCCCCTAAACCTAACCCCCTAAACCTAGCCATAACCCTAACCCCCCTAAACTAAGCCCTAACCCCCCTAATCCTAGCCCTAACCCCCTTAAACCTAGGGTTCGGGTGTTAGTATTTGGAAGTTGGCCCGGCCGTGTAGGGAAGTTGGGAATGGATGTCTGGCACTTGTTCTGTCTGGAAGTTGGCCGTCGGGATGTTGGCATTAGGGAACCTGGCTGTAGGGATTTTGTCCGGCACCCCTACCTACCACTCTCACTCTGCGGCTGTGGTCCATACAACGTACACTGTCTGATGCCTGCAGGGTCCTCGACCTCTGTGGTCCTCGCTCTGACGCCTGTCACTTCAGTTCAGACAAGAAAGATCAGGGAGGGGGAGTGGTGGACCGCCACAGGGTGCGGCTGGCTGGCACCAGCTACTGCAGCAAGTACCCCCTTTACCCCCAGTTAGGTGGATTGTCGGGTTGATTGACCGCGTTCGGCGGATCCCTTTGGCGTACTTTGGGGACTCTGCAGTGAATGCTGAATTCACTGCAGGGTCGGCAAATTGAACATGCCGATCGAGAGACAACCGAAATATCTCCTCTTTCTGTTTTTTGGATTTTTCCCATGATGCAACATTTACCAAAACCTATGCAAACATTTTACTTTACTGATGTGGTTTAGCTTATACAGTATTTAACAGTTAATGAGGTGCAGGAGGTCTATTGACCTGCCTCTGCTACACTAGATAAGAGGTGACCGCTGAATGAGATAAGACCGGGAACAAAACCATATGTGAAACACATGCTGCTGTTTTTTCTAATTAATTAGTCCGTATTGTAGTTCGAAACGCACATATCTAATGAGATTTTTAGCAATGCAGCCTCCAAAAAGTATGAATACAATATGAAAATAATGTCTGTATATGGGAACTACAGTAACACCTTCTATCTGTAATGTACAGGGATTTAAGCAATTATAACCCCATGAATCTAATCTCTGCTCAGTAATGAGTGACCCCAGAGCTCTCCCTGTATTCTGCCCTCTCTGTGGCTGTTTTAATACAGCAGTAAAGTTTGTGCTTTTTGTTACAGTGAGGGTGGGGGCTGTTCCTTTACAGTAATAGGGGGTTGCAAGAGAAAGAATTTGAGAACATGAATCTTTTATTAAGAAGGAATGCAAATGAGGGTTGTAAATGCCAATTTTCATGGTATTTCAATGCATAACTGTTAAAAGGTTAACAAGCAAATCTTAGGGCGACAGTTATATGGTTACAGCGAATGCGCGTGTCTTTGAGGAATTCTTGTAAATGTAGGATAGCTGCGTGTATTAAGCACGTGTCAGAGCGGAAGTACTGTTATAAAACACAGCTCACAATAAAAAAGCACGCTGTCACCAGGGAGTCGCTATTGTTATGTCGATCATTGAGCACAATGGTGCTAAATTAGCCGTTCCTTGCTAGAAGACCAGAATTGTCACTGACCATACAACGACCTCAGAAAAGAGACCTGGACTGTTGACTAATGGGAGCAATTTTAGCTCACTATATTGTCACTCGTTTTTAGACCCCATAGAGACATTTTCTTAAGACTTTTATTATAAGATGCAAAATTGCTCATTGCTGAAGTTCACATATGTTAAGCAGTATGTGAATGATAAATCCCTGCCGATCCTGGTACGCACACACTACTTGTCGTAGGAGAATGACAGAGCACCGCAGATATACACACGCAGAGCTACTTCTACTTATTATTATCCTTTATTTATATAGCACCTCCAATTCCGCAGCGCTTTACAAGATCAGTGTACATTAGAACACCACACACGGAGGATGACCTGATTCAGGGGGACCCTGTTCCCAAGGGAGCTTACAATCTATGAGATGTACAAGTATTTTGTGAGGTAGGCGCATCCATATCGTTGGGTGTCTTGCCCAAGGACACTCGCTGGTGGCGTCTTCTGAGAGGGATCGAGTCGTCTTTCCATGATTTGTAGAGCAGCTACCTGGTGGTTAGGATGAACCCGCTTCTCGTAAAGGCGAGACTTGCTTCTCCTCAGTTGTATCGGAGGGATGTGCTAAATGGTATTTTAACTCCACGATCAAAGGGCAGAGACGTTACCACTCGACTCCACAGCTGATTTTGGCCCCTATTACACGCTTCGCAAATGCGCTTTTGCGCGAGGACAAAACCATGTGCACGGAACGTCGTCGAACGACGTTCGCGCAAACGATGCGCGTTAACGTCCAACGCGAGTGACCCTGCGCGAACCCAACACGAGCGCAAGTTCCTGCGCGCATCCTATACTTAACATTGTGAGAGCAAATGCGTTAGTGCGGAGGGTATTACAATCTTCACGCAAAGTTGTACGAGCGACGTTTGTGCGAATTTTCGTAACGTCTTTGAAAACTTGGTGTTAACGGCAAATATGATCATTGTGGCCGAAACCAAATAACTCAGCAATAAAAAAATACAGCACAGTACAGTTACACATTCTACACATACCCAGACATCAAAAATGTATAATTTGTAAAAAAATTTTTTTGCTGCAGCACATATACGCAGATTGACTTTGACAGGCGCAACAACCTAACTTTAGAAAATTGTGGTTCTTAATTCTGATTGGCTGAATCCCGTGAAAAAACAGTCTGCCCACCGATTCCTGCACGCAACGGTCATTTGCGCCTTGCTTTGCGCGTCGGATTTGCGCACGTAAAAAGTTGAAGGCTGAAAAACTGCGGTCGGAGCGTACTAACGCGTTAATTTGCACACGCTAACGTTTTTCGCGTGCGCAAAAAAATTGCGCTGCGTGAGCGCATTTGCGCGAAGCGTGTAATGGGGGCCATTGTGTGGTAGGCGAGTTTGGTCCGTTAGGTGTCTTGCCCAAGGACACTTACTGGAGAGATGCTCTTGCCGGGACTCAAACCTGGGTCTCCTTGGTTACAGAGCAGTGATGTTACCTCTACTCCATCCAGCCGGTACTTACTTGTGGGGGCACAAATATAACAATGCAGAACACTCAAATTCAGCCAGAGGCTGCTGCCTCATAGAATTTTTATTTCCGACAGCTAAAGTTCTAAAGTATTCTATGAAACTCTACAGATGAGCGGTGAATTTCACAATACAGTGGAATTTAGTGGCAATTCAGCTATTTAAAAAGCTTGCAATTCTGAAGCTAACACGATTGGTTCAGAGATACGGACGTCGGCACACTCCCTTTGTGTCAACGTCACTAGTAACCGGCAGCTGGGAAATTCAAATTTCCTGTCTGCTGGTGACGCTGTGTGGGGAGGAAACTCCTCCACTTCACAGTTTTAAGTCAAAATGGGGGGGCTCAGGGGAGGGGGGAAACGGGGGGGGGGCACTCTACTCATCCTGACCGCTTTATATCTTTAAAATGGTCAGGATGTGTGGAGTGTTCATTTAAGTTTGGTATAACTTTATTAGGCCTTGCATTAGGACAAAATAGAGGATCTGAAAAATAAGGACTGTCCCTTCTAAGGCTAATGTCAGACGAACCGTCTGTGCGCACTCTGCGTGAGTGCAGGACGGACGTACTGACGGAAGATACTGTAGACCCCACACGGTCCGTTTTTGGTGACGGACGGAGAAAAAAAAGGGAATTATGGGAAATAAAAATGATAAAAATTTGAAAAGGATATGAAAAGCCATTTTGTATGTCAAGGTGCTGGACGTCGCAAAGTCGCTGCGTCTGACGTTGTTTTACGTTCTTGCCTAACTTGCGTCCGTTTGCCATGTGCGTTGTGCATGCGCAGTTCGGTGCGCACATATTTTGTGTGAAGGTCTCTATTGATCATGATTCTATGCTACGACGGACGTTAAACTGTGCGGCGACACAGACGTGATCACTGCTTTCGTCTGACGCCGGCCTAAATAAGTACACTTGTGAGGCACATTATTTGCAGGATACTTTACTATTTATTTTTGTTGTCAATGAGTAACGATATCCCTTCTTAAAGGGATACTCTATTGAAAAATAGTGGGTTTTTTTGCACTTTAATTGGGCAGAGGCTGCTGACAGCCTCTGTCCAATTTATAATTTTTTAAATTTTACTCACCTTTTCCCCTCTATGCCCTGAGCTCCTCGTTTTCGGCTCGGACTCACAAACTCAGAAATCCCTGAAGCTTTTCTACGCAATATGCGCTCCCAGGGAACTTGCGAAGTGTAGCAACCGCAAGTTGTGCAGTTTACTTACGCACGTTACGTAGCACTT
Organism: Leptobrachium leishanense; assembly: GCA_009667805.1. NCBI lineage: Eukaryota > Metazoa > Chordata > Amphibia > Anura > Megophryidae > Leptobrachium > Leptobrachium leishanense. The sequence goes on along the minus strand of CM019070.1, from coordinate 73,093,837 downwards.
GCACAGAATGATTGAAGGGAGCGGTATGCGCATGCGCATGCGCAGACCTGATCCACCGCTGCTTCCCTCAGACCACTCACTACAGCAGGTGGTCTCAGAGAGGGTGAAGTCCACATGCTCTCTGCCTGCTGATGTCATCAGAACGGTCACTGGTGATGACAGCTGAGAAAATCAAAATTCCTGGCTGCTGGTGACACTGGGTGGAGTGGAGGAAACCCCCCCCCCCTCCACCACTTCACCCAGCATCTCTTCCATATTGGACAGCAGGGAGGGGTTAGAAAGGGGGGCACTTCTCACATCCTGACCACTTTAAAACAATAAACTGGTCAGTATGAGTACGGTGTTCCTTTTTAATATTGTTTCTGATTTTTATATCTCTGCATGGAATTCTACATCAGGAAATTGCAGTATGTCCTGTTTGCATTGACGTGATTGGCCATGTAAATCAAAACCATTCATTGATCTGCTGACGCCTTCACCTGATTTTCATCATGGATGTGCTAACGGATGCCCTTGAAATCACCAGTTCCTTTAATAATGAATAATTAAATGAGGTCTGTTACCTACATTTTGTTCACACCGCACCAGTGTGTACTATAAATACTTAAAGGGATACTCTGGGATTCAAATGGGACAGCAAGTAACTGAGGGGTTAAACATTAAAGGGCTACTACCACCAGGGCTGGACTGGGACAGAAAATCCGGCCTGGACGTCACCCGGACCGGCCCAATTTAATTATGTAATTACACACAAAAATGGTATATAAACCAACTGGATCCCTCAACCAATCGCTTTACAGATACTGGAGCTGCTGCAAAGCAATTGGGTAACATCTTTTATGTGTCCAGCTTGTGCTCTTTTGTGTTGAGTGGCCCTGATCTTTACCTCTCTTGGTTCTCACTTTGTGGTGTATGCCATATAATGGGCTCTATGGGTCAGGCAGTCGACTGACATTGTGTGGGATGTATTCAAAGGGCATCACCAGAAGGGTAGTCTTTTAAGATCCCTGTTTTATTTCATTCAGCTGCCATCTCTTATCTTGAGTAGCCTGAAGAAAAATATCCCCCTGTAGCCTCATCTAAGCAATAAAAAAGACAGCAGCATGTGTTTAATAAGGTGTTTTTATTTGTAATGCACAAGTAGCTAGTTATGGCTTATGTAAATGGTAGAGTCCCTTTTAAGCTCCCTGTCTTACCTCATTCAGCTGCCAGCTCTTATTTCCTGTAGCTTAGAGAATAGCCTCCTGCTGCCTCGTCTAAACATTCCATCCTCTGCCTCAGTGGTTCCGAACCCTGATCCTCAAGTACCTTTAACAGGCCTGGTTTTTCAGATATCTGAAGCACAGCACAGGTGATATGATTTGTTGTTCAGTGATTGCAGGATTCAGTCTGCATTTCACCAAGGTAATCCTTAAAACCTGGCCTGTTAGGGGGTACTTTAGGACCGCGGTTGGGAACCACTGCTCTACCTCATTAACTGGTAAATGTTGTAGGTTAAATAAACAAGAGCCACAAAGCAAAGCTTTTGGTAAATGTTGCATCATAGGGAAAAATCCATAGCATTAAACCCAGAGATGAAATACCTAATTTTATTGTTCCTTCTTACATGCAATTACTCCAGACAAAAAAACATCAGCCTTTGTTTTATAATGTGGTTTTATTTGTAATGCGCAAGTAATATAGTTACAGTTTATGTAAGTGGTTGTGTCCCTTTAACCAATCCAGACCTCTTCCAAAACTCCCTCTGTTTTGACCCCGTAGTCATGGGTCAGCAACCTTGGCCTCCCAAATGTTGTGGACTTACATTTATTTCCCATGAGTCTCGGCCAAACTCAGGAGAAGCTCAGCATCATGGGAGGTGTAGTTCCAAATCATCTGGAGGGCTAAGGTTGTTGACCTCTGCTGTAGACATTTTGAAAACTCATCCTGAATCTACAACTCCCTTAACGCTGGTCTGTTCATGACATGCTGCCAACTTGCTGTGAACCATAGCATGCCACGTGGCCGTGGGTAGGCTGGGCCTTTGAGAGAATGTCCAGCCAATCCAATGACATGCCATCCAATGAGGGGTGTGACAGCACTTGGGTCTCTGTGACTGCTCATATTACAGGTCACAGTGCATCTAGTGTCCATTTAAACACGATTTTAAAATTCCAAGAAAATGCATAGAATTCTCATTTCTTTTGTGAGACGATTGGTTTTAAATGTTCCATAAAAATCACTGCAGTCTCCAATAATCTCATTATCATCCTAAACAGGATATATGACCATTTTTATTATCTGCCTTTATCACATTTACTGTATGTTCTGAAAGCAGACCCTGTTTGAAATTTGCCAAAGATAAGGGAAGGGGCATCATGCAATGTCTAGAACGTTTCTCCCCAGCAATATTTCAGTAAAGGGTAAACAAACAAATGAAAAATATATCATTTACATTACTTTTACCTATCTCTGAGTAACAATCTTTATGCAAAAATGCTATTTTATCATTCATTTCGGTGTTATTTAACCCATATTAGAAATTCATTTTAGGATCAGTAGTGAAAGAGTACCCCCCCCCCCTTAGGTTTTGGAGCATATATTCCAGAATGTTTTGCTATATACTAGTATGAGAAACATGTTTGATTTACTTTTTGATACAATTTATTAATGCTGTAAATAAATCTTTAAAACCTGCTTCTTTGTTCAGTTTCTATGCAGATTTTGGTCCCCTGAACCTTGGCCTGCTGTACCGGTTCTGCTGCAAGCTCAACAAAAAGCTTAAGGTAAGTTAGGTGGTTTAGTTCAGTGGTAGTGGTGGGTTTTGGTGCAGGATTAACCCCTTAAGGACAAATTACGTAACTGTTATGTCATAAATGCATTGAATTTAAAAACCCTTGGTCTCTAAGGCTGGGGTCAGACTAGCGCACTTTTAACGTGCGTTCTGGCACGCTTAATTACGGCTGCAGTAGCAGCAGATGACGGGCAATGACGGCCAATATACGAAGTACGGCCGCACGAAAGTCCGGCCGCGCAACGCAAGTGGCAAACGAAACGCATTTTTCGAAAGCGCAGAACCGCTAGTACTGACGTACAGAGTCCGCTGCGGCGGTGTGTGTGCGTGATTAGGGGTTGTCAGACGCTCCTGTCCGGCCAACATAACGTCCAGACACCCAAAGTTTCCTGGTTTGGATCCGTAACAAATCACGCACGAAAATGCGCATCGTATGACCGTTTTCGTGCATTCCGTGAAAAAATACGTCAATGCGTTCAGACGCACTTTTTGACGGTCGCTGCGAATAATGCGTTTGTTTGACCCTAGCCTAAGGGGTTAATATAGTTATAGGCTAGGCAGCACTCCACATACAGGCAGCTGGACGTAACTTGGAAAACACTGGATATGTTTCATAGCAGATTAGTTAGTGCACTGGATAAATGGATTGCAAGAGGCAGATAATACTGCTTTAATATGTACCGGCCGGGTGGAGTAGAGGTAACATCACTGCTCTGCACAGAGAAAGCCTGTTTAGTCATGGGTTCGATCCCAGCAAGCAACCTCTCCAATAAGTGTCCTTGGGCAAGACACCTAACGGTGCATACTCGCCACCCAGGACATACCTGAAAACGAGAGAAATCTCAATGTATCCTTCCTGGTAAAATCATTTCTCAAGAAAAGAAAAAAAAATACAGATAGAAGTTACAGCTTGCACACTGTATACATGCAATGGCAAGGACACTGGATACATGCAATGGCAAGGACGCTGGATACATGCAATGGCAAGGACGCTGGATACATGTGCAGTGCTCACTGCTGGAGGAGCTGCTGAATAACCCCAGGATTAGTCTCATTGCACTAACAATTCACTGTACACCAGCATACCTTTATGGATTTTTCTAAGTTCTATTTTACTGAAGCAATAAAAGGCAATAAAGATACATATACTTTAAGCATGAAATCAATCAAGCTAGAAAATGAATGACGGTAATACGTAGCGTGGATATATATGGCGAATAAACTGTTAATAAGATCCTCAGTTCTTTGGCTTAAAGTCCCGCTCAAAAATGCTCGTTAGTTTATGTCCTAGGTAGGGTACCCGGGTACTAAGTCCACTGGCCAGTGGATGGACGAATATCTTCGACTAGTCAACGTTGGGGCCCTGAAATTTGAAGCAATCAAATAAGTGCGCACTGTTAGCTAAGTCATAGGCCAGAGGCCTCTCACCCAACCGGCGAAACAGCTTGTCCCGGACCGATGAACTCTGCCAGAAAATCCTTCTCTGCCGCCTAGAGCCCGATGCTGTCGAAGCCACGCTCCCGAACCGATTCTCCTCAGCCAGAAGACTAATGCCGCCAGCACTCCACTCCGTCTGTGGCCTCCTTACGCAAGGTCCTTCTCGAACACACTTGCCAACGGAACAGCTCAGCGGGATACACTCCAGTGCACTTTCCCCGATCACTCCAGCAATGGGTGCCGCTGATTCTCCGCGCTCCAACTTGCTCAGATCCCGGAAGGTGTCTCTCATGCGACTGTCTCTGGTCACTGCTTCTCTCGTCCCCCCCCCAAGCTGCACATGAGGCTCTTCACTTCCTGACGCCAGCGCGCTTGCTTCCTTCCTTTCTACCCAGGGGGTTCTGGGGGATGTAGTCCATAGTCCATTATAGTACATTACGTTCTGGCTCCCTCTAGAGGCAATATGGTTTCAGTTCCCAGAGCCAAGTTAAATACAGTGCTACACATGCAATGGCAAGGACGCTGGATACATGCAATGGCAAGGACGCTGGATACATGCAATGGCAAGGACGCTGGATACATGCAATGGCAAGGACGCTGGATACATGCAATGGCAAGGATGCTGGATACATTCAATGGCAAGGACGCTGGATACATTCAATGAGAGTTCACAGCCTTCACATCGGATGCATGCAGTGACAAGCGTGCTGGATATACATGCAGTGAGAAGTGATACAATGACAACTGGATGCATGCAGTTAGAGAATAAAAAATACATGCAAATCAGAATGTGTACACTTAATACATGCAGTGGAAAGACACAGAGAACTGGCTTTGAGAGCCCATACCCAGTACATTTGATGCATGTAGTGAAAGCTTGCAGTGAACACATCAGATGCATATAAGGGGTTATTCAAAGAGCACTGAATGCTGAATTTCCCAGTATGGTGCAATTTCGTGGCCATTCGACTATTCAAAAAGCTGGTGATTCACCAAATATTGGCGAATTGCCAGTGACATACGGTACAATTCAGCAACCTTCGGTGGCACAGTGACCTTCGGCAGCAGTGACATTCCTATTGAGAAGCAATGGTTAATCTAGTCACAGAATACTGAGCAACAGTGAAAAGTTGAAAATTACCTGATTTTTGGTGGTTTCATTTGACAGGTTTAAGCAGGCGAATCCCATAGGCTTCAATGTAAAAAAAAATCCCAGTTTTTATCAAATATTTATTCAACCGTTTATTCTTCGTTTCGAGCAAAAATATTTTTACAATTTTTATTTTTTTGTTCATTTTTACGGCGCCATTTTTGATTCTTTTTTTTTCTTTTCTTCATGGTTTTTTTTTTTCTCTCTGTAACACTCTGTAACATTTTCTCTCTGTTCTTCATAGGACCTTATATATTATTTGCTTTTTTCGGATGCGTTCAGCGGTCTGTTCGGCAGATCGTCAGATGCATGCGGCAGGTTTTCGGACCGATTCGGCAGTTTGAGGATGTGTTTATGCGACTGATTCGGTGGTTTATTGGATGCATTCAGCTGGTTGATTCGGCGCACTTTGGGGACCCTGCAGTGAATGCTGAATTCACTGCATTGTCGGTGACTTTAGGTCGCCGATGGAGAGTGCATCGAAATTTTGTTGCAATTTCGGTGTTCTCTGAATAACTCCTATAGTGTAGAAATTGTAGGCAGTGTCTGTTGAAACAGTGCTTGGAGTGACAGTTAACACCCCAAACTCATGCATCATAAGGCATTGTGTACTGGCTGTGATACCTCATTGCATGTGTTCAATGTATTGTCATCCAACGATCACTGTAGTTATAGCCAATGATCTGAATGCAACATCTCTATATGCCCTCTTTGAATGAACTGTGCCCTCTCAGGTCATTCCTCAATCTTATATACTCCCTCATCAAATGTCCAATATCTTATTGTGTGTCCAGTGATCCAGGTCCTTTAATTTTGTGTCCAGTGATCTGGGTTCTTTCTATGTCCAGTGTTCGGCTCCATCTCAGTCAATGTCATCCTTGACCTGCTTCTACAGTACTGGTGAGCTCTCATTACATACAAGCAGGGTTTACACTATAATCTCCTCCGTCCTTAATTCTTATTCGTGTCCTGCGTTGAGTTTTTTTCTGATCAAACATTGGTTTTCTCTCATTTGTGACTAGTCTTTTACCCCGGCCCCCCCGTCTCCCTTATTCTCTCTATTGAACTAAATTTGATGGCTGAAGCTCTCAATGAATCTTTTGTGTGCAATGGCTCACTATAGTTACGCTGGTTCCACCCTCCAGCACACACACACCCCACGCTTACTACTCCACTATCACAATACAGAGCGTCACTCCATTGGTTACATGAAAAACACAGCCTTTAACCCTTTTGAGAGCCTCACTTGATCTCCCTACACAATCCATCGTGCTCCACATGTCGCAATGACAGAGAGGTGTAATCCACACCTTTTTAGTTCTTTACCTGTTCTGTTATTTACACGTCGTGTTTTTCTGGTTGTCGATACCTGTATTCAAGGCACCTCATCGCCAGCCGCCCTTTGCTTTTTAATTTTTGACAGCTCCGGTATCGGACTCTCGGAGTCCGAATCCGGAGCTGTCTGGTCGGCGCAGGGGCGGATCCAGCGGCCACCGCGTTCTTTTCTTCTAAGAGCGGCCGCCGGCATGGATATCTGCTGCTCGTCTGGGATCCATCCACCAGCCAGCTGCGATCTCGCGAGATCACGGCTGGCTAGTGGATGGATCCCAGGCGAGCGGCATATATTCATGCAGGCGGCCGCTCGTAGAAGAAAAGAATGCGGCGGCCGGCAATGACTCGGAGGGGCCTGGCAGAGGTGAGCTGGGGGCAATATATCCAGTGTGAATAAAGGAGTATTTATTAGGACATGAAAAATCGTCATAATAATCAGTTTTTCCCTGGGCGTGAGAGTACCCCCACCTATTTTTCTAGAAAAAAAGCACTGCCTGTATTCATTTCCTGCCATCTGCATATATTGTGTTTCTTCTTCTCAGTGCTACATTATTCCTCAGTTCCACTCCTGTTTGGTAGTGTCCCATCAAGAGAATCAAATAACCGCTTTCATGGAAATGTCCTACTGTACAAGTCTCAGATTTCTGATTATAATATTTTACATGTCATAAGTGTGATGTCATGCCATTTCCTGTAGATCAGTGAATTGAGCTTCCATTTAGACTTCACTTAGTTCAGTGTCAGAGTTGTAATTTTGAATTTAATGCCCCTTAGCAATTTGTGTTTATCTCCACGAAGGGGATTACACACATTTAGGGCCACATTACAATCTTGTTGCTAACGTTAGCGCTCACCTGCGTGAGCATTTACGTTAGCCGCGGTGGCTACCACATATTACAATCCAAACGCTAACGGGTTAAGTAACCCATTTGCGTTTGGTACCTTGCACTTTTCAGGTCACTGTACTTTGCGCTCCCTATACTTAACATGGGGAGCGCAAAGTGTTAATCAGAGTTAGGATTACAATCTACTAGCGCTGATTAACGTCTGGCTGCAGTTAACAAAAAGTTAACCACAGCCAGGACTTGGTGTTAATGGATTCCGCTTCTGCAGAATCCGTTAACACCAGCCTAAAAAAACAAATCGTATACTCACCTCCTATCCTGCGGCGAGGACTGCGGCTCTGTCCGCCTCCTCCGTCCGGCGGAAGCAGGGAGAGACTGGGGGAAACGTTCCTCAGTCTCCCCCTGCGTATCACTACGCTGACCGCAAGGCAAGATCCGGCAGGTCACGTGACTCCCGGCATCTGGCTCCTATGGACTCCATAGAATGGATGCTCGCGGCGGTGCTCAGAGCTGCTGCGAGCATCCCGGGGCTTTGCGCGTGGTAACAATGCAGGCAGCTTTTTAAGTGCCTGAATTGTAATTTCACGCTAAAACGGGGGCTTAGGGAGAAAACTGCGGGCGCAGTTTTTTCTCCCTACCGCACCCGTTTTAGCGTGGAGAATGTAATGTGGCCCTTAATGTCTTTGGAGCCATTAGGCCATGACCATCGAGCTACAGGTTGATCAGTCCGTAAATCAATCATTGGAATATGATTAACTTGCCTAGTAGTTGGAAGTGTGTCCTCCGTTCAAGGCTTTAAATATGTATTTAACCTTTTTTAGGGGTCAATCACCCTGCCACAGGGCATTAAAATGTACTTTTGGAAAGCAGAATGTCGTGTTTTTTTTAAAAATATCCCTTTTAAAAGATTCTCAAACCTTGAAACTATATTTCTCTTTATTGTTATGTCTGCAATGCTGTATCAAGCAACTCAACTGGCAATAATGTAGACAGGTCCCTTGGAATGAAGTGATCCACTGTTTGTTAGCATCCCTTCCCCCTGTTTTGTAATTGGGGGCCCCCCCCGTCCTCGTTTCGCTCTGATTGTGCAAGCAATCTGAGCTCCGTGAGCTTCACACAAAGGACAAGTCACTGTGTACCAGCCTTGAAATCTGAGGCAAATCCACTGTGCCACCTAAATGCCAAGTACATAGCTCAGACAAGTAGCTGAATACATTCTTAAACTTCACTTGGCTTGGAAAATGCCTATCTTCTTCTGGGGTAAACCTGCCATTTACTGTACTATCTGCCAGAGTTGAGGATTTGATAAAGGGCCTTCTTTAACAGAGCTGTCACATGTCCAACTAGATCAGGACAATCGGAAGTAACCGAAATGTCTCGCTTTTCCCAGAAACAGGTGATCGTGGCTGTTCGTGCCCCACTTCTGCTCGGATAAGCTGGGTATTATCTCATTGCAGTAGATGGGTTAGGTTGTAGTAAGGTAAAGGTGAATAAAGTCGAGCCACGTATTTTTCCGTCTAGTTGCCAAATCCGGAATTTTAGGGAGCATATAAGAAAGAAGAACACAACATGCACCATGCACTGTTTAGACTTGTGTCACCATAGGATTGTCATCATTGCCGTATCGAGCTCAGTTGTTGGGTCCAAATTATCACCACCCATCTAGATGGCCACCTCATGTCTGAATTACTGGTTATCGCAAGGCCCCATGCACGCATGAGAGCTGCTCATATCTTAAGTCCATATTTTGTTATTGTTAGTTGTGAAGTCGTGTCCGACCCGTTGCGACCCCATGGACAACGTTTCTCCAGGCCTTCCTGCCCATTACCATCTTCAGGAATCCATTTAAGCTCAAGCCTACTGCTTCAGTGACTCCATCCAGCCGCCTCATTCTGTCGTCCCTTTCTTCTTTTGCCCTCAATCTTTCCCAACATTAGGTTCTTCTCCAGTGAGTCCTTCCATCTCATTAGGTGTCTCCTAGATTGTGAGTTCCTACGGGAATAGGGCCTCATCTCCTCCTGTACTGTTTGTCAAATGTTGTTCAATGTATTGTAACCCTGTCTATACTGTGCTTATTGTACAGCGCTGCGGAATATGCTGGCGCTTTATAAATAAATAATAATAATAATAATAATAATAATAGGTGACCAAAACATAGGAGTTTCATCCTTATTACTAACGTAAAATAACGTTCTAGTATTTGAAGGTACACCAGGAGTTAAAGGGTCATTTACCTTTTTTTATGTAAATCCAGCCTGTTTAAAGAAACATATTTTCGTAATTAAATCTTATTTTCCACCTGTGAGGATCTATTACTGTATATTCATTAGCATACTGTAGACTCCACTTCCTGCTCTCCGTCTGTCTTCTTCGCAGCAGAGGTTGGGAGTTTCTGCTGTTCTGCGCAGGGGAAGAGCATTGATATTAGATTACAGAGTAAAGAGACAGGTCTAAAACACAACAGATTTATCCATTCCTCTATTTTCCAGCTAAAAAGGTAAAAATCTCATTATTTGCCACGTTTTTGTGAAAGATTTATAGTGAATCATGAAGCAGTTTTGCATTAGGTAGAATATAAAGGGCTATATTACAATCTTCGCGCAAAAACCCTTGCTCAAAGCGTGAATTTTTGCGCCAAGCGTTAAACTTTTGCGCGCGCAAATCACCGCTGGAATTACAATCTTCGCGCGTCTTTTCATCCGGCGATCGATAACGCGCGCAAACAGGATGCGCCCAAATGCTCGTGCAGTACCGTCGCGTGCAAAAATCATTGTGCGCAATCAGAATTAAGAACCACAATTATTAGTAATTGCGCCTGCCACAGTCAATCTGAGCATATATGCTGCAGCGATAATACATGCACACACAACTTCTCCATTTTATTGTTTGGGTATGAGTAGAATGTGTAACTATACTTTGCTCCATTTTTTTGGGGGGGCTGGTGTATTTGGGTTCGGCCGAGTCGTTCAGATTTGTCATTAACACCAGCTTTTAGGAGTTGCTAAAATTCTGTGCGCAAAGGCTATGCGGTAATTACTGCGAAATAGATTGTAATACCATCCGCGTACCAGCGCACATTCGCATTTGCACTCACAATGTTAAGTATAGGACGTGCGCAGGACAGTAAGCTCGCGCAGGGTTCACTCGCGGAAGACGATTGCGCGCGGTTGTTGCGCTGACTATGTAATACGGGATTCGGCGCAAATGGTTTTACCACTCGCGTTAATGTTTTTTTGCGCCGGCGCAAACGTTTGCGTGAAGATTGTAATTTAACCCAAAGTGTTTAAAGTACAACTGAAAGCTGCTATAATATGGCTTTAAAGGGATGGGCAGTGTGGAGTAAAAGCAGGACATATCAATGACACTGTGTAATCAGATGGATTATGTAGATCTGAAGTAAGCTGTAATATAAATATTGTAACAGCGACACTGATTGCGGTGTGTGACATTGTCTCATTGTTCAGAGGGGTTGGAGATGCTGTTCTCTGCTCAGGAAGCTGAAGGTAAAGTTTTGGCAGCCGAATGCAGCTTGGCTTGCGTATGTGTGTGTGAGTTGCTTGGAGATCACCAAGGCAATGGATGTGTGTGTGTGGTCACAACCATGGGAGGGACAGATAAGTGTTTCCTGCATGTTGGGGCACACACAATGCACTTCCCCCCTCACCTCTCCTATAGCCTGGAACACCAGCAAAACTAATTCCTGAATATGCACTCGGCGTGCATGTGTTTTTAGTGTGCAGTTTGCAATGTCCGTTTGTCCTCGTGCATTATGAGAGTCCAGAAATCTGCAGTTTTGCAAATATAAAGGTGTTTCCCCCACATTCAGATATAAACTGGTTTATGTTCCAAATACACAAAACAAAGAATAAGATACTTCACATATTTATCAGTCACTACTTGCAGGGTTATCCAACGAGATCCGAATGGCTGGAGAAAGGTAACCGGACGCTGAAAATCAGCGTTCGGTTACCTTTCCTGGCCATTCGGCTATCCAGAGATCAGGCAATTCGCCAAATCCTGGCGAATTGCCTGCACATACGGTGCCTGTTCGAGGGCAGTGAAATCCCCATAAAAAAGCAATGCTTCGACTATTCAGAGAACACAAACCAGCAGTGAAAGGTTCCCGAAATGCCCTGCCATTCGGTGGTTTAATTCGGCAGGTTTATTCATGCGAATCCCATAGGCTTCAATGTTAAAAATGTTCCTGTTTTAATTCAATATCTAATAAATCGTTCATTATAAAATTCTGCATTAAAGAGTCTCTTTATTTATAGATTTTTTTAGGATATTTTAAGCATTTTTCTGGATTTTTTTTTAACTTTACTTATTTTTTCTGTAACAGCCCTTTTTATTATCATTCCCTGGATCTCATATGTAAATTTCAGACATTTTCGCTCAGTAGTTTCTTTGCAAACAGCGTTTCACTTTTCAAGCAAACTGTTTTCCTAATTTATTCACTCCATTCGTCTGCAGTGTCGGCTTTTTCCAGCAGTTGCGCTGCGTGTGATCGGCTCCTGCTCGGGTTTTTCCAGCGTTTTCGGCGGATTAATCCAGAAGTCTTTGCGGGTTTTCGGCGTGCATTCGCCGGGTTTTGCCGTTAGTTTTCGGCGGGTTAGCGGCGACCGTTCCCTGCAATTCGGGGACCCTGTGGTGCTGGCTGAATACACGCAGGGTCGCCGAGATGGGATCGGCAAAACGAACCAAATTGAAGAGAACGAAAAGTCACCGAATGTGCAGTGACTTTTCGATTCTCTTTGAATTACCCTATTAATATCTTAATGTCCAACGGGATGCGCCTTTTTGTTTCAAAACAGTAAAATTATGTTAAGAAAAAAACACAGGGTAATGTTAAAAAAAAAATAAAATAATAGAGATGACATGTTTAAAAAAATTCAAGTTTTGTTTACAGTTCACAGTATACACTGTACAGTATATCCTATTTTTATATAAATTTTATACTACTGCCACATATGACGAAGACCCCATGTCCATTTACCTTTTAACTGGCATGTATACGCGAAGATATTTATTTTCTGTTTAATCTGTATATTTGTGCTGTTTTTTTAATATCTTGCATTTTATTTCTTTGAATTGTTACAGTATATACAGAAATACAATGTTCTTGAACCCAGGACATACTTGAAAACGAGAAAAATCTCAATGTTTCCTTCCTTGTAAAATCCTTTACTGTATTAACTCAATATTTATTTATAAACAGTGGCTTTTTAAAGGCGTTTACAGATTTATCCTCACCTTCAAAAGCGTCTCCTTAAATTTGTAGTTTGCATGTCTGTTCACCAGACATTACTGTCACGTTCAGAGCTTGACAAATCTGGGTATTATTATTATTATTATTCTTTATTTATAAAGCGCCAGCATATTCCGCAGCGCTGATGGTAGTAACATCTGGCTCCTAAATTTATGGATTATTTCACTGGAAAAATCTATAATATCTGCCTGGCTTCAAAAATATTGTGTTGTCTAAGATTTCTTCATGGCTCCTAAGCTTACTATAATTTTTTGTTCAAGCCAGGATATAGTGACTAAATGACAAATCTTTGTATTAATAAGTCCTGTAATAATGACTAGTCAACCTATCTATTCAGACTAGCGCACCACATCACTGATGCAACTCATCCCTTTCACTTGGGCCCTGTTCACACCTGGGCATTTTACAGTGCGTTCCTGTGCGCTGTAAAACGCTCAAACACGGAAATCCCATGATATCCTATGGAGCCCGTTCACACCTGGGCGTTTTATGGCGCTGTAAAACGTCCTACGCCCAAAGAAGTACAGGAGCTTCTTTGGGGCGTATTTCAGCGCGTTAGCAGTCATAGACTGCAGCATGAAAGCGCTGCAATGAGCGTTCGCACGTTTTTTACGTTTGCGCGATACGCGAGTCAAAAACCGCGGGTGATACGCGTGTCACAAAACGCACGTGTTACGCGCGTCGAAAAACACTTAGGTGTGAACCCAGCCTTACTCACACCTGATTGAAGCCGCATCAATGGCCCCACCATTCCCAAACTAAATATCACTAATGATCCTGACATCCAGTAAAATTCCTCTTGTCTTCCTCAACCCCCAATCCCTCTAGACCAGGGGTCAGCAACCTTGGCTCTCTGTTTTGGGACGTACATCTCCCATGATGCTCAGTCACCCATTAGGTGGCTGACTGAGCCACATGGGAAATGTAGTTCTCAAAACATCAGGAAGCCAAGGTTGCTGACCCCTGCTCTAGACTGTAAACTCCTATGAGCAGGGCCCTCTACACCTCTCATTTCCGTCCTATGTCCGTTTATGTGTATCCCTTTATGGTTATTGTAAAGCGCTGGGGAAACTGTTGGCGCTATATAAATGATGATAATAATAATGTGACCTCTAGCGTGTAAGCTCATCTGAGCAGGGCCCTCTACAGCTAATTTTCTGTTACAATATTTTTTTATTTTTTTGTCTCATTCCCTATTGGTTGTTGTAAAGCGCTTCAGAATGTGTTTGTGCTATATAAATAATAACATGTTAAGCTACGCTGTGAGGATATAAACCTCTCTCCCCCTCTGATGCTCTTCATCTCTCAGCTGCAAATCCTCTCTGGGATGGTTATGTGAAATCCTTTGATCTTCCCAGTCAGCGCGTGGCAGGAACACGTGGTCAGATCGTACAGGTGGCCTTTGTATTGTATCTTTTAATTAGGTGTTTCCGTTTATATGAATTCTATTTTCTGTTTGTTCTCCAAAACCAGTAATAAATTGAAAAAAATAATACCGTACATTAAAACCCGCAAAAGGACATCATCCTCGACACGTGCACTGATCCTCAGCTAGTACATGTCATATTTCATCTTGAATTCACATGTAGTTTTTCTTTTGCCATTGCAACAACCGCTCTTTTCACCGGTGTTTGCAGTTTCATTAATTAATGGCGCTGCTTGAATAGAAAAATACGTCAAATCAGCCAGCAAGTCAATGTAAACGTACCACAAGTTTATATACGCTCCTCGGCCACTTTATTAGGTACACCTTGCTAGTACCAGGTTGGACCCCCCCTTTGCTTCAGAACTGCCTTAATGTTTCATGGCATAGATTCAACAAGGTGTTGGAATCATTCCTCAGGTTTTGGTCCATATTGACATGATAACATCACGCAGTTGCTGCAGATTTGCTGGCTGCACATCCATGATGTGAATCTCCGTTCCTCCACATCCCAAAGGTGCTCTATTGGATCGAGATCTGGTGATTGGAGGCCATTGGAGTACAGTGAACTCTGTCATGTTCAAGAAACCAGGTTGAAATGATTTGAGATTTGTGACATGGTGCATTATCCAACAACCATGCCACGTTCATAGTCACATAGAGCCCCGTTCTTCCTCATTCTGATGCTCGGTTTGATCTTCACTACGTCTAGATGCCTAAATGCATTGTGTTGCGTTGCTGCCATGTGATTGGCTAATTAGCAATTTGTGTTAACAAGCAATTGAACAGGTGTATCTAATAAAGTGGCCAGTGAGTGTGTGAAACCTGCCTCTCCTCAGAAAGGGAAATAAAGTAATAGTCCCAATATCTTTGGTAATCTGTACATGGTCAAGGCAGCCATCAGGGGGTGACAGCCCATGGCATGTTCAGGGTTCCAGTTGCTCCAGGGGGCCCTGGCCAAACCCTAAGGGCTCCTCCATGGTCTGGTCTGGTCAGGTCAATCAAGATTTTTTGAGTGGGCTGCGGCATTTAGGGGCTGGTCGGCACACTCTGGCTCATAACTGAGGGATTTATTAGTATGGCCTGCACTAGGGTACACTATTTCTCCCCTTGCTGAACCACCAGGAATTTAGTCCGTTCCTGGTAAAATAAGGTTTGCAGAAGAAGAGGCAAAATGTTATATTTTAATGAAATGGGCGGCTGATGGAAGGGCGCCCCAACCGGTGGTTCAGTAAGGGGCCCCAAGATTTCTCACGGCAGCCCTGTACATGGTCCTCCCGTTATGGAAGGACAGAGAGGCGTGGTGGACACTAGACATCAACCTGTCAATTCACCTTGTGTCCTTAATCTTTACTGACTGAATAGTACCACTTTTACATGTGTTTTATACATAAACAGACGCACAGTATTGCACTCTTTTATACTTTTATTTAAGAGTGAGTCCTTCTTACTACAGTAGCCTTTGGACGAGTATTATAAAATGCGGAGGCTTTGTGAGCATGACACAAGTGTGTGTGCGGTCTGAATTTGTGCGTCTGTACGCTCTCAGTGTGCTGTTTGTGCTGTTTACATGTTATGGCTTCCCTTACGCTTTACAATAGGCACACAGTGGTCTCCGTTAATGTAAAATTTAGTGGTTATGTCTGCTTTCCCCACAGACTGTGTACATTAATGGTCAATGGCCTACACTGTCTATTGATATTCCATGTAACCTGCAGGACATACTGTGCCTGGCTTTATTTTCAGTCAGCCCACTACACATGTGTTGTGTTCATGGGCGTCCGCAGAAATTTTTCCGGGGGGGAAATTTAATGGCATCCATATTCTGCCCTTTTGACCATGTCATGAAGGGGACAGTCATAAAATAAAGCATAGTAATACAGAGGCTGCGAAACATGATGCAAGTCAAATAGAAGAATAAACACACAGCAATAAATCTCACAGTAATGTGCGCTGTGTATGAGCGTATCATAGAGCCCCACAGCAATAAAACTCACAGTAATGTGCGCTGTGTATGAGCGTATCACAGAGCCCCACAGCAATAAAACTCACAGTAATGTGCAGTGTGAATGAGCGTATCACAGAATACACAGCAATAAAATGCACAGTAATATAATATGCGGTGTATATGAGGGTATCACACAATACACAGCAATAAAACGCACCATGAATACAGGGGAGGGACAGGACGGGCACTGCAACGTGGTGTGACACAGACAGACACATCACATGACGAGATTTGTGGAGACGGTGACCTGCAAGCTCCTCCAGCATCAACCGGCCCAGATGCCATCCGATACAACCATACTGAACCTGACGGCCTGACCCCCAAACTACTAGGACGGTGTCAGTGTGAGACACCCCCCTGGATGAGAAGATGAGATCTCATCTACAGGGCCGCGGCGCCGCTGGATTGTTAGTAGAGAAAGTACTGTCTGCTATCATCAGCGCCGTGACATTAGGCATATTATAGCTTTAAAAAGACAAAATGCTCTGTCTGCCACTTTTTTCCTATTCATAATGACGAATTTCTGCCTACAATGCACATGGACTCAATAGAGAATACACTTTTATTTCTTTTCTACGAACTAGCCAATCACTCAGCAATAGGACGCCTTGCCAGTTGCCACAGCAGGAAGAATAAAAGCTGAAATTTGAAACTCTAAATATTGGGGGGCTTAATGCAGCTAAATTGCATTCTGTAATTAAGAGAGTTTCAATAAATTATACCAATTCTTCAAATGAAGTTATACCTGGTAACTAGGGATGAGCCGAACACCCCCCGAGTTCAGTTCGGGCCCGAACCCAAACTTCCCATGTGTTCGTGTCCGAACCCGAACTCGAACTCCATGCAAGTCAATGGGACTGAAAATTCGGTTTTTAGAGTGCCCTCCAAGAGGGCATATATGCTAGATATTTGCCATAAAAGGTGTATGGGGGTCCGGGTAGTGCCCTGGGGGACAGGAAACAAGGACAAAAAGTTTTTAAAAAAACGTTTTTAAAGGGACAGTAAAAGTAAAAACGAAAAATTCCTTCAAATATCGTGCCTAGGAGGCCCCCATAACCTGCCCGTGAAGTGGTGGATTTCTAGGATGTATAGAAACACTTAAAAACAAAACAATGACGTTTCATATGATGGTAAATGCTTTTCCTTTAATCTATCCATAAACAACTGCTTGGGGCGGCAGTCTGTATGAAAAGAGGAGACATTTTCGTACACGCAGAAAAAATTTACTGATTTTTTTGGACTAAATTATTGTGAAACTTATGCAGGCTTTGGATGAAAGTAACAATAGGTGCTTCAAAATTGGTCCTCTAGCGTCCCCAACAGTGCCGTCACACCGTAACCCCTCTGAGGATATGAATCTGATACTGGCGTCAGTGGCAGTGCACCCAAATATTGTGCTTTTGGTGTGAGGCCTGCAAGTACTATCATACAGTAACCCCTCTGTGGTATTGTGCAAGAATGCAGGGGTATATTAAAAAGATATGCATCTGGTTAAGGCGTCAGTGCACCCAGATATTCTGCCTTGGGTGCAAGACTGCCAGGCCAGCAAGTATCATCATACAGTAACCCCTCTGTGGTATTGTGGAAGAATGCAGGGGTGGACCATGTGCAGTGGCGTAGCGTGGGGGGGGCTGGGGGGCCGTGGCCCCGGGCGCAGTTTTGTTAGGGGCGCATTCGGTGGTACTGAGGTGGTACTGAGTCTCTGTACCACCTGACTGGCCGGACCGCGTGACCGGCTGCGCACGCACACAGCCGCATCCACTTCACAGGACGGACTGTTCAAGACCGGGCAGGCGCTCACGCGTGCCCCGCATCTGGGTCCCTCAACCCCCTGCCGGAGCTGGGGCAACAATCCAGGTGAGAGCTGGGGGCAAATCCATGACCTGGGGGCAAATCCATGTGTGACCTGGGGGCAAATCCATGAGCTGGTGGCAGTATCCATGAGCTGGGGGGCAAATCCATGAGCTGGGGGCAGTATCCATGAGCTGGGGGGCAAATCCATGAGCTGGGGGCAGTATCCGTGAGCTGGGGGGCAAATCCATGAGCTGGGGGCAAATCCATGAGCTGGGGGCAAATCCATGAGCTGGGGCAGTATCCATGAGCTGGGGGGCAAATCCATGAGCTGGGGGGCAAATCCATGAGCTGGGGGCAGTATCCATGAGCTGGGGGCAATCCATGAGCTGGGGGCAGTATCCATGAGCTGGGGGGCAAATCCATGAGCTGGGGGCAGTATCCATGAGCTGGGGGCAAATCCATGAGCTGGGGGGCAAATCCATGAGCTGGGGGCAGTATCCATGAGCTGGGGGGCAAATCCATGAGCTGGGGGCAGTATCCATGAGCTGGGGGGCAAATCCATGAGCTGGGGGCAGTATCCATGAGCTGGGGGGCAAATCCATGAGCTGGGGGGCAAATCCATGAGCTGGGGGCAAATCCATGAGCTGGAGGGGCAAATCCATGAGCTGGGGCAAATCCATGAGTGAGCTGGGGCAAATCCATGAGTGAGCTGGGGCAAATCCATGAGTGAGCTGGGGGCAAATCCATGAGTGAGCTGGGGGCAAATCCATGAGTGAGCTGGGGGCAAATCCATGAGTGAGCTGGGGCAAATCCATGAGCTGGGGGCAAATCCATGAGTGAGCTGGGGCAAATCCATGAGCTGGGGGCAAATCCATGAGCTGGGGCAATATCCATGTGAGAGCTGGGGCAATATCGATAACGTGTCCACAGGTTGGGGGGGGCGCACAATTCTTGGCTGGCCCCGGGTGCTGACAACCCACGCTACGCCACTGACCATGTGGTCCTATATTGAAAAGATATGATTCTGGTCAAGGCGTCAGTGCACCCAGATATTGTGCTTTTGGTCCCAGGCCTGCAAGTGCCATCATAATACATTAACCCCTCTGTGGTATTGTGGAAGAGTGCAGGGTTGGACCCTGCGGTTCAAAAAATTAAAATGATATAAATCTGGCACAGGCGTCAGTGCAGCCAAATATTGTGCCTTTCATGGCAGCCAGTGCCTTCACACCATAACCCTTTTGTGGTATTGTGGAAGAGTTCAGTGCTGGAGGTTTTGTGAATGCAGAAGAGGACATCCCCGACCTATTCCATTACTTCAGCATCAGGGGATTGATAGCTGCTGATCCAGGACTGATTTCATTTTTATAAATGTCAGTCGGTCTACAGAGTCGGTGGACAGACGCACTCTTTTGTCTGTGACAAAACCTCCAGCGGCACTGACGTCCTTTCGGAAAGCACGCTAGATGAAGGGCAACCTAGTAGCTGCATAGCATATTGGCTAAGTTCTGGCCAGTGATCCAATCTCAACACCCAGTAAGCCAGGGGATCATCTGCTGGAAAGGTATCCAGGTCTGCCCTTGCCCCTAGGTAGTCCTGCACCATATGATGAAGATGCTGGCAATGGGTTTTTGACGTCCCTGGGCGTCGAGGACTAAAAAAATTTTAAAATGCATCAGTCAAGCGGCCCTGGCCTTCACCACTATTCCTCTGATCATCCGCAGCCTCAGAAGCACGTGTGTCAGCACTTGGTAATCTACCAGTACCTGGAAAGGTGTTTCACAAGTGTCGCTTTAGAGCATCCTCAAGTTTTTTCATCCTGTGCTCCCTCTGTGCGGGCAGGATGAGCTCTGCAACTTTCCCCTTGTATCGTGGATCAAGAAGGGTTGCCAACCAGTAATGATCCCTCTCCTTGATAGCACGAATCCTGGGGTCCTTTAGCAGGCTTTGCATCATTAGGGAGCCCATGCAGCGTAGGTTGGAGGTGGCATTAGCTTCCGAGTCTTCCTGGTCAATGAGGATGACCGTATCGTGCACTTCCTCCTCTCAGCCACGCACTAGCTCTTGTATTTCTGGGCACACGAAACCCTCCCTTGAGGAATCCCCACCTTCAATGCCCCACTACTTAAATATTCTGCCTCCTCCTCCTCCTCATCCTCCTCCTGTCTGATCTGAGTAGGACCCGCTGGAATGCTGTCTGCGGAAAGACTGGGGCCTTGAGAGCTAGGGAAGGCCTCCTCTTCCTCCCGCTGCTCTGCCTCTAGAGCCACATCTATAATTCCCTGCAGAGTGTGCTCCAGCAGGAACACTAAAGGAATTGTGTCACTGATACATGCACTGTCCCTGCTCACCATCCTTGTTGCCTCCTCAAATGGTGACAGTACAGTGCATGCATCCTTGATCATCAGCCACTGCGGGGGGGGGGAAACAAGTTGACCTGAACCTGTCCGTGTGCCATACTCGCACAGGTACTCGATGATGGCCCTCTGCTGCTTGTGCAGACGCTGCAGCATTGCTAATGTCGCGCTCCACCTGGTGGGCATGTCACAGATCAGACAGTTTGTGGGAAGGTGGAATTCTCTTTGAATTTCTGCCAGGCGAACGCTTGCTGGGAATGACCGTCTGAAGTGGCTGCAGACTTTTCTGGCCTGGATGAGAAGCTCTGGCAGCCCTGGGTACATGGTTAGGAAACGCTGTACCACCAGATTTAGGACGTGTGCTAGGCATGGTACATGCGTCAATTTACCCTTGCGTAGGGTGGAGAGAAGGTTGCTGCCATTATCGCAGATGATCATTCCCAGCTGAAGCTGGCGTGGTGTTAACCATCTCTGCACCTGCCCCTGCAGAGCTGACAGAATTTCTGGCCCAGTGTGGCTCCTGTCCCCTAAACAAACCAGCTCAAGCACAGTATGGCATCTTTTTGCTTGAGCCATTGCGTAGACCCTGTCAGGCGTCGGTTTAACTGCCACTTCGCCAGAGACAGAGAAGGAGGAAGAGGGAGAGGTGGTGGTGGTGGAGCAGACAGACCTCATACAAGCAGCTTTCTGGAGGCGTGGTGGATGAACAAGCTCCAGCACAGAGCCACGTCTTGGATCCTTCCCAGCTGCAATCAGAGTTACCCAGTGTGCCGTGAAGGAAATGTAACGACCCTGTCCATGCGTGCTGGACCACGTGTCTAAAGTCACATGCACCTTGCTGCTGACTGCCTTTCCCAATGACTGGATAACATTGTCTTCCACGTGCTGGTATAGTGCTGGAATGGCCTTGCGTGAAAAGTAATGGCGTTTTGGAACCTGCCACTGTGGTACAGCACATTCAGCAAATTCATGGAAGGGAGCAGAGTCCACCAGCTGGAAAGGCAGCAGCTGCAATGCGAGTAATTTTGCTAAGCTGGCATTTAGACGCTGTGCTTTGGGATGGTTGGGACTATATTTTTTCTTTCACTGCAGCAGCTGCGGCAACATAATCTGACTGAGTAAATCATCAGCTGCTGGGATGATGTCACATTGTGAGGAAGGACCTGGTACATCCATTACTGTAGCATCATCCCTGTCGGTGGAGGTTGTAGGCAATGACATGGCAGGACATACAGTGGGGGTAGAGACAGATGAGGAGGAGGAGGACCTACGCAAAGTTTTGCGCCAATGGGATGTGTGGCAGTTATTCATATGTCGCCTCAAGCACGTGGTACCCAAGTGTTCGGTATCTTTCTCACGCTTAAGCCTCACCTGACATAGATTACAAATAGCAACGCTGCGCTCTACTGCACATTTCTTAAAGAACTCCCAGACAACAGAGTTCCTGCATGTGTTCTTTGAGACAACAGCGCTCTGCACCGGAGCAGCTCTGACATGTGATGCCTTGGACTGGCTAGTGCTACGGTTGGTCACAGAGGATGTTGTGCCTCGTGTTTGCTGTGCCTCCTCCTCCCCCTCTTCCTCACTTAATTCCTCCGTTCGATCAGGCACCCAGGTGGAGTCAGTGACCTCATCATCATTGTCATCATCACCCCCTATCTCCTCGTCACTGGAGCCAACTTGGCAGTATGCTGCAGCTGCTGGGGCAACATGAGTGCCAGTTATTTGTGTGTCATCACTGGCACCCCCTTCCTCTAGGTTGATTATACTCCCTTCCTCAACCTCAGAGATTGAATCAGAGCACTGTAGTTGCTGCGCATCCTCAAGCAGCATGTCACTCTCATTGTAGTCAAACAATTCAGCTGACTCCTCCGTGTGTGATAGCGAGGCTACGGCAGGAGTAGCTGTGGACATGGAGGCTGCATTAGATGCTTTGGCAGCTGAGGTGGACTGTAAAGCACTAGAAGCCTGGCTGGCAGAGGACTCGGAGGATGAGGATGGCCTGGTTAGCCAAACCACCAAGTCCTCTGTATGTTGCTGCTGCTTAAGACGGCCAGCACCAGTTAGAAAGGACAAGCGTGCCCCTGCAGAGGATGCACCACGTCCACCACGACCAGAGGCACAGCCTCCCGACACAGGGGCTGCTTGCCCTCTTATCTGTGTCTGGGAGCGTCTGCCTGTCCTTTTTTGTTCTTTCAGACATGGTGAGTGATATATAGATTAATATATACAGAACTCTGATTCAACTCTGGTATGAAGATTTAAAGAACTCTGGTATAACTCAGTGAGACACCCTGATAGCTGGCAGCCAGTGACAAGACACAGATTACAAGTCTCAGACACCTCCTATAAATCAGTGAGACCCCTTGATGGGTGGCAGCCAGTGAGAACACACGGATTATAACAATTCCCAAATGTTTTAAAGAAATTAGTGAGCCCCAGAATACTGCATGGTACTGGCTGTGTGACAAGACACAGATCACCTCAATTCACAAATGTTTTAAAGAAATTTGTAACCACCAAAAAGACTTGCTGGCACAGAGACAAGACACAGAAGATCACCTCGATTCACAAATGTTTTAAAGAAATTTGTAAACCCCAAAAAAACTTGCTGGCACAGTGACAAGACACACATCACCTAAATTCCCTGATATTTGGTAGAAATGAGACCCCCCCAGACCCCCCCAGTAGCGTGGCAGACCGGCAGTAACAACACACAACTATCTCCTCTGAGATCTCCTCTCAAAATGCGTGCTGTAGCTATGCGTGGAAACGTTATATAGTGTGCTGCGGGACTTGGGCTCACAGAGCTATGATTGGGCAAAATTTGCCCAATCAGGACTCTGAGCCGTGATTGGCATACTGTTGAACCTGTCTTGCACCAGACCTGTGGTCAGGTGCAAGGCTGTAGCCAATTACGAGCTTCAGGCCAGTGGGAAAATGCATTGTGGTCCATTGTGATGCATTGTGGTCGAACATGCGGCCAACACCCGGAAATGTTCGGTGTTCGCGAACTAATCGAACAGGCTAAGTTCGGTCGAACTCCGAACCGTCCAAACCGAACAGCTCATCCCTACTGGTAACCTGAGGTCTCCCTTTTTGATGGCTGGTGAAAGAGATTATGTTTCTCTGATTAAAACCTATGCATCTTCATGCTGATTAATTAAAAATCTAAAGGCATTAGATGAAGTAGAGGAAGTGTTTAAAAAGACCATTTGCCTGCCTCATTTTCATATCATTAAATATGCATATGCCGCATTATAACACATACTAGGGCAGTATGGTGGTGCAGTGCCTGCTGCGGGAGACGAGGGGAAGAGCGGCTGGATTTGCTCACGCGACATGCATTAATCCACTGACTCTTCCTTCCGCTCCATGACCACACCCGCCAACACGCATGTGGTGTCACGTGTAGGGGCAGTACTGCACGCTGAAATTTATCGCCGGACACCAAAATTTAAGTAGTTCCACCGCACCTGGCCCCTGTTCCGGGGGGGGGGGGGGCAAGTGCCCCAACCTGCAGACGCCCATGGTTGTGTTTGTGCCTGCTCGCATAGCACACTGCCTGCCCTGTGTGGCTTCCCATATATAATCGGCATATGCAATGCATGGCCATCTTATTTGCGTGCTCCATGCAGTGTTTTACTCTTGGTCCTGACTATGTGCTAGATTACATACTGAACAGTAACTGTAGCGTTCGGATATGTAAGCATTAACGCTAGGATAAGTGACTTTAACGTACCCCCCCTATTACATTCCTAACGCTAAATCCTTAAAAAAATCCGTTAGTGGATAGGTGATTGTGCTAGCTTGCTCAAGCTTACTGTACTTTGCGCTCCCCATGTTAAGTATAGGATGCACAATCAGTAATTAAGTAATTGGCATTCGGATAAGTAAGGTATTATAAAGTCCTAGCGCTAATTACTGCACCGATGTACAAACCCAAAATTTAGCCACTCCAAAAGCTGGTGCTAAATGATTCAGGCTTTGCAGAGTCATTTAATACCCCCCCAACTCCCCCCCCCAATAAGTCAGATACTCACTTCTCATCCCATGGCGAGAACGATGACCTGATCCGCTCCTTCTCCTGGCTGGGAGCAGATTGAGACTGGGGGAAAATAGTTCCCAGTCTCCCTCCGTCATCACTCTGCAGCGCTGCACTATCTCAGCAGCGCAACTCTCCATGGACTCCAGGAGGTAACACTTGCGGCACAGTAGCGCTACCGCTAGTATCACCATGGGTAGCACTTCGTTCCGAGGCAAGGTGTCGTGGTAGCGCCTGCCCCGGAATCTAACGCTAAAATGGGGATGCTACTGCCAGGTTCTGTACCGGCTGGATACCGGCCAGGATGTTCTGGGTGGCCAAAGTGTCGTTTCACTAACTATTGTAGGTAGTTCAAGCTGTAGAGGTATCTTCAGTATTAACCAGGTTATGGCTGAGGGCAATGCAGGGAACACGAGGGAGTGTTGGAGAAACATAGTACAAGGGACTTGAGGGTCTGGAAACTTGGAGGCAGCAAAGAATCACGGGAATAAACACCGAAGGTTGGGGAAGCAGAGAGGCAGGTCGTAGTCCTACAGCACACAGGACGGACGTGTGTGTCTGCTATATGGCTTCAATGAATGAGCACTGACTAGACAGAGGTGTAGCCTTTTATCGTGGCTAGTCCGTGCTGATTAGTCAGGTGAGGAAGCACCAGAAGGATTGGTTAGCAGGAAAGGTTCCGCCATCGATACTCAGTATAGCACCGGTTCGGGCCTTTTTACGGCGACGAGGACCATGACAGCTACTGGAAAACGTGCAGGTTTTCCCTGTTGGCGTTCCCACTTTTGCATTAGGTTGGTAATGTAGCTCTATGCCTGGAGTAGTAAAGCCTCCTGCCATGCCCCGTGTTGCTACCTCTTTCCATGTACCATAGTCCGAGTAGGTAGGGTTAGCAGTTCACTGAGTTTATGTGCAACTCCTGACAGGATTACTCACTATTGAAATGGAATTGAAAATGTCTGCCTTGCAGTGTGTTTCACATGATTCCAGTGTAAAATGAATCACATCTCGTGGTGCATACCAAAGGAACTACAATGATTCTTTCAATTCAATGTGGTTATTATGTGAACTCTTTAAACCACCTGCTAAAGAGAGAAATTACAAACCTCCTGTGTGACTTTTATCATCCGCATTTCTGCTCCTGCCTTTGTGGACCTTACATATCTAATTAGTGTATGTTTGCCAACTCGCCTTGTTCCTGCAGGGAAGCTAATTAAGGCACTGTTATTTCTTCCTGTTGCATATGAATTCTATATACTGCAGAAGAGCACTTCATGAGCCACCCTTTAGCATGTTAAAGAATTCAGGAAAACAGGGCCGAGGTTGCATCCCTGATTTAGCTCTTCCTGTGGTACTTTGCCCCATCTTTTTCGCGTATCACTGCTATGTGATGCTACATTAGCACCTTGCAAGTAATTTGTTTGGATTCTTCTATCATATCCAGTTTGCTTGTACATCTCTTCACTTATCATGAAATGACCTTACATTATCCACCAGCTATGTTTTGTGGCACTTTTTCATCCCATTTAGTATGTCGTCTGTGGGGCTTTCTCTATCCTTTTTAGTACTTTGTTTCCTCTACCTTTCTTGGGTGCCATGTCACAGCAATCAGTGCCAGTTCTATCTCCTTTGCATGTTCTGCTTCCTCAATGTATTTTAGATGTGCATTTTGACACTTTATCACCATTTAGCCCCTATTCTAATAGTTAAAGGTTAAATTGGCGTGAGCTGACAACCCTTAGTGGTTCCTTTTTATTGTGAGTATGCCTATATATTGGCACCTAGACTTGTACCAAAAGGAAGCCACCAACAGTCAACGACACCACTCATCCACAGGACTCCACGGAGACAAGCATGAGTACTGTGTGCCAGCAGAAGGACACTGAGAACTATCTGTTCCCAGCTTCCCTCGGCATGGGCTGGAGGAGGCAGTGGATCACACCATGCTCTGCACCATGGAACAGGAAGAAAGTAAGATATTTTTTTTTCGGCCTCTTTCTTTTTATGTATAAAGTGATTTTGCAAAATCACCCAACACCGGAACACTGAGCCAGTAGTTACATAGGCTGAAAAAAACATGTGTCCGTCAGGTCCAGCCTTTCACAAATCACCTACTGCTGTTGATCCAAAAGAAGGCAAAAAACCCAGTCTGAAGCACTCGCCAATATGCAACACACTGGGAAAAAAATCCTTCTTGACCCCAGAATGGCAGTCAGATTTCTCCTTGGATCAAGAAGCTTACCCAATATTAAATATTATGACCCTTAATATTCTGTGTGGTTGACCCAACCACCTCAACAGGCAGAGAATTCCACAGCTTTAGGCTAGGGTCAGATGAGCGCATTCTGTGCGGACTGTGCGTCTGTGCACAACGGATGTACTTTCTGACTGACGAAAAGGTAGTGGCCACACAGTCCATTTTTGTGACTGGCGTTTTTTTTGACTGATGTAGAAGGGACAATAAATTAATATGAAAAACATTTTGTCCGTCAAAAATGCTGTCCGTCTGACTTCGTTCCATCACTCACACACAAAGCTATGCGGACGTTGCGGACGCAGCGCACTCTGTGCATCCGTTCTAGCAGATTCACATTCTTGCCTAACTTGCGTCTGTTTGCCGCGTCCGTTGTGCGTCCGCACTTCTGTGCGGACATACTTCGTGTGTGGTCTCTATTGATCATAATTGTATGCTACCACGGATGTTAAAATGTGCGGCAACACGGACGTGAACACTGCTCTCGTCTGACACGGGCCTAATTCTCACCAAAAATAACCCTTCCTATGCTTTAGGCTGAATTTCCTTTCTTCCAGTCTAAATGGGTGACCTCGTGTCCTGTGTATAGTCCTGTTAATGAATAGGTTTATAATGGCCCTGTATATATTTATATAAGGTTATCAGATCCCCTCTAAGGCGGCTTTTCTCTAAACAGGTTTAAACTTGTTAGTCTTTCCTCATAACTTAAATCTTCCATTTTATTAATTTAGTCGTCAGTCTCTGCACTTTTTCTAGCGCTATAATATCCTTTCTTAAGACAGGTGCCCAGAATTGCACAGCATATTAAAGGTGTGGTGTTACCATTGATTTATACAGAGGCAAAATTATGTTTTCATCCCGAGAGTGAACTCCCCTTTTAACTCCTTAATGCCGCAGGACGTAACTGTACGTCCCTGGCGTCTGCAGCCCCCCGGCGGCTCCCACGGCTCAGATCGGCACTTTTGGTGCCTCCCAGCGCACTGACGTCATCGCGCTGGACGCGATGACGTCAGTTTCAGGCGTCCCCCCCCCCCAGCCGGAGCAGGGGAAGCGCCTGGAGGGGAGGGGGGAATCCTTTGGATCCCTCTAATGCCAGGCATCCCTGGAAAGGGCACAGCCTGGCCTTTCCAGGGATGTATGGCATTAACCCCTTGGTGGCAAGGCTGTGACACAGCACCAATCGGTGCAGGTCACAGCCTTTTTCCGGTGGGGGCTGCCATCTTGGATGGCAGCCCCACCTCCGGAACTCCCCACGTCCACTGACGTCATCGGGCGTGGCCCGATGATGTCAGTTAACCAGGGAACCCCTAGCTGCCTAGGGATTTCCTAAGGAAATCCCATGGTGGAGATAGGGGGGTTCTTTGAACCCCTTTATCTCATGATCGGTGACAGCTAGGGGGTCATCTTTCGATATCGTTTGAAAGGCCTGATCATGGCCTTTCGAATGATATCAAACATGACCATATTACTAGTAAAATTAAAGTGTAAAAAAATAAAAATAATAAAAAATAAAAAAAACATTTCAATTATAATGTGAACAATGATGCTTCACTAATGATTTTTTTTGGGGGGGGTTAGCTAAAATCACGTAATTTCTCCCCAAAAAAAAAATGGGTTCCCTGTTCAAATTTTTTTAACAAGTCTACCCCATAGAATATATCCGCAAAGGCTCGGGTAATAAAATGCAAAGAAAAAACCACTTTACACACTGTGGATGATTGAAATTTTATTGAAAATTCACATTTTTTTTTACAGTTTTGTTACAGCATTTTCGCAGGGCATGACGTATACATATAATAATGATATATTATTAATCTGCCAAGTCTGCCGGAAAGAACGATATATAATTTGTCTGGGTGGTACAATAATACGTGACTTAAAACTGCGTTTAAAACCGTCAAAATGAGCTCAGCAAACTTCTACTTCGAAACAGCGCCGAACTTGTAAAATTACTCCCGTCCTTAAGGGGTTAATGCATGACAATACCTTGCTGGCCTTGGCGGCTGCTCTTTGACATTGCGCATTGTTACTTAGTTTGAAGTCTATGATTATTCCCAAATCCTTCTCCTGCTTGGATTTCCCTAACTCTGTACCATTTAGGGTATAAATTGCTTGTGTGTTCTTCACTCCAAAGGGCATAATTTTACATTTATCTAGATTAAATTTCATCTGCCATTTAAGTGCCCAGTCCCCCAATCTATCTAAATCCCTCTCCTGCTCACATTGTATTACTTTTCCTAGTTTTGTGTCATCTGCAAACACTGACACATGGCTTTCAATGCCTATCTCAAGGTTATTTATAAATAAATTGAATAGAGTTGGTCCTATAACAGACCCCTGAGGGACACCACTTGCCACTGGTTTCCATCTTGAAAATTGACCATTTATGACCACTCTCTGTACCCTATCTTTTAGCCAGTTTTCAATCCAAGTACAAGTATATTCATTCTAGACAATTTTTCTTATTTGAATAATAGCTTGTGCCAAGAATGAAGAGTGACCATGGACCATCAGTGACCAGAGCTCGTTATACCTAAGGCTAGGGTCAGACGAACGCATTTTCACGTTGTCTGTGAAAAAGTAGTTCGAACGAATGGACGTATTTTTCACGGAGTACGCGATAGCGGTCATACGATGCATTTGCATCCGTGATTTTGTACGGATCATCAATATTTGGCATCTGGACGTTAGTTGGCCGGACATTAGCAGTGTCTGACGTCTCCTAATCTCACACACACGCCGCTAGCGGCCGCAGCGCACTCTGTACGTCAGTACTAGAGGTTTTACGTTCTCAACAAAATGCGTTCGTTTTCCACTTGCGTTGCGCAGCGGACTTTTGTGCGACCGTACTTCGTATATTGGCCGTCATTGCCTGGCATTTGCTGCTAGTGCGGCGGTGATTAAGTGCGCCTGCACGCGCGTTCGCACTGCCTCAGTCTGACCCTAGCCTAAGCTGGCAACTAATTATTATTATTATTTTTTTTTTATTATTTCTTAAAGAAAGCATTTTACCAGGAAGGATACATTGAGATTTCTCTCATTTTCAAGTACGTCTTGGGTGGCCTGTATGTACCGTTAGGTGTCTTGCCCAAGGACACTTACTGAAGAGGTGCTCTTGCTGGGATTCAAACCTGTGTCTCCACAGTTATAGAGCAGTGACGTTACCTCTATTCCACTACACAAAGTATTCAATGCAATCTTTTTTTGGTAGAGCTGCAAGCAAAGTTTGAGGTTCGGAGAAAATTGCGACTTGAGCTATTCGTGTTAAAGAATTGACTGTTATTATTATTATACTTTATTTATATAGCGCCAGCATATTCCGCAGCGCTGAACAGTGGGCACGATGTAGATAGGATTACAATACACTGAGACTGAACAACATTTGATAAACCAGTACAGGAGGAAACGAGGGCCCTATTCCCGTGGGAACTCTAAATCTAGAAGAGTTTGCGTTTCCCGGCTGCTGGTCCACAGATCGGTCACTAGTGATGTCAGCACGCAGAGCATGCCAACATCACTCTCTGAGACCGGCGACAAAAAAAAGGGGTCTCAGAGAGGCAGTCGATGGATCAGATCTTCGCATGTGCCCAGCTCTACTCTATCGTTCGGTGCAGGTGCTACCGGACTTGCGTACATGAAGTATGCAAGTCCCGTAACTCTGTGAAATCAGATTTTCCTAAGCTACACGAGTTGCGTTAGCGTAGGAGCGCAGAAAAGCTCCAGAGACTACTGAACCTTGAAGTCTCAAGATGAAGAGGCGGAACTGTGGTCAGGGAGAGAGAAAAGACGAGAAACCTCTCCCCCAAAAACAAAAAATATTACAAAATAATTAGATAGAGGCTGTCATCAGGGTACACCCAATTATTTAAGTGCAAAAAAAGTCATACTATCTAAATAAATATTTTAAACACACCAATGGTTTGGAATACATTCATACATTGATATATACAGTTGTGTTCAAAATTATTCAACCCCCACTGAAATTGATTGTTTTGGCCAGTTTGACGTTGATTTTGATCATTCAGTCATCTTGCTTACAATTAAATCAAAGAGGCACGTGTAGGTCAGACAAATATAACATAACATTTATAATGAAATAACCACAAATGTCTTTTCTGTGCTCACATCATTATCAGTTTTATTCAACCCCCAAGTGACATTCAATCTTAGTACTTAGTACAACATCCTTTTACAGTTATAACAGCTTTTAAACGTGAAGCATAGCTTGACACAAGTGTCTTGCAGCGATCTACGGGTATCTTCGCCCATTCGTCATGGGCAAAAGCCTCCAGTTCAGTCACATTCTTAGGCTTGCGCACTGCAACTGCTTTCTTTAATTCCACCAGAGGTTCTCAATCGGATTTAAGTCAGGTGACTGCGATGGCCACTCCAAAATGTTCCAGCCTTTAATCTGCAACCATGCTCTAGTGGACTTGGAGGTATGCTTGGGATCATTGTCCTGTTGAAAGGTCCAACGTCTCCCAAGCCTCAGGTTTGTGACGGACTGCATCACATTGTCATCCAATATCTCCTGGTACTGAAGAGAATTCATGGTATCTTGCACACGCTGAAGCTTCCCTGTACCTGCAGAAGCAAAACAGCCCCAAAGCATGATTGACCCCCGCCATGCTTCACAGTAGGCAAGGTGTTCTTTTCTTCATAGGCCTTGTTCTTCCTCCTCCAAACATAGCGTTGATCCATGGGCCCAAACAGTTCTAATTTTGTTTCATCAGTCCACAGAACACTATCCCAAAACCTCTGTGGTTTGTCCACATGACTTTTGGCATACTGCAGTCGACTCTTCTTATTCTTTGGAGACAGCAAGGGGGTGCGCCTGGGAGTTCTGGCATGGAGGCCTTCATTACGCAGTGTGCGCTGTATTGTCTGAGCTGAAACTTCAGTACCCACATCTGACAAATCTTTTCTCAGTTCCTCAGCAGTCACACGGGGACTTTTCTCCACTCTACGCTTCAGGTAGCGCACAGCAGTCGAAGTCAGCATCTTCTTTTTGCCACGACCAGGTAGCGTTTCAACAGTGCCCTTTGCCTTGAATTTGCGAATGATGCTTCCTATGGTCTCTCTTGGTATGTTTAACATCTTTGCAATCTTCTTATAGCCATTGCCCTTCCTGTGAAGAGTAATCACCTCTTCTCTTGTCTTCCTGGGCCATTCTCTTGACTTCACCATGTTTGTAACCACACCAGTGAATGTCTAGAAGGAGCTGAGTATCACAGTCATTTTAAAGCTGCCTAATTGGTGCTTATTATGCTTTATTGCTGCTCCGTGACATCCACAGGTGTTTTCAATACCTGATTGAAAACACTTGAATGAACCTCTGTTCTTCAGAGTGGTAGTCTTTAAAGGGGTTGAATAATTGTGTCAATGAAGAATTCACAAAAGAAACATTTACTACTGTATTACAAAACCAATTGATGTCATTTTAGTTGCATATGGTTCTTTAAACAGTCCTTGTAGGATTTCATTCTGAATACAATTAGAAATGTACACTAAATTCCCTAAAACCCTTTACAGCATTGGGGGTTGAATAATTTTGAACACAACTGTAGGCATTAGAAACCGAATGTAATAAAAGTAATCTAGATATTGCTTTAGTAATAGTTACCTCCACGGGATCCTCTTAGATTCATGATAGCAGAAAAACTGGTAATTTGGGAGAATTGCATTACCGGGTGTTTGTGAGTCTTATAAATCAAGAAGACAATCGGGGTTATTCAAAGAGATCGAAAAGTCACCGCACGTTCGGTGACTTTTTGTTCTCTTCAATTCGGTGCGATTTGGCGATCCCATTTCGGCGAACCTGCGGTGTATTCAGCAAGCACCACAGGGCCTGTCGTAGTGCAGGGGAAAGCCGCCGCAAACCTGCCAAACACTCACCGCAAAACCCGGCGAACGCACACCGACTCTCGCAAAAACATCTGGATTAACCCCACGAACACGCCGGAGAAACCCGAGCAGGAGTCGATCAGAGCAGCCACTGGAAAAAGCCGACCCCGCAGACAAATGGAGTGAGAAAAAACAAAAACAGTACGCTTGAATGTTTGAAAAGTGAAACGCTGTTTGCAAAGAAACTACTGAATGAAAATGTCTGAAATTTACATATAAGATCTAATGAATGATAATAAAAAGGGCTGTTACAGAAAAAAGAAAAAAAACGATTTTTAAAACTAAATGGGGAAAAAAATTTCTGCAGAAAAATGCCTAAAAAATTCTAAAAGTAAAGAGACTTTTTACTGCAGGATAAAATAATAAACGGTTTATTAGATATTGGATTAAAACGGGAATATTTTTAACATTGAAGCCTATGGGATTCTCATGAATAAACCTGTCGAATTAAAACACCAAATGGCAGGGCATTTCGGCAACCTTTCTCAGCTGTTTTGTGTTCTCTGAATAGACGAAGCATTGCTTCTCTATGGGGAATTCACTGCCTTCAAACATAGTATGTGCAGGCAATTCACCAACATTTGGCGAACTGCCTGCTCTCTGGATAGCCGAATAGCCAGGAAAGGTAAGCGTACGCTGAATTTCAGCGTTCGGTTACCTTTCCGCCACAATTTGGAGCTCTTTGAATTACCCTGAATGTCTTGCAGACTAATATGTCTAGCAGGCATACTGTCTAAAGAAAATATTTTATCTGTTTACGTACACTTTATTGAAGCTTTAAAGCAGTGCAAATGTGATTTTTCATAACAAATTTAATTATTCTATATTACTGTGTTTATTGTAACTATAAAGTATGCTATATGCCAGGGATGACAAACTAAGGCCCCCACAGATGTCGGTGGCCTACAATTCTTATAATTATTTGAATGTAATAGATGGCTAGGGTATCATGGGAGTTGTAGTTCAGAAACAACTGGTGGGCCTAAGGTTGACTTCCTGCT
Source organism: Leptobrachium leishanense (assembly GCA_009667805.1). Classification (NCBI taxonomy): domain Eukaryota; kingdom Metazoa; phylum Chordata; class Amphibia; order Anura; family Megophryidae; genus Leptobrachium; species Leptobrachium leishanense. Next base: position 73,060,248 of record CM019070.1, on the reverse strand, counting down.
AGATGCATGGGAGCCCAACTCTACGTGACTGGAGTTTATAGTCATATTTTCCCCATTTATCATCCACTTGAGTGTTTGGTCAAATATATACAGACCACGTTAGATCAATATGTACACAGACACAGGAAGACACAATATGATAGAATTTGTTGATATATGAAAATGATTTCCTAGAAGGAAGAACATATGAAAAGCATCCCAAGAGCATACACGTTCTACTCCCGTCAGCAAGCAGACGGACCCTGTCAGTATTTTAATGTAATATGTGTATATAGAATAATAGATAGCCCTGCCATACATTTTTATATTCACATAAAGGCAGGTTCTTAATGGGATAATCTATTAGAGTTTTTTTCCTTGACCCTACAGATGTTTCTGAATTCCTTGAATTGGTTACCTTGGTCAAAGTACCTACCTGCATGATACATTGCACAACAGAAAAAAAACAGTACACCATATTTTGGAAGAAGGCAAGCCAAATTTTATTAGAATCTTATTTTATATATAATAATCTTTAATTTTAAAAATTCTCAGAAACTAACACATCAATCATCATTTAAAATGTTAAAATTCCCTTAAATACATTGTCTTTGAGCCCCACGGAAAGAAACCAGATTGTACAACAAATGCTTATGCCGGCTATTGAATACGGAGATGTAGTGTATACAGCTGCCCTGCAAATGCACCTTCATAAACTTACTACATTGTATAACTCTTTCTGCCACTTTGTGCTACAATGTTACTACATGACCCACCATTGTGACATGTTAAAAGAGCTAAACTGGCTGTCGCTGGAATCTAGACGCACTCTTCACCTTTCCAACCTGGAGCCAAATTACGATCCTAGCGGTAAAACGGGGGCGCTAGGGAGAAAAAACTGCATCCGCAGTTTCCCCCTTGCGTGCCCGTTTTACCGCTAGATTACAAAGCAGGCGCTATAAAAGCTGCCTGCATTGTTTGCGGGCGCTAAGCCACAGGATATGTGCGAAAGGTAAATTCTAGGCCTACTCTCCTCGAAAGAACCAATGAGCATCCTCATTTTCCCTGGGTATGACGACCCTTGTCAGGGTCACAACCTTCTATCAAATCCTAACACCAATTAATTAACTTTTTGGTTTGAACCTTTGCATTGCCAAATTATCCCTGGCATATCCTTGTGTTAACTTCGGAACTTCGACGGGGCCGGTCCCATCAAAATGTTCCAAAAAATAAATAAAGTGATGGTTTTCTGAAAAAGAAAAGAATAAATGGTTGACCAAATAAAAAAAAATATATATTTTTACATTGAATCATATGGGATTCACCTTTTTAGTCCTGTTGAACTGAATCACCAAAAATCAGGGCATTTCACAGACACTTTGGTGCAGTTCGGTGTTCTCCGAATAGATCGACCATTACTTCTGAGACAATTTTGCTGCTGCCGAATTGCGGCAAACTGCACCATATTTCGCTGTCGATTCGCCAGTATTTGGCGAATTCGCAGTTTTCTGAATAGCCGAACTGCCCCGGAATTGCACTGTACGGAGAAATTCATCGTTTCGTGCCCTTCGGTGGCAAGTTCGGCGCTCTTTGAATAACCCCTGTAGACTTTGAAATTCAATTCAGTTCTTCATAAAATTTGCTGCCTAGTGATTAACCCCTTAAGGATATTAATGGTGCACCTGTCATACTAATTACTTACTGAGGCTGCCATCCTTGTGATAGTCTTGGCACAGCACTCGGAGGTGCAGTCAGAGCTGCCGATGTTTACCTGTCAGGTGAGATCAGAAGAGACGACCTATAGAAGATGGACAATGGCTGTGCCCAGCTGGTACATATGATGGGTACACTTTAGATACTGTGAGTGAGGAAATGAGGACGTCCTAATGTTCTGCATTATACCATGTGCCTGAGCAATAACCACTGCCCGTAATATTGCCAAGCTCTGAAACGTCGATAATAGTAGTTGGATAGAAGGTGCTTATTTAATCCCCTTGTGTCTTCTTTTTTGCAGTCATTCAGTCTTTCTGGTAAGAAAATAGTTTACTACACGGGTTTCGACCAGAGGAAAAGAGCGAATGCTGGGTTTCTTATTGGTGCCTATGCGGTAAGTCGTTTCCATTGTGTAACTGTATCAGCCTGTAAAATGATAATGTAATGACGTAATCTTCAGTATGAACAACTAAAGTTATGTACATACATAGTTCTACATTTTCTTTTTCGTTTGTCGCTTAAGGTAATTTAAGTGGTCATGGTAGCAGGAGTGCCCCCCTCCCCTCCACTTTGGAGGCAGTTAGCTACTGGCTGCTAATTCAACAAGTGGATAAAGGACAACCAAGGTTCTCCAAAGTGGACAAATCTACCAATAGAGCAAAGTTTCTGCCCTCTTTCGTGTTTTCCTCCAGCTGAGGAGGAATCATATGGGGGTGATGACATTTGTGGCCTTTACGGCTCATCAGAGATTCAGACATTAGTGTTGTGACCTCCAGCACACACCTTATCCATTAGAATGGGCAGAAATCAATGGGCTCGCTCTAGTCTACCCTCAAAGAATCTCAGAGCAACTGGGCCTTGTCCAGAGCCGCATAGGGCAGGCCCTAAGTGACTTCCCATGAGTCGCTTTTTTATTTATTCAGCAGTACCTCTTTAGGCTAGGGTCAGACGAGCGCAGTGCGAACGCGCGTGCATGCGCACTTAATCACGGCCGCACTAGCAGCAAATGACGGGCAATGACGGCCAATATACGAAGTACGGTCGCACAAAAGTCCGGCTGCGCAACGCAAGTGGAAAACGAACGCATTTTTTCGAGAACGTTAAACTGCTAGTACTGACGTACAGAGTGCGCTGCGTCCGCTAGCGGCGTGTGTGCGTGAATTGGAGATGTCAGACACTGCTAATGTCCGGCCAACATAACGTCCAGATGCACAAAGTGTTTTATTGATGATCCGTACAAAATCACGGATGCAAATGCGCATCGTATGACCGCTATCGCGTACTCCGTGAAAAAATGCGTCCATTCGTTCGAACGCACTTTTTCACAGACAACGCGAAAATGCGTTCGTCTGACCCTAGCCTAAGGGGTGCAGTGCAGAGTGGCATGTCAGATTTTTTTATATCACCAAGAGGCTTCCTGATATGGGAATTGGAACCCCTTTCCCCCTTTTTTTTCTTCTCTTTTCTGGGTTTTTTGACTCAACCTTGGAGAGTTGAAGGGCAAGGGCCTACTTTGGGTGTGCCATGCTGGAAGCCACCATGGCTTTGCCTGCCATGTTTGGCACTGAGGTTACCAGGCCATGTGGCCACTTCCACGGCCTTCCTTTTGTTGTGTAGACACTGGAGGGAGCTGGGAATGCCACTTTTACAGAAGGCAGCTCGCTCCCTCTCCCTTTTCCCCTGGGGATCTCTTTTTTTTTTTTTTTGCTTCTCCTTCTCCTGTGCATGGTCCTCCCTCATATAGGAGGTTCTTTGCCATGTTCTTTGCTGATGTCCCTCCCTGTTACCAATGCGCTATCCTTGAAGGGCGACTACCACCAATAAATGAAATGTTCTTGACTTGTTTATTTTACGTTGCTGATATCTTACATGTGCATTTTTGTTTTTCTCATGTATGTTTAGATAAGAAAATATTTTACTCTATGTGTGTCACATGGTGCATCCATTGTGTGATCTTTTGTGTTGTAAAGATACCGTGGGTGACAATTTACATCACATTCTCCTTACTGTGCGGCATTGGCCATAGAATAGAGTCTATCAGGGTTATTCAGAGAGCGTGAAAAGCCGGAGAATGACGGGAGAATAACTGGAGAATGAAAAATTCTAGGTCAAAATAGCCGATTTGCAAAGTGAGATGAAAGGGAGAATTTTTCTGGTTTGGCTATTTTGACCTAGATTTTTTCATTCTCCAGTCATTCTCCTGCTTTTCACGCTCTCTGAATAACCCTGTATGAGTCGATCACTGACTCAAATAATTGTATTGTGTGAGATGTTTTCATAGGACATCACTAAGGGGTAGATTAGAAATCTTTTAACCAGTTGGCTGCGCTGAGCGCGTCCTGCTAAGTGCTTCTCCTGTGCGATGGACGCGCTGAGCGCGTTCATGCACAGGAGGCAGCAATCGGCCGGAATTCCAGCCGATTGCTTACCCCCCCCCCCCCCCCGGTGAGGGCTGACATCTTGGATGTCAGCCCGGCACTCCGGGACCCCGGCGGGATCAATAGATGTCATCGCGCTAGCGCGATGACATCTATTTCAGGCGCCCCCCCGCGAGTGCGGAAGTGAACCGCCTATCTCCTGATCCGTGGCAGCTAGGGGCTAAACATGACCATCTTAAAGTTGCCAAAAAAAATAAGAAATAAAAAAGCTTGTTTTGTTTTTGTTAATGCAGCAATATTGTTCCCATTTCAATTATAATGTGAACAATGATGCTGCACTAACGATTTTTGTATGCGGTGCGTTTGTTAAAAATCACGTGATTTTCCCCCAAAAATATAATGAGTCCGCATTTCTAATTTTTTTAACAAGTGCAACCCATAGAAAATATAACCGCAAATGCTCGCATGTTAAAATGTGAAAAAAAAACACTGTACACGTTGCAAATTATTGAAAATTACAATTTTATTGCATTTTTTGTTATAATATACAGACAGGACATGACGTATACATATAATAATGATATATTATGAATCTGCCGAGTCTGCCAGAAAGAACAATATATAATATGTCTGGGTCAAATAATAAAATAAGGCTTCAAAACGCATTTAAACATGATGAGCGAAAACGGTAAAAATGAGCTCAGCACACAGACGTGAAATGCCTCAGCAGCGAAAGGGTTAAGCTCCCTGTCTTATTTCATTCAGCTGCCATCTCTTATCTCTGGTAGCCTGGAGAACACAGCAGCCCTCATGCTGCCTCATCTAAACATCACATCTACTGTAGATTAGATAAAGCATAGCCACAAGGTAAAATGTATGCACAGATTTTCATAACTGTTTCATCATGGGGAAAAATCCACAAAATGGAAACAGGGGATAAAAAACATTGCTTTATTCTTAATTTTTATACATGCAATTACCTCAAACAAAGAAAAAAAACAGCATGTGTTTTATAAAGTTGTTTTATTTGTTATGCACAAGTAATCTAGATACAGCGTATGTAAGTGGTAGTGTCCCTTTAACTCTCCCTTTTGAGGTATCACAGCTGTTGTTATCAGAGAAACTGCCATTTTTTTATTGTCGATATTTCTGTATCTGCGACAAACCCAATTTTTTTTTAAAAAAACCCTATGTATATACATATGATATGCACTATATTCTTAATATCTCTTTTTATGAACATTGTGCGTTAATAAACCATAATCCGTAGCACTTAATGTGTTTAGCATGTGTTTGCCCAGATAATTAGTAACCTATGTAGCCAGCGTTTTGAAGCTTGATGACACGCTGAACTGTAGCCAGTACCGTTTATTCTGTCATTTCCTCCACAGTAACCAAGCATTATACCCTTTTGTCTACGGTCTTCTCATCCTTCCTTGATAATAGTTTACGGAAGAACAGAAATAGAGCGAGTCTCATATGTCAGCGTGCAGCTAGAAAATCAGCCTGCGTGTGTATGTGTCCCACGTGTAGTACGCAAGACCAAACCCATATAGAACATTCACTGGAAAAAAAAGGATCAGATATCATTTAAAAATCTGCCTTTTGTCTAGTTTGTGAAGGAATTAACTTTTTCCTATGGTCTATCAAAACTTCAAAGCCAGCTTGTCGAATAAATTTTAGTTTCTACTTCTCTTCGGTATCTATCATGAAATATTAACATTTTGTAGGATTTTTTCTTTTTGTCTGTGTTATCCATTGCATGCTTATCTATAGTCCAAAATTTGGTGGATACATCCAGTGGCATCACTAGGGTTGGTGTCACCTGGTGCGGTACTCATGCAGGGTTATTCAAAGAGATTCGTAAAGTCACCGCACGTTCGGTGACTTTTCGGTCTCTTCAATTCGGTTTGCTTTGCCGTTCCCATTTCGGCGACCCTGCGGTGTATTCAGCAAGCATCACCGGGTCCCCGAATTGCAGGGAAAGGCTACCGCAAACCTGACGAAAACTCACCGCAAAACCCAGCGAATGCACGCAGAAAACCCTCAAAAACATCTGTATTAACCTGCCGAAAACCACAGAAAAACCCGAACAGGAGCCGCAGCCTTCGACACAGCAGAAGAGGCAGTGAATAAATTAGGAAAACAGTTTGCATGAATGATTGAAAAGTGAAACGCTGTTTGCAAAGAAACTACTGAGCGAAAATGCCTGAAATTTACATATGATCCAATGAATGATAATAAAATGGGCTGTTACAGAAAAAATAAGTAAACTTAAGAAAAAAAAAAATCGGACTTTTAAAAAAAATAATTAAGAAAGATGCTTAAAATATCCTAAAAATCTATTAATAAAGAGACTCTTTACTGCAGAATTTTATAATGAACGGTTTATTAGATATTGAATTAAAACGGAAATATTTTTAACATTGAAGCCTATGGGATTCTCCTGAATAAACTTGCCGAATTAAACCACCGCATGGCAGGGCATTAGGGGAACCTTTCACTGCTGGTTTGTGTTCTCTGAATAGCCGAAGCAGTGCTTTTTCATGGGGTTTTCACTGCCCTCGAACAGGCACCGTATGTTCAGGCAATTCGCCAGGATTTGGCGAATTGCCTGCTCTCTGGATAGCCGAATGGCCAAGAAAGGTAACCGAACGCTGATTTTCAGCGTTCGGTTACCTTTCTCAAGCAATTCGGATCTCTTTGAATAACCCTGATGGTGTCACCCCCCCCCCGGGTTTTACGGTTTCCTTTTTTAACTACTCTTACTCATAAATCAGTATTCCCATATAACACTGAATGCTCCTACACAGCGCACATTACAGTGAGGTTTATTGCTGCAGAGCTCTGAGATATGCTCACACACAAATTTTGGTGAACTGCTAGCAAGTACGGTGTCTGGTCGAAGGCAGTGAAAGTCCCAATAGAGAAGTAATGGTTAATCTGTTCAGAGACACCGAACAGCAGAGAAATGTCCGTGAAATGCCCTGATGTTGAATGGTTTCATTCAGCACGTTTATTCTGGCGAATCCCATAGTTTCAATGTTAAAAATATTCCCATTTTTATCCAGTATCTAATAAACTGTTTATTATTTTAATCTGTAGTAAAGTCTCTTTATTTATTGATATTTTTTTTTTAGTATCTTTTAGGTGTTTTTTTTTTAAAAAATCCATATTTTTTTCTAATAGCGCTTTGTTTTTTTCCTGTAAAATACCTTTTTATTATCGAAAAAATGGCGTCGCACCTATACTCACCAGGGTGCAACAGCCAGGAGTAACAGCCCAGTTCATGTATAAAACATAACAAGAGAAAAAAGATGTCATCTGCGCTCATTTCTATGTATTTCCATGTACAACAAAACACTATCCAAGGTTTTAGTTTGTTTTAATGGCCATTGAAACGTAAGCTCACTCGCCCCTTCAAGGCACCTCTTTGTAGAGTGAGTCCTAACCAATGTACTGCTCTACTGAGCAACTACATGCCCCTCCTGCTGCTTTTCAGCTAAGGAGAGGCAGAAAATACCTTTTTATTTTCATTCATAGGACCTTTATATGTTAATTCCAGACATTTTCGTTTAGTAGTTTTTTGAAAACTGCAAGCGACGGGTTTGCGGTGGCATTCGGTGGCTGATTCACTGCACTTCAGGGGCCCTGCGGTGAATTCACCAGGGAAATTTGATTCCCCAAAGTGCGGGGAACAACAGAACACTGAAATGTCTGCGTCATTTCGGTGCTCTGTGAATATCCCTTTTAGTGGTTGTTTTATTACCGCCCCCTGGAAAGTGCCAGCCTAGGCCTTGCCTACCCAGGACATACTTGAAAATGAGAGAAATCTCCATGTATCCTTCCTGGTAAAATATTTTTTGTGGTGTCACCCGGTGCGGGCCGCACCCCCGCCCCCCCCCTTGTGACGCCCCTGGATACATCCTGATTTTGGTCCTTATTGTTGTTTTCTCTGCTACTGCCAGACATTCAGGGTCATTCAGAGAAAGGTGAAACTCTGGAGGAGTGAAAATTCTAGGTCAAAATAGCCAAACCAGAAAAATTCTCCCATTTATCTCACTTTCCTAATCAGCTATTTTGACCTAGAATTTCCACTTCTCCAAAAATTCTCCAGAGTTTCACCTTTCTCTGAATAACCTCAGAATAATAGTATTACTTTTATAGGGTCGCTATCACTAACATACGTTGTAACTAAATTACTTGTGCATTACAAACAAAAACACCTTATAAAACACATGCTGGTGTTGTTTTTCTTTGTTTGAATTAACTGCATGTTAAAAGGAAAAATTAAGTTAGGTTTTGATCTCCTGTTTACATTTTGTGGATTTTTGCCATGATGTAACATTTACCAAAATCCTATGACGTGTCAGCTGTGGTATGGGATAAAACAGCAATGAAGAGGCAATGGGTTGGTGGAGGGAATGTTTTGACAAGACTGCAGGGAATCTATTGTGTTTTCTATGCTACCTGCGAGAGATGGCAGCTGAAGGAGATCTTGTAGTGGGCTAACACTCAATTGTACCCTCTGGTGATGTTATTTACATTCAATCCACCCAATACAGGTCAATAGGTCCATTCTATGGCCAGTGCCCCACATTGGGGAACAAGTGTTGTAAGTATACTGTGTTGGGGGGGTTTACAACGCAAAATGGATGCACACAGTGACACATAGAGTAAAATATTTTCTTACCTAATAAAAAAGAGAAACATAAAGTACATGTAAGGTATCAGTTACATAAATTAAGCAAAATAAGATAATGTAATCGTTTTGGTTTAGTGTCCCTATAAAGTAGGGCATTTTTATATATTTCCAGTCATCAAGAGAAGTTAGAAACATTCTATAAAAATCGTATATGTTCAAATAATGGCTTACGGCCAGGCCAATATTGTAGTTAAATATATAGAACTTTATTCTGTATGATTAATGGGTAACTTTGGCTCCTTGGATGTCTTGGCGATAAGTGAAACTCATTGGATATGCAGTTCTGAAGTATGTGGGATTCCAAGATTATCCATCGCAATATTTTTTAAAATGCATTATTTATGGTAGCTTTCTTTTCAGGTTTAGATTTTTTATTTTTGCTCAAAATGTAGTTTTTAATAAACTTTAAAAATAATCTTTAAACTCCAGTTGATCAGGAAAGAGTGCTGAAAACTTGATTCCTTCTCTATTAAGTTCATTCTTACAAATAAAACCTGTTTATTATAGTTATAAGTAGTATATTTTGGTGCTGGGCACACTGACAGACTGCTGCTCTGAGAGCCATGTTTTCTAACATACACATTCCATTCGTGAGAAGAAAATAACTTAGAAGTGTTTGTAACATATGAAAAACATAAAATATGTCGGCAGATAAGAACCTTTCGGCCCAATTATATGGATACTTTCCCTGGATTTATCTTTTACTTAGGACAACCTTATGCCTATCCCATGCCTGCTTAAACTCAATCACCCTCAATCTTGCCAAAACTGAAATTCTCATCATTCCTCCCTCCAAGAAGAACCCAATACCACCTATCTCTCTACGAATAAATGGAACACCCATTAGCCCAACACCTCAAGCTCGCTGCCTTGTTGTCACTTTTGATTCCGACCTAACGTTCTCTCCCCACATCCAGACAGTGACCAAATCCTGTTACTTTCAACTCAAAAACATTGCCTGTGTCCGCCCCTTTCTCACACAAGATACCGCAAAGGTGCTGGTTCATGCGCTTGTCATTTCACGACTTGATTACTGCAACTCGCTCCTTATTGGCCTCCCCAACTCCCGTATTGCCCCTTTGCAATCTGTAATGAATGCAGGTGCCAGGCTTATTTTTCTCACCAGACACACCTCGCGTACTTCCCCACTGCCAGTCCCTCCATTGGCTTCCTGTATGTTCCAGGATACAGTTTAAAATACTGATGCTCACATTCAAATCGCTCAATAACTCAACCCCTTCCTCCTTTTATCTGTCTACACGGCCAACTCTCGCCTCCAAGACTTTTCACGGGCAGCTCCGGTCCTGTGGAATGACTTGCCTCGTCCAATCAAACTCTCCCCTAATCTTCAAGCCTTCAAGAAATCCCTCAAAACCCATCTCTTCAGATTAGCGTATCACATCACTGATGCAACTCATCCCCCTGCATAAAATTGACTCACACATGATTGATGTTGCTTCTATGGCCCCACAGTTCCCAAACCACTGGCACTAATGATCCTGCTATCTTGTAAAATTCCTCTTGTCTTCCTCAACCCCAATCCCTCTAGATTGTAAACTGCTATGAGTAGGGCCCTCTACACCTCTTGTTTCCATCATATGTCCGTTTATCTCATTCCCTTTGATTATTGTAAAGCACTGCGGAAACTGTTGGCGCTATATAAATGATGACAATAATAATAATAATCACTGCTTTAGCCTCTACCACTTCTACTGGAAGACTATTCCATGTATCCACCACCCTCTCAGTAAAATAATGCTTCCTGATGTTACTTTTAAACCTTTGCCCCTAAATATACTCCCTTCCACTACCTGGTTGATTCCCTTTATGTATTTAAATGTTTCTATCATATCTCCTGTCTCACCTTTCTTCCAAGCTATACATGTTAAGATCATTAAGCCTTTCCTGGTAACTTTTCTCCTTCAAGCCGTACACCATTTTAGTAGCCCTTCTCTGAACTCTCTGTAAGATGTCTATATCCTTCTGGAGATACGGTCTCCAGTACTGCACATAATACTCCAATGGAGGTCTCACCAGTGCTCTGTACAACGGCAAGAGTTCTTTCTACTGCTAATACCTCTCCCTACACAACCAAGCATTCTGCTAGCATTTCCTGCTGCTCTATTACATTGACTACTTACCCTTAGATCCTCTGCAATAATAACCCCTAAGGCTGGGTTCACACCTAAGCGTTTTACAGCGCGCTCCTGCGCGCTGTAAAACGCTCAAACAGTGAAATACCATTATTCCCTATGTGGGCATATCACACCTGGCCTTTTCTCAGCGCGCATGAACGCGCTGAGAAACGGCCTACGTCCAAAGAAGTGCGGGAGCTTCTTTGGGGCAGTTATCAGCGTGTTCGCGGCCATATCATAGCCGCGAACGCGCTGCAACGCACGTTCGCGCATTTTTTTGTATGTGCGAACGCGCGTAAAAAACCGCGCACATTGCGCGACGCTGCGCTACGCCGTGGTGTGAACCCAGCCTAAATCTCAACCCTCAGATATCGAGGTTAGGACAGTATCAAATATTCTATATTCAGCCCTTGGGTTTTTACGCCACTTATAAAAAAAAATCCCAAACTAGTAATAAAATAACTATTTTTGTTAAAATATTTGTTATAAAATAATTGTTGCATTTTCAAGCATTTCATCTTGAAACCTGAAGTCACAGCATGTTTAGCGAGGTGACGGAGATCTCTTTTGTGGTCCTAGAGCTGTTGCATTTTAAAGATCTAGAGAGCTCCTGTTTCTTGTCATCAGTGCATGCCTGTGTGACCTACAACAATACATTTGCATTTTTAACTAGCTTGCTGCCCTGTCATGCATGCATGTTGCTATATGACACACATTCCTTTGTGGATCAGCTTTGTTCTTCTAATGAGCGAATAAATCATTAATTCAGTGATTTTTCAACCAATTCCACTTCATGGCACACTGAAATGGTGATAAAATTGTCAAGACACTGTTAGACTTTTAACCAATTCACTGTTAAGACTTTTCCAGAAAACGACTTGTCAGGAACCAGTGACTTTTTTTTTTTCTTAAAATAATTTTTGATTTAATCATACAGTAAGATATGTTTGGGAATATTCTCAATGTATTCCTTACTGCAGGGCTCAAAATTTCCACTCGCCTACTCGCATTTGGCGAGTGAAAATTAAGTGAGGGCGAGTGAAATGCACATACAGGCAGCACAATAAATTATCGCGTGCTTTGTAATCCGGTGGTGCCACTGTGCAACCCCCCTTCCCCAGGCTGCACGGTGGCAGGGATCAGCTGCCTAACCTGACCCAGCTGGTTTCTGTCACTGGCAGGGGGGTGGAGAACATCTTCCCTGCCTCCTCGCTCTGCTTACACTGGGGTCTAATGACAGGGTATACATGTATCTGGGGTCTGATGTCTGGGTATTAATGTTATTTTTGTAACTTTATTCTAAATAAAACCTTTAACAGTGTAATTTCATAAGATAATTTAAGGAGGTGTGTTTAGGGGCAGAGTTAAGGGCTGGGTAGGGGTTAGGTGGAGCAACTGGTGGCGAGTAACTCTTATGGCCTGGTTAGTAGCTTGGGACTTGAATTTTTGATCCCTGCCTTACTGTATATTATTACATATTCCATAGGCAGATCTTTCATCTGCTGCCAAAAGGAGCTGCTGCACTTCTGTGTTCCTTGCAAGATCAGTTGGGGAGATGTCATTACGATACATTCCCAGATGGTTTTAAAAAGTGTTAGGACCCTGGGCATGAGGCCCAAATGCAAACAAAGTAAGTTTACTAAAAAAATTCATTTGAATTGCTTTCTTGGAGCACCATATCAGTTATACTTGATGTCTGGACATCAGGCGGTACCTTGCAGGTCGAGTATAGTCAGTCTGGAGGGTTTATTCAGAGATTTCGGTGCGCTCTCGTTCGCCGCACTTCGGCATTCACCGCAGGGTCCCTGAAGTGCGGCGAAACGAACAGCTGAACGCATCCCAAAACAGCCAAACGCAGCCGAAAAATGGCAAAGACCCACCAAATCGATCCTCAAACCGCTGGCCAGCCGCCAGAAAAAGCCAATCAGCTGTTTTAGGTGAAAAACCAACATAAAAAACAACTTTTTTTAAAATGGGTTTTAAAAAAAACTGGTGCATGAAAATGCCTGGAAATAATATACAAAGATCTATGAATAACAATAAAAAGGTCTGTTACAGAATAAAAAAAATGCCATGTAAAAAAATCTGAATAACATTTTTTGCTGAAAAATGCCTAATTTTTTTTAAAAAAAAATAGACTTTTTTGCTGCAAATGAAAAGGATAATGGGATTCGCCTGCTTAAACCTGTCAAATGAAACCACTGAAAATCAGGGCATTTCACTGACATTTCTGTGCAGTTCGGTGTTGTCTGAATAGATTAACCATTACTACTCTATGGTGAGTTCACGACCGCTGAAGGTCACTGTATTTCACTGGCAATTCATCAATATTTTTTTCGATTCACCAGCTTTTTGGCTAGCCGAATGGCCATGAAATTGCACTGTACTGGGAAATTCATGGTTCTGTGCAATTTGGTGGCCAATTCAGTGCTCTTTGAATAACCCCATTGGTAGTGAAGGTGTTAAGGATATATGTATTCATTTAAATGACTCCGACATAGACTCCAACATACTCTCAATGTGAGACATATAAAGAAACTTTATAGATAAAGTCAGACACTCACAGATACGCACAGGCAGTAACGCATAAGTTATACACAAGTGTGATGCAGCGAGATAGTACGTTTAATTTTTTGTAAAGGAGACCGTATTTGCAACTCGGCCTCATCATCCATTCTGTTTCCTGACCCAAAGTCAGCTCCTCACTCCCTTTACTTTCTGTAAGTGTCAAAGGTTTAGAACATCCCAACTTCAGGTCCCTTTCAAGGAGCTGTGCTGAGTGAGTGCTCTCCCTGCAATGCATTGTCTGGTGGTAAGAAATTCCAGTTCGACCCCCGTCTTTCAATCAAATGACCGTACAGCTTCCGTCATGTAGGTAATATGCTCCTGTGGGCAGGCATGTACTGGCCATAGGGACTACAGGGAGATTCCCGGTGGGCCGATGGCTCAGTGGGCCAGTGTGAATGCTGGTTCACCGCGTGGCTTGCATTGCCCTTAATGGGTGAGTTGAGAACTTCCTCACTGTCTGTAAAACAGATGCAGTCTCATATTGCGGCCACCGTGCCGGCGAGACCCTCTGCGCATCCGCCTCACCTTAAGGCATGGTGCACACTTGACCTCAGTGCCACTGCGGTGCTTTACCCAATCACTCTGCAGCAACTCCAGTATCTGTAGAGCGATTGGTTGAGGGATCCAGTTGGTTTATATACTATTTTTGTGCGTATTTACATAATTAAATTGGGCTGGTCTGGATGACATCCAGGGCTGATTTTCTGTCCCAGTCCAGCCCTGCCTGTGGGTGCTTAGTCAACACTCGATAACGAATGTGAACCAGTTCCCACGTGTCCCCTTCCTTTTAGGACCTAGTACCCTTTATGACTGGTGCCCCAAGCGAATGTCTGTAGTTTACTGTAGCTCTAGACCTACCCTCTAACTCCTAGAGAACACCTACAGAAAATGTTGAGGCGCATTAGTTAAATAATGTCCTTAAACGCTTTTCTTTGTTTTTCAGGTTATTTATTTGAAGAAGACTCCTGAAGAAGCATATAGAGCACTGCTGAGCGGGTCTAGTCCCCTGTATTTACCTTTTAGGTAAGCAAACCACAGCTGATTGGTTCACTAAATGCTTAAGTGTTCTTTATTTGATCATCAAATGATACCTGACCCTCAGGTAAAGCTTTTTGTTGATAACAGTGTAGTTCAGAATTGTAATGATTTGCTTTCTGGGTTTGTCTATTGTGCAGTGTGAATGGATTATAAACCACAATAACAAGAATGGGAGAATTAATTTGTAGATAAACTAGACAAAACAGATAGCAGAAACAATGGCAAAAACTATAGTGGAACGGTAGGGTCACTCTCTCATAGTGCAGTTAGGTGGTCAAGGTGTAGGTGTCACCAGCCCTCAGCCATACCACTGGGCTGTGACTACCTTCCACAGTGAAGGGCTTCCCTCCACCTGGAAGGCTGTCAATCAACTCGTGCTGTAGCATACCTCACTATTACACATCATTCCATAATACTAATACACTATGTGATGTCTTTAAAAGAATGCTTTATGAAAAATATCTGAAATGTGGAATTCTCTGCAGTTTTATGATGGAATTGTGAACAAGTGCATCGCTCTGGACATGCGATACAGTGCTGTAGCCCCTGCACTGAACGAAGGATTTGTACTGCACACACAGAACCTATACATCGGCTACTGTCGCCCAGGACGCTCACTGCCCCAAGTGTTCGGAGACAGGGTGATGTCTGCCCGTTCTGCATCCTGACATCATTGGTCCTCAGCAGGTGGGATATTCATATCCCATCGGATCCGCCTGGTGACACTTGTGTGAGCAGAGGAAGCTACTCCACTTTACAGAAGACTGTTGGGTAAATGGGGCTGCAGGGAGGGGTGAGAAGACAGGGGGGGCACTTACAAAGTTAAAGTGATCAGAGTGTGTAGAATGTAAAATGTGTAAGTTGCTATTACACACAATATATACAATTCTCAAATTGAGGTGATTTTTCTTCCAAAGTGAGTGTCGTATATCCAGTTATAAAGAAATGCCCCTAGTCCTCAGCTGGGTGTTTCAGCTTGAGGAACAGACGCTCCATGCTTCCAGCACTGTGAGCAGAGTCATCCACACGTGGCCTACACACTCCCTTAGGGCCATTTTCTGCTTTGTATTAAAACCTTTCGCTCGCTGAGCACCTGGCTGCAGTGCATTACGAAGTATTACCTCTATTGATCGCAATCTCAGCTCTGCTATATCACCGTGCGCACAACATAAAACGTATACATTCCACACATGATTTCATCACAGGGACACATTATACCATGTGTAAATAAACCATTACACAAGGGTATTGCCTCCACCAGATATGAAGGAGAGTTCCTGCACTGCTGCAACACCTGTCTGACAGGACTGGAGTTGTGGCACGTTCACGTGTGTAAGTTTGGTACCATCTACTAAGAAGTTTAAATTACATTTTCTGCAATTGTGAATAAATGATACACGTGGATGAATTCAAAGACTTTCAGGGTTATTCATACCCAGGGCCGGCCCAAGCCATAGTGCTGCCTGAAGCAAAGGATGAATTGCTGCCCCCCCCCCCAAAAAAATGCGGTGTCGGTGTGTATGAGAGTATCACAGAGGCCACAGCAACAAGACTCGGTAAATGTATTTTAGCATTGTATATTATTACGTGTGTGCCCGTGTTATGTGTCCCTCAGTGTGCGTGTCCATGTTATGTGTCCCTCAGTGTGCGTGCCCGTGTTATGTGTCCCTCAGTGTGCGTGCCCGTGTTATGTGTCCCTCAGTGTGCGTGTCCATGTTATGTGTCCCTCAGTGTGCGTGTCCGTGTTAGGGACACATAACACGGGCACGCACAGTCCACACTGAGGGACACATAACACGGACACGCACACTGAGGAACACCTAACACGGACACGCACACTGAGGGACATATAACACGGACACGCACACTGAGGGACACATAACACGGACACGCACACTGAGGGACACATAACACGGACACACACACTGAGGGACACATAACACGGACACGCACACTGAGGGACACATAACACGGACACACACACTGAGGGACACATAACACGGACACGCACACTGAGGGACACATAACATGGACACGCACACTGAGGGACACATAACACGGACACGCACACCACACTGAGGGACACATAACACAGGCATGCACACTGAGGGACACAACACGGACACGCACACTGAGGGACACATCAGTGTGCGTGTCTGTCCGTGTTATTTGTCCCTCAGTGGGCTCAGCTCACACAGCTGCACAGGCTGACAGCCCTCACTGTGCCTGTCTCCCCTCACTGGCAGTGCCCCCTCCGCCTGGCAGGCCGGATAGCATCTGAGACCTGTACAGTCTCACCTTCCCCTTCACGTGCGAGCAGGCGGCACCAGTGTCTGCGTGGTTGTTTGTATGTGTGCTGAAACACGCAGCGGCGGCCATACAACCCCCCTCTCTGTTTGGCGGGCCGGCACCCCCCCCCCCACTGCAACCCCCTCTTGGTTTGACGGGCCGGCACCCCCCCACACTGCAACCCCCCTCTCAGTTTGGCGGGCCGGCACCCCCCACACTGCAACCCCCCTCTCAGTTTGGCGGGCCGGCGCCCCCCCTCGCACTGCAATATGTGAATGGCAGCCCGATGAACCGCCGAACAAAAAGTTTCTCCTACCGGGATTCCTCCAGTCCGGCCCTGGATGAAAGTGGTGCTGGCGGGATTTGGCAGGAGACTTCCCGCAATCTCCGCTGCTGGCCGCAACCTGATGAGGCCCCGGCGACCTGCCCACCCACGCGCCAGCCGCGTCCTAATCCCGCTCTGCTGCAATTGCCTGGCTGCATGTCACGTGTGTGGGCGGGTCGGCGCACGGTGCCTGCTCTGCGCCGGTGTACAAGAGATGCCGCCGCCGGCGCAGATATAAAAAATTGTGCGGCAGATAAAAAAAAAACTGCCGTTCAAAATATGCCGCCTGACCAAATCTGCCGCCTGGCACGGCTGATCCACCTTGCACCATGGTCGGGCCGGCCCTGTTCATACCGGGTAATTCAACGAGATCCGAATTGCTGGAGAAAGGTAACCGAACGCTGAAAATCAGCGTTCGGTTACCTTTCTTGGCCATTCGGCTATCCAGAGAGCAGGCAATTCGCCAAATCCTGGCGAATTGCCTGCACATACGGTGCCTGTTCGGGGGCAGTGAATCCCCATAAAAAAGCACTGCTTCGGCTATTCAGAGAGCACAAACCAGCAGTGAAAGGTTCCCGAAATGTCTTGCCATTCGGTGATTTCATGCGGCAGATTTATTCAGGCGAATCCCATAGGCTTCAATCTTAAAAATATTCCCGTTTTAATTCAATATCTAATAAACCGTTCATTATAAAATTCTGCAGCATAAATCTTTATTTATAAATTTTTTAGGATATTTTAAGCATTTTTCTGTATTTTTTTTGTTTTTAATGTTTACTTATTTTTCCTGTAACATCCTTTTTATTATCATTCCCTGGACCTCATATGTAAATTTCACACATTTTCGCTCAGTAGTTTCTTTGCAAACAGCGTTTCACTTTTCAAACATTCAAGCAAACTGTTTTTCCTAATTCATTCACTTCACTCGTCTGCGGTGTCGGCTTTTTCCGGCGGCTTCGCTTCGTGTTATCGGCTCCTGCTCGGGTTTTTTCAGCGGGTTAATCCAGACGTTTTTGCGGATTTTCGGCGTGCATTCGCCGTGTTTTGCGGTTACTTTTCATTTGGTTTGTTGCGGCCTTTCCCTGCAAATCGGGGACCCTGAATTTGCTGAATACACCGCAGGGTCGCCGAAATGGGATCGGCAAAACGAACCGAATTGAAGAGAATGAAAAGTCATCGAACGTGCGGTGACTTTTCGATTCTCTTTGAATTACCCTGATAGAGCGGTGAAAACCAGGAGAATGACTGGAGAACTGAAAATTGTAGGTCAAAATAGCTAATTCAGAAAGTGAGATAAAAAAAGAGAATTTTTCTGGTTTGGCTATTTTAACCTAGAATTTTCACTTCTCCAGTCATTCTCCTGGTTTTTACTGCTCTCTGAATAACCCTGTTAATGTCATGCTATGCCAAACAGGGTTTTGCCCATATGCTCCCCTCAGCTTCCTGAAAGGATGGTATATCTGTTCGGTATAAGCTTTTGATCCCCCCTGAGGGGTGTACACTTCCCCACACAAAGTCTCTCAAAGATATACGGTATATATGCTTTGTGCCTGGAGTCAGAAAAATGTTGACGGTTGATCATCAAATGTATGTATCATGCCACTGTACAGAGCACTGGTGAGACCTCACTTGGAGTACTGTGTGCAGTACTGGAGACCGTATCTCCAGAAGGATATAGACCTCTTAGAGAGAGTTCAGAGAAGGGCTACTAAAATGGTGTACGGCTTGAAGGAGAAAAGTTACCAGGAAAGGCTTAATGATCTTAACATGTACAGCTTGGAAAAAAGACGAGACAGAGGAGATATGATAGAAACATTTAAATACATAAAGGGAATCCACAAGGTAGAGGAAGGGAGTATATTTAAAAGGAAACAAAGTAGCAAAACAAGAGGACATAGTCTTAGATTAGAGGGGCAAAGGTTTAAAAGTAACAACATCAGGAAGCATTATTTTACTGAGAGGGTGGTGGATACATGGAACAGCCTTCCAGTAGAAGTGGTAGAGGCCAAAACAGTAATTGAATTTAAGCAAGCATGGGATAGGCATAAGGCTATCCTAAACAAAAGATAAATCCAGGTAAAGTATCCATGTAATTGGGCAGACTAGATGGGCCGAAAGGTTCTTATCTGCCGACATTTTTCTATGTTTCGATGTTTCTATGTTTCTATGTTTCTATGTAAAATATGTATCATTTATAATATAGTATATAGGGTAATCCAGACGTGGACCCCTTGCTCGGTGCCTAGAGAGGTATCCGCTATACCCTCCTGACAAGGCCTAATAAGGCCGAAACGATCGTCGGGGTTGCTGCATCTCTTGTGCAACGATGACTTCCTTGGCATTTCAGTACTGGCCACCCTTTCTGGGTGTAGCATCTGATTTGCATATGGAGCAGTTGTCCCGTAATGGCACAGTCGAGCTAAGGCATTGTGAGACCTGAGCGGACCTCACCGTAGAGCAGGCCACTAGTGCCGTTGTTCGTTCTCAGGACCCTCACAAACCTCCTTTTTGCTCAAAATATGTATCATGCATACACATTAACATCGGTTTCATTTGATAGCATTCTTGTGACATACAGTTGACTGGAACACAGCGATTTTCTCTTAAATGTAAGATTTGGTACGGAGTATAGAGGGTTGGGTAAACACACATGCATTGTAATTTTGGATCTCGAAGAAGAAAACCGAGCAAGGTGTTAAAAATAGTCCCTTAAATTTTGACGCTTTGAGCAATGTGTTTTACATATAAAGTCAGAAAGAAGAAGAAGTGTGTTTAGTGGCCTCTATTGGTTACACAAATCACTGTCAGGGTTATTCAAAGAGCTCCGAATTGCTGGTGAAAGGTAACCGAATGCTGAAATTCAGCGTTCGGTTACCTTTCCTGGCCATTCGGCTATCCCAGAGAGTAGGCAGTTCGCCAAATGTTGGCGAATTGCCTGCACATACGGTGCCTGTTCAGGGGCAGTGAAATCACCATAGCTTCGTCTATTCAGAGAACAAAAACCAGCAGTGAAAAGTTGCCGAAATGCCCTGCCATTCGGTGGCTTCATTCGACAGGTTTATTCAGGCGAATCCCATAGGCTTCAATGTTAAAAATATTCCCGTTTTAATCCAATATCTAATAAACCGTGTATTATAATTTTCTGCAGTAAAAAGTCTCTTTATTTATAGATTTTTTTTCAGGATCTTTTAAGCACTTTTTGGGATTTGTTTGCAAAAAAATTTTTCAGATTTTTTTTTAAATGTTTTTTTATTTTTTCTGTAACAGCCCTTTTTATTATCATTCATTGGACCTCATATGTAAATTTCAGACATTTTCGTTTGCAAGCATTTCACTTTTCAAACATTCAAGCGTACTGTTTTTTTTTTACTCCATTCGTCTGCGGTGTCGGGTTTTTCCAGCGGCTGCTCTGCGCTCAGGTTTCTCGGGCGTATTCAGCAGGGTTAATCCAGATGTTTTTACGGGTTTCAGTGTGCTTTCACCGGGTTTTGCGGTGAGTGTTTGGCAGGTTTTCGGCGGCTTTTCCCTGCACTACGACGACCCCGTGGTGCTTGATGAATACACTGCAGGGTCGCCGAAATGAGATTGCCGAATCAAGCCGAATTGAAGCGCACAAAAAGTCACTGAACGTGTGGTGACTTTTCGATTCTCTTTGAATAACCCTGTGTGTATATTTAGTCACTCATTGTGCTCCTGACAGTGACTTGGTGATGCTCATCCTGTGACTTCCAGCTTATGTTTCTCTCCAGCCTTGTTTAAATACATGAACTTGTCAACCCATGGAGGTGGAATGTGAGATATCTAAAAATGGGTTGGAGTCGAGACTGATATACCGGGGATGCCCATTGAGTGCAGCTTGCTATCAGTTTACACCAGCACATGCCATTTGGTTGCAGAGAGTACACATCTTTTTTTTTTTTTTTCCTTGGTTCAACAGCTATTCAATCTACAATTTATGGCATCTTTGTATAGGCATTTTGGTTATTATTTATTTATTTGCAAAGTATTTTACCAGGAAGGATACATTAATATTTCTCTCGTTTTCAAGTATGTCCTGGGTTCAAGAGCATTGAAATTTTACAGTCGTTACAGAAATACAAAGTAATAAATGGAAGATATTAAAAACAAAACACAAATATACAGATTAAGACAAAAAATTTATTTGTAGAAAATATAGTCATTATGTTACATGTTTACAGGCGCATTCTGTATCGAGGTATATTAATAGGGAGCTCTTGAGTGACTTAAGACTGGGGCAAGATTTGATGGCGTCTGGGGGGTTATTCCATTATTTCGGTGCTCTGAAGGAAAATTAGGATTGAGACACTTTCTTTTTGTATTGTGGTATTGCAAGTAAAGTGCTGGTCCTGGATCAGAGATTATAGGATGAGGGAACTACTAGGGGAAGCAGTCTATTCAGGTAGGGGGGTAGCTTCCCAGAAAAGCTCTTAAGCAACAGGTTGGAAAGGTGAAAGGTACGTCTAGATTCCAGCGACGGCCAGTTTAGTTCTTTTAACATGTCACAATGGTGGGTCATGTAGTTACATTGTAGCACAAAGCGGCAGAAAGAGTTATACAATGCAGTAAGTGTATGCTTTTTTAGCTCCTGCATTGTAATCTAGGATCGGAATTTGGTCCCAGGTTGGAAAGGTGAAGAGTGTGTCTAGATTCCAGTGACGGGCAGTTTAGCTCTTTTAACATGTCACAATGGTGAGTCATGTAGTTACATTGTAGCACAAAGTGGCAGAAAGAGTTATACAATGCAGTAAGTTTATGAAGGTGTGTTTGCGGGGCAGCTGCATACACTACATCTCTGTATTCAATAGCCAGCATAAGCATTTGTTGTACATTCTGCTTTCCTACCGCGGGGCTCAGGCAGGATTTGTGTCTGTACAGGACACCTAGTTTGGGGTAAAGTTTAGATGAGAGTTTTTCTATGTGGGGCCAAAGGATAGATTTGGGTCTGACCACATACCTAGATATTTGAGGTCAGTGACTGTGGTCAGCCTGCCATTTGATTTTGTCTTGATGCATTGATGGGAAGGTTGTAATTTATGTAGTTTAGGTGCTGTTCCAAAGAGCATCGTAACAGTTTTGTCAGTATTTAGAAAAAGTTTGTTATCTTTGATCCACTTTTCTACCTCTGTGAATTGTTTTTGCAGCACTGCCTCCAGCTGCGGGAGATTTGGTTTGCTGGTATAGATTACAGTGTCATCTGCGTACATATGTACAGTTGAGGCTTTGCAGACATTGGGCACATCGTTTATGAATATTGTGAATAGCAGGCGGCCGAGTATCGAGCCTTGGGGTACACTGCATGTGACTGGGAGGGGGAGAGAGGCACTGCCAGAAATGGACACATATTGCGTTCGGTCGGATACATACGATTGAAACCAGGTTAGTGTGCGATCACCAATACCAGCGTTTTTACGTTTTTGTAATAGGATGCCATTGTCTACTGTGTCAAAAGCCTTGGCAAAATCAAGGAAGATGGCTCCATTTAGGTTTCCTTGTTCCATGCCAGCTTGGAAATCATTGCAAACTTTTAAAAGGGCGGTTGAAGTTGAGTGATTTGGACAAAAGCCATTTCTGGGGTTAAATAGTTTGAACATTGATAATAATCCCGTAGTTGCGTGTACACGCATTTTTCCAAAATTTTACAGGGAGGAATGATATCGGACGGTAGTAGTACCAAAATACTGTCACCGCTTTTATGGATAGGTATCACTCTCGCAGTCTTCCAGAGTTTGGGTATGTATCCAGTCGACAGGGATTCATTGATTAGGGTTGCGACAGGATTTGCAAAAACGTCTTCATACACTTGGTGATCTTTCATTTTGAAAGCATTAATCTATTCATAAGTATTGCAGTTGTTTTCAAAGCCTCTGAAATTCCTTTACTGGGGCTAAACATGTTTGTTGATAACAAGATACACTGATCAGTCACAACATTACAACAAAAAGGATATAGAGTGCTGGCGCAATGTGAATTGAAATGCTGTGAACACAATACGAATTATCAATTGAATTATATAGCATAAGAGTAAATCATGGGGGCGGAGCTGACTTCCGGCGGGTGCAGTCGCATTCTGAAGAGCTCTCCGACTATATCTTTAAAGATGGTGATTATCTGTGACTGACCCATGGGTAACTTACATCTCGGGCGCACGAAAACTTGCTGACCCTGCACCCTTTTCCCGGACTGAGGTTTAAGGGCCTTTTGGTGACATCTAGGAGGTTTTGAGAGCTGCGGCCTGCTTTCATGGCCTGTACCTGGCAGCCATATTTGAAGCGCATCATCAGTACCATGCAACGTCCCATTCGGCGGCATTCTCTGAACACCCCCATACCCATGGGTGGAAAGTCGGGCAATAAACCCCAATCGCCGATGGCCCCCGGCAGAGTGACATCCGGAATTCCTTGGGGGACCCCCGACAGAAGCGGCAGGATTCCCCGCAGACTTACCTATCTCCAACGACGTGCTCTTCGGAAGATGAGGACCCTTATTGGTCGGAGGCCTCTGTGGCTGCGAGGGGGACACCTCGGAAAATGGAGATGGAGAAACGGATGGCGGGTGCCCCCAGTGCTCCAAAGCTGACGGCGGCACGCAAGCTTAAGATAGGGTCCGGGCCCTCTGACGCGGCGACGGTACCTCCGGTGGCACACAGAATACCGGGAGGCGCTGGCCTTTTGCCCCACAGAGGGTGCCATCCAACGCCTGTTGGGAGAGATGCTAGAGGAGATGTGGTCGATTTGGCAAACGGACTTTGCGTCCCTCTCGTCGGAAATGGTATCTATTAAAGGGCGTCTGACGGCGTTGGAAACGCGAGTGGTGGAGACCAAGGCGTCGCAAGCACACCTCGAACCATAACTGGAATCTCTCAAAGCCCAGGTGTCCTTGCTTACTGGAGAGGTGGAGGCTGCAGAGAACCGTCACCGCAGGAAAAATGTACGGATTAGGGGGATCCCGGAAACGGTCGCTACTGACACCCTGCTGTCATTTGTCAATAGCTTTGCGTTACATGTTCTGGGGTCACAGACCGGGACTCTTATTTTCAGACATGCCATCCGTCTGCGGAAAGCGGCGACGGCCCCTGTGGACTCCTCGTGTGATGTGCTCGCCATTGCCTCGGAAGAAGCAGACAAACATCGCCTAATGTCGTCCTCGGCTGCCTGGGCTTTAATATCTTTTGAAGGCCTTTCTTTGGTGCTATTCAACGATCTGCCCTTCATGACGCTGCTAGCCCGGTGGCAATTTTGTGAGATAACGGCTTTCTTGAGGGGTGCTGGGGTGCGTTATCCCTGGGGAGTGGCGGGTACCTTGTATATTTGCCACGACAATCTGTCACACATACAGGGTTATCCAAAGAGATTCGAAAAGTCACCGCACGTTCGGTGACTTTTCGTTCTCTTCAATTCGGTTCCTTTTGCCGATTGCATTTCGGTGACCCTGCGGTGTATTCAGCAAGCACCACAGGGTCCCCGAATTGCAGGGAAAAGCTGCCGTAAACCCACCGAAAACTAACCGAATGCATGCTGAAAACAAGAAAAAACATCTGGATTAACCTTTGAAAAAGACGAACAGGAGCCGAACATGAGCCGAATCACGCAGAGCCGAAGCAGCTGTGACGTAGAGGAGGCAGTGAATAAATTAGAAAAACCATTTGTATGAATCTGGGAAAAAGAAACGCTGTTTGCAAAGAAACTACTGAGCGAAAATGTCTGAAATTTTCACAGGAGGTCCAGGGAATGATAATAAAGAGGGCTGTTACAAAATAAATAAGTAAACTGAAAAAAAATAAAAAAAAATCGGACTTTTAATAAAAATAAAAAAAAATCAGAAAAATGCTTAAAGTATCCTAAAAAATCTATAAATAAAGAGACTTTTTGCTGCAGAATTTTATAATGAACGGTTTATTAGATATTGAATTAAAACGGGAATATTTTTAACATTGAAGCCTATGGGATTCTCCTGAATAAATTTGCCGAATTAAACCACCGAATGGCAGGGCATTAGGGGAACCTTTCACTGCTGGTTTGTGTTCTCTGAATAGCCGAAGCAGTGCTTTTTCATGGGGATTTCTCTGCCCTCGAACAGGCACCGAACAGGCACCGTATGTGCAGGCAATTCGCAAGGATTTGGCGAATTGCCTGCTCTCTGGATAGCCGAATGGCCAGGAAAGGTAACCGAACGCTGATTTTCAGCATTCGGTTACCTTTCTCAAGCAATTCGAATCTCTTTGGATAACCCTGTTAGTGTCCTCCCCGATGAAGCCTGGAGCATGTTGAGTTCCCTGGGTCTTTCTTCTGCTCTGACACTCTCTGGCCTTGAATCACATGGGCCCTCTACTGTTTCGATGGACCCGGGTTAGACTCTGGAGACTGATCTTTTGTTTATACCTCTGAGATGTTTGGTTATGTTATTATTGTACCCCCCCCCCCACACTTTCAGTTCCTTTTTTCTGTGATTTCGGCACTGTCGCCCCATTTTGGGCCCCCCCTCTTTTTTTAATTTACACTATCAGTATTTTTGCGGTATCTGTTTGCGCTGTAGTTCTTGAATATGCAGTTTGTGTATCTTTTTTTTTTTTCTTTGCGGAGACTTCCTACCTTGGTATTTTTTGTTTTTTTGACGAGGCATGACTGTTTCACAGGGGGTCATTTTAGCAGGGACTATCTGTGCTCTTTATCTCATTATGCGATTTGCAGGCTGGCATGTTGTGGTCTTGCAAGGCCGCTTATCTTAATTTTATTTGTATTACTTTTATTATCTTGCCGCCCCCTTTATGACGTCTGTTCCCTCTCCCCTCCTTTTTATGGTCTATATGCGAATGTGCTGGTTGGCCCTGCGCGGCCAAGTTTATTGGATGGTTTGTAAACTTATCTCTTTATAAAATAAAAATCTTGAATAAAAAAAAAAAAGAACAAAAAGTAAATCATACAATATTGCAGCCTACAGGGATAAATAACAGATAAGCCAGGCAAAATCTGTATTACAAAGCAATACCTATATACAAAGAATCCCAAAACGGCACATGTGGTTTCCAATGAGAAGTATAATAGCAATTGTATGTGCCCGTGCTAAAAAGTCCAGTAGAAAGCAAGTGAATATAGAGTCCAATGAATTGAAAAATCCAAGATGTAAATACTTAAGGAAGGGGGTCAGTGGAGATATATTTCTCCTCGTTCCTCTCGGTGACTCTCAGAGTGGGGTGGGCAGTGGGTGATCCTCAGGAGCAGAAGTGCGGAAAATGGTGCACAAATAAACAGGTTTTGTCACACCAAAGAATAAAAAAAGCAAATTTATTAAAAAAATTAAAAAAAAAGGAAATAAAGAGTAT
The DNA here is from genome assembly GCA_009667805.1 of Leptobrachium leishanense. Classification (NCBI taxonomy): domain Eukaryota; kingdom Metazoa; phylum Chordata; class Amphibia; order Anura; family Megophryidae; genus Leptobrachium; species Leptobrachium leishanense. Next base: position 73,033,778 of record CM019070.1, on the reverse strand, counting down.
AAAATCTAAGCAATAAAAAATAGGATTAAATCAAACATACAGTTGTGTTCAAAATTATTCAACCCCCAATGCTGTAAAGGGTTTTAGGGAATTTAGTGTACATTTGTAATTGTATTCAGAATGAGATCCTACAAGGACTTTTTAAAGAACCATATGCAACTAAAATGACATCAATTGGTTTTGTAATACAGTAGTAAATGTTTCTTTTGTGAATTCTTCATTGACACAATTATTCAACCCCTTAAAGACTACCACTTTGAAGAACAGAGGTTCATTCAAGTGTTTTCAATCCGGTATTGAAAACACCTGTGGATGTCACGGAGCAGCAATAAAGCATAATAAGCACCAATTAGGCAGCTTTAAAATGACTGTGATACTCAGCTCCTTCTAGACATTTACTGGTGTGGTTACAAACATGGTGAAGTCAAGAGAATAGTCCAGGAAGACAAGCGAAGAGGTGATTACTCTTCACAGGAAGGGCAATGGCTATAAGAAGATTGCAAAGATGTTAAACAAACCAAAAGAGACCATAGGAAGCATCATTCGCAAATTCAAGGCAAAGGGCACTGTTGAAACGCTACCTGGTCGTGGCAGAAATAAGATGCTGACTTCGACTGCTGTGCGCTACCTGAAGCGTAGAGTGGAGAAAAGTCCCCGTGTGACTGCTGAGGAACGGAGAAAAGATTTGTCAGATGTGGGTACTGAAGTTTCAGCTCAGACAATACGGCGCACACTGCGTAATGAAGGCCTCCATGCCAGAACTCCCAGGCGCACCCCCCTGCTGTCTCCAAAGAATAAGAAGAGTCGACTGCAGTATGCTAAAAGTCATGTGGACAAACCACAGACGTTTTGGGATAGTGTTCTGTGGACTGATGAAACAAAATTAGAACTGTTTGGGCCCATGGATCAACGCTATGTTTGGAGGAGGAAGAACAAGGCCTATGAAAAAAAGAACACCTTGCCTACTGTGAAGCATGGCGGGGGGTCAATCATGCTTTGGGGCTGTTTTGCTTCTGCAGGTACAGGGAAGCTTCAGCGTGTGCAAGGTACCATGAATTCTCTTCAGTACCAGGAGATATTGGATGACAATGTGATGCAGTCCGTCACAAACCTGAGGCTTGGGAGACGTTGGACCTTTCAACAGGACAATGATCCCAAGCATACCTCCAAGTCCACTAGAGCATGGTTGCAGATTAAAGGCTGGAACATTTTGGAGTGGCCATCGCAGTCACCTGACTTAAATCCGATTGAGAACCTCTGGTGGGACTTAAAGAAAGCAGTTGCAGTGCGCAAGCCTAAGAATGTGACTGAACTGGAGGCTTTTGCCCATGACGAATGGGCGAAGATACCCGTAGATCGCTGCAAGACACTTGTGTCAAGCTATGCTTCACGTTTAAAAGCTGTTACAACTGTAAAAAGATGTTGTACTAAGTACTAAGATTGAATGTCACTTGGGGGTTGAATAAAACTGATAATGATGTGAGCACAGAAAAGACATTTGTGGTTATTTCATTATAAATGTTATGTTATATTTGTCTGACCTACACGTGCCTCTTTGATTTAATTGTAAGCAAGATGACTGATCAAAATCAATGTCAAACTGGCCAAAACACTCAATTTCAGTGGGGGGTTGAATAATTTTGAACACCACTGTACATGCATATAAAGTGCATAGGTAGTTTAGAGAATGCTGAGATGCATTTCGGCATCAAAATGCCTTCTCAGTCAGCCGTAATGTCCATAAAAGTTCCTGGTCTATTGCCAAATAGAAAACAAAAGTTAAAGTCACTGGACTTTTTAGCACGGGCATATACAATTGTTATTATACGTCTCACTGGAAACCAAACGTGCCGTTTTGGGATTCTTTGTATATACAACATTAAACAACCTGCTAACCTTTCATGCTGCCAAAACAGCTTTTGATACATGGACTCCACGAGATGGCTGAATGTGCCCTGTGGTATCTGGCACCAAGACATTAGGAGCAAATTCTTTAAGTCATGTCAGACTAACCTAATTGCATTCTATGAAAAAGTAAGTGTCAGTATAGTTCAGGGGGTGTCAGTGGATGTGATTTGCTTGGATTTCGCCAAAGCTTTCGGCACAGTTCCACACAAGAGGATATCAATCAAATAAAGAAAAATTGGTCTAGATTAAAATTCTTGTTCTTGGATAGAACACTGGCTAAAAGATGGAGTACTGAGAGAGGTCATAAATGGTACATTTTCAAGATGGACACCAGTGGTAAGTGTGACTAGTGTGTGAATGAAGCAATGGTGCAGTAAAATTCATATGCTGCAGGTAATCGGAATTCCAGGTGATCTGTCTTGGTTATCTAACCAATTTCCCTCCTGAAATATATGAATTCTACAACTTACAGAGCAGCAATTTGCGGTTCCTTTCCTTGGCATGAAATAGGAATCTGCGTCCAGGAACAAATGGTCGATCTGGCAACCCTACTTACAGATTGGATCTGTAGGTAAATTTACCTTGATAATTTTGATGTTGGTGATTTTTTTTTTCCAGTTTTGAAATGTCCTGTCATCTCCTTATTTCAGGCCATATTACATACTTGGTGCTAACTTAACCAGAGCTGTTGTAAACTTAAAACCTCTATAGGCTATAATGGCTCTGGTAAGTTTACAACAGCTCTGGTTAAGTTAGCAACAAGTATGTAATATGGCCCACTAGTGTTGCTAGGTGGGGGCGGGGGTGCGCCCCGCACCAGGTGACACCCGCCCTTAGGGTGACACCGTCACCAAGACTGTGATTTTTGAACCGGCCGGTTCAAAAATCAAAGTCTTTGACGGTGTCACCCTAACGGCGGGTCGTGTCACCATGCGACCAAGCAGCGTCGCTCCGGCGCCGCGTGTTCGACTCCCTGCGAGCGTCCGAAGCCATGGAGCTTCGGCGCTCGCCTGGGGGAACCACATGACCAGCCGAGTTCTTGCGAGATCACGGCTGGTCACGTGGCTCCCCCAGGAAAGCGTCCAAGCTCCACGCCGCCGGATGCTCAGAGGGAGCCGAAGACGTGGCGGCGGCAGGAGCCAGGATGTGAGCTGGGGGCATTATCCATGAGAGCTGGGGCATATCCATGAGAGCTGGGGCATATCCATGAGAGCTGTTGGGGCATATCCATGAGAGCTGTTGGGGCATATCCATGAGAGCTGTTGGGGCATATCCATGAGAGCTGCTGGGGCATATCCATGTGAGCTGGGGCATATCCATGAGAGCAGCTGGGGCATATCCATGAGAACTGGGGGGCATATCCATGTGAGCTGGGCACTTTCCATAAGAGCTGGGGCATATCCATGAGAGCTGGGGGCAATATCCACGAGAGCTGGGGACAATATCCATGAGAGCTAGGGGCAATATCCATGTGCGGTGGGGCATATCCATGAGAGCTGGAGGCAATATCCATGAGAGGTGGGGCATATCCATGAGAGCTGGAGGCAATATCCATGAGAGCTGGGGCATATCCATGAGAACTGGAGCATATCCATGTGTGAGCTGGTCTGGGGGCAATATATCCATATGTGAGCTGGGGCAATATATCCATGTGTGAGCTGGAGCAATATATATCCATGGGTGAGCTGCTGGGGGCAATATATAATTGTGAGCTGGGACAATATATCCATATGTGAGCTGGTCTGGGGCAATATATCCATGTGTGAGCTAGTCTGCGGCAATATATCCATGTGTGAGCTGGTCTAGGGGCAATATATCCATGTGTGAGCTGGTGTGGGGGCAATATATCCATGTGTGAGCTGGTCTGGGGCAATATATCCATATGTGAGCTGGGGCAATATATCCATATGTGAGCTGGGGCGCAATATATCCATATGTGAGCTGGGGGCAATATATATCCATGCGTGAGCTGCTGGGGGCAATATATCCAGAGCTGCTGGGGGCAATGTATATCCATGTGTGCTTTCACTTTCTTCGAACAGGCACCGTACTTGCTGGCAGTTGGCAAAAATTTGTGTGTGAGCATAGGAGAGAACTCCACAGCAATAAACCTCACAGTAATGTGCGCTATGTGTATGATCATTCAGTGTTATATGGGAGTACTGATTTCCGAGTAACAGTTAAAAAAAATCCGTAAAACGGGGGGGGGGGTGACACCATAAGTTACCTCACCGGGTGACACCAACCCTAGTGACGCCACTGATATGGCCCTTCATGTCTAAAAATCACTGGGTAGATTGAGCTTAGCATTCTAATGTCGTTGTTTGTATTTTCTTATATTATTTAACAATTTATATTTCAGCACAGCAAGAAGAAAACCTGAAATGATAACCGTGATTATGAACAACACATTTTGTGTCCTTAAAAGTTCTTATGTTAATTTATGCAGCCATGCTGCTCTGACACATGTAAAATGATGTACTTGGTTTAAAGGCACACCAATATTTGAACGTCTACAAAATGACTATCAATCGCAACTGGCAAAACCATATTCTCCTTTTTTTCACCCCACAGAGATGCCTCATTTGGAAATTGCACATATAATCTCACCATACTGGACTGTTTGCAAGGAATCCGTAAGGTACGTGAGAATGAGAGGAACCCTATGTTTGGGTGCCACATGTGGAATCATGCAAGGTTCTCTCGTGGTATTTTGGCCAAAGTCTAGTTATGGTCTGCGTTTTAAGGGTCAAAATAGTGAACCTCAAGGAATATTAGTGCTGGAAAATGAATCATAATTTAGCTGCTTTGACTTACAATTCTCCCTCTGGTCTGCTTGATGAGTAATTGGCCCCATTTCAATCCAGTTTTGAAAATTTACGAGTTAACAAGTGAGCCATTTGTTCTAAGAATCCCACTTGTTACTGTTACTAGTACTAGTCTGAAAAGCTGGTGCTAAGGCAGAAAAAGCAAAGACTCTACTTATACCTGGTCCCTCAGTAAAGAGAAGGGCACAATCCATCACCTCATCTACTGTATTTGTAGACTGAAGGGCAAAAAGAACAAATAGTTCTCTGGTGTCCTTCTGCCAAAACATCCAATCCTGCAAGGTCTCTTGTATTCAAACTTCACATGAGCTCCTAGACTTCAGTAGAGAATACCAGCGGCAGTGCTGCCAGTATCTTTAAGGGGTTCCCTTACATTTTGAGTTGACCTGCTAATATAGCGGCTGACTTTTAAGGGAGCCAGTAAGTGGGACTCTCTAGGATTTTCTGGCATTCATCCTGACTCCCTAAAAGGGACCAATTTGTGTTATTCTTAAAATTAATCTGCACGGGCTTCTGTTTTATTGGTTTATTTTACAAAAAATGACACTTGTGCGTGTAATTAAATATACACAATGTTCCTAGATGACATAGATGGTGGTGGTACCACAAACACCAGTAAATCTAATAATAAAACACACAGTCAAACCTAAAGGGAAACTCTAGGTAAAGATGTTTAATAGTTTTCTGTTAAAAAATGTCTGAAAAGATCTTAAAACTTACAAGTATCTCACCACAAAACTACCAGGTTGATGCACACACTACGATACCTGCTAGCATTCATATTTTTCTGTATTTAGGCCCATTTTACTCACCTTTGTCCCTCAGCAAGTGCAGCTCCTCCTCTTCGGCGCTGGGACTCTTGAACCAGGAAGTCCTTGAGTCTTTTCTGTGCAAATTGCGCTCTGCAAATGGACTTGCAAACTTTATGTACGGAAGTTCCATAGTGCCTGTGCAGAATGATGGTTCAGAGTTCCGCTCATGCTAAGAGCCATGAGACTGATTACTAACACAATTGGTCTTAGAGTTCGTGACTTCGGTAACGCCCTGTGCGTGCTGACGTCACTAGTAATCGAACAAGTAACCAGCAGCTGAGAAATTCAAATCGCATGATAACAGTCCCTAGCGCAAACATAAAACATTGATAAACACACTAAAGGCTCTATCACCTCCTTAACACTAGCGCTCACATAAATGAGGCGATAGCGTGCTGCACAGATCCACTAAATCCGTTAGCGCATCAGTATTAGTGCTTTTTAGCGCAAGCTCACTGTACTTTGCGCTCCCTATGCTTAACATGGGAGAGCGCAAAGTGTAAGCAAAGAGTTATTAGTGTTAGGATCACAAGGTCCTAACTGAAGAGGTTTGCTACAGCTCAGAGCTGTAGAATTCTGCAGAATCAGTTAGCTGCAGCTGGAGCCCTCCCCCAAAAATCAAATCCTCACCTTTCATCCTGCAGCGTGAAGGGTGTCCCGATCTGCCACCGGGAGCAGAGTGAGACGGGGAAAAAATAGTCCCCAGTTTCCCCCTGCGATCACTCTGTGGACCTGCAGAATCTTGCGAGCGGCCAGATCCTGCTGCTCATGTGACCTGGCAGGAGAAGCCTCCACAGAGTCCTGTGGACTCCATGGAGAGTATGCTTGCGACTGTGCGTTAGTGCTGCCGTGAGCATCCTGGAGCCTAGCGGCCACTACGGGGCGGGCTACTGGATTCAGCACCTGTTTTGTAATCCACTAGTAAAACACGAGCACGATCGGTAGATTTGCAAGTGCAAATTTTCTCCTTTATCCCTGTTTTAACTGTAGGCAGATGATAGTGCACTAAGTGTATAGAATGTGCACAAAATTAAATCAATAAACTATGCACTCTGTGCTAAAACATACACTTAAACAAAATAAATTAAAATAGCATTTTGCAACTATGTGCTAAAATAGTGGTAAATAATTTTGGTGTACAATGTGTCACTCATAAAAGAACAGAAGAGTACCTAAGAACACCTGAATGATGCTCTTAAAAGGTTCCACATATGTAATAAAAAAGTCTGAGACACATAATAGTACGATATTGTATTGTAGGGGGAAACGCAAAAAAGGAGGGCAAATAGTAAAACTCACACAGATCAGAGTCTGTATAATACTGTCTCTGTAGACATGGCTGCGTGCCAAATCCAGGGGGGTGCATAGCCCTTTCCTTGTGTCCAGATTATCCTCAGTGAAAGCCTTCATACGGCAATATGTGATGTCTTCTCTATAAATGGTGTAAATAGAACCACTCACATCTTCGAGAGCTTAATATAGTCTGGCTCTGGGATAGCTCAACAATGACACCTTTTAGGTAGTGTCCCATCTTTCCATCTGTTGCCGCATCAATCAAGCCAAGCGCAAGCTCTGTGGGAACTCAGACATACAGGGGGTTCATAACAAACTCCACATCAAGATGCTGCTTAGTGACTTTAATAAATATATTAACTCTGATTATATTCACTAAGCAGTAACTTGATGCTGAGTTTGTGTGACTTGCATGAGCTAATCTGTTTTTTAATGGAAGGAATGAAATCCGCTCAATATAACCTTTACTATCAAGCACGCTAACGGTATGCAAAGAACATTAAGTCCCTGCTTACTAAATACAATCTATAATTTAGGCTAATGTCAGACGAACGCAGTCTGAGCGCACTCTACGTGCGTGCATAACGGACGGATGTACTGACGGAAGATATTGTAGACACCACACGGTCCGTTTTTTTGGACGGATGTAGAAAAAAGGGAAATATGGGAGTCAAAATTAAATATGGATGTCGCAAATGCACTGCGTCTGGTATCGCGCCATCACGCACACAGGCCGCTACGCGGACGTGGCGCACTCTGGGAGTCCGTCGTAGCGCTTTTACGTTTTACGCGCGCACTTCGTGTGTTGGTCTCTTGATCACAAATCAATTCTACAATGGACGTTAAACTGTGCGGCGACGCGGACGTGATGACTGCGTTCATCTGACGCTAGCCTTACCCAGAACATACTTGAAAACTAGATAAATCTCAATGTATCCTTTCTGGTAAAATACTTTAAAAAACAGTAATAGTTCGGTGAAATACTCCCCTCTAGTGACCAATTACAAGAAACACTTGTAAGACTGATGTGACTGAAAGTATTATTTTTTTTATAAAAAAAAATTATATTTTACAATGAATAAGTTAACTTTGTTTTAATGTGGAATTATGGATGTCAGATCCTTTATGTGCCTGTGACGGCATATAGTTAACTCCTACCGAAGGACGGTACGTTTAAAGAGCTGCCGTATAGTATGAGGCTTTCCAATTAATCACCTTCCAATTAATCTTTTTGTAGCGTTTTAGACTTTTCAAGGGTAACATTTTCACCCGGCTGCCCATCAGCGATTTAGTGAGATGTGTCCAGAGAAAGCTGTGAATCTGTCAACATACCAAAGAGATTATAGGTTATATAATCAGATCATCCTACTTAAACGGCTTTTCCAACCTATCTACTTTATGACATTTAGTGACAAATATAACGTATTAAAGTTTATTTTTCTCACTGTGAATTTTTTTTCACACTACCATGTCAAATATGATCTATATGTGTATAGTTTCTGTCCGTGTTTGCTTGGTTCTCATATTGCAAGATACTTTGTACAAATATGTGTCTGTTGGCAATGACCGTACATTTGTTAGGAGTCGTAACATTATGGACTGTGTTTAGAAAAACACAGAATGAGTTCAAACCGTGGGGATGTAAGTACAATATACAATGGCAAGAAAAAGTATGTGAACTCTTTGGGATTACGTGGAGTTTTGCATGAATTGGTCATAAAATGTGCTCTGATCTTCATCTAAATCACAACAATTTGAAAAACACAGTCTGCTTAAAATAATACAACACAAACATTATATGTTTCCATGTTTTTATTGAACAGAACATGTAAACATTCACAGTGCAGGGTGGAAAAAGTATGTGAACCTTTGGACTTAATAACTGGTTGACCCTCCTTTTGGCACTAATAACCTCAACCAAACGTTTCCTGTAGTTGCAGATCAGACCTGCACAACGATCTGGAGTAATTTTGGACCACTCCTCTTCACAAAACTGTTACAGTGTAGAAATATTCTTGGGATGTCTGGTGTGAATCGCTCTCTTAAGATCATGCCACAGCATTTCAATCGGGTTGAGGTCAGGACTCTGACTGGGCCACTCCAGAAGGCGTATTTTGTTTTGTTGAAGCCATTCTTTTGTTGAATTACTTGTATGCTTTGGGTCATTGTCCTGTTCCATCACCCATCCTCTGCGGAGCTTCAGTTGGCGCACAGATGGTCTTACGTTTTCCTGCAAAATGTCTTGATAAACTCTGGAATTCATTTTTCCATCAATGACAACAATCCGTCCAGGCCCTGAGGCAGCAAAGCAGCCCCAAACCACGATACTCCCTCCGCCATGTTTTACAGTGGGGATGAGGTTTTGATGTTGGTGTGCTGTGCCTTTTTTTCTCCATACATAGTGTTGTGTGTTTTTTCCAAACAACTCAATTTGTCCACAGAATATTTTGCCAGTAGTGCTGTGGAACATCCAGGTGCTCTTTTGCAAACTTCAAACGTGCTGCAATATTTTTTTTGGACAGCAATGGCTTCCTCCGTGGTGTCCTCCCATGTACTCCATTCTTGTTTAATGTTTTCCTTATTGTAGATGTGTCAATAAAAATGTTAGCATGTGCCAGAGATTCTGTAAGTCTTTAGCTGACACTCTAGGATTCTTCTTTACCTCATTAAGCATTCTGCGCTGTGCTCTTGTAGTCATCTTTACAGGACGACCACGCCTAGGGAGAGTAGCAGCAGTGCTGAACTTTCTCTATTTGTATACAGTCTGTCTTACCGTGGACACATGAACATCAAGGCTTTTGGAGATACTTTTGTAACCCTTTCCAGCTTCATGCAAGTCAACAATTCTTGATCGTAGGTCTTCTGAGAGCTCTTTTCTGCGAGGCATGGTTCACATCAGGCAGTGCTTCTTGAAACCAGTAAACCCAAAACTGGTGTGTGTTTTTAACCCCTTAAGGACCGCTGACGTACCCTGTACGTCATGTCCACGGGTCTCCCTTAGACCCGCGGACGTACAGGGTATGTCAGCGGCGCCTAATCCCCCTCCCGCCCGATACTCCCCTCCCTCGCTGGATCCCTCGGCGATCTGGCAGGGAGGAAGCCTGCCCATGTGATTTACATGGGCAGGCGAGGCTGATGACGTCGCCACGCTGCGTGGTGACGTCATCAGCAGGCGTCCCCATGCAAATCAATGGAGGGGAGGGGGGGCTCCTTCGGAGCCCTCTATCTCCCCAACCATTGAAGCTAGGGAGATGCTTTTTGCACCACTGAAAAAGGGAGAGTCTCCCCTTTTCAGCGGTGTATGGCATTAACCTTTTTGCCTCCGAATCACGTTTCGGCGCAAATTGGCGCCAAAAACGCGATTCGAACCTGGAGGGGGGCTGACATCTTGGATGTCAGCCAAGCCTCCAGGTCCCCCCCCACCCACTGACAACCTCACCATATGTGTGAGGATGTCAGTGGGCCAGTTAACCATCTAGCTGCCATGTAGAGATAAGGGGATCCTAAGGATCCCCTTATCTCCCGTTGCATGGCAGCTAGATGGTCATATTTGACATCATTTGAAAGGCCTGATCATGGCCTTTCCAATGATACCAAACATGACCAGGTTTGGTTTAAAAATAAAATAATAAAAAAAAATAATAATAAAAAAATTAAATAAAATAAAAAAAAGTTTTTTGTCTGCGGGGGTTTAATTAAATAGGAACTGCAAGGCCCACTTTTTACTCTGGGTAAACACACGTCTATATCATGCTTTCTCTCACGCTTCTACTCTTTACTTCTACCTTTCTCCTTAAATGGAACTCCTGCACCTCTACCACCGACCCCTACACTATCTGCATCTCTCCCTCCCTCCTCTCGTCCCACATGACGGCCTCGCATGAGCTCCTCTGTTTCCTCAGAACATGGTCTCCCTCTAACTCTTGTGCTGCCAATCACTCCCACTCCCACAAATCCCATTCCCACCTTCTCTTTCTCACCCTCCTGCTGTTACTCTATGCAGGTGACATATCCCCTAACCCTGGCCCCACAACACATCCAATACTTCCCTCTCATCCTATCTCCATCGCACATAAATCACCTCCCTGCAAGCCCAGCAACCTCATTCCCATAATCCCTCAGCGCCTGTCCTCTTTCTCCTGCGCCCTCTGGAATGCTCGCTCTGTGTGCAACAAACTCCCAGCAATCCATGACCTCTTCCTTTCAAACTCCTTCAACCTCCTAGCTTTAACTGAAACCTGGCTAACTCCCTCTGACACGGCCTCCGTTGCTGCGCTCTCACATGGCGGTCTACACTTGAGCCATACCCCCAGACCGGTTGAAAGAAATGGTGGCGGGGTCGGACTCCTGCTCTCTCCCACCTGCACCTACCAGCATCTCCCTCCACCCCCATCCCTCTCCTTCTCCTCCTTCGAGACACACTGCATCCGCCTGTTCTCTCCTCTGGCTCTCAGGGTGGCAGTCATCTACCGCCCACCGGACCAACCTCCCAGTTCTTTGACCACTTTGATACCTGGCTTTCTCACTTCCTGTCTTTTAATCTTCCATGCCTAATTCTCGGGGACTTCAACATTCCCATTGACGATCCTTCCACCCCTGCTGCCTCCAAACTTCTTTCACTCACGTCCTCCCTTGGACTCACACAATCCTCCCTCCTCCCTACCCACCGCGATGGTCACGCTATTGACCTTGTCTTTTCCAACCTCTGCTCCATTTCTGAGTTCAAATGTCGCCCTTTCCCCATCTCTGACCACCACCTTCTCTCTTTCAACCTATCTGGACTTCCTAAACACCCTGCTCCCCCACCCCGCACACACACTCGCAGAAATCTACATGCTGTGGACCCCCATCAATTCTCCAACCTACTTCACCACCTCCCTCATACCTCATCCTTCACCTGCCCTGATGCTGCCACTAATCACTACAACACAACGCTTATCTCTGCTCTAGACACTCTTGCTCCTCTTCAACTCTGTAAGGCCCCACGCCGCCAGCTTCAGCCCTGGCACACCCTCCAGACTCGCTACCTGCAAAGATGCTCCCGCACCGCAGAGCGTGCCTGGAGGAAATCCCGCTCTGAAGCTGATTTTGTTCACTTCAAGTTTATTCTCCGGTCATACACCTCTGCCCTCCACTTGGCCAAACAATCCTTCTTCTCATCTCTTATATCTATGCTGTCCTCCAACCCTGAACGGCTCTGGTCCACCTTCAACACCCTCCTCTACCCACCTGCACCTCCCCCCACAGCTGCCTTCAGCGCTCAAGACCTGGCAGACTACTTCCTCAGTAAAACTTTAACTATCAGAAGCAACATCCCAACACAAGATAGTTATCTGCCACCTCCACTCCCACAGGTCCCCTCTGCCACCCTCTGCCGCTTCCTCCCAGCCACTGAGGAGGAAGTCAATTCCTTATTGTCCTCCTCACATCTCACCACGTGCCCGCTCGACCCCATTCCCTCACATCTAATTCCTCCCCTCTCCTCCTCCCTCACCCCTGCTCTCACACACATCTTCAACCTATCTCTCTCCACTGGCTCCTTTCCATCCGCCTTCAAACACGCGCTAGTTACCCCTTTACTAAAGAAACCATCCCTAGATCCCAACTCTCCAACTACCGCCCTGTATCCCTACTTCCCTTCACATCAAAGCTCTTAGAAAAACTAGTCTTCAACCGCCTCTCCCTCTTCCTGTCCTCCAATTCCCTACTTGACCCCCTGCAATCTGGATTCCGTCCCCTACACTCAACTGAAACTGCCCTCACCAAAGTCACCAACGACCTCCTAACTGCTAAAAAACACGGCCACTATTCTATTCTCATCCTGCTTGACCTCTCGGCTGCTTTTGACACTGTTGACCACCCCTTCCTTCTACAGAACCTCGACTCTCTGGGTCTCGGTGACACTGCACTTGCTTGGGTTGACTCCTATTTATCCAACAGGTCCTTCTGTGTGTCCTTTGCTGGTAACTCCTCCTCCTCATTGCCTCTATCTGTTGGTGTACCTCAAGGCTCTGTCCTTGGTCCTCTGCTCTTTTCCATCTACACCTCCTCCCTGGGCAAAATCATCAACAGCTTTGGCTTTAATTACCACCTCTACGCTGATGACACTCAGATCTACCTCTCTACCCCTGATCTCTCTCCCCCTGTCCTTTCAAAAGTCAGTGACTGTTTATCTGGCATCTCCTCCTGGATGGCCTCCCACCATCTAAAGATCAACATGTCAAAGACTGAACTCCTACTTATTCCTCCCTCCAATGCCTCCCCACCTCCTGACTTCTCTATCACGGTGGAGGGTATCACCATCTCCCCATCAAACCAAGTTTGCTGCCTTGGAGTTACACTTGACTCTGCTCTTTCCTTCATCCCCCACATCAAGTCTCTTTCCTCCTCCTGCCGATACCAACTGCGTAATATTTCCAGAATTCGGCCATTTCTTACCGCTGTCACCACAAAACAACTCATACACGCCCTGGTAATCTCCCGACTCGACTATTGCAATAATCTCTTATCTGGCCTCCCTCTGTCCCGCCTCTCCCCCCTACAATCCATCCTGAACACCTCCGCCAGGCTAATTCACCTCACCCGCCGCTCTGTCTCTGCCGCTCCCCTCTGCGAGTCCCTTCACTGGCTCCCCATCCACTGCAGAATTAAGTTCAAAATCCTTATCCTTACCTACAAAACCCTCACTAACTCAGCTCCCCACTACCTGTCCTCACTAATCACCAAATACACCCCAGCCTGCTCCCTAAGGTCAAACAGTGACCTGCGCCTAGCTTCTCCCCGCATCACCTCTTCCCATGATAGACTGCAGGATTTCTCACGTGCAGCCCCCACTCTCTGGAACGCTCTCCCTCGTACTGTCAGACTTTCCCTTAACTTCTCTTCCTTCAAACTCTCCCAGAAAACATTCCTATTTAGGGAAGCCTACCACCCAACTCACTGACGCAACAATCAATCACTCACACTTTACAGTCCTCTCCTCCTTTTTCCAACCCCAACCCTCCCAGATTGTGAGTTCCTACGGGAATAGGGCCCTCATCTCCTCCTGTACTGTTTGTCAAATGTTGTTCAATGTATTGTAACCCTGTCTATACTGTGCTTATTGTACAGCGCTGCGGAATACGCTGGCGCTTTATAAATAAAGAATAATAATAATAGGCTGTCATCTTAAAATAATTAGCACAAAATGGTCAGAATGAGCGCAGCGCACATAGGTGAACTGGCTCAGTAGTGAAAGGGTTAAAAGGCAAAAACATGTAAAAATTGGGTATTTCTATTCTCGGGATAAAATTTTGAAACTATTTAGCCGGGGTCTTTATTGGTGGTTGTAGATTTTGGGGATTAAATTACGAAAAAGTGTGTTTTTAGCCATTTTTTTCATCAGATTTCATATTTTTTTTATAGTAAATTATTGGATATGATGGAAATAATGGTATTTCTAGAAAGTCCATTTAATGGCGGGAAAAAGGGTGTATAATATGTGTGGGTTGAATAAACGAGTAAGAGGAAAATTTGACCTAAACACTAACAGCGCCGAAACGTAAAAACAGCAGCGGTCACTAAAGGACGGATTTGTGTAAAACCGCCCGGTCACTAAGGGGTTAAAGGGCAGGACAGCTTTCAGCAACACATCCAATAATATCACACTGATTGGACTCAAGGTTGGCTCACTCCTGGCTCCAATTAGCTCTTGGAGAAGTCATTAGGCTAGGGGTTCACATACTTTTTCCACCCTGCAGTGTGAATGTTTACATGTTATGTTCAATAAACACATGAAAACATATAATGTTTGTGTTGTATTATTTTAAGCAGACTGTGTTTTTTCAAATTGTTGTGACTTAGATGAAGATCAGAGCACATTTTATGACCAATTCATGCAAAACTCCACGTAATCCCAAAGGGTTCACATACTTTTTCTTGCCACTGTATAATCACAATTTGCCACAATGTATCTAATTTAGGCAAATCTTGCTCAGGAGATATATAGATGCTGCAGGAGGCATTTGAGGTTTGAGCATACATAGACTAGATCTGCACATTTAGAGTGAAAAATCACCCATTTTGCCCATGTAAACCTATTAACTGAACATAGATCGAGGAGACTGATTTGCACCTTCATCGACAGATTAACTGTGCGATTACAGCTGTTTCAGGATTTGCCCGCACTTCCTGGTGTCCTAATTCTGCCATCCTCGACATTGGCAGGCCACATAAGAGGACCCTGGCAGTCTCCTTAAAATTTGAGAACTCAAGGCCTTGTTTACTCTCACATACAACACAATTTGCAAATATATATTTTCATAGCACAGAGATTAGAATAAATAATGTGTTAATCCCCAAATGGGAAAAAATATATATTTGAAATATACTTTTAAAATACTTTAATATATTCTTCACAAATCTATTGAGATATATTTGAATTACTACAATTATGGCCATATTCGATATATTTCAATATATTTGTGAATATATTCTTGAATATATATATATGAGAATGCATGCTGAAATCTATTTCAAAGTGTATTTTGGAATGCATTGAGAAATATGCAGTGAATATATTCTGGAATACATGTTAAATCAGGGCTTGACAAAGCCAGGAGCCTGGTAGCCACTGGCTCCTCGAATTTTACTCCTGGCTACTAGAATTTCCAGTTTATTTTACACCAATCTAAAAGCAGTCTTTGGCATCTAAAAACATCTAGTTAGCTTCAATGTTTTCTTCCCGTCTCCTACATTTAATGTAAATATATCCAGCCCTGGTGTATGTATTTATATATGAGGTGTGTGTGTGTTGCCATTGGACACCCTATTTAATCTACACAGAGCAAAGAAAATAAGTAAACAAATTAAACCATATCACAACTAGGGATGAGCCGAACACTCCGAGTTCGGTTCGGAGCCGAACCCAAACTTTCCAAATGTTCGTATCCGAACTCGAACTCAATACAAGTCAATAGGGCTGAAAATTCGGTTTTTTGAGTGCCCTTCAAGAGGGCATATCTGCTAGATATTTGCCATAAAAGGTGTATGGGGGTCCGGGTAGTGCCCTGGGGGACAGGAAACAAGGCCAAAAAGTAAAAAAAAAAAAGTTTTTAAAGGGACAGTGAGTTTTCCATGAAATAAGGGTTAAAAATAAAAATGAAAAATTCCTTCAATTATCGTGCCTAGGAGGTCCCCATAACCTGCCCGTGAAGTGGCGGATTTCTAGGATGTATAGAAATATGTAAAAAACTAAAAATGACATTTCAAATGACGGTAAATGCTTTTCCTTTAATCTATCCATAAACAACTGCTTGGGGCGGCAGTCTGTATGAAAAGAGGAGACATTTTCGGATACGCAGAAAAAGTTTACTGATTTTTTGGCGGTGAAAAGCAGGAGAATGACTGGAGAATGGAAAATTCTAGACCAAATAGCCGATTTGGAAAGTGAGCTAAATGGGAGAATTTTTCTGGTTTGGCTATTTTGACCTAGAATTTTCTCTTCAGTCATTCTCCTGAGTTTCACCTTTCTCTGAATAACCCTGTTAGGGTTATTCAGAGAGCGGTGAAGAGCAGGAGAATGACTGGAGAATGGAAAATTCTAGGTCAAAATAGCCAAACCAGAAAAATTCTCCCATTTAGGCTAGGGTCAGACTAGCGAATTTTTAACGTGCGTTTAGGCGCACTTAATCACGGCCGCACTAGCAGCAAATGACGGGCAATGACGGCCAATATACGAAGTACGGTCGCACGAAAATCCGGCTGCGCAACGCAAGTGGAAAATGAACGCATTTTTTCGAGAACGCAGAACCGCTAGTACGGACGTACAGAGTGCGCTGCGTCCACTAGCGGCGTGTGTGTGTGATTTGGAGACGTCAGACCCTGCTCATGTCCGGCCAACATAACGTCCAGACACCCAAAGTTTCCTGGTTTGGAACCGTAAAAAATCACGCACAAAAATGTGCATCGTATGACTGTTTTCGCGCATTCCGTGAAAAAATATGGCAATGCGTTCGGACGCTCTTTTTGACGGTTGCTACGAAAAATGCGTTAGTCTGACCCTAGCCTTATCTCACTTTCCAAATCGGCTATTTGGTCCAGATTGTTCTCTTTTCCTGCCATTCTCCTGGTTTTCACATTTCTCTGAACAACCCTGAGAGAGAGGTGAAAGCCAGGAGAACTGGCAGGAGAAGAGAACAATCTAGACCAGGGATCTCAAACTCACGGCCCCCCAGATGTTTTTGCCTACAAGTCCCAGAATTCTTTGAATGCATTAGATGGCTAGGGAATCATGGGAGCTGTTGTTCAGAAACATCAGGGGGGCCAGAGTTTGAGATCCCTGATCTAGACCAAATAGCCAATTTGGAAAGTGAGTTAAATGGGAGAATTTTTCTGGTTTGGCTATTTTGACCTAGAATTTTCACTTCTCCAGTTATTCTCCTGCTTTTCACCGCTCTCTGAATAACCCTGTGAATGTTTAATCCTGAGGTGAAAAATAACATTGCTTTAGATGTTATTTTGAAATTTTTTCAAACACCAGTTAAATGCAGCATATTAGGAAGTTTTAGGAGTGAAATTAATTCTCAAATCTCAATCAAAAGCAGACACCACCCCACCCCCTCAGTACCTCAGTATAGTGTGCAATGTATCAAATTGATTACCAGACTAAAAACACCTGATGTTATGCCCGTTTGTGAACAGAGGTCATTTAGAGTCGAGAATCTTTCCACGTATACATTAGTTTTTTATTCAATATCTAATAAACCGTTGCTTATAATATTCTGCAGTAAAGAGTCTCTTTATTTCTAGATTTTTTTGTATTTTTTTTAAGCATTTTCTATACTTTTTTCAAAATTTCTTTTTTTTTCGAACTCGAACCGAACACACCCAAAAAGTTCAAAGTTCGCAAACTTTCGAACTGCCAAAGTTTGGGCCGAACTCCGAACCGTCTGAACCTGAACAGCTCATCCCTAATCACAACGTCACAATGTACAGATGTTAACAACACAAATAATATAAGTGTATGTATGTATGTATGTATATATATCAGAGCGGCCAAACTGATATTAGAAGCAGCGCTCTACAATTCTAGGCTCAAAAAAGTAGCCAAAAAGACCCCATGCACAAAAAATACCTAACAGCAAAAAGCACCAGGTAACAAAGTGCTAAATAAATAGAAGCCGCTAAAATCATAATTTGGGTCAGTACAAACCAACCAGATGCAGAGGCAAGGTTCCCAACGTTTCAGCGAGGATTCACCTTTATCAAGATAAAGGAGAAACGTTGGCTCCTAACGTTTGTAGCTGGCTCCTAGATTCAAAGCAAATTTGTCAAGCCCTGTGTTAAATGTACTTCAAAATGCAAAACATGTGGCAGATAAATAGAAGAAAAACACTACTATTATATTCTGGTGGCTAGGTTGGATTCGCTTCTCGTAAAGTCGAGATTTGCTTCTCCACAGAGACATACCGTTAGGTGTCTCCCCCAAGGACACTTAGGCTGGGGTCAGACGAGCGTAGTGTTCACGTCCGTGATTGCGCCTAAAAGTACGTCCGTGATAGCATGAAAGAAAGTCCATTGGAGCCTGACACATGAAGTACGTCCGCACTGAACTGCGGACGCACAACGGCCGCGGCAAACGGACGCAAGGCAGGCAAGAACGTACAACCCCTAGAACGGCCGCACAAAGTGCGCTGCGTCCGCATAGCTTTGTGTGTGAGTGATGGAACGTGGTCAGACGGACTGCATTTATACGTCCAGCATTTTTCACAGACAAAATGGTTTTGCTTTTTAATTTATTTTCCCTCCTACATCCGTCAAAATATATACGTCAGTGAAAAAAACAGACTGTGTGGCCACTACTGTGTCTTCCGTACTGACGTACGTCCGTGTGCACGGACGTACAGTCCGTAGAAATCACGCTCGTCTGACCCTAGCCTTACTGGAGAGATGCTCTGTCTGGGGTTCGAACCTGGGTCTCCACGGATATACAGACGTGATGTTACCTCTACTCCATCCATCCAGTATAATTGTTTAGTGTTATTGGCACATTGAAATGTCAAAATTGGCTCATATTTCATCTCCAAATCATAATAATAAAAAAAAGTTAGACTTTGTTTGGGCAGAGGGTAAAATACGTTTCTTGTCAACTCACATTACCAAACCAGAAATTGTAAATTGTCAATGGGCCAATAATTCGAGTGGTGGACGTTTCTCTATGGCAGTAACACAACACAATTATACTGGATGGATGGCGTAGCGGTAACATCACTTCTCTTTAACTGTGGAGCCCCCGGTTTGAATCCTAGCCAGAGCACCTCTCCAGTAAGTGTCCTTGGGCGACACACCTAACTTTACGTCTCTGCTCTTTGACCATGAAGATGCAAGTCAAATCCCGGTCAGCACATTCCTCCAGTACAAATGTGGAGAAGCAAATCTCAACCATCAGAATATAATAGTAGAGGGTTTTTTATTTTATTTATCTGCCACATGTTTTGCATTTTGAAGTACATTTCACAAATATTCCAGAATATATTCACAATGCATCCCAAAATACGCTTTGAAATAGATTTCACCATAAATTCTGAACATATTCAAGAATCTATACACAAATATATTGAAACATATCGAATATGGCCAGATTTTTAGTATTTCAAACATATTTGTCAATAGATTTGGGAAGATTCTATTTTAAAAAATCTATTTCTTTTCCATGTGGGTCAATATGACCTTGTATCATGATTAGTGTAGTACAAGTGAAGATTGGTTTCAAACTCAAAGATGGTCATCATCTATTAAAGTAATAAGGCAAAAAGATACTCCAAGACATGAAGAATTCCATTTTTTCTTTTTTTTGAGAAAGCAGAGCCAGACCTGACTATCTACGACATTAAGTTCTATACATCATCTAATGTCTTGCTCCTCACCTTCTTATTCCCAGGCCCTGCATTTCGGATTCTTTAACTTTGAGCACTTTAACGTGGCTGAATATGAACATTATGAGGTGGGTTAAAAAAATGAATATTGCACTGTACTTCTGCTTTTTTTTTTTTTTTTTATTAATTCTGTTTACTGTACTTTTCTCCTGAACCAATAAACAACAAAGAGGTATAAATGTATAATAAGAAAGAAATACAAGTATGGTCTCAATATTTACCATATAAGAATATGGGGGTTATTCTGAGAGATCCAAAATGTGGCAGAAATGTAACCGGACACTGAATTTCAGAAAACGGGGACATTTCGGGGCTATTCAGAGAGCAGGCAATTCGCCAAATTCTGGCGAATTGCCTACACGTACGGTGCCTGTTCCAGGTCAGTGAAATCCCCCATAGAGAAGCAATGCTTTGTCTATTCAGAGACACCAAACAGCAGTGAAAAGTTGCCGAAATGGCCTGCTGTTCGGTGGTTTCATTCGACAGGTTTATTCTGGAGAATCCCATAGGATTCAATGTTAAAAATACTCCAGTTTTTTAATACAATATCTAATAAACCGTTTATTATTTTATTCTACTGTAAAGAGGCTCTTTCTTTCTAGATTTTTTAGATTCTTTTAGGCATTTTTCTGGTATTTTTTTCGGCAAAATTTTTGTTCCCTTTTTTTTTTTTTTATTAACTAGTTTTTTCAATTTTCCTTAACAGACCTTTTTATTATCATTCATTGGATCTTATATGAAAATTCCAGGCATTTTTGTTCAGTAGTTTTTTTGCAATCAACGTTTCAACTTTGAAACTTTAAGGCTAATGTCAGACGAGCGCATTTTGTACGGACTGCGCGTCTGTGCTCAATGGACGTACGTTCTGGCGGAAGACGCAGTAGTGGCCACACAGTCCGATTTTTTTTTTTTTTTTTTTTTAACTGACATTATTTTTGACGGATGTATAAGGGAAAATAAATTAAAATGCAAAAAACATTTTGTCCGTCGAAAATGCTGGACGCACAAATGCAGTCCGTCTGACCTCATTCATCACTCACACACAAAGCTATGCGAGCGTTGCGGATGTGGCGCACTCCGCATGTCCGTTCTAGCGGTTTTACATTCTTGCCTAACGTGCGTCCGTTTGCCGCGTCCATGGGGCGTCCGCACTTCCGTGCGGACATACTTCGTGTGTGGGGCTTCATTGGTCATGATTCCCTGCTACCACGGACGTACTAATGTGCGGCAAAACGGACGTGAAAACTGCGCTCGTCTGACACGGCCTAAAGCATACTGTTTTTTGGTATTGCTTTTCACCATGTTCGTCTCTATGTCGGGTTTTTCCGGCGGGTGCTCCGCGCTGTGATCGGCGGCTAGTCTGGTTTTTCCGGCGTGTTCGGCAGGGTGTTTGCGGTGGTTTCTGTGTTTTTTCAGTGAGTGTTCGGCGTGTTTGTGGCGAGTATTCCCTGCACTATGGGGGCCCTGCGGTGCTTGCTGAATACACCGCACGTTCGGCGAACTAGGATCGCCGAATCGCCCCGAAATGCAGGGAACGAAAGGTCACCAAACACGCGGTGACTTTTCGATTCTCTCTGAATAACCCTGTATGTGTTGAAAACCAAAATATATAGCCCAGATTTCATGAACAATTAACCATAGCAAAGGAATTAACAATCAAACCAACTTCATAATTGAGTATATATAACTTCTCTTTATTTTATCTCCCACCCCCCTTTTTTTTTTCTTTTGACATTTTCACCTTTTTTTTCCTGGTTACCTCTGGAACTTTTTGGACCTTTGCTCATTTTCTGCCTTTGTTGTCTGCACATTTTCCCCTATTTTATTCACCTTTGTTTTTGTTTCTGCTGTGACAATATTTACATTTTGAGCAATAAACAGTCAAGGCTCGCCTTTTAAGGGAACTTATAATGCAGTTCTTAAATGCCTCAACATAAAGGAGCACGTGTAGCGAAGCCCAAACATCATTTCAAATTTGCAAATATTTCACTTACTCCAGGAAACGGGTGTTTCGCGGTCTATACGCCTGCCACTAGTGTATTTTATGGCTTCATTAATGTACCAGGTAACCTGTTTTTTTTCATATGCTCTTCCTCTAAAATGTGGAAGATCAGTCCTATGGAGAATAAATAAAATATTGTTCCTTAGTTAGGCCAAGAAATATGGCCAAACATATTGCTACCCTTCCACTTTTTATGAAAATGCACAATTTATTCTAAAGACAATCAGGGTTATTCAGAGAGAGCTGATCTGGCCACGAAATGTAAATGGACACTGAAATTCAGCGTACGGGTACATTTCGGGGCCATTCGGCTATTCAGAGAGATTTTGGAGAATTGCCTGCACGTATGGTGCCTGTTCGAAAGCAGTGAAATCCCCCGTAGAGAAGCAATGGTTCATCTATTCAGAGACACCAAACAGCTGTGAAAAGTTGCCGAAGTGCCCTGCTGTTCGGTGGTTTCATTCGGCAGGTTTATTCAGACGAACCACATAGGCTTCAATGTTAAAAATATTCCTGTTTTAACCCAATATCTAATAAACCGTTTATTATTTTAATCTGCAATAAAAAAGCTCTTTATTTATGAAATTTTTAGGATCTTTCAGGCATTTTTCCGGATTTTTTTTGGCAAACATTTTTTTTTTTAAATAGTTTTATCTTTTTTCTGTAACATTCCTTTTTATTATCATTCATTGGACCTTATATGCAAATTCCAGACATTTTCGTTCAGTAGTTTTTTTGCAAACAGCGTTTTCATTTTGGAACTTTGAAGCTTACTGTTTTCTTGGGGTTTTTTTTACCCCGTTCGTTAGCTTGTCTGTTTTTTCCGGCGGCTGCTCTGTGCTGTGAACGGCGGCTCCTCGGATTTTTCTGACGTGTTAGGCATGGTTTTTGCGGCGGTTTCTGCGGGCTTTCGGTGAGTGTCCGGCGGGTTTTCCCTGCAATACGGGGGGCTCTGCGGTGCATACTGAATACACCGCAGGGTCAGCGAAATAGAATCGCCCTGTAGTGTGGGGAACGAAAGGGCACCGAACGTGCGGCGACATTTCGAATCTCTCTGAATAACCCCCAATGACGGTGTTACTTCCTTTTGATTCTTTTTTCTTTCTTCTTTCTGTAACCGTGGAGTTGTGTTAATATGCCAAAAAGCTCTAACTTTATTCCGTGTGTTCCAAAAGAGCTGTGTCTTGTCAACATGCGTTCGGCACACTACAGTTTATTTTTTTTTGTGGGTTTTCTTTCAGAATTTAATAGTGCTTTATCAGATTAAAATGCAAGGTTACTAATAATTTCAGCCACATCCTTATGTTGGCATTTGGTTATTATATTTGGGACTTGTCTTGAAATGATGCTCTTGCCTTCACAGAGGGTGGAAAATGGTGATTTTAACTGGATTGTCCCGGGGAAGTTCTTGGCATTTAGCGGACCTCACCAGAAAAGCAAAATTGAAAATGGTGAGTTCAAATAGATGTCGTTGTTTTTTATTAACTCCGAATAAAAGCCCGTACTTTGCAATCTGCATGACGTGTTGGATAAATAACCAGTAGAACTGTTAGAACTACTAATTCTTACATAGAGATGCAGAGTCACCCACAGACTTTATTTGTAATTTTATTGCATAGAAAATATGTGATTGGTTGGAATTTCTTCAGGCCTTTGTAGGATTTAAAGGGTCATTGCAATTGTTTTTAAAAGAAAACCATAACTCGAGACTGATAAAATAAACATTTTAGCAATTACAACTATTTCCCTAATTCTATTTACAAGGGTTAATCCTATTAGAGAATTTGGCAATCTTAGATCTCTGCTCCTTATCTTTCTTGTTCACAGAGAAGGATGGGGATTTCTGCTATTCTGTGCAGAGGAAAGGGGACTGTTATTGGGTTATAAGATATTAAGACGGAAAGCTGAACTTTAAACATAATAGATTAAAAATTTCAATCTCTTACCGTATGTCTAAGTGGAGCACACTATATTTTGTATGTTCTATTTATTGATCTCAGTAGCACTCTTATATAAAATACATGTTTATGTTTTTGTGCAGCCTCTTTCAAGATATATATATTAGGGCTGCAACTAATGATTATTTTCATAATCGATTAGTTGGTCGATTATTTTTTCGATTAATCGATTTGGTATACGATAAAAAAAGTTTTGTGTTGCAATTTGTGTAGTGCACGTAATTTTTGTGTGTACAGACAGAAATGATGTATCTTGTGTAACTTGTGTACTTTTCACACACAAGGTACGCGAGTGATAGATTCAGGCCCATGTCTGCTTTCTCCCTGAACGAATGCTGCTACGAGTGCTCGGATTGGCATGATGATGTCAGCAAAGCAGGCTGAGAAGGTGGGAGGCCCTCCACGCATCCTGTCCATATTAATAAGCTTAAGTGGTCAGGTTGCGTAGCATGTCCCTTTTAGAATGATGACATGAATAAACTGCGTGGGGGGAGGGATTGGAGATGAGAGGGAGTGAGTTTGGGCAAGAGACTGGACTTGAGTTTGGGAGCTAGTTTGTGGGTAAGGGACCAGGTCCAAAGGGACTGATGGCAGCTCTGGACCAAAGGGAGGATGGGGTGCTGGCACAGGACTCCAGCTTCAAATAAGGTTAAAACACCAACGGTACAGCTCCAACCACCCAGTGACAGTACCCCACGGTCTGTGTGTTGGTTATACTACTGTTGTAAACTAAATAGAAACAAACCGGTGATGTCCAAGATAACCCTAGAAGAAAATCATACAGAGTAAAGCAGCGGCATGTCTTCTTCAATCAGCTCCAGAGTAGTATCAGAGGTTAATAATATTTAACTCAATCTGACTCTAAACAGTGTGTTCTATACACAGACCCATTAATCGTCTAGCCGATTAATCGGTAATGAGAATAGTTGTCAACTGCTTTTCATTATCGATTAGTTGTTTCAGCCCTAATTATATATATATATTTATATATATAATCAAAATGCTTCAAAAATTTTTAAAAAAGGAAAGCTTTTAAGCACTGACATGACGCCACAAGTGAAAAATTCCGCACCTGACCTCAGGTGTTAAGGGACTGAATTATTAAGAATATTGTATAAATTTACCTTCCAGCTATGTGTATAAGGTGTATATTAAACATTAAATTGAGAAATTTCGTGTTTAGACTTGGGTTGACCCAAACCCAAGATATCTCATTATTACATGCAAATCTTCCGAAATCTGAAGTCCAAAACACTTCTGGTCCCAAGCGTTAAGTTCGAGTAAAGGATACCCAACCTTTATGTGCATATATATTTATATATGTAAATTCAATATTTATATATGCATATATTCCTAATTCTTTACCATGCTCTTGCTGGAGCCTTAACCCCTTCACTGCTGAGCCATTTCACGTTTTAACCCTTTCACTGCTGAGGACGTGTGGGGAACGTCCTTATTGACGCCTAAGGAAAGATAGGGTGGAGATAGGGGTTTGTTTGAACCCCGATATCTCCCGACTGTTTTCAGTTAGCAGGGTCATGTTTGGTATCATTAGAAAGGCCAGAGCATGGCCTTTCCAATGATACCAAACAAGACCATGTTTAAAATAAACAAAATAACAACAATAATAGTAAAAAAAGAAAAAAAAAATTTTTTAAAAAAAAACCTGAAATGGCTCAGCAGTGAAGGGGTTAAAAAAAATAAAAAAATTCTTTTTTTATTATTATTATTATTTTTTTTCTTTACATTAAACATGGTCATGTTTGGTATCATTCGAAAGGCCAATAAGGACGTTCCCCACACGTCCTCAGCAGTGAAAGGGTTAAGCTTCGTCTGCTTATTATCCCCCCAGGACTTTATATTGTTGCTGAATGTACTTGCACATGCTAATGAAAAGTCCTGTAAAGCTGACTTATTTCCAAAGCAAATAAACCCAAACGCTGGCTAGCATTTCACCATAATCCTATTCCCTCTGCGCCTTTGATTAATGTTCTTGACGTTCTTTGTTCTCTGTCCAAATTCTAATGTCTTTGTGAACAAGCGCCAAGACTGGTTTCTTAATCCTGCCTCCGTTGTGAGTCGTAAACGTGGACAAAGTCCTTTGCTAGAGTTTGGTTATTAAAGTATAAATTGTGCAGCACTAATACATTGTTTTCTTGTGATCACATGGGTTGGATGTCTAAAAACCAAAACAAACCCAACTTTATTTAAAACACTCGGCTTGTGCTCTTCGCATGGAGGCCAACAGGTTGCCAACTGCGATGGTCATGATTTCCAATGTGGATTTGTTACTAATCGCCATTCTGGCAGCATGGTCAGGAGGATGTAGGGTTTCCACTGTGCTGATCTGACAGTGTACCATCAAAGTCTGTAACCTGCACATGTGTTCAGCTCCGCTGGTCCTAATAAGGGGTTGCGTACATATGTGTATGGCATAGGTCACACAGTCCAACGGGAAGTCACAAATTTCCTGGTAGCTTCTCTGTCTTTGGGAAACTGTTCTTCCGGCAACCCTATCACCCTGTGAGGCTAGTCAGAGAGCGGGGCAAGGTGCAGGGCACCTCCAGCACCTGCCAAGAGCAGTGCCGGAATGTCATAACATTGTACTTACTCAAACTATGGTCTAGACTTCATTATTGGGATTTAAAGACATCTTGTTCATATAATTATTAACTGGGGATGAATTGGAGAATTTCGAGCAATGTACTAGGACAGAATAGCTGAATTTTATAATTTTTCCCATTCCAGTGTCGTTCTCTTTTACAGCTTCATCCAAAATGCGCAATTTCCTTGGTGAAACAACCCTGGTTGTTTGGGTAGAGAGCACTTTGAATCCGTCCTTTTGGGTATGGAAAGGGAGTTGCTGGCAGAGGTCTTTGTCAAGGCAATAGCTAAGGTAGATGTGGTGTAAAGAGGCATTAAAGTGCACATATCATGCCCAACACAAGTTGGGGTCATTTGACAGTGAATCACTCCCTATATATGTGTTAATTTTGTAATTCCCTTTCAAAGTTTTGCCAGCACTCCCCTTCGGTGGCATGCCGTCGAGGTGACCGCTGTGAATGGATAGCCATCCTGTTGGACAGCCCTCCACTCGTTCCTCACATCTGATGTTGCTGACAGGTCAGCCCACCAACATCATTGTTGACCAATTGTCCAGTGCTACAGAATGGCTGTCAGTAAGGAATGCCCATGAAGGAGGATGTTGAACCTGCCTGGCGCTAGAGCCAGGTCACTTGTGGCTAGCAATATCTCTACAAGCTTGAGCTATGGTATTGATCTTTATGGCCAATGCAATATCTACCCTTGATGGGGCACCGCAAGGAAAGTGATCCTACCCTGCTTCCAACATGACCCCCATAACCAGGAGGACCCAACTGCTTTACTAGTACCATTTTTTTTTCTAGACCGCTGTGTTTGAAATGTAAAACAGTGATTGTTTCTTTTCGTCTCCTCTGTCTATACTTTCTGCTGAATTTTGTCTCCTTTTTTTATTCCCTTGAAGGTTACCCCATCCACGCTCCGGAATCGTACTTCCCGTATTTTAGAAAGCACAACGTCGTGGCTGTCATACGGCTCAATAAGAAGATCTATGATGCCAGTAGATTCACAGATGCAGGGTTCCAGCATTACGACCTGTTCTTTGTTGACGGCAGTACTCCCAGCGATGGAATAGTGCGGCGATTTCTTAATCTTTGCGAAAGCATAGATGGAGCCATTGCTGTGCACTGCAAAGGTATCATTTTATAGTTTGAGCAAAGAGACCAGGGGGCTTAAATAGAAACGATCTTCCTAGCATATATATATCTTAGCAGTGTAAGATCACTTATGAGGAAAATGGAGAAAAGGGAAACGATGTTAGCTCCAGCCTCACCCCAGGTCTTATTTAGGTTAAAGTATGCAGATATATATAGGTGCATTTATGCAGTAGCAGCCATATTTCCCAAGGCAGAGGACACACATTTTGGAGACCAGATGACATATTGTGCATTGTTTGCCTTTTCTTCTTGTCGGACTCTATATTGGTGCACTGTAATACCTCAGTTGTCCACATGGAGGTGCTATGCGCTATGATTGCACTGTTTACTATGAGCTCTTCCCCTTCGATACGTTATTAGATGTCACAGGAGACTCTTTATGTAAATATTATTCATTCTTGTGTAGTAATAGTAATTATGTAGTTTACGATCTTGGCTATGAGTCATTTGACTGTAATTACTAGGGAAGGGAGATGCCAGTCTTTAGAGATTTTGTATCGCTGTAAATAGTAGGCATTGATGTAAGTGTTTCTATAGCTCGGATGCATTTTACACACATATGGGATTATGAAGAAATGATGCTCAGGCTTTCTGAACTCTCTCTACAGCAGATTAAAAACCACACAAGGCTCGTATCCATTCACAAATTTTTTTTAGGCCTATATTGCTGAATTTTTTTCATCATTAGTATTCTTTAAGAATGACCATATTGGCCTAATCTGGGCAGCTCCACCAATTCACAGCCTGATAAACAGGTGGTAACGTTTTAACGCCTGCGTGTAAGAAAGCATCTCTTTAACTGAATTTTGTGACAAGTCCTGACAATTTTTTTTCCAATTCTAAAGTACCTTCATACTCAGTTGTTTTAGTAGTAACCTGGGATATAATGATTTATTATTTAGTTTTAGTTCCCTGCCCTCAGAGCATAATGTGCCTGGCTACGGTAAAGCTACAACAACCAACATATTTAGCAAGAGCATAATTCTTATTTAATGGCACCCCGCAGTGATCTAAGTGAGCGACAAGTAGAGCTTTCCATTACTCTTGCGCTGGAAATGAATGGTGATTGTTGAATCACCTACCAGTAAAGACCTAGTGGTGCCAAAATATGGGGGGGCATAGATGCATGAGCACCTTACATAGTTACATAGTTACATAGTTATATAGGCTGAAAAAAGACATGCGTCCATCGGGTTCAGCCTCTCCCACATAACCTACTGCTGTTGATCCAAAAGAAGGCAAAAAACCCAGTCTGAAATGCTTGCCAATATGCAACATACTGGGAAAAAATTCCTTCTTGACCCCAGAATGGCAGTCAGATTTCTCCTTGGATCAAGAAGCTTTTACCCACATATTAAATATTATAACCTTAATATTCTGTGTCTGCAGGAAGTCATCCAGTCGTTTTTTAAAAGTCTGTACAGACTCTGACCCAACCACCTCAACAGGCAGAGAATTCCACAGCTTGATTGTTCTCACCGTAAAATAACCCTTCCTATGCTTTAAGCTAAATTTTCTTTCTTCCAGTCTAAATGGATGACCCCTTGTCCTATGTATAGTCCTGTTAATGAATAGGTTATCAGACAATGGTTGATAATGGCCCCGTATATATTTATATAGGTTATCAGATCCCCTCTAAGGCGCCTTTTCTCTAAACTAAACAGGTTTAAGCTTGTTAGTCTTTCCTCATAACTTAACCCTTCCATCCCCCTTATTAATTTAGTTGCCCGTCTCTGCACTTTTTCTAACGATATAATATCTTTTTTTAAGACAGGTGCCCAAAATTGCACGGCATATTCAAGGTGCGGCCTGACCATTGATTTATACAGAGGCAAAATTATGTTTTCATCCCGTGAGTGAACTCCCCTTTTAATGCATGCCAGTACTTTGCTGGCCTTGGCGGCTGCTGTTTGACATTGCACATTGTTACTTAGTTTGAAGTCTATGATTATTCCCAAATCCTTCTCCTGCTTGGATTTCCCTAACTCCGTACCATTTAGGGTATAAATTGCTGGTGTGTTCTTCACTCCAAAGTGCATAACTTTACATTTATCTAGATTAAATCTCATCTGCCATTTAAGTGCCCAGTCCCCCAATATATCTAAATCCCTCTGCAGCGAAGTAACATCCTGCTCACATTGTATTACTTTTCCTAGCTTTGTGTCATCTGCAAACACTGATACATGACTTTCAATGCCTATCTCAAGGTCATTTATAAATAAATTGAATAGTATTGGTCCTATAACAGACCCCTGAGGGACACCACTTACCACTGGTGTCCATCTTGAAAATGTACCATTTATGACCACTCTCTGTACCCTATCTTTTAGCCAGTTTTCTATCCAAGAACAAGTATTTTCATCTAGACCATTTTTTCTTAATTTAAGTAGTAACCTTTTGTGTGGAACTGTGTCGAAAGCTTTGGCAAAATCTAAGTAAATCACATCCACTGCGACCCCCTGCTATACTTCTACTTACTTCCTCATAGAACGTAATTAGGTTAGTCTGACATGATCTGTGTTTCATGAAACCATGCTGATTTTTGCCAATTACATTATACCTCCCAATAAATTCCTGAATATTATCCTTAGTAACCCCTCAAATACTTTCCCAGCCACAGATGTTAAGCTCACAGGTCTATAATTCCCAGGCACAAATTTTAAACCTTTCTTAAATATAGGATCACGTCAGCTTTTCTCCAATCCTCTGGTACTATTCCTGAAAGAAAAGAATCTTGAAAGATTAAGAACAGAGGTTTACATATTTCAACACATAGCTCTCTTAGTACTCGCGGGTGAATTCCATCTGGCCCTGGGGCTTTATTAACATTCACATTGTTTAATTTCTGTAAAACCTTGTCCTGAGTCAACCAGTCACTTTGTATTAGTAAGTTTTTATTAATGAATTTCATGTCTCCTGTTATAGGTTTCTCTTTGATAAATACTGAAGAAAAATAATCATTTAAAATTTCTGCCTTATCCTGATCTTCAGTTAACAATAACCCTGACTCAGATTTTAGTGAACCTACATTTTCACTCTTGGGTTTTTTAGAATTTATGTACCTAAAGAATCTTTTAGGGTTGGTCTTGCTCTCTTTGGCTATTTCTTTTTCATTTTCTAGTTTAGCCCATCTAATCGCATTTTTACATGCTTTATTGGCTGCCCTATATGCTTTATAGGATGCCTCAGATTTATCAAATTTAAAAGCTTTAAATGCCTTCTTTTTATTTTTCATTTCCTTAGTTACCTTCCTACTAAGCCACATTGGTTTCAGTCTGTTTCTTTTATATTTATTAACCAGTGGAATATATTGTGACGTGTACTTTTCTAGTGTTAGTTTAAAGATATTCCACTTATCCTCAGTGTTTTTCCGTGAAAGAGTTTCTGCCAGTCAATGACATTGAGAGCTTCCTTTATTTTAATAAAGTTGGCCTTTTTAAAATTATATATTTTAGCATGCCCCTTATGAATGTGTTTTTTTGAGTTTATTTCAAAAGTCACCATGTTATGGTCGCTATTTCCCAACTGTTCTTTTACATTAATATTTGAGAAAAGATCCACATTATTTGTTATAACCAGGTCCAGACAGTTATCCTCTCTAGTTGGTGTTTCTACAGTTGTGACATGAAGGTATCATTTAAAATGTTCAGGAACCGGGTTCCCTTTGCTGAATTACTAGTCCCACTATCCCAATTAATGTCCGGGTAATTAAAATCTCCAATAATTAAAGTGCTGCCATGATGTGCAGCCTTCCTAATTTGCTCTAACAGTTGTTCTTCCTCATCATTATCTATATTAGGTGGTTTATAACATATGCCAACCAATAATTGACTTCCCTGTTTATTCCCCAACGAAATATTTACCCATAAGGATTCCACATTTCCCTCATCGCTTTCCAGTTGTGTAATATTAGGCTTTAAATCCTGATTTACATATAAACACACTCCACCCCCTTTCTTATGTACCTCTGATTATAAAAGCACGCTAAGCCACAGATCATCAACTTTGTCCCCCAGGTGTCTTATAACTACATTTCCCATGATGCTCAGCTACTTATTAAGTTAGCAGCGCCTCATGGGACACGTCCTTCCAAAACATCTGGAGTGCCAAGGTTGCTGACCCCTCTTTTAAGCTATAAACAAAAGTGGAGGGAATAATATTGTTACTAATTAACACACCTTCTCACCCCCCACTCTGGTTTTCCGTTACCCCTGAATTCACCTTAGAGTGACTGAGCACTCCTTTCCATTCCTGCGCTGGGGTTTCCCTTAGCGCTCTTCCTATGGGTGGCACCTACTGCTAAAAGTGACACAGTGCTGTCCATCCGGACAATTGGCATGCAGTGGACTATCCTGCACGCAGCATTGAGAGGCATTGGAGGATTGTGTTAACCCACTCTGATCCTATCCTTGAAAGGTTGTCCTGCTGGCGCTGAGTGACACATGGTAATGGACAGAATCGAGACCTTCAATTTTGAAGGGCTGTTGCAGCCCCCAGTGATGCCGGTGACCCTAAATAAGTGACTTAACCATGATGAAATGCTGTATAAGTCTCCACGTTCTCAAAGGATCAGGTACTATAGAGCTGTGCAAGATGCAGCCAGAGGTGATCCTGATTATATGGATATCAGGGACCTTTGTTACAGCAGGGCTGCATGGGAGTAAACTGATCACAACTCAACATGTCAGACATCCGATAATGAAAAAACATGGAGATATGCAGTGTTAATCACAGGTCTGTAACATTGTGTGAAGAGCTGGCAGAAGCTCCATAATAATATTTAATGCACAACAATGAAAACCCGACAGCTCTGTAATTACCCAAGGAGTTCTATGATTATGGTGCAGCTAAATAACAGGTCTCGTAATCTATTTCTTCTGTGATTATGCAGTTTTCTAATATGCTGATATACTGTAACTCCTTAAACTGCAGGAAATATACCAAATTATATACAGTATCTCACAGAAGTGAGTACACCCCTCACATTTTTGTAAATATTTTATTATATCTTTTCATGTGACAACACTGAAGAAATTACACTTTGCTACAATGTAAAGTAGTGAGTGTACAGCTTGTATAACAGTGTAAATTAGCTGTCCCCTCAAAAGAACTCAACACACAGCCATTAATGTCTAAACCGCTGGCAACAAGCGTGAGTACACCCCTAAGTGAAAATGTCCAAATT
The DNA here is from genome assembly GCA_009667805.1 of Leptobrachium leishanense. Lineage (NCBI taxonomy): Eukaryota > Metazoa > Chordata > Amphibia > Anura > Megophryidae > Leptobrachium > Leptobrachium leishanense. Next base: position 73,001,120 of record CM019070.1, on the reverse strand, counting down.
GGGCCCAATTAGCCATTTTCTTTCCCCGGTGTCATGTGACTCGTTAGTGTTACAAGGACTCAGGTGTGAATGGGGAGCAGGTGTGTTAAATTTGGTGTTATCACTCTCACTCTCTCATACTGGTCACTGGAAGTTCAACATGGCACCTCATGGCAAAGAACTCTCTGAGGATCTGAAAAAAAGAATTGTTGCTCTACATAACGATGGCCTAGGATATAAGAAGATTGCCAAGACCCTGAAACTGAGCTGCAGCGCAGTGGCCAAGACCATACAGCAGTTTAACAGGACATGTTCCACTAAGAACAGGCCTTGCCATGTTTGACCAAAGAAGTTGAGTGCACGTGCTCAGCATCATATCCAGAGGCTGTCTTTGGGAAATAGACACATGAGTGCTGCCAGCATTGCTGCAGAGCTTGAAGGAATGGGGGGGGGGGGGGTTAGCCTGTCAGTGCTCAGACCATGTCCTGTGGTCTGATGAGACCAAGATAAACTTATTTGGTTCAGATGGTGTCAAGCTTGTGTGGAGGCAACCAGGTGAGAAGTACAAAGACAAGTGTATCTTGCCTACAGTCAAGCATGGTGGTAGGAGTGTCATGATCTGGGGCTGCATGAGTGCTACCGGCACTGGGGAGCTGGACCTTGAATGCCAACATGTACTGTGACATACTGGAGCAGAACATGATCCCCTCCCTTCAGAGACTGGGCCACAGGGCAGTATTCCAACATGATAACGACCCCAAACACACCTCCAAGATAACCACTGTCTTGCTAAAGAAGCTGAGGGTAAAGGTGATTGTCAGGACTTGGACGCCCTGACGCCCCCTTTGAAACCTGCAAGCATGGAACATGCATGTCCTAGAACATTTGGCACACATTTGCATCCTAGCCCTGGAGCCCCACCTGAGCTCACCTAGCCTTGATTGAACCTGCACATAAGGAAGCTACACCCTCAATCCAGTACTTCCACATCGAAGTTACAGACTGTCTTGCTCTGCAGAGCTGATTCCTGAACTCTCCTGGTTGAACCTCCAAAGCCTTTCCTGAGGACCCTGTTTACCCTTCAATTCGGTACCCCCCTTTACTCCCTGTTTCCCCCATCTTGAACCCCAGGTTACAGACCCCTTGATTTGGACATTGACCACCCTGCCTGCCACCTTGCCTAGACCCCTGCTTTGCCAACGACCACTCTATTGTCTAATCCTTATCTGTACCTTAGCCATTGTATCTGTTATCTGTATTATTGTCATATATTGTCTGCCCTCTTGTATTAAGTTCCCTTTGTGTCTATTTCTGCTCTCACTACTCTCAGCTATCCCTAGTGCCTCAACATCCTTTTCCTGCATCCCCTCTCCTCCTCTAAAGCTATTCCCCTTTGTGTCCAGTCTCCTCCAGTGTCTAGTTCTGATCTGTTTAGGTCATGCATCTTATGTCCTTGTGTTTATTACTACATTAAGTCCTTTTGTTATCCCGCAACCTGCCTTATCACTGCATCCTGGGCTCACAACCCACCAACTGCACAAGTTACAGTTGAAATCCTGACAGTGATGGACTGGCCAAGCATGTCTCCAGACCTAAACCCTATTGAGTATCTGTGGGGCATCCTCAAACGGAAGGTGGAGGAGCGCAAGACCCATCCAGCAGCTACGTGATGTCATCATGGAGTCGAAGAAGGGGACTCCAGTGGCAACCTGTGAAGCTCTGCTGAACTCCATGCCCATGAGGGTTAAGGCAGTACCGGAAAATAATGATAACCACCCAAATTATTGACATTTTTACTTAGGGGTGTACTCACTTTTGTTGCCAGTGGTTTAGACATTAATGGCTGTGTGTTGGGTTATTTTGAGGGGACAATAAATGTACACTGTTATACAAGCTGTAAACTCACTACTTTACATTGTAACAAAGTGACATTTCTTTAGTGTTGTCACATGAAAAGATAATATTTACAAAACTGTGAGGGGTGCACTCACTTCAGTGAGCTATTGTGTATATTATGTATATATACAGTGTGTGTGTATATATATGTGTGTGTATATATATATATATATATATGTGTATATATATGTGTGTGTGTGTGTATATATATATATAGTAAGGGAGTTCTTTTCATTTTGTTGTGTAAATAATATCATAGATACAGATGGATGGAATTAGTTGATTTTTTTTCATGTTGCACAACAGAAAAGCAAGACGATACTTTTGTATTAAAGTGTGTGTGTGTGTGTGTGTGTATATATGTGTATATATATATATATATATATATATATATATATATATATATATATATATAATCCGGTATCAACGACTGGCAAAGCATAGTTGTTTGGGGGGAGGGGAGAAGTTCAACAACCAGGAGCGTATGTCACAAGGTATAACCGTTATGCCCAACTTTGATGTAGGAGTTCAGTACTCATGAAGCTCTGCCATCCCTCAGTGCCATTGTTCCCCATCATCACCATCTTAACTCTATATAATACTTGTGTTTTTTATTTTCCACAGCTGGCCTGGGCAGAACTGGAACCCTGATCGCTTGTTACATGATGAAGCACTACAGGTTCACACACTCAGAGGCCATCGCTTGGATAAGGATATGCAGGCCTGGCTCCATCATTGGACCCCAACAGCACTTCATGGAAGAGTAAGTAATACGGTATCTCCATATAGCCCTCAATATGTGAAAACCTCACATCATAATATTCATTCCATGTCAAGCGTGAATGTACCACTAAATGAGATGATGAATAGTTGAATTGGGTGATTTATTTTGGTTGAAAAAAATAAATCTACTAAATCTGCATTCTTGTGACGTTCAGCCAAACAATAAGCCTCAAAGCATCGCTGTATCGGATGGAAGACATGTAGACACTATACAGTTTCATTGCAATGACAATGACTTCCACTTCCAGGACTTGTGGGTACACTAAAGGGGTTATTCAAAGAGCACTGAAATTTCAGTGCTCTTTCAGTCGGCGAGCTCAATTCACCGACCCTGTGGTGAATTCTGCATTCACTGCAGGGTCCCCAAATTTGCATTGAATCGATCCGCTGATAAACCCGACGCACGCATCCGATAAACCTCCGAAGGCATCTGTTAAACCAACCTGCCGAATGCATCCGAAAAACTAGGGAACGCAGCCGACTACCCGCCAAACAGACCGCCGAAAAAAGCTGACCACCCGCCGAACAAGGGTAAAAACAAAGAAAAACACGCAACTTTTTAACAGTGTTTTAAAAAAAATGAATGCATGGATATAATGTATAAGGGCTTATGAATAACAATAAAATGGTCTGTTACAGAGTAAAAAAAAACACCATTTAAAAATAATCGGAATCAAAAATTTCACCAAAATATGCCTGAACAATTCTAAAAAATAAGGGCTATATTACAATGCTGGTGCTAACTTAACCAGACCTGTTATAAAGTTACCAGAGCCATTATAGCCTATGGAGCTGTTACGTTTACAACTGCTCTGGTTAAGTTAGCACCAACATTGTAATACTGCCATAAGACTTTTTGCTGCAAATCAAAAGAATAAACCGTTCAATAAATAATTTATAAAATCGGGGAATTTTGTTTGCATTGAAACCTCTTGGATTTTCCTGTTTTAAACCTGTCTATTGAAAGCACCGAAAATCTGGGCATTTTGCCAACTTTTCACTGCTGTTCGGCTTTCTTTGAATAGATTAAGCTTTCCTTAATATGGGGAATTTCACTGCCACCGAATTGCACCGTATTTCGCTGGTAATTCGCCAATATTTGGCGAATCGCCAGCTTTTTGAATAGCCGAATGGCCACGAAATGGCACCATATGGGGAAATTCACCGTTCAGTGCAATTCAGGGCCAAAATTTGTCTACACATCAGGATGTAGTGACACATGGAGCTGTTTACCAAGTGTAGAGTTGCTGCCAGCAAGAGCAATTGGCTATAATTGCTGAGTTGATCTTGTCAGTATTATTTCCGTAAATCCTGATTTAGCTGACATTTCGTTACATGATAAGGCCAAGTCAACACTAACAAGTGCAGCTTGGCAATTACAGCAGAGATGCTCTTGTGTGGGTGGCAAGTCACTTCTTAGTGAATAGCGCTCACAAACTGACACTTGTCCTTTGTTATAAAATAATGCCCGTTTCAGTATTCATTGTTTCAGTATTTAACCCATTTAGTGCTGAGCCATATCACTCCCTTAGCGCAGACCTGTAAATTATAAATTATATCTTGTTTTTTATCAGTCCCTCCTATTTTTAGACTTTAACTTTTAATTTAAGCACATATCGTAATACGGGAAAATGTCACCATAAAAAACGCAAAAAAAAACAACAACAAAATCTGTTTACTTTGGTCATTTTAACAGGCTGCTTCCTAAATGTATTTATTTATAAAGGATTTTACCAGGAAGGATACATTGAGATTTCTCTCGTTTTCAAGTATGTCCTGGGTTCAAGAACATTAAAATGTTACAGAAATACAAAGTAGTAAAATGCAAGATATTAACACAAAACCAAATATACAGATTAACAGAAAAATAAATATGGAGGAAATAAAGTCATTATGTCACATGTTTACAGGTGCATTCTGTATTGAGGTATGTTAATAGGGAACTCTTAAGGGACTTAAGACTGGGGGAAGATTTGATGGCGTCTGGGGGGTTATTCCATATTTGCGGTGCTCTGTAGGAAAATGAGGATCGAGACACTTTCTTTTTGTATTGTGGTATTGCAAGTAAGGTGCTGGTCCTGGATCGGAGGTTATAGGATGAGGGAACTGCTAGGGGAAGCAGCCTATTCAGGTAGGGTGGCAGCTTCCCAGAAAAGCTCTTCAACACCAGGTTGGAAAGGTGAAGGGTGCGTCTAGAGTCCAGTGATGGCCAGTTTAGTTCTTTTAACATGTCACAATGGTGGGTCATGTAGTTACATTGTAGCACAAAGCGGCAGAATGAGTTATACAATGTAGTAAGTTTCTGAAGGTGTGTTTGCGGGCGGCTGCATACACTACATCTCCGTATTCAATGGCCGGCATAAGCATTTGTTGTACAATCTGCTTTCTTACCGCGGGACTCAGGCATGATTTGTTTCTGTACAGGGAACCTAGTTTGGGGTAAAGTTTAGATGCGAGTTTTTCGATGTGGGGGCCAAAGGATAGATTTGGGTCTAACCACATACCTAGATATTTGAGAGAAGTGACTGTAGTCAGTGTGTCATTTGATCTTGTCCTGACACATAGATGGGGTGTTTGCAATTTGTGTAGTTTAGGTGCTGTTCCAAAGAGCATTATAACAGTTTTGTCAGTATTTAGAAAAAGTTTGTTATCTGCGATCCACTTTTCTAGCCCTGTGAATTGTTCTTGCAGCACGGCCTCCAGCATTATTCACTAAAACTATTTCATATATACATTTCATAGTTCCACATTAAACATCACTTACAGTTTATAAAATGACAAAAATATAGGATTTTGTGCCAATGCTGCAAAATACTCAATGAACTTTTGCAGATAAAGTATTCGTTTGTACCTTGTCCCAAACAATACAAATATTCTAGATATCGGTTAATTTAAGTGTAACAAATGTGAGCACCTACCCATTGGAGTTTCCCTCTCAGTTTGTAATATACTTGCAATTTACACAGCAAGAGTCAGACATAAATATCAAACAAATATCAAAACATATAAAACATTTGGTTAGTTTTAAAATTACAAAATAGAGATCTGCACGCATTTTTTTTTCGTTTCGGCATGCTCGGTTTTTCAAAAGTTTTGTTTTGGATCATTTTGGCCCATTTTCGTTTTGGCTCGTTTCGGCTCGGTGTTTTCTATCGATTTTTGTTTTGTGAAATCGAGGAATTTCGGTCTTTCGGATCGTCTGTTCTCTTCGTTTCAAAGGGTCCATCCTTATTCTCGGATTTTCGTTTTGACTTTAGACGTATGGTATTTCGGATGCTAGGATGCTATCGTTTTTTATGAAAGATCCTTTTTTTCTTATGAATATGCATCGCACAACTTTATTACTTTATTTAATCATATTATCTTGTACTGTTAATTATTTATAATATCATATTGAAGGAGCTGAAAGCACTAGAGTGGAAACAAGTGAAAAAAGTGACCGACAGGGAAGCCAACCAATCACAGAGCTTTTCCTACAACACATCACTGTTGCAAACATTGCACAACTTTATTTAATCCTATAAAATATCAATATCTTGTACTGTTAGACTGGGGATTTAGGGAAAAGCTAATTAAATATTTAAAATAAATATATTATTGATGCAAACAGAAAGCACTGGAAGAAGTGAAAAAAGTGACTGACGATACAAAATTACGAAATCAACAACAGAACCGAAATGGACTCGAAACGATACGAAAATACATTGTCCGAAATGAATCGAAACGGAACCGAAATCGTGAATAGAACGAAAACGACTTGCGATTTTACAGATTTCATGTCCATATGAAATAATGAAGTTTTTTCGTTTCGTATCGGGAAATATTTCGGATGGTGTGTATTTCGTTGCCGGTCCGTTTCGGAACGTCGGACTAATCCGAAGCACCGAATCGGCCCGTTTCGTGAGAAAAACGAATCGGTACGAAACAAAACGCACATCCCTATTACAAAAGGTTTTCCTTTCCGTGAGGAGTGACCTGTACCATTTTGACATTGTGTGAGCACATGCCTATTCAAATTAAGAAGAAGAATTAATAATGAAAAGAAAATTCCCAGAAATTCTAAAACATTCTAGATAAAACTTTATAAGATACTAGGGTTAGATTACATACCGAACACTAACTGTAGCGTTCGGATATGTAGGTGTTAATGCAAGGATAAGTGACGTTAATGCATGCCCCCATTGCACATCCCTAACACTACACCTGTTAAAAATACGTTGGTGCATCGGTGATTGCGCTAGCTTACGGGAGCTTACTATACTTTGCACTCCCTATGTTAAGTATAAGATGCGCAAACAGTAATTAGCATTAGGATAAGTAAGCTACAACAAAATCCTATTGGGTTAATTTTTGATACGCACCAATGGGTTAATTTTTTTAGCTGGACCTAAAAGCTGTTACTAACTGATTCTGCTTTTGCAGAATCATGTAGCACCCCCTAACCCCCCCACCTCTCATCCCACGGCGAGAACGGTGGCCTGATCGGCCGTTTCTTGTCACCAGGAGCGGAATGAGTCTGGATAAATAGCCTACAGTTTCTCTCTGCTATCACGCCACACCGCTGCGCAATATCGTGAGGGTGAGATTGTGCATGGCCCGCAGTGCAATCCTCCAGGAGTCTTATGGACTCCAGGAGGTGATACCTGCCATGGCGCAGAAGCTCTGCCACAAGTATCACTGAAGGTAGCTTTTCGTTCCCGGGCAAGGTGCCGTGGCAGTGCCGGACCTGGAATCTAACGGTAAATGGGGAGGCTACAGGTGCAGGTTTTCCCAGTTAGCGCAAAGAACGTAATCTAGCCCTATCTGCCTACACTTACTCAGTTCTACCATTAATTTCAAAAACTCCAAAAAATATTTATCCCAAAAATCCACTATAAAATTTAAATTGACAGTTGCTCAAAGGCAATCACCTCGCTGAGATGATCACATAACATATAAATGGAGAAGAAACACCTTGCTTGAATGGGGGAAACCCTCTTAAAAAAGTCACCATGTGATATATTTCTATATGTAGGGCACAATATGTACCCCTTTAAAATTCCTAGGATTGAATAATATTTCTAATTTTGTAAAGAATTTGTCATCGTTATGAACATCAAATGTAAAGGGGACAGACACTGACAACGGTAAGGTTTCGTATGCCCCCTCTGTATGTTCACCCTAAGTCGTGATCATCTGTCTCTCAGGTGACACGTTTTTAAAAGGAGAGCTTTTGTACTTTTGATTTTGGAGTAAGTGGTCTCAGTAGGTAAAGCAGAGTGGAAGACGGTGGTACATTACAGCACTGCTAATCCTCAGTTAAACAGTCCAACGCTGCCGGTAATTACATTTCTGGAGCCATTATATTTAACAGCTCAAGCTGCTAAACTGTTATTCCAACCTTACCGTAAACTTTCCAGCTTAGAATTAGTGGCTATTTACTGTACAAAAATGGCTCCTATTCTATGTGTAGGCTGTTAATAACTGCTGGGCAAGAGAAACTATTCCGTGGTAGCTCGCTCTTCTCTGCTCGAGATGTTATTTTGCAAAGAATAGCGGCTCTTAGAGCCTGATGTTAAGTGGTTTTGTTTCTGCAAAATCATGTGACACTGGAAAAGAAGTCGAGCAAAAAATTCCACACTTAAATTCTACCCACGATCCCACGGTGCAGTGGGCAAACAAATCTACCACCAAATAGTTCCCAGTGTTCTTCTATGGCCTCCGCACGACCCTGCATGCGTGAGCGTGTACGGCTTCACTCTTGGCTAAATGGATCCTATGGATTCCAGGAACTGATACCAGCACTTCCTTTATCTGTTTGTGGCTTCCTAATTTTTGGCTTGAGATTCTAATGCAGGTCAGAATAGTGTCAGAAAAACAGTGATAAATGTAATCCGCTTGCTATGGTATTTCCCCCATTGCTTTCTGTTACTGACAAGGTTGGTAGATCACCCACTGTGTACTGCTTTTTCCCAGAGGCGTAGCAAGGTCATGAGGCGCCTGGGGGCAAGTCCCCCAATAGCGCCCCATGTGTTAGATAAACTAAAGAGTAGTAACGTATTATGCCATCACTTTCAAATTTGCTCACAGTGTGGGAAATGAGAATGTGAATTAGTGCGGCGACATTGTTTGCATTATAAGCAAATAATGCCACGGTGTGTATGAACGTATTACAGAGCTCCACAGCAATAAAACTCACAGTAACGTGCGGTGTGTATGAGCGTATCACAGAATCCACAGCAATAAAACTCACAGTAATGTGTGGTGTATATGAGCTTATCATAGAGCTCCACAGCATTAAAACTCTCAAATAATTCTAAATATAATTATATAAAAATCCAGGAATTCGGAAAAGTTAAAAAAATCCTTGCACGGTGCTGTAATGACAGGGGGGGTCACTGTGTCGCCCACTATTTGTAATGCCAGGGGGTCACTGTGTCCCCCCTCCATGCTGTAATGACCGGGGGCACTGTGTCTGTTAAAATGCCAGGGGGGGCACTGTGTCTGCTAAAATGCCAGGGGGCTTTGTGTCTGCTGTAATGCCAGGGGGGCACTGTGTCTGTTAAAATGCCAGGGGGGGCACTGTGTCTGTTAAAATGCCAGGGGGGCACTGTGTCTGCTGTAATGTCATGTGGGCAATGTGTCTCCCCTCCATGCTGTAATTACAGGGGGCACGGTGTCTGCTGTAATGACAGGGGGCACTGTGCCTCCCCTCCATGCTGTTATTACCGGGGGCACTTTGTCTGCTGTAATGATGGGGCAGTGTCATTACAGCATGGAGGGAAGACCCAGTGCCCCCCGGGAAACCTTTTTACTCTTTCCTCCCACTAAGGGCCCCACGGGGAATCCCCTTACCTCTGCTGCTGTCTCAGGCTGCCTCTCTCTCCTGGCCTCACACATAGGGAAGCAGGCTGTAGGGGGCGGTGCCTCCTCTCCGTGCAGCTAGTTGTGGGGAACACAAGCTGATGTGATTTTTTTCCCGCCAGAGAAGTTCCGGTTTTGTACCCAGTAGTTCTGCCCCTGGGGGAAACACATCGGTCCACTCCTGCATCCGGCGCCTCCCCTGACAGGTGCCCGGGGACAAGTGCCCCCCTCGCTACGCCACTGCTTCTTACTGAATGTGTATTTGCCATTATGAAGGACAGCGTATTAGAAAGGATGGACGCTCTCCTTTCCAGTGGGGTCCTGTTGATCATAAGGAGGTTGAAATATTTGTGCTAGAATACCAAATCCTCAAATTATTCTAATCCGTAGATAAATATCTGCGTATGTTTAGACTACAGATCATTTTACATTCCTACAGGGAATAGCTACAATGTATTTACAGAGTTTAATATTTAGGAAAAGGCTTTCTTCACCAATGCATGCTCTTCTTCTTGCACACATTATGGACGCTAACTTGCTTGCCTCCCATAGGTATTTCATTGAAACTGTGTTCATCCATGGACCACCACATAAGCCATCCAATGACTTCTGATCCTGTAAAGTTTTCATGAAAGGATTTTCAGGGGTTGGGATGAATATAAGCTATGTATACAACCCTCACTCTTACACTGTTCTTTAAATGTTCATCTGAGTTTAAAAGGGTCAGCTTGGGCAGTGTTTCTCCTCTCCGGTCCTGAGGTGCTAACAGGCCAGGTTTTAAGGATCACCTTGGAGAAATGCAGACTGACTCCTGCAATCACTGAGCAGCAGATCCTATCACCTGTGCTGTGCTTCAGATCTCTCACAATCCTGGCCCATTAGTGGGTCCTGAACAGGGACGTGCGGTCAGGGGCGGCAGGTGAGGCAGAGCCTCACCTGCCATTAAGGGCAGCTGCAGTCAAGCTCACCTGCTCCTCGTTCCCCTGCTGTCGGCTCTGTCCGTCCTCTGTGTGCATTCTTCTTTATTTTCCCCTTCAGCAGCCTGAGCCTATGCAATGTGCGTAGCGGGATGCTACGCAAATCGTGTAGGCTGCCAAGAAGTGTGCAGCGCGATGCGTCTGTTTAATGCACAGACGTCCGAGCACTGCCCACTTTCTGAACATTGCTCTCCCAGTGCCTCAGAGACACTGGGAGAGCAATGGAATAGCTTGGACCAATAGAAAAGCGCTATTGGTCCAAGCCATTCAAAAAAACACCTGCATGGGAGGCAGGCCTCCCAAATATTGATTGGCGCAGGACAGTCATGTGACTGCCCTGTCTCGCACAATCAGTGGGTGCAGGGCTGTGCTCGAGGTTTGGCGTCAGTGTCACACTAGGCTGCCTGGAGGACGACACAGATCCTGGGGAGCACCGACAGCAGCCAGATCTTGGAGCACTGAACCTGAACCTACGTAACCTGTGTATATCTGGCTCTGATACTAACCAGTGCCTCACCAGCCACTGACCTCACCGCACGTCACTGGTCCTGAAGACTGGAGTTTAGAAACACTGCTGTGAAGGACATAATTGTGTGTCCTTCTGGAATGTTTTTCTAGACTACAGCAGATATACAGTTCCATTGAAATGGATACTGTGCTCTACACCCAGACACCCAGAACATCAATGAAACCTTGTTTTATGTCGGATCTGCTTGTGCATTGGCTTCAGTTTCCTTTTTATATGAGATCTTATCATACAGCCTCTGTGCATTCATTTGTGATGATACAGACATGCACAAGACCAGACTCGTCCTTACCATCACCTTTTCCCTTTGTTAGTCTGAGTGTTTAATGGAAAGAAGCTGGGCAGAAGATGAATCTCTAATATGCACAAAAAGCAGTTTTACGCACTAGTCCCTGCCTGGGCGGCTGCGTAAAGCTAGGGTCAGACTAACGCATTTTTTGCGTTTTCCGTGAAAAAGTGCGTTCGAACGAATGGACGTATTTTTTCACGGAATACGCGATAGCGGTCATATGATGCGCATTTTCGTCCGTGATTTTGTACGGATCATCAATAAAACACTTTTTGCGTCTGGACCTTATGTTGGCCGGACATTAGCAGCGTCTGACGTCTCCTAATCACGCACACATGCCGCTAGCGGACGCAGCGCACTCTGTACGTCAGTACTAGCGGTATCACGTTCTCGAAAAAATGCGTTTGTTTGCCACTTGTGTTGCACAGCCGCACTTTTGTGCGGCCGTTCTTCGTATGCTGCCCCGCATTGGACGTCATTCGCTGCTAGCACGGCCGTGATTTAGTGCTGCTAAACGCACGTTGATACTGCGTTAGTCTGACCCTAGCCTAAACCAGAAGTATCCAGCCCACCTCATGTATAAAACATAAGAAGAAAAAAAAGTTGCCATTTGTGTTTATTCCTATGGCTCCATGATAAACAAAACACAGAGGTTTTGGTTTGCTTGAATGGCCATTGAAGTGTTAAGCCCACCTGCCAAGTCACGGCACCTCTTTCAAGGTGGGTCCTAACCTAATGTAACCAAAAATTGCTTACCAGCAACTACATGTCCTCCTGCTGCTTATCAGCCAAGAGACAGAATGGTGGGTTTATATTTATAACCTCACCAAGACATATCCACTTTAGGATTGAGAAAAGAAAACACTGAAAAGGACAGCAGCAAAAAATTACCTGGCTGGGAATACAACAAGATATACAACTATATCGGCTGGATGGAGTAGAGGTAACATCACTGCTCTATAACCGTGGAGACATGGGTTCGAATCCTGGCAAGAGCACCTCTCCAGTAAGTGTCCTTGGGCAAGACACCTAACGATACATACTCGCCACCCAGGACATACTTGAAAATAAGAGAAATCTCAATGTATCCTAAAAAATATAAATATATATGCACAAAAAGTGGTTTTACTCACAATTCCCTACCTGAGCGGCTGTGTAAACCAGAAGTATCCAGCCCACTTCATGTATAAAACATAACAAGAAAAAAAGTTGTCAGGTTGAAGATGAATTTCTTCAAACCACTAGTGGCATAAATAATGATTTTTTTTTCCCGGAGTAGGAATGAGTGTAATACTTCAATAGGATGTGTAATGTCCGGCTTGGTTAATACAGGGAAGCAATGTTTGAGAGGTGGTGGAAATTTCATTGCTTTGATTTATACATAGATCATTGTTTTTCTTTTGGCTTAACTGGCAATTTCCCAAGCTGTAATGTCTCGCGTCTAATACATCATTTGAACAACATAAAAGAGTCATTTGGAGAAACAGAACACACACACACGCAACCTAACACATGTTTTCACAAATACATGCATATACAGGTAATCACTTAATCACATTCAGTTTTTACACAAATAATATCATATATATTCATACGTATTTATTTGTACACACATATATATTATACACACCGCTTTATGCCCATGTGTATAATATGTGTGTTATAAATATGTACGAGTGTATTATTATTATTTATTAAGCGCCAACACATTTCGCAGTGTGTATAATTATAAACACTTATCCGTGTTGGAGAGATGAGCATCTTTACATCGAGGTGGCAGGTTGTCTTTAAGCATGACGCTTGGCTGCGCTGTAAGATTCTGCCAGCGGAAGTATATGTGATTTTGTCATATCTTGCCGTGTCATGCCCAATATGCAGACAGCACTCGATACAATATCTTCTTGAATATCACTCATTCCCACTTCAAGGGTTTTCGAGGACTAGTTCTTCAACTGCAATTCAATGCGCTCCTTACTTAGATATACATCTGTCACAAGTGCGTAATAGCTTTTAATGTATTATCTGTTCGTCACTGACAGAATTAGAACCAAGCACCAGGTTAAGAAGAAAATAACCTGACTGTGCTTCTGTCTAATGAAACCTAAAACAGAGTCCACTCATTATCTCGGCTTTTGGCAGACCACAACTACTACCAAACAAATCAATAACGAGACTAATCCAAGTAATTACAAACGTACATTTTGAATATGAATAGAACCTTTTAAAGAAACCAAAACGTATTAATTATATCATCTGCCAGTGACTTTAAAGTCTATTCACTAAAGCGTGAAGTGCGGAGAAGTGGCAGAAGAGAACTATCTAGACCAAATAGCCGATTTGGAAAGTGAGATAAATGGGAGAATTTTTCTGGCTTGGCTATTTTGACCTAGAATTTTCACTTTTCCTGTCAATTCTCCACACTTCACCATTTAGTGAATAGACCCGTTTGTCTAAAATTATATTTTTAAGACGTTTTTGTCCACTCATCTTAATTGTATTCATATTTGCGATGAACTTTACTACAATGGGAAACATTCACTATTACTATCGTTACCCTCTAAATGTTCTGAGAATCTTTCATTAAAACCAATATTATCTGAGATCATTGGAGCCATGTACCGGCTGGTGGAGTAGAGGTAACATCACTGCTCTATAACCATGGAGACAGAGGTTCGATCCCAGCAAGAGCACCTCTCCAGTAAGTGTCCTTGGGCAAGACACCTAACAGTACATACTCGCCACCCAGGACATACTTGAAAACGAGAGAAATCGCAATGTATCCTTCCTGGTAAAATCCTTTCTCAAAAAAATGTTTTTGATGGGCATTCACCCCCCCCACACACACACACACACATCTTTAATAGGCTCCCTTTTGCATGTCTCACTTTGGCTGGCACAGCCACTCCACAGCCTTGCCCACACTAAAGACATTCTCTGTGACCCTTGGAGAAATGTGGTTGTCAGCTTCCGGCCAAGAGACTATGGACCATTGTGGCAAAGACCAGCAAAGTGTTTTGATTCCCATAAATCCTTCGATGCGGAAGATGGACAGAAAATCATGGAAAATTCAGCCGCAACTACGGGGCAGACTTTGACATCCAGGGTTTAGATTGCAGTCATTGATTAGGTAATTTGAGAGCAGTATTAGGTTGGGTCCATAGTCATCCTACTAACAAGTTGGACGTAGTCGTACAACTAATCCCACAGCACAGAGATTCAACCTTTGTCCACTGCCTCCGACTTACATCAGACGACTTTGAACACTTACATCAGACTAGCGACTTCTCCCTTTCGAATGGCATTCGCCGTACGAAGTCGGACAACCTGGTACAACATACATCACAATATGAATGCTGAGAAGCTGGAAAAAAAGATATTTTATTGTGTAAGAGAGACAGATGGGACTATCCCTGGTTGTTAATCTAATTTTGAGGGAAGGGGAAACCTACTCAGGCCTTTTTACAGCTGTGCCGTAACCCCTCATGTGCCAAGTGTATATTTCGGCACATGATAACATTCACACTTCTATTTTGATATATTCTATGGGGCACTCTTATATATTCTATGATCCTACTCTGATATATTCTATGAGGTACTGCATTTTTCCCACAAATAAATACATCGAAGTAATGACCAGAAATGTCCTACCTTGGTTTTCCATAGTTGCTTGCAGTGGATGACCCTAGTCGTACGGTCATCCATAGTCTGATAAGTCGGTTGTACAACTACAGACCCAGTGGACGACCAGCCTTAATCTGGTTGGGTTTCCATACTAGTAGGTTCCTAAGGATCATCTGCTAGAACTGTGAATTTGCCTTTGTGAATTTTTGTTGCTGGTTTATACAGCCACATTATACATTTCGACACCTGTTTAGTTTTTTCAAAGTCATATAATGTCTATTTGCTTGAAAATATTTGTAGCAACATGCTTATCTTTTCCACCACTTGTTTTATACATATACTTCATGTATCCTTGTCCTCAGGAAGCAAACCTGGCTGTGGCTTGAAGGTGACCTTCACAGGAGTAAGCAGAAGCAGATTCCATTGGAGGATGGAGCTGTGACTCGGATGTTATCTGACTTTGAGGATATGTCCGTGAGCGAGAGGCTATATCGTCATTTAAATTTGGAAAAAACAGAGGTAATGGCAACCGCATATTTCTCTTTGAACCCCATTATGAAAACAACTTTGTTTTCGTTTTAGTTGTACATTGTGCTTGCCTTGTAAAGACCATTGTGTAATGGTGAGTGTATGGGGGTGTGGGCACAGAGGGTTCCCATGGACCAGGGTTGCTCTTACTTCCTGCTCATTGTATCCAGCCTCCACCATTGCTGCTTGGTTGCTTGACAACAACAGTAACAAATTTATAGATGTTCAGACGGCTGTAAATCATAAGTGCAGTAATTGGAGTGGATGGATGCTGAATTCTCAGATAGCAAAGTTATTCAGGGATCATGGTAATTTTTTTTCTATTTAATTTTTTATTTTTATTTTCGTTATTTTTTTTATAGGCATTCGAAATCAATGTCTTAATCGGCCAGTGAGTAATTACCATAGATACTCGAGTATAGCACGACCCGAATATAATGCGATGGATAGAGATTTATTATGGAAATGAGAGAATACTCAAGACTCGAATATAACGCGAGGAGCAAAATTTTACTGTACCAGTAAACAATTAAGATCCTTCCCGGTTCTCTTAACACAGTCAGGCTACCCCTCAGGCCAGGGTGCTCTGCTCCAGACTGATTGCAGTTGTTACTAAGTATGAAGCCGCCGGCCACCCATCTTTACTAGTTGTTAGATGGCGGGCGGAGGTGAAAGATTGGCTTTAACCGAGCGTGCCCTCTGGCCGTGATGGATCCCACCTCTCCTGAATCCGGGAGTTCCTGAAGTGTTTGCAAGCATCAGGAAGCCCGCGTTCACTTCAGCGAGACTACCGGAACTTCCGGGAGACTTGGGATCCAGAGCAAGGCAAGTTTCTTTTTACATGCAATACAGATGTCTCGAATATAACACGACCCCTCCAATTGTAAGGTAAATTTTTGTCACCAAAGTCTAGCGGTATACTCGAGTATCTACAGTAACAGATGTTGGAGACCTTTAACATTCAGCCCAATACTTGTATACCCGTATATAGATATTTTACTGTATAATTTTAAATTGCTGTTAAAGTTACAGATACAAAGGACCACTTCAGGCTGGCAGCCCCAATTTCTGGTTCATTATGTAGATAATTTAAAAAAATTGCAAAAAAATATATAAAAGTTCTTGCTTGTGCTACTAATACCCGTGTTTTCTCACCCAAGCAGTCTGTACTGAGACTCAGACGTGACATAATTGGGGTCCTCTCACTTCTTTCTCTAGAGCAGTGATTTTGCAACCACCTGTGCCATGCACGCAGCTGTGCCGTGAACGGTGCTCAGGGGTGCCACGGCAAATTGCTTGAATGATGAGTGCGAGTAACAGGACCGTGGCACATAGCAGGTTCAGTGTAGCAATAGCTCAGAGGGGAGATGTATTATTAAATCGATCTGTAAACACATTCTTAAAGTTTATGTTATCACTTTAAATGATAAAATAATCCTTAAAAATCTCAGGTGCGCCTTCACTATTTTTTGCTCTTTATTATTATGCTGCAAAAAGATTGAAAATCACCGAAACCAATACTCAAACCTTTAGCGGCTGAGCGAAACCAATAAACACTTTTACTGTGGCTGTTTTATGGGTAAACAGACATGCGCTTGGTAGTAGTTTATGGATCTTTGCCTTCCATGGGGCTAATATAGGGTGAGGTGTTAAGCCATGTGTCTTGTCCACTTCTTCATGCCATAACTTCTGCCAGGACTACAAGTTGAATAGTTTTAAGAGTGCCTCTATATACTGACACAAACTTTGGATTCTTAGTTTATAATCTATTTACCTTCACCCAGATAATATTGTGGAGGGGGGAGGATAGGGGAGGGGTTAATGTCACCCTCTGTTTACCCTCGTTTTATCCATAGACTGGCTCTTTAAGATTTAAATCGGATTCGGGATTAGCCCGATTCACCAGTTTCAGGTGATTTTTTTTTTTTTTTTCCCCACCAGTTGCATAGTGGTCCAAGGTATCTTGTGTTTTAAGCCCATCATTCTGGCTGAAACCTTGCCAATTACTGCCCATATTGATCATTTGCTGGCAATGAGTTTAAGGCTAGGGTCAGACGAACGCATTTTTCACGTCTACCGTCAAAAAGTGTGTTAATGCGTCCGAACGCATTTTTTCATGGAAGATGCGATAGCGGTCATACGATGCGCAATTTCGGCCATATTTTTTTCGGATCCAAACCAGAAAACTTTGGGTGTCTGGATGTTATGTTGGCCGGATATGAGCAGCATCTGATGTCTCCTAATCACGCACACACACCGCTATGCGGACGCAGCGCACTCTGTACGTCAGTACTAGCGGTTTGACATTCTTGCAAAAATGCGTTCGTTTGCCGCTTGTGTTGCGCGGCCGTACTTCGTGTGTGGGCCTGCGTTGGACGTCATTTGCTGCTACCACGGCCGTAATAAAGTGCGGCTAAACGCACGTTCGCACTGCGTTAGTCTTACCCCAGCCTAAGAGACTTCCTCAGGCCCTTTGGGCAAAAATAATATGCCCTGTTTAAATATAGGTCATGTTATTCTGCAATGAATTGCAAGTCTTTGTGAGAGATCTCCTTCTTGCCAGCGTGCCCTATGCTTTCAGTGGAAGCTCTTCAAGGGATACATTAGATGCGGATGGGGTGAGATCTCGGTTATCAGTCACACAGGAACAGTGAGAACTGTATATCCGCTGTTTTTGTGTTGTTTGTTTTTTTTTTAATCAAATATATATTTTTTTCTCCTGTCCCACAGTAAAAACATGTTTCTCCTGTGATCCAATGTGAACATGCAGTATTTTTAGAGCCTCTTTAATACTTCGTTCAATCAAAATAGCCAAATCACTGATTGCATACCACATGCTGAAGCAGGGCATTACCACATGCTGGCCTAATTTATTCCTTTGTGACCCTGATGGCAGCAGAACAGTTTGGAAAGGTTTTGCTCAGATTAATTTTCTTTATGCTCTCTCAGCTCCATGAACCAATAAAGGTAAAGGGAGCTCTCCAGGCTTCTTGTTTGCCAATTCCCGTAATGTTTTCTATAGCTAGTATTCACAAAATACATGTAAAGCTACTAATTATGAGATTACATAGTTACATAGGCTGAAAAAAGACATGCGTCCATCGGGTTCAGCCTCTCCCACATCACCTACTGCTGTTGATCCAAAAGAAGGCAAAAAAACCCAGTCTGAAATGCTTGCCAATATGCAACATACTGGGAAAAAATTCCTTCTTGACCCCAGAATGGCATCAGATTTCTCCTTGGATCAAGAAGCTTTTACCCACATATTAAATATTATAACCCTTAATATTCTGTGTTTGCAGGAAGTCATCCAGTCGCTTTTTAAAAGTCTCTACAGTCTCTGACCTAACCACCTCAACAGGCAGAGAATTCCACAGCTTTATTGTTCTCACCGTAAAATAACCCTTCCTATGCTTTAGGCTGAATTTCCTTTCATCCAGTCTAAATGGATGACCCCTTGTCCTGTGTATAGACCTGTTAATGAATAGGTTATCAGACAATGGTTGATAATGGCCCCGTATATATTTATATAAGGCTATCAGATCCCCTCTAAGGCGCCGTTTCTCTAAACTAAACAGGTTTAAGCTTGTTAGTCTTTCCTCATAACTTAACCCTTCCATTCCCCTTATTAATTTAGTTGCCCGTCTCTGCACTTTTTTTAGCGCTATAATATCCTTTTTTAACCCTTTCGCTGCTGAGGCTTTTCCCGCCCCTGTGCTGAGGTCATTTTTTACCTGTTTTGCGCATCATGTTTAAACGTGTTTTTAAGGCTTATTTTAGTATATGACACCGACATATTATATATCGTTCTTTCCGTCAGACTCGGTAGATTCATAATATGTCATTATTATATGTATACGTTATGTCATGTCTGTATATTATAACAAAAAATGCAATAAAATATGTATTTTCAATAATTTACAATGTGTAAAGTGTTTTTTTCCACATTTTAACATGCGAGCAATTGCGGTTATATTTTGTATGGGGTGCGCTTGTTAAAAAAATTAGAGATGGGGTCTCGTTACATTTTTTTTTGGGGAAAATTACACTATTTTTAACAAACGCACCGCATACTAAAATCGTTAGTGCAGCATCATTGTTCACATTATAATTGAAATGGGAACAATATTGCTACACTAACAAACCAAAAAAAATAAAAAAAAAGTGTTTATTTTTTTTTTTATTATTTTTTTTTTAAATTTTTTTTTATTTTTATTTTTCTATTTTTTTATTTTTTTTACAAAATTTTTAACTTTCATGTTTGGTATCGTTGGAACGGCCATGCTCTGGCCGATCCAACCATATCAAAATTTAACCCCTAACTGCCACGGATCGGGAGATAGGGAGTTCATTGGAACTCCCTATCTCCACACTTGGTGGCAGTTAGGGGTTAACTGTAGGACTGGCGTCATCGTGCTACGCACGATGACGCCAGTCCTCTGGGGAGTTCCCGGAAGCTTGGCCGACATCCAAGATGTCGGCCAGCTCCGGGAAAGGATCGCGAACCGGCGCCTTTCAGTGCCGATTCGCGATCCAGCTCCCCAGGGGTTAATGCCAGGCATCATTTGGAAGGGCAGGCTGTGCCCTTCCAAATGATGCCTGGGTTAAGCCCCTGTGCGCCGCCGATCGGGAGGGAGAGAGGTCCGAAGGACCTCCCCCCCCCTCCCTTTCAGGCGCCTCCTCCGCACATGCGGGGGGGGCGCCTGAATTAGGTGTCATCGCGCCCCCGCGATGACACCTAATAATGGCGGCTGCTGGTCCGGATGCCGGGCTGACATCCAGGATGTCAGCCCGCACCGGAGGGGCCAGCGATCGGCCGGAACCCGGCCGAACGCTGACCCCAATGTGAGGACGCGCTCAGCGCGTCCTCAGCACACCAGCGGGAATGCTGAGGACGCGCTGAGCGCGTCCTTAGCATTCAAGTGGTTAAGACAGGTGCCCAAAATTGCACGGCATATTCAAGGTGCGGTCTGACCATTGATTTATACACAGGCAAAATTCTGTTTTCATCCCGAGAGTGAACTCCCCTTTTAATGCATGCCAATACCTTGCTGGCCTTGGCGGCTGCTGTTTGACATTGCACATTGTTACTTAGTTTGAAGTCTATGATTATTCCCAAATCCTTCTCCTGCTTGGATTTCCCTAACTCCGTACCATTTAGGGTATAAATTGCTTGTGTGTTCTTCACTCCAAAGTGCATAATTTTGCATTTATCTAGATTAAATTTAATCTATCTAAATCCCTCTGCAGCAAAGTAGCATCCTGCTCACATTGTATTACTTTTCCTAGTTTTGTGTCATCTGCAAACACTGATATATGGCTTTCAATGCCTATCTCAAGGTCATTTATAAATAAATTGAATAGTATTGGTCCTATAACAGACCCCTGAGGGACACCACTTGCCACTGTTGTCCATCTTGAAAATGTACCATTTATGACCACTCTCTGTACCCTATCTTTTAGCCAGTTTTTTATCCAAGAACAAGTATTTTCATCTAGACCAATTTTTCTTAATTTAAATAGTAATCTTTTGTGTGGAACTGTGTCGAAAGCTTTGGCAAAATCTAAGTAAATCACACCCACTGCGACCCCCTGATCTATACTTCTACTTACTTCCTCATAGAACCTAATTAGGTTAGTCTGACATGATCTGTGTTTCATGAAACCATGCTGATTTTTGCCAGTTACATTCTACCTCCCAATAAATTCCTGAATATTATCCCTTGGTAACCCCTCAAATACTTTCCCAGCCACAGATGTTAAGCTCACAGGTCTATAATTCCCAGGCATAAATTTTAAACCTTTCTTAAATATAGGAACCACGTCAGCTTTTCTCCAATCCTCTGGTACTATTCCTGAAAGAAAAGAATCTTGAAAGATTAAGAACAGAGGTTTACATATTTCAACACCTAGCTCTCTCAGTACTCGCGGGTGAATTCCATCTGGCACTGGGGCTTTATTCACATTCATATTGTTTAATTGCTGAAAAACCTTGTTCTGAGTCAACCAGTCACTTTGTATTAGTAAGTTTTTATTAATGAATTTCATGTCTCCTGTTATAGGTTTCTCTTTGATAAATACTGAAGAAAAATAATCATTTAAAATTTCTGCCTTATCCTGATCTTCAGTTAACAATAACCCTGACTCAGATTTTAGTGAACCTACATTTTCACTCTTGGGTTTTTTAGAATTTATGTACCTAAAGAATCTTTTAGGGTTGGTCTTGCTCTCTTTGGCTATTTCTTTTTCATTTTCTAGTTTAGCCCATCTAATTGCATTTTTACATGCTTTATTGGCTGCCCTATATGCTTTATAGGATGCCTCAGATTTATCAAATTTAAAAGCTTTAAATGCCTTCTTTTTGTTTTTAATTTCCTTAGTTACCTTCCTACTAAGCCACATTGGTTTCAGTCTGTTTATTTTATATTTATTAACCAGTGGAATATATTGTGACGTGTACTTTTCTAGTGTTAGTTTAAAGATATTCCACTTATCCTCAGTGTTTTTCCCATGAAAGAGTTTCTGCCAGTCAATGACATTGAGAGCTTCCATTATTTTAATAAAGTTGGCCTTTTTAAAATTCTATGTTTTAGCATGCCCCTTATGAATGTGTTTTTTCGAGTTTCAAAAGTCACCATATTATGGTCACTGTTTCCCAACTGTTCCCTTACATTAATATTTGAAAGCGATGAAAACTAAACTAAAAAACAGCCAGCATGTACTTTAAATGCCCAGAAATGGCATTTGATTTCACTCTGCCAGGAAGTGACTCGTCAAGTCAGGTGGCTTCCATATTCTTATATGGAAGACCTGAGTAAATCCATTCAGAAGGTGCCTCTAAAGTTTTAGCCCTGTGGGCATAATGCCCAAAGAGTTAACACTGTAAAATCAGCTGCTCGAAGCTCTGAAATATAGGACTTTCAGCAGCCGATGCAGGGAGAAATGGAAGAAAATAGACCAGCCGCTCAAACCTCTAACTCAATATGGCAGTAGATGGCACCATCTACTGGCCAAAAATGGGTTAATTACAGTAAGAAATACAATGTTTATAAGCTCAAATATTTCTTTAAAATTAAAAATGATTTTACAAATAAAACACTGGTTTCTGCCAATTTTTTTGGGAAAATCACTTGGTAGTGAAGGGGTTAAGTGCAACTGCTTTACAGACATAGGTTATTCTATAATATATATTTGTGTAAGAAGCTACATTCAAAGATATCAACTCAAACACTTTGTATAAAAATGTAAGACGCTAATTACCCACTCATTGTCCTGTCAAACTGTTTTTCTCCTCGCCTGCGGTTCTGCATTATAATGGAGCTATTATTTCTAATGATAGACATTCCCAGAGCTCCTGTGAATGATCCCTCTCATTTAGAGAGCTTTATGTCCTTCAGTTCTTTTTCCATTTTTTTTACCCCTTATTCGTCATTGGTTTGCAATGCTTTTTAGTTCTATATTGATTTATTCCTCTTGAATGCCATGTATTTACAATGTTGCCACTGTTACTGCTGCATATCCTGTTTACCTTCCTGTATTCTTCTCAGCGGTTAAATTAACCCCTGCTGCAAGCGAATTTCTCTTTTATCATGTCTTACTCGATTTTCCCGTTCAGTACCTCTGTCATGCTCACCTAATCACACATGATTTAAGCTGCTTCAATGGCTCCACCATTCCTGAACCACTGGCACCAATGTTCCTGCCGTCCAGTAAAATTCCCTTGGTCAACCCCAATCCCTCTAGACTGTAAGCTCCTATGATCAGGCCCTCTACACCTACGGCTAAATTACAATCTTCACGCAAACGTTTGCGCCGGCGCAAAAAAACATTAACGCGAGGGGTAAAACCCTTTGCGCCGAATCCCGTATTACATAGTCAGCGCAACAACCGCGCGCAAACGTCTACCGTGGGTGAACCTGCGCAAACCCTGCGCGAGCTTACTGTACTTCGCACGTCCTATACTTAACATTGTGAGCGCAAATGCGAATGTGCGCTGGTACGCGGATGGTATTACAATCTATTCGTGGTAATTACTGCATAGCCTTTGCGCGCATAATTTTAGCAACTCCTAAAAGCTGCTGGTAACGGCAAATCTGAACAACCTGGCTAACCCCCCCAAAAAAACAGCACATAAAAAGTAATGCAGCAACAATATAATGGATGATGGCAGGTGTTTATGTGTTTATTACTGTAGCATATGTCCTCATTTTGCATCATAGACGAAGAACCCGTCTCCGATGCCTCGGGCAAACGCAATTCAGTTGCGTTTGATATGTGTGTTGTTTGATACATGTGTTTCTTCATTTTGATTGGCTGAATGGTTGCAAAAAACTGCGCGCGCAAAGAATTTTGCGCAAGACGGCACTGCGCCTGCATTTGTGCACGTACTGTTTGCACGCAATTGATCGGCAGAAGAAAAAAGCCGGGAGGATTGTAATTCCAGCGGTGATTTGCGCGCACAAAAGTTTAACGCTTGGTGCAAAAATTTTCGCTTTCCGCGAGGGTTTTTGCGCGGAGAATGTAATAGTGCCCCTATGTTTCCGTCCTATGTCTGTTTATCTGTATCTTGTTCCCATTTGGTTATTGTAAAGCGCTGCGGGAACTGTTGGCGCTATATAAATATGACAATAATAATTTTCTCATCCTTCATGTTTTTGTTCCTCTCTGTTGTAGAACATTTCAGAAGATGAGCCAGAGCAGAAAAACGGCCTCACCCAAGGAGACAAACTTCGTGCCTTAAAGAGCAAGAGACAACCACGGTCAGCAACTACTGGAGCGCTACGGTTAGTGCCACCTATTCTCCTGTTTGATGACTTTCAACCATACATTGTGTGGAGGGTATCATGAGACCTTCCATGCAATCATCCATCAGGTTCTCATTCAGTGGGTGTGTGGGGAGGGGGGTGTTAATATTTATGCTGGAAATTCATTATGAGGGTTATTCAAAGAGATCCGAATGGCTGAAGAAAGGTAACCGAACGCTGAAAATCAGCGTTCGGTTACCTTTCTTGGCCATTCGGCTATCCAGAGAGCAGGCAATTCGCCAAATCCTGGCGCATTGCCTGCACATTCGGTGCCTGTTCGAGGGCAGTGAAATCCCCATAAAAAAGAACTGCTTCGACTATTCAGAGAACACAAACCAGCAGTGAAAGGTTCCCCTAATGTCCTGCCATTCGGTGGTTTAATTCGACAGGTTTATTGAGGAGAATCCCATAGGCTTCAATGTTAAAAATATTCCCGTTTTAATCCAATATCTAATAAACCGTTCATTATAAAATTCTGCAGTAAAGTCTCTTTATTTATAGATTTTTTTGGATATTTTAAGCATTTTTCTGGATTTAATTTTTTTTAATTTCATTTCAAATTCCAGACATTTTCGCTCAGTAGTTTCTCTGCAAACAGTGTTTCACTTTTCAAACATTCAAGCAAACTGTTTTGCTAATTTATTCACTTCACTCGTCTGCAGTGTCGGCTTTTTACGGCGGATTCGCTGCGTGTGATTGGCTCCTGCTCGGTTTTTCTGGCGTCTTTGGCGGGTTAATCCAGATGTTTTTGCGGGTTTCGGCGTGCATTCGCTGGGTTTTTGCGGTGACTTTTCGTCAGGTTTGCGGCAGCTTTTCCCTGCGCTTCGATGGCCCTGTGGTGCTTGCTGAATACACCGCAGGGTCGCCGAAATGGGATTGCTGAATCGGCCCGAATTGAGGGGGAAACGAAAAGTCACCGAACATGCAGTGACTTTTCGATTCTCTTTGAATAACCCTGTATGTCTGTTCCTTGATGACTATTGACCTAGAACAGCGCTGTCAAACTAGAGCACTCCAGATATTGATGGCCTACAAGTCTCAAAATTCTTTGTATGCAATAAATGGCTGAGGAATCATGGGAGTTGTAGTTGAGAAACATCAGGGAGGCCAGTGTTTAACATCCCTGACCTAGGATTTAAAATCCGCTTATTATGATGTAGACATTGATATTCATGCAGTTTGTAATTTTCCATGATTATTGCTTGCGTAATTTATAGATGCATTTTAATGTTCTGTCATATTTTACTTTGTCAGTTAAGATTACTGGTGAAAACTCCATTAATGTTAAATGTTTCATTCCATCCATTAACCCGGATTATTATATTTTACAGGATGGATGACTTGAAATCACACACAAGATCCACCACGTCACAGCCTTTCAGGTAAGGCTTGAGAATTAAATCTGTTGGAATTTACATGCAGTATGGAGTCTGACTGCAAATTCACTATGGCTGCCAATGATGACCATTGTACCAATACCTGGACCGAGGACCACATTCCTTAGAACATCATACAAAAGATGTCCTGCTTTTATCCACTTTGTCAGATTCTTTGACGCTGCAGAGGCATTTTATTGCTTGCTTTTCTCCTGGCTGATCAGTTTGGGTTTGGGATTTTTATTTTTTAATAATGTCCATTTTCTTTTGGGTAAGGGGGGAAATTTAGGATTATAGAGTGTCAGTGGGGTTTAGGTGACCAGAAAACCACAAAAGTGATCCCACCTGGGACCACTCGATGGTGCCAAACCCACACTCCCTAAGGGCCTAACCCTCCTAGATACAAGAAACCAAGAACAACCATATAGTAATCCAATACAAGAATTGCATGGATTGCTAATAAAGGGGATGTGGGTCCCCAATAATACACAATTTATTGCGGGTGTAAATAATCAAACCCATAAATACACATGATAAAAAAACACATAAATTGGAGTATATTGTATGTGGAGAGAATATATAACACTCAGCGTGTAATGAAGAAACCAAAGTAATGGTGCTGAAGTTCACACAAAGCAGAAATAGTTTTAAATAAACTGCTCATGTGGCTATATCAATCAAAAGCCAACAATATTAGCTATCCCCCTACTGCAAGGTCATTATAATTGCATGTGTCAGATGAACTTGGCATATACACGTCATCCAGTAATTACACCATATGTATGACCATATATAGGAGAGGGAACCATAAGAAAAAATAAATAAAATTAAATTAAAAATTCTCAACACCAATTGATGGTACCACACCAAATATACATCAGAGTATCAAGTTATCCATGTCATCTTGTGCATAGACTCATTGTTCCCAAAGGGAACCACAAAAAACAACCAGAAAAAGACAGAGGATTTGAAGGCACCCCAAACAGTTAAAAACATATAAACATCAGGACACACTCAATGTGTTTCGCCTGCGTGGCAGGCTTTTTCCAGAGTGCGCGTACAGAAAAACTAGTCTGGTATAAATACTGTGACGGAACGGCCGCCACAGGATTTATTTAGTTTAATTTCATTCTTATTTTGTTATATTTCGTTTACCCTTTATTTATAGGAACTAATTTCCTTTGTTAGATTTAGTGTAAAACTGTTGCTAGACTTCTACTTAATCAGGTTTTTCCCCAGCACCATTCTGCTAGTTTATGCTCAGTTATATTGTGTGGTTTTAAATGTATTGTCAATTGCTCATTTTTAGTTTTAAATAGACTTATATTTCTTTAGCTAAATGTGGTTTTTAAAGACACTACCTGCCACTTGTGTCAAATGCTTTCCTTTGTAAAGAATATACAATAGGTTTGAGTAACTTGTGAATTATGCAAAAGTGCTTTCTCTTTCGATATCTGTTATCTGTTTACCTGTTCTGAAAGGTTGGGAGTCACATTGTCTCAGCCACCCACTATCTGATTCCCTTTACAATGGGTTATGTAAATCACTGTATGTGGTCACTGTGGGGTCAAGACTTCATCTGCATACAACCAGTGGACCCAAGTGAAGACTGAGAGGACCTGAAAGAAGCCTGCAATGGGCTTGGAACCAACCAATCAGAACTGTTGGGGTGGGCAGGAAGTCTGAATGTGCATGGCTGTATTTTGTATATAAGCACTGTCTGTTCCCGTTCTAAATACACTCTGATTTACCTTCAAACCTGTACTGAGTCACGACTAGTATTTGGGGAGGGCATAATCACTGAATAAGCCAGCTTTACTGAATCCTTCGCTTCCAGACCATCCAGGGACCGCTGACAATCTCTCTCCCACCTTGCTAGCTCGCTACCGGCTAAGCTCTCCAGCAAGACTCGGCGCCGCAGACGGAGCTACCCCTGCAGGGTAGCTGATCTGTTACAAATACCTTTATCAATTATTTCGGGTTTAGGTGACCAATAGGTTTAGCGTGATTTAGGGATGGGGGGACTAATGTTTAACCACTTGGCTGCTATGGATGCGCTCAGCGCGTCCAGCCAAGTGGTTCTCCTGTGCTATGGACGCGCTCAGCGCGTCCATGCACAGGAGGCAGCAATCTGCCGGATTCCGGCCGATCGCTGTGCCCCCCGTTGCGGGCTGACATCTTGGATGTCAGCCCAGCACTCGGGACCTCGGCGGAGCAATTAGATGTCATCGTGGCGGCGCGATGACATCTAATTCAGGCGCCCCCCCCGCATGGCCTACACAGAGTAAGGGAAGTGGGTAGGTTTTGATGTTGGGGATAGGCTTTGATGTTGGGGATAGGCTTTGATGTTGGGGATAGGTTTTGATGTTGGGGATAGGCTTTGATGTTGGGGATAGGCTTTGATGTTGGGGATAGGCTTTGATGTTGGGGATAGGCTTTGATGTTGGGGATAGGTTTTGATGTTGGGGATAGGCTTTGATGTTTTGGATAGGCTTTGATGTTTTGGATAGGCTTTGATGTTGGGGATAGGCTTTGATGTTGGGGATAGGCTTTGATGTTGGGGATAGGCTTTGATGTTGGGGATAGGCTTTGATGTTGGGGATAGGTTTTGATGTTGGGGATAGGCTTTGATGTTTTGGATAGACTTTGATGTTGGGGATAGGCTTTGATGTTGCCCACTTGGTCTCATTGTTAACAAACTACCAGCTAAGAACACCTGAAGGACCCCGCCTTTCCTAATGTTTTTATAATTCAGTAAATGTAGTTCTGTCACTCATATATGGAGTGGAAGAAGGTGTGATTAACCGCACTCCTCTCAAATGTGTTTTCCTTGTAGGGTGATCGCAACGAACAGTGCTCAGGGCTCCATGTCCCCACTGAAATCATCCAGGGTATCTGCCTCTACGTCGGGCACTACCCGGAGGCCAGGACAGAGCTTCTTATCCTCCAGTAGTAAAGGCAAAAGGTAAGAGCTGGTGTTTTAGATTCCAGGACCTGTGACATTGAGATATTTGGCAGGACAATGAATGAGTATGGCATTATTGCTAGATTCAATTGAAAAATAAAAGATCTGGGAATCAGAGGAACATAATCTACACTTAATTTCCCACATCCCAATAGTAAACATTAACTCAGAGGCGCCATTTCTGACAGATTCGGTACCGGGAGCTGTTAAAAGAAAAAATTGGCATTAGCCGATAACCCTTAGCAGCTCTCTGTTACGTGCTATTTTACGACCTGTATCAGCGGCTTGATCTGTAATAATAGGGAGCCGCTACCAGCAGATTTGCGTTGGGGGTCCAAGCTCAACCCTGCTGCAGTGCTATACAAACTCGCATGTGTGAGACTATTTGTTCCCAGTCTTCAGCTACTTGTGGACAAAGGAAGCGGCAGATTGTGTCGCCTTCTACACTGAGGAATAAGAGGTAAGTTTATGATTGTTTTAGTATGTAATAAATTGATGTGTTAAGTGATTTTGCCTTTGCATTATCACTTAACACTAGAGTTTAAGAGCTGGTATTCATTTCTGAATACTCTCTCAAGCTGTGAAGGAGCAAGGTTGGAATAGCACATTCTTCATCAGCTAGCCATTAATTAATTGCTCCGATCCAAATAATAGGAGCCATTAATTAGCAGTAACCTGCTGCAATGTCTGAGCCAATAGCAAAGCTTGTGTGTGATAATGGCTGAAGTCGTTCAACTAGCGGCTCAAGCTGCTGGTATCAGGCCCAGGTTTTTTTTTTTGCTTATTTTGAACGACCATTTAAAGTGTAATCTAAACCACCAATGTCAAGACATCCCTCACTTTTAGGGCGAGTCCCACCCTGAATCATTAACTTTGGCTGATTTGAGCTCAAACACAAACTAATAGAACAATGTGGGTTTATTTATATTATCACTATAATACACCCCAGGGCCACCATCAGGGCATTACGCCCCATGCTGCCGTAAGGGGCCCGGGAGGGGGTCGGCAGCGGCGTCACCC
Organism: Leptobrachium leishanense; assembly: GCA_009667805.1. Classification (NCBI taxonomy): domain Eukaryota; kingdom Metazoa; phylum Chordata; class Amphibia; order Anura; family Megophryidae; genus Leptobrachium; species Leptobrachium leishanense. The sequence goes on along the minus strand of CM019070.1, from coordinate 72,971,513 downwards.
TTTTACAGCTCCAGTATCGGACTCGATGAGTCCGAATTCGGAGCTGTGTCTCTGCTGCAGGAGCCGGAGGAGACACTGTGTCTCCTCCGGCTCCTGGCAGCTTCACTGGCTGGCTGGGCGGGGCCAAGCAGCGTGTGGGGGCCTCCCAAGCATGTTGCTTTGGCTCCGCCCCCTCCACTCAGTGAAGCTGCGCACCTGAGAACGAGGGCCCGGGCTGAAGAGCAGAAGAAAAGAAGCTAGAAGAAAAGAAGAGCTGAAGGAAGGAGGACAGGGAAGGAAAACAGCGGAGTGGTGACCCAGACCCCAGGGCCCCGACCCCAAGGCCTACACCCAGGGCCAAGGCCCAGATCCAGAGCCCAGACCCCAAGGCCCACACCCAGGGCCAAGGCCCAGATCCAGGGCCCACACCCCAAGACCCACACCCAGGGCCCACACCCCAAAGCCCATACTCCAGGGCCCAGACCCCAAGGCCCAGACCCCGGGCCCAAGGCCCAGGACCCCAAGACCCAGACCCCAAGGCACAGCCCCAGGGACCAGAACAAGGGACCAGACCCCAAGGCCCCCGACCCAGACCCCGGGACCAGACCCCAGGGCCCCGACCCCTAAACCCGGGGCCCAGACCCAGGGACCAGGCCCCAGACCCCAAGCCTCAGACCCAGGGCCCAGCCCCGGGACCAGACCCCAAGGCCCAGACCCCAAGAGACAAGACCCCAGGGCCCAGACCCCAGGCCAGACTCAGGGCCCAAGGCCCAGCCCCAGGGCCCAGGGCCCAGACCCCATGGCCCAGACCCCAGGACCAGACCTCAGGGGCCCAGACCCCAAGACCTGGGGCCCAGACCCAGGGACCAGGCCCCAGACCCAGGGACCAGACCCCAGGGCCCAGACCCAGGGACCAGGCTTAGCCTAGACCCAGGCCCCAAGGCCCAGACCCAGGGACCAGAGCACAGACCCAGGGACCAGACCCCAAGGCCCAGCCCCAAGGTCCAGACCCCAGGGACCAGACCCCAAGGCCCAGACCCAGGGACCAGAGCCCAGACCCAGGGACCAGACCCCAAGGCCCAGACCCCAGGGACCAGACTCCAGGCCAGACTCAGGGCCCAGACCCCAGAGCACAGACCCCAAGGCCAGAGCACAGACCCCAAGGCCCAGAGCACAGACCCCAAGGCCCAGGGCCCAGACTACAAGGCCCAAACCAGGCCCAGGGACCAGACCCCATTCTCAAAGGCCATCATATACATCACGTTACTGTGAGATTTATTGCTGTGGATTCTGTGATACGTTCATACACACTGCACATTACTGGGAGTTTTATTGCTGTGGTGCTATGTTATGTCCTTTTTTTATTTTTTTGAAGGGGGAGAAAAGCTGTTAGAGGTTGATGGAGTGCTGGGGGGGGCCATTGTGAGGTTCCGTAAGGGGCCCCATTATTTTTGATGGCTGCCCTGATACACCCTTAGAAACAAACATGGAGATATCTGCAACCATGACCTGGCTGTAAAAATTCAAATTACTGAAGGCATGACCAGTTCTGATGGCGTTTGCCACCAAGGGATTTGGGTTTAGAGAGGGAAAGTGTATTCTGTGACATTTTATGGGAATTGTCGTCCAGCAACCTCTGTCAGCACAGAATTTCAATACGGAGTTAGAGAAATGAGATGTAACATGTATTCGCAGCCATGATGTATTTTTTTATTTTTTTTTCGTCCTGTACCTGGTACAATTAGCAATAACCTTACAGGTACTGTTTACCTACATTTGGATTGGTTCTTGGGTTTATAGCAGGAGTTTGGGTTAGAATATACATGTTGTTCATGAGAGGTTTTGAGAAAATAGTAGAAGAAACACAAAAACATTAGCAATGACGAGAGGGGACCTGCAGGCATTGACAGAGAATGGAGACGGAGAAAATGAGGGGAAAGTGAAGCATACATTATACATAAACCTTTTTCTTATTTATAAATAAATGGAACGTTAAGGAGGAACCTATGTTTTGTAATGGCAATGAACATGTTAACACCCGTTACTCCTGTAGGAATTAATTTTCTGAAGTTCTGCGTGGGATAATGTATAGCTTGTCACAGTGTTATTATATCATCCTGCTAATGGCTTGATCAGCAGTGTAATCTGCCACCACAGTGCACTAGAACTACTGTGATTTTTCACACATGTCCATAAATTACGCTTTTATTTTTCCCCGCCAGTGCTTCCAGGATTTATAGCTCACAATGCCTTGGTGTTTTCTGTAGCCGTCCCTACAATGCAATCACAATTATTGGCAACTTTCCAGTGCTGTCACTTTTTCTGTTGCATAGGTGTCATAAACCAGGGAAACGCTTCGTTGGTTTTTCCTGTATATGGAAAATCCCAAAAAGACTTTGAAAAATCCTGTCTGCTATGCTGACTCAGAAAGGGAAAGTTCTCCTGGCTAATTCTGTCTGAAATGTCTAAAAAAACTTGTGGCAGATAAGGAATCATCTGGCACACGTTATATTTTCGTTTCCTCTATGAAAAGTACAGGCTTTATTTTAATTCTTTTTTTTTTACCTAGCCGGACATATGTCTGAGCCAAAGGTTTACGAAATCCCCTTGAAAATTTCCCGCAATCACATATATATATATTTATTTATATTTTATTTTTAAATATATATAGAAGCAGTTTAAGAGTTAAACTATTATAAACGACTTCTAAACATCTGGTCCTGCTTAACATCAATTCATGTTTTAGGGTTTTTATTTATTAATGGACTCTTTTAAAGCACTTACAACATAGTTGGTAATTGTTAATTAAGTTGGATTAGGAATTAGTTTACACAAAGTGTCAATATCGTTGTCAGCAACAGTACTCTGACCATGATGCAGATGTCTGATTATTGAGAAGCCCAGTGTTCTTCTCTTACAGAAGCATTCACGATGTTAGCATATTGTATTCATGATGACTAACCCCTTCACTACCAAATTGTTTTTCATAAATCTTCTGCCAAGATTGGATGTGTGGCAAACAAATTTGCATTCTACATACATTGAAACTGTGCTTAAAAATATCAAAAGTAAATTTTTAAATGTATGAATTATTTGGAAGGCCTATGGCGCCATCTGGGTCCAGACTCGGACAAAAAATAAATCAGCCGGGGCATTTTAAAGTGAGCAGCCCACTTTTGTCTACCGCCATACAGAAGCACAAACACACATATATAATTATACACCCCTTGATATGCACCCCTATATTCAAAACCCTGTACATTCTCCTATACACCCCTATTATATACCTATATGTGCCCGTACGCACCTCTGTTATACACCTTTACTTTCGCCTACACACCTCTATTGTATACCTGCATGTGCGCCTACACACCCCTATTATTATATACCTACACATGCGCCTACACCCCCTATTGTATACTTGTACCTGTGCCCTTAATGTATGCCTGTATGGGTGCCTACACACCAATTGTATACCTGTACATGCGCCTACACACCCCTATTATACACATGTATTTGCGCCTACACACCCCTATTATACACCTGTATTTGCGCCTACACACCCCTATTATATACCCACACATGTGCCTACACACCCCTATTACATACTTGTTTGTGGGCCTAGACACCCCTATTGTATACCTGTACGTGCAACTACACACCCCTATTTTATACTTGTACATGTGCCTACAAACCTGATTATATAACTGTCTGCGCCTACACATCCCTATTATATACCTTTATGTGTGCCTACACACACACATCTCAACCACCCATGTACACCTAAACACATACACTGAAACTAACTGCCTCCAGACACCTAAACCAATTTGTTGTGTGTACAATTGTATCACAGAGCTCCACAGCAATAAAGCTCACAGAAATAAATGTGCAGTGTGTATGAGTGTGTCAAACATCCATATACCCCAACACACAATCATATGTCCATATACCCACACATCGATCTATATCCATTCTCAATGTCACACTTCCACATACCCACACTTTCACACACACAAGAGTCTATTCACAAAGCACTGAAATGAAGCGCAAGTTGGTGCTTCGCAATTCATCCTTCTTTGGCAATTACATTTCGCCGAAAATAAGGTGAATTCATGATTTATCAAATGGTCACTGTATTTTCGGTGAAATTGAAGTCGCCGAAGTGGTTATCGGACATTGGCGAAAACCAAAGATTTAGCTTTGGCAAATTTCACCAGTCTCCTATTCTCCCAAACGGAGCTTAAACCAATAAAAATGTGTCTAAATAATAGAAAAGGTCCTTTAAAACATAATAAAAAGGTTTGTTCAAAAATAATAAAAAAGTCTTAAATAAAAATACATAAAGGTCTTTTTAAAAAAAGTTTTTGCAAAAAAGTAAAAGATAGGCGTGGCCTGGCCGAGGAGGGTAATGGACACTTGGTGAACGAGCTCCGCTCTTCCCAACCAAAATCATAGCTACCACGACGTTACTATCTGTGATGGGAAGATCCTATAAGCAGTCTTCGCCTCCTGGAGATGACTGGCACACCCGTGGCTCATGACCTAATTCCATGCACCCGTACCTTACTCCCGTGGAGGCCTCTCTGGGTTCTCGGCCAGAATCCAACATGGTGCTGGATCCCGCAAATTCAACTCTGTCTTCCCTGGCATCATCAATCGTTGGCTGGGAGGCCTCGACAGAGGTAGCTTGTCTTCTCCGCTTACTACCTACGCAGGGTGACCGAGAGGCCGCCACAGCTCGCATGCTGGCGGCGTTCACAGGCGAAATACAGGGCCTGCTCTCTGACCTACAGGAAGTGCAGGCGCGTCTTCGTCGGGTGGAAGATGCCCAGGACCTTCAAGCAACGCGGATTACTGGTACAGAGACATAGGTTGCACAACAGCAGTGCTCCCTGCAGATGTTGTTGTGACACCTCAAGGACCTTGAGAACAGAGACCGTAGATGCAACCTTGGGGTAAGTGGTCTCCCTGAAACTGAGGAATCCTCCGATGATTTGCGAGCCTCCTTGGTATGCCTATTTAATCAAATATTGGGCCGGGAACCAACAACACTGAGTTCCATATCCAAGGTGCTACAGCCAAGGGGACCTCCGTTCAACCCGCCCCAAGACATAATTTGTTGCGTGCTGTGGTTTGAGTTGAAGGATGAGATAATGTGGGACATCCGTAACAACCCAAACATACTTTTTGTTCGGGGTGTGATTTCTATCTACCAAGATTTGTTGCCTCTCACTTTGCAATCACAAGGGCTATATGCCCTCTCACCTCCGCACTGCACCCCGAGAGCATCCTCTATTGCTGACTCCATCCCTTGAGGCTACAGGCTTGCTCCTCTGATGGTGTAGTTGTCCTTTGCACGGAGGAGGACTTACCTGCATTCCTCCGCACATTCCACCTGCCGCAGGACCTCCAACCAACCTGGCCGGATCCACCCAACAAGTACTCATGGCAGCACTGCTGGTATTTGACAGCTTTGCGCTGCGTTATGGGCGAGGTACTAAGATAGCACCTACCCCAGAATACAATGGTAAAATGAAGACAAGGGAAAATCTGCAGGCTAGGTTTTCCTGCTCACCATCTCCATTTTACCGTTAACTATGGAATATGTACCGGCTGGGTGGAGTAGAGGTAACATCACTGCTCTGCACAGAGAGAGCCTGTGGAGTCATGGGTTCGATCCCAGCAAGCAACCTCTCCAGTAAGTGTCCTTGGGCAAGACACCTGACGGTACATACTCGCCACCCAGGACATACATGAAAACGAGAGAAATCTCAATGTATCCTTCCTGGTAAAATCCTTTCTCAAGAAAAAAAAAATACAGATAGAAGTGGGGAAATTAATGGAAACCATGTTAAAGGAAAGGATTGTTGAACATCTAAAAACACATAGATTACAGGATCAGAAACAACATGGGTTTACCTCAGGGAGATCATGCCAAACTAATCTTATTGATTTTTTTGATTGGGTAACAAAAATAATAGACACAGGTGGTGCAGTAGACATTGCTTATTTAGATTTCAGTAAGGCTTTTGATACTGTTCCGCATAGAAGGCTTATCAATAAATTGCAATCTTTGAGCTTGGATTCCAATATTGTTGAATGGATTAGGCAGTGGCTGAGTGACAGACAACAGAGGGTTGTGGTAAATGGAGTTTATTCGGCGCAAGGTCTTGTTACCAGTGGGGTACCTCAGGGGTCAGTACTTGGACCCATTCTCTTTAATATTTTTATTAGTGATATTGCAGAAGGTGTTAATGGAAAAGTATGTCTTTTTGCTGATGACACAAAAAATTTGCAGCAGGGTTGACGTTCCTGGAGGATCAGCCAAATGACAAATGATTTAGGTAAACTAAAAAAATGGTCGGAGTTGTGGCAATTGAGTTTTAATGTGGATAAGTGCAAGATAATGCACCTGGGACGTAAAAACCCAAGGGCTGAATATAGAATATTTGATACAGTCCTAACCTCAACATCTGAGGAAAGGGATTTAGGGGTCATTATTTCAGAGGATCTAAGGGTAAGTAGTCAATGTAATAGAGCAGCAGGAAATGCTAGCAGAATGCTTGGTTGTGTAGGGAGAGGTATTAGCAGTAGGAAAAGGGAAGTGCTCATGCCACTGTACAGAGCACTGGTGAGACCTCACTTGGAGTACTGTGTGCAGTACTGGAGACCGTATCTCCAGAAGGATATAGACATCTTAGAGAAAGTTCAGAGAAGGGCTACTAAAATGGTGTACGGCTTGAAGGAGAAAAGTTACCAAGAAAGGCTTAATGATCTTAACATGTACAGCTTGAAAAAAGACGAGACAGAGGAGATATGATAGAAACATTTAAATACGTAAAGGGAATCCACAAGGTAGAGGAAGGGAGTATATTTAAAAGGAAACAAAGTAGCAAAACAAGAGGACATAGTCTTAGATTAGAGGGGCAAAGGTTTAAAAGTAACATCAGGAAGCATTATTTTACTGAGAGAGTGGTGGATACATGGAACAGTCTTCCAGTAGAAGTGGTAGAGGCCAAAACAGTAATTGAATTTAAGCAAGCATGGGATAGGCATAAGGCTATCCTAAACAAAAGATAAATCCAGGTCAAGTATCCATGTAATTGGGCAGACTAGATGGGCCAAAAGGTTCTTATCTGCCGACATTTTTCTATGTTTCTAAGTCACAGCTTGCACACTGTATGCATGCAATGGCAAGGACACTGGATACATGCAATGGCAAGGACGCTGGATACATGTGTAGTGCTCACCGCCGGAGGACCTGCTGAATAACCCCAGGATTTGTCTCACCGCACTAACAATTCACTGTACACCAGCATACCTTTTAAGCAGCAAGGGGAAGTGGACGTTCTAGTCCATTTTATGAGGTTTCCGAGATTAAAGAAGATTTTTGTGTTCTTGGAGGTGAAATACAGCAGATTGCGTCCACTGTGACATTCTCTGAAGTTCTGCCGGTGCATAACATTCAGGATAGGCAGATGCGCAATAGGGAATTTAATTTGTGGCTTCGGGAATGGTGTCGGGAGCAAGGATTTGGCTTTGTGTCCCATGATAGCTCTAATTGGAGCAGAAAGGAACTGTATAAAAAAGATGGTTTGCATCTTACTCATAGGGGAACATATGTTCTCAGTGAGAAGTTCAAAGATTTCACAATGGAATATTTAAACTAGGAGGGGGGGACAAAAGGGTAAAAAACAATCTGCCCGATTGTCCCCCAAAACTAAATCGGAAGGTGGAAGCAACATGCGGGGTAAAAAAAATGACAAGCTCAGAGTCGTGTCTATAAATGCTCGCAGTTTAGTCAATAAAATCAATGAACTGGAAGCAATGATGGCAGCTGAAAAAGTAGATTTAGTGGCGGTTACTGAGACATGGTTCAGTGAGAAAAATAACTGGGACATAACAATACCGGGGTACTCTTTATATAGAAAAGACAGAGAAGGTGGCCCTGTATGTGAAAAGCAACATAAAAACGAACCAAATAAAAGTGAGCGAGGTGAACATAGAGTCAGTTTGGGTTACTCTAACATTTGGCAATCATACAGTAGCTCGTGTAGGTGTGATCTATAGACCCCCTGGACAAGTAGAAGAGCTAGATAATCTGCTGTTTGAGGAAATAGCCAAAATGGCAATGAAGGGGGAAGTTATTATCATGGGGGACTTTAATCTTCCTGATGCGAACTGGAAAACCAAAATAGCTGGGTGCACCAAGAGTACAAATATTCTAAACTCCCTACTGGGATTATCTCTAACACAAGTAGTTGAGGAGCCGACCCGTAAAGAGGCCATATTGGATTTAATACTCACAAATGGAGGTTTGGTATCAGACGTTGTTGTAGGTGAAAATTTGGGATCTAGTGATCACCAGTCAGTGTGGTTTAATATAAGAACAGGGATGGAGCCGCACCACACAAAAACAAAAGTTTTAGACTTTAAAAAAACTGATTTTTCTAAAATGAGATTTTGTGTGAATGAGTCATTATCAGACTGGAGGAGTTTAAAGGGAGTCCAGGAGAAATGGGATTATTTAAAGGAAGCATTATTGAAGGCCACAGGCAATTGCATTCAGCTTGTTAGCAAAAACAAAAAAGTGAAGAAACCACTGTGGTACTCTGCAGAAGTGGCCAAAATAGTGAAGAACAAAAAGATAGCATTCAATAATTATAAAAAAAACTCAGGGTGAAGAAGATAGGCAAACCTATAAGATTAGGCAGAAAGAGGCAAAGCAATTTATAAGAACTTCCAAAGCACATGCAGAAGAGAAAATAGCTCAGTCAGTAAAAAAGGGGGACAAAACATTTTTTAGATACATAAATGAGAAAAGAAAAGTAAAACCAGGATTAGTTAGATTAAAAACAAAGGAAGGAAGGTATGTAGAAGAGGATAAAAGTCTCGCTGACTGCTTCAATGAATATTTTTGTTCAGTCTTTGCAGAAGAAAAGGAAGGAAAGGGACCTCAGTTAGGAGGAAACACTAACGAGACATTTACATATGAGTTTACAGAGGAGGAGGTTCTACAGCAGCTGTCTAAAGTAAAGACAAATAAGTCAATGGGGCCTGATGGGATCCACCCTAAATTATTAAAAGAGCTCAGTGGTGTAATAGCAAAACCGTTAACAGATTTATTTAACCAATCCTTGTTAACGGGAATCGGGGAACTATAGGCCAGTTAGTCTTACGTCAGTAGTGGGGAAATTAATGGAAACCATGTTAAAGGAAAGGGTTGTTGAACATCTAAAAACACATAGATTACAGGACCAGAAACAACATGGGTTTACCTCAGGGAGATCATGCCAAACTAATCTTATTGATTTTTTTGATTGGGTAACAAAAATAATAGACACAGGTGGTGCAGTAGACATTGCTTATTTAGATTTCAGTAAGGCTTTTGATACTGTTCCGCATAGAAGGCTTATCAATAAATTGCAATCTTTGAGCTTGGATTCCAATATTGTTGAATGGATTAGGCAGTGGCTGAGTGACAGGCAACAGAGGGTTGTGGTAAATGGAGTTTATTTGGCGCAAGGTCTTGTTACCAGTGGGGTACCTCAGGGGTCAGTACTTGGACCCATTCTCTTTAATTTTTTTATTAGTGATATTGCAAAAGGTATTAATGGAAAAGTATGTCTTTTTGCTGATGACACAAAGATTTGCAACAGAGTTGACGTTCCTGGAGGGATCAGCCAAATGACAAATGATTTAGGTAAACTAAAAAAATGGTCGGAGCTGTGGCAATTGAGTTTTAATGTGGATAAGTGCAAGATAATGCACCTGGGACGTAAAAACCCAAGGGCTGAATATAGAATATTTGATACAGTCCTAACCTCAACATCTGAGGAAAGGGATTTAGGGGTTATTATTTCAGAGGATCTAAGGGTAAGTAGTCAATGTAATAGAGCAGCAGGAAATGCTAGCAGAATGCTTGGTTGTGTAGGGAGAGGTATTAGCAGTAGGAAAAGGGAAGTGCTCATGCCACTGTACAGAGCACTGGTGAGACCTCACTTGGAGTACTGTGTGCAGTACTGGAGACCGTATCTCCAGAAGGATATAGACATCTTAGAGAGAGTTCAGAGAAGGGCTACTAAAATGGTGTACGGCTTGAAGGAGAAAAGTTACCAGGAAAGGCTTAATGATCTTAACATGTACAGCTTGGAAAAAAGACGAGACAGAGGAGATATGATAGAAACATTTAAATACGTAAAGGGAATCCACAAGGTAGAGGAAGGGAGTATATTTAAAAGGAAACAAAGTAGCAAAACAAGAGGACATAGTCTTAGATTAGAGGGGCAAAGGTTTAAAAGTAACATCAGGAAGCATTATTTTACTGAGAGGGTGGTGGATACATGGAACAGCCTTCCAGTTGAAGTGGTAGAGGCCAAAACAGTAATTGAATTTAAGCAGGCATGGGATAGGCATAAGGCTATCCTAAATAAAAGATAAATCCAGGTAAAGTATCCATGTAATTGGGCAGACTAGATGGGCCGAAAGGTTCTTATCTGCCGACATTTTTCTATGTTTCTAGGACCCAAAGACTCTTAAAAAATAAAAGAAACAAAAATGTATTTTAAAAAATATAAAAAGTCTTTTAAAAACATAGAAGATTTAAAAAGGTTATTGAAAAAAAATAAATGGTCTTTTAAATAAATGAAAAAAGATGCTGATTGGCCTGCTCCAGCCCCAGCAGCTGATGGGCCTGCTCGAGCCCCCGGCGGCCAGTCGGCCTCCGAGGCCATCGTCCTAAAGGGCAAAGCCTGTTGTGAGTGGTAGCATTTCTGAGCCTGGTGCCATCTGCCATCATCCAAATAGCACTACTACATCTCCATAATACATATTGGGATAATTTTGTTTCTTGGGAGGGGGGGGGGCTGATTCAAAGCTCTTTAAACTGTGTTGGCACCTAGGGTAACATCATGTCCAACATGCTAAAACTTTAGGGACACATTCTCCTGTCTATTTGAAAGATAATCTATTTATTTTGCAAAAAAATAAATTGATTTGCATTGCTCCAGAATTAGTCCACATCGACTCTACTCAGTATCGGGGTACCATCGGGTGCCTTGCCGATTGAGTATACTCAGTCTTGGTATTGAAGGGGTTAAATTCACAGACTTCTCAACAGTACGAAGTTCATCATTATGACTGTGGGGTTTAGCGAAACTTCTATTTCACCTGCAATTGCCTCAGGTTTTAACATCTAGATAATCTAGGAGGCTCCATTTTTAATTTGGAGTTCACATCAAAGCGTGATGTCCTGGCAACACACTATAAAATAAGGTGTAATGAATCAACATTCCTTCCTGCTCTCTTCAATATTTTGTAAGTCTCTGACTAGGCCCTCTTCTACACTGTGACCAGATGATTTAACCTACAGGTCTATTCACTAAAAGGTGAAACTCTGGAGAAGTGAAAATTCTAGGTCAAATAGCCAAACTAGAAAAATTCTCCCATTTATCTCACTTTCCAAATCGGCTATTTTGACCTAGAATTTTCACTTCTTCAGCAGTTCTCCAGAGTTTCACCTTTTAGTGACTAGACCTGCATGTCTTCGCCAGTCCTTTTGTAGATGTTATACAGGTCTTTGTAAAAAATTCATGCAGTAGATGCGTCTTCAAGGTAGTATTATGGGAAGTAGTCAGAGATGGTTAGGATAAAAAATAGTGTTTCAGTTTAAGAATTCTTGTGAGTTATGCTAAAAATAAATGTACCACCACTGTAAGATCTCCTGTATAACAACTGCATTTAGCCCTTGTTGTTTGTGTCATTCCTTTGCATGTGCATAAGCGTTTATTGTCCATTCACAATTTGTGTGTTACCCCTGCCTCGTGTTTTTTCCTAGCCGTTTTGCTGGGTCCCTTGGAAATCTGAATGCTGCTCTAGAAGAGATAGACGCTACCCGCAGCTCCTCTCCCTCCCGTCCCAGCTACCCCCCTGCACTCCCCAACAGCCTTTATTCCGCCCAAGCCCGTGGTCGGACCCAAGGAGAGCAAAACAACAACCAACATACTCTGGGCACTGGCACTGGCACCAGCACCTATGGATCCTTCCGACCTTCCTACTCTGGCCTTTCCACGAGTGCACGTTACATGAGCCGCTCTATTCCCGTAAGTGCCCAACAACTTCCACCAATCGAAGCGGAAATCCCACTTCTAAAGTAGCCTCAGCCTTTCCTATCCTTTACCATCTTTGTTTTCTTCATTGCCTGCATTCCTCCCTTCTCTGTTGCTTGTAAATACAGCTCATCAAGCTTCCCATTTTGTATAGTTTCATTAATTAAGATCATCTTGTCCATTTCTGTTTCCATTTCTGACACAAATGAAGCCGAGGTCAAGGGTGGGAGAGTAAAACATACATGCATGAGTAAACTAGCCAAGGTCAACGGACAGAGTGTAATTCATACAAAGTAAACTAGTCAAGGGACAGAGAGAGATGTGTTATGACTCGTGTAGCCAGGGTTGAGCCCAGCTGCGGTGACAAAGTGGAACGGAGGCAGATATTCAGGGTATAACATAAAGGTTTATTACAACAGGACTAACAGCAGGGATAAACCAGAGGGAACACTGAATAAAGTATAACAGGTGGCTGGGCAAGACAGGAATGTGACTGAATAACTAAGCACTTCACACTGGATAAAATACACCAGGCGGAGAGGACAGGAACTGGACTGGACAGAGAATATGCAGAATACTGAAACAAAGACAATGGGACAGGACAGGAAAAGGGCCCACTATAAACAGAAATCAGGAGACACAAAGCAACTGCAGAGGAAAACACAAGAACACTTACTGGATATAAAACAGAACAAAGGAGGGGGCTGAGGACTAGGAAACACTGGACATAAGTCTATGTAAACAAGGGGGAATTAGACGAGTTCTCCAGAAAGAGGCAATTTAGGTAGTGTGGTCACAGTTCAAAGCATTGGTCGAGGCAGGCGGCTGACAGAAGAATGGTCAGAGTCCAGAGCAAAGTTCATACACAGGCAATCAATAAGGAACATTCTTGGGGCTTGACAAAGTACTTGATAGGTAGCAGAAGTAGGTACTTGATGGGTTTCTTTATTGGGTTCTCATTAGAAGGGCTTGGCAGGATATTCAGACAGGTAGCTGTGCACCGGTCAAAAGGCAACTGACGGACTTCAATACAGAAGCAATCTCCTGAGGGTGGGGTGTACCTATAAAGGAAATCCAGGCCCAGCCCACACCTGAGGTTTGGGAGAGGACCAGGGAAACCTGGTGTGGACTGCATGGAACCTGGACATATAACAGAAGTAAAATCCAGTCTGGAACCATGCATGGAGAAGTGTTGCCAGAGTCTTATGAAGTGGCTCCAGATTTGGCCTTTTTACGGCACCGGCGGCGAGGGCCGTGACAAGATGAAACAATGGTAAGCAAGCCAAGGTCAATATTCAGAAAATCCAACAGAGATTCATATAACGCACTGTGAAACCACAATGGGACAATGACAAAGGGAAGAAGTCCTTATAAACCTGGACTAGGAATCTCATTGGCCAATAGACAAGAGGAGCAAACTAAGAACACCATTGGCCAAAAGATGAGAGGGGTCGAACCGCTGGGTCTTAAACCTTAAACAGAAAACATAGAAAGGCTGCACATCAGAAAGTTGCCAGAATTGTGCACCTACAGCATTCCTCCATCAGAACGGATGCAAAACAAGAATATACTTGGTCAATGGAGGGAGACCTGACAAGGTGCGGAGAGCTTTACAAAATACCAGGAGGGCATAACCAGGAGGCCAACAATGAAGTGTTAAGTAGTGTGTAGTTGTTTGGTGCTCACCGCTTGCATCTGTACTCTTCAGAAGGTGTTCTCTTATGAACCCAGCCTTAAAGCACATTCATTTATTTCTGTGGGAAATTCAGATGAGTAACACCTTGACATTTTTTCATCATTTTTGTTAAAGCAAAGGTTTATCCTTCTCAAGAGACTCAGTCGCAATATTTTTTTATCCCAGTCTCACAACATTATTAAGTTTGCTAATGGTTGATATCATCTGTCATTCAAGGTACACAAAGCAGATAAAGTCAAATATAATACTGATGCCACAAGCAAGAACAGAAACCATAAAATCTGTAAAGATAAAATATCTACCAAATGTATATAATGGAGGACAATTTGAAAGAAAAAAAAGAAATCTCCTTATGGCAATATTTTGATATCAACATCAAACCTGTGATATAGCCACAGTACTTATCCGGTATGTGAAGTACTTACCCGGTATGTGCAGTACTTACCCGGTATGTGCCGCCATTGTCTGACTCCTATAGGCCAACTCCTCTCACCTGACCGATAAATGTCGACACCTCAGATTGCTGTCGCCAAGATAGTGGGACCTTGTAAGCAAGTAATCAGTGCACTTTAAGCTTAATGTCGTCAGGAACCTTACAGCTGTGGATATGCTACTGTCTGTTCAACAATTGTTTAGTGAAGCCTTCCCTAAATAAAAAAGCTTTCCATTACCTAATAGAGATGATCATATCTTCACTTCACAGAATACCAGGTAAATAGATGGATTTAAGATCCATCTATAAAACATTGCAAGGCTCAAGCATAAAATCTATTTAAAAAAAATTCTAATTTAATAAGCTTTTTGATTCTAAATATATTCTTTTCTAAAAACAAGAAGCGATTCATGCGAGGGTAAAGTAATAAAATAGATATGATTTCTAACAACTACTTAAAAACAGTGGTGGGAGATGATGTACAGATATAGAATGGTGTCACCGGATACTTTGAGGTAACGTGTGAGGTTATCCCCTGTATCTGCCAAAGTGCAGGATCGACAAAGGAATAACATTACAACCGAAATTCAACTGAAGGGAAACATTTTCCAAGGTTGGTTTCTTCGCCCTCAAATTTGCCATTCCCTGTACCGTAACTCTCCACATTTTTACGAGTTGAAAGCGTGCAGAATGGTAGAGTAAACCAGGTAATGTAATTGATGGTGGAATTGGGTGAAAAATGAGCACTTAAGGAATATGAGAGAATAAATAGAAAAGGCGTAGGTGGAGAAACGGCAAAATTCTTCATTCCTAATTTGTGGTTGTCACTCTGCAAAGGTAGTACATCATGATATTTTATATTGCAGCAGATGGGGGAATATAATATGATAGCATAACATTAGGGTATTTGCAATTGAGGGGAATCTGGACTCTGTGTATATAATAGAGCATACTTTATCTCTCTTCTTGTCATTGTTCATCTTTATTGGTCACCCGGCTCCACACACACAAACTGGTCTAGAAGAATTTTTATCCAGTTTGTTGGTTTGCATTTCATCGAACGTTTATGTATAAATTAAACCAGAGCTCATTTCTTATTTGTGGCCTAAGAACGGAGAAAAAGCAAGACAACTTCCTAAATTTAAAACTATATATACAGTATATATATATTTTTTTAAAAGGAAAAACCAAAATCTCCCGACCAAAAACCGTAGTCACTTTTTAGATTATTACGCATTACTGTTTGAGTCACTCCATATTCATTCACATGTTTTGAGCTCTTCTTCAGTCATACTATCCATATAATCTGTTTGTCTATTCCCTGCCAACCTTATTGTAACCATCTGTCATTTCTTTTTGTTTTTTACTTATTTCTACTTTATTTTTCAGAAATCCAAGACTCCGTTGCCTTCTTCTTAAATAAGAAACTATTTTGATGCTATTTGAGTATTTTATTTTGTTTACCCATTGATATTTTTTTTATTCCAGTCCCTTCAGTCTGAGTCCGTTCAGTTCTAAAAGCGCACAGACTACTGACGAGTCCTATGCAATGGACAAGCGAAGCAAAGACCCAGAGGGGGATCCACTGTCCAGATAAATGTGTCTGTAACCGGACAACTGCACCTGGAGGTCATAACACTACTGAAAATCCTACTGACTTTTTCATTGTTTATATTTACGTGGGTTGTTTTTTTTGTTTTTTTTAAGAATTTTGAGTTTTATATTGAAATATTTTGTAATGAATTCTGTCATGATTTGTACATACTCCAGTCTAAATAATATATATATACGAATGTACTAATAGGGGGAGAAAAACAGGAGTATTTTTGCATTTTCTATATTATATGTATATTATTCGAAGTGTATGATGTGCTGTTAAAATCTTGCAGAATATATTTTCATGTTAGGAATTATTTGTAACAAAAACAAATCAGAATATATATGTATAATATATATATTTTCCATTTAGCTTATTTTTATAATGTTTGCAGTGAATTGAGTATTTCTTATGGCAGGAATGACCTGCATAACTTTTAATAATAATTGTAAGCTCCTCTTTCGACCCGTAGTGGTTGAATTATGGATTGATGTTATCTTTCTCACTTTTGGAAATGATTCACAGGCCTCAATAAGAGAAGAAATTTGAATTTTTTTATTTATTATTTTTTTAAAACCCAAAATAGATTTTTTTTTTTAATTATTATTTTCTAACTGGTTGGTATACGGTTTAATTGTAAATATGCAAGGCTTATTGCGCAATTTGATGGAAATTTGTAGCATTTTTCAGTGTTACTCTGTAGGGGGATGCATATGGAAAATAGTACATACAGTGGGCAGTCTGATATATTGTGTATGGTAGGGCAGGTGTAGGCATTTGTTTTGGCTCGGGGGCCACTTTGTGGGAGCGGAGGTTAGCGGAGGGCCGCACCCCCCCAGAGCTAATTATAGCCAGAATCATGCCCCCAGAACTAATTATATCCAGACACTTGCCCCCAGAACTAATTACAGACAGACACTTGCCCCCAGAACTAATTATAGCCAGACACATGTCCCCAGAACTAATTACAGCCAGACACTTGCCCCCAGCTCACATGGATATATTGCCCTAGACCAGCTCTTTTGGATTTATTTGCCCCAGCTCACATGGATATATTTCCCCCAGCTCATATGGATTTATTTGCCCCAGCTCACATGGATATATTTGCCCCAGTCCAGCTCATATGGATATATTGCCCCAGACCAGCTCATATGGATATATTGCCCCAGACCAGCTCACATGGATATATTGCCCCAGACCAGCTCACATGGATATATTGCCCCAGTCCAGCTCACATGGATATATTTGCCCCAGCTCATATGGATATATTTGCCTCCCCAGCTCACATGGATATATTTTCCCCCAGCTCACACGAATATATTTGCCCCCAGCTCACACGGATATATTTTCCCCCAGCTCACATGGATATATTGCCCCAGTCCAGCTCATATGGATATATTTCCCCAGACCAGCTCACATGGATATATTGCCCAAGACCAGCTCACATGGATTTATTTGCCCCAGCTCACATGGATATATTTGCCCCCAGCTCATATGGATTTATTTGCCCCAGCTCACATGGATATATTTGCCCCAGTCCAGCTCATATGGATATATTGCCCCAGACCAGCTCATATGGATATATTGCCCCAGACCAGCTCACATGGATATATTGCCCAAGACCAGCTCACATGGATATATTGCCCCAGTCCAGCTCACATGGATATATTTGCCCCAGCTCATATGGATATATTTGCCTCCCCAGCTCACATGGATATATTTTCCCCCAGCTCACACGAATATATTTGCCCCCAGCTCACACGGATATATTTTCCCCCAGCTCACATGGATATATTGCCCCAGTCCAGCTCATATGGATATATTTCCCCAGACCAGCTCACATGGATATATTGCCCAAGACCAGCTCACATGGATATATTGCCCCAGTCCAGCTCATATGGATATATTGCCCCAGACCAGCTCACATGGATATATTGCCCAAGACCAGCTCACATGGATATATTGCCCCAGTCCAGCTCACATGGATATATTTGCCCCAGCTCATATGGATATATTTGCCTCCCCAGCTCACATGGATATATTTTCCCTCAGCTCACACGAATATATTTGCCCCCAGCTCACACGGATATATTTTCCCCCAGCTCACATGGATATATTGCCCCAGTCCAGCTCATATGGATATATTTCCCCAGACCAGCTCACATGGATATATTGCCCAAGACCAGCTCACATGGATATATTGCCCCAGTCCAGCTCATATGGATATATTGCCCCAGACCAGCTCATATGGATATATATATCACCCCAGTCCAGCTCATATGGATATATTGGCCCAGACCAACACACATGGATATATTGCCCCAGACCAGCTCACATGGATATATTGCCCCAGTCCAGCTCATATGGATATATTGCCTCAGACCAGCTCATATGGATATATTGCCCCAGACCAGCTCACATGGATAGATTGCCCCCAGCTCACATGGATATATTGGCCCAGGCCAGCTCACCTCTCCTCTGCTGTCTGGTCTGCCAGGACCCTCCGAGTCATTGCTGGTGGTCGCGTAGTTTTCCTCCTACGAGCGGCCGCTGGCATAAATCTCTGCCGCTTGCCTGGGATCTATCCAGCAGCCAGCCACGATGTCGCGAGATTGCAGAGTTCACGTGACCTCAGCGATCTCACGAGATTGCGACTGGCTGTTGGATCCCAGGCGAGCGCCGAGCTTCATGCCAGCGGCCGCTCGTAGGAGGAAAACTACACGGCTGCCGGCAATGACTTGAGCCCTGCTTGGTGGGCCGCAAAAAACTCTCTGGCGGGACGCATGTGGCCCGCGCGCCGCACTTTGCCCACCCCTGTGGTAGGGTATAATAATTTTATAAGTACTCCTTTAGGCTAGGGTCAAACTAAAGCATTTTTCCCCGCGAACGTCAAAAAGTGCGTCCGAACGCATTGACGTATTTTTTTCATGGAATGCGCAAAAACGGTCATACGACGAGCATTTTCGTGCGTGATTTATTACGGATCGTCAGTAAAAAACTTTTTTGCGTCTGGACGTTATGTAGGCTGGACATTAGCAGAGTCTGACATCTCCTAATCACACACACACGCCGCTATGCCGCCGCAGCGCACTCTGTACGTCAGTACTAGCGGTTCTGCGTTCTCAAGAAAATGCGTTCAAATTCCACTTGCGTTGCACGGCCGGACTTTCGTGCGGCGTACTTTGTATATTGGCTGTCATTCCCCTTCATTTGCTGCTACTGCGGCCGTAATTAAGTGCGCCAGAACGCACGTTAAAAGTGCGCTGGTCTGACCCCAGCCTTATCTGGGCTATTTACTCCAGGACCATCCAAATGGTAGATCCCCAGATGTTGTAGATTTATATTTCCTTGTGCTTCTCTAGTAACCTGAAGACTGGCAAAGAATCATGGGATTTGTAGTTCTACATCTATGGACCTACAATTCAGTCCTGTCCTATTCCGTATGAGTTTTATTTATTTAAAAAAAATACAATAATGTGAAGGAAACGGTCACTTAACTCAAGAGCTAAAAATAAAACCTTTTTGTTCTGGTAAACATTAATTACGCTGTCAGTAATGGGTTTACAAACGTGTGTAACAGGCAACCGATAATTAAAAAAATACCTGTTTACTCGCTGTGGAGTTAAGAGGAACGCAATTAAATGTGTGCAGCAACATTAATTATAGGTATAAACATAATTAAACAATATTACAGAAGACTGCAGGTATTAAGGTTCGATCTCGCAATATCCCTCATTAGGAAAAAGTTGATTTATACCCAATTTCCAGGATTATACTCCCTTTCTAAATTAAAAGGTCGTCTGGCAATCCGTTTTCTGCGTAAAGAATTTAATTCTGTTTTGTTACTGAGGAAAAAAACAGTTGGAGCTTTCTGGTTTAATATGAATTCTTTCCTTTAGCACAGTTTATATGATATGTCTGTGTTTTATTGGTCAACAAGCAACAATGTTACTCTGCAGTTGGATTCTGCAGGGCTGAGCAATGCAGGTATGGACAGGTGTCTCGTGTTGCAGACAACTTGTTTTCAATAGAAAGCTTTGTTTTCATCCTCAAATGTTTGTTCTACCTGTGTTAAAGCTTCAGTAGCAATACAATGTACCCTGTAAAATCCACCATTAGTATTTGATGCAGTGTAACTCGTTGGATTTACACATCACACCTTGGGTTAAAATTCTTAAAGCTAAAATAATAAATAAAACTGTGGGGAAAGCAAACGGCAGCATTAGTTTATACTGATAATCATAGAAAGCTGATGGAGACTTTACTGTAAGGGTTATTCAAAGAGATCCAAATTGTGGCCGAAAGGTAACCGAACAGTGAAATTCAGCGTTCGGTTACCTTTCCTAGCCATTCGGCTAGTCAGAGAGCAGGCAGTTCGCCAAATGTTGGCGAATTGCCTGCACATACGGTGCCTGTTCGTTGCCTGTTCGAGGGCAGTGAATCCCCGTAGAGTAGCAATGCTTCGTCTATTCAGAGAACAAAAACCAGCAGTGAAAAGTTGCCGAATTGCCCTGCTGCTCGGTGGTTTAATTCGACAGGTTTATTCAGGAGAATCCCATAGGCTTCAATGTTAAAAATATTCCCGTTTTAATTAAATATCTAATAAACCATTAATTATAATATTCTGCAGTAAAAAGTCTCTTTATTTTTATATTTTTTTTAGGATCTTTTAGGCATTCTTTGGGATTTTTTTTAAATCGTTTTTTCTTTTTTCTGTAACAGCCCTTTTTATTATCATTCATTGGATCTTATATGTAAATTTCAGACATTTTCGTTCTGTAGTTTCTTTGCAAACAGCGTTTCACTTTTCAAACATTCAAGTGTACTGTTTTTTTTTTTCTCACTCCATTCGTTTGCGGTGTCGGATTTTTCCGGCGGCTGCTCTGCGCTGTGATCGGCTCCTGCTCGGGTTTCTCCAGCGTGTTCGGCAGGGTTAATCCAGATGTTTTTGCAGGTTTCGGTGTGCGTTCGCCCTGGTTTTGCGGTGAGTTTTTGGTGGGTTTGCGGCGACTTTTCCCTGCACTACGAGGTCCCTGTAGTGCTTGCTGAATACACTGCAGGGTCGCCGAAATGGGATCGCCAAATCGCACAGAATTCAAGAGAACGAAAAGTCACCGAACGTGCAGTGACTTTTCGATTCTCTTTGAATAACCCTGTATGTCTCTCAAAGTCTTAATGAAACCATGTTGAGTCCAACGTCATAATGTGTCCTGTACAATCCACTATTAGTACTCAATGCACCAATGTAGACCAGTGAATTTACACATTGTTCTAGATGTTAGATAACTTTCCAACTTTGAGTTGGTTCACTAGTGTTCTAATTCTTGAAGATAAAAGAATAAATAAAAATGTGGGGAAGTGAATGACAGCAGTAGCTTATAATGAATATCATAGAAAGCTGATGGAGAATTTTCCGCATCTCTCAAAGTCTTAATGAAACTATGTTGAGTCCAACAGTTGGCTGCCGAAGCTGGTATAAATGTTTTTGCATGGTGTACAGCCATGGCGAAAAGTTTTGAGAATGACACAAATATTAATTTTCACAAAGTCTGCTGCCTGTTTTTATGATGGCAATCTGCATTACCCACCCCAAAAGAACCAAAACATTTCCACTGCATTTCAGCCCTGCCACAAAAGGACCAGCTGACATCATGTCAGTGATTCTCTCGTTAACACGGGTCAGAGTGATGACGAGGACAAGGCTGGAGATCACGCTGTCATGCTGATTAAGTTAGAATAACAGACTGAAAGCTTTAAAAGTGGGGTGGTGTTTGAAGTCATTGTTCTTCCTTTGTCAAACATGGTTACCTGCAAGGAGACACATGCAGTTATCATTGCAAAAACAGTATTCACAGACAAGGATATTGCTGCTAGTAAAATTGCACGTAACGCAACCATTTATCGGATCATCAAGAATTTCAAGGAGACCTGTTCAGTTGTTGTGAAGAAGGCTTCAGGGTGCCCATGAAAGTCCAGCAAGTGCCAGGACTGTCTCCTACAGTTGATTCAGCTGTGGGATCAGGGCACCGCCAGTGCAGAGGTTGCTCAGGAATGGCAGGTGGCAGTGCATCTGCATGCACATGGAGGCAAATACTTTGAGGATGGGCTGGTGTCAAGAAGGTCAGCAAAGAAGCCACTTCTCTCCTGGAAAAACATCAGGGACAGACTGATATTCTGCAAAAGGTACAGAGATTGGACTACTGAGGACTGGGGTAAAGTCGTTTTATCTGGTGAATCCCCTTTCCAATTGTTTGGGGCATTCGGAAAAAAGCTTGTCCGGAGAAGTAAAGGAGAGCACTACCATCTACCATCAGTCCTGTGTCCTGCCAACAGTAAAGCATCCTGAGACCATTCATGTGTGGGGTTGCTTCTCGGCCAAGAGAGTGGGCTCATTCACAATTTTGACTGAGACCACAGCCATGAACAAAGAATGGTACAAAAACAGCCTCTGAGAGCAACTACTTCCAACCATCTGTCACAATCGCCCTCGATAACCGTGGTGGGAATCCTTTTGGACAAGACTTCTAGACCCTCCGATCCTTGAATGGTCGGGACCACTAGCCCTATCACTCCCTGCCAGGGAGAATAGGCAGACCAACAACAATGAGAACAGCTTAGTCACAGCAGGTATAAAGATCAAGTTGTCGCTTATCCACAAAGGGTTAACCTCACTGAGGAGCAGAAAGCAGGAAGAGGTTTAGGCAGTGTGCTCATACACCAGGGGTTAACAGAAGCATGGTCATACAAACATTCCGAGCTGGCAACAGAGAAGGTTTTCATACCGACAGATTTGGCAACAAACAAGGTCCTCATACAGTCCGATTCGGCAACAAGACAGATCGATGGATAAACTGAGTCAGCGCTATGCTGGGCAGACTTATACTTTGTATTAATGTTATGCGCAATAGTTAAACACTTTGGGTCAGCGTGGTTCAAACGCAGTAAGCGCTCTGAGTCTGCTTTAGGCACAACACACATACAGGCTTGGTCAGAAAAAGAATGGTTAGGAAGGTAGTCCGAGTCAGCAACAATCCGGGTCCTCATACAATCCGGTTCAGTAACACCGCAAAAGAATCAGTGAATCACTAAGGAAAATACACCAGGCGATGCGGGAACTAACTCCACGTCAGGGCGATAGGTCGGTTTACGCACCCTGCATTTAAGGCCGGCTGCTCCGCGTCATCATGCCGCGCCCCGCCCCTCTAGATGCGCGAATGGCTGGAACTTCTGGCACCTGGCCAGCCAGCGATGCTGCTGAATGCCCAGACCCCCCCTGAAGGTCCACAGGTGCAGAGGATGTGACACTATCCAAGAACAGTTTGGTGACAAGCAATGCCGTTTCCAGCATGATGGCGCACCTTGCCTTAAGGCAAAAGGGATAACTAAGTGGCTCGGGGAACAAAACATCGAAATTTTAAGTCCATGGCCAGGAAGCTCCCCAGAACTTGTGTTCAATCCTCAAGAGGCTTCTTGAAAAATAAGGGCCAACACTGCAAATATTAAGTCTTTACATATTCTTAATGTAATTGTCCAATTAAAGCCTGTGACACTTATGGTATACTGAAGTATAAATAGAAGCATATCATAATAACATCTGACAAAAAGATCTAAAACACTGAAGCAGCAGACTTTGCGAAAATTTATATTTGTGTCATTCTCAAAACTTTTGGCCATGGCTGTAGTGAGCAGCTGGTTCTTTATGATGGTTTGAACCAAGTAAATTCACTTTATCTCAAGTTATTTTTACATACAATAGGCTACACGAAATTGCTATGTTCCATGAGTACTACCGCATTGCCTAAACTCATGAAGGCTGTGGGTGCGTGTGTATTTTTACAGTTTTACTCAACATTTTAAAACCATAATTTGTCAACTTTTATATTGTATCTAGAAAACCATTGTTCAGCTTTTATGGTACTTTTAGATGTCTTTGGGAAGGGCAGGAATGAAGGTTGAGAACCCAAGGTCGTTTGGAGGCATCAGACCTTTTGATCCAAGTCATAGTTGGATTCAGGTGGTAGTTTTGCAGTACTTGGGGTCCTAATTCATTTTCATGTACCCAGCTATCAAGTGTACCCAAAATTTAAACCATCTGCAAATGTTACAGCAAGACTTCTGTATTCTTCACGAAGTTTATCTACAAAGGTCAACTCTTTGCTAATGTTCCAAAAGTAGGTTCACTGCGGTAACATTCCATTGTTTTCTATGGTGATTGTACACATTTAGAACTTTATTTCAGCATTGCCGTCTAAAGTAACTCAAACGTTATCCCAATCAGTCTCTCAAGGTCTGTCGTGTTTTTTTGTTTTTTTTTAATCCTTTCGAAGATGTATGTTTTTTTATCCTTTCACACTTGTAGAATGTATTCTCCATGTGCCTTGAACATGGTATTTGCACTAGAGACAGTGCAAAGCGTTAGGACTCTATAGCAAACAATAGCCTTGTATTGCATGCATTCATATCATTCTAGAACCGCTTTAAGTTAATTTCCTTTTTGTAATATAAATGCAGCTTGAGGAAAAAAAATGTTTCTACCTCCCCATTAAAAATGAAGAATTTCTCAAATTTTCTTTTTCTTTTTATTGCAGAAAAAATGGTTTTCCCACTGTGACTTTTTTTAAATAAATGAATCCATTAAAGTAAGAATGTGCTGTTTTCTGTATATGGGGGAAAAAAACTGGTTAGTCATGCAAAAGAAGTAATGGCTTGTAGAAAGGTGGAAGGCAGAGTCAGGATTCAGTGGATTTATGGAAAACAAATTTGCATCATACATACTTTGTAATAGTGCTTTATTTATAAATTCAAACATCAAAGCACAATTTTAAGTGTTTGCATTATTTGACAGGCAGAGGGTGCCATCTGCTGGCCAAATGGGACAATTTAACATCCATAGTACATCCTGGGATCTGTTTTTTTTTTATTTTCTCTTGATGAAATAAAAGGGATCCAAGCTGTTTAAACTGTTTGACATGTTGGGTATCATATATGCAGAAAAAAAAAACGGTTTCACGTTTATTCCCAACCAGGGCGGCAACCAGAAGTATCCAGCCCACTTCGTGTATAAAACATAGCTAGAAAAAAGGTTGTCATTTGAGCTCACCCCGATAACTCCATGCGTAACAAAACAATTAGAGGTTTTGGTTTACCTGAATGGCCATTAAAGTGTAACCTCACCTGCCACGTCACTTAATGGCATCAATAGTCATGTGTCAGTGTTTGCAGATGACACAAAACTAGGAAGAGTGATACAATGTGAGCAGGATGTTACTTCGCTGCAGAGGGATTTCGATAGATTGGGGGACTGGGCACTTAAGTGGCAGATGAAATATAATGTAGATAAATGCAAGGTTATGCAATTTGGAGTGAAGAACACACAAGCAACTTATACCCTAATTGGTACAGAGTTAGGGAAATCAAAGCAGGAGAAGCATTTGGGAATAATCATAGACTTCAAACTAAGTAACAATGTGCAATGTCAAACAGCAGCCGCCAAGGCCAGCAAGGTATTGGCATGCATTTAAAAGGGGAGTTCACTCATGGGATGAAAACAACATAATTTTGCCTCTTTATAAATCAATGGCACCTTGAATATGCCGTGCAATTTTGGGTACCTGTTTTTAAAAAAGATATTATGGCCAGGGCCGGAGTTGCATCTCAAAAGCCTGTCGGCACAGAAATGTGGAGTTCCCACACACACACACACACACAAAAAAGGAACCATGCCAAAATAACTTTTTAAATTTTCATTCTGGGGTAAACAAAATTATTATTATTATTTTTTAATTTGTTTTTTAAAAAAAATACATTTTAAAAAACGAAAACAGTTTTCCTCTCTACGTCAAATCAAAGTAAGGGGTAGAATCTTAGTTGCCTTAGTTGAGTTAGCGCAATGGCATTGTTTGTTTTATATGTAAAAGCATGTATTGCCTCAGCCATAGAACAGAAAAAAAGCCATAAATTCTACATGTACTTTTCTCAGTTCTTTTATTTTTAGACATTATATGGTCATGTTTGGTATCATTGTAAAGACCAGACTCTGACCTTCCCAAAGACACCTCACTTAACCTTGTACAGTGTACAATTCAGAGATGCAGAGTTCCAAAGTCCCCCTATATCTCCTCATTGCAGTGCCATGGTCTAGGTTGTCAATGAAACACTGTATTGCATTGTCAGCTCCACACTTGCTGGCAGTGTGGGAAATGAGAAGGTGAGTTAGTGCAGCATCACTTTATAATTGTAAATGGAATAATAGTGCTGCATTAGAGATAAAAAAGAAAAATATTTTGTTTTTACATAAATCTAACCTGGCCTTTCCAATGATACCTCATATGTAACCTCACCTGCCACGTCACTTAATGGCATCAATAGTCATGTGTCAGTGTTTGCAGATGACACAAAACTAGGAAGAGTGATACAATGTGAGCAGGATGTTACTTCGCTGCAGAGGGATTTCGATAGATTGGGGGACTGGGCACTTAAGTGGCAGATGAAATATAATGTAGATAAATGCAAGGTTATGCAATTTGGAGTGAAGAACACACAAGCAACTTATACCCTAATTGGTACAGAGTTAGGGAAATCAAAGCAGGAGAAGCATTTGGGAATAATCATAGACTTCAAACTAAGTAACAATGTGCAATGTCAAACAGCAGCCGCCAAGGCCAGCAAGGTATTGGCATGCATTTAAAAGGGGAGTTCACTCATGGGATGAAAACAACATAATTTTGCCTCTTTATAAATCAATGGCACCTTGAATATGCCGTGCAATTTTGGGTACCTGTTTTTAAAAAGATATTATGGCCAGGGCCGGAGTTGCATCTCAAAAGCCTGTCGGCACAGAAATGTGGAGTTCCCACACACACACACACACACAAAAAAGGAACCATGCCAAAATAACTTTTTAAATTTTCATTCTGGGGTAAACAAAATTATTATTATTATTTTTTAATTTGTTTTTTAAAAAAAATACATTTTAAAAAACGAAAACAGTTTTCCTCTCTACGTCAAATCAAAGTAAGGGGTAGAATCTTAGTTGCCTTAGTTGAGTTAGCGCAATGGCATTGTTTGTTTTATATGTAAAAGCATGTATTGCCTCAGCCATAGAACAGAAAAAAAGCCATAAATTCTACATGTACTTTTCTCAGTTCTTTTATTTTTAGACATTATATGGTCATGTTTGGTATCATTGTAAAGACCAGACTCTGACCTTCCCAAAGACACCTCACTTAACCTTGTACAGTGTACAATTCAGAGATGCAGAGTTCCAAAGTCCCCCTATATCTCCTCATTGCAGTGCCATGGTCTAGGTTGTCAATGAAACACTGTATTGCATTGTCAGCTCCACACTTGCTGGCAGTGTGGGAAATGAGAAGGTGAGTTAGTGCAGCATCACTTTATAATTGTAAATGGAATAATAGTGCTGCATTAGAGATAAAAAAGAAAAATATTTTGTTTTTACATAAATCTAACCTGGCCTTTCCAATGATACCTCATATGTCTCTCTAGCCCTTAGGACTCCAGAGATACAGGTGTCTAAATGATTGCAAAATATTTTTTTTATGGAGCAAAGCACCCTCTTGTGGCTGGCGCCTGTAAGCACATGCCTACTCTGCCTAGTTATAAATCCGGCCCTGATTATGGCACTAGAAAACAATGACTGGATGACTTCCTGCAAAAACAGAATATTAAGGGTTATAATATTTAATATGTGGGTAAAAGCTGCTTGATCTGGGAGGAAATCTGACCGCCATCTGGGGTCAAGAAGGACTTTTTTTCCCAGCATGCTGCAGATTTGGAGAGTGCTTCAGACTGGGTTTTTTTGCATTCTTTTGGATCAACAGCAGCAGGTGATGTGAGTAGGCGGAACTTGATGGACGCATGTCTTAAATCAGCCTGTGTAACTATTGTGCAGAAATGTATATTTATATATTACAGTTGTGTTCAAAATTATTCAACCCCCAATGCTGTAAAGGGTTTTAGGGAATTTAGTGTACATTTGTAATTGTATTCAGAATGAAATCCTACAAGGACTTTTTAAAGAACCATATGCAACTAAAATGACATCAATTGGTTTTGTAATACAGTAGTAAATGTTTCTTTTGTGAATTCTTCATTGACACAATTATTCAACCCCTTAAAGACTACCACTCTGAAGAACAGAGGTTCATTCAAGTGTTTTCAATCAGGTATTAAAAACACCTGTGGATGTCACGGAGCAGCAATAAAGCATAAAAAGCACCAATTAGGCAGCTTTAAAATGACTGTGATACTCAGCTCCTTCTAGACATTTACTGGTGTGGTTACAAACATGGTGAAGTCAAGAGAATGGTCCAGGAAGACAAGAGAAGAGGTGATTACTCTTCACAGGAAGGGCAATGGCTATAAGAAGATTGCAAAGATGTTAAACATACCAAGAGAGACCATAGGAAGCATCATTCGCAAATTCAAGGCAAAGGGCACTGTTGAAACGCTACCTGGTCGTGGCAGAAAGAAGATGCTGACTTCGACTGCTGTGCGCTACCTGAAGCATAGAGTGGACAAAAGTCCTGTGTGACTGCTGAGGAACTGAGAAAAGATTTGTCAGATGTGGGTACTGAAGTTTCAGCTCAGACAATACGGCGCACACTGCGTAATGAAGGCCTCCATGCCAGAACTCCCAGGCGCACCCCCTTGCTGTCTCCAAAGATTAAGAAGAGTCGACTGCAGTATGCCAAAAGTCATGTGGACAAACCACAGAAGTTTTGGGATAGTGTTCTGTGGACTGATGAAACAAAATTAGAACTGTTTGGGTCCATGGATCAACGCTATGTTTGGAGGAGGAAGAACAAGGCCTATGAAGAAAAGAACACCTTGCCTACTGTGAAGCATGGCGGGGGGTCAATCATGCTTTGGGGCTCTTTTGCTTCTGCAGGTACAGGGAAGCTTCAGCGTGTGCAAGGTACCATGAATTCTCTTCAGTACCAGGAGATATTGGATGACAATGTGATGCAGTCCATCACAAACCTGAGGCTTGGGAGACGTTGGACCTTTCAACAGGACAATGATCCCAAGCATACCTCCAAGTCCACTAGAGCATGGTTGCAGATTAAAGGCTGGAACATTTTGGAGTGGCCATCGCAGTCACCTGACTTAAATCCGATTGAGAACCTCTGGTGGGACTTAAAGAAAGCAGTTGCAGTGCGCAAGCCTAAGAATGTGACTGAACTGGAGGCTTTTGCCCATGACGAATGGGCGAAGATACCCGTAGATCGCTGCAAGACACTTGTGTCAAGCTATGCTTCACGTTTGAAAGCTAAGTACTAAGATTGAATGTCACTTGGGGGTTGAATAAAACTGATAATGATGTGAGCACAGAAAAGACATTTGTGGTTATTTCATTATAAATGTTATGTTATATTTGTCTGACCTACACGTGCCTCTTTGATTTAATTGTAAGCAAGATGACTGAATGATCAAAATCAATGTCAAACTGGCCAAAACACTCAATTTCAGTGGGGATTGAATAATTTTGAACACAACTGTATATTGAAACTAGGGCTGAAACAACTAATCGATTAATCGACAACTAATCGTTAATGAGAATAGTTGACAACTATTTTCATTATCGATTAATCGGCTGTCGATTAATCGATTTGTGTACAGCACACTCTGTTTAGAGTCAGACTGAGTTAAACGTTATAATCTCAGATTCTGCTTCATCCTTTGCCACCACCTCAACCTGCCTGTCACCCTGTCTTTGGTCTGGAGCTGCTATTCTCTCCCTTTGGTCCGGTCCCTTCCCACAAACTCCCTCCCACACTCGGGTCAAGTCCCTTGCCCAAACACACTCCCTTCCACCTCCGAACCCTCCACCCACTCAGTTTGTTCATGAAAATATTGTAAAGGGACACTACAACAAGCTAAAGTGGTTAGGCTGTGTGGAGTGCTCCCCTGATTTCCTGCCAACATCATGTATCTGAGCGCTTTTAGCAGCGTTTGTTTGGGGAGAAAGCAGACATGGGCTTAAGCTGCATACGCAGCATCAATCATCACTTTGACCAGGTGCTCATGTACCTTTTGTGTGCGAAAAATATGCAATTTGAGTATGTTTTTCTCTTATCCGATGAATCAATTAATCGGCCTTAATTTAAACAATAACCATTAAAACACTAGATTTAACTCCTTAAGGTCCAAGGGTCTTTAAAGTCAATGCATTTATGATGGAACAGTTCTGTCATAGGTCCTTTAAGGGGTTAAATTAAATGAGATATATATACCCTTGGACCTAAAGGAGTATAAAATGAATGAGTTTCATTCCTGGGACCTCACTGAGCACAATATTTCATATTAATGACATTATAAACACCATATCATCTTCTTTTGTGGGTTCTAATTATTATTCTGTGGTTTACCACTTACTGATATTCCTTCCCATGCAATGTGTTTCTTCAATCCTGGGTATCAGTTTCGTCAGTAATCGGACAAGTGAGTTGAAAAATGTTTGACATCTGGAACCATGTGAAGGACAAGTTGTTGAATTTTTTTAATTTTATGTCCACACTCTGTCAAAAATCCAGCTATGACAATGTAGAAATGGATCAAACGTCGGAAAACAATCTATGCTAAAACTATAGAGTTGAGCCAATGTATGTGTTAGCATGGATACAAGCCTACTTAAAATGACATTCCAGCCACCATGACCATATTGCCTTAATTTACATGGGGTGGTGTGCTGGACAGGCTTCAGAGGTTTGGATCAGTATTGGTTAATTCAACCCAAACGATCTTCCAATGGCTCTCAATTTTCCTACACTTAGGCGCATCACATTGGCTGTCATTCGACAGGAGGATAGCACTTCTGGCAGCAGTTGTCATCCACTGGAAGAATGTCTAGTTCCTAGACACTCTTCCAGTAGATGGCATCTCTAGGGAGACCACGGCACAGAAGTGTCATGTCATACAATGAAAACGAGAAAAGAGAGGGGACACTAGGATAGAGCTTGAGAAGATAATAATGAACCCCTCCATTTTGTTCTTCCCTCACCCCAATTTCAGCATAATTTCTCCCTTTAAACATATAAGTCTCACACACTGATATTTTTTATTTTATGCCTTCATATGAGGCAAGAAGACCCTCCAATCAGACACGGCAACTAGGGATGAGCTGTTCGGTTCGATTGGTTCGGAGTTCGATTCAAACATCGCATGTTCGCGAACTACGAACATTTCCGCATGTTCGCCCACAATGCACCACAATGCACTTTTCCACTGGCCTGAAGCCTGTAATTGGCTACAGCCTTGCACCTGACCACAGATTGTTCTGTTAGTGTGTGTTCTCACTGCCAGTCTGCCACCAGCTATTGGGGGGGTCTCGTTTCTACAAAATATCTGGGAATTCTTCTAAATTGTGTGTTCTCACTGCCACCCAGTATTTTGGGGGTCTCCTTTCTACAAAATATCTGGGAATTGTGGTAATCTGTGTGTTCTCACTGCCACCAAGTATTTTGGGGGTCTCATTTTTACGAAATATCTGGGAATTGTGGTAATCTGTGTGTTCTCACTGTGTGGCCTGAAGCTTGTAATTGGCTACAGCCTTGCACCTGACCACAGGTCAGGTGCAAGACAGGTTCAAGACTATGCCAATCACGGCTCAGAGTCCTGATTGGGCAAATTTTGCCCAATCATGGGCTCACAGAGCTAAGTCCCGCAGCACACTATATAAGGCTTCACACAGCCCCCAGCACGTGTTTTTTGAGAGGAGATTGTTCTGTTAGTGTGTGTTCTCACTGCCAGTCTGCCACCAGCTATTGGGGGTGGGGGTCTCATTTCTACAAAATATCTGGGATTTCTTCTAAATTGTGTGTTCTCACTGCCACCCAGTATTTTGGGGTTCTCCTTTCTACAAAATATCTGTGAATTCTAATCTGTGTGTTCTCACTGCCACCAAGTATTTTGGGGGTCTCATTTTTACGAAATATCTGGGAATTGTGGTAATCTGTGTGTTCTCACTGTGTGGCCTGAAGCTTGTAATTGGCTACAGCCTTGCACCTGACCACAGGTCAGGTGCAAGACAGGTTCAAGACTATGCCAATCACGACTCAGAGTCCTGATTGGGCAAATTTTGCCCAATCATGGGCTCACAGAGCTAAGTCCCGCAGCACACTATATAAGGCTTCACACAGCCCCCAGCACGTGTTTTTTGAGAGGAGATTGTTCTGTTAGTGTGTGTTCTCACTGCCAGTCTGCCACCAGCTATTGGGGGTGGGGGTCTCATTTCTACAAAATATCTGGGATTTCTTCTAAATTGTGTGTTCTCACTGCCACCCAGTATTTTGGGGTTCTCCTTTCTACAAAATATCTGTGAATTCTAATCTGTGTGTTCTCACTGCCACCAAGTATTTTGGGGGTCTCATTTCTACACATTATCTGGGAATTGTTGTAATCTTTGTGTTCTCACTGCCACCCATCAGGGGGTCTCACTGACTTATAGGAGGTTTCTGGGAATTTTAATCTTTGTCTCGTCACTGGCTGCCAGCTATCAGGGTGTCTCACTGAGTTATACCAGAGCTCTGGAAATCTTTAATCTTTATACCAGAGTTGAATCAGAGTTCTGCAGCATATCTCCAATTTGTATACCAGAGTTGAATCAGAGTTCTGTATATCTTTAATCTATATATCACTCACCATGTCAGACCAAAAAGGACAGGCAGACGCTCCCAGGCACAGATAAGAGGGCAAGCAGCCTCTGTATCGGGAGGCTGTGCCTCTGGTCGTCGTGGACGTGGTGCATCCTCTACAGGGGCACTCTTGTCCTTTCTAACTGGTGCTGGCCGTCTTAAGCAGCAGCAACATACAGAGGATTTGGTGGATTGGCTAACCAGGCCATCCTCATCCTCCGAGTCCTCTGACAGCCAGGCTTGTAGTGGTTTACAGTCCACCTCAGCTGCCAAAGCATCTAATGCAGCCTCCATGTCCACAGCTACTCCTGCCGTAGCCTCACTATCACACACGGAGGAGTCAGCTGAATTGTTTGACTACAATGACAGTGACATGCTGCTTGAGGATGCGCAGCAACTCCAGTGCTCTGATTCAATCTCTGAGGTTTAGGAAGGGAGTATAATTAACCTAAAGGAAGGGGGTGCCAGTGACACACAAATAACTGGCACTCATGTTGCCCCAGCAGCTGCAGCATACTGCCAAGTTGGCTTCAGTGTCAAGGAGATAGGGGGTGATGACAATGATGATGAGGTCACTGACTCCACCTGGGTGCCTGATTGAACAGAGGAGTCAAGTGAGGAGGAGGCACAACATCCTCTATGATCAACCGTAGCACTAGCCAGTCCAAGGCATCAGATGTCAGAGCTGCTCAGGTGCAGAGCGCTGTTGTCTCAAAGCTCACATCCAGGAACTCTGCTGTCTGGGAGTTCTTTAAGAAATGTGCAGCAGACCGCACCGTTGCTATTTGTAATCTATGTCAGATGAGGCTCAAGCGTGGGAAAGACACTGGACACTTAGGTGCCACGTGCTTGAGCCGACATATGACCACCTGCCACACATCCCGTTGGCGCAAAACTTTGCGTAGGTCCTCCTCCTCACCTGTCTCTACCCCCACTATATGTCCTGCCATGTCATTGACTCCAACCTCCACTGACAGGGATGATGCTACAGTAATGGATGTACCAGGTCCTTCCTCACAATGTGACAGCATCCCATCAGCTGAAGATTTACGCAGTCAGATTACGTTGCCCCAGCTGCTGCAGCGTAAGAAAAAATATAGTCCCAACCATCCCCAAGCACAGCGTCTAACAGCGTCTAAATGCCAGCTTAGCAAAATTACTCGCATTACAGCTGCTGCCTTTCCAGCTGGTGGACTCTGCTTCCTTCCGTGAATTTGCTGAATGTGCTGTACCACAGTGGCAAGTTCCAAAACGCCATTACTTTTCATGGAAGGCCATTCCAGCACTATACCAGCACGTGGAAGACAATGTTACCGACAACGTCTGCTCTATATAACAGCAAGGAGTGGCTCCTTGGCCTTGGCTCCTGTGCCCATCCCAAGTGACCATCTTAAGTGGCAGCTTGGAGTTGATTTTCTGGAGTTGCGGGACTGGAGGAAGGAACTGCAAGGCCCATATTTTCCATCGGGTAAACACACGACTATATTATTATGCTTTCTCTCACACTTCTACTTTTCACTTCTACCTTTCTCCTTAAATGGAACTCCTGCCCCTCTACCACCGACCCCTACACTATCTGCATATCTCCCTCCCTCCTCTCGTCCCACATGATGGCCTCACATGAGCTCCTTTGTTTCCTCAGAACATGGTCTCCCTCCAACTCTCATGCTACCAATCACTCCCACTCTCACAAATCCCATTCCCACCTTCTCTTTCTCACTCTCCTGATGTTACTCTATGCAGGTGACATATCCCCTAACCCTGGCCCCACCACACATCCAATACTTCCCTCTCATCCTATCTCCATCACACATAAATCACCTCCCTGCAAGCCCAGCAACCTCACTCCCATAATCCTTCAGCGCCTGTCCTCTTTCTCCTGCGCCCTCTGGAACGCTCGCTCTGTGTGCAACAAACTCACAGCCGTCCATGACCTCTTCCTTTCAAACTCCTTCAACCTCCTAGCTTTAACTGAAACCTGGCTAACCCCCTCTGACACGGCCTCCGTTGCTGCTCTCTCACATGGTGGTCTACACCTGAGCTATACCCCCAGACCGGGTGAGAGAAATGGTGGCGGTGTCGGAATCCTGCTGTCAGGGATCTGTACCTGTATGTGCGCAGGAACCTGCCCTGCATGCGTGCATACAGGAAAAGGGCTGCCTCAGCCCTGTCCAGCACCTATATGGGTTAATCCCAAGTACAAACAGTTAAGCACAAACACACACCACACCCCCTGTCTAATAAAAGAGACTCCTTCCCCTGTGCAACCTGACTTCTCATTACAAGTCAATCCTTTGTACTGTTCAGACCTGCTCTATACTCCTATTGATAACCCGTGTACCAGACCCTGATTAACCAACCGACCTTGCTATCCGCCTATTCGACCCTCGGACCGTCCAGACCATTCTACCTCATCATCCCATTTGTACTGCGCTATGAACTGCTACCAACCAGCCTATTCTAAGGTACAGTCAGAATATTCCTGCCTAAAGGGCTCAAACCCCCTGCAATGGGGTCCCACCACGGCGTATGCCAGGTGCCACCCTGACAGAATGAGAAGTCCACAAACTGAGCCTGCTGGAATACCCCCAATCCTGGAAGATCTGGCCTACAGGTTGTGTGTTATGCTGGAGGATATATGGGCCTTAATGGACACTCTAAGGAGCGCCCTTCCCAAGGTATATGTTCCCCCAGGGAAGAGACCTAGAGGCCCGCTGACGCCAGAAGAGCGTACAAGGAGAATAGACCAGAACGTATGCCTGTACTGCGGAGGTTCCAATCATTTTTTGGTATACTGCCCAATAAGACCACCCAAGAAACAAGACCCTGGGCAAAGACTTGACAAACCTCCTATGCCAAAAAATACGCCCCGTGTCAAGATCACGCTGCCCCCGCGTGAAGAAACCAGGCTTGCACCAGGACCTAAGCCTGCAGCAATTCCCAAGTCTGCTGCAGTGACTAAGCCTGGTAAAGTGATCAAGCCTGCACCGCCGCCCCAACCGGTGAAAGCTGCCAAACCTGCGCCTGAACCCAGATCTGCAAAATCACCAAAGTCTGCACCGGTGAAAAGACCTGAGAAAGTGCCCAAGCCAGCTCCCACGTCACCTCCTGCACCGAAACCTGCCCCCAGACGACCCATACCCAGGGTACCTAGAGATTCGGTGTCCCTGGAGGCTACCTCCAAGGAGGAAGAGGACAAAGTACTGCCCATGGAGACAGAACCTACAGAAGTCCTGGAGTCTGAGTATATGGAGCAAGGGTACCCAGTGTCCGAGGAGCCTGACCCTCCTGTCCCTATGGAGATTATGTGTGTCCAGACTCCAGGTACAACCACTCTCAGCCAGCAAGACCCAGTGATCTGTGAAGTGGACGGTGCTGGCTATGACTCTCTGGATGATTTCTTGCCGTTTGGTCGCCTCTCTTAGTATGTGGACCTAGAGCAGGTACCAAGAGATACCACCCAGGACATTATGACATTGCAGACCCCAGGTACGCCTCCCATCACTCCCAGGCAGCACCTCATGACCAGTGCTGCTGGAACACCGAAACCTGCACCCAGAAAGCACAACGCACCAAAGGCAGGGACTCCTCTCTGTGTACAAGGAACCTTCCTGGTGCCGGGATCTGTTAATACCTGTACCACCCCAGAACCTGCATGCATAGACCGAACTGTTGCTTCCACCATCTGTTCCCCAGACCCTATATCACCTGACTGTGTCTACGCATCCACAGGCACAGTGGTGCATAGGGAAGATCTGGCACGATTTGAGGAAGCACTGACAATCAGGCAAGCTGCAGAATCCCCCAAGGCTGCCCAGGTTACGCTGACTGTGACTCCCATCGCTCCCAACCAGCAAGAGTCACCATGCTGCTCTCCACACGATTCCGGGGCAGAGGACTGGGACACACTGTCCTCTGATGAGGAACCACCACCACTCCAAACAGCCCAGCATTCCAAAGGACCCCCAGCTCGGCATCCAGGATACCTTGGTGCCACCTTCCCTGCCACGTCCCACAGAGACGGCTATGGAATTTTATCCGCTCAGTGACTCACCCTCTGACTCTGAGTCAGAGTACATGTTTGACGTTGTGGCCCCGGGTGTGCTGGCCTCCAGGAGAGTTGTACACCAATCTGCACCTCTGTACAGTGGAGCTATGTGGCCTCATCCCCTGCAGCCTACAGTCACCACCAGAGGAGGTGCAAGACCCAAGACATCCCGTACTGCTGCTTATGCATTATAATCTTTTTCCTCTTGCCCGCAGGTGCCCAGCATCGAGTCCAGTTTTGGATCGTCCAGTGGCCGCTCGTTTGGGAGGGGATTCTGTCAGGGATCTGTACCTGTATGTGCGCAGGAAACTGCCCTGCATGCGTGCATACAGGAAAAGGGCTGCCTCAGCCCTGTCCAGCACCTATATGGGTTAATCCCAAGTACAAACAGTTAAGCACAAACACACACCACACACCCCTGTCTAATAAAAGAGACTCCTTCCCCTGTGCAACCTGACTTCTCATTACAAGTCAATCCTTTGTACTGTTCAGACCTGCTCTATACTCCTATTGATAACCCGTGTACCAGACCCTGATTAACCAACCGGCCTTGCCTCCTTGCTACCCGCCTATTCGACCCTCGGACCGTCCAGACCATTCTACCTCGTCATCCCATTTGTACTGCGCTATGGACTGCTACCAACCAGCCTATTCTAAGGTACAGTCAGAATATTCCTGCCTAAAGGGCTCAAACCCCCTGCAATGGGGTCCCACCACGGCGTATGCCAGGTGCCACCCTGACACCTGCTCTCTCCCACCTGCACCTACCAGCATCTCCCTCCATCCCCATCCCTCTCCTTCTCCTCCTTTGAAACACACTGCATCCGCCTGTTCTCTCCCCTGGCTCTCAGGGTGGCAGTCATCTACCGCCCACCGGGACCAACCTCCTAGTTCTTTGACCACTTTGCCACCTGGCTTTCTCACTTCCTGTCTTCTAGTCTTCCATGCCTAGTTCTCGGGGACTTCAACATTCCCATTGATGATCCTTCTGCCCCTGCTGCCTCCAAACTTCTTTCACTCATGTCCTCCCTTGGACTCACGCAATCCTCTCTCCTCCCTACCCACCGCGATGGTCACGCTATTGACCTTGTCTTTTCCAACCTCTGCTCCATTTCTGAGTTCACCTGTCGCCCTTTCCCCATCTCTGACCACCACCTTCTCTCTTTCAACCAATCTGGACTTCCTAAACACCCTGCTCCCCCACCCCGTACACACACTCGCAGAAATCTACATGCCGTGGATCCCCATCAATTCTCCAATCTACGTCACCACCTCCCTCACACCTCATCCTTCACCTGCCCTGATGCTGCCAATCACTACAACACTACTACAACACTACTCTTATCTCTGCTCCAGACACTTGCTCCTCTTCGACTCTGTAAGGCCCCATGCCGCCAGCTTCAGCCCTGGCACACCCTCCAGACACGCTATCTGCAAAGATGCTCCCGCACTGCAGAGCGTGCCTGGAGGAAATCCCGCTCTGAAGCTGATTTTGTTCACTTCAAGTTTATTCTCCGGTCATACACCTCTGCCCTCCACTTGGCCCAACAATCCTTCTTCTCATCTCTTATATCTACGCTGTCCTCTAACCCTAAACGGCTCTGGTCCACCTTCAACACCCTCCTCCACCCACCCGCACCTCCCCCCTCAGCTGCCTTCAGCGCTCTAGACCTGGCAGATTTCTTCCTTAGTAAAACTCTAACTATCAGAAGCAACATCCCAACACAAGATAGTTATCTGCCACCTCCACTCCCAGAGGTCCCCTCTGCCACCCTCTGGCGCTTCCTCCCAGCCACTGATGAGGAAGTCAATTCCTTATTGTCCTCCTCACATCTCACCACGTGCCCGCTCGACCCCATTCCCTCACATCTAATTCCTCCCCTCTCCTCCTCCCTCACCCCTGGTCTCACACACATCTTCAACCTATCTCTCTCCACCGGCTCCTTCCCATCCGCCTTCAAACATGCGCTATTTACCCCTTTACTAAAGAAACCATCCCTCGATCCCAACTATCCATCCAACTACCGTCCTGTATCCCTGCTTCCCTTCACATCCAAGCTCTTAGAAAAACTAGTCTTCAACCGCCTCTCCCTCTTCCTGTCCTCCAATTCCCTACTTGACCCCCTGCAATCTGGATTCCGTCCCCTACACTCAACTGAAACTGCCACCAAAGTCACCAACGACCTCCTAACTGCTAAAAAACACGGCCACTATTCTATTCTCATCCTGCGTGACCTCTCGGCTGCTTTTGACACTGTTGACCACCCCCTCCTTCTGCAGACCCTCAGCTTTCTTGGTCTCTGTGACACTGCACTCGCTTGGGTTGACTCCTATTTATCCAACAGGTCCTTCTCTGTGTCCTTTGCTGGTAACTCCTCCTCTTCATTGCCTTTATCTGTTGGTGTACCTCAAGGCTCTGTCCTTTGTCCTCTGCTCTTTTCCTTCTACACCTCCTCCCTCGGCAAAATCATTAACCACTTTAGCTTTAATTACCACCTCTACGCTGATGACACTCAGATCTACCTCTCTACCCCTGATATCTCTCCCCCTGTCCTTTCCAAAGTCAGTGACTGTTTATCTGGCATCTCCTCCTGGATGGCCTCGCACCACCTAAAGATCAACATGTCCAAGACTGAGCTCCTACTTATTCCTCCCTCTAATGCCTCCCCACCTCCTGACTTCTCTATCACGGTGGAGGGTATCACCATCTCCCCATCAAACCAAGTTCGCTGTCTTGGAGTTACACTTGACTCTGCTCTTTCCTTCATCCCCCACATCCAGTCTCTTTCCTCCTCCTGCCGCTACCAATTGCGTAATATTTCCAGAATTCGGCCATTTCTTACCGCTGTCACCACAAAACAACTCATACACGCCCTGGTAATCTCCCGATTTGACTATTGCAATAATCACTTATCTGGCCTCCCTCTCTCCCACCTCTTCCCCCTACAATCAATCCTGAATGCCTCTGCCAGGCTAATCCACCTCACCTGCTGCTCTGTCTCTGCCACTCCCCTCTGCGAGTCCCTTCACTGGCTCCCCATCCACTGCAGAATTAAGTTCAAAATCCTTATCCTTGCCTACAAAACCCTCACTAACTCAGCTCCCCACTACCTGTCCTCACTAATCACCAAATACACCCCAGCCCGCTCCCTAAGGTCAAACAGTGACCTGCGCCTAGCTTCTCCCCGCATCACCTCTTCCCATGATAGACTGCAGGACTTCACACGCGCAGCCCCCATTCTCTGGAACGCTATCCCTCGTACGGTCAGACTTTCCCCTAATTTCTCTTCCTTCAAACGCTCCCTTAAAACATTCCTATTTAGGGAAGCCTACCACCCAACTCACTGACGCAATCATCAATCACTCTCACCTTGCAGTCCTCTCCTCCTGTTTCCAACCCCAACCCCTCTAGATTGTGAGTTCCTACGGCAATAGGGCCTCATCTCCTCCTGCACTGTTTGTCAAATGTTGTTCAATGTATTGTAACCCGTCTATACTGTGCCTATTGTACAGCGCTGCGGAATATGCTGGCGCTTTATAAATAAATAATAATAATAATCGAGTCATTGGGAAAGGCAGTCAGCAGCAAGGTGCATGTGACTTTAGACACGTGGTCCAGCAAGCATGGACAGGGCCGTTACATTTCCTTCACGGCACACTGGGTAACTCTGTTTGCAGCTGGGAGGGATCTAAGACGGGGCTCTGTGCTGGAGCTTGTTCATCCACCACGCCTCCAGAAAGCTGCTTGTATGAGGTCTGTCTGGAAAAGGCTGATCCACTGAGCAAGTCAGTGGAGACACGATGCATCAGTGAAATAAAATGGAGGACAACTTTATTGTGGCCTAAAGCCAAATCTAAAAAACCAACGTATGGTGATCACCAAGAAACATATACACAAATAAAAATGAAAGCAACAAGCATTCTAATTTGTGTGGAAATCCGCATGTGTGTACAATATACAAATTACTGAAGACTGTAAATGCGTCTGAGAGATAAAGAATTGGTATGTATATTCAGGCGACGCTAAGTCACACACACGTAGACGAAAGAATGCTTGATAAGAAGATAGCAATGTGAGCTAGGGCAAAAAGATGTACATATATATAAACCTCATTTCATCAGATATATTGCCCCAAGGAAATCCCCCAGCAAAAACAAGCTTTCACTGTTGCCGGGTCATAGACAAATGCAAGGTAGAACTGAATGGCAAAAGGCCCGCAATGCAATACAGGATGACCAGCCGCAAACAGTCAAAAGTACTATAGTAGTAAAGCCAAGCACTGGCAAAATTTGAAAGTAAGGAGATTTGGGGGAAAGGGTAAATTGCTCACTGCCAGTGGAATGCACCCGATGCGCGTTTCGCCTTGTACAGGCTCGTCAGGAGTGCCGGGAATAAAAAATAAAATGTGTGTGTATTTAAACCCACTCGCCGGTAGGCTCGTCCCGTAATTGGCCAATGAGGGCTGTTGAAATGCAAATGGTAAAGTGCCCGTCACTTGGTTTGATAATGGTCAGAGAGCTGATCCAATAGCTGAGCCGTGCTTACTAAATTGCTCAATGACTAAATGTATATTCCAATCAATGACCTCTACTATGCGCGCATAGCTCCACCCCTGTGTGAATGGCAGTAATGTGGGCCAAACAATATACCGTGTCAGTCCGATAGCTCGAGGATCCCCAACACGCTCCGTTCGAGCGGACATTGTAGAAGTACTTAATGTATTCCATCAAATTTAGAGATTAACGCTGTAATGGCAATATACCGAACTGGGAAAGAGGAAAAGGAGGAACGGGGTATTTATCACCATGTGCCAGCAAATGTGCCAACAGTATGCTGGTATGGGTCGAACGCGACTCATAGATTGTGTATAATGGTGCATGGCATGGTGAGTGATCCTGTTGTAATCTATGGGCAACACTGGTAACCTAGAGAGAATATAGCTCCACCCTTGAGTGATTGTCAGTAGTGAAAGCCAATTGATATGCTATGTTAGTCCGGTCACTTGGAGATCTCCAAGTGCTCCATTATAGCGGACATGATGGGAGTATATAATGTGTTCCATCATATTCGGGGGGTGACACTATAGTGGGAGTGTATCAATCTATAAAGAAAGAATCAAAAAATATTGTAATGGAAAGGCATATTGCCGCCATGGGCTGGCGTATGTTCCAATAATATGCTGGTAAGGATCACATACACCTCATGGATAGTATGAGAGGGGGGGTTGCTGGGGGGGGTGGGTACACACCATGGTATGTGGTCCTATTGTGGACAGCACTAATAACCTAAAAAGGATATTGTGATGGCCATGTGTTGAATATAAGCTAGCCAGAGGTAAAGCACAATTAGATACCTGAAAAGAAAAATATGAGCCAAACGGTTAACTCAAAACCAGTGGATTCTAAAATCGATTGGTATATGCATGATTTGCAGAATTGTTGGCATAGTGACAGTCATTGGATTAATGTAATAAACAAACTAATTGGGACGTGTGGTATGCTGAAAATTGTAAAACCGCAACAACAAATGATAATGATGAAAAGCGGTAACATGGTGATTAAAAAGTGAATAATAGAAATCTATGTACAATATATATATATAATGTCATCTCAGAGGAGAAGTAAGATGAGATACATGGCTGGTGTTCAATAAATGATGTATAATTAAAGTCCTCATTCAGACCTTGTGGATATAAGGTTTTAAGGGTATAGATCCAAAATGATTCTCTGCGACACAGGAATCTGTCAAAATTACCCTTCCTGGGTCCTAGATGTACTTTTTCAATGGCTTGAAAAGTCAAACAACTGGGGTTAGAATCGTGTTGTAATCTTACATGTCTGGATACTGACGTTTCTAGTGAGTTATAGATGGAATTAACGTGTTGTAAAATTTTCCGTCTAAATTGTTGAATGGTTTTGCCTACACACTGTAGACCACATTGGCAGGTAATCATATACACCACTATTTTGCTGGAACAATTCATAAAATCTCTTATACTGTATTTCCTCTGTGTCACATTACTTTGAAATGTATTAGATTTTTTAACAAAATTACATGCCTTACAGTGTGTACATTTGTAAGTACCCTTTGGTTGCTGAAGCACGTATGTGAAGTTTTCGCTGTTTTGAGAAAGCTATGTGTAAGGTATTCGCGTAAGTTCTTAGTTCGCCTGGCAGTGAAGGATGGTTTAATAGAAAGTATGGTATCTAGAGGTTTCTCCATCC
Organism: Leptobrachium leishanense; assembly: GCA_009667805.1. Taxonomy (NCBI): domain Eukaryota; kingdom Metazoa; phylum Chordata; class Amphibia; order Anura; family Megophryidae; genus Leptobrachium; species Leptobrachium leishanense. Next base: position 72,928,770 of record CM019070.1, on the reverse strand, counting down.
GAAGGATAGGCCAAAACTTTTCACAAATAGATTTGATTTTGGACCAACCACTATCGTAGCTGGCTACAAATCCTAGTTCGGTTTTGATTTCTTTTTGCCGAGGGAGTATTAAATCCTCTCTAGATACATACTGTACCTCTATACGGTGAAGACCCTGGCAATGGGTGCCTACATTTGATGTCCCTGGGCGTCGTGGACTAAAAAAATTTAAAAAGGCATCAGTCAAGCGGCCTTCACCACTATTCCTCTGATCATCCGCAGCCTCAGAAGCACCTGTGTTATCACTTGGTAACCTACCAGTGCCTGGAAAGGTGTTACACAAGTGTCGCATTAAAGCGTCCTCAAGTTTTTTCATCCTGTACTCCCTCTTTGCGGGCAGGATGAGCTCTGCAACTTTACCCTTGTATCGTGGATCAAGAAGGCTTGCCAACCAATAATGATCCCTCTCCTTGATAGCACGAATCCTGGGGTCCTTTACCAGGCTTTGCAGGATAAGGGAGCCCATGCAGCCTAGGTTGGAGGTGGCATTGGAGGTGGCATTAGCTTCCGAGTCTTCCTGGTCAATGAGGATGACCCCATCATGCACTTCCTCCTCCCAGCCACGTACTAGTCCTTGTGTTTCTGGGCACACAAAACCCTCCCTTGAGGAATCCCCACCTTCAATGCCCCCACTACTTAAATATTCCTCCTCATCCTCTGCCTGTCTGATCTGAGGAGGACCCGCTGGAATGCTGTCTGCGGAAAGACTGGGCCTTCAGAGCTAGGGAAGGCCTCCTCTTCCTCCCGCTGCTCTTCCTCTAGAGCCACATCTATAATTCCCCGCAGAGTGTGCTCCAGCAGGAACACTAAAGGAATTGTGTCACTGATGCATGCACTGTCCCTGCTCACCATCCTTGTTGCCTCCTCAAATGGTGACAGTAAGGTGCATGCATCCTTGATCATCAGCCACTGCGGGGGGGGGGGAAACCAAGTTAACCTGAACCTGTCTTTGTGCCATACTCACACAGGTACTTGTTGATGGCCCTCTGCTGCTTGTGCAGACGCTGCAGCATTGCTATTGTCGAGTTCCACCTGGTGGGCATGTCACAGATCAGACGATTTGTGGGAAGGTGGAATTCTCTTTGAATTTCTGCCAGGTGAACACTTGCTGGGAATGACCATCTGAAGTGGCTGCAGACCTGGCTGAGAAGCTCTGCCAGCCCTGGGTACCTGGTTAGTAAATTCTGTACCACCAGATTTAGGATGTATGCTAGGCATGGTACATGCGTCAACTTACCCAGGCGTAGGGCGGAGAGAAGGTTGCTGCCATTATCTCAGACGACCATTCCCAGCTCAAGCTGGCATGGTGTGAACCATCTCTGCACCTGCCCCTGCAGAGCTGACAGAATTTCTGGCATACCTCTAGAGAGGATTTAATACTCCCTCGGCAAAAAGAAATCAAAACCGAACTAAGATTTGTAGCCAGCTACGATAGTGGTTGGTCCAAAATCAAATCTATTTGTGAAAAGTTTTGGCCTATCCTTCGGATGGAGAAACCTCTAGATACCATACTTTCTATTAAACCATCCTTCACTGCCAGGCGAACTAAGAACTTACGCGAATACCTTACACATAGCTTTCTCAAAACAGCGAAAACTTCACATACGTGCTTCAGCAACCAAAGGGTACTTACAAATGTACACACTGTAAGGCATGTAATTTTGTTAAAAAATCTAATACATTTCAAAGTAATGTGACACAGAGGAAATACAGTATAAGAGATTTTATGAATTGTTCCAGCAAAATAGTGGTGTATATGATTACCTGCCAATGTGGCTACAGTATGTAGGCAAAACCATTCAACAATTTAGACGGAGAATTTTACAACACGTTAATTCCATCTATAACTCACTAGAAACGTCAGTATCTAGACATGTAAGATTACAACACGATTCTAACCCCAGTTGTTTGACTTTTCAAGCCATTGAAAAAGTACATCTAGGACCCAGGAAGGGTAATTTTGACAGATTCCTGTGTCGCAGAGAATCATTTTGGATCTATACCCTTAAAACCTTATATCCACAAGGTCTGAATGAGGACTTTAATTATACATCATTTATCTAACACCCGCCATGTATCTCATCTTACTTCTCCTCTGAATGACATTATATATACATAAAGGCAAAAAGGTATTTAGTCAGCCACCAATTGTGCAGGTTCTCCCACTTAAAAAGATGAGAGAGGCCTGTAATTGTCATCATGGGTACACTTCAACTATGAGAGACAAAATGTGAAAAAAATCCAGAAAATCACATTGTCTGATTTTTAAAGAATTTATTTGCAAATTATGGTGGAAAATAAGTATTTGGTCAATATCAAAAGTCCATCTCAATACTTTGTTATATATCCTTTGTTGGCAATGACAGAGGTCAAACGTTTTCTATAAGTCTTCACAAGGTTTTCACACACTGTTGCTGGTATTTTTGCCCATTCCTCCATGCAGATCTCCTCTAGAGCAGTGATGTTTTGGGGCTGTCGCTGGGCAACACGGACCTTCAACTCCCTCCAAAGGTTTTCTATGGGGTTGAGATCTGAAGACTGGCTAGGCCACTCCGGGACCTTGATATGCTTCTTACGAAGCCACTCCTTCGTTGACCGGGCGGTGTTTTTGGGAATATTGTCCTGCTGAAAGACCCAGCCACGTTTCATCTTCAATGCCCTTGCTGATGGAAGGAGGTTTTCCCTCAAAATCTCACAATACATGGCCCCATTCATTCTTCCCTTTACACTGATCAGCCGTCCTGGTCCCTTTGCAGAAAAACAGCCCCAAAGCATGATGTCTCCGCCACCATGCTTCACAGTAGGTATGGTGTCCTTTGGATGCAACTCAGCATTCTCTCTCCTCCAAACACGACGAGTTGAGTTTTTACCAAAAAGTTCCACTTTGGTTTCATCTGACCATATGACATTCTCCCAATCCTCTTCTGGATCATGCAAATGCTCTCTAGCAAACTTCAGACGGGCCCGGACATGTACTGGCTTAAGCAGGGGGACAGGTCTGGCACTGCAGGATTTGAGTCCCTGGCGGCGTAGTGTGTTACTGATGGTAGCCTTTGTTACTTTGGTCCCAGCTCTCTGCAGGTCATTCACTAGGTCCCCCCCGTGTGGTTCTGGGTTTTTTGCTCACCGTTCTTGTGATCATTTTGACGCACATGGTGAGATCTTGCGTGGAGCCCCCGATCGATGGAGATTATCAGTGGTCTTGTATGTCTTCCATTTTCTAATGATTGCTCCCACAGTTGATTTCGTCACACCAAGCTGCTTGCCTATTGCAGATTCAGTCTTCCCAGCCTGGTGCAGGTCTACAATTTTGTTTCTGGTGTCCTTCGACGGCTCTTTGGTCTTGACCATAGTGGAGTTTGGAGTGTCTGTTTGAGGTTGTGGACAGGTGTCTTTTATACTGATAACAAGTTCAAACAGGTGCCATTCATACAGGTAATGAGTGGAGGACAGAGGAGCCTCTTAAAGAAGACGTTACAGGTCTGTGAGAGCCAGAAATCTTGCTTGTTTGTACTGTACTGTAGGTGACCAAATACTTATTTTCCACCATAATTTGCAAATAAATTCTTTAAGAATCAGACAAAGTGATTTTCTGGATTTTTTTTCTCATTTTGTCTCACATAGTTGAAGTGTACCTAATGATGACAATTACAGGCCTCTCTCATCTTTTTAAGTGGGAGAACCTGCACAATTGGTGGCTGACTAAATACATATTTGCCCCACTGTATATTGTGCATATATTTCTATTATTCACTTTTTAATCACCATGTTACCGCTTTTCATCATTATCATTTGTCGTTGCGGTTTTACAATTTTCAGCATACCACACGTCCCAATTAGTAATGTTTGTTTATTACATTAATCCAATGACTGTCACTATGCCAACAACCCTGCAAATCATGCATATCCCAATCGATTTTCGAATCCACTGGTTTTGAGTTAACCATTTGGCTCATATTTTTCTTTTCAGGTATCCAATTGTGCTTTACCTCTGGCTAGCTTATATTCAACACATGGCCATCACAATATCCTTTTTAGGTTATTAGTGCTGTCCACAATAGGACCACATACCATGGTGTGTACCCACCAACCCCCCTCTCCCCCCTCCCCCCCTTTTATACAATCCATGAGGTGTATGTGATCCTTACCAGCATATTATTGGAACATACGCCAGCCCATGGCGGCAATACGCCTTTCCATTACAATATTTTTTGATTCTTTCTTCTTTATAGATCGATACACTCCCACTATAGTGTCACCCCCGAATGTGATGGAACACATTATATACTCCCATCATGTCCGCTATAATGGAGCACTTGAGATCTCCAAGTGACCGGACTAACATAGCATATCAATTGGCTTTCACTACTGACAATCACTCAAGGGTGGAGCTATATTCTCTCTAGGTTACCAGTGTTGCCCATAGATTACAACAGGATCACTCACCATGCCATGCACCATTATACACAATCTATGAGTTGCATTCAACCCATACCAGCATACTGTTGGCACATTTGCTGGCACATGGTGATAAATACCCCGTTCCTCCTTTTCCTCTTTCCCAGTTCGGTATATTGCCATTACAGCGTTAATCTCTAAATTTGATGGAATACATTAAGTACTTCTACAATGTCCGCTCGAACGAAGCGTGTTGGGGATCCTCGAGCTATCGGACTGACACGGTATATTGTTTGGCCCACATTACTGCCATTCACACAGGGGTGGAGCTATGCACGCATAGTAGAGGTCATTGATTGGAATATACATCTGCCAATCATTTAGTCATTGAGCAATTTAGTAAGCATGGCTCAGCTATTGGATCAGCTCTCTGACCATTATCAAACCAAGTGACGGCCACTTTACCATTTGCATTTCAACAGCCCTCATTCGCCAATTACAGGATGAGCCTACCGGCGAGTGGGTTTAAATACACACACATTTTATTTTTTATTCCCGGCAATCCTGACGAGCCTGTACAAGGCGAAACGCTCGTCGGGTGCGTTCCACTGGCAGTGAGCAATTTACCCTTTCCCCCAAATCTCCTTACTTTCAAATTTTGCCAGTGCTTGGCTTTACTACTATAGTACTTTTGACTGTTTGCGACTGGTCATCCTGTATTGCATTGCGGGCTTTTTGCCATTCAGTTCTACCATCCATTTGTCTATGACCCGACAACAGTGAAGGCTTGTTTTTGCTGGGGGATTTCCTTGGGGCAATATTTCTGATGAACTGAGGTTTATATATGTACATCTTTTTGCCCTAGATCACATTGCTATCTTCTTATCAAGCATTCTTTCGTCTACGTGTGTGTGACTTAGCGTCACCTGAATATACATACCAATTCTTTATCTCTCAGACGCATTTACAGTCTTCAGTAATTTGTATATTGTAGACACATGCGGATTTTCACAGAAATTAGAATGCTTGTTGCTTTTATTTTTATTTGTGTATATGTTTCTTGGTGATCACCATACGTTGGTTTTTTAGATTTGGCTTTAGGCCACAATAAAGTTGTCCCCCATTTTATTTCACTGGTGCATCGTGTCTCCACTGACTTGCTCAGTGGATCAGCCTTTTCCTGATATTCAATGGGTTTGAATACCTTTAGCATCTTGTGATCAATTACATCATTTCATCTCGTGTATTCAAGGTGTGATATTAGCACTTCTTTCGTAGTGAGTTATTATTTATGAGGTCTGTCTGCTCCACCACCACCTCTTCCTCCTCCTTCTCTGTCTCTGGTGAAGTGGCAGTTAAACCGACACGTGACAGGGGCTACGCAATGGCGCAAGCAAAAAGATGCCATACTGTGCTTGAGCTGGTTTGTTTAGGGGGACAGGAGCCACACCGGGCCAGAAAATCTGTCAGCTCTGCAGTGGCAGGTGCAGAGATGGTTAACACCATGCCAGCTTGAGCTGGGAATGGTCGTCTGTGATAATGGCAGCAACCTTCTCTCCGCCCTACGCCTGGGTAAGTTGACGCATGTACCATGCCTAGCACACATCCTAAATCTGGTGGTTAGGGATGTGCGTTTCGGGTTTCGGAATTTCGGAAATTTTCACGAAATTTCCCGATTCGTGTCTTCGGATTCGGACGAATTTCCGAATCGGATCGGACCCGAAAACCGACAGATCCGAAAAGTTTTCCGAGCCGAATCGAAAAAATTTCGGATTTTTCGAATGGACTTGAAATGTGTCAAATCGAAATTTATTTTTGCTCTATTCATGATTTCGGTTCCATTTCGGTAATTCTGGACATCGTATATTTAACTATTATTGGTTATATCGCTAATTCTGTAAATTTTGTATTTGTAAATGCGTATCACTTGTTTCTTGTGGCATTCGGGTCAGTTTAGCGTTTTTTAAATCGTTTTGTTCATTTTTTTTGTTCCTTGGCTTTCATACCATTTTAATATGATTAAATAAAGTTGTGAAATGTATATTCATAAGAAAAAAAGGATCTTTATTTAATAAAAAAAAAAACACGATAGAATCGCCAGAATTATCGTATCGACGGAATGAATTATCGGATCCGAAAAACAAACCAAAAATTTATTATAAAAAAAGATATAAAATATAAAAAAGTAAACCATAGTAGTTTAGGTCAAAACGAATAGAGTTAGACACTTTGAAACGACAGAACAGACGTTCCGAAAAAAACGAAAATTTCCGAAATCACGAAAAGTCGATACAAAAACGAGCAAAGTGACCCGAAAACACGAAAAATGGTCGATATTCTGAAAAAAAAAATGTACACGAAAAACGAGCCGAACCGAACAGAATCGAAACAGAAATCGGTCGAAACGAGCCGAATCGAAAATTTTAAACATCCGAACAAATCGAACCGAAAAAAAATCGGTGCACAAGCCTACTGGTGGTACAGCATTTACTAACCAGGTACCCAGGGCTGGCAGAGCTTCTCAGCCAGGTCTGCAGCCACTTCAGATGGTCATTCCCAGCAAGTGTTCGCCTGGCAGAAATTCAAAGAGAATTCCACCTTCCCACAAATCGTCTGATCTGTGACATGCCCACCAGGTGGAACTCGACATTAGTAATGCTGCAGCGTCTGCACAAGCAGCAGAGGGCCGTCAACGAGTACCTGTGTGAGTATGGCACAAGGACAGGTTCAGGTCAACTTGGTTTCCCCCCCCGCAATGGCTGATGATCAAGGATGCATGCACCTTACTGTCACCATTTGAGGAGGCAACGAGGATGGTGAGCAGGGACAGTGCATGCATCAGTGACACAATTCCTTTAGTGTTCCTGCTGGAGCACACTCTGCGGGGAATTATAGATGTGGCTCTAGAGGAAGGGCAGCGGGAGGAAGAGGAGGCCTTCCCTAGCTCTGAAGGCCCCAGTCTTTCCGCAGACAGCATTCCAGCGGGTCCACAGATCCAGCGTACTTTCTGAAAGGACGTTCAGTGCCACTGGAGGTTTTGTCACAGACGAAAGAGTGCGTCTGTCCACCAACTCTGTAGACCGGCTGACTTTTATAAAAATGAATCAGTCCTGGATCAGCAGCTATCAATCCCCTGATGCTGACGTAATGGAATAGATCGGGGGTGTCTTCTGCATTCACAAAACCTCCCCCACTGAACTCTTCCACAATACCACAAAGGGGTTACGGTGTGAAGGCACTTGCTGCCATGAAAGGCACAATATTTGGGTGCACTGACACCTGTACCAGATTTATATCATTTTAATTTTTTAGAACGCAGGGTCCAACCCTGCACTCTTCCACAATGCCACAAAAGGGTTACGGTGTGAAAGCACTTGCAGCCATGAAAGGCACAATAGTTGGGTGCACTGTCGCCTGTACCAGATTTATATCATTTTAACCCTGCACTCTTCCACAATACCACAGAGGGGTTACTGTTGCCGACACTAAAGGCCCGATTTTAAAGCACCTATTGTTACTTTCATCCAAAGCCTGCATAAGTTACACCATAATTTAGCCAAAAAAATCACTAAACTTGTTCTGCATGTCCTAAAATGTCTCCTTTTTTAATACAGACTGCCGCCCCAAGCAGTTGTTTATGAATAGATTAAAGGAAGACCGTTTTACTGTCATTTGAAACGTCATTTTTTGTTTTTAAATGTTTCTATACTTCCTACAAATCCGCCACTTCACGGGCAGGTTATGGGGACCTCCTAGGCACGATATTTGAAGGACTTTTTCGTTTTTATTTTTAACCCTTATTTCATGGAAAACTCACTGTCCCTTTAAAAATTTTTTTTTTTACTTTTTGTCCTTGTTTCCTGTCCCCCAAGGCACTACCCGGACCCCCATACACCTTTTATGGCAACTATCTTTCATATATGCCCTCTTGCAGGGCACTCTAAAAACTGAACTTTTGAGTCCCATTGAGTTCGGTTCGTGTTCGAGTTCGAATGCGAACCGAACACGGGGATGTTCGGCTCATCCCTAATGGCAACAGAAACCATGAACATGAACAATTAATAACCTAGGCTATCCTACGACTCATGCGTTGCTCCACCATATCTTTCCGGATCCATTACACTGGAAGCTTAAGTCATGGCTTCAAACAATATAAAGCTCTTTGTATTCAGTTTATGCTTTTTTCCCCCCTCAAATATCACTTCAAACAATGCAAGTTCAAAGTGAGTGCACCGCAGGTTCAAAGCGAGAAAACGTTTGGGGGAAATCACTGTACTTTTTAATGGAAATGTTATTGTTCATTTCAGGATTGTGATGCAAATCAGATATGGATTACAGATTTAAAGCCTCTTCGCAGCCCACGTGTGGGTGTTTAATAGGATCGCACATTCCATTACTACATATCTTATCTAATGGATAGAGAGTGCCATATAATGAGATTAAACAACCGCTTTCAGATCCGACTGAATTTGCAAGTCTTGTGAAAACTCTTGAAAATACTATACTCAAAAACCTCTATTTATCTCTTTCGCTGTAATTTCCCATTGTTCTCATCGGAGTATCCCTGGCAGATGGCTAAATGATATTTACAGTTGCAAAATTATTATTTGGCAAATTTATGACTTTTATCCCAATCCTTTCAAATGCTAATATTCAAGGTGTTATTAACCAGTATATTTCAAAATATATATTTTTTTATATATTTTTATATATTTTTTTTGCCATTTTAGTGGTATATGCATTAACAAGTCATTCCAACGTTTTACAGAACAGAAAGTGGTGTAAAAATAATATGCATTCTCTAACGTGTGAAGTCAACTGACATCTGGAGATGTGATACAAAAAAAATATATCAGGGCATACTTTTTTTTTTGAGAAGGGATTTTACCTGAAAGGATACATTGGGATTTCTCTCGTTTTCAAGTATGTCCTGGGTGGCGAGTATGTACCGTTAGGTGTCTTGCCCAAGGACACTTACTGGAGAGGAGCTCTTGCTGGGATTGAACCTGTGTCTCCACGGTCTCTCACGGTTATAGAACAGTGATGTTACCTCTACTCCACCCAGCCAGCACAAATATAAGGTGTTTTGCATTGTATTCTTGAGAGTGGATTGTGGTAGGCATACCTTGAATTGATGCTTCTCGCCCAATTCCATTTTTCCCTGTTTTGCAAAATAGATGGTATTTTGTAAACTGCTTAGGGGGTAATGCTGTTCTCCTACACCCTTTACAAGTGTGCTTGTCCAGAGCACTTGTCCAGTAAGTGTCCTTGGGCAAAACACTTAATGGTAAATACTTTCCTACCACACAATATCGGCTGTGGAGTCCAGTGGTGACATCTCTGCTCTACGACCATGGAGAAGCAAGTCAAAATAACATTCAGCACATCCCTCCAGAACAGCTGTGGAGAAGCAAGTCTCGACTTTACGAGATGTGGGTTCAACCTAACCACCAGGTTGCTGATCTACAATCAGGGAAAGCAGACTCCAATCCCACTCAAAAGACGCCACCAGCGAGTGTACATGGTCAAGACACCTAACAATATGAATGTGCCTACCTCACAAAATACTTCACATATATAGATTGTAAGTTCCCTTGGTAACAGGGTCCCCCTGAATCTGGCCATGTCATCCATGTATGGTCTAACTAATGTATCAATCCCTTGTACACTGATCTTATAAAGCGCTACGGAATCTGTAACGCTGTATAAATACAGGATAATAATGAAACATAAGACACGTAGCTTAAAGAATTTGGGGTCGAAAACAAGAGGACGCCTTCTCACTATCATCCTACTGCTTAAGGGATGAGAATTCCCGAAGTGTACCCCAGCCCAACACCCCAGGGGATGGGTCTCATTAGCAGGTCAGAAGCCTATTTGCTCCTGTAGACTTTATCTGTCACCCACTGGCGATTTGTGGGGACAGTCCAGGAGATGGATGAAGGAAACGGGCGGACCATTGAGGTTTCATGCACCTCTGCTGTAGATTTGGATCTTTGCTTTCTGTGCAAGGAACAAGTGGATGTTCTTCATATCGATTTACTGTTGACACTATTCTTGTTTTCATTTAGTAATTTTGCTCAATATGGAATAGATTTCTCTATGTACATTTCTATCATTAATTGTTTATTTTCTGTTCAAGATCCAAACTGTAATAATATAAAATAAAACTTATTTCCCTCACCCAATCCCCATTTAACAAACGATCCAGAAAACCATTCACCGTTTGTCCCCTGCTCCTGCCGAGATAAATCTTGGGAGACTTTAAATACTTTATACTTTTATAAAAAAAATTAACATTTTTCAATTTATTAACATATTTTTATATATTGTTTTATGAATATTATATAAAACTAACAATGGGTCGGTGCAAACAGGTGATTTAAAAAACTGAATCGGATTTTTAAAAAGCATTATAGAGCTGCCTAGTTCACCTTATATATTTTTTTAAATCTTTTTTTAAGAAATCCAATCAGTCCTGTGTTTTAGGCTAGGGTCAGACTAGCGCAGTTTTAACGTGCGTTTAGACGCACGAAATCACGGCCGTGCTAGCAGCAAATGACGTCCAATGCCAGGGAACGTACGACGAACGGCCGCACGACAGTTCGTCCGCGCAACGCAAGTGGCCAACGAACGCATTTTTTCGAGAACGTCAAACCGCTACTACTGACGTACAGAGTGCGCTGCGGCCGCATAGCGGCGTGTGTGTGTGATTAGGAGACGTCAGACGCTGCTCATGTCCGGCTAACATAACGTCCAGACTCAAAAAGTGTTTTATTGATGATCCGTACAAAATCACGGACGAAAAGGCGCATCGTATGACCTCTATCGCGTATTCCGGGAAAAAATACGTGCGTTCGTTCGACCGCACTTTCTCACGGGCAACGTGAAAAATGCGTTCGTCTGACCCTAGCCTTATTCCTTTATGTGCGACCACAGGCATGCATACTTCATCCCACCACATGATATACAGTATGATGACATTACAGCAGCCTAGGCATATTGACTATTTATCAGGTTTGTTTCATGTCTTAGTCATTATGTGCCATATTTTTGATTACCCACATCACATACAGGGTAATTCAAAGAGAATCAAAAAGTCACCGCACGTTCAGTGACTTTACGTTCTCTTCAATTTGGTTCGTTTTGCCGATCCCATTTCGGCGACCCTGCGGTGTATTCAGCAAGCACCACAGGGTCCCCGAATTGCAGGGAAAGGCCGCCGCAAACCCGACAAAAACTAACCGCAAAACCCGGCGAATCCACGCCGAAAACCCGCAAAAAGATCTGGATTAACCCAGCAAAAATGCTGGAGAAACCCGAGCAGGAGCCGATCACACGCAGCGAAGCCGCCGGAAAAAGCCGAGACCGCAGACGACTGCAGTGAATAAATTAGAAAAACCGTTTGCTTGAATGTTTGAAAAGTGAAACGCTGTTTGCAGAGAAACTACAGAGCGAAAATGTCTGAAATTTACATATGAGGTCCAATGAATGATAATAAAAAGGGCTGTTACAGAAAAAATATGTAAACTTAAAAAAAAAATGGATTTTTTTAAAAAAAAAAAAAAATCCAGAAAAATGCTTGAAATATGCTAAAAAAATCTATAAATAAAGAGACTTTTTACTGCAGAATTTTATAATCAATGGTTTATTAGATATTGGATTAGAACAGGAATATTTTTAACATTGAAACCTATGGGATTAGCCTGAATAAACCTGCCGAATTAAACCACCGAATGGCAGGGCATTTCGGGAACCTTTCACTGCTGGTTTTTGTTCTTTGAATAGACGAAGCAATGCTTTTTCATGGGGATTTCACTGCCCTCGAACAGGCACCGAACAGGCACCATATGTGAAGGCTATTTGCCAGGATTTGGCGAACTGCCTGCCCTCTGGATAGCCGAATGGCTAAGAAAGGTAACTGGCTGATTTTCAGTGTTCGGTTACCTTTCTCCAGCCATTAGGATCTCTTTGGATAACCCTGATATTAGTGAAGAAACTCCATCACTCCAGTGTCAATTCTAGTCTTATTAAAGTCATTCTTATTAAGGTCCATTTTTTTTTTTATTCATGGATTACAAATTATAATTGCCACATCCCAAACAGTATTCATCCAAACAGAATAAATGAAACCAGAATGTGAATTAGACATACTGGCGTTACATTAGGGTGTGCACCCATGGTACATTTATTAATTGAAAGCTTATATTTAGAAGATTTTGCACAAAAATGCACATTTTCATTAGCAATAACAAGCCTGTAAGCAGAGATACAGTCAGCTTTTATGTTATTCATCATCATCCAGATAAGGGATGTCTAAAATGTCAATGTAGAAGGCGATGAAGGACCTTTTCACCCAACATTAGGGTGTGCCTGGGCACACCAGGCACACCACGTGCACACACCTATGATTAGACATATGGTATAATAGGCACAGCTCTTATTTCAGTGAAATAAATGGAAAAGCAGACACTACATGTCCTGTGCTGCCAGACAGAAAACGACATATCGGTGTCAGACGGTTACACTCTGCAATTCTACCCCAGCCTTGCTAGCAAATACTGATGAAGGATGCTTTCTGAGCGTTCCATGTATTTAAGTGAAGTGTCGTTGGAACCCCGGAACATTTCCGTACTGCTAGTACCATTTCTTTTCAATCAGCACAGGTTCATTTTCAGCCCAGCATGCGCCGGGGCTGCAGGCATGAACGATCCGATGGCGTGAGATGCTGTATAATTATCAGACTGTTGCAAATAGTTCTATTGCAGAAACGGTCCCTGATGGCAACCCCCCCCCCGACCAAAATAAAAGAAAATGTCTTTTCATTCCCAGCTTTCAATGGTTAAGCTCAGTAGAATTTTTTTTGCATCCTTTCGGAGCACTGCAACATCAGCTTCTGAAGAATAACAGAGAAATTAAAGGGTATTAAAATAATCCATAATATGCTTGCTAATAGTCATGCGAATAAACCCTAGGCATTTCTCTTCAATGCAACCTTTATATTAACACAATGTACACATCTCGTTACAGCGTTGAGACCCGTTAAATCTGCTTTCAGCAATCCCCCTTTGCAGCGGTGCTATCCAGCAGTGGTCTTTCACATTGTAGCTGCAGAGGTTAATTCCCAGGCGTCAAATCCCCCACCATGAATCAACAGGTTTATACAAGCACGACTGCGCTTCAAAGCATCGCCTGCTAGCCAAGTGTAAACCCGTTTGCATCAGACGAAAGACTTTTTTATATGCTTTACACTTTCCTATTGATTAAATTGCATATATGTGAATGGTGGGAATGGCATAAACTATACTGTCAGAGCAGAATCATCGTCTCCCTGTATCCACGCCAGAACCTGTTGAATAATCCATTACAGGAGGGTTTATTTTTCTTCCAAGAGTATAATGTCACTAGGACGTAAAGTGAGATGGAATTATAATACCGAGTCATATCACCCCCATCCTTTCCTCCTCCCGTTCGCTCATCGTCTCTTTCTCCCTGCCTGCTTCACTCTCTAGCTACCTCTCACACATTCACTTTCTCTCTTGGATCTTTGTTACCTTCTTTCCTTCGGATCTCAAATCTGATGATGGCTGTAATGCCCAGGGTAGGATGATTAATACTACATCCCCTTCTCATCACTGCGAGGACAACTTGGGAACGAGAGCCTTGGTGGCCACTGCTTACTCCATTTTCTCAATTTCTGGAACTTTGGCCAATGTCTTGGTCATTTATTTGGTTTGTTCTTTTAAAAAACTCAAGACGACTAGCAACGCCTTCATTGTGAATGGTTGTGTTTCGGATCTCCTCGTCTGTGCTTTCTGGATGCCACAAGAAGCCATATTAGTGTCTACTGGTCGAGTGGAACATCCAACATACAGGGTGTTCATGGAGGGAGTGTTTTTTCTCTGGATGACTGTTTCCCTCTTGTCCCATTCTCTTATTGCGTTAAATCGTTTCGTGTTGATTACCAAATTGCCAACTGTTTACTATACTGTGTATCAAAAACGTAACACGGAATGGATGATAGCTATGGCCTGGGTCCTTCCCCTGGCATTCCTCTTACCTTGGCTGTTTGGACAGAGACCACGTGAAAATTCTCTACATTGTCCTCAACTACGACTTTTTGTGTTTCTTGGGCAAGAGATCCCAATGGCCAGCTTCTACACAGCAATCCTTTCGGCGGTAACAGTTCTTAGCCAAACTGCGATCCTCTTCCATTGCTACTTCCGCATTTTCAGAAAAGTGCAAGTCAGCTTGAAGAGGGTAAGCGTTCTCAACTTTCAGGTGATCCACAACCTGCCATGTTCATGTCCTCGCAAAGACAAGCGCCTGGGCCTTTATGTTCTCATTGTATGCTGCGTCTTCTCACTAACCACAGAACCCTTTGCATGGTCTGTTCTCTACGGTCTTTTTCAGCCTCTGCCCCTTGCTATGGAAATTAGCAGCTGGCTTCTGTTATGCCTTCTTTTTGTGCTCAACCCATTTATTTATACTTGGAAAAATGAGGAGTTCAGGAGGTCTTTCCGTGCAGTGGTCGGTGGAGAACTTTGGAAAAGTGCGGCAGTTAATGTTGATCCGGTTGTGCAGACCATTTCTCAAAATGATCCCTGAGTGAAACGCTGAGTGAGTTTCTCCTTTTCGGTTTCTCGGATAAAAGTGTGCAGCGTCTCATGAGAGTATTTCGAAGCAGAAACCAAAGCAGATTTTCGACTCTGTGTTTGCCCTCGCTCTTCACACTTTTTGTATTGATGGTTTCCATAGAAACCTTCTGCATTCATCTCCTCTAAGCGCCAGGGTCCAAGATAAATGAGCCAATGTTTCAGATCTATCAGCAATGGGACAAGAAGATAGAATGTTTACACCAAGAAACACAAGCTTCTGCATGAGCTGTCAGCAGAGAACATGACACGGATAATACGATCCGGGAAAGTAGATCGCCTAGCATTATAGATTTATTTGCCAATCTACGCATGCACACACCTAACAATACTAATGCTGAGGGATTTGAGGCTAAAAGCTGCCCAAAATGTGTGCTTTAGAAATGCAGAAGGTGACAAATCAATATCAGGGATGTTGTTTATATGTTTTTTCAATTCATAGACCGGAATATCATGCTTCACTTAATTTCAATCAATTATTTCTGTCTTGTTTCCTTCACAACCTATAAAGTTAAAGTTACTCCTGCTGGTGGTTGAATATTTGGAGACATTTTATAGAATTTTGATTTTCATTTTTTAACATTCAGCTTTAAGATTATATTTCATGTAAACCTCAATAAAATGTATTTATTTTATCTTGGAGTGCTGTCAAGAGATGTATCTCATAATGCAAAGATGCTGTAGAAATGTATGCTTTTACTGTATCATAGTCAATATTACAATTGTGATCGGAAATGTAGAACGATTGATAGAAATATTAAATTGTGTCTGTTTTCTATTTCTTAATTAAATACAAATGGGCACACAATTACCGTAGATACTCGAGTATAATGCGACCTGAATATAACGCGATGGATAGATATTTATTATGGAAATGAGCGAATACTCAAGACTCGAATATAACGCGAGGAACAAAATTATAAAAGTATACTGTACTGGGAAACCATTAAAATCCTTCCAGGTTTTCTTAACACAGTCAGGCTCCCCCTCAGGTCAGGGTGCTCTGCTCTTGAATGATTGCAGTTGTTACTACATATGAAGCCGCTGGCCACCCGTCTTCTTACTTGCGATAAGAGGTCCGGCGGAGCGAGATGACCAACACAGTGAATCATTCACCAATAGCCAGCACGCAGAGAGGTGTTGTTTTCGGACCTCCTACTCCAGCAAACAGGCTCATCCACCACGTCATCCGCCAATAGTCAAGGAGATTTGGGATCCACGTGCAAGTCAAGTTTTTTTTTTTTTTACACGCCATGCAGATGTCTCGAATATAACGCGACCCCTCCAATTTTAAGGTAACTTTTTGTCACCAAAATCTAGCGGTATACTCGAGTATCTACAGTAATTCTGCGAACCACTGGGTACACAGAATAAATTGGCTCAAGTCCAGGAATATAGGACCAATCACGACAGACCATGTTACTGGCACGGTATCTTGGTCTTACTGCCTGACGTTTTCAGTTCCTCTAATGTGTGTAGTTCTAGTTTTATGCTGTAAATTTGCTGTCACCATTCTTAGTAAATGCAAAATGAAGTTATTGAGTTGGCAGGATGCAATCAGGATTGTCAGAACCAAATTGTGGCTACTAACACTTTACTGGAAGTAATATGCAAAATTGATATATATATATATATATATATTAATATTTTATATAAAGATGTAACCATGATTAAGTGTGCCGTTTTACATTTAAAATGATTAATTATGGAATATTGTTCCTTTGTCAACATAATACGATGCCATTTCCTCAACATGCTGTGCCAACTGGATTGAAGATGTTAAGTACGGTCTGTTCGGTTTGCAGAATGATACATTAACGACACTTTCATGACTCTTTCCTTAAACATACAGTATGTATCTACGTGTACAATTGAGAATTCTCTGCATTTAAAGTGCATATGCATTTTCTGTCTTTGACAGTTGGTGGCTGCACTATGATGCCTTACAATAAAATATGTATCTTTTCCAATTCTATTCGAGGAACCACCAAAACAAACTGTAGATTGTAAGTTCTTTTGATCAGCGCCTTCTCCTCCTTTCAGTGATATATTACAAGAATAAAGTTAATTGTTAATTATGTTTTGTTTACCAATTGTAGAGGGATATCGACATTTGTTTCTTTGTAAATTAGTGTCACATTATTTAAATGGATTTATTGCATTTTTTATGGAATTTGCTATTTACCAAGATCACTATATGCATTTCTTTGAGTACGAATGAGCATGTTCAAAGTACATTTTTTTATATACTATATACATAAACAGGACTGGACTAAACACTTTATTTGGCCTTGGCAAGGGACTGGTCCATGGGTCAGTTGGGGGTGTGGTTGAGGATAGGCTGACGGCTGATTGTGGGTAATTTTTACTTAAAGAAGGTCATTGGGCCCAATGGTAAATGGCCAGATTGCAGTAGATGAAAACTCTGGGCCAGCCTGGAAGATCTTTCAAATGTCTTCTCTGCCCATAATACTTTTCATGGGCCACTTGGGTAGGTTCCTTGATTTCCAGTGTTAGACCCTTGTCCATGGCCACAGCAGCCCAACGTGCATTTGCCTTGTAATGTTAGCAATTCTCATTTTGAGTCTATAAATAAAATAAATAATTTTAAAAATCAAGGCCCCTATTACACTCTTCGCGCAAATGCACTCGCGCAGCGCAATTTTTTTTGCGCACACAAAAAAAACTTTAGCGCGCAAATTAACGCGGTATTACGATCCGAGCGCATTTTTTCAGCCTTCAACTTTTTTCGAGCGCAAATCCGACGCGCAAAGCCGGGCGCAAATGACCGTTGCGTGCAGGAAACGGTGGGCAGACAGTTTTTTCACGGGAATCAACCAATCAGAATTAAGAACCACCATTTTCTAGGTTTTGGTTGTTGCGCCTGTCAAAGTCAATCTGCGTATATGTGCTGCAACAAAAATAAAAAATTAAACAATTTATTTTATTGTTTGGGTATGTGTAGAATGTGTACCTGTGCTGTGCTGTATTTTTTTTTTTGTGCAGGTTCATTTCGTTTCGGCCAGAACGTTCAGATTGTAAATTAGCACCAGGTTTTCAAAGACGTTACGATACTTCGCGCAAACGTCGTTCGTACGACGTTGCGCGAAGATCGTAATACCATCCGCTCGAACGCATTCGCGCTGACAATGATAAGTATGGGATGCGCGCACGCACTTGCGCTGGGTTCGCACAGGGTCAATCGCGGTAGACGGTAACGCGCATCGTTTGCGCGAACATCGTAATACGATGTTCCGCGCAAATGTTTTTGTCCTTGCGCAAAAGCGCATTTGCGCGAACGCAAATGCGCTGCGCGAGGATTGTAATAGGGGCCAAAGTATTTTATCAGGAAGGAAACATTGAGATTTCTCTTCTTTTCAAGTAAGTCCTGGAAAATGCTAATAACCACTTATATTGCTTGTTCCTTGCACTCGGATGCTGCTCGGCACTCTAAGGAGGTTCTTGAAGTAGGTGCATTAACTTACTGCTTTTTACATGAAGATGTGGATCAGTGGGATTGATTCCATCAACGTAGGTAGGTAAAGCAAGCTGTAAGACAAAATTTCCATTAATAAAAAGGTCAACAATACGCCTTGATTCAACATTTCGCAAAAACAGACAATGATTTTAAAGTAATATCACAATCTCCATTTGTATTTTAAATGTATAGTAAGATGAGGCTAAGGAGAGGTTCCTGTGAGACAATAGAATATAGTTAATTTCTGGGGTTTTTGTGTTGGATGGATGTGTACAACAATGCTTTTCTTTTCAACATGTAAACAGGGAGGTTTGTGTATGGAATATGCCTATATCTATGTGCAGACAGCGGAATCCTGTCAAGTCAAAGCTAGTACAAAGTGTTCTGTGCAATACTGAAGTAACAAAAGGAATTTTAATGCGGGGGAGGATCATTGAAATAAAGCATTCAATGTGTTTTCAGTACAAGGGTAACCCTTCTTCTGAATGGATGCGCTGTATTAACAACAATGAGTTGCACGTCATATATTTAAATTACGTTAGAGCCATTATTAGTAGCTGGTTTACCTAGAAAAAGGTTTCCGAAGCTTGAGTCAGTACACCCCTCATATTTTTTGTAAAAAATGTATTATATCTTTTCATGTGACAACACTGAACAAATAACACTTTGCTGCAATGTAAAGTATTGAGTGCACAGCTTGTATAACAGTGTCAATTTGCTGTCCCCCTAAAATAACTCAACACACAGCCATTAATGTTTAAACCGCTGGCAACAAAAGTGACTACACCACTAAGTGGAAATGTCCAAATTGGACCCAATTAGCCATTTTCTTTCCCCGGTGTCATGTGACTCGTTAGTGTTACAAGGTCTCAGGTGTGAATGGGGAGCAGGTGTGTTAAATTTGGTGTTATCACTCTCACTCTCTCATACCGGTCACTGGAAGTTCAACATGGCACCTGCTGGCAAAGAACTCTCCGAGGATCTGAAAATAAGAATCTACATAACGATGGCCTAGGACAGGGGTCAGCAACCTTGACTCCCTTATGGTTTGGGAACTACATGTCCCATGTGGCTTAGTCAGCCTAATGGGTGACTGAGCATCTTGGGAAATGTAGTTCCCAAAACATCAGGGAGCCAAGGTTGCTGACCTCTGGCCTAGGATATAAGAAAATTACCAAGACCCTGATAGTGAGCTGCAGCACAGTGGCCAAGACCATACAATGTTTTTACAGGACAGGTTCCACTCAGAACAGGCCTCGCCATGGTCAACCAAAGAAGTTGAGCGCAGAGGTATTTAGAGGTTGTATGAGTGCTGCCAGCATTGCTGCAGAGGTTGAAGGGGTGTGGGGGTCAGCCTGTCAGTGCTCAGACCATACGCCGCACACTGCATCAAATTGGTCTGCATGGCTGTGGTACCAGAAGAAATCCTTTTCTAAAGATAATGCACAAGAAAGCCCGCAAACAGTTTGCTGAAGACACGCAGACTAAGGACATTGATTACTGGAACCATGTTCTGTGGTCTGATAAGACCAAGATAAACTTATTTGGTTCAGATGGTGTCAAGCATGTGTGGCGGCAACCAGGTGAGGAGTACAAAGACAAGTGTGTCTTGCCTACAGTCAAGCATGGTGGTAGCAGTATGATGGTCTGGGGCTGCATGAGTGCTGCCGGCACTGGGGAGCTACAGTTCATTGAGGGAACCATGAATGCCAACATGTACTGTGACATACTGAAGCAGAGCATGATCCCCTCCATTTGGAGACTGGGCCACAGGGCAGTATTCCAACATGATAACGACCCCAAACACACCTCCAAGACGACCACCGCCTTACATTCATCATTCACCGCAGAATCCCTGAAGTGCGCCGAATGGATCTGCCGAATGCTGCCAATTAAACCCAGGAAAAGCATGTGATAAGCTTCCAAACGCAGCCGAAGATCTGCCGAACAGACGATAAATGCCTCCAATCAGTCGCCGACCACCGCCAAAAAAGTCAACCAGCTGCCAAACGCCGTGGAAGAACGCTGACCAGCCACCGAACAAGGGTAAAAAGAAAAAACCCTCGCAATTCTTAAAAAGCATTTTAAACAGAAATAATGCATGGAAATAATGTATAAGTTCCTATGAATAACAATAAAAAGGTCTGTTACAGAATAAAAAATAATGCCATTAAAAAAAAAAAATCGGAATCGAATATTTCGCCAGAAAAATCCAGAAAAATACCTTAAAAAATTCTAAATAATAAAAAGACTTTTTGCTGCAAATGAACAGAATAAATGGTTGAATAAAAATTGTATAAAACGGGGCTTTTTTTTTTACATTGAAACCTATGGGATTCGCCTGATTAAACATGTCGAGCGAAACCACTGAAAATCTCGGCATTTTGCCACGTTTTCGGTGCTGTTCGTCATTCTCTGAATAGATGAACCATTACTTCTCTATGGGGAATTTCATTGCTCCCGAATTGCACCGTTTTTCACTGGCAATTCGACAATATTTAAACTGGCTGGATGCAGTAGAGGTAACATCACTGCTCTATAACCATGGAGACACAGGTTCAAATCCCAACAAGAGCACCTCTCCAGTAAGTGTCCTTGGGCAAGACACCTAACTTACCTACCCAGGACGTACTTGAAAAGGAGAGAAATCTCAATGTATCCTTCCTGGTAAATTACTTTCTAAAAAAAATTGGCGAATTTCCACAACATTGCACCATACGGGGAAATGTGCAATTCGGTGGCAAATTCGGTTCTCTTGGAATAATCCCTTTAGTTGCTCTTAATACCTTCCCCATACAGCCAGCAGTCAGAGAGAAGGAAGCATTCAAGGGTTGTGCTCTTTAGTGAAACAGCTCTACAAACACTTCCAAGTTTTGTATTAATGAAATTTCCTCCTGACAAAAAAGTGTGAATCCAAAAAATCCTTTACTAATGTGATGATTACCTTTATGGTTGGCTAGCTCTTTCTCTACTGGAGAACTTTTCCATCTTCCCTTATGGATGAGCTTCAACCAAATATTGCTGGGATAAAAGATTCTAATCTCTAGATGGTGTCTTACACAATTTTAAATGCATACAGTGAGTGATATAAAGATAGATACAAAAAAAACGTCCAGATCTCCTGCTTATGGGCATTTGAAATGATCATAATGAGATTATTAGCAATGCAGCTTCCAAAAAATGTCAGTAGAATATAAACATACTCAGGGTTATTCAAAGAGATCCAAATGGCTGGAGAAAGGTAACCAAACGCTGAAAATCAGCGTTCGGTTACCTTTCTTGGCCATTCGGCTATTCAGAGAGCAGGCAATTCGCCAAATCCTGGCGAATTGCCTGCACATTCGGTGCCTGTTTGAGGGCAGTGAAATCCCCGTAAAAAAGCACTGCTTCGTCTATTCAGAGAACAGAAACCAGCAGTGAAAGGTTCCCGAATTGCCCTGCCATTCGGTGGTTTCATTCGGCAAGTTTATTCGGGAGAATCCCATAGGCTTCAATGTTAAAAATATTCCCGTTTTAATTCAATATCTAATAAACCGTTCATTATAAAATTCTACAGTAAAGATTCTCTTTATTTATAGATTTTTTTGGATATTTTAAGCATTTTTCTGGATATATTTTTTTAAAATAAAGTCCTTTTTTTTTTTTTAACTTTACTTATTTTTTCTGTAACAGCCCTTTTTATTATCATTCCCTGGACCTCATATGTAAATTTCAGACATTTTCGCTCGGTAGTTTCTTTGCAAACAGCGTTTCACTTTTCAATCATTCATGCAAACTGTTTTCCTAATTTATTCACTTCACTCTGTCTGCGGTCTCGACTTTCTCCGGAGGCTTCGCTGTGTGTGATCGGCTCCTGCTAGGGTTTTTCCGGCGTCTTCGACGGGTTAATCCAGATGTTTTTATGGGTTTTCGGCGTGCATTCACTGGGTTTTCGCCAGGTGTTCGGCGGGTTTTCGGCAACTTTTCGGCAGCTTTTCCCTGCACTTCGACAGCCCTGTGGTGCTTGCTGAATACACCACAGGGTGGCAGAAATGGGAAAGCCGATTTGCACCGAATTGAAGAGAACGAAAAGTCACCGAACGTGTGGTGACTTTTCGATTCTCTTTGAATAACCCTGACTGTCTCTATGTGGGAACACAGCCTGCATTTGAAAACTACAGTATCACCTTCCACCTGTACTATACAGGCATTTTCAGCAATCATAATCATCTTACGCTCATCCATGTACTGTACAGTGTTGAGTGTTTTCAGCACTACTTTCTAATTTTGTGTTTTCAGTACTCAGTGTTAATTTTGACAGAAAATTTTGATTTAGCTTTAGTCTAACAGGGTTATTCAAAGAGAATCGAAAAGTCACTGCACGTTCGGTGACTTTTCGTTCTCTTCAATTCGGTGCGATTTGGCGATCTCATTTCGGCGACCCTGCAAGCACCACAGGGCCGTCGTAGTGCAGGGAAAAGCCGCCGCAAACCTGTCGAACACTCACCGCAAAACCCAGGCGAAGGCATACCGAAATCCGCAAAAACATCTGGATTAACCCCGCCGAAAACGCCGGAGAAACCCGAGCAGGAGCCGATCAGAGCGCAGAGCAGCCGCCAGAAAAACCTGACACCGCTTTGACCCGACATGTTTGAAAACTGAAACGCTAGTTGCAAACAGACTATTGAGCAAAAATGTCTGAAATTTACATATAAGATCCAATGAATGATAATAAAAAGGGCTGTTACAGAAAAAAGAAAAAACTATTAAAAAAAATGAAAAAAGATTTTTGCAAAAAAATCCTGAAAAATACTTAAGATCCTAAAAAATAAATAAATAAAATGTATCTATAAATAAAGAGACTTTTTACTGCAGAATATTAAAATGAACGGTTTATTAGATATTGAATTAAAACGGGAATATTGTTAACATTGAAGCCTATGGGATTCGCCTGAATAAACCTGCCGAATGAAACCACCGAATGGCAGGGCATTTCGGCAACTTTTCACTGCTGGTTTTTGTTCTCTGAATAGATGAAGCTATGGGGATTTCACTGCCTTCAAACAGGCACCGAAAAGGCACCGTATGTGCAGGCAATTCGCCAACATTTGGCGAACTGCCTGCTCTCTGGATAGCCGAATGGCCAGGAAAGGTTACCTTTCGGCCCCAATTTGGAGCTCTTTGAATAACCCTGATAGTCTTTTGACTAAAATAGTATTTAATTTTAGTCAAATTTTAGTCCTCTGAATTATTTTAATTTTAGTCTAGTTTTAGTCGACTAAAATCTAAGTTAAAGTGTAATTAATGCATTATTTCAGCATTTCTCACTCTATACTCCTGGAGTAAACATCTATTAACCTGTTATTATTTACGGTATTAACCACTTCAATGCTAAGGACGCGCTCAGCGCGTCCTCAGCATTGCCCCTGGTATGCGGAGGACGCGCTGAGCGCGTCCTCGCATTGGGGTCAGCGTTCGGCCGGGTTCCGGCCGATCGCTGGCCCCTCCGGTGCGGGCTGACATCCTGGATGTCAGCCCGGCATCCGGAGCAGTGGCCGCCATTGTTATGTGTCATCGCGCCCCCGCGATGACACATAATTCAGGCGCCCCCCCCGCATGTGCGGAGGAGGCGCCTGAAAGGGAGGGGGGGGAGGTCCTTCGGACCTCTCTCCCTCCCGATCGGCGGCTCACAGGGGCTTAACCCAGGCATCATTTGGAAGGGCACAGCCTGCCCTTCCAAATGATGCCTGGCATTAACCCCTGGGGAGCTGGATCGCAAATCGGCGCTGAAAAGCGCCGATTTGCGATCCTTCCCGGGAGCTGGCCGACATCTTGGATGTCGGCCAAGCTTCCGGGAACTCCCCCAGAGGACTGGCGTCATCGTGCGCAGCACGATGACGCCAGTCCTAGCATTAACCCCTAACTGCCACGAAGTGTGGAGATAGGGAGTTCCAATGAACTCCCTATCTCCCGATCCGTGGCAGTTAGGGGTTAAATTTTGATATCGTTGGATCGGCCAGAGCATGGCCGTTCCAACGATACCAAACATGAAAGTTAAAAAAAATGTAAAAAAAAAATAAAAAATAAAAATAAAAATAAAAAAAATAAAAAAAAAAATTAAAAAAAAAAAATAAACACTTTTTTTTTTTTGTTTTGTTAATGCAGCAATATTGTTCCCATTTCAATTATAATGTGAACAATAATGCTGCATTAACGATTTTTGTATGCGGTGCGTTTGTTAAAAATGGTGTCATTTTCCCCAAAAAAAAATGTAACGAGACCCCATCTCTAATTTTTTTAACAAGCGCACCCCATACAAAATATAACCGCAATTGCTCGCATGTTAAAATGTGGAAAAAAACACTTTACACGCTGTAAATTATTGAAAATACATATTTTATTGCATTTTTTGTTATAATATACAAACATGACATAACGTATACATATAATAATGACATATTATGAATCTACCGAGTCTGACGGAAAGAACGATATATAATATGTCGATGTCATATACTAAAATAAGCCTTCAAAACAGGTTTAAACATGATGCGCAAAACAGGTAAAAAATGACCTCAGCACAGGGGCGGGAAAAGCCTCAGCAGCGAAAGGGTTAAGGTCTGAACATGCAACACAGGCGCAGATATCATTGTTATGTTCTAAATAACATATTTATCTCAAAATCTAGTTTCCATTTTGACAGCAGATAGATTTAGCTTTAGTCGTAGTCTTTTGACTAAAATGCCATTTAATATTAGTCATATTATAGTCATCTGAATTATTTAAATTTTAGTCATATTTTAGTCAAAAACATGTTATAATATTTAGTCGACTAAAATCTTTAGTCGACAATATTATCACTGGTTTTCAGAGAGCTCCCTATTTTCTGCCCTCTTTCTGGCTGTTGCAATAGAGCAGTAAAGAACGTTGAACTTTTATTACCGTTAATGTGGGGGCTGTTCCTTCTTGCATGTCTGCAGTAACATAGAGTGCAGCGAGAGTGAGATCTCTTTCAGTTCTCCCCAGGGAGTACACTAATCTTTCAGTAAAAAGGTACGCAAATGAAGTTTTATATGATAATTTTCGTTTTACATACAGGGTTATTCAAAGAGATTCGAAAAGTCACCGCACGTTCGGTGACTTTTCGTTCTCTTCAATTCGGTTTGTTTTGCCGATCCCATTTCGGCGACCCTGCGGTGTATTCAGCAAGTACCACAGGGTCCCCGAATTGCAGGGAAATGCTGCCGCAAACCCGACGAAAACTAACCGCAAAACCCAGCGAATGCACGCCGAAAACCCTCAAAAACATCTGGATTAACCTGGCGAAAACCACAGAAAAACCCGAGCAGGAGCCGATCACACGCAGCGAAGCCTCCGGAGAAAGTCGAGACCGCAGACAGAGTGAAGTGAATAAATTAGGAAAACAGTTTGCATGAATGATTGAAAAGTGAAACGCTGTTTGCAAAGAAACTACTGAGTGAAAATGTCTGTAATTTACATATGAGGTCCAGGGAATGATAATAAAGAGAGCTGTTACAGAAAAAATAAGTAAACTTAAAAAACTCGGACTTTTAAAAAAAAAATCAGAAAAATGCTTAAAATATCCTAAAAAATCTATAAATAAAGAGACTCTTTACTGCAGAATTTTATAATGAACGGTTTATTCGATATTGAATTAAAACGGGAATATTTTTAACATTGAAGCCTATGGGATTCGCATGAATAAACTTGCCGAATTAAACCACCGCATGGCAGGGCATTTCGGGAACCTTTCACTGCTGGTTTGTGCTCTCTGAATAGCCGAAGCAGTGCTTTTTCATGGGGTTTTCACTGCCCTCGAACAGGCACCGAACAGGCACTGTATGTTCAGGCAATTCGCCAGGATTTGGCGAATTGCCTGCTCTCTGAATAGCCGAATGGCCAGGAAAGGTAACCAAACGCTGATTTTCAGCGTTTGGTTACCTTTCTCAAGCGATTCGGATCTCTTTGAATAACCCTGTTTGTATTTCAATGAAAAATCGTGTATACGACGTTTATGAAAACGAAAGCACACTTCTTTGCAACATTAAGCTTTCACTTAAACTTTGTGTTGCTAAATCAAACTCCTTTAAAACACTAAACTTTTTTATTCGCTCTACTAAGGCTAGGGTCAGACGAAAGCAGTTTTAACGTGCGTTTAGACGCACGAAATCACGGCCGTGCTAGCAGCAAATTACGTCCAATGCCGGGGAACACACGAAGTACGGCCGCACGAAAGTTCGTCCGCGCAACGCAAGTGGCAAACGAACGCATTTTTTCTAGAACGTCAAACCACTAGTACGGACGGACAGAGTGCGCTGCGTCCGCTAGAGGCGTGTGTGCGTGATTGGGAGACGTCAGACGCTGCTAATGTCCGGCCAACATAACGTCCAGACACAAAAAGTGTTTTATTGATGATCCGTACAAAATCACGGACGAAAAGGCGCATCGTATGACCGCTATCTCGTATTCCGTGAAAAAATGCGTCCATTCGTTCGAACACACTTTTTCACAGACAACGCGAAAAAATGCGTTAGTCTGACCCTAGCCTAAAAAATTGCACACTTATCAGTGGTCACTGCTGTGCGCGTTAATAGAATTTTATTTTTCTTCTGTCGAAACATATCGGCTGACACTGTTTCATCTCAAAGGAAGACAGATTGGTGTGGAAATGTGTGGGTGATTTCCAGATACATCAGTTATTGTGTGTACTTTGTGTTTTTTCCCTCACGATTTATATGCGTTTCTTCCCAACGTTTTTCTAATTTGTGGATATTTATTTATTTATAAATTATTTTACCAGGAAGGATATGGATGGGTCTTACTTCTCCGCACATCCCAAGGGTAATATGCATACGGATAGAGGGCAGGAGGTAATGACCTGACAATGCAGAAATAAAGAGTGATTCTCTATTTAACACAGATGCCTCCAGAGAGAGAGAGTGAGTAAGAATATGTTTCCTTTGGTTGCTTATTAAGGTATAACATTTGGTCACAATATATATATTAAAAGGAGGCAGTTATTTAACCCCTTCACTACCGAGAGATAGATATAACGGGCTTCAAAGGCACCATCCGGTGACCGATATCGAGATATCTTGATCTCCAGTTCTGCAGCCCAAAAGAAAATGAAGCTCGTTTGCTGCAAACAAATTGTGTTTGCTTTTGGGCTGCAGAAGGTGCCCTCATAGGTTTAGCTCTGTGGGCATAATGCCCAAAGAGCTAATACTGTGTGAAATCTGCTAACTGAATGTCCAGACATTGGACATTCAGCAGCCGATGCAGGGAACATGAGCTCCAACTGTAACAGCTGTAACTCAATTTAGCCGTAGATGGCACCATCTACTGGCCAAATATGTTATTACAGTAAGAAGTACGCTGGGAATATTTCTTACTGTATAATTAAAAATGTTTTTTTTTTACTGTAGAATTAATTTTAAATGATTTTTCAAAAAACCTCTGGTTCCTGACAATGGTTATTTTTTAAATCAACTGGTAGGGAAGGGGTTAATATGTTTTGAATGTTGAGTACTTTATGTTATTCCAGCAATGAAACTGGATTAATAAGCATACAGTGTAATTTCAGCAACATTAACTCCTTCAGTGCTGAGCCATTTCAGCCTGTGTGCTGAACTCATTTTGATAATTTTTCTTACCGCTCTGAGGTCCTGTCTATGGCAGAAACTACACCCATTATGTCTTGGGGGTTATTTTCAGCAGACAAATCAGTCGCAGTATACTGTTTATCATTGCCATGTGTACATGGCATGTCATGTCAAGAGGCTATGGGCCCGATTCCAACCGCCGCACAAACAAGGAGACATTAAGGGAGAAAATCTGCGCATGCAGATTTCCCTTACCGTCTCCCTGTTACCGATGCTATTACAACCCAGACGCGTCTGGGCATGGAATAACTGTGACGTGCAGACTGATACTTGCGGTGGCGCAAAGCACCACCACGACTATCAGCTCCTGCAGTCCAAAGCCTCTGAAACCAGATCATTTGCTTAGGTCAGGATAACTGGAACACTAGCTATGGCCAATGTAAAGTACACTCCAAAATGGCACTCTGTTATGGCTACATGGACCTTAGTTACTGTGTTTATTCTGTGGTCTTTTATAATCTATTATCCATGTGATAAACATTGTGACAAGAGTGACTCTGAACTGGGGGTACCTGGACTTGGCATTGCTGATGGGAGGTGTAAAACTATGGGTTCTTGTAGTCTGACACGTCATTTTATTCCCCGACCCTCTCTTATGTCCTAGTCCACCCTGTGCCTTTAAGGGTACAGGGTGTCTGTGTTATGTGTGAATATTGTTATTGTTAATATCGCTATTGTCTGTGTTTATATTTTAGTGTTATTATGGCTAATATGATTACTATCAGGGTTATTCAGAGACCGGTGAAAAGCAGGAGAATGACTGGAGAATGGAAAATTCTAGGTCAAAATAGCCAAACCAGAAAAATTCTCCCATTCATCTCACTTTCCAAATCGGCTATTTTGACCTAGAATTTTCCATTCTCCAATCATTCTCCTGCTTTTCACTGCTCTCTGAATAACCCTGTGTATGTGTCACTGTAGCCCTTTCCACCCCCCCCTCCTATAGGATATGTTTTAGTTCTGTGAAAGGTTTGAATGATCATTGTCTGCCTAGTTTGGCAAATATTGCCCCATAATCAGACCATTGTCTGTTTGAGCTGTTATCTACTTTATTCATATCCACCTTGTGATTGCATGGTTATTGCGTAGAAGAACAATAAACCACGATGCTTGACCCAGTTCGATCGGTGTCGTCCATGATATTGGGGTCATTGTAAAACACACAAAGGATGACCTGCTGCTCTGCTGTGTTGGAATTCTAGGACCAGAGGAGGACGCTAGTCAGGATGGCTAAGGCATGTAAACTGTCTCTTAGACACTGACAGTAGGATTTGCTGTTATGCTGAGAATCTGACATTTTATTCCCTTTGGTCTGTATGTATGGTGTATAGTAAACTACCCTCTATGCTGTCTTTCCTGAGTATGTGAGACATGATGAAGAATTAAAGTGCACATATTTGGTAGCACGACACAAGAACACCTATGAGAATCAAAGATTTTTCTGAAAATCCTCTCTAATGCATTTTATCATACAATGAAATTATGGGAACAGTTTACTAAGCCTAAAATGACCGATGCGTTTTGTCACCGAACATTCACTTGTTTTTTCCTCTGCCTACATTTGGAAGATACAGTTCCCCTTCTTTTACGTGTAGCTGACTTTTCAGTCTGCCATACCAATTCTATGACCAAGTAAACCTCAATCTCGTTATAACAGAGTTGTTGTCATCAGAAATTTGCTGTGTTTGTCTCCTGATGAAAACAAATAATGACAGAACAAGGGCAACTGTATTGCGGCTATAATTGCTGACTTACACTAAGTTGGCTACAACTGGGGATTTCGTCAAAAGGCTCCTATGTTGTAATGGGAACGCACAGGGTTCTGTCCAAAATTCCTGGACCAGCCCGTTATTCGTCTGTCCCTTCTCTGTCTCAGAACCATGCCTGGAGGCTCAAAGTCTCCTTCTGGACTACCCAACTTGTAGCCCTGACATTTCAGAGAGATTCCCCTGTGAAGCCAAGATTCCCCACACACGACCAGAGAGACTTGATCCTTGGTAAAAGCAGGAATGAATGACTTTATTTTCCAGACAGACAGTTTGCTAATACAGTTTGCATAATATATGTTTGTTATCTGGAAGGGGTCTAGAACAATACCACTCTGCTGTCTATCACTCTCCTACCCAATGATAAGACTATGTGTCCAGCACAATCAATCCCAGGGTGTCACGTTCCACGCTTCTAGCCCTGTCCTCTGTATTCGTTATAACCTGTTTTTCCTTTGTGTTTCTGTTGCTGCTATTTCCTGGGTTGCAGCACAGGGGTTAATGTGTTCTGTGCTCCCTGCTCACCTGTTGATCCTTCTCCTGATGTCCTGCCTATATTAGAGCAATGTGCCCATGGTGCATTGCTGGGTCATTTTGCTTTCCTGGTTTCCAGTATCTGTTGAGTTCTGAGAGCTCCTTGCTGTATTGTTTCTATTCACAGTTTGTATATCTTGTTCAGTTTATTTCTCTGGTCCTGTTTCCCTGTCTGTCTATCTGTTGCCTCTGTTATACTGTTCTTGGTTTATTTCTGTTTCTCCTGTGTATTCAGTTCATAGTGTTTCCCTTGCTGTATTTGGTTTTTCTGTTTATGTTATATTCTGATTACCTGGTTACGATATCTTCTGGCTTGTCTGACGTTTCTTCTGGTTCTGAACCCCGGCTTCTGTATAAGGTATATTCTCTGGTTCTCTCTTTGACTACGTTTTTGGATTATCCTTATCTGTACCGTTTTCAGTGAACCCTGTAACCTGTGTTTGTCATAAGACTCTGCACGGCTTCTAAGGTAACCTTTTCTTTTAGAATAGATCCGGCTAACTTTAAAGACTGGCCTGTCAGATTAGGGCTGCTACGGTATAGCTGTGCAGAGGTCTCTTGTTAACCCCGTGTTGATCTGTTCTGTTATTGCTACCAAGACTGGTATTTCTGCATATAGGGGCTTTCACCTGTACCAGGGCCTTACCACGGCGCTAGCCTGGTACCGCCACCGTGACACAGGGGGAGGATAAACTAACAACTCTAAGAGCTGCTAAACAGAAGCATGCTTAAAACACATCACATACAGCATGGTGATACCCCAAATGCCCTATGAACAGTCTCTGCCATAATCACCTGTAGTCTGCGGGCACAAAGCTGGCAGCTGCTCTTCTCCAAAGGGCACACAGTCTATAAGTATTATGGGCAACGCTGTGAGTGCCTGCGCCAGCTAGTCTCAGACACTTGAAATCCATCTCATTGAAAAGGTTGGGGAGGCTTCTATCACATATGTGTCAGAGATTCCTTGTTTGTCAGCAAGTTTCCTCACAAGCACAAAATTTTGGAGAGGATAACGTAAACTGGTAAATGATTACATAAGTTGGATTTGTGTTTCATCTTGTGTGGCGATTGAAAATGACACTGACTTCATAAAGTTTACCCGTAGTAACACCAATCTCTATTCTTATCATTGCTTTAAAGCAGATGTCTGACATTTTACCTGTGATTTAGAGATGTTGCTATAGTTGTATTTGGGGTAACTTTTAAATGGGATGCTAATTAAACTCCATCAGTTTATCGATTGCTGTATCCAGGATTGCCTGTGATCTGAGTGAAACTTGTGAATATTAACTTGCGAATGAGAAATTTCTTTATAATGCTACAGCAAATATCAGCAATGCCAAGTGGTTAGCAATCTTGAAGAATGCTTTCTGTTTTGGTTTTCTATATCAGAGGTCGTTTCTTTAAAACACTTGATCTTCCGTCTGGCTTTCTATTTCCTCCCCTGACAATGCATTATTCTTTTCTGATCTAGGTCTCTGCACTACAGGATGGAAGAGACTATGATAAACATTCTCCACTCAATTAACCTTTATGCCCTTTGTATTATTTAGTAATGTTTACAGATTTGATGTGGAATTCACAATTATTGTGTTCGCTCTCTTTGTTAAGTTTCTTATTATTTTATAAAATTGTCTTGGTTATGAATAAATATATAATAAATAGATTACCATGTACAGGTTTTGCTGCCATATAAAAATATCAGTACATTTTTTGAGATAATATTGTAGTGTATCCAGTCCACTAATTGTAGTGTATCCAGTCCACTAATATTTTCAAACAGGGTGGCAAGTACTGAGGAAAAAGAGAATTGTGTAGAATTGCCATGGAAATTTCATATTTAAACCAATATAGCCCATATTTTTTTTCCAGTTTCCCACAGAAACTGTGCAAGTAATGTCTGATGTATATACAGACATGTGAGAGAAAAGTTATTTTAAGTAGATGTCACGTTCCCACGTTCCAAACCTGTCTTCCTGCCCTCTGTATTTGTAAATTGTGTTTTTTCCATTGTGTTTCTGTTGCTGCCAATTCCTGGGTGGCCTCCCAGGGGTTAATTGGTGTTCTGTGTGCTGCTCACCTGTTGACTCTTGCCTTGATTCCCCTGCCTATATTAGAACAATGTACCTATAGTACATTGCTGGGTCATTTTTACTTTGCCTGGTCTCCTTGCGACTTGTGTCCTGAGAGCTCCTTGCTGTGTTCCTGATATCCTCCGTTTGTTCATCCCTGTTCAGTTTTTGCCTCTGTTATTTCTGTTCCAGTTTATGTCAGTTCCTTCTGCGTATTTAGTTCTGTCTATTTCTGTATTTTGTTTTGCTGTTTATGTTCCATTCTGATTCCCCGGTTACCGATTTTTGGCTTGGCTGACTTCCCTTCTGGTTCCTATTCCTATATCCTGTATGACGTACTCTCTCTGGTTATGACCTTTGGCTTTCCTCTATATTTCTACTCTATATAGTATATTCCTTGTCTGTACCGTTTCCAGGAAACCTTGTCATCTGTATACAACAAAAGACTCTGTACGGCTTCAAGGTAATACTTTCCTTTAGATTAGATCCGGCTATCCTAAAGACCGGCCTTTCAGTGCAGGGAATCTTTGGTATTGCCGTACAGAGGACTTTTGTTAACCCTGTGTTGCTTTCATCTGTCCTTGCCGTTTACAGTGCATCTCTGCCCATAGGGGCTTCTCTCAGGAACCTGGACCTCCCCTTTCTGCGAGTTATATTCTTAGGGATATATATACAGACCGACCACTTCCAAGGATCGGAGGGCAAGGATAGGGTGGTGCGTCACCAGGCACTGCCCCTGTGACAGTAGAAGACCAGGAGCTAGATATAAGATTAAGAAGGGAAAAAGCCCTCTAGAAAGGCCAGAGGGGGAAAACAGTAGTGGGAAGGTTGGTTGGACAGAGGAAACAAAGAAAGGAAATAAAATATAAAAACTATAATTTATGCAATAGAATGCTGTCCATACCAGAATTTAATATATTAAGCAAAGGACTTAAAGTTGCCCCCACTCAAAAGCTAGACAGCTAGACAGATTTAGAGTATATAGAGGTCTCCAAAATTCCACGAGAAAGCTCTGAATTTTCTATTAAACTTGATAAAAAGCATAATGGATGAAGAAAATGATGAATATATACAAGCACTAGTAAAAACCTGATATATCACACTGAATGGAAGTTTTTTTTATTCTCAAGTATTGTCAGATTTGGAAATGATTAACTAGAAAAATAATAAATACAAAAATATAATTTGAATAAGCAAGAAAGGCAGACCCTTAAATATCTATGCAATTATAAAAATACTGTAATAAAACCCACCAACAATGTGAAGAAGAATCAACTCAGCAGTATGAAGAAGAACCTACCTAACAATATTGAGAGGAAGTCAGTAGAATCTTGAAAGATTCCAACACCTATGGAAAAAATTAAACAAGACCATTAGAGAAAGTAAAAGTAGAAGTAATCACACATCTCCACAGAGAGAAATTATGTAACGGTTTATTAGAGATGGAACTTCAATATCTCCTAATAAACCCTCCTTGAACCCCTGTATTTTACTTTCTTCTGAAGGCTCATAAAGATGTTCAGAGACACCCAAGAAGACCGATCATATCTTGAATTGAATCGGTTACTAGTATTCTTTCAGAGTATGTTGACATCCTATTGCAACTAATAGTTAAGTCTTCATTGTATTTGAAGCATACCTTGAATATTCTTGAAATTCTAGAAGGTTTTGAATGGCAAGACAATTACATACTAGTAGCGTAATGCCACTTTACAGCAATATCCCATATGAAAAAGGGATGAAAGTGGTTGAGATTATTCTCAATAGGAAAAAATAAATAAATCCAAAGAACAAGTAAGGTTAATCCTGGATGGCATGCTATTTATTTTAGAAAAATCAATGTTTCAATTTCAAGAAACAGTTTTATCTCCAGAAAACAGGCATTGCAATGGGCACTAAATTGGCACCCAGCTATGTGAACCTTTTTATGACAAGCTGTGAATCCCAGTTTGTCTTTTTTCAAATTTCTGGATGCAAAATGTGCTCTTTTACAAATTATACATAGACAACATCATTTCCATCTTTTTTGGGGGAACGTCTGACAAAAAACTCAAAATGGCTGAATGGGAACCCAAAGCTGCATTTGAAAGCCAGCTAGTACTGCATGTAAATCATTAATATATTAGAATACACATTTTGACATATATTTACACATATTTCCTTTTCGTGAGCCATACCTGACACTACATACTACAAACATTATATCAGAAATCAACAAATACGTATCTGGCGGCGCGATGGCAGTCGCTCTTGGATCGTATGATGGTTCTCTTATGAAGTACCGTCCACATGTATCATGAAAAACAATAGAGAAATACAATAGTGCAGAGCGAATAACAAATTATCAATTTTGTGTGCACGTGATACTACTCCCACTCACAAGAAAAGAGCCCCAACACTGGCTCTGAGCGGGTCAGCGCATTGGGTCCTTTGTTTCTGTATTGAAGGAGGCGACCCACAACCTTCAAAGATGGAAATCCTCTTCCGATCTCTATTTGAAGGTTGTGGGTCGTCTCCTTTAATACAGAAACAAAGGACCCAATGCGCTGACCCGCTCAGAGCCAGTGTTGGGGCTCTTTTCTTGTGAGTGGGAGTAGTATCACGTGCACACAAATTGATAATTTGTTATTCGCTCTGCACTATTGTATTTCTCTATTGTTTTTCATGATACATGTGGACGGTACTTCATAAGAGAACC
Source organism: Leptobrachium leishanense (assembly GCA_009667805.1). NCBI lineage: Eukaryota > Metazoa > Chordata > Amphibia > Anura > Megophryidae > Leptobrachium > Leptobrachium leishanense. Next base: position 72,893,468 of record CM019070.1, on the reverse strand, counting down.
ATCATACGATCCAAGAGCGACTGCCATCGCGCCGCCAGATACGTATTTGTTGATCTTTGCACACTGGTTTGGGGGAAACCACTGATTGCTGGCTGGCTTTGGAGAGTTGGTGGCGGTACAGGCAGGGGCGCCTACCACTTTGTTTGTATACATTATGTCAGAAATGTTTGACATTATGACAGAAATGTTTGTGGAATATTGTGTCATCTGTCACACTGTTACTCTTTCACTACTTAAAAACATGTTTTCTGCGATTTTCTATTGAATACAATGAAAATTTAAAATTCATTTACATATCTTTGTAATGTAAGATAAGTGTTCTCCCTGTAATGAAACAGAATTTGTTGTGAGGTCTCACTCCTATTACCTCGTATTACCGTAAAAGAGCTACAAGGAGCAGCCACCACTCTTACTCTCCAACAAAAAGGTCAGCAAACTTTACTGTTGCATTACAACAGCCAGGGAGAGGGCAAAATAAAAGGCAAGCATGGGGATCACTAATGTACAGTGTTAAGATTCAGGGAGTTACAATGAAAAATACCTGTGCAGTAGAGGAATGACGTATTGCTGTAATTTCCATACACAGGCTTTTTTAACCACATACAGTTATTATTTTTATATTCTATTGGTATTTTTTGGAAGCTGCATTGCTAATAATTTCATTATGATCACAGCAAGTACACATAAGCAAGATATGACCAGTTTTAGTATCTATCTTTATCAAATTTACTGTATTTGACACACAAATCATTTCTGTCTGTATATACACTATGGGCCCTATTACATTCTTTGCGCAAGTGGTTTTGCGTACGCAAATGCGCATTTGCGCGAGGGGAAAAACCATTTGCGTGCAACGTCGTATTCCTATCTATGCGCAACGAACGCGCGTTAACGTCTAACCTGCGTGAACGAATTTGCGTGCGCGCATCCTATACTTAACATTGTCAGCGCAAATGCGTTCGTGCGCTGGTACACGAATGGTATTACAATCTGCGCGCTATGAAGGTTTGCGCAAATTTTTGTAACGTATTTGAAAAGCAGGTGGTAACTGTAAATTTGATCCTCCTGGCCGAAACAAAATACACCAGCACAAAATAAAAAATACAGCACAGTACAGTTACACATTCTACACATACCCAAACAATAGCATTATTAAAATTGCTTTATTTTTTTTCCTGCAGCATATACAGTGGCAAGAAAAAGTATGTGAACCCTTTGGGATTACGTGGAGTTTTGCATGAATTGGTCATAAAACGTGCTCTGATCTTCATCTAAGTCACAACAATTTGAAAAACACAGTCTGCTTAAAATAATACAACCCAAACATTATATGTTTTCATGTTTTTATTGAACAGAACATGTAAACATTCACAGTGCAGGGTGGAAAAAGTATGGGAACCTTAGGACTTAATAACTGGTTGACCCTCCTTTGGCATCAATAACCTCAACCAAACGTTTCCTGTAGTTGCAGATCAGACCTGCACAACGATCTGGAGTAATTTTGGACCTCTCCTCTTCACAAAACTGTTTCAGTGTAGCAATATTCTTGGGATGTCTGGTGTGAATCGCTCTCTTAAGATCATGCCACAGCATTTCATTTGGGTTGAGGTCAGGACTCTGACTGGGCCACTCCAGAAGGCGTATTTTGTTTTGTTGAAGCCATTCTTTTGTTGAATTGCTTGTATGCTTTGGGTCATTGTCCTGTTGCATCACCCATCCTCTGCGGAGCTTCAGTTGGCAGACAGATGGTCTTACGTTTTCCTGCAAAATGTCTTGATAAACTCTGGAATTCATTTTTCCATCAATGACAACAATCCGTCCAGGCCCTGAGGCAGCAAAGCAGCCCCAAACCATGATGCTCCCTCCGCCATGTTTTACAGTGGGGGTGAGGTTTTGATGTTGGTGTGCTGTGCCTTTTTTTCTCCACACATAGTGTTGTGTGTTTTTTCCAAACAACTCAATTTTGGTTTCATCTGTCCACAGAATATTTTGCCAGTAGTGCTGTGGAACATCCAGGTGCTCTTTTGCAAACTTTAAACATGCTGCAATATTCTTTTTGGACAGCAATGGCTTCCTCCGTGGTGTCCTCCCATGTACTCCATTCTTGTTTAATGTTTTCCTTATTGTAGATGTGTCAACAAAAATGTTAGCATGTTAGTGTCCCTATGTTAGCGTTAGATAGGGTATAGTGCGCTGTATGTGTGCAGAGTAACGTAATTAGCATGATGGCTGTGATGTCATGATTTCAGATTTTTTTAATCTCACTTATATCTGATTTCAAGTCTTGCTGTCTAGTTAATTCTTCTGAAAATTGCTAGACATTATAAAGATGTTTATACATCAGCTGGGCGTTTTTGATGTTAACTTCACATTGTGAAATCAGCAAATGTCTGAGTAGAAAATACTCGAAGCAGCTACATAGTTCACAACTTTAAATGGAAAAACCCCCCATTGATTAAATTATAGGAACCACTACCCAATATTCACCATATGTGCCCTGTGATTTGCCCAGTATTGATCACGATAGAAGGCAGCTGTAGTTCCACTCTGAACTTGCAGAATAATAGAACAGTAAACTGTTAAGGACATTGAAATTAATGTAGTTGTATTTACTTTTTTTACAGTCATTTTTTTCTTAACTGTTCTTTTCTTCCTTTTCCACCTTGCTATTACGAAGTAATATAGCTTTAATAATTATCTAATAATGAATAATCACATTAAAGCTTGTAAGGAATGCAAACATTTTTCAGAAGAATCAGCTTCGCGCCAGGCAAGACTGTATACGTACTATGCCGGAGTAAAAGAAGTTATTCAAGGAACACAAATCCTGTTATACATGGAAGATGTCAGACAAATATGTATATGTTGGGTCGAACGTATTATGTGAAATTAGCCCGATATTAATTTACTTTCACCTGAATGATGTCACTAAAGCGATCTTGTGGGTTAGTAGAGGGGTAGAATCAGAGTTTAGGGTTAGGCAGGCTATAAAATAATGAGAATATTGGGTTACGATTAGAGCATGGGTCTCAACCTCCAGCCCCCCAGATGTTTATGGCCTACAACTCTCAGAATTCTTTGAATGCAATAGATGGCCAGAGAATCATGGGAGTTGTAGTTCAGAAACATCTGGGGGTCCAGACTTTGAGATCCGTGGAATAGATAATATTTAAAATTGGGATGGAGTAAGGAATAGTTGATAGTGTCAAACCGACCCGACGGGAATTCCTTCTGAAAAATACCTGACAAGCTGCAATACAAGGGCTGCAGGTGATACAGTAGAATAATGTAGCTGAACTCTTTACCATATTACGGTCATATTACGATCTTCACGATAAAAGGGGGACACTAAGGAGGAAAACCTGTGCCTGCAGGTGTCTCCTTAGCGTCCCCGTTTTAGCGTGATATTACAGGGCAGGCGCTAATCCAGCAGCCTGCCCCGTAACGCAGTGCTAAACCTCGGGATGCTCAAGGCAGCACTAAGCGCCACCGTGAGCATCCCCTCCATGGAGTCCATAGGACCCCATTGAGGCTTTCACTGCCGGTCACATGACCTGCAGGATCTTGCCTCTCACAAGATTCGGCAGGTCGGCGGAGTGATCGCAGAGGGAGACTGCTCCTTGCTGTGGTTAACTTTTGAGTTAACCGCAGCGGGACGTAATTAGCATTAGGACTTTGTAATCCTAACTCTAATTAACTGTTTGTGCTCCCCACATTAAGCATAGGGAACGCAATGTACAATAAGCTCACCCTGAAAAGCGCAAGCTCCGAATTGCTAACGGGTTTTTTAACCCGTTAGCGTTTGGATTGTAATATGGGCTGAAAACACTTTGGCCACTTAACCTAACGTTAATGCTCACAAAGCCGAACACTAACGTAAGCGTTTAGAATGTAGTATGGCCCAATAACTTTTATATACATGGAACAGCCTTCCAGTAGAAGTGGTAGAGGCCAAAACAGTAATTGAATTTAAGCAAGCATGGGATAGGCATAAGGCTATCCTAAACAAAAGATAAATCCAGGTAAAGTATCCATGTAATTGGGCAGACTAGATGGGCCGAAAGGTTCTTATCTGCCGACATTTTCTATGTTTCTATATACATTGTTCAGTTAAAAGAAATGTAGAATAATTCTAGTTCGTAAATGACAAAAATCTAATGTCGTATACACAGACAGCACAGTACATTGTGAGGGTTCAGCTTTGTGTTCATACAGTCCTAGGACAGTAATTTCCACTTTGTTATGGTAAGGGGTGTATATATATATATATAATGTATTGTGCTGGGAACAGGAACACGGGCAATAGTATTTTTCAGAATACATTCTGCTGGTCAGATTTGCTGATTCTTTTCCAAGTCCAGGCCAAGATCAACATTTAAAATGTCTTGGATGAAATCACAGCCCACAATATTCATAGCAGCACAGGAGGGAGTCACCTTTGTTCTCTGGATTAAATGGCAAATCCGTGTAGTTGGTGACAGCCTGTCTGGATTGTTTCTTATGTGAAATTTCATATTCACTAGTCACCCACAGTTCATATTTTATTTTTCCCACTTAATCAGATTTACTGATTGAAACCGTAAACAACATTATCTAAATATACTCTTCGTAAAGCTGAGCTTGTAGGATAATGGCAGATAATGAAAGACGCACGGGTTTGTAGAGGAAAGTACGGATATTAATGGGTGGCTGTTTGAAAATATGTGGAGCTGAAACAATCAAAAAGAAACCCGGGAGAGGAAATGTATGGGCAACAAGAGAAGAAAAGTGGTCACTTAGTAGGTTGAAAGGTGGCTGGTGGGAGGACAAGGGTTTCATGGAAGAGGAATTGATAGGAGAGGTAGCAGAAAGAAGATATCTTGGAATAGTATTGATTGGGATCACCTTACTTAACTAGTATTTCTGTGGTGACAGCCTGATAAACCATCAGGGAGCCTAGATACTGTTGGCGCTATATAAATGATGACAATAATAATAATAATAAAAATAATAGATACTTGCTAAATTCTGGAGATTGTGGAAACGGACTTTAAAGTCCTACAATGGACCACTTGGAAAGATAACAAAAGATTATTTGAAACAGCTAGGCAACATCTATTGTTTAGCAAACTTTGGTGGGTTCTTGTGATATCCTATATATTAACCAAGTATCATTGTAACTCAGTGGTTCCCAACCCTGGTTATCAAGTACCCTTAACAGACCAGGTTTTCCACATATCCAAAAAAACAACAACACAGGTGATATGATTTGCTGCTCAGTGATTGCAGGATTCAGTCTACATTTTGCCAAGGTATTCCTTTAAATTTGGCCTGTTAGGGGCTACTGGAGGATCAGGGTTGGGAAATAATGTCGTGACTAATTGCTAGTAAAGGTAGTATAAGGATAAACACAACTGGGTCTAATCACAAAAGACCAGTTTATGGTGCTTTCCTGGTTATGGTATAAGCAAATTTGACTCAACTATAAAAGCTGAGTTGTACTTACTTGGTTAAGACTTGGACACTAGCGGATAGGATCAACAATAGCCAGCTGACCCTTTTTATGACCAAGAACATCAAAAACACTTAGCGCTCTATTCTCTTAACGCTTGCGTTAGCGCTCATATAGGTGAATGTTAACGCTAGATTAAGCGACTTTAACGCATGCTCCACATATTACATTCCGAACGTTAACGGTGATTGCGCTCCCATCCACGAGGTGACTGTACTTTGTGCTCCCTATACTTAATACGGGGAGCCCAAAGAGTAATTAGTTTTAGGATTACAAAGTCCTAACGCTAATTACCACACTGCTGCGGTTAACTGAAAAGATAACCAGAGCTAGAAGCTGGTGCTAACTGATACCACTTCTGCAGAATCAGTCAGCACCAGCTGGAACCCCCCCCTCAATTTAGATACTTACTTCTCATCCCGTGGTGTGACCGGTGGCCTGATCCACCTCTTCTGACTGCCGGGAGCAAAGTGAGACTAGGGACAAATAGTCCCAAGTCTCCCTCCGCTAATTACTGCGCAACCCTGCACGATATTGCGTCGGCGACATTTTGGGGTTCTCTGAATAACCCCCAATGTGTCTTCAATTAGTGACATCATCATCAAGTGCAATATTGTCCAACTGTGTCAATACCATTAACTCCTTCATACTCGGGAGTATGACGGTCTTTGTACTTATTTTGTTATTTTGGGTCATCTGTATTCCTACATCACATGGGATTACAAGACAGGTTTGTCACAGGACACATTATGCTTTTTGCTAACATAAACAACTGTTCTCCTAACAAAAAGAGTCTTTGTAGAAGCATCATATGATATTGTTTTTGAGTCTCTCTCTTTCTCCTGATATATTTCTGTGAAGCAAATAAAATCCCACAGGCTATTTACATATTTATTTTGGCAGAACAGTTACAACTTACTCGTCTATCAATATAAATGATACTATTATTTTATTTAAAGTGCTTAAAGAGAATTTCAGGTTGTTTTCATATATAACAGGTATTCATAAAACAAACGGTGCTGAAGATTAGTGATCATGTCACATAGGGATTTTCATATGTTTGCTGGATCAATGGAATGTAGAGGGTTTATCTTCAGGGTGTTGTTTTGTATATGTGTAGATACGATATTCATTACACCAGGAAATGGTAATTGGGAATTTTTGGAGATCTAGCATGTACTTTAGAGTGCAGTGTGTTATTGAAAAACCAGAACGGATTGTATATTATGTTATAATGACTGTAGGAAGAGTGAACGATCAATGATCAAGTATGTCTGCAAATAAACAGTTTTATACAATACATAAAACTACAAGGAAATATAATCCCCTACAGTAAACCTGTTACCAAAATGCTGAGTCAAGTACAATGCTTTTACAGCATCTCCAGAAAGAGACCAGCTGTCACAACCGCTCTCCTGCTCACCTTTAACAGCCGTAATGGGGATCCTTAAGGACAGACTTCGTAGACTTAGGCCGGGTGCACACGGGGCGTTTTCTTTAACACACATTACGTGCGTTAAAGAAAACCGGCGTCGCACTCGAAGCCCGCCCACCCCCCCTCCATAGGAGGATTGCGGAGCCCCGTCGACGCACATCCTAGCGCATCGACAGTGATGATGCGCTAGGATTCGCGTCGACGGGGCTCCGCTATCCTCCTATGGAGGGGGGAGGGGTGGGCGGGCATTGAGTGCGACGACGGTTTTCTTTAACGCACGTAATGTGCGTTAAAGAAAACGTCCTAAGACGTAAAATGGTAAAAGACCGTTTAACCCAAAGAAAACTCCCAAAGTAGGGAGACCAGACAAGACCAAAATAAACAAGCACTGCCCAGTACCAAATGTTTTCGAGACCAAATGAAATACTGGGCAAAATACAATCTAACCAAATAAACGCAGGCAAAATATAAATTTCAAAAAGAACACACAAAACAAGTGGTATGCCACCACTGGACACAGCAATACGAACATAAAGGGCTTTAGAATAGAGAATCGTCAGAGGGGTAATCCGGGTCGGCAATTTAGTAGCTTACTCAGACAGTCCGGTCAAAACACAAGTATACAATCAACATGAACAATACACTAAGCGTTGCAGGAAAATCGAACTCCACGTCAGCGCGCCGGTTTATTGGCTCGCTATCCTTTTAAAGACCGGCGGGGACGCGTCATCGGAACGCTCCCCGCCTCCTCAATGCGCCGCAACTCCCCCTGTCCTCGGACGGCCCGCGATGCCGCCGGGGACGTGATACCAGCATTTCAAATTACATTACTTTAGGAGCATCTTTATACTGACGACTTATTCTACAGTGTGTTAGAAATAGGTAGATACAGAAAAAAAACATAATGATACATAGTAAATAAGGGGCCCTGCCCCTGGGACAGTCTGTCTGGTAAATACAGAAATTGTACAAGTGCTCTGACAGATGATCCTTGAGCTTACAATTTAAAGGTCATAAAGGGATATAAGACGAATTGAGCAGAGAGAGCAGGAGAAGGCTGTAAACACTATGGGCCCTATTCCCTAGTGAATGCTAACTGTAGCGTTCAGGGGAGTAAGCGTTAATGCCAGGATAAGTGACTTTAATGCATGCCATCCATATTACATCCCTGACACGAAACCCGGTAGCACATCAGTGATTGTGCTAGCTTGCGTGAGCTTACTGTACTTTGTGCACCCTATACTTAACATGGAGAGCGCAATCAGTAATTAGCGTTAGGATAAGTAAGGCATTACAAAGTCAAAGTTATTTACAGTAGTGATGCTTTAACCAAAACGTTAGCTGCACCTAAAAGCTGGTGCTAACTGATTCCGCTTGTGTGAATAATTTAGCACCCCGTAACCCCCCCCCCGTTAGATCCGATACTCACCCCTCATCCCGCGGCAAGAATGGTGGGCCTGATCCACCACTTCTCCTGGCTGCAAGCAAATAGTCCCCAGTCTCCCTCCGCGATAACGCCGCGGCCCGGCAGCACAACCCTCCTATGGACTCCAGGAGGTGATACTCGCTGTGCAGAAATGCTTCCGTATCACTGCAGGTAGTGCTTGGTTCCGGGGCCAGGTGCCGAGGTAGCTACAGGGAAACCTGCAGGCTCAGGTTTTCCCCGTTAGTATCCCCATTTTAGCGCTAGGGGGGTATTAGGGCCACATGTAGGCTATGAAGGAGTTACTGAGGTGAGTATGAAGAAGGGAACACACCAGAAGACAGGTGGCATAAAAGTCAGGACCAGGTGTGACAGTGCAGCGTGACGTGTGGATAGAAGTGTACAGATCTGAGGACAAATAGAAAAACGTGTGAAACCACACTTGATTAAAATGTGTAAGGGTCCAATTAAGAGAGAAGTTAGAAGCTGTAACCAAACCTAGAAATCCATCTGGCAGAAAAAAAATACCAAAAAACAACTGCAAATACAGGAATGTTAACAGATTACAATGGAAAAAGAATACAAAGTAAGAGTAATATTAGATGTAGTCTCCCAGCCGTCTTGCATTGGCCCAGTCAACGTTTCCAATAGCCAATGCACCAATGCAAGCTTGAATATGGGAATTCAACCACAGTTCAGGTACGCTGTGTGCAGGAAGCTATGAGCTAAACATAGGTTTTAGACAGAGCGGCATGACATGAACAAGGAACTAGATACAAAGGGTACTTACAGAAAGGTAGGATATAAACAAATGCAGAGTACAGGACACAGGGGCAGATATAGAACTGAACTCAGGAGTGATGGCTTGCAGGGATAAAGTAAAAGTCTGGGGGTGCTCAGTGATAAAGTCCACAAAAGCAGGGTTCAATTCCAGCAAAAGGCAATTCCATAAGCATAAGTCCAGTAAGAAAGGCAAGGGGTCTGGTACACAAGGAATCAGATTCAATAGGGCTGGGATACAGGAACAGGCAAAGGTCCACACAGCATGAACTTCACAGTCCAACTTCAATGCTGAAGTGAGGGGCAAGGGGCCTAGTCTTCCTGTATGGAGATCTGAGCAGGTAAGGGGTGATTTACCTGAGGGTTTGACAGATACTCAGGAAAATCTGGGCTGGAGGATAGGGGACTGGATGAGGGAGAGGGCCATAGGCATGCGCACGGGGTGTGCCGGGTGTGCCTGGGCACACCCTAATGCCGGCCCCCGCAGGCCCGCAGAACACTTTGGGTCCCGGCTGGCTGCATCCCATGGATAGCCGCCGGGACCCTTCATTCCCGCAGGCCTGGCGGCAGCCTCTGCTTCCCTGGTGGTCCGGTGGCTGTGGGGTGCTGCATTGTGATCTGTGCTTCACGCACAGACCGCAGAGCACGTCCCACAGTGATTGACTGGCCACGAGCACCGGCGATCGCTGATGACCTGTCACCTGACCGCCGGCGCTCAATGACTGTGTCAGAGCGCCGGCGGTCAGGTGACATGTCACCTCCGGCGTTCGTGTCCAGTCACTCGCTCACTGTGGGACGTGCTCTGCGGTCCGTGCGCGAAGCACAGTTCACAATGCAGCACCCCACAGCCACCGGACCACCAGGGAAGCAGAGGCTGCCGCCAGGCCAGCGGGGGTGAAGGGTCCCATTCTGGCAGATATCCATGCGATGCAGCCAGGGGCAAATATATCCGTGTATGAGCTGCTGGGGGCAAATATACATGTATGAGCTGTTGGGGGCAAATATATCCGTGTATGAGCTGTTGGGGCAAATATACATGTATGAGCTCTTGGGGCAAATATATCCGTGTATGAGCTGCTGGGGGCAAATATATCCATGTATGAGCTGCTGGGGGCAAATGTATCCGTGTATGAGCTGCTGGGGGCAAATGTATCCGTGTTTGAGCTGCTGGGGGCAAATATATCCGTGTATGAGCTGCTGGGGCAAATATAGCCCTATATGAGCTGCTGGGGGCAAATATAGCCCTGTATGAGTTGCTTGGGGCAAATCTAGCCATGTAAGAGCTGCTATGGGCAAATATATCCATGTATGAGCTGCTTGGGGCAAATATATCCGTGTATGAGCTGCTGGGGGCAAATATATCCGTGTATGAGCTGCTGGGGGCAAATATATCCGTGTATGAGCTGCAGGGGGCAAATATATCCGTGTATGAGCTGCAGGGGGCAAATATAGCCATGTATGAGCTGCAGGGGGCAAATATATCCGTGTATGAGCTGCAGGGGGCAAATATATCTGTGTATGAGCTGCAGGGGGCAAATATAGCCATGTATGAGCTGCAGGGGGCAAATATAGCCATGTATGAGCTGCTTGGGGCAAATATAGCCATGTATGAGCTGCTGGGGGCAAATATATCCGTGTATGAGTTGCTGGGGGCAAATATATCTGTGTATGAGCTGCTGGGGGCAAATATATCCGTGTATGAGCTGCTGGGGGCAAATATATCCGTGTATGAGCTGCTGGGGCAAATATATTCGTGTATGAGCTGCAGGGGGCAAATATATCCGTGTATGAGCTGCAATGGGGCAAATATAGCCCTGTATGAGCTGCTGGGGCAAATATATCCGTGTATGAGTTGCTGGGGGCAAATATATCCGTGTATGAGCTGCTGGGGGCAAATATATCCGTGTATGAGCTGCTGGGGGCAAATATATCCGTGTATGAGCTGCTGGGGCAAATATATTCGTGTATGAGCTGCAGGGGGCAAATATATCCGTGTATGAGCTGCAGGGGGCAAATATAGCCCTGTATGAGCTGCTGGGGCAAATATAGCCATGTATGAGCTGCTTGGGGCAAATATATCCATGTATGAGCATTGGGGCAAATATAGCCATGTATGAGCTGCTGGGGCAAATATATCCATGTATGAGCTGTTGGGGCAAATATATCCATGAATGAGCTGCTGGGGGCAAATATATCCATGTATGAGCTGCTGGGGGCAAATATAGCCATGTATGAGCTGCTTGGGCAAATATATACATGTATGAGCTGCTGGGGGCAAATATAGCCATGTATGAGCTGCTGGGGGCAAATATAGCCATGTATGAGCATTGGGACAAATATAGCCATGTATGAGCATTGGGGCAAATATATCCGTGTATGAGCTGCTGGGGGCAAATATATCCATGTATGAGCTGCTGGGGGCAAATATATCCATGTATGAGCTGCTGGGGGAAAATGTATCCGTGTATGAGCTGCTATGGGCAAATATATCCATGTATGAGCTGCTGGGGGCAAATATAGCCCTGTATGAGCTGCTGGGGGCAAATATAGCCCTGTATGAGCTGCTTGGGGCAAATATATCCATGTGCAAGCTGCTTGGGCAAATATATCCGTGTATGAGCTGCAGGGGGCAAATATATCCATGTATGAGCTGCAGGGGGCAAATATAGCCGTGTATGAGCTGCTGGGGGCAAATATATCCATGTGTGAGCTGCTGGGGCAAATATATCCGTGTATGAGCTGCAGGGGGCAAATATATCCGTGTATGAGCTGCAGGGGGCAAATATAGCCATGTATGAGCTGCAGGGGCAAATATATCCGTGTATGAGCTGCAGGGGGCAAATATATCCGTGTATAAGCTGCAGGGGGCAACTATAGCCATGTATGAGCTGCAGGGGGCAAATATAGCCATGTATGAGCTGCTTGGGGCAAATATAGCCATGTATGAGCTGTTGGGGCAAATATACATGTATGAGCTGTTGGGGCAAATATATCCGTGTATGAGCTGCTGGGGCAAATATATCCATGTATGAGCTGCTGGGGCAAATGTATCCATGTATGAGCTGCTGGGGGCAAATGTATCAGTTTTTGAGCTGCTGGGGGCAAATATATCCGTGTATGAGCTGCTGGGGCAAATATAGCCCTATATGAGCTGCTGGGGCAAATCTAGCCCTGTATGAGTTGCTTGGGGCAAATCTAGCCATGTAAGAGCTGCTATGGGCAAATATATCCATGTATGAGCTGCTTGGGGCAAATATATCCGTGTATGAGCTGCTGGGGGCAAATATATCCGTGTATGAGCTGCTGGGGGCAAATATATCTGTGTATGAGCTGCAGGGGGCAAAATATCCGTGTATGAGCTGCAGGGGGCAAATATAGCCATGTATGAGCTGCAGGGGGCAAATATATCCGTGTATGAGCTGCAGGGGGCAAATATATCCGTGTATGAGCTGCAGGGGGCAAATATAGCCATGTATGAGCTGCAGGGGGCAAATATAGCCATGTATGAGCTGCTTGGGGCAAATATAGCCATGTATGAGCTGCTGGGGGCAAATATATCCATGTATGAGTTGCTGGGGGCAAATATATCTGTGTATGAGCTGCTGGGGGCAAATATATCCGTGTATGAGCTGCTGGGGGCAAATATATCCGTGTATGAGCTGCTGGGGCAAATATATTCGTGTATGAGCTGCAGGGGGCAAATATATCCGTGTATGAGCTGCTGGGGGCAAATATAGCCCTGTATGAGCTGCTGGGGCAAATATAGCCATGTATGAGCTGCTTGGGGCAAATATATCCATGTATGAGCATTGGGGCAAATATAGCCATGTATGAGCTGCTGGGGCAAATATATCCATGTATGAGCTGTTGGGGCAAATATATCCATGAATGAGCTGCTGGGGGCAAATATATCCATGTATGAGCTGCTGGGGCAAATATATCCATGTATGAGCTGCTTGGGCAAATATATACATGTATGAGCTGCTGGGGCAAATATATCCATGTATGAGCTGCTGGGGGCAAATATAGCCATGTATGAGCTGCTGGGGGCAAATATATACATGTATGAGCTGCTGGGGCAAATATATCCATGTATGAGCTGCTGGGGCAAATATAGCCATGTATGAGCATTGGGACAAATATAGCCATGTATGAGCATTGGGGCAAATATATCCGTGTATGAGCTGCTGGGGCAAAATATTCCATGTATGAGCTGCTGGGGGAAAATGTATCCGTGTATGAGCTGCTATGGGCAAATATATCCATGTATGAGCTGCTGGGGCAAATATAGCCCTGTATGAGCTGCTGGGGGCAAATATAGCCCTGTATGAGCTGCTTGGGGCAAATATATCCATGTGCGAGCTGCTTGGGGCAAATATATCTCGTGTATGAGCTGCAGGGGCAAATATATCCATGTATGAGCTGCAGGGGGCAAATATAGCCGTGTATGAGCTGCTGGGGCAAATATATCCATGTATGAGCTGCTGGGGCAAATATATCCGTGTATGAGCTGCAGGGGGCAAATATATCCGTGTATGAGCTGCAGGGGGCAAATATAGCATGTATGAGCTGCAGGGGCAAATATATATCCGTGTATGAGCTGCAGGGGGCAAATATATCCATGTGCGAGCTGCTTGGGGCAAATATATCCGTGTATGAGCTGCAGGGGGCAAATATATCCGTGTATGAGCTGCAGGGGGCAAATATAGCCCTGTATGAGCTGCTGGGGCAAAATTAGCCATGTATGAGCTGCTTGGGGCAAATATATCCATGTATGAGCATTGGGGCAAATATAGCCATGTATGAGCTGCTGGGGCAAATATATCCATGTATGAGCTGTTGGGGCAAATATATCCATGAATGAGCTGCTGGGGGCAAATATATCCATGTATGAGCTGCTGGGGCAAATATATCCATGTATGAGCTGCTTGGGCAAATATATACATGTATGAGCTGCTGGGGCAAATATATCCATGTATGAGCTGCTGGGGGCAAATATAGCCATGTATGAGCTGCTGGGGGCAAATATATCCATGTATGAGCTGCTGGGGCAAATATATCCATGTATGAGCTGCTGGGGGCAAATATAGCCATGTATGAGCATTGGGACAAATATAGCCATGTATGAGCATTGGGGCAAATATATCCGTGTATGAGCTGCTGGGGGCAAATATATCCATGTATGAGCTGCTGGGGGAAAATGTATCCGTGTATGAGCTGCTATGGGCAAATATATCCATGTATGAGCTGCTGGGGGCAAATATAGCCCTGTATGAGCTGCTGGGGGCAAATATAGCCCTGTATGAGCTGCTTGGGGCAAATATATCCATGTGCGAGCTGCTTGGGGCAAATATATCCGTGTATGAGCTGCAGGGGGCAAATATATCCATGTATGAGCTGCAGGGGGCAAATATAGCCGTGTATGAGCTGCTGGGGGCAAATATATCCATGTATGAGCTGCTGGGGGCAAATATATCCGTGTATGAGCTGCAGGGGGCAAATATATCCGTGTATGAGCTGCAGGGGGCAAATATATCCGTGTATAGCTGCAGGGGGCAACTATAGCCATGTATGAGCTGCAGGGGGCAAATATAGCCATGTATGAGCTGCTTGGGGCAAATATTAGCCATGTATGAGCTGCTGGGGCAAATATATTGTGTATGAGCTGCTGGGGCAAATATATCCGTGTATGAGCTGCAGGGGGCAACTATAGCCATGTATGAGCTGCAGGGGGCAATATAGCCATGTATGAGCTGCTTGGGCAAATATAGCCATGTATGAGCTGCTGGGGCAAATATATCTGTGTATGAGCTGCTGGGGCAAATATATCCGTGTATGAGCTGCTGGGGGCAAATATATCCGTGTATGAGCTGCAGGGGGCAAATATATCCGTGTATAAGCTGCAGGGGGCAACTATAGCCATGTATGAGCTGCAGGGGGCAAATATAGCCATGTATGAGCTGCTTGGGGCAAATATAGCCATGTATGAGCTGCAGGGGCAAATATATCCGTGTATGAGCTGCAGGGGGCAAATATATCGTGTATAAGCTGCAGGGGGCAACTATAGCCATGTATGAGCTGCAGGGGGCAAATATAGCCATGTATGAGCTGCTTGGGGCAAATATAGCCATGTATGAGCTGCTGGGGGCAAATATATCTGTGTATGAGCTGCGGCAAATATAGCCATGTATGAGCTGCTGGGGGAAATATATCTGTGTATGAGCTGCTGGGGGCAAATATATCCGTGTATGAGCTGCTGGGGGCAAATATATCCGTGTATGAGCTGCAGGGGGCAAATATATCCGTGTATAAGCTGCAGGGGGCAACTATAGCCATGTATGAGCTGCTTGGGGCAAATATAGCCATGTATGAGCTGCTGGGGGCAAATATATCCGTGTATGAGTTGCTGGGGGCAAATATATCTGTGTATGAGCTGCTGGGGCAAATATATCCGTGTATGAGCTGCTGGGGGCAAATATATCCGTGTATGAGCTGCTGGGGCAAATATATTCGTGTATGAGCTGCAGGGGGCAAATATATCCGTGTATGAGCTGCAGGGAGGCAAATATAGCCTGTATGAGCTGCTGGGGCAAATATATCCGTGTATGAGTTGCTGGGGGCAAATATATCCGTGTATGAGCTGCTGGGGGCAAATATATCCGTGTATGAGCTGCTGGGGGCAAATATATCCGTGTATGAGCTGCTGGGGCAAATATATTCGGTATGAGCTGCAGGGGGCAAATATATCCGTGTATGAGCTGCAGGGGGCAAATATAGCCCTGTATGAGCTGCTGGGGCAAATATAGCCATGTATGAGCTGCTTGGGGCAAATATATATCCATGTATGAGCATTGGGGCAAATATAGCCATGTATGAGCTGCTGGGGCAAATATATCCATGTATGAGCTGTTGGGGCAAATATATCCATGAATGAGCTGCTGGGGCAAATATATCCATGTATGAGCTGCTGGGGGCAAATATAGCCATGTATGAGCTGCTTGGGCAAATATATACATGTATGAGCTGCTGGGGGCAAATATAGCCATGTATGAGCTGCTGGGGGCAAATATAGCCATGTATGAGCATTGGGACAAATATAGCCATGTATGAGCATTGGGGCAAATATATCCGTGTATGAGCTGCTGGGGGCAAATATATCCATGTATGAGCTGCTGGGGGCAAATATATCCATGTATGAGCTGCTGGGGAAAATGTATCCATGTATGAGCTGCTATGGGCAAATATATCCATGTATGAGCTGCTGGGGGCAAATATAGCCCTGTATGAGCTGCTGGGGGCAAATATAGCCTGTATGAGCTGCTTGGGCAAATATATCCATGTGCAAGCTGCTTGGGGCAAATATATCCGTGTATGAGCTGCAGGGGGCAAATATAGCCGTGTATGAGCTGCTGGGGGCAAATATATCCATGTGTGAGCTGCTGGGGCAAATATATCCGTGTATGAGCTGCAGGGGGCAAATATATCCATGTATGAGCTGCAGGGGGCAAATATAGCCATGTATGAGCTGCAGGGGCAAATATATCCGTGTATGAGCTGCAGGGGGCAAATATATCCGTGTATAAGCTGCAGGGGGCAACTATAGCCATGTATGAGCTGCAGGGGGCAAATATAGCCATGTATGAGCTGCTTGGGGCAAATATAGCCATGTATGAGCTGTTGGGGCAAATATACATGTATGAGCTGTTGGGGCAAATATATCCGTGTATGAGCTGCTGGGGGCAAATATATCCATGTATGAGCTGCTGGGGGCAAATGTATCCATGTATGAGCTGCTGGGGGCAAATGTATCAGTTTTTGAGCTGCTGGGGGCAAATATATCCGTGTATGAGCTGCTGGGGCAAATATAGCCCTATATGAGCTGCTGGGGGCAAATATAGCCCTGTATGAGTTGCTTGGGGCAAATCTAGCCATGTAAGAGCTGCTATGGGCTAAATATATCCATGTATGAGCTGCTTGGGGCAAATATATCCGTGTATGAGCTGCTGGGGGCAAATATATCCGTGTATGAGCTGCTGGGGGCAAATATATCTGTGTATGAGCTGCAGGGGGCAAATATATCCGTGTATGAGCTGCAGGGGGCAAATATAGCCATGTATGAGCTGCAGGGGGCAAATATATCCGTGTATGAGCTGCAGGGGGCAAATATATCCGTGTATGAGCTGCAGGGGGCAAATATAGCCATGTATGAGCTGCAGGGGGCAAATATAGCCATGTATGAGCTGCTTGGGGCAAATATAGCCATGTATGAGCTGCTGGGGGCAAATATATCCATGTATGAGTTGCTGGGGGCAAATATATCTGTGTATGAGCTGCTGGGGCAAATATATCCGTGTATGAGCTGCTGGGGCAAATATATCCGTGTATGAGCTGCTGGGGCAAATATATTCGTGTATGAGCTGCAGGGGGCAAATATATCCGTGTATGAGCTGCTGGGGCAAATATAGCCCTGTATGAGCTGCTGGGGCAAATATAGCCATGTATGAGCTGCTTGGGGCAAATATATCCTTGTATGAGCATTTTGGGCAAATATAGCCATGTATGAGCTGCTGGGGCAAATATATCCATGTATGAGCTGTTGGGGCAAATATATCCATGAATGAGCTGCTGGGGGCAAATATATCCATGTATGAGCTGCTGGGGCAAATATATCCATGTATGAGCTGCTTGGGCAAATATATACATGTATGAGCTGCTGGGGCAAATATATCCATGTATGAGCTGCTGGGGGCAAATATAAGCCATGTATGAGCTGCTGGGGCAAATATATACATGTATGAGCTGCTGGGGCAAATATATCCATGTATGAGCTGCTGGGGCAAATATAGCCATGTATGAGCATTGGGACAAATATAGCCATGTATGAGCATTGGGGCAAATATATCCGTGTATGAGCTGCTGGGGGCAAATATATCCATGTATGAGCTGCTGGGTGAAAATGTATCCGTGTATGAGCTGCTTTGGGCAAATATATCCATGTATGAGCTGCTGGGGGCAAATATAGCCCTGTATGAGCTGCTGGGGGCAAATATAGCCCTGTATGAGCTGCTTGGGGCAATATATCCATGTGCGAGCTGCTTGGGGCAAATATATCCGTGTATGAGCTGCAGGGGGCAAATATATCCATGTATGAGCTGCAGGGGGCAAATATAGCCGTGTATGAGCTGCTGGGGGCAAATATATCCATGTATGAGCTGCTGGGGGCAAATATATCCGTGTATGAGCTGCAGGGGGCAAATATATCCGTGTATGAGCTGCAGGGGGCAAATATAGCCATGTATGAGCTGCAGGGGCAAATATATCCGTGTATGAGCTGCAGGGGGCAAATATATCCATGTGTGAGCTGCTTGGGGCAAATATATCCGTGTATGAGCTGCAGGGGGCAAATATATCCGTGTATGAGCTGCAGGGGGCAAATATAGCCCTGTATGAGCTGCTGGGGCAAATATAGCCATGTATGAGCTGCTTGGGGCAAATATATCCATGTATGAGCATTGGGGCAAATATAGCCATGTATGAGCTGCTGGGGCAAATATATCCATGTATGAGCTGTTGGGGCAAATATATCCATGAATGAGCTGCTGGGGGGCAAATATATCCATGTATGAGCTGCTGGGGCAAATATATCCATGTATGAGCTGCTTGGGCAAATATATACATGTATGAGCTGCTGGGGCAAATATATCCATGTATGAGCTGCTGGGGCAAATATAGCCATGTATGAGCTGCTGGGGGCAAATATATCCATGTATGAGCTGCTGGGGCAAATATATCCATGTATGAGCTGCTGGGGGCAAATATAGCCATGTATGAGCATTGGGACAAATATAGCCATGTATGAGCATTGGGGCAAATATATCCGTGTATGAGCTGCTGGGGGCAAATATATCCATGTATGAGCTGCTGGGGGAAAATGTATCCGTGTATGAGCTGCTATGGGCAAATATATCCATGTATGAGCTGCTGGGGGCAAATATAGCCCTGTATGAGCTGCTGGGGGCAAATATAGCCCTGTATGAGCTGCTTGGGGCAAATATATCCATGTGCGAGCTGCTTGGGGCAAATATATCCGTGTATGAGCTGCAGGGGGCAAATATATCCATGTATGAGCTGCAGGGGGCAAATATAGCCGTGTATGAGCTGCTGGGGGCAAATATATCCATGTATGAGCTGCTGGGGGCAAATATATCCGTGTATGAGCTGCAGGGGGCAAATATATCCGTGTATGAGCTGCAGGGGGCAAATATAGCCATGTATGAGCTGCAGGGGCAAATATATCCGTGTATGAGCTGCAGGGGGCAAATATATCCGTGTATAAGCTGCAGGGGGCAACTATAGCCATGTATGAGCTGCAGGGGGCAAATATAGCCATGTATGAGCTGCTTGGGGCAAATATAGCCATGTATGAGCTGCTGGGGGCAAATATATCTGTGTATGAGCTGCTGGGGGCAAATATATCCGTGTATGAGCTGCTGGGGGCAAATATATCCGTGTATGAGCTGCAGGGGGCAAATATATCCGTGTATAAGCTGCAGGGGGCAACTATAGCCATGTATGAGCTGCAGGGGGCAAATATAGCCATGTATGAGCTGCTTGGGGCAAATATAGCCATGTATGAGCTGCTGGGGGCAAATATATCTGTGTATGAGCTGCTGGGGGCAAATATATCTGTGTATGAGCTGCTGGGGGCAAATATATCCGTGTATGAGCTGCTGGGGCAAATATATCTGTGTATGAGCTGCAGGGGGCAAATATATCTGTGTATGAGCTGCAGGGGGCAAATATAGCCCTGTATGAGCTGCTGGGGCAAATATAGCCATGTATGAGCTGCTTGGGGCAAATATATCCATGTATGTGCATTGGGGCAAATATAGCCATGTATGAGCTGCTGGGGCAAATATATCCATGTATGAGCTGCTGGGGGCAAATATATCCATGTATGAGCTGCTGGGGGCAAATATAGCCATGTATGAGCTGCTTGGGCAAATATATCCATGTATGAGCTGCTGGGGCAAATATATCCATGTATGAGCTGCTGGGGGCAAATATAGCCATGTATGAGCATTGGGACAAATATAGCCATGTATGAGCATTCGGGCAAATATATCCGTGTATGAGCTGCTATGGGGGGCAAATATATCCATGTATGAGCTGCTGGGGGAAAATGTATCCGTGTATGAGCTGCTGGGGGCAAATATATCCATGTATGAGCTGCTGGGGGCAAATATAGCCCTGTATGAGCTGCTGGGGGCAAATATAGCCCTGTATGAGCTGCTTCGGGCAAATATATCCATGTGTGAGCTGCTTGGGGCAAATATATCCGTGTATGAGCTGCAGGGGGCAAATATATCCGTGTATGAGCTGCAGGGGGCAAATATAGCCGTGTATGAGCTGCTGGGGGCAAATATATCCATGTATGAGCTGCTGGGGGCAAATATAGCCATGTATGAGCTGCTGGGGGCAAATATAGCCATGTATGAGCATTGGGACAAATATAGCCATGTATGAGCATTGGGGCAAATATATCCGTGTATGAGCTGCTGGGGGCAAATATATCCATGTATGAGCTGCTTGGGGCAAATATATCCATGTATGTGCTTTGGGGCAAATATAGCCATGTATGAGCTGCTGGGGCAAAATATATCCATGTATGAGCTGTTGGGGCAAATATATCCATGTATGAGCTGCTGGGGGCAAATATATCCATGTATGAGCTGCTGGGGGCAAATATAGCCATGTATGAGCTGCTTGGGCAAATATATCCATGTATGAGCTGCTGGGCAAATATATCCATGTATGAGCTGCTGGGGGCAAATATAGCCATGTATGAGCTGCTGGGGGCAAATATAGCCATGTATGAGCTGCTGGGGGCAAATATAGCCATGTATGAGCATTGGGACAAATATAGCCATGTATGAGCATTGGGGCAAATATATCCGTGTATGAGCTGCTGGGGGCAAATATATCCATGTATGAGCTGCTGGGGGCAAATATAGCCCTGTATGAGCTGCTGGGGGCAAATATAGCCCTGTATGAGCTGCTTGGGGCAAATATATCCATGTGCGAGCTGCTTGGGGCAAATATATCCGTGTATGAGCTGCAGGGGGCAAATATATCCGTGTATGAGCTGCAGGGGGCAAATATAGCCGTGTATGAGCTGCTGGGGGGCAAATATAGCCATGTATGTGCTGCTGGGGGCAAATATAGCCCTGTATGAACTGCTTGGGGCAAATATATCCATGTATGAGCTGCTTGGGGCAAATATATCCGTGTATGAGCTGCTGGGGCAAATATATCCGTGTGAGCACCTATATATTCATGTGAGCTGGGGGCAATATATTCGTGTGAGCTGGGGGCAATATGTCCATATGAGCTGGGGGCAATATATCCATGTGAGCTGGGGGCAATATATCAAATGTGAGCTGCTTATTACTGTACAGCTCTGTGATACCCTCAAACACACCGCATATTACTGGGGCTGGTATGAAATTTTTTCCAGGGCTGGTTTTTATCCCCAGTCCGGGCCTGCTTCTGGACCAGCAATACCCCCCTCCCTGCAAAAAGAAAGGAAAGCAGGAGAGGGGGCAACTTTTGTATTTAAACTGGGGGTTTTATTGCTGCGGACTTTGATACGCTCATACACCGCACATTACTGGGGTTTTATTGCTGTGGACTTTGTGATATGCTCATACACTGCACATTACTGTGGGTTTTATTGCTGTGGACTTTGATACGCTCATATACACCGCACATTACTGTGAGTTTTACTGCTGTGCAGCTCTGTGATATGCTCATACACACCACACATTACTGTGAGTTTTATTGCTGTGGATTCTGTAATAAGCTCATACACATCGCACTTTGCTGGGGGTTTTATTGCTGTGGTTTCTGTGATACGCTCATACACACCACACATTGCTGGGAGATTTATTGCTGTGGATTCTATGGTATGCTCATATACGCTGCACCTTACTGTGAGTTTTATTGCTGTGGATTCTGTGATATGTTCATACACACCGCACATGGCTGGGGTTTTTATTGCTGTGGATTCTGTGTTGACTGCACTGTATGGCTGTGTGTGTAAATGCATGTATTTGTCTTTAAACAGTCTTTTTTCACTGTGCTGTGCGTAAAATTCGGCATCTGTGTCCTTGTCTCAACCCGGCATTGACCCTTGCCCTGCATCCAAAAGGCTGGTATTGCTCCTAGAATCGCTGCTATATCTTCTGCCTGCACTCCACAAAGTAAGAATAGTGAATAAAGCATCGTGAGATACAGGTAGGAGACTAAATATTGGTGCTTGGCAGCAGAAGGTTAACCTCCCTGGCGGTCTGATTTTGTCATTTTTATGTCAAAATCGGTGCATTTATTCAGCCCCCTGGCGGTTTTTCCGAGTGTGGCTCGGGGTTAAATTTCAATGCTGAAAGCAGTAACCCCGAGCCACACCTGGGCTGTTACATACCTGTCCCTGCACTCCCTCGCTATCCTCTCGCAGTCACCTCCGGCCGATCGCGGCGTCCTGGTTCCTGTTGCGAGTGGCTGAATCCCTGCACTTTGGGGGCCCTGCGGTGAATGGTGAATTCACCACAGGGTGGGGCAATTTGATTCCACGAAGTGCGGGGAACAACAGTCAGCGACATTTCGGTGCTCTGTGAATGACCCCTATAGTAATGATATATTTTGCCTGAATGCGTGAGTGTGTGTCTGTGTATGTTTGCATAAGGGTGCGTGAATATATGCGTGTGTTTGAACTTTTGGGTGCACACCCTAATACAATAGGCTGCGCATGCCTATGGAGAGGGCTGAATGGAAACCCTGGTCTGGAACAGGGACGGTTTTGCTGGGTTTCAGGATGGCACCGAACAAGATCTGGACCTCCTTTGGCGTTGGTGGTGAGGGACGTAACACCACAATAACACATAGAGTAATACAACTGATTTGTATTCAAGGGAGAAATCACCAGTCGAAGCCACTAGAGGGCCACAAAACTGTAGAACGATTTTAGGTACTGGAAAATGATGAGGGTGCCAATCCTTTACAGCAGGGATTTCAAACTCTAGCCCCCAGTAGGGATGTGCGTTTGGGTTTCGGGATTTCGGAATTTTCACGAAATTTCCCTATTCGTGTTTTCGGATGCGGCCGATTTTCCGAAAATTTTTAGATCCGAAAATGGCAGATCCGAAAAGTTTTCCAAGCCGAAACAAAATATTTTCGGAATTTTCGAATGTACTTGAAATGTGTCAAATCGAAATTTATTGCTTTGAAACGAGGAGAAAAGACGTTCCGAAAAAACGAAAATTTTCGAAAATACGAAAAGTCGATACAAAAACGAGCTAAGTGACACGAAAAGTCGAAAAAATGGTCGATATTCCGAAACCATTTACAATTCCGAAAAACGAAAATTTCCGAAAATACGAAAAGTCGATACAAAAAGCGAGCTAAGTGACACGAAAATACGAAAAATGGTCGAAATTCCGAGAAAAAATGTGCACGAAAAACGAGTCGAGCCGAACCGAATCGAAACAGAAATCGGTCGAAACGAGCCGAATCGAAATGTTTAAAAATCCGAAAAATCGAATCGAATCGAACCGAAAAAAAAATCGGTGCACAAGCCTAGCCCCCAGATGTTTTTGAAAAACAAGTCCCATGATTCTCTGGTCATGTATTGCATCCAAATAATTCTGGGACTTGTACTCCTCAACATCTGGGGGGGGGCTAGAGTTTGAGATCCTTGCTTTAAAAGAATTCCTGGAAGCCCCTGCATTTGGATGGCTGAATTGACCCTACAAGAGGAAGCAGGGAGCTCACAGCAGTGTGACCACTTAGATAAGATAAAGACCTCACATTGTGCATAGTGTCCTCTTAAGATTTAGAGGTCCAGCCTTACCCAATAGAAAAAATGTGATATGTATCAGTCTATCAGTCTATCCATGATCCACCATGCTTGAGCAGATTGTGGTGACCTTGTGACATCCACAGAACTTGCTGGTCTTATGGATTCAACAAAACTGAAACCTCTTGTCCAAAAACACCAGGAAGCACGAAAATCTTTTTACACTCCATTGGCTAGGTTAGCTAAAACACTTCAATGCCTATGCAGCGATCACCAATGAGAGCCAATCATCTTCTAGGTGATGTTCACTTTATATAATGTCTGAAATATGTTCCAACTCGATGAAACAATTCATAAGTATTTGACATCAACATGTGATGATAGTCCTGAGTTTTGAAAAATAATGCAAATACTTGGGATTTTAAGATATTGTGTTTATGCCTACAGAGATGCCCATTTTATTTGTTTCAGCGTTTTATTCAAAAGTTGTGAGTTTGAAAGACATCCAGTTGATATATTTTATTGATACAGTATGTTTGGTTTTCTTTTCAGGTTTTACATTATCATGATCTAAGTCTTTGAATATGGTGACTAGGGTTTCTCAGAAGCTGCCATTGTGCAACAGAGTGCGGTTCCCAGCCTTTAAAATGATGCACAACAAACCTTAACTATAAATTCATGTTAACCCTTAACCATATTAGTATCTCTAGCTAACACCCACATTCCCTATGCACCTCTGAACAGTAATCAACACCTTTGGACTACATTTTAACACCTTAGGACTTCATTTTAACTCTCAAGATCCTGCCCCCCACGTGACTGTGGCATTCCACAGGGGGGGCACTGCTAGCTGAGAGACATCCTACTTGACAGCCCCCCCCGCTCAGTCAGTGAGCTGTGTTAGCTCCCAATCAGGAGCTGACAGCAGGGGCTGTCCTGTAGGATGTCTCCCTGCTGCATTGGCCCCTCCCAGCCGTGGCATGCTACTGTCCCATGAGAGAGAGGAGGAATCGTTATATGAAAATATTGTACTTTTTTAATTAAATATGTTAGCAAAAAAACTCTTACTCCGATCGATATAAAGTGAGTGATGCCCTGTCAAATTGGCAAAGTCACTGGCTGTCTCTCTGCCATCTCGAATTGGATGTCTTCCTGCTTCCTTCAACTCAATCTTGCCTAAACTGAAATTCTCATCATTCCTCCCTCCAAAAAGAACCCAATACCACCTATCTCTCTGCGAGTAAGTGGACCGCTCATTAGCCCAATGCCTCAAGCTCGCTGCCTTGTTGTCACTTTTGATTCCGACCTAACGTTCTCTCCCCACATCCAGACCGTGACCAAATCCTGTTACTTTCAACTCAAGAACATCGCCCATGTCCGCCCCTTTCTGACACAAGATACCGCAAAGGTGCTGGTTCATGCTCTTTTCATTTCACGACTTGACTACTGCAACTCGCTCCTTATTGGCCTCCCCAACTCCCATATTGCCCCTTTGCAATCTGTAATGAATGCGGGTGCCAGGCTTATTTTTCTCATCAGACACACCTCTCGTACTCCCCCTTCTGCCAGTCCCTCCATTGGCTTCCTGTACCTTCCAGGATACAGTTTAAAATACTGACGCTCACGTTCAAATCGCTCAATAACTCAACCCATCCCTACATTTCTTCATTACTCCACAAGCACATCCCATCCGCACAACTTCGGTCAGCAGGCGATCTCCTCCTTTTATCTGTCTACACGCACACGGCCAACTCTCGCCTCCAAGACTTTTCACGGGCAGCACCAGTCCTGTGGAATGACTTGCCTCGCCCTATCAAACTCTCCCCTAATCTTCAGGCCTTCAAGAAATCCCTCAAAACCCATCTCTTCAGATTAGCGTCCCACATCACTGATGCAACTCATCCCCGTGCAAAAGATCAACTCACACAGTGGCGTCACTAGGGTTGGTGTCACCCGGTGCGTAACTTATGGTGTCACCCCCCCCCCCCGAGTTTTACGGATTTTTTTTAACTACTCTAACTCCTAAATCAGTACTCCCATATAACACTGAATGCTCATACACACCGCACATTACTGAGAGGTTTATTGCTGTGGAGCTCTCTCATATGCTCACACAAATTTTTGCCAACTGCCAGCAAGTACGGTGCCTGTTCGAAGACAGTGAAAGCACACATGGATATATATTGCCCCCAGCAGCTCTGGATATATTGCCCCCAGCAGCTCTGGATATATATTGCCCCCAGCAGCTCACCCATGGATATATATTGCCCCAGCTCACATATGGATATATTGCCCCAGTTCACAGTTATATATTACCCCCAGCAGCTCACCCATGGATATATATTGCCCCAGCTCACACATGGATATATTGCGCCTCAGCTCACACATGGATATTGCGCCTCAGCTCACACATGGATATATTGCGCCTCAGCTCACACATGGATATATTGCACCTCAGCTCACCCATGGATATATATTGCCCCAGCTCACATATGGATATATTGCGCCTCAACTCACACATGGATATTGCGCCTCAGCTCACACATGGATATATTGCGCCTCAGCTCACACATGGATATATTGCACCTCAGCTCACCCATGGATATATATTGCCCCAGCTCACATATGGATATATTGCGCCTCAGCTCACACATGGATATATTTCCCCAGACCAGCTCACACATGGATATTGCCCCAGCTCTCATGGATACTGCCCCCAGCTCTCATGGATACTGCCCCCAGCTCTCATGGATACTGCCCCCAGCACACATGGATATTGCCCCAGCTCCTCTCATGGATATACTGCCCCAGCTCCTCTCATGCATATAATGCCCCAGCTGCTCTCATTGATAATGCTCCAGCTGCTCTCATGGATTTTGCCCCAGCTCCTCTTATGGATATGCCCCAGCTCCTCTTATGGATATGCCCCAGCTCATGGATATTCCCCAGCTCATGGATATGCCCCAGCACATGGATATTGCCCCAGCTCATGGATATACTGCCCCAGCTCAAGGATATACTACCCCAGCTGCTCTCATGGATTTTTCCGCAGCTCATGGATATGGCCCAGCTCATGGATATTCCCCAGCTCATGGATATGCCCCAGCACATGGATATTGCCCCAGCACATGGATATTGCCCCAGCTCATGGATATACTGCCCCAGCTCAAGGATATAGTGCCCCAGCTGCTCTCATGGATTTTGCCCCAGCTCATGGATATGCCCCAGCTCATGGATATTCCCCAGCTCATGGTAATGCCCCAGCACATGGATATTGCCCCAGCACATGGATATTGCCCCAGCTCAAGGATATACTGCCCCAGCTGCTCTCATGGATTTTGCCCCAGCTCATGGATATGCCCCAGCTCATGGATAATGCCCCAGCTCATGGATAATGCCCCAGCAGCTCATGGATATGCCCCAGCACCTCATTGATATGCCCCAGCAGCTCATGGATATGCCCCAGCAGCTCATGGATTTGCCCCAGCTCCTCATGGATTTGCCCCATTGGCTCATGGATTTGCCCCAGCTCCTCATGGATATGCCCCAGGCCCCCATGGATATGCCCCAGCTCACCTCATGGATATGCCCCAGCTCTCCTCATGGATATTGCCCCAGCTCCTCATGGATTTGCCCCAGCTGCTCATGGATTTGCCCCAGTGGCTCATGGATTTGCCCCAGCTCCTCATGGATATGCCCCAGCTCACCTCATGGATATGCCCCAGCTCACCTCATGGATATTGCCCCAGCACCTCATGGATTTGCCCCAGCTCCTCATGGATTTGCCCCAGCTCCTCATGGATTTGCCCCAGCTCCTCATGGATTCGCCCCAGCGGCTCATGGATTTGCCCCAGTGGCTCATGGATTTGCCCCAGCTCATGGATTTGCCCCAGCTCCTCATGGATTTGCCCCAGCGGCTCATGGATTTGCCCCAGCGGCTCATGGATTTGCCCCAGCTCCTCATGGATATGCCCCAGATCCTCATGGATACTGCCCCAGCTCCTCGTGGATACTGCCCCAGCTTCTCATGGATTTGCCCCAGCTCCTCATGGATACTGCCCCAGCTCCTCATGGATTTGCCCCAACGGCTCATGGATATGCCCCAGGCCCCCATGGATTTGCCCCAGCTCACCTCATGGATTTGCCCCAGCTCACCTCCTGGATATGGCCCAGCTCACCTCCTGGATATGGCCCAGCTCACCTCCTGGATATGGCCCAGCTCACCTCCAGGATATGGCCCAGTTCACCTCCTGGATATGGCCCAGCTCGCCTCCGCCGCGTGTTCGCTCCTTCTGAGCATCCGGAGGCGCGCAGCTTGGGCGCTCGTCTGGGGGAGCCACGTGACCAGCCGCGATTGGCAGGGCCGGATTAAGGGTATCATGGGCCTGGTGCTGAGGATTTTGTTGGGCCTATTTTTAGATACTGAGGCAACAAGCACCAACTAAACTGTCAAATCACCAAATACTGCCGAATAGACAGAGAAATATGGTGCAGTTCGCAACAATTAGGCAGTCTTCAGCGGCAGCAAAATTGTCTTACAGAGAAGTAATGGTTAATCTTATTCACAGATGAACATATCACAGAATCCACAGCAATAAAACTCATGCTCAAACACACTACACATTACTGTGAGTTTTATTGTTGTGGAGCTCTGTGACACACTCATACACACTGCACATTACTGTATCACAGAGCTCCAGAGCAATAAAACTCATAGCAATGTGCAGTGTGAATTAGTAGTCTCTCATTTCTGGTTAGGCTGGCGTCAGACGAGCGCACTATGTGCACCCATACTGACGTGCCTTCTGGCGTCTGTCACAGCATTGAGATGCTGCGACGGGGCCAGCCACACGCTGTTGCGCGCGCAGGAATTTTGCACGCAACAGCGGCCATGCTGCAGCCGTGCATCAGCCCTCTCCGTCAAAGCGCTAGGACGCGCGTTGACGGGGCTGCAAAACGCGATTCTCCATAGGAGGATCGAGCTTTGCAGCGCTGAAGGCACTAACTGCGCTCAGCAAGGTGGCCAGACGGTGCGTCGAGTGGAAGGAACGTCCACTCTCACACTAGTCTGACACCAGCCTTACTCTCGCTCTCTCACCCGTCACATCTCTATGATCACTGTGTGACCTCTCTCTCTCTGTGACCTCTTTCATCCCACTTACTGTGGAGACCTCTCTGTGACCCCCTTCCTTTTCATTCCTGTGACCCCCTTTCTAATTTCTCTGTGTGACCCCCTTTCCTTTTCTGTGTGACCCTTCTTCATTTCTGTGTGACCCCCTTTCATTTTTGTGTGACCCCCTTTTCATTTTCTCTGTGACCCCCTTTCCTTTTCTGTGTGACCTCTTCTTTTTAATTTTTCCTTTTCTCAGTGACCCTTTCCTTTTCTGTGTCACCCTCTCTTTTTCATTTCTCTGTATGACCCCCTTTCTTTTTCATTTGTGTGACCACCTTTCATTTTGTCTGTGACCCCCTTTCCTTTTCTGTGTGACCCCCCTTTTTCATTTCTCTGTGACCCCCTTTTTCATTTCTCTGTGTGACCCTTCTTTTTCATTTCTCTGTGTGACCCCCTTTTCTGTGTGACCCCGTCTTTTACATTTCTGTGACCCCTATCTTTTCATTTCTCTCTGTGACCCCCTTTCCTTTTCTGTGTGACCTTCTTTTTCATTTCTTTCCTTTTCTGTGACCCCCTTTCTTTTTCATTTTCTCTCTGTGACCCCCTTTCCTGTGTGACCCCCTTCTTTTTTATTTCTTTCCTTTTCTGTGACCCACTTTCTCTTTTATCCGTCTCCACTGTGTGCTGCCCCCCCCCCCGCATGCTACCCCCCTCCTCCTCCTCCCTGCAAAGTGAGATCAGAGGAGAGCTGCGGGGCGGGGGCTCAGTAAATTAAAAGAAACGCTGCTCACCCAAGAGAATGATAGGGGAATCTCGCCTTTCCCCCTGGCTGCTGGTCGGCTCTGTTTCCTCACTGCCCTTCCACGCGGCTGGAAACAGGAAGACTTGCAGGAGGATGGGGAGGAGCAGCCAGTGTGTCTCCCTCAGCAGCTGATCAGCGCCACCTACTGGCTGCTCCTCACAATAATCCTCCTACATAATCCACCTTTCCATCGGCTGCAGTCTGCGTGTGTGTCAGGCCTGCCAGCCGCGCGGTGATTTTGTGTGTGTCCTGTCGGCCAGCAGCTTATTCTTGAGGCAGCTGTGGGCCTATTTAATGGAAGGGGCCTGGAGCTGCCGCTCCATCCGCCCCTACATTAATCCGGCCCTGGCGATTGGCTGGTGACGTGTTTCCTCCAGGCGAGCGCCGAAGCTGCATGCTTCGGACGCTCGCAGGGAGCGAACAGGCGGCAGAAGGTGAGACACCCGCCCTTAGGGTGACGGTGTCACCCTAAGGGCGGGTGTCACCTGGTGCGGGCCGCACCCCCCGCCCCCACGTTACGACGCCACTGAACTCACATATGATTGAAGCTGCTTCTATGGCCCCACCGTTCCCAAACCACTGGCACTAATGATCCTGCTATCTAGTAAAATTCCTCTTGTCTTCCTCAACCCCAATCCCTCTAGATTGTAAGCTCCTATAAGCAGGGCCCTCTACACCTGTTGTTTCCATCATATGTCCGTTTATCTCGTTCTCCTTGGTTATTGTAAAGCACTGTGGAAACTGTTGGCGCTATGTAAATGATAATAATAATAATAATAATAATGGGTGCACTATAAATATTCTATCAGATCAGGGTTATTCAGAGAGCGGTGAAAACCAGGAGAATTACTGGAGAAGTGAAAATTCTAGGTTAAAATAGCCAAACCAGAAAAATTCTCCCATTTATCTCACTTTCCAAATCAGCTATTTTGACCTAGAATTTTCAGTTCTCCAGTCCTTCTCCTGGTTTTCACCTCTCTCTGAATAAACCTGAAAGTCTTCAGAAACTTAATCACACAACTGTGGAAAGGTCTTTAGGACTAGGCATCCCATAAGTGTTTCCATCAAATTGTAATATGTATAGATTACATATCTCATATTATTACTTTTTTCACTTTAATTAATGTTTCTAAAAGATGAAGAATTTGGACGCTGATAGCCGACGCTACTACACTTATCATGCTCATCAGAAGAAGAGAATCTCAACACAATGAAAACCAACATAATACTCCCTGTAAGCCTTTCCTCTTTCCTCTCATGGTCCAAATAACATCTCATACTTGTGCCGTAAATCATCTTCAGTCTCTACTGGAAACATATTTACATCGCTGGGCTATTTTCAATGGAAACTCTACTTCTTATAACTCAGAATAATTTCCTACAGACGGCTTCAGGTGCCTGACCCGGAATTTTAACAATGGACTATAAGCGCTACGTAAAACTGTGCTGCGGGATTTCCCAGCATCAGGTCCGTTTGCCAAAGCAAATATGTTTATCGGGGTGGAGGATGAGGTGTTTTGTATAATTTTATGAGCAACTGCTTTAAAAGAATGAATGGCATTTCTAAGAAACGGTTATGTTAACAGCCCTGCTAAATTCCAGACCTATATAGAGGATGAGCTAATATGGCGGTCTTTAAAGGGCCACTACAATAAAAAAAATGAAATGTCCTTTTTGTGTTTATTTTATGTTGCTGTTATCTTACATGTGCTTTGGTTTTCTCTTGTATATTTAAGAAAATATTTTACTCTATATGTGTCACTGGGTGCAACCATTTTGTGATATTTTGTGTTGTAAACTGCCCCCCCCCACAGTATGCTTACCTCACTTGGTCTTCACTTTTGTGGTTTTGACCATAGGATGGACTCTATGGGTCTGTCACTGACTCACATCATTGTTTTGTGTGGAATGTATTCAAAGGACATCAACATGGGGTAGATTAGAAGTCTTTTAAGCTCCCTGTCGTATTTTATTCAGCTGCCAGCTCTTATCTCAGGGAGCCTGCAGAACAATAGCCATATGTAAACATTGCATCGGTAGTGAAGAATAACTTACTAGTCAAAAAGGTGGGGTGTAATATATGCCGGTTTGCAAAATTTTTCAAAATTCAAGGGCCCCCTATTACATTCTTTGCGCAATTTTGTTCGCGCAGTGCAAATTTTTTTGCGCGCATCGTCCGGAAACTTAACGGAGTATTCCGATCCGAATGCATTTTCTCATCCGTCCGAAAATAACGTTCGTAAAAACGACGCGCAAAACGAGGAGTAATACGCGTGCAGTAACGTAGTGCACTTAAATCTGTGTGCGGACTGTTTTTTTTGCCGGATTCAGCCAATCAGAATTAAGAACCTTAATTGACATCAATTTACCTTAATTGATTCACATAAGTTGTTGCGCCTGTCAAAGTAAATCTGAGTATATATATGCTGCAGCAATAAAAAAACACACACAAATTCACAATTTTATTGTTTGGGTATGTGTAGAATGTGTAACTATAATGTGGTGTATTTTTTTTTTTCGTGCTGGTGTTTTTCGTTTCGGCCAGAACGTTCCGATTTGCAGCAGTTACCACCAGCTTTTCAAAGACGTTAAAATTATGCTCGCAAACGTCATTCGTAAAAAGATGCGCATCGATTGTAATACCATCCACGTACCAGCGCACAAATGAATTTGCGCTCACAATGTTCAGTATAGGACGCGCACAGTTCATCACGCTCGCGCAGGTCCATCCGTGTTAAACGACGTTCTGCGCAAAGGGTTTTGCCCCTCGCGCAAATGCGCATTTGCGCGCAAACGAAAATGCGCGAGGAATGTAATAGGGGCCAAGATGTCTATAACTGTATTCTAGTAGGACCTCAGGACTGGGCATTTTTGCAAGGGTGAATGCTGGATTTAGAAATTTTGATCATGAATTGTAAGATACTTAGCGCTGAGGTCCATTTAAAAAATACTAAACAAAAATCTTAAAGGACCCACTTGAGGATTTTAAATGAAAACTAGGAGTTAGTTTCAAAAAGATTCATGATCACAGAATGTTATTTGTTGTTGACGATTCAGCCAGCATGTAGTCTTTATTACATTTGGAGCCATGATATGGTTAAGGTTATTGTTTCTGGTTATTTTATGGTTGGGTTAGGGTTACTATTAATATTAGGATTACCTCTAAGGTTAAAGTATACTTGCTTTATAATTAGTACTAGGCTTTCTGTTTCTGTTTACTTTATGGTTAGGATTGGGGTTAGTGTTAGGGTTACGAGTAGGATTACCATTAGGGTTACTGTTAGAATTAGAGTTACTGTTAAGGTCAAAGTTTGCTTGTTTTATAACTAGGGTTACATCTTTTGCATGTGTTTTGATTAGGCTTAGAGTAAGGTTTACATTTAGGGTTAGTGTTTCAGTTAAGGTTAGGAATACAGTTAGAGTTACTTTTTGGGTTACCATTTTCTTTTTTAAAAAATTGAAATATCCAAAATGAATCTGAATAGATCTGATTATAATCAGATCTAGCAGATTATATTTTTTGGTAAATTTGGCTTTTTTTATTCGGAAAGTTGGTTCATACGTCAGCAATTCGGACTTTTGATCGGACCAAATTGCCGATTTAGGCTCGTGTCAGACGAACGCAGTGATCACATCCGTTTTTGCGCACATATTAATGTCCGTGGTAGCATAGAATTATGAGCAATAGGGAACAACACACAAAGTGCGTCTGCACCGAACTGCGAACGGACGTGGCAAACGGACGCAAGTTAGGCAAGAACGTCAATCAGCTAGGACGGACGCACAGAGTGCGCCACGTCCGCATAGCTTTGTGTGTGAGTGATGGGAGGAAGTCAGATGGTCCGCATTTTTGACGTCCAGCACCTTGACAGACAAAATGTTTTTTGATAACATGAAAAATGATACAAATTGATACATGATAATATTATTTCCCATAGGTCCCTCTTTTTCTCTACATCATTCAAAAATAACGGACCGTGTGGCCACTACCGAGTCTTCTGCCAGAACGTGCGTCCGTACTGCACGGGCGCACAGTCCGTACAAAATGCGCTCGTCTGACGCCAGCCTTATTAGGTCGATCTCCAAATGTTGCTGTTGCTGAAGAATTCAATACATACAAGAAAGCAATACATACTATCTATGGGAAGTTTGAGGAGCACTTAGAAGCTGAGTCTTCATTTTATTCCTTGCATTCTCCTAATAATTTTTTTGTGATAATTAGATTGGGTATGTTAATTTATGTGAGATATGTGTATATCATTGTATCATAATACCATAAAAAAGACTTGTTGGCCAGGTGGTTTAGAATTATAACCTTCTTCTAATGCATTTCATGATCCATGTGAAGGAACCATCATTGTTGGAGGTGAGGCACCAGTCTAATTACTCATTAACCAAAAAGATATTTCACTGATTATTATTATTATTATTCTTTATTTATAAAGCGCCAGCATATTCCGCAGCGCTGTACAATAAGCACAGTATAGACGGGTTACAATACATTGAACAACATTTGACAAACAGTACAGGAGGAGATGAGGGCCCTATTCCCGTAGGAACTCACAATCTAGGAGGGTTGGGGTTGGAAACAGGAGGAGAGGACTGTAAGGTGAGAGTGATTGATGGTTGTGTCAGTGAGTTGGGTGGTAGGCTTCCCTAAATAGGAATGTTTTAAGGGAGCGTTTGAAGGAAGAGATGTTAGGGGAAAGTCTGACAGTATGAGGGATAGCGTTCCAGAAGTGGGGGCTGCGCGTGAGAAATCCTGCAGTCTATCATGGAAGAGGTGATGCGGTGAGAAGCTAGGCGCAGGTCACTGTTGAACCTTAGGGAGCGGGTTGGGTGTATTTGGTGATTAGTGAGACAGTAGTGGGGAGCTGAGTTAGTGAGGGTTTTGTAGGTAAGGATAAGGATTTTTGAACTTAATTCTGCTGTGGATGGGGAGCCAGTGAATTCTGATGTTAATAATGGTATAAGGTAAATCGGCGTATAACATGGAAATTTTGTTCTGATGACAGATTCACTTTAAATTCTCTAAACTATCCAGATGTGGACCCCTTTCCTGAGGTGCCTAGAGTGGTATGAGCTATACCCACTTCATGAGGTCTATCTAGGCCAAAATGATCATCACGGATTGCTGCATCTCCAGCGCAAAGGAAGCTTCCTTGACATTTTATTTTTGGTCTCCCCTTTTGGGTGATAGTAGTCTGATTCACTTCTCTCTATATGAATGTGTTTGTAATGCGTTCATCAGCATCGTCGGCTGCGCGCGCACCAATCACAGCTGCTCACTCAGCCTTCCCTCTCGGCAGTTAGGAATACTCCTCCCGCCGATGAGTGGAAGCCTGAAAGTCATAGATGGACGAGAACAAGGCTGCTTGTTACCAGAAGGTGATGGATGCTTTACAAAAAATGTGGTGTACAACGAAATATATTCAAAGTAGGCAGAAAAAGAAGACCTTGATAAAGAAAAAAAACATGGGACAGAACGCACAAGGGGGTCCACATTGCCTGCTCTGGGGGGATTTTTATTTCCTGCAAACAATCCTGCAAACCACACTCTACAACAATAGACTGTGCTCCAGGGAGGCTTAACACCTACAGGGTAATTCAAAGAGATTCGAATGGCTGCCGAAAGGTAACCGAACGCTGAAAATCAGCGTTCAGTGACCTTTCTTGGCCATTCGGCTATTCAGAGAGCAGGCAGTTCACTAAATGTTGGCGAATTGCCTGCACCTACGGTGCCTGTTCGAGGGCAGTGAATCCCCATAGCTTCATCTATTCAGAGAACAAAAAACAGCAGTGAAAAGTTGCCGAAATGCCCTGCCATTCGGTGGCTTCATTCGACAGGTTTATTCAGGAGAATCCCATAGGCTTCAATGTTAAGAATATTCCCGTTTTAATACAATATCTAATAAACAGTTTATTATATTCTGCAGTAAAACGTTTCTTTATTTATAGTTTTTTTAGGATCTTTTAAGCATTTTTCGGGATTTTTTTTTTTAAAAATTACTGTTTTTGTAATTATTTTTTTAAATAGTTTTTTTCTTTTTTCTGTAACAGCCTTTTTATTATCATTCATTGGACCTCATATGTAAATTTCAGACATTTTCACTCAGTAGTTTGTTTGCAAACAGCGTTTCACGTCTCAAACATTCAAGCGTACTGGTTTTTTTTTTTCACTCCATTCGTCTGCAGTGTCGGGTTTTTCCGGTGGCTGCTCTGCGCTCTGATCGACTCCTGCTCGGGTTTCTCCAGCGTGTTCGATGGGATTAATTCAGATGTTTTGCGGGTTTCGGTGTGTATTCGCCTGCGTTTTGCAGTGAGTTTTCGGCGACTTTTCCCTTGTAAATGCATCATCGGGCTAAAACTTTTCTATGAGACCTGTCTGGGGACTCACCGGTGCTGTTGCTTGTTCTCAGTTTTCTCCTAAACATGTTTTTTCCATTTTAAACCAAAACGATTACACACATCGTTAGTTTACTCTCTGCTTGAAATTATACATTATTCCCATGAGATATAGTTAAATAAGTTATTAATTTGCTGAATGCGTTCTTCCTTGGATTTCTCCACATTCGGTAAAAAGCACCTGGAATGAATCTTTGACCGCTGACCAGGCGTAAGCCATTCTTTTATTCTCCCTCCTAGATCCATTTTTCGTAATTGTTGCACAAAGTAATTCCTGCCAGACTCCCCCGTATGTGTCTTGAACAAGACCGACTGTAGGACATTATGTTGCGACTGTACTAGGTTTTCTGGAATTTAATTCAAAGAGTTTCACAATATTCTTGGAAAAAAGTCAATTTTGTTAAGATGAAACAATCGGATGTATTTTGAAACACATTAGATACTAACGATCATAAATCATAATTCAAGTGGAGATAGTGCTAACATGTTATCAGTAAGATACACTGGATAACATAGGTGTACATTGGGAAAACATTGAAGAATATGTTACACAATACAAAGATTTTGTTTGATACATTATTGTTGACCTCAAGTTTGTTTTTAAACCTTTAAGATGTATAGCTTTACTCTTAGAGATATTATCCCATCCAAGGGCGGTCAAGCATATGGAATGAGCAATTATAATCTGCACTTCTTTGTGCCCTGTTTTTCCATGGCACATGGCACATGATTGCCACCCAGTGGTACCATCTGCTGCCTCTATGTGGCCAGTGATAGCAGTATCAGAGATCTTCAGGCTGTCTGTTATTCAATAGTATCCCCCCCTCCTGTTTCTAATCCCCTCACCATCTAGATTGTAAATTCCCACGGGAATAGGGTCCTCATATCCTCATGTATCTGCTGGCAGGAATACTGACCTGTCTCCTGTATGTATTGTAGAATTGTCCTGTCTTTACCCATTACACCTTGTACAGCGCTGCAGAATGTGTTGGCGCTTAATAATAATAATAAATAAATAATAATAATAGTATGCGTTGGAGATTCAATTCAATAGCAGAAAGGGTACAAAAACACTTCAAGACTGTAATGGTTAGGTCCTTTTAACTACAGCTGTAAATTAGAGGAATAATTAAAACAGAGTTCCCTTTTCTTGCTGACAGCCTCTGCCCAGTTATATTTTATATATTTTTTATTTCTAGAGGATTTTACTCTCCTTTTGTCCCTTGCTATGTGCAGCTTCTCCTCTTCAGCTCAGGGACTCTCATTCGCAAATTGCGCAGCACTATGGGACTTGCGCATGTTATGTATGTTCTGTGTACAGAGCGAATGATTGGAACTCTATGTGCATGCGCAGATCTGATCCATCAGTTTTAGGAATTGTGCCCAAGAGATGGAATAGTGGGCGAGGAATATCAGGATATCTGTCATGCCCAGGTACCGGGGTGGCACCGGGATGTGGGGGATATGAACCCAGGATGCATAATTGCACAATTAAACAGGTTGGTGAAGGAGGATGAGAGTATGAGGAAACTGACCAGGTTGGATTCTGTAAGATGCTGGGAAGTGTGGAATATTTGCAGGAATCAGGAAAACAAAATAAACAGGATCAAATAGGTTTTGCAGAGCAAAAGAAATAAACAGTACTTCACTTAAAGCACACAGGAGCTGTAATGAACCAGCAATTGGTCAGTGTGCGGCGGATCCCTTTATTTCGAGTGTGTGGTGTGACTTGCTTTGGTGTAACTGTGTATATATAAACTGGGTGGTACAGTGGAGGCGCTAGGTTCAAGTAAAGCAGAGATTAGTGTTTTAGATGCAGCCTACTAGGAGAAAGACACAAAAAAAAAGTTGCCTCGAAATACCATAAATGTCCCCAAATAAACTATTCACTAAACATATAAGTACCGCTAATAAAGTGTCTTTTTTTAAAAAAAATTCACATATACTTTTTACCATAAGGGGTTCATTTTCTGTTTGGGGTTTTTAAGAGTTGCCGTAATAATTTTTTAATCTTATTTTGGTGTTGGTTCATTTTAAATACACTCATGTTTCGCATTGGCTTGTGTCATTTGTGCGTCCCCAAAATACAATCTGACATTAAGGGGTTAATGGATCTTGTACATTTACCAGAGCTCTGGTTAAGGTTACGTGATTTTAAATATAGCTCATTGTGTATTGAACAGAGAAAATTGTCTATTATCTCTCTGTGTGCCAAGATAAAATCTCCAATAAACTAATGTAACAATGAAAACAATTGTATGCACAACGTTTACTTTTCCTTGAAGTTTGGGAATGTTTAGATGAGAACAAAGTCATGAGAACACTTACATGTTTATGGATAAAAACCCAATTTACACCTTGTTTTGGTCCTATTACCCCATTCAGCCTTACAGGGTTATTCAGAGAAAGGTGAAAACCAGGAGAATGGCAGTAGAAGAGAACAATCTAGACCAAACAGTCGATTTGGAAAGTGAGATAAATGGGAGAATTTTTCTGGTTTGGCTATTTTGACCTAGAATTTTCACTTCTCCAGTCATCCTCCTGGTTTTCACCTCTCTCTGAATAACCCTGTTAGTGTGTGATAACAATTTTTGCGGTGGAGCTTCAGCTTAAGCCCAAAAGGCCTGCTTTCTTTATAGTTATAGTTAAATTGTATCTTTCTACTTCCTCTATATACTGTAACTGCACCTGGTTTGTTTCAACAATCTACTGCATATAGTGAGAATATCCTGTCATTTGCACCAGGATTATGAACACGTTATCTGTACAGTAGGCTTTGTATCAATGTTTACATTAGGATTGCACTGCAACACGTTTTCTGAATTCCTACAGCTGCTCCATTATTATTACTCTCTGCCATCTTTACAGCAATTTTCGATCTCACGCACAGCGATCATGTGCCATTTTTAAAAAATATATGTTTCTGTCTCATGTTCTTATATTTCTTTTTGTTTTAAAGATGCAGACGCACCATGAAGTGCCAAGTACATGCAGATCATACCATATAGAAAAAGAAAAAGACATTGAAAATGCAAAGGGATATAGCGGGCGGTACAGTGCACATCCGACGCAGTGGAGCGAGTACTAAGTTATATGTCAGACACTGACAGAAATATGTTCATCTCAAAAAACGCAACCGGTGGGGGCAGTGGGCAGAAAACCTTACGTTCATGAATAAATCGAATGGCAAATCGTGGTGGATATAGAGGGGTATAGTATCCCAGATCTCAGACAGGTTGTGGGGGGCGTCGGGAGTGCAGCAAAACGTCAGTCAGACAGTAAACCCATTTGCGAGAACGGTAATGGTCACAAGCTCGAAGGATAAGCTCATTACGCCACGAATGAACTCCACTTCTTCAAACCACATGGATATGGAGGGTGTAATCACCTCTCCCCAAAACCTGGGAATGGTCAATCTAGCCAAGTGAATGAGGCAGTGTACAATCGACTTATTATATGATGAAATGCTAAACGACGTGTGGTGTAACAGGTACAGTTCTGGCCGGAAAGGTGGAGAGGGTTCTACAATCTGATAAATATGAGCATGGACTCGAGTCCAGAACTGCTGTACCTGAGGACAGGACCACCAAATATTCAGATGTTCTGTGCCAGGGGCCTGATATCTCCAGCACTCACCCCCCAACTCCCGGGAGATGTATCAATCAGTCCAGGGTACGGTACCAGCGGTACATGATATTATAGTTTACTTGTATCCTAGTGGATGGGGTGCCGCAATGTGCAAGATCATATATTTTGAGCCACTCATCATCTGTCAGAGCAATGTGAAGAGATTCTTCGCATTTAGCACGGAAATGTTGGGCCTGCTATTAACGGCAATCCTGTGAGTGGCCAATTGTATTGCTCATAAAGT
Source organism: Leptobrachium leishanense (assembly GCA_009667805.1). Lineage (NCBI taxonomy): Eukaryota > Metazoa > Chordata > Amphibia > Anura > Megophryidae > Leptobrachium > Leptobrachium leishanense. The sequence goes on along the minus strand of CM019070.1, from coordinate 72,853,297 downwards.
GCTGTGGGATATCACCCTATGGTTTTTTTTGTATATGTATTTCAGATCATATCCCAGTTGTTTAAAATCTTCATCCTCTTATGGAGGATCATGCTCTGCAGCCCCGTCAAACGCACGACCTAGCTGTTCAATTCATGCATACGCTACAGCATGTGGCCAACCCCGTCGAAACGTCACAACGCTGCAACGGGCGTCGGAAGGCACAACAGTATGGGCGCACATAGTGCGTACGTCTGACACTGGCCTTAGTTGTAGCCCCCTTGATAGCGACCCTGTACATATAAATTGGACATTGTATATATACTGTATATATATATTATATATACACACACACAAACAGAGTTAAGCAAATAATTATACAAGGGGCCATATATATTATATACAGAGGACAGATATCGGAACGTGGCAGAGATATACAGTAGGTACACAGGGAGGGCACAGAGTTGGATATATATCCATCGGTGTAGTTCCAGCAACACCTATCCTTGCGTGTAATGCAAAAAAGTTTGGAAAAATGGGGGGGGGCACAGTGCTCGGTCCCAAATTGGTAAATAGTATATCCAGGAACGTAGGGGCCGCACTCGTGTGTATTTAAACAACAAAATTTATTCAGAGAACATTAAAAATATGGACCGACGTTTTGGCTCACCACGAGCTTGATAATGGCTCGGTGGTGAGCCAAAACGTCTGTCCATAAACCTGTATGTATTACACCACACAGCACATATTACACTGCTTACACCATACACACTTTATATATTACACTGCTTACAATGAATACGCACCATATATATCCCTGCTTACATCATATACACTATATATTACACTTCTTAGACCATATCACACCGTATACTACTCTACAGACACATCCCTCTCTACACCTCCTGTTCTCCCATTATTTTCCATGAGCAATTCCCACCACCTCGGTATTCCCATCTTCCCAACTGCGAATGCTAATATTTGGTGCGAGCCATTTGGATTGACCAGTTGTATTTTAATACATATTGTATTACGTGTGAGTTACATTGTTACAGGAAAGGATAAAAGATATGGCCGTTGTGTAAACAAAGAGAAGTATAATGGGATGTCTTCTTTTAAAAAGAAATAATTTTATAGCATAGAATCAATCAGTAACATGTCCCGTAGAATGGGGCTGAAACAGCAACCTGAAAACTGACAAGTCCCACAGAACTATTCAATTTTTTCAAATGTCATAGAGAAGTTAATGTGGTAAGAAAAGAGAGATACTTTTATTTACTATACTCTAACCACAATGGGTATGACATTACGGTTATTTCATCACAACCACAAACACGTAGTAACCAAGACATTGCTATCTAAAATCTAATCTGAGGTTGTGTCTACTTCTATTTTTCAATGTTTTGCATCAGTACAATATTAAAACAAAACCCACAAATGAGGCAAGCGTTACCCACAAAATGATGAAACGCTGAAGTGTCAAGTTCAAAAATGTCCTTTTGTATTTTCCCCTGCAAATTTCCCTTGAATATCAGGAACCAGTGCATGATGTATATTATAGAAAACCTCTAGATACATATTAATGCATTAAAGCAAAAAAAAAAAATTACAAAATAAGCATCAGATTAAAAGCATTTATTTTAAACAAAAACCTTACAAAAATGTATTTTCCCTCGTTTTAGTTGGAGATCACAGATAAAACAGTGTGAGATGGAATGATTCCTCTGAAATGACTTTAATAAGCTGCTTTTACCTTTTACAAAAAATACATTTCAACATTGCCTTTATCGTGATTTTTGACTGCAGTACAAACAAATCATAGAACAAGAATGCTAAATCTGGAGAAATTCTCAAAGTTTTTGGAAGAACAATGTGTCCGTTCCCGTTATGAGAGTGATGTTGAAGTAAAGAGAATATTTGCTTAAATACTAACAAAATCATGATAATTCACGAGATAAATCATGCATGAAACATATAGGGCCATATTACAATGTTAGTGCTAACTTAGCCAGAGCTGTTGTAAACTGAAAACGTCCATAGGCTATAATGGCTCTGGGAAGTTTACAACAGCTCTGGTTAAGTTCCAATGAACCCCCTATCTCCCGATCCGTGGTAGTTAGGGGTTAATGTTTGGTATTGTTGGATCGGCCAGAGCATGGCCGTTCCAACAATACCAAACATGAGTATGAAAAAGTTTATAAAAAAAATATATATATTTTAAAAAAAAATTATAAAAAAAAATAAACAAGTTTTTTTTTTTTTTGGTTCGTTAATGCAGCAATATTGTTCCCATTTCAATTATAATGTGAACAATAATGCTGCACTAACGATTTTTGTATGCGGTGCGTTTGTTAAAAATCGCGTAATTTTCCCCAAAAAAAAATGTAACCAGACCCCATCTCTAATTTTTTTAACAAGCGCACCCCATAAAAAATATAACCGCAATTGCTCGCATGTTAAAATGTGAAAATAAAACCACTTTACACATTGTAAATTATTGAAAATTCATATTTTATTGCATTTTTTGTTATAATATACAGATAGGTCATGACGTATACATATAGTAATGACATATTATGAATCTGCCGAGTCGGACGGAAAGAACAATATATAATATGTCTGGGTCATATACTAAAATAAGCCTTCAAAACGCGTTTAAACATGATGAGCAAAACCGGTAAAAATGAGCTCAGCACAGAGGCGGGAAAAGCCTCAGCAGCGAAAGGGTTAAATGGGGAGAAATTAATTATTTTTCTTCCCATATTTATTTTTTAAATATTAAATTTTTTATTTTAAGAGTGCAAAATTAATTAGGGGTGCGTTGATTAATTTCTTCCTAAATATAGCTGGCTATATTTTAAGTTGTTAATCTTGTATGGCCCTCGAATGATGTTATAAATCTCCAAATGGCCCATGGCAGAAAAGGTTCCCCACCCCTGATCTAGACCTAGGCTTGAAAAAGACCCAAATGTGGTTGAAAGGAGGCGACTTGATCTGTAATTTTTTTTTCAGTATTCAGTATCTTTGAAGCCCTACTGACTATAGGAACATTTAAGGTATCATTAGAAAGGCCAGAATATGGCCTTTCCAGTGATAGCAATTATGACCAGGTTAGGTTTATGTAAAAATAAAATAACAAATAAAATATTATTTTTCGCTTTTATATTTTCTAATCGCAGCACTATTGTTCACTTTTCAATTATAAAGTGAAAATTTATATATTGATGCTGCACTAACCTGCTCATTTGCCACACTGCCATCAAGTGTGGAAGTGATGCACAATGTATTGTTTCATCGACACTCTAGACAGCAGCACTGCGGTGAGGAGAGACGGGTGTTTTAGAACCCTACATCTCTGATTTATATACCACACAAGGTCAAGTGAGGTGTCATTGACAAGGTCAGAGTCCAGCCTTTCCAACGATACCAAATATAACCATGTAATGTTTAAAATAAAATATTGAAAAAAATTAAATGCAAATTTGTTTTCGGTTGTAAGGCAGACGCTGTTTGTGTTTTTACTTATTGCAGTGGCATTATTTGCCACTAAGGCTGGTGTCAGACCAGCGCACTTTTAACGTGCGTTCTGGCGCACATAATTACGGCCGCACTAGCAGCAGATGACGGGCAATGACGGACAATATACGAAGTACGGTCGCACGAAAGTCCGGCCGCGCAACGCAAGTGGAAAACGAACGCATTTTTTCGAGAACGCCGAACCGCTAGTACGGACGTACAGAGTGTGCAGCTGCGGCATAGCATCGTGTTTGCGTGATTAGGAGATGTCAGACACTGCTAATGTCCAGCCTACATAACGTCCAGACGCAAAAAGAGTTTTATTGACGATCCGAAAAAATCACGCACGAAAAATGCACATCGTATGACCGTTTTCGCGCATTCCGTGAAAAAAATACGTCAATTCGTTCAGACGCACTTTTTTACGTTCGCGGGGAAAAATGCTTTAGTTTGACCCTAGCCTTAGGCAACAAATTCTGCCCCTTCTTTTGTTTTGAGTGTAGAGAGAAACTGTTTTTCATTTTTTTTTTTTTAAATATTTTTAGTTTGCCCCAAAACAAAATTGAAAAAGTAATTTTGGCACCTTTTTTGGGGGGGGGGGTAGGGACACTCCACATTTCTCTGCCTACAGGCTCCAAAGATGTAAATCTGGCCCTGCAGAGCCCTGTTAATGGTGCAATAAAATCATGATAAATATACCTACCTATATGGAGTGGCAGATCTTTTTATGATTTGTGAATGTGCCACTTCTAATGAGGTCAGACAATATTGCCAGAAAAAAATTATTCAGATTATTTTAGTACAAATAATACACGTGTGCAAAACCTGTCTAAAAAACATAGAAGAATGAAGGTACTGATTTTAGAAGTCACAAGGTTAACCGCCGTAGCATTTTATGAAGTTAATATTGTTAAATTCCTCTTCTTCCTTGCAGTGTCATGCAAAGGTTGCTACAAATAGTCACATGTGAATCACAAGAGATGGGACAATCAAGAGTTCTGCTTTTAAGTCATGTGTTTTTTTAAAAATATGATGTTTCCATGGTGTAACTGCATCTAATCACGTTACACGAATTTGCTCCGATGCAAAATGTCCCCATGTCGTGGTATATTAACACAGGGGGCATTCTACATCTTATGGCCAAATCTCTACTAACGCTCTGGTTCTCTGTATAAGGACCGAGACTCAGGATACATTCTAAAAATAGTAGTAATTGTGATTCTAAATAGAAAGGGTTATTCAGAAAGAGCCGATCTGTCCCCGAAATGGCACCGAACAGGGAATTTCCCCGTACGTTGCCATTTCGGGTCCATTTGACTATTAAGAGAGCAGACAGTTCGCCAACTGCCAGCAAGTACAGTGCCTGTTCGAAGGCAATGTAAATCCCTATAGAGAAGCAATGGTTAATCTATTCAGAGACACCGAACAGCAGTAAAAAGTTCCTGAAATGGCCTGCTGTTCGGTGCTTTCATTCGGCGGGTTTATTCAGGCGATTCACATAGGATGCATTGTTAAAAATATTCCCGTTTTTATTAAATATCTAATAAACCGTTTATTATTTTAATCTGAAGTAAAAAGTCTCTTTATTTATTGATTTGTTTTTAGGATCTTTTATGCATTTTTCAGGATTTTATCAGCAAAATTTTTCCAGTTTTTGTTTTAAATCGTTTTTCTTTTTTCTTTAACAGACCTTTTTATTATCATTCATAGGACCTTATATGTTAATTCCAGACATTTTCGTTCAGTAGTTTTTTTGCAAACAGCGTTTAAATTTTGACACTTTAAAAAAAAAATATAGATTTTTATTTTTATCCTGTTTGTCAGCTTGTGTGCTTTTTCTGAAGGCTGGCCGGCGCTGTGTTTGGTGGCTCGTCGACTCTTTCCAGATGTGTTCGGTGTATTTTTTGTGGCTTCAGATTGTATCGGATACTTTTTTTGGCGGTTTTGCAGCGGATTTTCGAGTCCGTTCCCTGGACTCCGGGGACCCTGTGGTGAATGCTGAATTCACCGTAGGGTCGGGAAATTTGATTCTCCGAAGTGCAGGGAAAGAGAGAACACCCCTTTGAATAACCCCCAGAGTAACTACTATGGTCATAGACCTTCACCTGTAATGCAGGGTCCTTTCAATTTTAGTATGTTATTTTTTTTGTACAGTAATGGGAAACAAACTAATCTGATACATTTAATTATATTTTTCTGTATATATTTAATCCATAAACAATATCAGTAAATGCAGCAGATTGTAGATCAGTATCGGTGCATCTCTACCTTTTTAATTGAAAGTATACTATAAAACAGTTCCTGTAAAAAATTGAATAAATTTGTATTTAAATTTGTATACATAGACCTAACACAAAACAATCTGCTCGGAAACACAGGAATCATATTGCTATCTCAGTCAGGCTGCAATTGTTAATAATCCCACGTTCCCTTGCAGGCTTGCCTTGTCTTTCTTGTAAATTGCTCATCTCAAATGTCAGTTCTATCTTTCTGCTCTTTTCCTCTATTCCCCAGTCCCTTGTACACTATGACCTCATATTTTAATTCCAAGCTCTACTTTAGTCCAAAAAAAATACAACTCTTTGCCAAAAACATCTGTACACAATGGGAAACCTTTAAGTAATTTCCTATTGCAAACAGTAATTCTTCAGTTCTTGGCACGGTCACTCGTTCCCGTGCTAAAAGTGCAGCAGATGTGAAGACACTTATGAATGCTTGGAAATGATACCTGTGATTCCAAGGGTAGCATCTACAGACTTGCATGTAACATAAAGAATGACCATGATAACCTATGAAGGAGATGAATCCATGGCTGCCTTAAAAAGGCTGGTAAGGACATGGCAACTGGCAAGAAGAGGAAGCAGAAAAAGTAACTGTAAACTTAGGGCCGGATTGTTGAGTGTTGATATTGGCGTAATGTGCTCAATTACAACACAAAGCCTCCTGCTTCCTTCACAATACCCTCGGATCGCAGCACAGTGGGGCTTTCCATCCTGGGTCACATAGTGATGATGTTACCCAACCCTGTCCGAAAATACTGGTGTGTTGGGTTGATGGCATAAGGGGATGCCTCAGTGTCCCCCTAGGCAAAACCTAAGCCAGCAAATGAGAGGATATAAGAACCCAGTAGACCCCAGTGCAGGACTCCTTTCATCATTTCTCTGATTGGTTTGATGTAATATGGCAGTGTGTACACAGTTGAGCAATCAAAGAAGAGTGTTCTCTGATTGGTTAACTCAATTACAAATGGCCACCATGTCTAAAACCAATGACAGCAGGTCCCTGGTACAACCTATGCCAGCCCTAAGCCCAACCACTGCCCATCCAAAAACCAATGGGCCGAAGGAGTTAATTACATAGGGGAACCCTGGTTTTCTCAATGTCCAGTTAACTCCTGAAAATTCCCCTTAAGGACCAAGGACGTACTATGTACATCATAGTCCTTTATCCCCCCTATACTCACCTCTCTGGATGGGTCCCACGCTGGAATGACTTCTCTGAAGTCTGCCTGACGTTTTTATGGGCCCCAGCCGTCGTGATGACATTTATTTATTTATTTATTTGCAAAGTATTTTACAGGGAAGGATACATTGAGATTTCTCTCATTTTCAAGTATGTCCTGGGCATCATCACCAAGCGCCCCCGGTGCTTGCAGGGGGAACTTGAAAGGGGAGGGGAAACAAAAAGGTACCACTGGAGAGGGCAGAGTCTGCCCTTTAACCCTTCGCTGCCGGATCGCGTTTTGGTGGCAATCAGCTTGGAAGTGGATGACATCTTGGATGTCAGCCAAGCCTCCGGGTCACCCCCCACCCACTGATATCGTTGCCATATGTGCGATAACGTCAGTCGGCCAGTTAACCCCCCTAGCTGCCAAGTGGAGCTAGAGGGATCCATTGGATTCCCATATCTCCCGATCCGTAGCATCTAGAGTGTCATGTTTGGCATCATTGGAAAGGCCTGATCATGGGCTGGCCTGAACAGGACTAGGTGTGATGTAAAAATAAAAAAATAAAAATGAATAAATAATAAAAAATAAAAATAATAAAAAAATAAAGAAATAAAAAGTTTTTTTAAAAAAAAAATTGTCAGGGCTTAATAAAATAGGACTTCAAATCACGTTTAAACATTATGAGCAAAAAAGGTCGAAATGAGCTCAGCGCACAGAGGTGAAATGATTCTGCAGTGAAGGGGTTAAAAAGCAAAAACATGTAAAAATTGGGTATTTATTATTCCAGGACAAAATTTTGAAACTTTTTAGCTGGGGTATTTATTGGCGATTGTAGATTTTGGGGATTAACGTTCGAAAAAGTGTGGGTTGTTTCCGTTTTTTCATTATATTTCATGTTTTTTCTAGTAAATTATACAATATGATGGAAATATGGGATCTTTAGAAAGTCCATTTAGTGGCGAGAAAAATGGTGTATATATGTGTGGGTTCCATAAACGAGTAAGGAAAATTAGACCTAAACACAAACAGTGCAGAAACGTAAAAACAGCAGTAGGCACTTTTGGACTGACAATGACAAAATCGCCTGGTCACTATGGGGTTAAAACAAATCATCAGTAGATTAAATACATTTTACATGAAATTATTCAAGTGGTGGTGTATCATGAAGGATCCAATTACAGACATCATTTCATATCCCGACATGAGGGTCGTTAGCCCTTGGTGGGGTTAACATGGCAGTCCCTGGCATTCCAACAATCACTAATTGATTGCTTTCAAACCAAAAGAACATGAATTCCACATATTGTCAGACAGATTTTTTTTAATCTTGATACGCCAGCCTGTGAAATGCTTAGGAACGCAATTCACTATTTTTCCAGAGGAAAGCTGTTCCCGTTTGGCTACACACTGAAAATCTTTTAATAGGTTTCTATTATATGTTTCGCTTAATAAGTCACCAGAGTTACAATTATTTTATTAATTCCCTAAAACACAGCTTATCAATTTATTAACACATGAATATCAAAATTCAGTGTGGTGTGGCTAGTTAAGTGCGACATGTAAAGAGTTAGGGCCCTATTCCATAGTTGACGGTAAATGGAGATGGTAAGCAGGAAAATCTGCCCCTGCAAATTTTCCGTACCGTCTCCATTTGCCCATTGTATGTCTTAGCACCTCGCCCTGGAAAGAAGCGCAAAGCTGCCAGATACCAGCAGGACCGTCTTTAACGCAGGGCAAAAGGGGCAGTTGCCCCGGGCCCAGTTATTGTTAAGGGGCCCAAAGCAGCTGCCCCTTGGGCCCGCGGAAACCATGGGATGGCCGCCCCGCCATCATGTAAACTTACTTTACATGCCAACTAACCCGTCAGGCACTGGGGCAGTGCCCAAGGGCCCACTGGTTGGTAGGGCCCAGTTTCGGCATGCATTGGCTGGTTCAGTGCGCCCCTCAGCTCCGGCATCCAGAGCCAAGATCATCATGATCTGACTCCTCATCATTAGGGATGGGCTGTCGGTTCAAATCAGTTCACAGTTCGATTCGAACATCGGCTAATCGAAAATTCGCGAACCTCGAACTTTTTGGGACGTTCGTTAAAAGTTCGAGAAAAAGTTTTCAAAAACATTCCAAAAAATGCTTAAAAGATCCTAAAAAATCTAAAAATAAAGAGACTCTTTACTGCAGAATATAATAATAAACGGTTTATTAGATATTGAATTAAAACGGATATATTTTTAACATTGAAGCCTATGGGATTCATAAACATTTCCCACTCCTTGTTGGTCAAACATTTCCCACTCATCGTTGAGATACAGTACCGTGCAGTGGGTGTGAACGTGAGTTTTATTGCTGTGGAGCTCTGTGATATGCACTCATACACACTGCGCATTGCTGTGAGTTTCCTTACTGTGGAACTCTTCATTTGCACTTTATTACGGAAAGTTATTAAGAAATTAACATGCCTTTCCTCCCAAGAACATAGAACTATTAATAGAAATCTATGATTAGAAAGAGCCTAGAAGAGGCTATAATTTTCATGTACGTACTGTTACAGATCAATCTAAGGACTCGTTTTTGAGCCAGTTCTTTATTTTTACATTATTAAAGCTTGATGTATTTGTGTGGTTTTTTATTTTGGGATGTTGGGGGTGGAGAGCAAAAAACCGCCTGCGGTGGGCGGGCTTTTGGGCGGGGCCCAAGAAAATGTTTGCCCAGGGTCCAATCAGTGTTAAAGACGGGCCTGACTCTGTGATACGCTCATACACACTGCACATTACTGTGAGGTTTATTGCTGTGGAGCTCTGTGATACATTCATACACACCGCACATTACTGTGAGTTTTATTGCTGTGGAGCTCAAATACACTCATACACACCGCACATTACTATGAGGTTTATTGCTGTGGAGCTCTGTAATACGCTCATACACCGCACATTGCTGTGAGTTTTATTGCTGTGGAGCTATATGATACGCTCATACACCCTGCACATTACTGTGGGGGGTGGAGAGCAAAATTATGTGGTGGGCGTGGCTTTCAGGGGGGGCCCCAAGAAAAATTTTGCCCAGGGTCCAATCAATATTAAAGACGGGCCTGGATACCAGCAGCTTCGGTCTGCGCCGCTGTGAGTATTGGCTTGTGTAGTCCATAGAACTCCATGGAGCTTTGCACGTCTCAGCTGCGCGCTTGCTCTGCAAACTCATTCTTGCGAGATTGTGCATTGTCGCGGAGTGATCGCGGAAGGAAACAAGGAACTATTTGTTCTCTTGTCTCACTCGACTCCCGGCGAGAAGAAGCAATGGATTGCGCCGCCTTTTTCACCACGGGATGAGAGGTGAGTATGGGATTTAATGGGGGGGGGGTGGTGTTTTAGAGAGTTTTATATGATTTTGCATCATTTAACACCAGATTTTATGAGCCGGAATTTTCAGTGAAATACCGTCACAGGCTACTTTGAAATAGCTTGCCCTTCACCCTGAGGTTACAATTAACAATTTCCACATGGAGGTTACAATTAACATTAACCCTTTCGCTGCTGAGGCATTTCACACCTCTGTGCTGAGGTCATTTTTACCGCTTTCGCTCATTATGTTTAACCGCGTTTTGAAGCCATATTTTAATATATGACCCAGACATATTATATATCGTTCTTTCCGGCAGACTCGGCAGATTCATAATATGTCATTATTATATGTATACGTCATGTCCTGTCTGTATATTATAACAAAAAATGCAATAAAATTAGAATTTTCAATAATTTACAATGTGTAAAGTGTTTTTTTTTCACATTTTAACATGCGAGCATTTGCGGTTATATTTTCTATGGGGTGCTCTTGTTAAAAAAATTTGAAATGGGGACTTGTTACATTTTTTTGGGGAGGAAATTTCGCTATTTTTAACAAACGCACCGCATACAAAAATTGTTAGTGCAGCATCATTGATCACATAATTGAAATGGGAACAATATTGCTGCATTAACAAAAAAAAGCTTGTTTATTTTTTTTTATAATTTTTTTAAAATATTATTTTTATTTATTTATTTATATTTTTTTAAAAAAAAACTTTTTACATGGTCATGTTTGGTATTGTTGGAAAGGCCATGCTCTGTCCGATCCAACGATATCAAACATTAACCCCTAGCTGCCACGGATCGGGAGATAGGGGGTTCATTTCAACCCCCTATCTCCACCAATGCTGGCAGCTAGGGGTTAACTCCAGGACTGGCATCATCGTGCTATGCACAATGACGCCAGTCCTCAGGGGGAGTTCCCAGAGGCTTGGCCAACATCCAAGATGTCGGCCAGCTCCGGGAGAGGATCACGATCTGGTGCTTTTCCGCGCCGAATCGTGATCCGGCTCCCCAGGGGTTAATGTCAGCCACCGTTTGGAAGGGCAGGCTGTGCCTTTTCAAACGGTGCCTGCCTTAACCCTGTGCCCCCGGCGATCGGAAGGGAGAGAGGTCCGAAGGACCTCCCCCCTCCCTTTCAGGCGCCTCCTCCACACACGCGGGGGGGGGGCGCCTGAATTAGATGTCATTGCCCTGCCGCAATGACATCTAATGGCCCCGCCGGGGTTCCGGAGTGCTGGGCTGACATCCAAGATGTCAGCCCGCACCGGGGGGTGCAGCAATCGGCCGGAATCTTGTCCGATTGCTGCCTCCTGTGCATGGACGTGCTCAGCGCATCCATAGCACAGGAGAACCACTTGGCTGGACGCGCTGAGCCCATCCATAGCAGCCAAGTGGCTAATGTACAATTAATGTACAAGCTCAGTTTGCGGCAGGAATGGAATGGCATTGTATGTCGTTAAGCTAACTACAGGAGACGTTATGTGTAATGTGGTGTCTAGAGTGGCGCCTAGCATGGTGTCAGCTATACCCTCCTGATGAGGCCCAATAAAGCCCGAAACGATCGTCGGGGGTTGCTGCATGTCTCGTGCAGAGATGACGTTCTTGGCATTTCAGTACTGACCACCCTTTCTGGGTGTAGCAGTCTGTTTTGCATATGGAGCAGTCATCCCTGTAAGACTGGGGGCACACGAACGCACCTAGTGCGCCTGTACACCCTTACTTACCGGTGCCGGCAGCCTTGTGATGCTGCGACGGGGCCGGTCACACGCTCGTGTCCGCCTAGAAAGCTTCTCCGTTGAAGCGCTAGATACGTGTCAACGAGACGGCGAAGCACAGCGGCTGCGTCAGCGGAAGGAACGTCCACTCTCGCGGACGTTCCTTCCACACTCGTGTGCACCCGGCCTAATGGCACAAACAAGCTAAAACCTTGTGAGACCGGAGCGGGCTTCACCGTAGAGCAGGCCACTAGTGCCGTTGCTCGGTCTCAGGACCCTCACAAACCTCTCCCTTTCTCACTGTAGTTAGCTTATCGGCAAATATGGAATATAGTTCCAAATCGGGGAAGAAAACTCTTGGAGAGTTCCTACACTTTTTATTTTTAGGTCTAGCCCCCTACTGCAAAAAAGAAATAATGGTGAATAATTTTACAATTTTAGGTCCGAATGACCAGAATAGGCAAACACTTCACCCTGAATGAGGGGGTAACCCTTATTATCTTTGATTAGCACATAGATGAAGTGAAAAAAATCATAAAATCTAATCTTTATTAATATAAATTAAAAACATTTTTTGGATGAAATACAACAAACTTTCATACAAACATTAAATATACTCATGGATATGTAAGCCACAATGCTGCTATTGTAATCGCTATATTGGCGCTAAGTATAGAGTTGGGATGTTGTTTAATCAACGTGCCTATCAAAGTGAATAGCGGAGTTTGCAAAATATATATATCGCTGTGAATATCTTGCCTCTATATTCTTGTCAGTGGCACTTATCTTAATGGCATCACCACAAACCCTTAAATGCTACTTTGACAATTTATTACTTCTATAGTAACCCTTTATATTGTGGGGACAAGATCAAATAGCACACTGACTACAGTCACTTCTCTCAAATATCTAGGTATGTGGTTAGACCCAAATCTATCTTTTGGCCCCCACATTGAAAAACTCTCATCTAAACTCTACCCCAAACTAGGTGCCCTGTACAGAAACAAATCCTGCCTGAGCCCTGCAGTAAGAAAGCAGATTGTACAACAAATGCTTATGCCGGCTATTGAATACAGAGATGTAGTATATGCAGCCGCCCCTCAAACACACCTCCAGAAACTTACTACAGTGTATAACTCCTTCTGCCGCTTTGTGCTACAATGTAACTACATGACCCACCAACTAAACTGGCCGTCGCTGGAATCTAGACGCACCCTTCACCTTCCCAACCTGGTGTTTAAGAGCTTTTCTGGGAAGCTACCACCCTACCTGAATAGGCTGATTGCCCCAGCAGTTCCCTCATCTTATAACCTCCGATCCAGGACCAGCACCTTACTTGCAATACCGCAATACAAAAAGAAATTGGCTCGATCCTCATTTTCCTACAGAGCACCGCAAATATGGAATAACCTCCCAGACGCCATCAAATCTTCCCCCAGTCTAAAGTCCCTTAAGAGTTCCCTATTAACATACCTCAATACGAAATGCACCTGTAAACATGTAACATAATGACTTTATTTCCTCCATATTTATTTTTCTGTTAATCTGTATATTTGGTTTTGTGTTAATATCTTGCATTTTACAATTTTGTATTTCTGTAACAATTCAATGTTCTTGAACCCAGGACATACTTGAAAACGAGAGAAATCTCAATGTATCCTTCCTGGTAAAATCCTTTATAAATAAATCAAATATTCTCCCTTATCTTCCCGGTGCTGTGCAGAAACAATGTCCTAGCCCCCTACTGGAATGGATATGTCACATATCTTCCATAAACACAAAAATAATCTCTAACTACACGCTAGGCAATATAATCCTTCACCTTGCTTTTACAAGGCAAAAGGAAATCAATACTCACTCCCTATTTACGACATCATTCTTTTTTTACCTTTTGTTTTATTACCTGTAATAAACACACGCTATAGTTATGGTTATTACTCTTATAATATGGACTAGTAAATTCTAAATACGATTTACTAGCACAACTTTTTTATGATGTCTCAAACATCACTGGAATTTTTTTCACAGTTTCCCCAAGAGAATGAAATGATGTTTTCCTAACTATAGTTATCAATTATTTTGCTGTAATAGTCACTTTAAATGTTTGTCATGTATTTAGTGTGTAGGTGGCTTTTTAAAATAACTATAATAATAAAAAAAGGACACGTGATGTCAGCAGCTTCTCAACAGCTACGATCCACTCAGCTGACGTTATTATATGGAAACAAAACTGAAACAAGCCAAGTCATTAGGGGTTATTCTCACTTTATGTGAGATTCATCCACTTTATTGTCTTTTAATTTTCTTTTTTTAATGCTTAACACCACCAAGTTCTCTCTTAAGAGATATATATGAATAAGGCAGTTTATCTAGCAGTATTTAGGATCCTGAAGTCTAATTTTCCTCTCCTTATTCCCATTATTCACAACAGATTCACAATTTCTGCTCTTCCATTGCAAGTGTTAGGATATTGATATCAGGTTACAGAGTGGAAGACAGGAAAATAGAAAGTTCAGGTGTAAAACACAAAAAAAGTAATTATCTGCTCTGCGCTTCAAATGTAAAGATACATAATTTGATTTTCTGAACCTTATGAAATATTTAAAGAGAATTATGTCGTGGGGTCCTAATCCAATGTTGATGCTCAGATAACTGCTGGAGACATTATACATACCATCTCCAGATGTTATTTTATTGTTCGTAATCGCTATTCCGCTTTTGCCGCAAAGTGGTTCGGGCATTGCACATCCCTACTGTAATATACCTTGTATAGGAGGCATTCATTTGGACCTGGGATTAGAAGAACGAGCTAGCCCATGGTAGCTCGTTCTTCTATTCCAGAACCGATATTTCTCACAGAAATATAGACTTCTAAAAGCTGGTGCTAAGTGATTCTGCTTTCGCAAAATCACTTAAAGGGATACTCTAGGCAACATAACCACCTAAGCTTTGATGATGCCCTGAGTATGCCCTTGTCTTTCCCCCCTCCCTCCGCTCAGCCGATCGGCTGAAACAGCTGAGAGACGTGGAGGACTTTACTCCGCCCTCCCGGCTGTCAGTCAGCAGAGCGGGATTTGTATTTCCCACTTCTTCCGACTATTGCCGAATAGGAGACGTCATCGCGCTTTCAGCGCAATGACGTCTCCAACTCGCCCCAGTAGCTGGCAGGAGCGAGCCGCCAGCATAGTCTGCGGCTGCGATTAGTGTTGCGCGCATCCTCTTGCGCGTAACACTAATCAAAGAAGGTGGCGCGCAGAAGGTGGCGCCAACTTCCTGGTTCGCATGGAAGAAGAGGGCGGCACGGGACGAAGAAAAAAAACGCCGTGGGAAAATGCCTGCGTTTTAAGGTAAGTATATCGTTTTTTTAAAAAAAAAAAAAGGTAAAACAACTTGGTAGGGCATTAGGATTAATATAAAAAAAAAAAGTGGCTCATTTTGAGCCTAGAGTGTTCCTTTAACACACTAAACCCCTCCAAAAATCCATACTCACCTCTCATTGCTCAGTGGAGAGGGCAGAATGATTAGCTGTTTCTGCTCATCGCGAGCAGCAGGGAAACTGGGAACAAACAGGTCCCATTCTCCCTCCACACATCATCCATGTCTTCTATATGAACCCAGGAGTGCGTGTTTCCGCAGAGCTTCAAGCCTTGTGGCTGTAACACACTGAGCCCCATGGAGTCCTATGGTTTCCAGGTGCCAATGCCAGAGGTGGGGTGCAGAGCCGCAGCCTGTATCTTCTGTATCTCTTCTTCATTCTGAGGCCAGGCGATACCAGAGCACCTGAAATGTGCAGTAAAAGAAAGACAGAAAGGAAAAGTGACTCTGGTGCCGATTGTTTCACTTATCATCTCCCATATTGCAACAACAATGGAATGGGCCCAGTGGTTTGGTAATGGCACAAATTTAGGGCAGACCTGATCGGCTGGGTGGAGTAGAGGTAACATCACTGCTCTGTATGGAGAGAGCCTGTGGAGTCATGGGTTTGATCCCAGCGAGCAACCTCTCCAGTAAGTGTCCTTGGGCAAGACACCTAATGGTACATACTCGCCACCGAGGACATACTTGAAAACAAGAGAAATCTCAATGTATCCTTCCTGGTAAAATCCTTTCTCATTTTTCCAAGATGTGTTAGTGCTTCAGTCCCCATCAGGGGCGTAACTACCAGGGGTACAGCAGGTGCCACTGCACTCGGGCCCCTGAGTCCGAGGGCCCACAACCGGATGGGTGGGGAGCCCGGACTGGCCCTGCTTGCCCCACAGTCCAGGCAGGGGTCAGGCACCTGGTCTCTCGTTTGATTGGCAGCGTGTGGGATCAAACTCCCACACGCTGCGCCAGAAGTAAAGGCCCCGCCGGGGGGAGAGGAGGAGGAAGAAGAGGACAGCTGCTCACATGGGGACGTGCTGGCCCCGCCCCTTCCCCCTCCACAGTGAAGCAAAGCAGAGCCTCCCCTGCTGTGCTGGAAGTGTCCAGCACGTGCAGGGAGGGGAAGTGGAGAGAGTGGAGACCATACTTACCTATGGTAAGTATGTAACATGCTGGGGTGGGGTGTTTGTGTGTGTGTGTGTATGTGTGAGGGAGCAGAGGGTGGTTTGTGTGTGTTAGTGAGCAAAGGGTGGGGTGTGTGTGTGTGTGAGCAGAGGGTGGTGTTTGTGTGTGTGTGTAATGTGAGTGAGTGAGCAGAGGGTGGTGTGTGTGTTGGTGTTTGCAGGGCCACCATCAGGGGGTACAAGCATAAATCTGGTATGGGGCCCGTGGAGGGAGGGGGTTCCTGGCTGGCTAATTACTGGAGGTCTCTGACACTGGCTAATTATTGGGGGTATGATACTGACTAATTACTGGGGGTCTCTGACACTGGCTAATTACTGGGGGTCTGATACTGGCTAATTACTGGGGGTCTGATACTGGCTAATTACTGGGGGTCTGATACTGGCTGTCTACTATCTGGGGCCCGGGCGGAGGGTGGGTCTTGAAGGCGCGGGGCGTCTGGTACGCCCGCTGACTTCAATGGCCCGCCTCGGCCCCTCCCCATAGCCGACGAGGGGGGCCTTCATGGATTCTTGCACCGGGGCTCTGAGGTTTCTAGTTACGCCTCTGGTCCCCATACTTTGACTTGTGCAGCCAAGAATATTTATTTAAAAATGACGTCATCTGTCTGCGCCGGAATCGAGATTCACACATCGCCGCAAGTAGAAAAAGGAGGTTGGCGCGTGCGCGATGTGATACAATGAGGTAGACTATAAAAGTACCCACATTGGGGGGAAGTTATTATACTGTTTGTTTGCTCCTGAGAAAGTCCCATTTGGGAAGAAACGCGTTGAGTTGAATGGTTTGCCCATTTGTTCCCAGCATGCTGTGCTGTTTTATCTACTTTAAAGAGTAAGTTAATAAACTTTTATTGCAGTCACTATTGATGATTGGTGCCATCATTTATACTATTTATTCCGAGATCCTCCACCATCGGACTGGCTTGATACCAGCCACACAGCATCACTGGAGGATGGCGGGTGAATTAAATTCCATGCTTTTGCGAGTAGCCAATTATTTCTACGCACATTTGTGTTTATGTGGGATATCACCCAATGTGTTTTTTATTGCTGTGTTAAGAATGTTTTATTCACTTTAAAAAGTGCTGAACACATTAAAGAAAACCACAAACTGCAGGATCCATTCTTTGAATTGTATCACAATACCGATAATGCAAAACAATTTGTAACATATCATGTAAAAAATCCCCTTGCAGTTAAGAAATCTACTTGACTATGTTGCATGTCCATGTAAACAAACCTAAAGAGGACACAGAATCCACGGTGATTTCCAGGGTATATAATGCAAGCTTTCTTTTTCTGTTTTACACAATGTAGCAAACACACTTTCACTTTCTCCTACACACTATTTTATCCACTAGAGGGCAGCAGTGCAGCTATGCTGAGGACCAGTTAGTTGCATTGACTTGTTTTTTTGTGATTTTGATATACAGCTGGGAATCTCCCTCCCCTCCCTTTAAAAAGGGGGACTTGACATGGTTATATATAAAGCTCTGCTTACTGCTGAACCAGACAGAGCCAGGGACAAAAAAGCATCAGACACAATACTATTATCACCACTCGGGGCACTGAGAACTCCATTAAATTGGATTAGAGTAATTTACACACACATATATTTCAGTATCTGTATTTTTTTATCTGGAAAAAAATAGGATTGAGGTAAACCTGGTTTATAGGATTCCGCATCACTGTCTGGGATTTAAAAATATCACATAAAATTGGACAATCTCCATCACAGAATATTGTTGAAGGACATTTTATCATGGCTTGGATTCAAGGACATTCCCTGCTGGCCCAAACTTTTATACTCATCTTCTGCCTTTTTATGACGGGTAAGATACTCTTATACTCTATATATGTATATGTGTATGTATATAAATTCGATAGGCCGTGTTAGTTCAGATGCCAAAATCACGAGTATAGCAGTACATAGTGATACCTTTTTATTGGACTAACGTTACATTTAAAAGACAAGCTTTCAAGAGTATATCTTCTCTTCCTCAGGTCTGGATGCGTATATATATATATATATATATATATATATATATATATATATATATACACATATATATACACATATATATATATATATATATATACACATATATATATATACACATATATATATATATACATATACATATACATATACATCAGATACACATAAATTTGTCATATACCTTCAGTGTTCTTGCCTGGGTGCATAACAATTTAGCATTTAATAATAAAAATGTATATTCTTATTCTTATTTGGAGATGGCTCTGTTAGACGTTATTGTTAGGAATGGTCAAAATGACAATGACATTTAATTTATTAATGACATTTATCAGTGTAGCCCTTGGA
Source organism: Leptobrachium leishanense (assembly GCA_009667805.1). Classification (NCBI taxonomy): domain Eukaryota; kingdom Metazoa; phylum Chordata; class Amphibia; order Anura; family Megophryidae; genus Leptobrachium; species Leptobrachium leishanense. The sequence goes on along the minus strand of CM019070.1, from coordinate 72,834,410 downwards.
ATGAAAATGATGTCCATTTTTTCCCCTCTTCGTATTAATGGATACGCTGAGTAGCCATTGAACCTCAAGTTAATAATTGGGAAAACACGTAGGGGTGGGACAAGCTGTAGAATTTGCATTGCACCTGCCTTGCTGCTTTGCTGAGCTGCAGAGCCTATTTACAAGGGTTATAGAGTTTCCGCTTTAGCGCAGCACTATATAAAAAAAAATATTTTTTTATGTAAGGCTAATAAAATCTCAAAGTTTTTATATGCATTCTTTGTAACCACCAAAAATCTACATAAGGCAAAGCACAAGAGCACGTGAACTGCTGCTTTTCTTTTGCCAGCTATGCTTAAATAAATATTACTACTACTATACTACTTCTACTACTAGTAGTAAAAGAGTCACGGCTCTCAGTCTTATCTGACTTTAGCAAGCCTGGCGTTTGTAATGTCTTTGGCAGATTAACGAGTGTAAAGACCGCATTATATTAAAAAAAATTCAAGAATAATTAATTGGTTTTTAAATTTTTATTAGAGAAAGTTTGCATATTCTATTTATATTATAAAGACTAAAGATTAAGTGGTTTTAATAAATTCTCAGAATATTCATAATGGGGGGGGGCGGTTTGTCATTTCAATAGACATTAAGAAAAATAAAATTGTTTAGTTAAAAAAGTTAAAACCTGACAAGGTAGTTACTTTTACCACATGATATGGATTTTCTCCTTTTTTAATGTATTGTCTCATTATCTTCTCCATAGTTTCTGCTTCCTTTATCACGCTTTATCCTGAGGAGAGAGAGATTGCTGCCCAAATTGGGGAACCACTTCAAATTACCGCAGTGGTCACAGACTGTGATGAGCCATCATTTATCTGGTCTAGCCTCATGGATAGGACCTTAAGTGGTACCGTCAGCACTAAAGGTCATGTTTCCAACCTTACTATGGCAGAGGTTACCATGGAGAGTGAAGGTTACTACGTATGTAAAGTATTCTGCACGCAGGGGAAAGCAGAACGAGATGTCAGGATCACCACATACTGTAAGTGTTTCTGCTCTTCTTCATACTTATCCAATCAACTATTCAACATAGTAATCCTGTAATGCAATTTTATTAGGAAATAGATTATAATTATCAATGAATGATATTCTTAAGAGTTTTAAACATAGGAGTATCCAGTGAGTAACTAGTTCAGGGCAGCCATCAGCAGGGGACAGCCCATGATATGTTCAGGGGCCCAGTGGCTCCCGAGGGACCATGGCCCTTTCCACACCCTGTGCAGCTTGCCTAAGTGCCACAGATGTAAGGGTCCCCCCATGCCATCCAGAACTGGTCCACCGAGACACCAACAACTTTCCCAATGGGTTGCACCATCTTGGGCCAGCAAGAGCACTATGATTAATCCCGAGGGATGCCTGATATGTTCTGCAGCAGGTAGAGATCTCTCCAACCACGGAATACGTTTTATCCCCTTTCAGGAATGTCAGGGGTTTAGCCCACTCTCTGTAACATAAGGCAAACAGAAGAGGAGGCAAATTTTTTTATTTTTTATTAATTCACTGAAATGGGCAGCTGAGAGAAGGGGGCCCCAACCAGTAGGTCAGTAAGGGGCCCCATGATGACTGATGGCAGTCCTGAACTTGTTGGTTGTTGATGAAGAACATTGTTTATTATGAGCTTGAATTTCTCCAGTTAGCCTCCAATAATGGATAGCGACACTAGTTTTGTACTAGCCACTACAGAGCTACCTCTCCAAGTGCATCTCCTAAAATGAGGATAACTGTAAGGAGTGTTAAGAGTCAGGAGAAAGGGAAGTGGATAATAGTAATGGTGTTCCTACACAAATGGGATTGTCACTAGGGCAGCGTATTTATGAGAAATCAAGGAGTTTATTCACCAAAAAATAGTTGTTTAATGTTGCCGCTAACGTTGAAAATGGCCATTGTTGAATCCGTGTTAAACTTTAGTGATTTCAATAGGGAGGATCAAAGAACGGTGATGCTTCACTGGTTGAAGCTTTGTCTGCAGTACATTGAGTTTCCCTAGTGGGATCAGCAAAGTTTGACGTGGATGCAACAATGACCATTTTCACTGTGTTCAACATCCTCAAACAGTTGTGTTTTGTGTACAAAACGTAAAAGAGAGTGATAGAACTGAATTTGAGATGGAAGGAAACAGTAGATAGGCTGCTATAAAGGTACGCAAAGAAATAAATGGGTTTGCACAGCACTCTAAATGTTCAGAGTTTCTCATACATCTGGGCCAATAGGAGGAAAAACACATGCAATTACAGACTTCTTCCGACTGCCAACAAAGTAAGCCATCATATTGGTAATGGTTTCACAGTCCTTGGTGGTCTGCTGCTAGGCCTGTCATGTATGGACCTATATTTCTTCAATATGGCTATCAGCATCCCAACACATCTGTGTGTGATTGCTGCAAAGTCTAGATGTTGCTTGTTGAATCCTTTGGCCACTTCCCGCATACAGAGGGTCCCTACCGGCAAAATAGCTTAAATCTGTTCGTTCTTACTCAGTGACATGGTTTACTTATAACAGAAGAAAAGGTAATATGAGAAACTCTTATAGATCCAGACTGATGGGACACCCTGTAGTGAGTATGTGAATGGAAAGAGACACGAAAAATAAAAGAAATGATGAAGTAGTGTTCCTGATGTGTAATTATTGAAAATGACTATAAGACACGAGACATGAGTCATAAGTTGGGAAGATACGGGATGTCGTGGAAATTTTATTATGTGGACATTATATTCTAGGATGTGCGTAATAATTTTGTCATCTGTCTCCCTGTGTTGGATTTGAATGTGTGATTTCAAATCCAAGCCAGCGGTGTACATTATACTGTAGGGATAAGGTGTGTACAGGGGGCCGGTCCATCATTCTAGTCCACAGCTCTGTCCTTTTGATATGTAAATGTATTTACTGTACAAACAGGTTTTCTGTTTGTCCAATCAGTGGCCACTGGGCGTTGTCCTATTGTGTAATAAATTAATCTGACCAGAGGCCAGGAGCTGACTTTACACTTGAGACTTGAGGTTTACACTTGAGATTTGGGACTGAGCACACTTGAGATTTGGGACTTGGACTTGGTCAGATGAACTCCAGGTAGAAACAACGTGATGGTGTTTGTGTCTCTTTTCTGCGCGCGTGCAGGTACGTATATCAGGGATGGCAGAGCTGCTTGTAAGTGCAGCGGATCAAACTACACTAGGGAATTGATAGTAGATTAATTTCCAAAACAGGGAATGGGAGGAAAAAGATGGTGAAATACCTGAAGAAATGTGAGATTATAATGTATTGGGCTTTGAAGCAAGAAAATGACAGGAGAATAATACATTGAAAGAAGTAGAAAAGAAATAGCTCAGTTTGAAATGGTTAAATGTTTGTAAATTACTCAATCCATCTCATCCATATCACTAGCTATACATTTGGTATTTTTAATAGCAGCCAATTAAATTTTTTCATGCCAGTCCATTCCTCACATCACTCTTGCTCTTTGTGGTCATTTATCACTATCTGTGAATATAAATGTCTATTCTAATGTCTTCCCTCAGCTTTCTCCAGTGATCCCATCCTAAAACCATCCACTTCGGAGGCTGGTATTGAGTCTACCATCACTTGTACTGTCCCTCATGTGTACCCTGCTGAAAGGATCGATATAAAAATTCTGATGGACAAAAGGGTGGTATCCAGCAACAACTGGCAACCAACATCTACAGATATGAATCAAATACAAAATGTCAGTGTATCGTACAGCTTGATTCTCACAGAAGATAATGAAGGCAGTGAGATTGAGTGTGTGGCACAATTTGAATTAGATGACATGACTCCAAAAATCAGAACTACGAATATGACACTGTTTCTTTTCTGTAAGTAGCAATGTCACTTGTAAGTTATTTCACCAAACATGACACCATTTGTAATCATTACCAAATAGTCTAGCTCTCCAGTTCCCAATATGTTAAGTCTGGTACTATCGAGTGTGATCTCACTGGTGATTTCATCTGGTCTTTCTCCATTGTGTTTTGCAATGCTGAATTAAAGAAATAATTTAATTAAATATTATTCCACAATATTAATTCAATATTTTTATTTATATCCTTTTCTTTATATTTGGATGGAAATCATTATACATTTTGTTTCCGTTTGTTTGTCTTTAGACCCAGCTATAGATCCGCACATCACAGTTCACCCATCAACTAATGTGAAATTAATGGAGACAATAACACTCAGCTGCCAGGCTAAAAGCAATTCTCCAGTCAGTTTCCGTTGGTGCAAAGTAAAAGGAGACCAAATATTTGATTTAGAATCTGAAGGTGACGGAAAATTGACAATTCAAAATGCAAAAGTTGAAGACGCAGGGCAATACATCTGTTTTGCACAGAATGGTGGAAATACAACACCGACTTTGGTCAATATCACAGTACAAAGTAAGAGAGTTTGTTAAACCAGCTCTATTTATTCTGTAAAGCACACTGTGCCTAGAATTATTGTATTATCTTTTGCAAAATTATAATATGTCTACTATTATGGGGAAAAAATAGAAACTAATGAGAGCACTGAGAACAGGCACCACCAATCAGGTCTCATAAGATTTTAGCTCTATGGCGCCATTAGAAAGAAGATGTTGCCACATGCAAGTCAGATGGCTATCAAAAAGGCAGCTAAACTGAAATGCCAAGGATATCTCTTCTGCATGAAAGATACAACAACCCCTAATGATTGTTTTGGCCTACTTAGGCCTCATCGTGAGAGTATAGCTGTTACCTTGAGCAAGAGGTCTACATCTACGTGTTTCTATTATATCCAGTGATGTAGTATTGATAAAAAGCAAAACAGATATAGTGACCATTGCCCTACTGTTTTGGTCGTGTAACACCTAACATCTACCTCCTTCAACACCTAACAGTTTATTCTGTTTTGTTTTTGTTAGATATTCCAGACGCACCCAGGATTGACATCAACCCAAATACATCAGTGATTCTGGGACAGCCATTTACAATAGAGTGTTATGGGAGCCGTGATAACTCGACAAATATGACTCTGTGGTCATTGTCCGAAAGTGAGAATAAACTGTTGATGGACAAAGAAGGAATCCTTGAAATTCATGCAGCAGATGTTCAAGATGGTGTTACATATGTATGCCGAGCAGAGAATCCAGTTGGCAGAGCAGAGGCAAGAAAACAAGTTATTGTTCAATGTAAGTGTGAGGGTTTGGGCTCCATATCAGGACTTAAGTAGGTTCCCCAAGAGCCAGTGATTTGCTATCTTTGAATTTATTGCTAAAAATGATTACATCATTCTCAAATATCATTCGAAACCATTATATAGGAGTTGAGATGAAACAATGACAATTTACAGTCAGTGCCTTGCAGAAATATCCAATGCCATTTACCATTTTCACATTACTTACTGGAATTTTTATGTTTTATCATTTCATTTACAAAACCTATCTAATATTCAAAGTTCAATATATATGTTTTATTGTAAAACCAATTAAGCAAAACATGTGTTACCTAACACTCAGAAGGTGCTACGGTTAAGTTTTTGTGACAAAGAAGCCAATCAAGCAAAGACCCTACACATTGAGAGAAGAGTCCAAGAGGCTAAACGCAATTCCGAGTTGGGAGAAACTTTTCCGAGGACCTGAATCAATATTTTTCATTAAGCTTTCATGTGCATGAGGCAAGAAGAAAATATATAATATAAAATCATATTTGGAGATTGCAAAAAGGCATATGGGACAAACATCTTCTGTGATCTTATGAGACCAATGAGACGAACGTTTAGTTCTTTGGGGGGGGACAAAACCTAATCAAGAACTCAAGCAGAAGAACTGTTCAAGGTGAATTAAAACCAAGTATCTTAATGCATTTGGATTGACAATATGTCATGTCAACCCAACTAAGAATCTACAAGATTAAAAAGTGGTGTTCACCAACAATTCCAAATCTACATTTCACCACAAAATTATTGGGACTTCCTTCAAAAGACTTTTTTAAGCTAATGTTGGTTCCATCCGTAGTTTTCACATGAAGGGTATCACATACACATACAAATTTTTGGTCAGACTGATTGATTAATCGATTGCTAAAAGTGGATTTAGCACCTTCAAAGTGTTAGGAATGCCTGTATATAACAAAATAAAACACCCAAAAATACCAGTGAAGTAAAAAAATTAAATGGTGATGGTGGATCATCAACCCTTTAAATACTCTCATCATTTTTGAGAAATGTATGGAGCTGTCAATCTTGAAATGGAATTTATAGATTTTGACATACTGTGAAAGTATCATTGAAATATTTTATCCCTAGATTAATTTCGCTGACGAATTTATAACTACTCTAAGTAATTTTCTTTTATTAGTTTAGTATATGTTTACTTTAATCTTAAGTTTAAAAATTGTACAATTAATCATAATAGATTGTACATATACTCGTATATAATTTACTTTGTGCTGATGTGCATTGCATAGGAAACAATGTGACATGGTGATATTTTCCTTCAGATCCTCCGAGGAGCACTGTGCTTTCCTATCTTCCTACAAATCCGAAAGAAGGGGATACAGTAATTTTGACGTGTAAGAGTGATGCCGTCCCAGCTCCTAGCTTTTCCATATCTGCAATAACCAACACGGGAGAGTCTATGCTGCTCAAAGAAGGATCAGAAATCATATTTGAGAATATAGACAGCTTCAGTGACTTGATCGAGTGCTACGCTTTCAATTCTTTGGGAGGCCAAACAGCTACGACATTCCTGTCTGTGCAAGGTGAGAAGATCTTGTTAGGTATTATTTTTAAGGAGCAATATAGTGAAGGTAATTCCAAGTATTGAAAGTTTCAGTTACGTTGTCCCAATTAAGTAACAGGTGTAGAGTTAAAATGTCATGCTTACAGGCTTTGCTAGCACGAATACAGTAGTTTTACCGTGCATAAGATAGAAGCTATCTTGCTAAAAGCGTAAGGCTTTTCATATTGGTCCATGTCAATAAAATCAGGCTTTTATTCAGTTGTCTTTCTTAATGTGTTCCCCCTTCAACAGTTCCACCCAAATACACAAAGCTAGAAATCCTGCCATCTTCATTGGTGAGAGAGGGAGACTCTATCGTCTTGTGGTGTACCTCAATGGCTTCTCCAGCACCCCACGTGACCTTAAAGAAGAAGACAGATAACGGCCTACAGGAACTGGAAATGATTGAATGGAAATACCACATTGAAGCTGTTGAAGTGGAGCAGGAAGGGACATATATATGCGAATCCCAAAATGCCATAGGATTTGAAAGTAGTGAAACCACACTGACTGTACAAGGTACAAAATGAAAAAGATTCCTCTCACTATACCTAACCTCTATGGACCATAGGTGCAATTAAATTATGACATGTTTATGTCTTACCTTTGAATGGTTTGTAGTGCACAAAAAGTTTGAAACATGCTACATACATAATTTGTATTTATCAATAATTATTTTATCAGTATATGGGTTGTGTCCTAACATAATGGATGTTCTTGAGACTTTAATCAAAACATCATATCGCTTGCAAAATATAATAGACACAACCTTAGAATTTATTTGGAGTGTAGAAGTAAATAGTCCCTAACTCTTTGAAACGATGAAGTTAATTTCTACTGTTTATCAGGTCACTGTAGCACTTATTGTATCTGAAATCTGCAGGTGTCCGTGAATTATACTATTAATTTTATTAGTAAAATCCCTTCATCATTAGTGGTATAATAACAACAACCCAAAAAAATCAATCAACAGAATTTAGTATGAAATGCCTAACTCATTTACAAGTCACAGGAAAACTGAATAGCTATTGGCTCACAAATTTAGTTTCTAACATGTGTTTCATCGTTTAACAGTACCACCCAAAAACACAGAGCTAATCATCTTGCCGTCAACTTCAGTGAGGGAGGGAGAGTCTGTTCACATATTGTGCAAGTCAACAGCTCGCCCCCCACCTGAGATCACCCTAAAGAAAAAGACAGATACGGGCCTACTGGACTTGGAAATGAATGATGGGGAATACCACATTGTCGATGTTCAAGTGGAGCACACAGGGACCTATGTATGTGTATCCAGGAATGATGTGGGGGTTGAAACAACAGAATCAATACTCAATATTCAAGGTACATAGAAAAAAAGCTCTTACTTTTTTCAATATTCAAAATAAATAGTGCAGGAACCCATTATTTTAATGGCCTGATTAAACTTTGTGTTCAGTAATAATCAAAGTATTAATTGATGGTATTGGACCACATTACAATATGTCTACAAATTTTTATTGCCTAGTTTAACAAGGGTTGGATCTCATTCACATTCATTAGTTATCTTTTGGGTTGTCCTACAATGTTGCCCACCGTAGCATACAATAAAAATTTGAATTATTTGTATAGTTGGTTTAACTTCTTACATTTAATTTATTCTGCAATAATTAGCTTCTTACTAAGAGTTACCATATTTCAGTGCCATGTATGTAAAATGTGGATATTACAGTAAGACCGTGATCAGTATATCCATTGAATTCTGAATGAAAATACAACAGAATTCACAGTCACATCAGAAAAGTCCCTCTAGAACGTTTGTTCTTCGTCGGTTTCTAACGTTTGTCCCCATTTCACAGTTCCGCCCAAACAAACATACCTAACCATCACACCATCTACGTCAGTGAAGGAAGGGGAATCCGTCCACATCATGTGTGTATCAATGGCATCTCCACCACCAGAGGTTACCCTACGGAAAAAAGATGACACAGATTTTACAGTGGTTGGCGAGGAACTATATATTGATTCTGTTTCAGTGGAGCAAGCTGGAATCTATATTTGTGAATCAAGGAATATCGTGGGTTATGAAAGCACAGAAACCACTCTAAGTGTACAAGGTATGAGATAAGTAAATTGATATTATATTAAGTATCCAAATAGCAAAATAATTAAGAAAAAATACAATATTTATAAGGATGCTAATGCTAAGGACTGAATGCCTCTTATATACTGTGGATCAGTTACATCCTTGGCAACCCAACATTACAGTATATCATTAGCATCCAATAATTCTAGTGTAGATAAAACAACCAACAGTTCATGACTACTAAATTATGCAATTGAATTGTTTACTCCATGCAAACAAGAAACATCCATAAAGTCTAGATGTGGCCCTAGAAGGTGGACAAGCAGGGCCAATTCATCCAGTTGGCTACACTATATAAGAAATTCCAGAGACTGCCTTGTTACTAAAGTGTAACGCAACATGAGTCATTAATTGGGCAATTATTCTTTAGAAGAATAAATTAACTTGCTATATTCTTGATTTTACTAATTGACCGCTTGCTTCTATTTGGTTTTTAGCACCTCCTGAAAACACCACAGTAGTTATAAAACCGTCGGAGAATGTCACTGAAGGTGACACTGTCACCATTACATGCGAGACCAACAGCTCCCCGTCCCCAACCATGCTGCTGAAGAAAGAATGTGCTGGAAATAATGTTATCCTGGAATCTCAGAATGGCACTGTTACCCTGCCAAATGTCACCCTCAATGACACTGGCATTTACACACTTAGCATAATTGATAAAGAGGGGAACAAGACCAAGGTTATTGAGATCAATGTTCAAGGTAAGGTGGTTTTATTTGCACAAATACTAAGTCAATCTTAAGGTTTTATTAATGGTAAACAAAAAAGGGCCCTATTCCAAGGTTGGTGTCAACTTAACCAGAGCTGTTGTAATCTTACCAGAGCCATTACGGTCGATGGGGTTATTACGTTTACAACAATTCTGGATAGGTTTACACAAGCCTTGGGATAGGGCCAAAAGGGTTTTATGTCTTATTTGTGCTTTATGAACAGCACAGTGACATTAATTTCCAAGCATGGTGGCTCACACAAGAGTTAAATGCTATATCACTAATGATTCTATCTGTCACTGGAATTAAGGCTAGGGTCAGACGAGCGCAGTGCGAACGCGCGTGCAGGCGCACTTAATCACGGCCGTAGTAGCAGCAAATGACGGGCAATGACGTCCAATATACGAAGTACGGTCGCACAAAAGTCCGGCTTCGCAACGCAAGTGGCAAACGAACGCATTTTGTCGAGAACGTAAAACCGCTAGTACGGTTGTATAGAGTGCGCTGCGTCCGCTAGCGGCGTGTGTGCGTGAATTGGAGATGTCAGACACTGCTAATGTCCGGCCAACATAACGTCCAGATGCACAAAGTGTTTTATTGGTGATCCGTACAAAATCACGAACGCAAATGCGCATAGTATGACCGCTATCGCGTACTCCGTGAAAAAATGCGTCCATTCGTTCGAACGCACTTTTTCACAGACAACGTGAAAATGCGTTCGTCTGACCCTAGCCTAAATGTTTAAGTATTGCTGTGATATTACTCCCTTACTTATGCAAGAGTATTTTGGGGATTTTTGTGCGTTCAATTGAAAACGACACCTGGGCATATACATTTAACAGACAGGAAATAATTTAACTTACAGACACGTAATTGATTCTGAAAGTACAGTTTTAGTTTCGAAGGACAAAATTACAAAATTTGGGGTTTTTTATGTTTCAGTTCAGTGGAAAGGTAATGCACATGTTAAACATGATAAATGTACTCAGAAATGTGATTTCTGTGGGTTTCTTTCATTTACTGGACTGGGAAAGACTTTATAGTTGGAGTTTTCCAGTGGATGACCTTTCAGAATAATGTAAAAAAAATGAAAATTGTACACTAACAGGGTTATTCAAAGAGATTCGAAAAGTCACCAGACGTTCAGTGACTTTTCGTTCTCTTCAATTCCGTTCGTTTTGCCGATCCCATTACGGTGACCCTGCGGTGTATTCAGCAAGCACCACAGGGTCCCCGAATTGCAGGGAAAAGTCACCGCAAACCTGCCGAAAACTAACTGCAAAACCCACCGAATGCACACCGAAAACCCTCAAAAACATCTGGATTAACCTGCCGAAAACCACGGAAAAACCCAAGCAGGAGCCGATCACACGCAGTGAAGCCTCCGGAGAAAGCCGAGACCGCAGACAGAGCGTAGTGAATAAATTAGAAAAACAGTTTGCATGAATGTTTGAAATGTGAAACGCTGTTTGCAAAGAAACTACTAAGCGAAAATGTCTGAAATTTACATATGAGGTCCAGGGAATGATAATAAAGAGGGCTGTTACAGAAAAAATAAGTAAACTTTAAAAAAAAAAATCAAAAAAAATCAGACTTTAAAAAAAAAAGGCTTAAAATATCCTAAAAAATCTGTACGTAAAGAGACTCTTTATTGCAGAATTTTATAATGAACGGTTTATTAGATATTGAATTAAAACGGGAATATTTTTAACATTGAAGCCTATGGGATTCTCCTGAATTAACTTGCCGAATTAAACCACCGAATGGCAGGGCATTTCGGGAACCTTTCACTGCTGGTTTGTGTTCTCTGAATAGCCGAAGCAGTGCTTTTTCATGGGGATTTCACTGCCCTCGAACAGGCACCGAACAGGCACCGTATGTTCAGGCAATTCGCCAGGATTTGGGGTATTGCCTGCTCTCTGGATAGCCGAATGGCCAAGAAAGGTAACCGAACGCTGATTTTCAACGTTCGGTTACCTTTCTCAAGCAATTCGGATCTCTTTGAATAACCCTGATAATATCAATTTTTTAACAAACAAAAAAATCACATTTTATGCACATCAGTATTAGCCCTAACTGTATAAGTCCTTCATGGTTAGACAGTCTCCAACCAAGTAGAAAATGTCTCTAAGAATTCCATGGGCAGTAACCTTTTAGTAAGTGGCTAGCAGGACAAAAGCAGATACATTTACCATAATATATCATTGGTGTACATGACTATGACATTTTCTTGGTTTTTATCTTGACTTTTCTGAGTTGTCCTTTATTTGGTTGTTTGTAATCTCTCTGTTTTCTTACTTGCAGAACGACAACGAAGCCCAAAATATAGTTACATTTTGCCAAGTATACTACTGTCCCTGGCGACGGTGTCAACTGGTGTCATAGGAGTAATCATTTATCGACTAAAGCAGGCAAAGTTGAAAGGGTCATACAGCCTAGTGGAAGCTTTAAAATCTAGAGTGTGACCCTAAAAAAAATGACTTTGGGACTTTTCTTGAAAAGAATTCTATGAAAGGCCAGTTGCGAAAATAATATTTTCTGTTACCATGCACCAGAAAATTGGAAACCAATGGAAGGCTCTTGGTTCTATTATAGAACAGTGGATGGGCCACAGGTGAACTTTCATGTCTACTTTCGGCTGTCTGGTCAAGCCAAAACAGTTCCCCTGGTCTACAGGTGAAGATTCTGATCTGAACCATAATAATGAAGAAAAGAAATGGACATGTAAAGTGAAAGACATCATTGTCAATTACTGTAGAATTTTGCCGTTTTGTGATAGATGTCTAGATTTGTATATATTTTTCTATGTATATGTTTGTTTTAAGTTTTTAGATGCTGCTGTTATTTAATTTTTAAAACTACACTGTCGCGTTGATTTTGTCTGTGAACCTTTGGATTGTGTTAGGTTTTTATGTTTGTGAGAGTGCAGTGTATTTTGTTACATGTGGAGAATTTTTATTTATGGGCCAGAACTTAAATCGACAGTGTTCTTTAATCCGGTACATGAAGCAGGTATTTAATATACACCAATTAACCTACTAAGTTAATTGTCATGAAGCAATCATGGAGAGACAGACAGTGTTGACAATCATCATTCCACATATCCTGCTATGAAGGTTGACGTCATAAAACAGCACGTTGTTTGCTGATGTAGCTTAGTAGTGTAGGATATCACAGGTATTGTACTTTGCGCAGAATGAGGTTGTAGAGACCCGCATGATGGGATTCTTCTACCAGTTCTGGAGGATCCAGAGAAGACGCAATGGGACGGAGTCTTTAAATCAGGAGCTTGAGATGTAGACAGTAGGGAGTGGAACCTATGCACGCATGATTGCATATTAACCTTCCTTTTATATGTAGTATACATATACCTAGTTCTCGTGTACATATGTACAGCGCATTGTCTTGCACAGGTCTTGTGTACATAGTCCCGTGCATTGTTCTAGTGTACACATGGCTGTGTAGCGCATTAATGATAAGCTTTAGTGCACATTACTCGTTGAAGGTCTTGTCTGACATATAGAAGGGTGGTTACTGTAACAATATGAAGGTTTCTTTAAATCTGACCTATTTTTTTAACAACTACTGAAATCGTTTTATACAAACATCACAAAATAAATGGTTATTCTTCTTACAGGACATTTTGAGTGGTTTTTATCTTTTTTTGAAACCTGTCTATGTAGAACGATATGTAACATAAAATATAAAAGGAACAAAGATATAATATAAACTCCAATATGTAATGAAAACCATTGAACGGGGTACGGAAAATAAAGATAAAGATTAGATAAAACATGAATGCCTATCTAGCACAATAGCTACATTTTCAAAGAAAAGAAGAGTATATACAGTACAATTGGCAAAGTATGAGGAAACAATAAGAAAGGCATTGAGTAAAAAATGAGAAGACACAGAACCAAAGGTGTAGAAAGGACAAAAAACATTATTCTTGAAATGCACTGGACACCATTATGGGTTACCAGGGCTGGAACGAGACCTAAAGTCAGCCCTTGGACTTCATCCAGACCGGCCCACTATAAATATGCAAAACACACACAAAAATAGTATATAAGCCAACCGGACCGCTCAACCAATCGCTCTACAGATATCGAAATTGCTGCTGAGTGATTGGGTAAAGCAACGCAGCGGCACTGAGGTTGCGTGCACACCATATCTTAAGGTGAGGTGGATGCACAGCAGTTCTCACCGGCACTGTGGCCCCAATCTGAGACTGTGGCAGACTGCGTTTTACAGATGGTGAGGAAGTTCTCACCTCGCCTATTAAAGGAAGCGCAAGCTGCGTGGTGAACCAGCACTCACACTGGCCCACTGAGCCATCGGTCCACCGGGAATCTCCCTGTAGTCCCTATGGCCTGTAGTCCCTAATGCCTGTGGGTTACAAAACCTGACTCTAAACCCCAGAAAGAAATATAAGAAGGAAAATGTATAAGAATGAGATGGGTGAAATGGTAGTCTCAAATATATTTTCAATTTTTGCATAACTTGGGATAGTTAAGGTACCCCTGCCTGTTTCCATTTTTATTTCCAAATCTTTTATTCTTTTTATTTTTTATTTCCAAATCTTTTAATTAGGTACCTCCACAACCTGACCTTTTTGGTGATATTTCAGTTATTTTCAAGGTATCTGTTCAAAAGGATTTCTCTGACATATCCATATATCTCTTAAGAGCACATCACAATAACAGATACTACATGTAACAGTTAGCAGGGATGCACTGCTTTTAAATATTTACATAACTAAATGACTGCACTCCTTCTGGATGCACATTCTTCATTGGGTGCTTCTGCAACCATTTAAAACAACATAATAACATGCAGCACATTCCAATTTGATGTGGCTTTTAAGTATTCAAGTAAACCTGACTTAGGGGTTTAAAATTTATAAACTTTATTAGTGGACATTGCCAAATATTCAATGGATAAACAATTTTATAACAAAACAGGTTGTCACGTGACAACCTGTTTTGTTATAAAATTGTTTATCCATTGAATATTTGGCAATGTCCACTAATGTGAGGATCGCACTTTGTATCCCTGTCAGCGTCCGTTTAGCTTTTTGATGGGGAGGGCTTTTTCACGTCCGGTGGTTGGCCCTCCCTGTCAAAACGGCACTGGCGCAGGGAAGTGCGGGCGCACACAAGCGCCATATGCGCTTTTGTGCCGCCAGCCTTAGAAGGGCCAGCTAATCCTTTGGTGAAGGCAATCCAGGCCGGTCTGAGAATTCCTTGCAGCCATCAGCCCAGAATCCATTCTGATGTTTGCCAGGCATGTCTTTCATTTTCTCGATTGCACGAACTGACCGATTAATCAACTGATAGGCTCGTGGAAGTGTGATGTCATCTCTTTGTAGGGCTTCAGATAACAGGCCCATTTCCTGAACAGCATCTGCAACCCCTGCAAGGTTTAACAGATATTCCTCTGATGTCAGGACTTTGTTAAGGCCACTAAATACAGACTTCTGCTTGGTGGTATGCGCTGAACTTGTGCTCGCTTTTACTAAATGGCTGTGTAATGCAGGGTATGATTCCCAAACCGCTCTTATAGCTCTCTGGCTTGAAGCGACCCACCTAACGGTAAAAACTTTACCTATTTTAAGAATTTGCACTTCTAATTCTTTTGCACATTCAGAGAGCTCCCTCAGATTTTTTGGTGATTGATGGTACACCGCATACATAGTTACATAGTTACATAGTTATATAGGCTGAAAAAAGACATGCGTCCATCGGGTTCAGCCTCTCCCACATAACCTACTGCTGTTGATCCAAAAGAAGGCAAAAAACCCAGTCTGAAATGCTTGCCAATATGCAACATACTGGGAAAAAATTCCTTCTTGACCCCAGAATGGCAGTCAGATTTCTCCTTGGATCAAGAAGCTTTTACCCACATATTAAATATTATAACCCTTAATATTCTGTGTCTGCAGGAAGTCATCCAGTCGTTTTTTAAAAGTCTGTACAGACTCTGACCCAACCACCTCAACAGGCAGAGAATTCCACAGCTTTATTGTTCTCACCGTAAAATAACCCTTCCTATGCTTTAAGCTAAATTTTCTTTCTTCCAGTCTAAATGGATGACCCCTTGTCCTATGTATAGTCCTGTTAATGAATAGGTTATAAGACAATGGTTGATAATGGCCCCGTATATATTTATATAAGGTTATCAGATCCCCTCTAAGGCGCCTTTTCTCTAAACTAAACAGGTTTAAGCTTGTTAGTCTTTCCTCATAACTTAACCCTTCCATCCCCCTTATTAATTTAGTTGCCCGTCTCTGCACTTTTTCTAGCGATATAATATCTTTTTTTAAGACAGGTGCCCAAAATTGCACGGCATATTCAAGGTGCGGCCTGACCATTGATTTATACAGAGGCAAAATTATGTTTTCATCCCGTGAGTGAACTCCCCTTTTAATGCATGCCAGTACTTTGCTGGCCTTGGCGGCTGCTGTTTGACATTGCACATTGTTACTTAGTTTGAAGTCTATGATTATTCCCAAATCCTTCTCCTGCTTGGATTTCCCTAACTCCGTACCATTTAGGGTATAAATTGCTTGTGTGTTCTTCACTCCAAAGTGCATAACTTTACATTTATCTAGATTAAATTTCATCTGCCATTTAAGTGCCCAGTCCCCCAATCTATCTAAATCCCTCTGCAGCGAAGTAACATCCTGCTCACATTGTATTACTTTTCCTAGCTTTGTGTCATCTGCAAACACTGATACATGACTTTCAATGCCTATCTCAAGGTCATTTATAAATAAATTGAATAGTATTGGTCCTATAACAGACCCCTGAGGGACACCACTTACCACTGGTGTCCATCTTGAAAATGTACCATTTATGACCACTCTCTGTACCCTATCTTTTAGCCAGTTTTCTATCCAAGAACAAGTATTTTCATCTAGACCATTTTTTCTTACAGGGTTATCCAAAGAGATCCGAATTGCTTGAGAAAGGTAACCGAATGCTGAAAATCAGTGTTCGGTTACCTTTCCTGACCATTCGGCTATCCAGAGAGCAGGCAATTCGCCAAATCCTGGCGAATTGCCTGAACATACGGTGCCTGTTCGGTGCCTATTCGAGGGCAGTGAAATCCCCATAGAGAAGCAATGCTTCGGCTATTCAGAGAACACAAACCAGCAGTGAAAGGTTCCCGAAATGCCCTGCCATTCGGTGGTTTAATTCGACAAATTTATTCAGGAGAATCCCATAGGCTTCAATGTTAAAAATATTCCCGTTTTAATTCAATATCTAATAAACCGTTCATTATAAAATTCTGCAGCAAAAAGTCTCTTTATTTATAGATTTTTTAGGATACTTTAAGCATTTTTCTGATTTTTTTTTTATTTTTTTAAAAGTCCGATTTTTTTTAATTTTGTTTTTTAGTTTACTTATTTTTTTTGTAACAGCCCTCTTTATTATCATTCCCTGGACCTCCTGTGAAAATTTCAGACATTTTCGCTCAGTAGTTTCTTTGCAAACAGCGTTTCATTTTCCCAGATTCATACAAATGGTTTTTCTAATTTATTCACTGCCTCCTCTACGTCACAGCTGCTTCGGCTCTGTGTGATTCGGCTCCTGTTCGGCTTTTTTGAAGGTTAATCCAGATGTTTTTGCTTGTTTTCAGCGTGCATTCGGTTAGTTTTCGTCAGGTTTTCGGCAGCTTTTCCCTGCAATTCGGGGACCCTGTGCTGCTTGCTGAATACACCGCAGGGTCACCGAAATGCAATCGGCAAAAGGAACCGAATTGCAGAGAACGAAAAGTCACCGAACGTGCGGTGACTTTTCGAATCTCTTTGGATAACCCTGTTAATTTAAATAGTAACCTTTTGTGTGGAACTGTGTCGAAAGCTTTGGCAAAATCTAAGTAAATCACATCCACTGCGACCCCCTGATCTATACTTCTACTTACTTCCTCATAGAACGTAATTAGGTTAGTCTGACATGATCTGTGTTTCATGAAACCATGCTGATTTTTGCCAATTACATTATACCTCCCAATAAATTCCTGAATACTATCCCTTAGTAACCCCTCAAATACTTTCCCAGCCACAGATGTTAAGCTCACAGGTCTATAATTCCCAGGCACAAATTTTAAACCTTTCTTAAATATAGGGACCACGTCAGCTTTTCTCCAATCCTCTGGTACTATTCCTGAAAGAAAAGAATCTTGAAAGATTAAGAACAGAGGTTTACATATTTCAACACATAGCTCTCTCAGTATTCGCGGGTGAATTCCATCTGGCCCTGGGGCTTTATTAACATTCACATTGTTTAATTTGTGTAAAACCTTGTCCTGAGTCAACCAGTCACTTTGTATTAGTAAGTTTTTATTAATGAATTTCATGTCTCCTGTTATAGGTTTCTCTTTGATAAATACTGAAGAAAAATAATCATTTAAAATTTCTGCTTTATCCTGATCTTCAGTTAACAATAACCCTGACTCAGATTTTAGTGAACCTACATTTTCACTCTTGGGTTTTTTAGAATTGATGTACCTAAAGAATCTTTTAGGGTTGGTCTTGCTCTCTTTGGCTATTTCTATTTCATTTTCTAGTTTAGCCCATCTAATCGCATTTTTACATGCTTTATTGGCTACCCTATATGCTTTATAGGATGCCTCAGATTTATCACATTTAAAAGCTTTAAATGCCTTCTTTTTATTTTTCATTTCCTTAGTTACCTTCCTACTAAGCCACATTGGTTTCAGTCTGTTTCTTTTATATTTATTAACCAGTGGAATATATTGTGACATGTACTTTTCTAGTGTTAGTTTAAAGATATTCCACTTATCCTCAGTGTTTTTCCCGTGAAAGCGTTTCTGCCAGTCAATGACATTGAGAGTTTCCTTTATTTTAATAAAGTTGGCCTTTTTAAAATTATATATTTTAGCATGCCCCTTATGAATGTGTTTTTTTGAGTTTATTTCAAAAGTCACCATGTTATGGTCGCTGTTTCCCAACTGTTCTTTTACATTAATATTTGAGAAAAGATCCACATTATTTGTTATAACCAGGTCCAGACAGTTATCCTCTCTAGTTGGTGTTTCTACCAGTTGTGTCATAAAGGTATCATTTAAAATGTTCAGGAACCGGATTCCCTTTGCTGAATTACTAGTCCCACTATCCCAATTAATGTCCGGGTAATTAAAATCTCCAATAATTAAAGTGCTACCATGATGTGCAGCCTTCCTAATTTGCTCTAACAGTTGTTCTTCCTCATCATTATCTATATTAGGTGGTTTATAGCATATGCCAACCAATAGTTGACTTCCCTGTTTATTCCCCAACGAAATATTTACCCATAAGGATTCCACATTTCCCTCATCGCTTTCCAGTTGTGTAATATTAGGCTTTAAATCCTGATTTACATATAAACACACTCCACCCCCTTTCTTATGTTTCCTATCCTTTCTAAACAATGTATAACCATTTAAGTTTACAGTCCAGTCATGCGTTTCGTCCCACCATGTTTCTGTTATTCCTATAATGTCGTATTGCTTAGTGTATGCTATTACCTCTAGTTCCCCCATCTTGTTATTAAGGCTCCTTGCATTAGCAAGCATACATTTAATGTTGTCTCTACCCACACATGCTGAATGCGACTTTACATTACATGCCTCCACTGTTCTTACATTACCCATCCCCCCGGCTCCACCCCCCTTAGTCTGAACTGAAACCCTTCCGCTATCTGCTCTGTCTCCATTTTGTAAGATACAGCTTCTCAAAAAATGATGTGACATGTTGAAGACCAGGAACAGAATCGATTGTATCAGAAATGGACAATTCAAGCCTATGACACAAGCAGTGCCATTTCACAAGCTATGGATATTTTCCACTAAGTCGCTCTAGAACACCTGATTTTTTTCCAAGCATTACACTTGCACTATCACTACAAACCCCAATCCAGTTTGTAGCAAGAAAGTCATTATTGAAGCCATGCTTAGAAAGACAAGTTGTAAGGGTGGCTTCAATAGACGGGGCATCTGCTTTAGGCAAGTGAAGTAAATCGAGAAAGAAGGTGACTGGATCTTTTCCGTTTACAGAGGCACGAATATAAACAATTAACACTGATTGTGAAGAAACTGTTGTAGACTCATCAATGTAAACTGAAAGCTTTGGAGCCTGTTCAACAATTGCCTTGCAAAGCTTTTTCCTCATCTCACTAGCGACGCAATCGATGATTTGTGCAGCTGTGTACTCACTATGGAGAATACGTCCTAAGTCTGTACCGTTTGCAACTTGCAAACGAATAAGATCTCTGAAATCTGTGTAAGGACGGTTTTTCTTCGCACAATAGTAGGCAATGCGAAAGACTTTTGTTGTGGATGCAAACTTATGCTTCTGCTGGTCTGCAATATTGGTTTGCATTACCTCCTTTCTAGACACAGCTTGGATTTCGCCTGCCTTTACATGTGCTTCAGAAGTTTTATGTACATGGATTTTTTTACGCAATGAGGTCAACATATCTTTTTTTGTTTTGCCATATGGAGTAATCATACCAGTACTCCATTCTTTAGAAATGGATACACCCTGGGATACAGATACTCCAAGGTGTTTAACCTCTCGACACACTTTACATCCTAAAAGACCATTTTTTAAGAACAGCCAAGGGTATTTTTGTTTAAATTCTAGCCACTGATCCTGGTCCCAGCATTCTGGTAAAAGCACAGTCTCATGGACATCAGCAGCGGTATCTTCAGCCACATCTTCAGCCACATCAGTGACTAAGTCAACTACATCTGATTCGCTGGCCGGTGTAGTTTCTGCATCGGAGACCGAGTCATCCATCTGGGGCACAGGCTCGGACTGAGATGAGCAACTTGCAGAATCAGCATGTGATTTCTTACTGGATGCCTTTGAGAAGAAATCCAGAATGCTGCCCTTTCGTTTGCTCATTTCTGTATAAATAACAAGCAAAAAATTGTGTAAATCCTTTACTGAAAGAATAAATGGAAAGTGATTTATTTCTCCCAACACAATGAAATTAAGAGATATAGGGTAGTGGCCCAAGGAAGGTCTGAAGAATCATGCACGGGAAGAAAGGAAGGTCTGAAGAATCATGCACGGGAAGAAAGGAAGGTCTGAAGAAGAATGCATGGGAACAATGGAAGATCTGAAGCATTATGCACAGGAACAATGGAAGATCTGAAGAATCATGCACGGGAACAATGTAAGTATTGAAGAATCATGCAAGGGAACAATGGAAGATCTGACGAATCCTGAAAGGGAACAATGGAAGATCTGAAGAATTATGCATGGGAACAAAGGAAAGTCTGAAGAATCATGCACGGGAACAATGGAAGATCTGACGAATCATGCAAGGGAACAATGGAAGATCTGAAGAATCATGCACGGGAACAATGGAAGATCTGAAGAATCATGCAAGGGAACAATGGAAGATCTGAAGAATCATGCATGGGAACAAAGGAAGGTCTGAAGAATCATGCATGGGAACAAAGGAAGATCTGAAGAATCATGCATGGGAACAATGGAAGATCTGAAGAATCATGCATGGGAACAATGGAAGATCTGAAGCATCATGCACG
This sequence comes from Leptobrachium leishanense, assembly GCA_009667805.1. NCBI lineage: Eukaryota > Metazoa > Chordata > Amphibia > Anura > Megophryidae > Leptobrachium > Leptobrachium leishanense. The sequence goes on along the minus strand of CM019070.1, from coordinate 72,813,217 downwards.
GAAACAATGGATGTTACAGTTACAACCGTATTTATTAAGCGCCAACAAGTCCCGTAGCGGTGTAAAATGGGAGAGACAGAATAACAAATATACATACACGTTACACACATACAGAACAGAAGGAGAGCGGACCCTGCTCGAGAGCTTACAATCTAAGAGGTCTGAAGAATGATGCACGACAACAAAGGAAAGTCATTGAATGGTGCACAGGCAAATCCCATAGGATTCGATGTAAAAATATAATTTTTTTTATTTAACCATTTATTCATTTCATTTTTAGCAAATCATCTTTTTTTTTTATTCTGTAACAGACCGTTTATTATGTTTTATAGAACTTTTTTTATTATTCACACACATTTTCATGCATTTTTATTGGTTTAAACCCCTTTGTAGAAGCATAGCAGAGTACTTTTTTTCCCAGTTCAACACTCTTCGGCAGTCGGATCAAAGGTCTTCGGCGGCATTCAGCTGGCTGATCAGCGGTCTTCGGCTGCCTTCGGTGGTCTGATCGGCAGCTTTATGTTTGGTGCACTTCGGGGACCCTGCGGTGAATAATGAATTCACCACAGGGGCCGCAAACCAGAATCGCCAAAGCGCACTGAACGAGAAAGCACCGAAATTTCACTGCTTTCTGATTAACCCCTTATGTTTGGGATTTATATAAAATTTACCTTGATAAAGGCTCAAGACGAGCCGAAACGTTGGACCTAATGTAATTTTTAAAAGATCAAATTTTATTTGCAGAAAAAAATGTACTATATTAAAAAATAAGTACCAGACAGATAGTGGGGCACTATTGTGTGCCTGTAGCTAAAACCGGGACGCTAAGGAGAAAAATTAGCCATCGCCAATTTCCCCTTTGCGTCCAGGTTTCACTAGCAGATTATGGGGCAGGCACTGAGTCCAACAGTCTGCCCCATAGTGGTCGCTAGGCTCGTGGATGCTGAGGGCAGCGCTAACGTGCCGTCCCAAGCATCCTCTCATGGAGTCCATAGGACATGACTGGCAGGATCTCGCCTCTCGCGAGATCCTGCTGGTCCGGGGAGTGATCACAGAGGAAGAACAGGGACTTTTATTCCCAGTCTCCATCGGCTACCGGCGGCCAGAAGCAGCGGATCAGGCCGCCGTTCTCGACGCGGGATAAGAGGTGAGTATGTGATTTTTGGGGGCTTTTGACCTGCAGCTAACTTATTCTGCATAAGCTCAAAGCTAGTGTTAACTTTATCATTAGCGCCAGCTCTTATTAACTAGCGTTAGGACCAAGTGATCCCACCGCTAGTTACTCTGTGCTATCACTTTGTGCTCCCCAAGTTAGGTTTAGGGAGCACAAAGTACAGTAAGCAAGTGCAAAAAAGCGCAAATTAACGAGCGCTAATAGGTTTATTAACCCATTAGCGAATCGGAGGCGATCTGTGCAGTGCGCTGTGACCGCCTTTAAGCTAGCGCTAACGTGAGCACTAGCGTTAGCTTGAAGGAGGTGATAGAGCCCCTGTTGTGACAACAGAATGCGTGTGTGTGTGTGTGTATATATATACATATAAAAATAAAATAAACATTCCAGGTAATCACCTCCGTAATATTATTATTTATTTTTTTAAAATATCTTTTCATCAAAAACCTTCTCTATTTGTTTTGAACACCTTTTTGTATTTTAAGACAATGGGCATGTGGCTTGCATCATTGGCTGCAGGGGGACGGCCTGTCAGGCCATCCCACTGCAGCCAATAGCATGCAGCGCGTACCTGCTGCTGGGAGGGGCTGAGTCGGCCCTTTGAAGACAGCGAGGAGTACATGCACGCCCTGCGTCTTCAAAGCCCTCCTGCCGCGAGGACAGCATAGTATGTCCTGAGGCGGCAAGCGGTTAAGCAACTCCACTTCGGCAAAATACAGTGATCATTTGATAGTGAATTCACAGTATTTTTGGCGAAATGGATTTGCCAAAGTTCAGTGAAAAAAAAAATTAATACATAAATAATATATTACATTACATACATTTTAAATAATATTTTTACCTTATTTTTGTTCTCTGGCTCTTCAGCTGGACTTGGGGTGGCACAGGTCTCTGCAGCTGGACTGGAAAAAATAAATTCGGGTAATTTTTTTATAAATAAATATATAAATAATTTATACATAAATAATATATTACATTAAATAAATACATTTTACATTATATTTTTACCTTTTCTTTGTTCTCTGCCTCTTCAGCTGGACTTGGGGTGGCACAGGTCTCTGCAGCTGGACTCGAAAAAAAATCTGGTACATTATATATTTATAATAACATGTATAATGTACCAGATTTTTTTTCGAGTCCAGCTGCAGAGACCTGTGCCACCCCAAGTCCAGCTGAAGAGGCAGAGAACAAAGAAAAGGTAAAAATATAATGTAAAATGTATTTATTTAATTTATGATAAATTAAATACATTTTTTAAATTATATTTTTACCTTTTTTTCCAGTTGGAGTTGGGTGACACAGGTCCCTGCAGTTGGGGTTGCAGTGGCACTCACACACAGACACTGGTCCAGCTGGAGTGGCTCCTTCGCCTTCAGCACGGCTCTTGTCTTTTCAATTCTTTCCACTGGGGCCTGGAGGGGACACAGGCTGGCAGCAGCTCCGGACACACAGGTCGCCCCTCGTCCTCCTGTGGCAAGTGAAGTCGCGCTGTGTGATCTCACACAGCGCGCACGTGTCACATGCCTGCGGCCAGCATCCGGGCACGTGACTGGGTCTGGGCCTCCGCCGGCATCCGGGCATGTGACTTGGTCCATCCGGGCATGTGACTTGGCCCATGGCCAACTACACGCAGAAGCGTGTGAGTCAGCCGGGAGAGGCTGCGATGGTGCTGGGCTTGTCGCGAGAGCTCCTCCGCTGCAGCGCAACACCACAGCAGTGTGCCCGGCCGGAGCCCGGGTCCATTAGAGATTACAGAGCCAGTTATGTGATGCGTTCCCGCAGCGTTCCCGCTGCGGGAAAAGTGCGGGAACGCCGTTCCGCCGCGTTCCCGCTGCACTCGAGCTCTGGTAGAGGTGCTGCCTGGCAGTGTGCTGTATCATATGCTGCATTATTATACTGTAAAGGTGCTGCCCGGCAGTGTGCGGATTCATATGCTGCATTAATTATACTGTAGAGGTGCTGCCCGGCAGTGTGTGGAATCATATGCTGCATTATTATACTGTAGAGGTGCTGCCCGGCAGTGTGCGGATTCATTTGCTACATTATTATACTGTAGAGGTGCTGCTCGGCAGTGTGTGGAATCATATGCTGCATTGAAACCTATGGGTTAAAAAGCCTTGTTTCTTTAAAAAAATGTTAAGAAACCTAAAATTTCACCCACAAAATGCTTTAAAAAAATCTTAAAAGAATAAATAAGTAAAGGAACTTTCATTCTATTGGTAGTAAATCTACTTCCCATTCTTAAATAAGCAATAAAAAAAAACAAATTACTCATAAAAAACCGAAAAACCCAACTGAACCGAATCACCCTAATCACCGAATCGTCGAAATGATCAAACGCCAAAATGACCCAAATCGCTGAATCGATCCGAGATTTCGAATTGAGCCGAAATTGACTATTCTCTGTGCCTTAAGCTTGGCTATTTTTATTGACTACTTTAACCCTTTTGTTGCCACATACCAATCTCTCTGTACCTGTCTTGACTATTGTTATTGACTCTGTCTTTGCATAACAATGCACCGCCTTGTGTTACTTTTCCGTTTACTTTTACTGGTGTAGACCTGACTATGGATGAGCTGTTCGGTTCGGACGGTTCAGAGTTCGACCCAAACTTGGCCTGTTCGACTAGATCGCGAACACCGAACATTTCCGGGTGTTCGCCGCATGTTCGACCACAATGCATTTTCCCACTGGCCTGAAGCTCGTAATTGGCTACAGCCTTGCACCTGACCGCAGGTCTGGTGCAAGACTGGTTCAACACTATGCCAATCACGGCTCAGAGTCCTGATTGGGCAAATTTTGCCCAATCACGGGATCACAGAGCTAAGTCCCGCAGCACACTATATAACGTTTCCACGCGCCGATTCTGCACGCATTTCAGAGGAGATTTTAAAGGAGATAGTTGTGTGTTGTTACTGCCGGTCTGCCACACTACTGGGGGGGTCTGGGGGAGTCTCATTTCTACCAAATATCAGGGAATTTAGGTGATGTGTGTCTTTTCACTGTGCCAGCAAGTTTTTTTTGGGTTTACAACTTTCTTTAAAACATTTGTGAATTGAGGTGATCTTCTGTGTCTTGTCACTGTGACTCACTGTGCCAGAAAATCTTTTTGGGGCTCACTAATTTCTTCAAAACATTTGTGAATTGAGGTGATCTGTGTCTCGTCACACATCCAGTACCACGCATTATTTTGGGGCTCCCTAATTTCTTTAAAACATTTGTGAATTGAGGGGATCTGTGTCTCGTCCCACATCCAGTACCACGCAGTATTTTGGGGCTCACTAATTTCTTTAAAACATTTGTGAATTGAGGTGATCTGTGTCTCGTCACACAACCAGTACCACGCATTATTTTGGGGCTCACTAATTTCTTTAAAACATTTGTGAATTGAGGTGATCTGTGTCTCGTCGCACAACCAGTACCACGCATTATTTTGGGGCTCACTAATTTCTTTAAATCATTTGTGAATTGAGGTGATCTGTGTCTCGTCGCACAACCAGTACCACGCATTATTTTGGGGCTCACTAATTTCTTTAAAACATTTGTGAATTGAGGTGATCTGTGTCTCGTCACACATCCAGTACCACGCAGTATTTTGGGGCTCACTAATTTCTTTAAAACATTTGTGAATTGAGGTGATCTGTGTCTCGTCACTGGCTGCCAGCTATCAGTGTGTCTCACTGAGTTATACCAGAGTTCTTTAAATCTTTATACCAGAGTTGAATCAGAGTTTATATTTATATTTTATTTATAAAGGATTTTACCAGGAAGGATACATTGAGATTTCTCTCGTTTTCAAGTATGTCCTGGGTTCGAGAACATTGAATGGTTACAGAAATACAAAATAGTAAAATGCAAGATATTAACACAAGACCAAATATACAGATTAACAGAAAAATAAATATGGAGGAAATAAAGTCATTATGTTACATGTTTACAGGTGCATTTCGCATTGAGGTATGTTAATAGGGAAGTCTTAAGGACTTTAGACTTGGGGAAGATTTGACGGTGTTTGGGAGGTTATTCCATATTTGCGGTACTCTGTAGGAAAATGAGGATCGAGCCATTTTCTTTTTGTATTGCGGTATTGCAAGTAAGGTGCTGGTCCTGGATCTGAGGTTATAGGATGAGGGAACTGCCGGGGGAAGCCGCATATTCAGGTAGGGTGGTAGCTTCCCAGAAAAGCTCTTAAACACCAGGTTGGAAAGGTGAAGGGTGCGTCTAGAGTCCAGTGATGGCCAGTTTAGTTATTTTAACATGTCACAATGGTGTGTCATGTACTTACATTGTAGCACAAAGCGACAGAATGAGTTATACAATGTAGTAAGTTTCTGGAGGTGTGTTTGTGGGGCGGCTGCATACACTACATCTCCGTATTCAATGGCTGGCATAAGCATTTGTTGTACAATCTGCTTTCTTACCGCGGGGCTCCGGCAGGATTTGTTTCTGTACAGGGCACCTAGTTTGGGGTAGCGTTTAGATGAGAGTTTTTTCGATGTGGGGGCCAAAAGATAGATTTGGGTCTAACCACATACCTAGGTATTTGAGAGAAGTGACTGTGGTCAGTGTGCCATTTGAATTTGTCCCAACACATAGATGGGGTGTTTGCAATTTGTGTAGTTTAGGTGCGGTTCCAAAGAGCATTGTAACAGTTTTGTCAGGATTTAGAAAAAGTTTGTTATTTGCGATCCACTTTTCTACCCCTGTGAATTGTTCTTGCAGCACTGCCTCCAGCTGTGGGAGATTTGGTTTGCTGGTATAGATTACAGTGTCGTCTGCGTACATGTGTACAGTTGAAGCTTTGCAGACATTGGGCAGATCGTTTATGAATATTGTGAATAGCAGGGGGCCAAGTATCGAGCCTTGGGGTACACCGCACGTGACTGGGAGGGGAAGGGAAGTGCTGTCAGAAATGGACACAAATTGAGACCTATCAGACACATATGATTGGAACCAGGTTAACGTACTATCAGCAATACCAGAGTTCTTAAGTTTTTGTAATAGGATGCCATGGTCTACTGTGTCAAAAGCCTTGGCAAAATCAAGGAAGATGGCTCCAGTTAGATTTCCTTGTTCCATGCCCGCTTGGATATCATTACAAACTTTTAAAAGGGCAGTTGTAGTTGAATGGTTTGGAGAAAGCCTGATTGATCTGGGGTTAAATAGTTCTGATACTGATAATAATCACGTAATTGAGTGTAGACACATTTTTCCAGAATTTTTGACATTACAGGGAGCAGTGATATTGGGCGGTAGTTGGATACCAAAGTATGGTGTCCACTTTTATGGATAGGTACCACCCTTGCAGTCTTCCAGAGTTTGGGTATGTATCCAGTTACCAGTGAATCATTAATCAGGGTTGCGACAGGTTTTGCAATTGCTGGTGCACTGATTTTCAGCAGCATTGCTGGGATTTGATCAGGTCCAGACTGGTATTTCATTTTTTGGTTACAGAGAAGTTTAGTGATGGCACTGACAGGCACTGGCCTAAAACTGAATTTCTCTGGGTTACGGGGTCTTTGCACTGTTGGTGGGTCCTGACCTGCGTGCGGCCTTTCTGATTGCGTGTCATTTCCTAGCTTAGCAATCAGGGTGGTGGCGCATCCAACAAAATAATTATTAAAAGCATTTGCAACATCTAGGGGGTGTTGTACAGTTTGGTTGTTTACTTTTAAAGGAGCTGGTTGGGAGTGGATGGGGGGTGCTTGTATGTTACTTATGATTTTCCAAAAATTTGTGGGGTTTGATATGTTATTGTTTAAATTTTCATTGAAGTATTGGGCTTTAGCCATTTTTGTTTCTTTTGTGCATTCATTACGGCATTTTTGGTATTCACAGTGATCGTTCATGGATCCATGGAGTTCTGTATATATTAATCTATATATCACTCGCCATGTCTGAAAGAACAAAAAGGACAGGCAGACGCTCCCAGACACAGATAAGAGGGCAAACAGCCCCTGTGTCGGGAGGCTGTGCCTCTGGTCGTGGTGGATGTGGTGCATCCTCTGCAGGGGCACACTTGTCCTTTCTAACTGGTGCTGGCCGTCTTAAACAGCAGCAACATACAGAGGACTTGGTGGATTGGCTAACCAGGCCATCCTCATCCTCCGAGTCCTCTGCCAGCCCGGCTTCTAGTGCTTTACAGTCCACCTCAGCTGCCAAAGCATCTAATGCAGCCTCCATGTCCACAGCTACTCCTGCCGTGGCCTCGCTATCACACACGGAGGAGTCAGCTGAATTGTTTGACTACAATGAGAGTGACATGCTGCTTGAGGATGCGCAGCAAGTACAGTGCTCTGATTCAATCTCTGAGGTTGAGCAAGGGAGTATAATCAACTTAGAGGAAGGGGGTGCCAGTGATGACACACAAATAACTGGCACTCATGTTGCCCCAGCAGCTGCAGCATACTGCCAAATTGGCTCCAGTGACGAGGAGATAGGGGGTGAAGGTGACAATGATGATGAGGTCACTGACTCTACCTGGGTGCAAAATCCAACAGAGGAATTAAGTGAGGAAGAGGGGGAGGAGGAGGCACAGCAAACACGAGGCACAACATCCTCTGTGACCAACCGTAGCACTAGCCAGTCTAAGGCATCACATGTCAGAGCTGCTCCGGTGCAGAGCGCTGTTGTCTCAAAGAACACATGCAGGAACTCTGTTGTCTGGGAGTTCTTTAAGAAATGTGCAGTAGAGCGCAGCATTGCTATTTGTAATCTATGTCAGATGAGGCTTATCGTGGGAAAGATACCGGACACTTGGGTACCACGTGCTTGAGGCGACATATGAACAAGTGCCACACATCCCGTTGGCGCAAAACTTTGCGTAGGTCCTCCTCCTCATCTGTCTCTACCCCCACTGTATGTCCTGCCATGTCATTGCCTACAACCTCCACCGACAGGGATGATGCTACAGTAATGGATGTACCAGGTCCTTCCTCACAATGTGACATCATCCCAGTAGCTGAAGATTTACGCAGTCAGAATACGTTGCTGTAGCTGCTGCAGCGAAAGAAAAAATATAGTCCCAACCATCCCCAAGCACAGCGTCTAAATGCCAGCTTAGCAAAATTACTCGCATTGCAGCTGCTGCCTTTCCAGCTGGTGGACTCTGCTCCCTTCCGTGAATTTGCTGAATGTGCTGTACCACAGTGGCAGGTTCCAAAACGCCATTACTTTTCACGCAAGGCCATTCCAGCACTATACCAGCACGTGGAAGACAATGTTATCCAGTCATTGGGAAAGGCAGTCAGCAGCAAGGTGCATGTGACTTTAGACACGTGGTCCAGCAAGCATGGACAGGGTCTTTACATTTCCTTCACGACACACTGGGTAACTCTGATCGCAGCTGGGAGGGATCCAAGACGGGGCTCTGTGCTGGAGCTTGTTCATCCACCACGCCTCCAGAAAGCTGCTTGTATGAGGTCTGTCTGCTCCACCACCACCACCGCTTCCTCCTCTTCCTCCTCCTTCGGGTCAGAAATTTTGTCAGCTCTGTAGGGGCAGGTGCAGAGATGGTTAACACCACGCCAGCTTGAGCTGGGAATGATCGTCTGCGATAATGGCAGCAACCTTCTCTCCGCCCTACGCAAGGGTAAATTGACGCATGTCCCATGCCTAGCACACGTCCTAAATCTGGTGGTACAGCGTTTCCTAACCAAGTACCCAGGGCTGCCAGAGCTTCTCATCCAGGCCAGAAAAGTCTGCAGCCACTTCAGACGGTCATCCCAGCAAGCGTTCGCCTGGCAGAAATTCAAAGAGAATTCCACCTTCCCACAAACCGTCTGATCTGTGACATGCCCACCAGGTGGAACTCGACAATAGCAATGCTGCAGCATCTGCACAAGCAGCAGAGGGCCATCAATGAGTACCTGTGTGAGTATAGCACAAGGACAGGTGCAGGTCAACTTGGTTCCCCCCCCCCGCAGTGGCTGATGATCAAGGATGCATGCACTGTACTGTCACCATTTGAGGAGGCAATGAGGATGGTGAGCAGGGACAGTGCATGCATCAGTGACACAATTTCTTTAGTGTTCCTGCTGGAGCACACTCTGCGGGGAATTATAGATGTGGCTCTAGAGGCAGAGCAGTGGGAGGAAGAGGAGGCCTTCCCTAGCTCTGAAGGCCCCAGTCTTTCCACAGACAGCATTCCAGCGGGTCCTACACAGATCAGACAGGAGGAGGAGGAGGAGTATTTAAGTAGTGGGGGCATTGAAGGTGGGGATTCCTCAAGGGAGGGTTTTGTGTGCCCAGAAACAGAAGGGCTAGTGCGTAGCTGGGAGGAGGAAGTGCACGATACGGTCGTCCTCATTGACCAGGAAGACTCAGAAGCTAATGCCACCTCCAACCTACGCTGCATGGGCTCCCTAATGATGCAAAGCCTGCTAAAGGACCCCAGTATTTGTGCTATGAAGGAGAGGGATCATTACTGGTTGGCAACCCTTCTTGATCCACGATACAAGGGGAAAGTTGCAGAGCTCATCCTGCCTGCACAGAGGGAGCACAGGATGAAAAAACTTGAGGACGCTCTAAAGCGACACTTGTGTAACACCTTTCCAGACACTGGTAGATTACCAAGTGCTGACACACGTGCTTCTGAGGCTGCGGGTGATCAGAGGAATAGTGGTGAAGGCCAGGGCCGCTTGACTGATGCCTTTTTAAATTTTTTTAGTCCACGACGCCCAGGAATGTCAAATGTAGGCATCCATTGCCAGCGTCTTCACCATATGGTGCAGGACTACCTAGGGGCAAGTGCAGACCTGGATACCTTTCCAGCAGATGATCCACTGGCTTACTGGGTGTTGAGATTGGATCACTGGCCAGAAATTAGCCAATATGCTATGCAGCTACTAGGTTGCCCTTCATCTAGCGTGCTTTCCGAAAGGACGTTCAGTGCCGCTGGAGGTTTTGTCACAGACAAAAGAGTGCGTCTGTCCACCGACTCTGTAGACCGGCTGACATTTATAAAAATGAATCAGTCCTGAATCAGCAGCTATCAATCCCCTGATGCTGAAGTAATGGAATAGATCGGGGATGTCCTCTTCTGCATTCACAAAACCTCCAGCACTGAACTCTTCCACAATACCACAAAAGGGTTACGGTGTGAAGGCACTTGCTGCCATGAAAGGCACAATATTTGGCTGCACTGACGCCTGTGCCAGATTTATATAATTTTAATTTTTTGAACCGCAGGGTCCAACCCTGCACTCTTCCACAATACCACAGAGGGGTTACTGTATGATGATACTTGCTGGCCTGGCATTAAAGGCACAATATCTGGGTGCACTGGCGCCCATTACCAGATCAAAAACCTTTCAATATAGGACCACATGGTCCACCCCTGCATTCTTCCACAATACTACAGAGGGGTTACTGTATGATGATACTTGCTGGCCTGGCATTAAAGGCACAATATCTGGGTGCACTGACGCCCATTAACAGATCAAACACTTTTCAATATAGGACCACATGGTCCACCCCTGCACTCTTCCACAATACCACAGAGGGGTTACTGCATGATGAAACTTGCTGGCCTGGCATTAAAGGCACAATATCTGGGTGCACTGACGCCCATTACCAGATCAAAAACTTTTCAATATAGGACCACATGGTCCACCCCTGCAGTCTTCCACAATACTACAGAGGGGTTACTGTATGATGATACTTGCTGGCCTGGCATTAAAGGCACAATATCTGGGTGCACTGACGCCCATTAACAGATCAAAAACTTTTCAATATAGGACCACATGGTTCACCCCTGCATTCTTCCACAATACCACAGAGGGGTTACTGTATGATAGTACTTGCAGGCCTGGCACCAAAAGCACAATATCTGGGTGCACTGACGCCTTGACCAGAATCATATCTTTTCAATATAGGACCACATGGTCCACCCCTGCATTCTTCCACAATACCACAGAGGGGTTACTGTATGATAGTACTTGCAGGCCTGGCACCAAAAGCACATTATTTGGGTGCACTGCCACTGACGCCTGTATCAGATTCATATCCTCAGAGGGGAAACGGTGTGACGGCACTGTTGGGGATGCTAAAGGACCAATTTTAAAGCACCTATTATTACTTTCATCCAAAGCCTGCATATATTTCACAATAATTTATCCAAAAAAAATCATTAAACTTTTTCTGCATGTCTGAAAATGTCTCCTCTTTTCATACAGACTGCCGCCCCAAGCAGTTGTTTATGGATAGATTAAAGGAAAAGCATTTACCATCATATGAAACGTCATTTTTTTTGTTTTTAAGTGTTTCTATACATCCTAGAAATCTGCCACTTCACGGGCAGGTTATGGGGACCTCCTAGGCACGATATTTGAAGGAATTTTTCGTTTTTATTTTTAACCCTTATTTCATGGAAAACTCACTGTCCCTTTAAAAATTATTATTTTTTTAACTTTTTGTCCTTGTTTCCTGTCCCCCAGGGCACTACCTGGACCCCCATACACCTTTTATGGCAAATATGTAGCATATATGCCCTCTTGGAGGGCACTCTAAAAACCAAATTTTCAGCCCCATTGAAATGCATTGGGTTCGAGTTCGAGTTCGGGTTCGGGTTCGGACCCGAACAAATGGGAAGTTCGTGTTCGGGCTCGAACCGAACTCGGGGGGTGTTCGGCTCATCCCTAGACCTGACTACTTCAGGGACCGACCTGTCAGATTAGGGATTTCGTTTATTTGGTTGTTTTTGTGCAGGAGTCTCTGCCCAGTCTAGTGGTGTCTTCACCTCTTGCCTGCCTCTATTCTGGCTGCTTTCAACCAGTGTGTCTCCTGAATTTAGGGCTTTTAACCTCCTAATATGGGTCCCACCTCAGCTCATGCTGGGTGCCACCCTGACACTTCACGCCTGTTTGAGTCTAAAGTGTGCTTTTAAATATGATTTTTTTTATTAAAAAGTGACCTACAGATACGCTATATGTCAGGAAACAAGTCCAGGGGCCCAGAAGGGTTGCAGAAAGACACGTGCCCACGCTGGTCCTTCTATAACCTGAGTCTTGCTAACATCTTTCATGTATTCCTCTGAGGTTCTGCAGTATCCATGACTGTTTTTCACACTACCCCACCTATAGGTGCCAGAAGTGTTGCTTGAACAACTATTTAAAGAAGTTGCCCCTAGCTTATGTTGCTTCTACCTTCCAGTTGAAAGTCTATCCGGCTCATTCTACGGTCACCTCTGTCTACATATATACAGTGTATATACAACCCCCAGAATTATATATAATCAGGCACAGACCCCCAGAATTATATATAACCAGGCACATACCCCCAAAATTAAATATACCCAGGTACAGACCCGCCTGAATAATATATACCCAGACACAGACCCCCAGAATTGAATATACCCAGGCACAGGACCCCCAGAATTGACTATACCAAGGCACTGCCCCCCAGAATTGAATATACCCAGGCACAAGACCCTCAGAATTGAATATATCCAGGCATAGACCCCCCAGAATTGAACATACCCAGGCATAGGACCCCCAGAATTGAATATACCCAAGCACAGGACTCCCAGAATTGAATATACCCAGGTACAGGACTCCCAGAACTGAATATACCCAGGTACAGGCCCCCAGAATTATACTTACCCAGCAGAGGCCTCAGGATAAAGTGACCCAGGTGTCCCTCCCAGTTCCAGCGTGTTCCTGCACGTGGCCACCGGCTTCAATCTGAAGGCTGTGACGCACTCTCGCAAGATCTCACAGAGCTGAGGACGGCGGCTCCGCGAGGGAGCACACCGCAGCAGGCGCTCGGAGGAACACAGCGCGGCCAGTCGAGGGGGCTGCTAGCGGAATGCTGTTATTGCATTCCACTAGCAGCCCCAGTGATAAACTTTGTAAGTCCACAGCGGGAGCCTGCATTCCTGCGACGTTCCCGCTGCAGGAGAAGTGCAGGAACGCCGTTCCCGCGTGTTCTTGCAGGACTTGAGCACTGAGTCTCTTTAAACCTTTGAAAAGGTTTGAGTCAAAAATAAATATATCTGGACCTTTTTAACTAACTACAGAGCAACCTCTGCTTGTACCATCTCAATTCCTCTATCCCTCTGTAATCATAACTGACACCTCTCCCCCTCTATTCTGACCACAGGTGCAAAAATCCTAAAATTCTACTATAGTGAACAATTAAGATAGGGTTTTGCAAGGGAGATAAGAATCACAGAGCTGAGGTACGTGGGTCAATGAAACCGGCTGAGAAGAATAGTATTAACTCAATGAAGGTAAAAATAAGCAATGCTTATTTAATCAGACTGAATTTATTAAGGTTTAAGTTAAACATTACTAGAACGATCCTTTCTTTAAGGTTACTGTATCACGTCACCCTTCTCAAGTTCCTATCCGTTCATTTGAGTTGAGGGTTTTATCTGTTAAAGTCACATGATCAGAGAGTGCTTTGAAAATAAACGCATTTTAACACACGTTTTAGCCAGTCACTGAAGACAGATAAATAAGTACTATGTGGCATTTTAGTTATTTTCTTATCTGCATGTGCCATGTGAGCAGGGAGTAAATATTTTTGAAAATAAACTCAGTATCAAAAATATGTATTCATATCGGTTCTGGCATGGAGGTTGTCCATGTGTTTAATCTATCAAGGGTTATCATTCAGTACCGAAAAAAAGAAACTATCAGGGTTATTGAGTCTCCTGTTCTCCGCACTTCGGAAAGTTTGATTAGCCATCCCTGTGGTGAATTGAGCATTCACCACAGGGTCCCCGAAGTGCAGCGAATCTACCCACCGAACGAATCAAAAAACCATTGCAAAAGCGCCAAATTAATCTGAAAAACCACAGCAAAACCGCCGAATCGATCTAAAAAAAACGCTGAAAAAATGTTGAATTGGTCTGAAAAAAGCAAATGACCACCGACCAGCTGCCGGAACCAGCTGTACTATGTTTTCTGTCGTGATAGGTCATAGGCTCGAATAATTGTTATGCTCTATTGTTACATTTAATAGAAGTCAGAAAAAAAAATATTCCTTGGCAAAAAACTTCGGCTTAATTACAATCTTCACGCAAATGTTTGCGCCAGCGCAAAAAAACATTAACGCGAGCGGTAAAACCATGAGTTGCCTACTGATGGCCGGCCGTACGCAAGGAGATAAAACAAGACACACACAAAAAAGGACACGGAAACAAAACTGTGGAATAATATATATATTTAATATATATATAGGCCACAGCTAAAAACCCCAAATTTATACAAAATACCATATAAAAATATGATAATAAATGGACAGTGCTGACAGGGACCTCCACACAACACCACCAACACATGGGACATGGGGGACCTCTCCGTGCCCGAGGGCAACCAACACCGTCAGCTTAAACTCCTCTCCCAGAACCACCGTATTCGTGTCGCCGACCCAGGAAAACCCAGCTGCACGCCAGTCCTCTGGACCAACGCCCTCCTCCGGGCCCAGAACACCAAAGAGTCTCCAAGAATCCACACCACCCCTCGATGGACCTGGAAAAATAAAACAAATTAACATCACCACCACCACCACACCACACCACAGAAAACTCCACACCTCCCCTCCTCACGCCACACCATCAAAATAAAAAACAGTGACCATACCTGTAAGGAAAAACATCTTGACATCTCCCTATATGATACAAATATCACAATGCACAAAATTTTAATTTTCTCATTTCCATTTCTTCTTTTTTTATATATAAAAATAACTATAACAAAACAATAACAAACATTCCGATAATAAAAACAAAAAACCCCAACATATCCCCTACTCCCCACTTAAACCACTGAAATCTCATGCCACCAGACCCGGCCGAACATAGGTACGAAACGCCCTAGACCTCCACCTCCCCAACTCCTGAATTTCCTCCTCAGACAAACCAAGCCGTGAAGCTTCAGTTGCCGCTCCAATCCGGAAAGAATAAGAACCCGAATTCATCCGGGTTCTTTCCCAAACTCAACAAACCCTTCTTAAATATAGCCACAAACTGATACCTCGATAAAGCCGAGTCGTTTGCGTGACATAAAAAGGCCACCCCAGACGCTGACCAAACCCCCAAAAAATTCCCCACATTGCTAACTGGGCAAATATCACAATTATCAACCCTACCTAAACTGACCCTACATCCCCTACCCAACTGATCAGTCTTGGACCTGGAAAGCCAAAACAACACCACCGCCTCATTGACCAACCAAACGGCATCAGGCCCCAAACCACCTCCTCCTTTCTTCATATTGCACACCAACTCTCCCAGCAAGGGACCCGAAAAACCCTAAACAAAAAGCTGCCCTCATAAGCAACGTCTCATAAGGGGAAGCACAAAACCCCCCACAAATTCCCACAAACCCTGCAATAAATGTCCCAAAACCGGCCACCAAGTGTCTACCCTACTCCTACCCTTGACATAGCCCTGAACCGCACGCCGAATGACAAAATCTTAGTAAAATCCCTCTTACCATGCACCTGAAAAAGAAACGTCAAAGCGGCCAGCGACTGCCTAACCACACGTGGAGACACCCGAGTCGAACAACCCCATGAGGTACGCCCTAAGCAAATGCTCCTCATCCCATCCTCCAACACCAACGTACCTGAAACGCTGACCCAAAGCATCCCATGCCCGCCAAATATGACCTCCAAGTAGAATCAAAGAACCCCTCACCCATCTTCCAAAAATTCCGAGCCTAGCCGCCAAAGGCCCTCCGGACAAGGGGTGCCCACCTCCTCTGCATTCGGAGCCAAAGACTGGAACCTGTCCCACTGCAAACGAGACAAAGCATCCGCCACTGAGTTAAGACACCCCTGAACGTGCCGCGCCCTGCATAAAATATTAAATTTCAAACACAGGAGCACAAACTTCTTCAGCAACCGAATGACCGGTACTGAGGAAGCCGAGAAAGAATTAACCGCCGACACCACCGCCATGTTGTCGGAACGAAACAAAATCCTCCCCTCAAGGCTGCCCCCCAAAGCTCCAAAGCCACCACCAGCGGAAACAACTCCAAAAAGGCCAAATTCCTGACCAATGTTGATGACAACCAATGATCAGACCATCGAGACGCACACCAACGCCCCCAAAGTACACTCCAAAACCAACGTCCCCAAAAGCATCTGTAAAAAATTCCAACTCCCTGGCCAGGACCTCCCTTGAAGGAAACACGGCCAACCCGTTAAACAGAACCAAAAAGGACCTCCACACCTCCAGATCCTCCCTCATGGCACCCGATAACCTAACAAAATGATGACCCTCGCGAATACCACATGTCGCCAAAGCCAAGCCACGCAAAAACACTCTTCCCACCGGAATAACCCGACAGACAAAATTCAAACGACCAATCAGCGATTGAAGCTCCCGCAACCTCAATTTCCTGGCTGACAAAGCCCCTTCCACCTGCCCAAGAGCCTCGACAACTTTTGACAAAGGCAAACGACACTCGCCCTTAACCAAATCAATCTCAAACCCCAAAAAAGTGATGACCATTGCCTGGCCCTCAGTCTTATCGGCCGCCAATGGAACTCTGAACCGCTGCGCGATCCACTGAAAAGAACGAAGAATGTGAAGACATTCCCCCACCCCTTCCCCTGAAGCCATCCAAATAATGAGTCAAATTATTCGACCCTGCCACCCTGCGACCTACCCACTCCAGAAATGTGCTTAAATGCTCGAACAAAGCACAGGAAATAGAACAACCCATAGGCAAACATAAATCCACATAAAAACCACCCTCAAACTAATAACCCAAAAGGTGATGACACGAAGGATGAATGGGTAAAAGCCTAAACGCCGACTCAAAGTCCACCTTTCATCAAGGGCCATCAAGGCCCCCTTTCCAGCAAACCGAACCATATCAACCGCTGCATCGAAAGAAACGTACGACACCAAAGCCAAATCCGACCCGATATCATTCACCGACCCTCCCTGCCGTACGCTTCGGCACCACTCCCAAAGGAGATATACGCAAATCCTCTAACGGCAGAGATGAGAATGGACCTGCCACCCTACCGGCCCCAATCTCCTTGCTAAGTTTCTCCCGAACCACCTCCGGATATTCCCTAGCCGACTTCAAATTCTGCAGCCTACCACCCCCAGGCCTTACCACAAAAGGAATCCTAAAACCACGCTCAAAACCTTCCCGCAGAAACTCAGCGTCCCTACGTATTCCATAAAGCTCTAGCCACGGCAACATCACATTGAGCCTCACCGGGGAAGCCCCCATCCCCAGACCACCCAAGAGGCAAACTGCCCTGTCTCGCCTTCTTGAAACATCTGGACAGGGAATGGGGCCCCCCGCAATTTGAAACTTACACCCAGTTCCAAACTTACACTGCCCCTCATTGAACTGCCAACACGACCCCTTCTTGGGACTTGCCGGTGAAGAACTTGACCCTCCCCCACCGGCAACCCCTGGAAAGGGCAAAGTCCTCTGAGCCACCAACAAACGTAACCACGACGTGATATCCATCTGATCCCAACCCATACCCGGGTGAGCCGCCAAACGCTGCCGAAACTGCTCATCGTACTTGCACCAAGCCCAACCTCCATAAATACGATAGGCCTCCCAAATCCCATCCATATAACAAAAAAGAGCCGAACAATGCTGCAGATTCTTCTCCCCCAAAACAATGGCCAAAATACAAAAAGCCCGAAGCCAGTTACCAAACGACTTGGGTATCCTGCGATAACTCTTCTTCCGTTCCTCATCCTCCTTCAACCCTAATGATATATTGTACAACAAATGCTTATGCCAGCTATTGAATACGGAGATGTAGTGTATGCAGCCGCCCCGCAAACGTACCTCCAGAAACTTACTACATTGTATAACTCATTCTGTCGCTTTGTGCAACAATGTAACTACATGACCCACCATTGTGACATGTTAAAAGAACTGGCCATCGCTGGAATCTAGACACACTCTTCACCTTTCCAACCTGGTGTTTAAGAGCTTTTTTGGGAAGCTACCACCCTACCTGAATAGGCTGCTTCCCTCAGCAGTTCCCTCATCCTATAACCTCCGATCCAGGACCGGCACCTTACTTGCAATACCACAATACAAAAAGAAAGTGGCTCAATCCTCATTTTCCTACAGAGCACCACAATTATGGAATAACCTCCCAGAAACCATCAAATATTCCCCCAGTCTAAAGTCCCTTAAGAGCTCCCTATTAATATACCTCAATAAGGAATGCATCTGTAAACATGTAACATAGTGACTATATTTCCTACATATTTATTTTCTGTTAATCTGTATATTTGTTTTGTGTTAATGTCTTGCATTTTACTACTTTGTATTTGTGTAACAATGTTCTTGAACCCAGGACATACTTGAAAACTAGAGAAATCTCAATGTATCCTTCATGGTAAAATCCTTTATAAATGAATAATATATTATGAATCTGCTGAGTCTGCTGAAAAAAGGGTATATGTCTGGGTCGAACAATAAAACGTGACTTCAAATCGCGTTTAAACATGATGTGCAAAAATGGTCAAAATGAGCTCAGCACACTTCTACTTTTCGAAGAGTGCCGAACTTGTAAAATTGCCCCCATCCTTAAGGGGTTAACTAAGGGCCCTATTACATTCTTTGTGCAAACGTTTGCGCAGGCGCAAAAACGCATTAACACGAGGGGCAAAACCCTTTGCGCTGAACGTCGTATTACAATGTCAGCACAACAAACGAGCGTATACGTCAAACCGCGGGTGAACCTGCGAGAAACGCTGCGCGAGCTTACTGTACGTTGCACATCCTATACTTAACATTGTGAGCGCAAATGCGTTTGTGCGCTGGTACCCGGATGGTATTACAATCTATGCGCAGTTTGTAACGCACAGCCTTTGCGCGCATAATTTTAGCAACTCCTAAAAGCTGGTGTTAATGGCAAATTCTATCAACCTGGTCGAAACCAAATACACCAGCCCAAAAAAAAAGTATGCAGCAAAGTATAGTTACACATTCTACACATACCAAAGCAATAAATTTGAGAAGTTGCGTGTGCATTTATTATTGCTGCAGCATATATGCGCAGATTGACTTTAACAGGCACAAATACTTAACGTGAGACAATTGTGGTTCTTAATTCTGATTTCCTGAATTGCGTGAAAAAAACAGTCCGCACACTGATTTCTGCGCGCAACGTTGCTGCGCGCGCATTTGTGCGCGTCCATTTTACGAGCGTTATAGCTCGATGGATGAAAAAATGCGCAAGGATTGTAATTCTAAAGTTGATTTACGTGCGTTAACGTTCAACGGTTGGCGCACAAATTCACGCGTTTTTTGTGCATTTTTGTGTGAAAAATGTAATAGGGCCCTAAGAGAAGTGTCTGGTCTGAGAAGAATTTTAAATTTATAAGACCACAAGAGAATAACAACGAGGGGATTACGTGTGAGGGAAACCAGCAGGGATGAGTGAATTAAAACTGACCATATTTTAAACCATCTGCAGAAGATATAGAGAAGTTAACAAATAAGCATGTGTTCAGGGGCTGCTAACAGGGATAGAGATTGAGAAGACGGTACTTGATGCAAAAAAAATTGGATAGCAGCAGGCATGTTGTCTGGTGGAATCGATACTTTGGTATTAAGAAAACCTTTATTAAAAAACAATATGTAAACGTCTTCAATGCAAATAATAACTATTGAAAATTGAAGACAAAAAACCACAACGCTTTTCCCACTTATAAATGCGAACCAACCATGGGTTATATAACAACCTGAAGTATAAAGAATTGAAACAGAATAGTGTAATTTTATTATCAATACATTTCCAACATAACCGATGAGCCACACAATGAAATATTAGAGCATCATGACTTAAATATACTCATTTTGACCTTGTATGGTTCATACCAGCAAGTGTTCATAGAGGGCCTGACACTCTACTACTCAACCTTGTCATAAAACAACAGCAAAATGTGGTTAACCACCCAATGAGACATGTTAGATCACCATCAGTGCTCATTTTGTAGTGTACAATGTTTTGGAGTGGTTATTTTCCTTTCACATTTATCTAAAAAAAAAAAAAAAAATGACATAAAACATTACATATGTTATGCAATGGCCAAGTCAATCACCTGACCTGAATCCCATTGAGCATGCATTTCAATTGCTGAAGACAAAACTGAAGGGAAAATGCCCCAAGAACAAGCAGGAACTGAAGACAGTTGCAGTAGAGGCCTGGCAGAGCATCACCAGGGATGAAACCCAGCGTCTGGTGATGTCTATGCGTTCCAGACTTCAGGCTGTGATTGACTGCAAAGGATTTGCAACCAAGTATTAAGAAGGGAAAGTTTGATTTATGATTATTATTCTGTACCATTACCTTTGGTCCCTTAACAAGTGGGAGGCACATCTGCAAACTGCTGTAAGTCCTATACCGTTCACCTGAGTTGGATGTACATACCCTCAAATTAAAGCTGACAGTCTGCAGTTAAAGCACATTGTGTTTGTTTCATTCCAATTCCATTGTGGTGGTGTATAGAGCCAAAGATGTTAGAATTGTGTCGATGTCCCAATATTTCTGGACCTGACTGTATTTAGTGTGGTTTGTGCAGGGCCGGCCCAAGCCATTGTGCTGCCTGGAGCCAAGGATGAATTGCTGCCCCCCCCCCCCCCGAAAAAAAAAAAAAATCATGCGGTGTGTATGAAAGTATCACAGAGGCCACAGCAACAAGACTAAAAATGTATTTTAGCGTTGTAAAATATTACGTGTGATTGTACCCCTCTTATGTGTCCCTCAGTGTGTGTGTGTCCATGTTATATGTCCTTCATTGTGTGTGTATGTGTATCCGTGTTATATGTCCCTTGGTGTGTGTGTCTGTGTTATATGTCCCTTGGTGTGTGTATCCGTGTTATATGTCCCTTGGTGTGTGTATCCGTGTTATATGTCCCTTGGTGTGTGTGTCTGTGTTATATGTCCCTTGGTGTGTGTATCTGTGTTATATGTCCCTAGGTGTGTGTATCCGTGTTATATGTCCCTTGGTGTGTGTATCCGTGTTATATGTCCCTTGGTGTGTGTATCCGTGTTATATGTCCCTTGGTGTGTGTGTCTGTGTTATATGTCCCTTGGTGTGTGTGTCTGTGTTATATGTCCCTTGGTGTGTGTATCCGTGTTATATGTCCCTTGGTGTGTGTGTCTGTGTTATATGTCCCTTGGTGTGTGTATCCGTGTTATATGTCCCTTGGTGTGTGTGTCTGTGTTATATGTCCCTTGGTGTGTGTGTCTGTGTTATATGTCCCTTGGTGTGTGTGTCTGTGTTATATGTCCCTCGGTGTATGTGTGTCTGTTTTATATGTCCCTCAGTGTGTACCCCTGATGTGTGTGCCCAGCTGTGTGAAGGCTCAGCTCACAGAGGATCCCAAAACTGCACAGGCTGACGGCCCTCACTGTGCCTGGCTCCTCTCCCCTGGCAGTGCTCCCTCTCCTGTGGCAGTACCCCCTCCACATGGCAGTGCCCCACAGCAACTGAGTCCTGTCTCCAGTTGTGTGGATTCGCACTGCGCCCGGCTGCTAGGGCTGTCATTGCTCGCTGCCTGGCATAGCTGCTGGCACTGCAGAGAGCTGATAGCGCCCGCTTTTGGTGTGATGCCCCGTGCCGCCCTGATTTGCCCATACACACACACACACACAGCGCCCAGACATGGCCCAGGAGTGGCTGCAGCCCCAGCACCACCTCACCAGGAAAGGCGAGCAGGGATGCGGCTTCCACTTGCACAGAGAGAAGGGCAAGTGCAGCCAGTACATCTGCAAGATGGAGCCCGTCTCCCCGGCCGAGAGTGCGGGGCTGAAAGTGGAGGACCGGCTGCTGGAGGTCAACGGGGAGGAGACACCACCAGGTAGCACCCTGCTCTCTGTACTTACCTGGTGCAGGTGAAAGTGGTGCTGGCGGGACATAGGAGGAGACGTTCACCTGAGATGCGCAGCCTGAGAGGATCCGCTGGGTGCAGTGAGTCAGATGCAAGTTCCGGCCTGAGTCACTGGCGGGTCTCGGGAAGAGAGGCATGCAATCCCGGCTGCAAACTGAGGGTCCAGCAACACACATGCCAGCCGCGTCTTAATCCCGCTCTTCGGCTGGCCGCATGTCACGTGTGTGGGGGCGGGTTGGCATGCGGTCACTGCTCCGCGCCGGCGTACCAGAGATGCTGCCGCCGGCGCACATAAAAAAAAAAAATAGTGCAGAGGGGGTACCGGCGGATAAAATATGCCGCCTGACCAGATTTGCCGCTTGGAGCGGCTGATCCACCCTGCACCATGGTTGGGCCGGCCCTGGGTTTGTGGCTGTGGATACAATTTGGTTAAAAATAACAAAAAACACAATTTTGTTATCGGTCAGATAACAGTTTGCAGCTTTACCTGGGTAATTCTCGGATTTCAGTTAACTGTAACCTGTTGAAAATCCAAGAAAAGTGGCGTACCCAGAGACGTTTAGATACATTGTAGTTTACCCGGATAAAGTCTGATGTTTAATTGCACATCACACTTTATCCAGCAACACTAGAGTAATGTGCATTTTACCCAGGTAAAACACAGCAGCAAATTGGAGTACCCAGAGGCCTCTGGATATTTTGCAGATTACCCAGATAAAGTCCGAAAATTAATTTCACTTCGGACTTTTGTTACTGACGCCTGGGCAATGTCAGGATTACCTGGGTAATCCTAAAATTAACCGCACTTCGGGCTTTAACCGTAACATATCAATGTTTAAGCTTAAAGATAGGCTGGGTTTTTGGGAATTGTAATGATAATTGTAATACATATCACATATTTCTGGTGACTTAATAAGGAAACGTGATAGGAATCTTCTCGTATCAGCTTCTCAGTGTGTAGATCAAAAGGGAACTCCATTCCCTCAGAGAAAATATTGGAGTGGAGGAACTGCATTTCCACGCGTTTCTGCTCAACTTGACCACTCACTATAGTCATGTGAAAAAGAAAGTAACCCTCTTTGAATTCCATGGCGTTCTGTGGCAGGAGGACATTTAAAAAATCATCTGGTCCTAAGACGGTCTTAAAATTAGGCAAAAACAACCACATATGACCAATAAAACATGACATATTACACAGTGCCATGATTTATTTAGCAAAAACTAAGCCAAAATGGAGAAGTCTTGTGTGAAAGACTAACTGCACTCTATGATCCAATAGCTTGTAGAATCACCTTTAGCAGCGATAACTAGAAGTCATTGTTTTCTGTGTGACTTTATCAGTCTCTCACATCATTGTGGAGGAATTTTAGCCCACACTTCTTTATAGCGTTGGTTCAGTTCATTGAGGATTGTGGGTATTTGTTTAAGCATAGCTGTCGTCGTAAGGTCCCACCACAACATTTCTATGAGGTTGAGGTTTGGACTTTGACTGTGCCATTGCAACACCTTAATTCTTTACTTTTTTTGCCATTATGTTTTACATTTTCAGGTGTGCATTGGATCACTTTCCTGTTGTATGATCCAAGCTTTAGCTGTTGGTGTCAGGTGTGTGTATGGGGGGTCAAAACATCACCCACGTTTAAGGTTCCCCCTCGTCCACTCTGGCTCCCCCCCCAGGTCATTCCAGGCCCCTCAGCATCACTCCTCGTGGCCGGCTGCCATTTTCCCGGCCTCCGCTGTTCGATGTGCGGCCGGCCAGCCCTTTGCCCCACCCAGTGACGTCAGAGCGCCGGAAACACACGGCCAATGGCGCTCACGGGTGGGCGAGGCCTCCGCCATTTTCTGCGGCACTAAATTCAAAAGTGCCCAGGCAGCTACCCATGATCCCCCGCCATACAGATCGCGGCATGGGGGAATTCGTATGCAGGGATGTCGCCAGCAGGTGCGGGGGGCTGGCCATGGACACAGGTGAGCCAGCTTGGGACCAGATGGGCCAAGAGTCGCCAGTTAGGGGCAGCAGGGTACAGGGTTGGGACTGCAGGGGGGGGTTTCCAGACAGGAGGGTCCCAGGGGGGGCGTCCTGAGGTCCCGGGGGATGGGGGACACCGGGCAGGCCCTCCCAGTGGCAGCTTTAGGCAGGGTGGTTTGCCTGGCACGGGAGGGGGGATTTATAGGTGCAGGAGCGGAACAGTCCCCCCATCATACGACGGGTCTGGCCCCACCATCTTGTCCACAGGGGATGGGCAGGGTTATGGCAGGGACAGGCTCGGGAGCTGGTACAGGCTAGCGGAGGAGCAGTCGCAGCGGGGGGGGGAGCAGCAGTGGATCCGTTTATAATGACACACTGTTTCAGGAGACGGACCGTGATTCAGCAGCATGGACTCGCAGCGGCCCGAAGGACAGGAGAGCGGAGCAGACGGAGTGAGCGGAGGACATGAAGCGGCCAAGCACCAGCAGGGAAGGAGCCATTCATTTGGAGATCGGAGGGGCGAGAGGACCGGCAAAAAAAGGTAAGAGAAAAAGGGGTTTAAGTTTTTCATCTGACAGTTCGGGGGAGGATTCTAGTTCGGGCTCTGCGGGGAAGGGGAGGGGGGCGAGTAAATTTTTTTAAAAATGGTTAAGAAACTGTATGGAAAACATAGAAAGGCGGGCACTGATTCAGAGGAGGATAGCACTGATAGTGTGTCGGTCAGCGGGCAGGAGAACGGGTTTCAGGGTACAAAGTTGATCCCTTGTCTTTGTATTTGCGCGCTAAGGTGATCAAGAAGGCACAGGAGGGAAAATATGTAGACTTTTTGAGATAACTAGGGAGGCAGTCGTGAGTAAGGGAAGAGGGGGGGGCACTTTAGGAAGAAGGGCACTTTTATAGAATGGGTAAAAGGTTTTGCAGTTTACGCAGAATGTTTTTTAAGTAAGCATCCAGATCAGGTAAAGAGCATTTTGCGCTATTTGCACCTGATTACGGATTGCGCCACTGCGTATGGAGGTTTTTCTTGGCGCGACTATGATGACGAGTTTAGGACAGGTAGCGTGGGGACAGGGAGAAAGGGAAGAATGGATTTCGGGGTTAAGGTGCTGGACTCGTGGTCTATATTAGTTAAGGTTGCAGATGGGCATGTGGCAGGAGGTCAAGAGGGGCACAGGTTGTTTCGGGGGGAGGTTAGGGAATGCTGGGCATTCAAAGACAAGCGTTGCGAAAAGGGAATGTCATGCAGGTTTAAACATGTGTGTAAATTCTGCAGGGGGGCTCATCCCGGGGTGGATTGCAGGAGAAAAGAGGGAGGTAGATTTAATTCCTTTCGGGGAAATGCAAAGTGGACAGGGGGAAATGTTGGGCCTGGCCAGAACACCATTGCAGGTAAATGAGTTGGTGGCAGAGTTGGTAGGTTATCCGAATGTTGAGGATAGGATATTGTTACGTGATGCCCTTAAGAATGGTTTTAAGATTTCGGTTTGTGGGAAAGTGACGGGGGGAAGTAGGGTAAGAAATTTAAACTCCGCCTACGATTTGCCAGAGGTTTTGAGGGAAAAGTTGGGAAAGGAGGTGCTATTGGGTAGAATGGCCGGTCCATTTCAGAAATCTCCAATCTCTGATTTGGTTGTTTCCCCCTTGGGGGTTGTTGCTAAGAAATAAACGGGGAGGTATAGAATGATCCAGCATTTATCGTATCAAAGAGGTCAGTCCGTGAACGATGCTATTAGCAGGGAGGTTGCTTCAGTTACGTACCAGTCCTTTGACCAGGCGTTGGATTTGGTGAAGGAAGCCGGGATGGGAGCAGAGTTAGCGAAGGTGGATATCGAATCAGCGTTTAGGTTGTTGCAGTTGCATCCAGAGAGTTTTAGGTTGAAGGGGTGCAAATTTGAGGGGC
Source organism: Leptobrachium leishanense (assembly GCA_009667805.1). Taxonomy (NCBI): domain Eukaryota; kingdom Metazoa; phylum Chordata; class Amphibia; order Anura; family Megophryidae; genus Leptobrachium; species Leptobrachium leishanense. Next base: position 72,787,333 of record CM019070.1, on the reverse strand, counting down.
GTTTTTACTTGATAAGTGTCTGCCCATGGGGTGTGCAATATCCTGCGCTCACTTTGAACGATTTAGCACTTTCTTGCATTGGGTGGTAGAGAAGGAAGCCGGCAGTAAGGGTATTGTGCATTACTTGGATGATTTCTTGATAGTGGGTTCAGAGGGATCTGGTGAATGCAGGAGGGTCATGGAGGTGCTGTTGGGAACATTCAGACGTTTGGGGGTGCCGGTGGCAGAGGATAAGTCAGAGGGGCCCTGTGTGAAGCTCACATTTTTGGGAATTGAAATTGACTCGGTAAGACAGGGTTGCAGGTTGCCCGAGGTCAAAGTGGCTAAGATGAGGCTAGCTATTAGACAGGCTATGGAAGGGAAGAAAATAAAATTGAAGGATTTGCAGAGATTGTTAGGTTTGCTGAATTTTGCATGCTGAGTGATTACGGTTGGTAGAATTTTTAAAAGACGTCTAGAGATGTGTACCAGGGGAGTGACGGGGCCAAATTTTCAGATTAGGTTAGGGCAGCAGGTCAAGGCGGATTTAAGGGTGTGGGATGTTTTTCTGCAAGGCTTTAACGGAGTGAGATTTTGGGAGCAGAGAGTGACTGCGGAGGAGATACAGCTGTTTACAGACGCGGCAGGAGGCGCAGGTTTTGGGGCATACTTGAATGGTAGATGGTGCGCAGGAGAATGGCCGCTAGAGTGGATTCAAAGAGGTTGGGTGAAGAATTTGGTTTTGCTGGAACTTTTTCCCATTGTAGCGGCAGTCGAGCTGTGGGGGGAAGAACTAGAGAATAAGAGCATCTTGTTCTGGTCAGATAATCAGGGAGTAGTGCAGGTACTAAATAACATGTCTGCATCATCCCCCCAGGTTATAGCCTATGTCAGGTATCTGGTGTTGATCTGTCTGAAGCGTAATATAAATTTCAGGGCAAAGCATATTCCGGGGGTAAAAAATACCGTTGCGGATGCATTATCTAGATTTAAGTGGGATCTGTTTCGACGTTTGGCGCCCGAGGTGCAAGGGGAAGCGTGCCCTTCATTTCTCTGGCAGATCGGGAGCAGTTAGGAGTAAGAAGCGATAGGGGGAGGGAATTTGTTTAAAGGGCACCGGTCTTAGCAGGCTACCTTCTTTCAGAGGGGGCGAAGAGAGTATGGATCCTGGGACACTCCTTTGTGCACTGGGCGGCTGTTTACGCTGTGAGCACAACAAAGGGAGTGAACCTAGGGTTCAGCCTCACTAAAGCGGGCATTAGGTGGATAGGAAGGAGGGGTATTGGGTGGGCGCAGTTTTTAGGGGTAGCACAGGAATCTAGGAGAAGGTGGAGGAATCCAGATATAATGATAGTGCATTTAGGGGGTAATGACATAGGGGTTATTACGACGATAGATTTGCGGGACAGGGTCCGGGAAACACTTAGGTGGTTCGGTAAGGAATGGCCGGATGTTCAGGTAGTGTGGTCTAATGTAATTGCTAGATTAGTGTGGAGGAACTGCAGGGAGCAGGGCGCAGGATACATCGGGAGAAAGAAGCTAAACCAGGCAGTGAAAAAGATTATGCTGGAGATGGGAGGAAAGGTTCTGGAGCATCAAAACATAGTGACAATGCAGGAGGAATTGTTTAGGAATGACGGCGTCCATTTGTCCGAGGCAGGGAACAACCTTTTCGTTGGCAACATCGAAGGCCTGATAAAGACCCTTGTGTAAGGTAAGTGAAAAGGTCACGGTCTTTCATTGGTGGCAGAAAAAGAGGGTCCTCATTTTGGTGGCGGTGAAATATGCGGCCCTGGCACGTGGAGAGGCGATAGAGGGGGAGGGTCTGTAGGTTAGGGGGTCTGTGTGGTGGTTTGTGCGGCCAAACACAGGTGCCTCCTGGTTTGCAGATCCTCTTGGCCTGCTATCTGCTATAAAGAGAGCAGCGTGTGGTCATGCTAGCTTAGCCACTTGGGGCCGGCCGCTATTTCTGGGCAATGCTGGTGGTGCATTGCAGTTTCCAGTGTTATCTGGCTGGATCTATGGTACCAGTGTTATCTGGTGTTACCTATTCCAAGAAAGTGAGGATCGCTGATAATTCTGCCACAAAGGCAATTATTTTTTGGCCTTAATTAATAAATAAAAGACGTGACCTTTTCAAACCGCCAATACTTTTGTCGTGTGTTTTATTTATGGGGAGAGCGGGGGTGAGGGGCGGGGGGAGGGAGTTTGGGTTGTTGGAGGGAAGTAAAGGTAACTTAAGAGAAAGGTAATGGTGGAAGAGAAAAAAGGGTAAAATGCTTATTGTTCCAGACGTCTTGTGGTTTGTTGAAACGCAACTTTGCAAATTGAAGTCATGCTGCCATCTTCTTTTTTAGCATCTGGCTGTTAGTAACCCTCTTAATTCCTGTGGAAGCAATCTGAGTGTACTTAGTTTTTCACACATTCTCCATTTGTGTTTATTTGTTGTTAAATAAATCACGACACAATGTTAAATGTCAAGTGTTGTTGTTCATTGTATTTACCTAATTTTACGACCTGCTAAGGACCAGCCGGGTTATTCAAAGAGAATCGAAAAGTCACCGCACGTTCGGTGACTTTTCGTTCTCTTCAATTCTGTACGATTTGGCAATCCCATTTCATCGACCCTGTGGTGTATTCAGCAAGCACCACAGGGCCGCCGTAATGCAGGGAAAAGTCACCGAAAACCTGCCGAAAACTCACCGCAAAACCCGGCGACGGTACACCGAAACCGACAAAAACAACTGGATTAACCCCGCCGAAAATGCTGGAAAAACCCGAGCAGGAACCGATCACACGCAGCGCAGCCGCCGGAAAAACCTGACACCGCAGACGAATGCAGTTAAAGAAAAAAAAACAACATTTGCTAGAATGTTTGAAAAGTGAAACGCTGTTTGCAAAGAAACTAATGAGCGAAAATGTCTGAAATTTACATATGATGTCCAGGGAATGATAATAAAAAGGGCTGTTACAGAAATAAGAACAAACGTTTAAAAAAAAAAATTTTTAAAAAGTCGGCAAACATTTTTTGCCAAACAAAATCACGAAAAATGCTTAAAATATCCCAAAAAATCTATAAATAAAGAGACTTTTTATTGCAGAATATTATAATCAACGGTTTATTAGATATTGAATTAAAAAGGGAATATTTTTAACATTGAAGCCTACGGGATTCACCTGAATAAACCTGCCGAATGAAACCACCGAATGGCAGGGCAATTCGACAACTTTTCACTGCTGGTTTTTGCTCTCTGAATAGACGAAGCATTGCTTCTCTATGGGGATTTCACTGCCCTCGAACAGGCACCGAACAGGCACGTATGTGCAGGCAATTCGCCAACATTTGGCGACTTGCCTGCTCTCTGAATAGCCGAATGGCCAAGAAACGTAACCGAACGCTGATTTTCAGCGTTCGGTTACCTTTCGGCAGCCATTCAGATCTCTTTGAATAACCCTGCAGGTGATTATTTATTATGAACAGATACAGAAAGCCATAGAATTCAAAGAGAGCGGACTTTCTTTTTCACATAGTTGTGTATATATAAATCATTGTTTTCTAACCCTTTCAAGGTTTCCTCTTGTAATATTTATTGTTAATTCATATCTGCACTAATGACAAACACCTCATGACCCTTACATATGGATTACTGATGTGAATGTGGCATTCGCCTTCCTTGTACAATAAATACATTTAAAAAAATAAAGATGGACACTCAGCAGCCCACTACAAACAATTTAAGGAAATCCTGATCCCACACCTCTTAGAAGGGTTCTTTTCCTGAAGATATCGCTGCTGCTTTTCTGTGGTTATTACTAGCTGGGCCCCCATTTTTGCGCACAGATCATTTCATACGTTTAATAGTGATTGTAAGCCACTTATTAAAAACATATCGTTTAATAATTTTAATTCAATTAAATCAAGATAATCAGATATCTATGATGTTAGGAAATTACTTACATATCTTATTTTTTACACAAGTTGTCAAGGCATGATAGCAATATGACTTTTTAAAAAAATGTCGATAGCCATGATCTAAAACCTGCCTTAAAACAACAAAATTACAGTGAAACTGTACATCAAGTGTAAATACCGTATTTACGACCGGGTGTATAAGACGACCCCCTAATTTTCCAGTTAAAAAATAGGTTTTGGGCTATACTCGTCATATTGTATTGTATATCCCGCGTATAAGATGACCCCCAATTTTTGGGGGATGTTTTTAAGTATAAGAAGTAGTCTTATACACCAGAAAATACTGTATTTCTCAAATTTTCTGGAAATAAAGGATCAGAGAAATAAATGATATATACAGGGTTATCCAAAGAGCTCCGAATTGCTTGAGAAAGGTAACCGAACGCTGAAAATCAGCGTTCGGTTACCTTTCCTGGCCATTCGGCTATCCAGAGAGCAGGCAATTTGCCAAATCCTGGCGAATTGCCTGATCATACGGTGCCTGTTCGGTCCCTGTTCGAGGGCAGTGAAATCCCCATGAAAAAGCACTGCTTTGGCTATTCAGAGAACACAAACCAGCAGTGAAAGGTTCCCCTAATGCCCTGCCATTCGGTGGTTTAATTCGGCAAATTTATTCAGGAGAATCCCATAGACTTCAATGTTAAAAATATTCTTGTTTTAATTCAATATCTAATAAACCGTTCATTATAAAATTCTGCAGCAAAAAGTCTCTTTATTTATAGATTTTTTAGGATACTTTAAGCATTTTTCTGAATTTTTAAAAAAAAAATAAAAAGTCAGATTTTTTTTTTTTTTTTTTCAGTTTGCTTATTTTTTTTGTAACAGCCCTCTTTATTATCATTCCCTGGACCTCCTGTGAAAATTTCAGACATTTTCGCTTAGTAGTTTCTTTGCAAACAGCGATTCATTTTCCCAGATTCATACAAATGGTTTTTCTAATTTATTCACTGCCTCCTCTACGTCACAGCTGCTTCGGCTCTGTGTGATTCGGCTCCTGTTCGGCTCCTGTTCGGCTTCTTCGAAGGTTAATCCAGATGTTTTTGCTTGTTTTCAGCGTGCATTCGGTTAGTTTTCGTCAGGTTTTCGGCAGCTTTTCCCTGCAATTCGGGGACCCTGTGGTGTTTGCTGAATACACCGCAGGGTCACCGAAATGCAATCGGCAAAAGGAACCGAATTGAAGAGAACGAAAAGTCACCGAACGTGCGGTGACTTTTCGAATCTCTTTGGATAACCCTGATAGTAATTAACATTAATTCGCTGATATGTGATGAAAGGATGGAGAAAGGTACACTACGTTAAAAGGACACTACCACCCAAAAAATGTACTGATTTATTTCATTTATTTTATGTTGCAGCTATCTTACATGGTCTTTGTTTTTTCTAAAGTATGTTTAGTTAAGAAAATATTTTAGTCTATTTCTGTCACTGTGTGCATCCTTTTTCTGATATTTCTGTTGTAAACTGCCCACCAGTGTCTTTCCAGCACTTGCTCCTCACTTTGTGGCAATGGCCATAGAATGGAGTGAATGAGTCTGTAGTCATGGAAACCAACTCATAGCATTGTATTGTGTGGGATGTATATAAAGGACACCAATAGGGGGGAGATTAGAAGTATTTTAGCTTCATATCATATCTCATTCAGCTGTCTTCTCTTATCTCAGGTATCATACACCACACAATAGCGCCCTGCAGCTTATCTAAACATTCCCTCATCCACCCATTGCCGGTAAATACGGTAGAAGCTAAATCAAAGCTCACTATAAGATGGTGATTGTTGCATCAAGGGAAAAATCCACATAAAAACCTTACTTTATTTTTCCTTGTTACATGCAATTACTTCAAACAAACGGGGTTATTCAAAGAGATCCGAACAGTGAAATTCTGAGTACGGTTACCTTTCCTGGCTATTCAGCTTTTCAGAGAACAGGCAGTTCGCCAAATGTTGGCGAATTGCCTGCATACATACGGTACCTGTTCGAGGGCAGAGAAATCCCCACAGAGCAGCAATGCTTAGTCTACTCAGAGAACACAAGCCAGCAGTGAAAGGTTGCCGAAATGCCCTGCTGTTCGGTGGTTTCATGCGGCAGATTTATTCAGGTGAATCCCATAGGCTTCAATGTTAAAAATATTCCCGTTTTAATCCAATATGTAATAAACCGTTGATTATAATATTCTGCAGTAAAAAGTCTCTTTATTTATAGATTTTGTAGGATCTCCTTCAAGCCTACTGTTTTTTTTTTCCACTCCATTCGTCTGCCATGATGGCTTTTTCCAGCAGTAACAGCCCTTTTTATTATCATTCATTGGATCTTATATGTAAATTTCAGACATTTTCGTTCTGTAGTTTCTTTGCAAACAGCGTTTTAAGAAGAGAAGTGTCGTAGCCAATGAGGGCAGGTAAACAAAGTGTGCACTTTTGTGTTTCACATGGATAAAAATTAACAGTAAAAATCAAATGTTAAAGAAATTAACCAAATATGAGCAAACAAAGCAAAATCCTAAACTGCCCGGGCAGGATCTGCTACAAGAGTCATAAAATAAATAAATAAAAAAGGGCATACTTAAGGGAGCATTTAGTTCAGTCAGGAGCAAAAAGTAAAGAACAAAAAGGACAGTCATATGTAAGCAATTAGAGCAAGGGTTGGAGAGGGTGACGTCCCGCCACCACTTCTGCAGAATACCAAGCAGTATATTGTAAGGAGGATTGTATCGTAGCGCGCATGGACTGTGTTAGGGAGGGGAAATAGTGTTGCCACACTTTGATAAATTTTTTAGAGTGAGTTCCTTTATCAGAAAGGGTGTAGATCCAATCCATGCAAAAAAGATAGTACAGTTTATTTTTAAAGATTGAAATGGGGACTGGGTCAGAATGATTCCAGGTTTGTAAAATTGTTTTACGACCCACCGCTGCCACCAAAGACAGAAAATGTTTAGATTTAGTTCTGAAAGTAGGAGTGGGACCTAGAATTAAAAAAGCCGGTGTTAGAGGTAGGGAGAGTTTTGTGGTAGAAAGGATAAACGAATGGACAGAGGACCAAAAGCGTTGGATCGCAGGGCAACTCCAAAAGCTGTGATAGAGATCAGCATGTGCGTTTGTGCATCTAAAACAGGAAGAGTCCCGTTTCCGACCCATTAGGTTCAATCTTTGTGGGGAGTAGTAGGTATAATGGAGTGTTTTTAAAAACATTTCATGGTATGCTACTGTGGGTAGGATTTTAACCAGATAAGTGTGCGCGGATAGTAGGTCATCCGTAGAGGGTGCTGGGAAATGTCTGAGCCATTGTACAGGACCTGTCGTGATGGTGGGCCAGTCGACTAAATGTCGGAGGATGGCGTTTAATGAGGATATAGAGTAGTCAAGTGACGGCCTATTTTTAATGTGGTTGTCCAGTCGATTGTGCCAGTCTGGCGTCGTGAAGGCAGATGTGATTCTAAAAACGTATGAGCGGAGTTGAAAGTAGACGAACCATGGGAAAGGCAGTAAGGGATATTTATGTTTAAGGGCCGTGAGTGGTAGGATGGTCTTAGTGGAGGGATCCAAAAATTGATATAGGTAACATAGCCCACTCTTTATCCAGTTTTGAAAGGGGTAGCACGTTGACCCGTCATTAAAATCAGGATTGTTCACTAAGGGTAGAAACAGAGATGACATGGGGAGGGCATTTAATTTGATACGTGATACTTTCCACGTCTTTATAGTAGTGGCAATTAATGATTTACATTTCAAGAATTTAGGAATGTTCTGTAGCGCTCACTCCCGGAGGAGCCGCTGAAAATTGAACCACGGGTCAGTCTCCCCGCACTAGGGAATAAATATACTCCAACACAGTTGTGAGTTTTTATCATTTAAATCGTTTACTAAAATAATGAGCAGATGTTGAAACACGGTATTCACAGATATATTACAGTATTTTCGTAGCGCGGTAAAACGCGTGGCGGAAAAGAAACGAAACACGAGGCTTCGTATTTTGGAAAATAAAATATTCGTAGCCGAACAGAAAATAAAAGCAGTTGCACGAATATTCGAAAAAGGAACACGTAGCGGAACCCAAAAATACAATCTCTTCGTATTACGATAAACGCGCAGCGGAAAAGAGGAAAATATATTCGGAACGTATCTTTACTCTTGTTCCGATACGCAACAAAAGTGAGTCCTGCACAGGTTAAGTCCCGGAATATATATCAAATAAAGTAACCTTACATGATGCAATAACATGCAAAGAAAATAAGGGAATGGCGTAAGTAAGGTCATATTCAAGTAGCAAAAAAGTCCTCCGGCGAGAAAAAAAAAAAAAAAGAGGGGGGGGTTGGTTAAAATGAAGGCGTGAGTCCTCTGCGTTTAGGAAGGCGTAATCGCCTATGTAGCTTAAGAAACAGTCTGCAAAACCAAACAGGGTGGGGGGGGGACCAGGGAATAGGGAAGCGGTCCAGTCAACAGTAAAAGCCAGTAAAACTGGGGGATCCCGGTTATCCCTGCTATAGAAAAAGAGAAAACTAGAAAAAACAGTGGCGGCCCATGTCCGTCTGGGGTCAGGGGGTAAAAAAGGGTTAGCAAGAGTGTCTCAACCCGGCTGAATCTCCTGTGCGTCCGGTGAGATGCCCATAGCTGCTAAGTCCGTCCAAGCTGTATCAGGGTTGGTGACCGTGTACGGAACGTTAGCATGAGTTACCACCAAGGAGCCAGCCAGGCCCCATCGGTATCGAATCCCTCGACGACGGAGAGCAGATGTCACATCTCGGAATCTGCGACGTGCCAACAGAGTCATAAACGGGAGATCGTGATATAGGGCTAACGTGACTCCCTCAAACTGTACAGGGTCCCGGGCACCCGGGGCAGACATAAGCATGACTTTCGAGGCCACATCGCGAAAGACCACCACGACGTCCCTTGGTTTCCCTTTGGGGGCCGCAGCAGCCTTCCGGACACGAAATGCTGCTCCAACTAGGTCCGTTGTATCGGAAGGCAGACCTGAGACCTGAATTGCGAGCCGACTCACGTATGGCAACAGATCTTCCGTGGAGACCGAGTCCGGGATACCTCTGACTCGTATATTACGGCAACGGTGGCGTGACTCCAACGTCTCCACAGAATGCGTTAGGACCTCCACCTGTGAGCGAAGACTGTCCAGATAAGCTGACCTGCTCCAGCGCGACCTCCTCCATCCGTACGTGCGTCGCCGTCACCTGAGTCCGGGTCACCTCTACCTCTGCCTGTACAGCCGCCACCTCCGGTCTCCACATCTCTCTAATTTCAGCAATGATCTTGCGAAGGTCCCCCTTCGTAGAAGGGAGATTATCGTCATCCACAGTATTCAAGGGAATAACGATACTATCGAGTGTCCCCTCCAAGGTTCCCCGTTCCCGGGGGTCCCGATAGGAGCCATCATAGTCTGAGGCCATGTTACCAGTAGCTGGGGGTCGCGGGTCATCTAGCAAGTCCTCCTGCGAGAGGGTATGTGCGGCTGCCAGGGATGCCGTCATCTCAGCCCTCCGCTTCTTTTGGGCCCGCTTCTTGGCTGCTGTGGACGCAGGTTGTGATCCCAGCGGCTGAGACGATAGGGAGAGCCAAGACACCGCTGCTCCTGCATTATGAGGCCAGTAAGCGCTCTCCTCATCGGAGGTCTCGCATCCAGAGGGGAAGGGGGCAGACTCTCTCCGAGGAGCCGACCCATGCCTCATGGATTCCCTTATGTCCCGCTGTCGGGAGCCACTCTTCGAGGGAGCGCCGGGGGGTTGATTCTTACCCATACAGGCGATCAAATCGTAAATGAGACTGCAGAACTCCACAGAGGCTTCTGAGAGACGCTGAGGAGGTAGGCCCGAAGTATAGTCCCAAACTTCCTGGTAACCGCGATCCACCACCGGACACACCAGGCAGCACAGATTACGTCCTCCGGAGTTTAAGAGTTAGTCCAGGGGGTCTAAAAAGCAGGTTTGTGATAAAACGAGCGGTATAAATGCAACAAAAGTCAGAAAGCTAGCGGGAGCTCTGCAAAACGTGACCGCTCGCTTCCACCAGGTTGATATCATTTTTGTTAAACTAAGCCGCGTCAGCGTACCCCCCCAAAATTTTTTTTCGGAGAGTAGTGTTCAGCAGTTTCTCATCTTTGGGGGTGATAAGGATTGGCAAAATTTGCAGCGGGTATAGTAGTTTAGGGAAGCTGATCAGCTTAAATAATTTGGCTCTGCCAGACAAGGAAAGGGGTAATTTAGTCCACTGAGTAAGTGTCGTCATCACCGAGTGAAGTATTGGGTGGAATATTAATGGAGCAAAGTTTACTCAAATCTCTTGGGCTGTGTACACCCAAATACTTCAATGAGGTGGAGGCACATGTAAGCGGTACCTCCAGGAGTAACCCTGGAGAATGGGTATGGCGCAGGTAAAGAGCATGGACTTGTTCCAATTCACACGTAAGCCTGAAACCTCCTGGTAAGTGTGTAGAAGGTCAAACAGGGGTGGTAGTAATGTGGTCGGCTGGTCATCAATAAAAAGCAGTACGTCATCTGAAAAAGCCAAAACCGTCAAACTTGTCTCACACACTGGAATACCCTGAAAGGAGGAGGGCGACGTAAAAGCTCGTAATAAGGGATCGAGGGCGACATCGAATAATAGTGGGGAGAGTGGGCAACCTTGTCGAACCCCTCTGCCTAAGAAGAAATAAGAGGAATCTTGCCCATTTGTGACTATGCAGGATGCCGGACGGTGCGTGATATTACAGATAAAATTCAAAAATGTCTGTCCAAAGCAGCGATAACTGAGGACACGAAGCAGATAGGGCCAAGTGACAGAATCAAAAGCCTGTTCCAAGTCCAGGCTTAACAGCGTGGGGTGAGAAAAAGGACAAGTAGAGTGAGCCCCCAACACTGCAGCAATGGCACGTCGGATGCCCACTAAGGAGTGCCGGCCATGAAAAAACCCTAGCTGATGATGTGTCAGTATGTCTGGGAGAAATGTTTGGAGACAAGAGGCCAATATTTTGGTGAGAAGTTTGTAGTCAGTATTGAGTAATGAGATGGGGCGGCAGGAGGCCATGTCGGTTGCAGGTTTTCCTGGCTTGAGAAGGAGGATAGTACGGGCAGTGTTAAGAGAGTCAATAGAGTTGCGGGAGATGTATAAGTCATTAAATAGGAATGTAAGGGGAGGGCATATTTGATCCATCAGGATCTTATAGTAGTCAGCGGTCAGTCCGTCCGGGCCAGGTGATTTACCTGTTTTAAGGGAGGCAATGGCATCTTTTACCTCCTTCTCCGAAATGGGGAAGTATACGAGGGGCAGGATAGCAATCAAGAAAGGCTTCAGCCAGAACAGCTGCGTCCAGGGGGGGGGTCTCGAGCGGGATTCGAAAAATTCATAAAATAGGCGGTTAATTTGAGCTGATGAGGTGACCTGAGGTCCCCTTCAGGCAGTAAGCACGTTATTGGATTGCGTTTGCCTCTGGGATTGGTCATAAGGGTTAACAATTTACCTGAACGGCCATCCCAGCGATAAAAATATTGGGATTGGAAATCATAGCGTTTCTGGACCTTGGCATGTATAGCCGTTTCCAAAGTATGTTTGGCTTGCGAGTAAAGGTCACAATTTGTAGTTGTCGGGGAGTGCTTATAAGCAGCACGCGCAACCCGTAAGGCAGTCATAAGTAGGGACATAGTATCCTTCCATTGTTCATAATGAGATGCAACATACAAAATGATATGACCACGAACAACCGGTTTCGAGGCCTCCCAAAACAATTTAGGCTGGTCAATGTGTTCGATATTATCGTCAGCAAAGTTCGCCCAACTAGATTGCAGGTGGAGGCGAAATGATGGAGTGTTGGGAAATTGTGAGGGAAAAAAACATTGAGGTGTGTATGAGGGAGCAGTAGGGAATTTCAAGCTCAGTCGAACGGGAGCATGGTCCGATAGCAGTATGGGATCAATGTCTGCACCTAGTAACCGAATCAGCAGGCCGGTGGCAGTGTCTCTTTAAACACTGTAGAAGCCTACAGAAGGCTAGGGTCAGACTAACGCATTTTTTGCGTTGTCCGTGGAAAAGTGCGTTTGAACGAATGGACGCATTTTTTCACGGAATACGCAATAGCGGTCATACCATGCGCATTTTCGTCCGTGATTTTGTACGGATCATCAATAAAACCCTTTTTTTGTCTGGACGTTATGTTGGCCGGACATTAGCATCGTCTGACGTCTCCTAATCACACACACATGCCGCTAGTGGACGCAGCGCACTCTGTACGTCAGTACTAGCGGTTTCACGTTCTCGAAAAAATCAGTTCGTTTGCCACTTGCGTTGCGCAGCCATTTGTGCGGCCGTTCTTCGTATGCTGCCTGGCATTGGACGTCATTTGCTGCTAGCGCGGCCGTGATTTAGTGCTGCTAAACGCACGTTGATACTGCGTTAGTCTGACCCCAGCCTAAGTTGCGCCCCAATAAGAGAAGGTGGATTAGTAGTTTTGACAGGAATACAATTTAAATACATTTTCATATGTTAATTTTCTCACATATTTTTGGATTGCGTATGTGCTAAATCCAGAGGTACACTCTTTTTGTAGTGCAAAAATAAAAAAAATAACAGTGTTCCGTGACAATGTGAGCCAACCATGTGAAATCAATTAATCAGGACTCATTACAGGAGCACGCTGTATTATAACGGAGAAAACCATGTTCCCAGACACAAATGCCTCTCTATACAAAAATTACCTACGACAAAGGAAGTATTAGTGAAGCCAACTGGCTGATCATCTAAAATTATTAGAAAGCAGGGGCCTACAGATATGTGAATTGGTAGGAGAGACAGGATGGCTACACATATGTAGATGCACTATCAAGGACAATATGTACTAGACCCATTGGGGTGCATCATCGATATACAGGGTTGCACTGGGTTCGAAAACTGGCTCGGTGCAGGGAGAGGGTGAAAGAACACACGGGACGAAACCCAGGAAACAGTCCCCATTCTGGCACTGAAATATGCGGAAGATGTATTAACCCCTTCAAGTCTCCAGGTATGCTATGCCTAAACACTATGGGGTGACATAGCATGCCCCATGGCTCCCTGGCAACTCTTACAGCCCGCCCCCTGTGGCTGATTGACATCATTAGCTGCAGGGGACTGTCTGAGTTCATGACTCTGGGCTGTGAGTCATTCAGCTGCGGCCATTTTGTAAGCCTTATAACTCTAGTTTAGGAGATCCGTCTATCAACCATCCTATCAACTTCCTATACCACTGGCTATACACGGGCTGGCTGGGAGCTGCAGTCCACCAGGCCAGCACTTATATTTCAAACTATTGTCCCGTTTCAGAACTTTAGGGACTATTTCCACCACAGGGGTTTCATATGTCATGTTAGGCCCATGTGGTGGCCTTTCCGCATTATATATATATTTCTTATTGTTGTCTAGTTAGGTGATCCACATGTATGGTTTGTAACAGATTAGCTACCCTGCAGGGGTAGCTCTGTCTGCGGCGCCGAGTCTTGCTGGAGAGCTTAGCCGGGTAGCGAGCTAGCAAGGTGGGAGAGAGATTGGCAGCGGTCCCTGGATGGTCTGGAAGTGAAGGATTCAGTAAAGCTGGCTTATTCAGTGATTATGCCCTCCCCAAATACTAGTCGTGACTCAGTACAGGTTTGAAGGTAAATCAGAGTGTATTTAGAATGGGAACAGACAGTGCTTATATACAAAATACAGCCATGCACATTCAGACTTCCCGCCCACCCCAACAGTTCTGATTGGTTGGTTCCAAGACCATTGCAGGCTTCTTTCATGTCCTCTCAGTCTTCACTTTGGTCCACTGGTTGTATGCAGATGAAGTCTTGACCCACAGTGACCACATACAGTGATTTACATAACCCATTGTAAAGGGAATCAGATAGTGGGTGGCTGAGACAATGTGACTCCCAACCTTTCAGAACAGGTAAACAGATAACAGATATCCAAAGAGAAAGCACTTTTGCATAATCCACAAGTTACTCAAACCTATTGTATATTCTATACAAAGGAAAGCATTTGACACTAGTGGCAGGTAGTGTCTTTAAAAACCACATTTAGCAAAAGAAATATAAGTCTATTTTAAAACTAAAAATGAGCAATTGACAATACATTTAAAACCACACAATATAACTGAGCAGAAACTAGCAGGATGGTGCAGGGGAAAAACCTGATTAAGTAGAAGTCTAGCAACAGTTTTACACTAAATCTAACAAAGGAAATTAGTTCCTATAAATAAAGGGTAAACGAAATATAACAAAATAAGAATGAAATTAAACTAAATAAATCCTGTGGCGGCCGTTCCGTCACATGGTTCTTCAACGTTTTAAACGTAATGACGTTGAAGACATATTGTAAAAAGTCATAATGGACAAATACAGTCTTGTAATTACTGGTTAGTAGATGGTAGCTGTGGATGTCCTAATCACATGAATAAAAGCATTATATAATACTTGCATGATTAACCGTTTCTTCAGAGAGAAATGTGATGAATGAGTTTCTAGTTCTAAGATCATGCTAAAAAAAGGAGGAAGGAGATGAAACCTTCAGCTGTTCTGTAATTACGGCTTCTCTTAGCAGTATATTAAAGGGGAAACAACTGATTTCAAGGGGTCATGTAAGACATGTAGAGCTGTACTGAGGAAGTGTATTAAATAAGGAATACTTTTCTAGCTGTGTAAGTATTTGGGAAGTTTAATGGAAGTGAGATAAGATCAGAGGAAGGGAGGCCATTCTTCTATACGGTAAAACACTGTAAATAGAGGAATTCATGAAACACAGTATAAGCCAATATGCAGTAGGCGACAGTTAAATATTCAGATATACAGGAGGTAGGAGGGATGCAGTTGGTGTTTTCATCAAAATAATTTGGGCTTTACTGGTTTCCTTTCAACCAGTAATGTCTTTTAGAGGGCTTCAAGAGTTATCTGCTGATTCTAACTCATTTAAAGATTCCAGGTGTCTTTTCTGACACACCTCTGACACAACCATGGCAGTTAATAGTATGGCCATATGTTGTTTTAAGACAGAGACAGTGATATCTATGTCTGTTGACATGTTTGACTACTCTGTTCACAACTCCTCACTACACTCCCCAAGCTCCTTATATCTTCCATAATCAAGTTGCAGTTTGGTTACCTGTTGTTTCCCATCTGTTGCTGGGGGTCTGTCAGCTGCATGCCACAGATTTTCCCCTTGGCATCAGTACTGGATGATGGGCATTATGGGCTTTGCTGGCCTGGAGGAAAATATTTTGTGTTATCTCCGCCCCATCCCAATCTAGGGGTCAACTGGGCTGGGGGGGAAGGAAGGCAAATGCCCCCCTGGTCGGTCTTCAGCCCAATAAAACAGCCGGTGCAGAAGCTGCACTGTGTCTCTTACACTGCTACACTCCACGGCTGGCTGGTCTCATTACCAGGAGCCTGGAAGGTGGGTCTTAAGAGTGTGCAACCTGTGCAAGGTGATCACATAGGGTGCACACTCTAAAGTGTCGTCGCCCTTTACTTTCCTCATTATGCTGTGCTTCCCTCCTCTACAGCAGCAGCGCTGGCAGGAAGTGACCTTTTTTTTTTGAATAATACATTTTTATTAAAGTAAAAATTTTAGCAAGGAAAAGAAAAATATTCGGGAAGGGGGAGGAATTTCAGGACACAAATACACTTCACGTCTTCTGCATAAAACATAAACATCTATCAATTATAAACTGCACGCCTTATAGAGCTTGTGAATATCCCATAGTGTCCAGGGATCAACGGCAGGCGGAGTGAGGCCGCAGTAAAGTGTGGCGCGGGTAGGGCCTGTGTTTTTTGAGCATTAACTAGGTGATAAGACACCGCTGCATAGGAGTCTGGTTCGATCTGGAGGGCTGGGAGGGATGTGTTGGGGTCCGTCAGAGTTAGGAGTATGTCGTCAGCATACAGGTTCAGTTTGTACGTGGTCGGTCCCACGGATATTCCACGGATTAAATCATTCTGGCGGATAGCTTGCGCCAATGATTCCAGAACCAGGGCATACAGAAGGGGGGAGAGAGGACAGCCTTGTCGGGTACCATTCGTGATAATAAATTAGTCGGAGAGAAACCCCGAGTTCAGGACCCTAGCCGACGGGGCGTCATATATCGCCTGAACGGCGTTGAGGAATTAGGTCGGCAATCTAAATTTAGAAAGGGTCATGCGCATAAATAGCCAGCCGACCCTGTCGAACGCCTTCTCCGCATCCAAAGAGACTACAAGGCTGGGTTGTTCAAGTCCCCTCATCACAAGTCCCCTCATCCATTAGGTTTAGCAATTTTTTGGTGCTGTCTGGGCCCTGCCGGCGGTGTATGAAACCCACTTGGTCGTGTCCTATCAGGGTTGGTAGAATTAGTTTTAGACGGGCCTCAAACGCTAAGCTGTATATCTTGATATCGACATTCAGGAGAGATATTGGTCTCAAAACCTTTTAACACGTCATTTCCTCCAGTTGCCCAGGAGGGAAGTAGGGCACCGGCCGCACTTATGGACAAGGAAAGGGAGCAGGGAACAAAAGTGAAAAGAAAGGGGGGAGAAGAAGAATACAAAGGGGAAAATAAGAGATGAGAGGAAGAGAAGCTGAGGAAAAGGGGCTTGGAGCAGGGCCGGACTGGGGATAAAAACCAGCCCTGGAAATAATTTCATACCAGCCACAGTAATGTGCGTTGTGTTTGAGGGTATCACAGAGCTATACAGTAATGTGCGGTGTGTTTGAGGGTATCACAGAGCTATACAATAATGTGCAGTGTGTTTTGAGGGTATTGCAGAGCTATACAGTAATGTGCGGTGTGTTTTGAGGGTATTGCAGAGCTATACATTAATGTGCGGTGTGTTTTGAGGGTATCGCAGAGCTATAGTATACATTAATGTGCGGTGTGTTTTGAGGGTATTGCAGAGCTATACAGTAATGTGCGGTGTGTTTTGAGGGTATCGCAGAGCTATACAGTAATGTGCGGTGTGTTTTGAGGGTATCACAGAGCTATACAGTAATGTGCGGTGTGTTTTGAGGGTATCACAGACCTATACAGTAATGTGCGGTGTGTTTTGAGGGTATAACAGACCTATACAGTAATGTGCGGTGTGTTTTGAGGGTATCGCAGTGCTATACAGTAATGTGCGGTGTGTTTTGAGGGTATCACAGAGCTATACAATAATGTGCAGTGTGTTTTGAGGGTATTGCAGAGCTATACAGTAATGTGCGGTGTGTTTTGAGGGTATTGCAGAGCTATACATTAATGTGCGGTGTGTTTTGAGGGTATCGCAGAGCTATAGTATACATTAATGTGCGGTGTGTTTTGAGGGTATTGCAGAGCTATACAGTAATGTGCGGTGTGTTTTGAGGGTATCGCAGAGCTATACAGTAATGTGCGGTGTGTTTTGAGGGTATCGCAGAGCTATACAGTAATGTGCGGTGTGTTTTGAGGGTATCGCAGACCTATACAGTAATGTGCGGTGTGTTTTGAGGGTATCGCAGTGCTATACAGTAATGTGCGGTGTGTTTTGAGGTATTGCAGAGCTATACAGTAATGTGCGGTGTGTTTTGAGGGTATCGCAGAGCTATACAGTAATGTGCGGTGTGTTTTGAGGGTATCGCAGAGCTATACAGTAATGTGCGGTGTGTTTTGAGGGTATCACAGACCTATACAGTAATGTGCGGTGTGTTTTGAGGGTATCGCAGTGCTATACAGTAATGTGCGGTGTGTTTTGAGGGTATCGCAGTGCTATACAGTAATGTGCGGTGTGTTTTCAGGGTATCGCAGACCTATACATTAATGTGCGGTGTGTTTTGAGGGTATCGCAGAGCTATATAGTAAAGTGCGGTGTGTTTTGAGGGTATTGCAGAGCTATACAGTAATGTGCGGTGTGTTTTGAGGGTATCGCAGACCTATACAGTAATGTGCGGTGTGTTTTCAGGGTATCGCTGTGCTATACATTAATGTGCGGTGTGTTTTGAGGGTATCACAGACCTATACAGTAATGTGCGGTGTGTTTTGAGGGTATCGCAGAGCTATACAGTAATGTGCGGTGTGTTTTGAGGGTATTGCAGAGCTATATAGTAATGTGCGGTGTGTTTTGAGGGTATCGCAGAGCTATACGGTAATGTGCGGTGTGTTTTGAGGGTATCGCAGAGCTATACAGTAAAGGGGGGTTTGTTTTGAGGGTATCGCAGACCTATACAGTAATGTGCGGTGTGTTTTCAGGGTATCGCTGTGCTATACATTAATGTGCGGTGTGCTTTGAGGGTATCACAGACCTATACAGTAATGTGCGGTGTGTTTTGAGGGTATCGCAGAGCTATACAGTATTGTGCAGTGTGTTTTGAGTGTATCACAGACCTATACAGTAATGTGCGGTGTGTTTTGAGGGTATCACAGAGCTATACAGTATAGTGCGGTGCGTTTTGAGGGTATCACAGACCTATACAGTAATGTGCGGTGTTTTTTATCTTTAATTCCTGATTTTCAAAAAATTTACAGACCGAGAGAAGTTATGAACAAACAAACACACAAGTTGTGTGTGCTTGTTTGTTCATAACTTCCATCTGTAAATAGCAGGTCTCTCTCGCCCCCCTTCTCCTCCTCCACCACCACCGCCCGTAGTACCCGCTCTCAACGCTGTCTCTGATGAGGACTGGAGCAGCTTGAAGAGGAGGTCGTAGTACCTGGCCTTGTTGACGGCGGCCTGCTGTACGGGCGGGTGGGCCGGCTCCTGGGGTCCGTGCGCTCCTCGAATCCGCTTCCCGGACAAAACAGCCGGAAGTGACTGCCAGACCACAGGCATGCACAGACCCCGGCACCACCTGTGCGCGAAGCAGGCCGGGCAATTCTTGTAGAAATAACAGGCCGGTGGCTTCATTGTGTGCATGCTGGTGAGCTGCATTGGCTCCAAGATGTCGCACAGGAATATTTAAGGTAATTCCAAAACCTTCTTGTAAATCACGTTCCAGGAAGCAGCAGTAGTATAAAATAAATTTATTTAACACATAAAATAATTTCATTATTAATTTAATTATTTAAATAATAATAATTATTTTATGTGTTAAATAAATTTAACACATAAAATAATTATTATTATTTAAATAATTAAATTAATTAAATTAATAATTAAATTATTTTATGTGTTAAATAAATTTATTTTATACTACCTCTGCTTCCTGGAACGTGATTTACAAGAAGGTTTTGGAATTACCTTAAATATTCCTGTGCGACATCTTGGAGCCAATGCAGCTCACCAGCATGTGAGTGCAATTACTTATGAGTACCCACTCTATTATTAATTTTTAAAACGGTATTGCACCAGAAAGTGCGTTGGTATTTTCTGATCCACTGCAGGGGAAAGTGTCTGAAGAATCCTGCTGCGGGTATATGGGACAGTGTTGAAGAATCTTATTGCGGGTATATGGGCACCTGAACATCTTTGAAGACCCATAACTACCATCAACCCTAGAGCCGAGGTTAGGCTCAACAGCATGTGAGTAGGACCACGACTGTTTTACTTTCCTCTTATGGTAGACCAACATATTGCGCTATTTTATCCCTTCTCTTCTGCAGAGATCTTCTTTCACTCGGAAGAGCGGCTTCCTCGTGATGATCTAGAAGACAGCTTATTGGACATGTATAGTGACTAATCGTACATCCAGTTCGCTGGCACTCCGTTGATTACCTATAATAACGTATGCTGCAGGGGCTGTCAGCCCTCCTCACTCCCACAGCGGGTGGCGGCTGAATTGTATTTTTAGTGTGACTGACAACCAGCGGCCGCTGGTTGGTAGCGGGCTGGGGCTGGCTACACATCGCCTTGCCGACTTGTTAATGGTCAGCGAGTCAACTCCGGTCTAAAGAGACCGGAGCTGACTAGTTGACCATTAACAAGTCGGCAAGGCAGTGTGTAGCCAGCCCCAGCTCACTACCAACCAGCGGCCGCTGGTTGTCAGTCGTAATAAAAAAAAACTGGAAAAAAATAAAACCGGCCCCAAAGTTTAAGCAGCCTACCGGGATGCCTCCCGGTATCCTGGTAGGCCAGTCCGGCCCTGGCTTGGAGGAAGCAGGAGAGAGAATCTGAAAAGCAGGAGGGGAAGCTGAAAATGGAGGGAGAAAGAAGCTGAAAGCTGGAGAAAGAGAAGATGAAAAGGAGGAGAGAGAGAGAGAAGCTAAAAGAGGAGTGAGAATCTGAAAAGGGAGGTAGACGCTGAAAAGGTGGGGAGAGAAGCGGAAAGGGGAGAGAGAGAAGCTGAAAGTGGGAGTGAAGCTGAAAAGGGGAGAGAGAAGCTAAAAGGGGGATAGAAACTGAAAAGGGGGAGAGTGATAAGCTAAACGGGAAAGAGAATCTGAAAGGGGAAAAAAGTTGAAAGGGGGAGAAGTTGAAAATGGGGGGATAGAATCTGAAATGGAGGAGATAGAAGCTGAAAGGGGGGAAAGAGAGAATTGAGAAGGGGAAGAGACAAGAAGAGAAGGGCATGGAAGGGGGAAAGACGGAAGATGATCAAAAAAAAGGGGTAGAAAGAAAATAAGCATGGAAAGGGAGAGAGAAAATGAGCACAGAAAGGGAGAGAGAAAATGGGCATAGAAGGAGGGGAGTGGGAGGATCTGCATAGATAAAAAAGATTGGAAGGGGGAGAGAAAAGTAACATGGAAGTGGAGAGAGGGGAAGGAGAGTGAAAGAAAGGGAAGAGTATGGGATGAAAAAGGTAGGAAGAGGGGAATAATGGAGAGAGAGAAGGGGATGAAAAAGGGAAAAGAGGAAGAGGCATAGAAGAGATGGAACGAGGTAAGCAGGAGAGCGTGTGTGTATATGAATCCAAAAATGTGTGTATCTGTCAGCATGTGTATCTGTCAGCATGTGTATCTGTGAGTGTATGTATGTGTATCTGATTGTATGTATGTGTCAGTGTGTGAATCTGAGTGGCTTATATAACGAATAAAATTGGTCACGGGTACATTTGTGTGGGGTTTGATTTTAGGGAAGTAGGCAGTGCTGAGATCTAAAAGGGCATCAGTGTAATGTGAACGGGGTATTGTTCTGATTCAGGGATTAGTAATAATGGGTAAAAGGGGGCATTGCTATGATATGAGGTAATAATTTGAGGGAAAGGGAACATTGTTTTGATTTAGGCAGTATTTGTTTGAGGTAGGTGGGACATTGCTTTGACTTAGGTGGTACTGATGGATTTTTGTTAATTTATGTTTGCCAAAAAGAAACAATAATTATTACTTATTTAAAACAGCCTTAAAATATCATTTATTATGTAATTTGTTAACCATGTTTTTTTAAAAAAAATTTAAATGGGGTTCAGGTCGCTGCACCATTGTCCTATACTTGCCCCTGTGCCAAAAAGTTGGCGGTCTGCCTCTGACTCTCGCCCTCCCTTTTTATCCAAAGGCTAGTTTCTTGGAGAAAAAGTAGCAATGTTTCGTTCAGAGGACATTGACCTTGGTCAGATTATTAATCTGCAATAGTGTGACTTTGAATGCCTCTCATGTTCATTGCTTTGGTTGTGTTGCCGGGCTGCACGGAGGCTATGGAGAGTGCACCAGCTACCCAACCAGCTGTCAGTGCTCAACTGCTCATCCTGCCTTCCTGGTACATTAGATTCTGTGCTATGACTTGTCCAGGGGGAACAGGGAACACATGGGAACTTTTGTCCCTGCTTTACTTCAGCAGTAGTAACGTAGGTCCCACTGGTATAAGACTGGCTCTTACAAGTCTGGAAGCCTGGGCACCTTTGAAGATGTGCATATCTCCTGCATCTCAGGCTGTCCTTTTCCCTCTCTCCTGCACAGCAAGGAGCATGGGAGCACGCGCTTACTCCAGCCGACAGGAGATGATTTTC
The DNA here is from genome assembly GCA_009667805.1 of Leptobrachium leishanense. NCBI lineage: Eukaryota > Metazoa > Chordata > Amphibia > Anura > Megophryidae > Leptobrachium > Leptobrachium leishanense. Next base: position 72,765,557 of record CM019070.1, on the reverse strand, counting down.
CTTGATACCGAAGCTTCCCTCCTTCGCAAACTTAGAGCATCCTTCTACTGACTTAATATCGTCACTGGTTAATACCCCTAGGGTTACTGGTCACATAAAAGGTACACTCTGCTAACATTAGCTCTTGTACAAATCTTAAACATTGCTGCCCATGTCCATACACTGCACACAAAAACATTCTAAATAGTCTAGAAGTCAATAAATAGAAACATAGAAACATAGAAAAATGTCGGCAGATAAGAACCTTTCGGCCCATCTAGTCTGCCCAATTACATGGATACTTTACCTGGATTTATCTTTTGTTTAGGATAGCCTTATGCCTATCCCATGCTTGCTTAAATTCAATTACTGTTTTGGCCTCTACCACTTCTACTGGAAGACTGTTCCATGTATCCACCACCCGCTCAGTAAAATAATGCTTCCTGATGTTACTTTTAAACCTTTGCCCCTCTAATCTAAGACTATGTCCTCTTGTTTTGCTATTTTGTTTCCTTTTAAATATACTCCCTTCCTCTACCTTGTGGATTCCCTTTACGTATTTAAATGTTTCTATCATATCTCCTCTGTCTCGTCTTTTTTCCAAGCTGTACATGTTAAGATCATTAAGCCTTTCTTGGTAACTTTTCTCCTTCAAGCCGTACACCATTTTAGTAGCCCTTCTCTGAACTCTCTCCAAGATGTCTATATCCTTCTGGAGATACGGTCTCCAGTACTGCACACAGTACTCCAAGTGAGGTCTCACCAGTGCTCTGTACAGTGGCATGAGCACTTCCCTTTTCCTACTGCTAATACCTCTCCCTACACAACCAAGCATTCTGCTAGCATTTCCTGCTGCTCTATTACATTGACTACTTACCCTTAGATCCCTGAAATAATAACCCCTAAATCCCTTTCCTCAGATGTTGAGGTTAGGACTGTATCAAATATTCTATATTCAGCCCTTGGGTTTTTACGTCCCAGGTGCATTATCTTGCACTTATCCACATTAAAACTCAATTGCCACAACTCCGACCATTTTTTTAGCTTACCTAAATCATTTGTCATTTGGCTGATCCCTCCAGGAACGTCAACCCTGTTGCAAATCTTTGTGTCATCAGCAAAAAGACATACTTTTCCATTAATACCTTCTGCAATATCACTAATAAAAATATTAAAGAGAATGGGTCCAAGTACTGACCCCTGAGGTACCCCACTGGTAACAAGACCTTGCGCCGAATAAACTCCATTTACCACAACCCTCTGTTGTCTGTCACTCAGCCACTGCCTAATCCATTCAACAATATTGGAATCCAAACGCAAAGATTGCAATTTATTGATAAGCCTTCTATGCGGAACAGTATCAAAAGCCTTACTGAAATCTAAATAAGCAATGTCTACTGCACCACCTGTGTCTATTATTTTTGTTACCCAATCAAAAAAATCAATAAGATTAGTTTGGCATGATCTCCCTGAGGTAACCCATGTTGTTTCTGATCCTGTAATCTATGTGTTTTTAGATGTTCAACAATCCTTTCCTTTAACATGGTTTCCATTAATTTCCCTACTACTGACGTAAGACTAACTGGCCTATAGTTCCCCGATTCCTCCCTACTACCCTTCTTGTAAATAGGCACAACATTTGCTAATTTCCAGTCTTCTGGGACGACTCCTGTTAACAAGGATTGGTTAAATAAATCTGTTAACGGTTTTGCTATTACATCACTGAGCTCTTTTAATAATTTAGGGTGGATCCCATCAGGCCCCATTGACTTATTTGTCTTTACTTTAGACAGCTGCTTTAGAACCTCCTCCTCTGTAAACTCATATGTAAATGTCTCTTTAGTGTTCTCTCCTAACTGAGGTCCCTTTCCTCATATAGACCACTACAACATTTTTGAAGCACGCAATGTTTGAGTTGCTCTGCCTGTGCTGAAACATGCAGGAGATGTGACATCATGTAATATCAGATTAGTGTATCACAAGGGAAATCCCCCAAAAGGTACCGATTGTATTCATTTCCTTTTTAGCTTTGAGTATGTTGAACAGCATTTCCTGCTCATTACTACTTTTCAACTAGGAATCCTACTCTTGTGCTGGATTACTGCCAGTCAGGGGTATTGCTAGGTCTCCAAAAGATCTAGGGCTAGAGCCGAGAGCATATTGGATAGCAGTGGACTAAAGAAGTTCACTTGCTTGAGCAGGCATACACATAAAACTTATATATATATATACACAATGCTGTTTTTCTAGGAAAAAAGGTGGGGGTACTCACCATGAAGCATCATAAAGTGCCAGGTAGCAAGCATTCAATCAAAAGATGGGGTACACTTGCATGCAGCCAATGAATAATGCCAGTGCCAAGGTCAGGCCACTACATTGTGTTGCCTTGGTCCAAGGATGAAATGCTGCCACCCCCTCAAACTACACTGTATTCCCACCACAACTCACAGTAATGTATGCCGTGTATGAGCATATTACAGAGCTCTACAGCAATAAAACTCACAGTAATGTATGCTGTGTATAGGAGTACCACAGAGCTCCACAGTGCAGCATCATTGTCCACTTTTATAATTGAAAAGTGAAGAATAGTGCTGCATTAGAAGAAAAAAAGGATTTTTTTTTACATTTGGTATCATTGGAAAGGCTATGCTCTAACCTTTCTGATGACACCTTACATGACCCTTTAATGTGTTTGGGTCCAGAGATATGGGGGGTCCAAACGACCTCTGTATCTCCTTCATTGGGAATTCCCTGCATGGGGTAGTCCCTGTCTGAGTGCGCGATGACATCAGTGGGTGGGGTGAGGTGTCGCAGGTTGCCGCAACTGACTGATGAAGCCAGGTGACGCTGGCGAAACGCGTTTCAGGTCCATTTTATTTTATAATCCTTGTTAAAAAAAACATTTTTATGACGATATTTTAAAAATAAAAAAGGCGTTTTTTAAGTCTAGGATCCGGGGTCCCTTTTTTACGTTCCCCTTGACCACACCAGCTGGATTCCTGAGACCACTTGCGGTTTAAAGGAGGTTGGAGGCTACCTAAAAGGACCTCACAGGCCATCCATTCCCAGAGCCGGGGCGAAGAGGCTCTGGGTCTAGTAAGTACCCCATAGGGGAGAATCAAAAGGGGCATATACTGCCAAATACTGCACAATCGTGTTCTCCTTGTCGGGCTTATATCCCCCTCTCCAGGAACCATCTGAGGAGATTTACCATTCATCGACTGTCTATCTATAAAACTGCCCCAGCATTGTATTTTATTCTGTGAAAGTGTCATGCAGATGTACATTTAACGTTTGACTCACATGCGCCTAAGGGATGCTTTTATATTTGTGACCTCTGTATCTCCTCCATTGGGAATTCCCCGCATGGGGTAGTCCCTGTCTGAGTGCGTGATGACATCATGACATCAGTGGGTGGGGTGAGGTGTCGCAGGTTGGGTTGACATCCATGATGTCAGCCCCCACGGGAAAAGTCTGCGATCGGCTGGTGCCAATCCGCAGAACTTTGACAATGGGCTGGAGATGTCCTCCACATCCTGGCAGAGGAGAATCGGCCCTGCTGGTAGGTACCAGTACTGAGTACTGGCAGAAATAAAGCCCTGTGTATATGAGTTTGAAAGAGGCTAAGCCATTTGCTGCAGATAAATTGTGGGGGATGTGTCCTAGGGTTTCCCCACAATATGCAAAGGACTTCCATGCCTATCCGTGGCTAATCCCATGGTGGCCTGGCTTCCTGGAAGTCAGACCATGCCTTGAGAGTCTCCCACCCACTGACATCATTGCGCATGGGCACGATGACATCAGAAAGGGACTTTCCCCCCAGCTGGGTAGGGAATTCCCTATGGAGGAGATACGGGAGTCTATTTAGCCCTGATATCCACGCTCTAGCGATACCCCTGCTACCAGTCTATCGAAAGTGTTATTATGATGTGCTGAAAGATCACATAAAATTAATTCCACAAGATTCATAATAAGAAAATATCGGGCCTAATTACAACCAACATGTTAATGGAGAGCTGCGGAAGGGACAAGGTTGCATGATCCTTTCCCATTTGCAGCTCGCCATCACTGTCCCTGACATTAAATGATGGCAGGTGTGTGCTGACTTCTATTTAACATGATTTTGAATGGGATTGTTTAATTCTGAACACAGCTACATCCCCAGTTATAAGAGGGTGTGCACACTTATGCAAACATTTTATTTTAGTTTTTTTATTTTTCCTCCCTCCACCTAAGGCTAGGGTCAGACGAACGCATTTTTTCGCGTTGTCCGTGAAAAAGTGTGTTCGAACGAATGGACGTATTTTTTCACGGAATACACGATAGCGGTCATTTGATGCGCATTTTCGTCTGTGATTTTGTACGGATCATCAATAAAATACTTTTTGTGTCTGGACGTTATGTTGGCCGGACGTGTGCAGCGTCTGACGTCTCCCAATCACGCAAACATGCCGCTATGCGGACGCAGCGCACTCTGTACGTCAGTACTAGCGGTTTGACGTTCTCGAATAAATGCGTTCGTTTGCCACTTGCGTTGCGCGGCCGCACTTTTGTGCGGCCGTTCTTCATATGCAGCCCGGCATTGGACATCATTTGCTGCTAGCACGGCCGTTATTTAGTGCGGTTAAACGCACGTTAAAACTGCTTTCGTCTGACCTTAGCCTAAAAGATTTCAGTTTGGTTTTCAATTGAGTTGTACAGTTCATAGGTCACATTAAAGGTGGAAGAAGTTCTGAAATGATTTATCTTTGTCTCATTTTATTACATCAAAGAAACCTGGGGCCCTGTTACAATCTTTTGTTCAAAAACGCTCACGCAGCGCGTTAATTTGTGCGCAAAGCGTTAAACGTTAAACGTTAAAGCGCATAAATTAACGCTGGTATTACAATCTGCGCACATTTTTTCATCCGTTGAAAAATTGCGCACGTGAAACGGACGCGCAAAAATGTTACGCGCAGAAATCGGTGTGCGGACTGTTTTTTCACGCAGTTCAGCCAATCAGAATTAAGAACCACAATTGTCTCCCGTTACGTTTTTGCGCCTGCCAAAATCAATCTGAGTATATATGCTGCAGCAATAATAAAAACACGCACAACCTCTCAATTTTATTGTTTGGGTATGTGTAGAATGTGTAACTATACTGTGCTGTATTTTTATTTTTGGGCTGGTGTATTTGGGTTCGGCCAGGACGTTCAGATTTGTCATTAACACCAGATTTTAGGAGTCGTTAAAATTATGCGTGCAAAGGCTGTGTGTTAAAAACTGCGCATAGATTGTAATACCATCCGCGTACCAGCGCACAAACGCATTTGCACTCACAATGTTAAGTATAGGACGCGCAGTAAAGTACACTCGCGCAGCGTTCGCGCAGGTTCACCTGCATTAGATGAATGCGCGTTTGTTGCGCTGACTTTGTAATACGTTTAGCGCAAAGGGTTTTGCCCCTCGCGTTAATGCGTTTTTGCGCACTCATTAACGTTTGCGCGAAGAATGTAATAGAGCCCTGTATGTTTTAACAGGGGTGTGTAGACTTTTGCTATTCACTGTATATAAATATATGTAATTTTTTAATAGAAGAACATTTATTGAACTTTATAATTAAGTTTATTGTATCAATCCAGCGAAACAAAATTGGAAATAATCTGCTTGCCTGCTGTGTGTATATATATATAGCTACAGTATCACTTCTTGTCAGCTTGCACCTGTTAGTGCAACTTGTAGTAGACGCAGGTGGGTGAACACGATCTCTCAGTTTGAGGTTTTTTTCAAAATGTGGACTAAAGAATTGAAAAAAAAGAAAAATCTAACTTTAAATCGTCCTTTAAGACAATTATGAATAAAGTAGTCTTTGTGAAAGATGGATAATGAATTCTTCTTTTTTAAAGCTTACATTTACAGTCTATATTCATCACAATCCAAACCACATGTAGGAGGAGGAGGAGGCTGAACCTTGATATATTTCGTTTAACAATACAAATTATTAGAAGTAAAAGACAGCGTGAATCTGGCGCTTTTCTTAGTGGTTGTGAGATTATTAAGGCGTGTTCAATATAGGTCGGTGCTGCAAGCTAGAAGATATGTGTTTACAACCTCGAAAACACGAATATAATAGAAAAGAAAAAACACTCCCAGGCGCACCTTACTAAAATTTCCACTTTTTTTAAAACCAAAAATGGCCAATGTGCAAACATCAAATGAATTAATATTTAAACAAAACAGTGGTTATATTATGATAAATGTGTATAACTTAAGGAATACTTATATTTCAGTGGTGTTTTTTTTTTTTTTCCCTTCTCTCAGCCTGGGGTCCTGCGATGTAGCTGTTCGGTATCCCAAGAAAAAAGGAGAGGGGAGGGTATTTCTCCACTTGATGTAAAAAAGGCAGCAGAGCGGCAGATAATTCAATTAAAATGCATTTATTAATCAATAAAAAGGTAGACCTTCAACTATAAAATCAATTGTTAAAATACTAATTAAGTAGGATCAACAAAAACGCGCTTTCACCAATAGGCTTCATCAGTTGTTATCCTTCCTGAATGATCAGTCTGTGCAAGAAGTGCAAAAAGTCCAAAAACATATTTTATAGTTGAAGGTCTACCTTTATTGATTAATAAATGCATTTTAATTGAATTATCTGCCGCTCTGCTGCCTTTTTTACATCAAGTGGAGAAATACCCTCCCCCGCCTTTTTTCTTGGGATACCGAACAGCTACATCGCAGGACCCCATGCTGAGAGAAGGGAAAAAAAAGAAACACCACTGAAATATAAGTATTCCTTAAGTTATACACATTTATCATAATATAACCACTGTTTTGTTTAAATATTAATTCATTTGATGTTTGCACATTGGCCATTTTTGGTTTTAAAAAAAGTGGAAATTTTAGTAAGGTGCGCCTGGGAGTGTTTTTTCTTTTCTAATACAAATTATTAAGCAAGACTTTGTTATCCCTAACTTGTAGGAGTGTGACATATGAACTGTCAAACCTAATCTTTGTTTTAAAGGCAGATTTGGCAGATTTACAGGGAATTAAATATGCTGACTTGTAGCATGAAAACCAACTTGTTCAAAGACAAGTTAAAGAATATTGTTATATACTGCTTATTTATCCTTCAGGGAATGCTGTCAATTACTTGTTGAAGCTGTGTCTTTTGGGTATGTAACAGTGCAATGTTTTAAGTTTTTGTAAAGGCAAACCTTGAAGCTTTTGCCACTTACATTGTTCTAAAAGGTTCTACTAACAAAAAACAGCGTGAATGTTATATATTTTGGCTGTTCAGCTCCACTCAACTGTACAGATGAGGTTTGGGAATGTGATTAGTTAAACCAAGTGTATCATTTATGCTCACTTTTTCAGCACTTTTTTTTGCCCCCACTTCTTTCTACAGTACCTATATCATTTTCTAACCTCTGTCCTCCAAACCATTATTTTGTTTTACCTTTTACATTAGCATTACGTCGAATTTCCCCCAAATTATCCTGCTTTCTTTTTTTCTTCCTCTTTTTTTCGCATCCTTTGCTTCATTAAAATGGTCATTCATTACAACCTCCACATAAGACAATGTTGTCCCATTATCGAATTGAAATGTATTTGTTACGTGTTTTTTACCTATTTTCAATCAGAGATATTCTCCTATTTCTAACTGAAACAATTTTGGAGCATCACGAAAAATGACTGCGTGTTAGGAATCCTGTATAATCCCTTCACCTTTATCACTGGTCGAACAGCCTTCTGACACCTGTTCCTGTTTTTTTGGGCATGAAAAACGCTGACACCTCTGCCGAAAGGTTGTCATCTAGGTAACCTTCCATAAAATTGCTACAGTGTGACCTGCCGGCCTAACCTCCCTTCTGTTACTGGACCTGCTCCTCATCCACGTCATTCTGGAGCATTTGTCAGTTGTGTCATTTCACGAGTTCAGCTGGCTGCTTGCTTTTGACGTATGGGTTTTATTGATGCCATTTGCGTCATTCAGTGTTATTTTTTTGTTCACACTCATGGTGCCCATGCTGCAGGTTGGTAAAGTCACACTAGGCACCCTTATTAAGGCTATGCCTCCATCTTGGCATTACAGGAGCAAGGTGGTCCTTGCCTAGAGTTTGCAGCATTGTGGTATGATCGCTTTCCTGTGTTTTGACTTTACTTAATTCTCCTGTTCCAGACCTTGGCTCTGATTATCCGCTTGTCCTGTATTCTATACTCCTTGACCTCAACTTGTTTTCTGACTTTGTTACTTTTTATCCACCCATTACAAGAACTTTTATAGCTAGCTCCTTTTCTTCTGGCTTTTCTATCCTGTACATCTACAGACTACCTTGTCCTCAGGATCTCAACTGTTTGTCTATCACTGCAATGCCTAAAACAACCTACGCTGTGATGCATTGCTAATTTGGATGGATTTATTTGGATTGCAGTAATCCAGGGACACACGCCAACCCTGAAAAGATTGCAGTGTGGCCATACGGTAGTATAAATGCTAATAAAAATAATGAAGACAGAAGAAGGTTAAAATGACTGATGTTTATGTTTTTGAGAATAAAAACTATTCATTTTATTAGTGACTTCAGTCTATGAACGAAATAAGATCTACTCTTTATCATAGTCAGAGCATGAACCTTCAAACTTTGTACCATAGTGTTGCTAAGACCCCAGACTCTTTACTCTTGTTTAATCTTATCTCAACTCTCCTCCTGTCAGCAAGTGGATGGGACATGGATCCTACACAGGGCACATTCCTGGCTTCACTCATTCTTCTGATAATAATGTACTGTGCTGACAGGCTGCAGGGCCTCTTTGCCCTCTAGTCTGTTAGGCCCCCCATCGCAATGACCCTTTCACCTGCACTTCAAAATGTTACAAAAGAAGCACAGGTTTATTCGCGAATATAAATATAACCAATGCGATCAAAGACAGTAAGAGCCAATACCAGTTCTGTCAGACTGATAGCTGATTTTTCCTTTTATGTACCACAGAAGAATTCCCCCCTCCACCCCGCTACATTGCTAAGACAGATTAGACATTTTTGATGGCTCTCTTTAGGTCCCAATCATAGCCGTACTCTGTTTCCAGATCCAGCTATCACTCTGTGTTTACTACAGTTTGGGTCGTAACCAAGAGACGCAAGATGATACCAAGCCAAGTAAATGCGTTCTTCAGAAACAATAAAAAAATGCAAACAAATGCTTCCGTAAAAGAATGCATCATGAGGTCCCCTAAAGTTTGCTTTGATTAACCGTCCACTGGACAAAAACATTGAGTATTCAACATCCTGTATTTGTTGTATAACCTTCCACTGGAGGCATAGCTCTTTAATTTCTTCCAGTGAAAGGCAACTTCATGGGACATTTAAAGACTACATAGAGTTTTAGGAGAAAGACGACATCATGATTTCCTCTGAATGCTTGTTTGGATTTGTGTCATCTAAGGGTCAATTCCAACAGGAGCACAGATCCCTCACTACTATTTTTTTTTTAAATCTGCTAGTCAGCCAATCACATGGCAGCAACTCAATGCATTTAGGCATCTAGATGTGGTGAAGGAGACTTGCTGAAGTTCAAGCCGAGCATCAGAATGGGGAAGAAAGGGGATTTAAGTGACTTTTTGAACGTGGCATGGTTGTTGGTGCCAGACAGGGTGGTCTGAGTATTTCAAAAACTGCTGATCTATTGGGATTTTCATGCACAACCATCTCTAGGATTTAAGGAGAATGGTCCAAAAAAGAGAGAATATCCAGTGAGCTGCAGTTGTGTGGACGAAAATGTGTTGTTGATATCAGAGGTTAGAGGAGAATGGGTAGACTGGTTTGAGACGATAGAAAGGCAACAGTAACTCAAATGACCACGCGTTACAACCAAGATATGCAGAATACCATCTTTTAATGCACAACATGTTGATTCTTGAAACGGATAGGCTACAGCAGCAGCAGACCACACCGGCTGGCACTCCTGTCAGATACGAATAGGAAACTGAGGCTAAAATTTGCAAAGGTTCACCAAAATTTGACAATAGAAGGTTGGAAAAACGTTGCATGCTCTGATGAGTCTCAATTTCAGCTGCGACATTCAGATGTTAAGGTCAGAATTTGGCGTCAACAACATGAAAGCATGGATCCATCCTGCATTGTATCTTCGATTCAGGCTGGTGGTGTTGTAATGGTGTGGGGGATATTTTCATGGAACACTTTGCGCACCTTAGTACCAATTGAGCATTGTTTAAACGCCACAGCTTACCTGAGTATTGTTGCTGACCATGTCCATCCATTTATGACCACAGTGTACCCATCTTCTGATGGATGGATGTGCAGCTGACAAATCTGCAGCAACTGCGTGACAGTATCATGTCAATATGGACCAAAATCTCTGAGGAATGTTTCCAACAACTTGTTGAATCTATGCCACGAAGAATTAAGGCAGTTCTGAAGGCTAAAGGGAGTCCAATGCGGTACTAGCAAGGTGTACCTAATAAATTGTCAGGTGAGTGTATATTCTGAAATATAACTCTGTAATTATGAAAGTCGGTAGACTCTGAAAACTGAGTCTTCCAGATATAGTTTTTATTCACCCCTATGCTGCTTCTGACCAGTCCTCCTTCCCTCTTGCCAGTGGTGGCCGGTGACATTTCGAGCTGGTGGGGTGCCAGACTGGATACATGAATGTTTTTAATCATGAATAGGAATATGTCTATATGGCACTACTACCTCCTAAATATATGCACGATCCTATATATAGGGAATAAATGTACGTATTCTTATTAATGTGGCAAATAAAATGGCCATAAATTTAATGATAACAAGTGTAATCCATAAATTAGCCACAGGATGTATACATAAACAATTATTCAGTATAAAAAATCTAGAAGTGAATAAAAAAAACGAAGAGTGATTTTATAATTACTTACTAAAAATAAAACTGTACGTTGATCCCACAACTTTATTTTAAGTAGCTCTGAGTATACAAAACTTCAGAGTATGAAAGAAAAAATCATGTTTACTATTGCACAATTATTTTTTAAATTATTTTATTTATTTATTCGTTTTTATTTGTGTTTAGCACATTAAGGCAAATATTGGGTGCATTTTCTGTCATTAAGGGGTTATGGCAGGCTCCTGATGTGTGTCACAGTTAAAATCTACTTTCAAGGCTCAGCTTTGTTTGATGCCCATCTGAGCTCAATTAGCCAGCAGCAGGTGGCTTGATAACAGCTGTGGTCTGTGATTGCCAAGAATTCCCATATAGCCCTTATCAGATTTCTGGATGCTAGTCAAAGACATATAATCACCGTAATATTTCTTTTTTTTTTTACTCTGCCTAGCAACAGTTGAGGATAAAATTACACTGCTTAAAGAGACATAACACATTTTATCAAACAGGCACTTGTTAAATGACACATAGAACAGAGAAAGAAAATTCTATAGTTTAAAAAAAAATTATTTAAAAAAAAATGGTAGGCCCTATGGACGAGCTACCACTGATTCTTGTGCTCCTCCGTGTGTTGAATCACCAGCGAGGAATGCACTGTGCAGCTTCAGTGGTTGATATGCTGCACAGGACCAGCGAGAGACGTGCTGAAGCTCCACAATATGTCCCTTACAAATGCTGCTTAGTGTCTCACAGTGTCTAGATTGCTGGTGCTGCTGCAGGGGCGGATCCAGGGGGGGCAACGGGGTAAATCCCCCCCGAGAAAATATTACTGCCGTGTTACTGTGGTGAAGGGGGCAGTGCAGGAGGAGTTTTCGGCGTGCTTTGTGTACAGGGGGTGGGTCTGTGAACGGAGGCAGTATGTGCCTTCTGACACTGTGCTGTACTGGGGCCTGAGATTGGGAGGCGCTGAGGCGCGAATCCGGAATCCAGTGCAGTCACGTGATGGCAGTGATGCAGTGTGCCGGCGCCAGGCTGCTGTCACGTGGGCGGGAAAGAGCAAGAGGCTCCACACTGCACTGCAGCCGAACCAGTGCAGCGTGGCTGCTTCGTGCGCACTTGCAGACTGAGTGTGCCTGGCCTGCATGAGACAGAACCAGGGCATCCGATTCCACCATCGCCCGGCCCGACTGTCCATAGCCCAACTCAAGGTACCTGCGCGCTTGCTGGGAGTGTGTCAGTGCCCAGTGGCAGCCTGTATGTACAGCACCTTATATATAATGCTAAGAACCCCGACCCCTGCTTCATAAAATGAAAATGTTGCACCCAGCAAAATAAACAAAAAACCGCACAAGCCTGCCAAACTGAGTTTTTTTGCTTTTCTGCGGAGGGGGGAGGGTCAAATATACTTTATTTGGCCACCCATAAACCCCCTTCCAACAAAAAAAGGATTTATTTCTTTTTTAATTAACCCTTTCCCTGCTGAGCCATTTCGACTCTGTGTGCGGAGCTAATTTTTACTGTTTCTGCTCATGTTTATATGTGATTTTATTATACGACCCAGACACATTATATATCCTTTTTTCCGTCAGACTCGGCAGATTCATAATATATCATTTTCTGTCAGTGCCCCTCCCGAGACTAGGCTCTGGATCCACCCCTGTGCTGCCACAGCATGTGCCTCACTGCTCTCCAGTCATGACCCCCTCTCCTCCAGCTTTGGACTCTTGGCTGGATTCCGAAACCTGAAAACTCCAAAGTCTTTATTTCTCAGGGCCCTGAACATTCTATACAAGCCTCTTTCCACCTGTATACATATATGAATGTTTGACCACTATACGTGTTGGGGGTGTATTGGTCCTATTTGGACTTTCCTGAAAAGGAACTCAACTCTTCAGAGTGACCATTTGCATGACAGGTTGCATTTTCAGCTATCCCCTGCTTACAAGGTATGTTCCACTTCTTTCCTCAACTGCAAACTGACGACGTATCTCTTGGATGTAGGAGAAATAAACCATTATATTTCAGAACTACATGTTCTATTCATCATCCAGGTTTAAAGGGTCACTTTAGCCACAATGACCCCAATGCCAGACAGCTTTCTAGGGTTCCAACAGCTGTCTGCACAGAACACACCAAGGAGATCTTGTGATGAAGAGGTAAATTTAAAGGGACACTTTAATCCAAAATTGGGTTGGGTGTTGGCTGGGGGTGGTCAGTCAGGATAGACTAATAATCACTCCTAATAAGTTTGCCAAAGATCGGAAATCATGTCTTTTATTCTAAGGTACAGCATTTATGATGGTTACAAGTAGGGATGAGCGGTTCGGAGTTCGGCCCGAACTTTGGCAGTTCGAAAGTTCGCGAACTGCGAACTTTTTGGGTGTGTTCGAGTTCGAAAAGAAAAAGAAATTTTGAAAAAAGTATAGAAAATGCTTAAAAAAAATACTAAAAAATCTAGAAATAAAGAGACTCTTTACTGCAGAATATTATAAGCAACGGTTTATTAGATATTGAATTAAAAACTAATGTGTAAGTGGAAAGATTATCAACTCTAAATGACCTCTGTTCACAAACGGGCATAACACCAGGTGTTTTTAGTCTGGAAATCAATTTGATACATTGTACACTATACTGAGGGGGTGGGTGGTGTCTGCTTCTGATTGAGATTTGAGAATTAATTTCCCTCCTAAAAGATCCTAATATGCTGCATTTAACTGGTGTTTGAAAAAAATCAAAATAACATCTAAAGCAATGTTATTTTTCACCTCGGGATTAAACATTCACAGGGTTATTCAGAGAGCGGTGAAAAGCAGGAGAATAACTGGAGAAGTGAAAATTCTAGGTCAAAATAGCCAAACCAGAAAAATTCTCCCATTTAACTCACTTTCCAAATTGGCTATTTGGTCTAGATTGTTCTATTCTCCTGCCAGTTCTCCTGGCTTTCACCTCTCTCTCTCAGGGTTGGTCAGAGAAAGGTGAAAACTAGGAGAATGGCAGGAAAATGGAACAATCTGGACCAAATAGCCGATTTGGAAAGTGAGATAAGGCTAGGGTCAGACTAACGCATTTTTCGCAGCGACCGTCAAAAAGTACGCATTGCCGTATTTTTTCACGGAATGCGCGAAAACAGTCATACGATGCACATTTTTGTGCGTGATTTTTTACGGATCCAAACCAGTAAACTTTGGGTGTCTGGACGTTATGTTGGCCGAACATGAGCCAAATCTCCAAATCACGCACACACGCCGCTAGTGGACGCAGCGCACTCTGTACGTCCGTACTAGCGGTTCTGCGTTCATTTTCCACTTGCGTTGCGCAGCCGGACTTTCGTGCGACCGTACTTCGTATATTGGCTGTCATTGCCCGTCATTTGCTGCTAGTGCGGCCGTGATTAAGTGCGCCTAAACGCACGTTAAAAATTCGCTAGTCTGACCCTAGCCTAAATGGGAGAATTTTTCTGGTTTGGCTATTTTGACCTAGAATTTTCCATTCTCCAGTCATTCTCCTGCTCTTCACCGCTCTCTGAATAACCCTGACAGGGTTATTCAGAGAAAGGTGAAACTCAGGAGAATGACTGAAGAGAAAATTCTAGGTCAAAATAGCCAAACCATAAAAATTCTCCCATTTATCTCACTTTCCAAATCGGCTATTTGGTCTAGAATTTTCCATTCTCCAGTCATTCTCCTGCTTTTCACCGCCAAAAAAAAATCAGTAAACTTTTTATGCGTGTCCGAAAATGTCTCCTCTTTTCATACAGACTGCCGCCCCAAGCAGTTGTTTATGGATAGATTAAAGGAAAAGCATTTACCGTCATTTGAAATGTCATTTTTTGGTTTTTACATACTTCTATACATCCTAGAAATCCGCCACTTCACGGGCAGGTTATGGGGACCTCCTAGGCACGATATTTGAAGGAATTTTTCATTTTTATTTTTAACCCTTATTTCATGGAAAACTCACTGTCCCTTTAAAAACTTATTTTTTTTTACTTTTTGTCCTTGTTTCCTGTCCCCCAGGGCACTACTCGGACCCCCATACACCTTTTATGGCAAATATCTAGCATATATGCCCTCTTGGAGGGCACTCTAAAAACCGAATTTTCAGCCCCATTGACTTGTATTGAGTTCGAGTTCGGATCCGAACATTTGGAAAGTTCGGGTTCGGCTCCGAACCGAACTCGGGGAGTGTTCGGCTCATCCCTAGTTACAAGTAACAATGTATCAACCATGGTTCAGACTTTTTATACTTTGTACAAAGTATCATGCTTCAGAGCACACAGGAAATTAGTATGAAAGGGAGGTTAAGACTTGTTTATTCAACCACAACAAAGAGAGGGAACTCGACATGCCAAGCACATTTGTGGTTAACATATGACGTAAATGGCGGTGTACAGTATGGAGAACACACCATAATATTTACAAACATGCCCATGCCACGTGTATCAGTATCATGAAAAGGAACATAATGTACAATTCACACACTTAATATTGCTGTGGTTTGGGCATAGATTCTATTTGCATGTTCTACACATCCTCTTCAACATACTACTCGCCACAAGGTCTTCATTGCTGTTTGTTGGTTACAATTTGTTCGACAGCAATTTTCGACAGCAATGTCTATAACAATGTGTATAACTAGAAAGAGTTTTTGTGATACTTTCTAAATAAAATATTTATAGGAGAAGATGTCATTTTCTAAAATATTTGCTTCCAAGTTCACAGAATCCCTACTCTCTGTACCTTGATATTCTTTGCCTGCCCTTGGAGTGAATGGTCCAAGTCAACTAACACAGTGGTTCCCAACCCTGGACACAGGGATCACTAACAGGCCAGGTTTGTGAGATATCTTAAGTACAAAACAGGTGATATGATTGGCTGCTCAGTGATTGCAGTATTCAGTCTGCATTTCCCCAAGGTAATTCTTAAAATCTGGCCTGGTGAGGATACTTGAGGACCGAGTTGGGAAACACTGGTCTACCAGATTGATTCTCTTTGTAGATTAGGTCACTGGTTTTGAGATAGAGAAAGCTGTTAGTAAAGAATGAGATACAGAGAGTGCTGAGCTGGACAGAGATTTGCAAAAGAGTACTTAAACAGAAATCAGCTAACGGAACACTCTACTTATACTGACCAGTTAACATTTTTAAAGTGGTCAGGATGTGAGTGGTGCACCCCTTCTTCTCAGCACCAGCACCATTGATCTGGTGAAATTGCAGGGTGAAGTGGCGGAGTTTCCTCCACCCCAGCCAGCAACACCGGCAACGAATGACAGCATAGGACCTTTCATAGATGCGCAGATGCTCTGGTTTGTCTCTTAAACATATCAAGATGGAATAAAATATATTCCATTGAGATTGAATATATCATTTTGCAATTTAGTGCCTGTGAAAATGAATGCTGATAATTTTCTGATAATTTTCGGCACCAGCAGACAGGAATTTGTACCATTCTATTTTTACTGTTCTGCTCACGGAAGAGGAATGCCAGTGATTGGAGGTCACTATGTAGCCTACGTCAATGATTTAATGCTAGGCTGAATGTCACCAAATGAAGAGGCTGATGGAAATGTCCCCTTTTCTTTCCTTCATTTCTTCCCTATATCTAGTTATATTGAAGAAGCAGTCCATAGTCTTTTCTTTTGGCATATTGCAGTGATAGTAATTTGGTAAAATGATTGTTTTGCTTGCCAGAGTCCTTTAGAAAAACATCGTCAAGCTGGAAATATATTCAAGATGTGCTGCTCATGGTTTTCTTAGACTTCTTTATTTTGAAATGTGCTTAGTTATGCAATTTTTTACAACAAGTGTCAAATGCAATAAAATAAATAATAACAGCACGTGAAAGGAAAATGGGGGGGCGAAGGACAAAACATTGTGGGTGATAAAGCAAGACAGTGCCTTTGGAACCAATCTATACTATAAAACAGTAAGACGGCGGCGTGTCCGTCGCCACGCCGCGGTCTTCAAATGCGAGCGCAACTTGCGCATTGCGCATGCGCACGTGATTACTAGCCGGCGTGCGTGAGGGACAGCAAAAATCCATTGGAGAGGCACTGTGTGCACGACTCTCCAATGGATCAGCTTTTTTGTTGTCCCTCATGGATCCCCCCCAGGCGGCCGGTGCAGGGGAGGCTCTGGGCGCCGCATGCCGGAATCAGCGCCGCAAAGACCTGGGGACTTGATCACGGCGCTGGAACAAGGTAAGTATTGGCCTCGCTACAACTGGGCACCCCACCAGCTTGAGCCTGTCCCCATGAGCTTGCAATCTATGGGGTCCCATGCGCTTGCAATCTATCCCATGAGTTTACAATCTAAGGGGACCCATGAGTTTACAATCTAAGGGGACCCATGAGTTTACAATCTAAGTGGTCCCATGATCTTACAGTCTAAGGGGTCCCATGATTTTACAATCTAAGAGGTCCCATGAGTTTACAATCTATCCCATGAGTTTACAATCTAAGTGGTCCCATGATTTTACAATCTAAGGGGTCCCATGAGTTTACAATCTATGGGGTCCCATGAGTTTACAATCTAAGGGGTCCCATGAGTTTACAATCTAAGGGGGTCCCATGAGTTTACAATCTAAGGGGACCCATGAGTTTACAATCTAAGGGGTCCCATGAGTTTACAATCTAAGGGGTCCCATGAGTTTACAATCTAAGGGGACCCATGAGTTTACAATCTAAGTGGTCCCATGATCTTACAATCTAAGGGGTCCCATGAGTTTACAATATAAGGGGGTCCCATGAGTTTACAATCTAAGGGGTCCCATGAGTTTACAATCTAAGTGGTCCCATGATTTTACAATCTAAGGGGGTCCCATGACTTTACAATCTAAGGGGTCCCATGAGTTTACAATCTAAGGGGTCCCATGAGTTTACAATCTAAGGGGTCCCATGAGTTTACAATCTAAGGGGGTCCCATGAATTTACAATCTAAGTGGTCCCATGAGTTTACAATCTATCCCATGAGCTTACAATCTAAGGGGACCGATGAGTTTACAATCTAAGTGGTCCCATGATTTTACAATCTAAGGGGTCCCATGAGTTTACAATCTATGGGGTCCCATGAGCTTAAAATCTAAGTGGTCCCATGATTTTACAATCTAAGGGGTCCCATTATTTTACAATCTATCCCATGAGTTTACAATCTAAGGGGTCCCATGAGTTTACAATCTATCCCATGCGTTTACAATCTAAGGGGTCCCATGAGTTTACAATCTAAAGGGGTCCCATGAGATTACATTCTAGGTGGTCCAACAAGCTTACAATCTAAGAGGGTCCTGTTCCTGTGAGTTTACAATCTAAGATGGAAGAGGAACCTGCTCTAATATATAAATGCCTTTGTAATGCGCTGTCAGCTGTGCGCGCACCCATTAGAGCTGCTCAGTTGGCCCTCCTGTTGCGAATGGGACGGCGACGGGCGCGCTAAAAATGCATTTATATAGGATAGGACATTGAAAAACAAATATGTGGACATGAATTCTGAGCTGGCGACAACAACAATAGACTGCCCTCCGGGCAGGCTTAACAACTAGTTGTAGATAAAGATGCACACGGCACACGGCCTATATTGCTGAAGATTTAATGCCAGACTCCTGATCTTCATAGAAAGCCAGTTTTATTTGGAATCAGGAGTGCCTCTCCTGGATCAGCCTGTTAGGGGGTCGTGGCTCTTAGGGAGATGCTGTAGCTTCCTGCTTGTGCTGGGAGCTGGCAGTGGCTGGGGGATGTGTCCCCTCCTCAGGGATCCTGCCTCCTTCGGTTGGCCAGGTAGGGGTCCCCATGACAACCAGGCACCCTTTTGCCCTATGGAGGCATTGCTGGAGGCTGAAGTCCCACCCGACAGTGGGTGTGCACCTTACTAGCCTTCTATTTAAATCACTTCTCCGGTGTGAAGGTTGTCTCTGACCGTTCCTCCTGAATATTACTCTGCTGTTTTATTGTGTACCAATGTCACGTTCAGCCACTATGCGGTAACCGGCATGCGCCAAGTAGGGCCCAGGTATGAGGAAAAGCCGCTATATGCAGAGATGCGTGACACAATGATCTGGGATATGTGAATAAACCACAGGAGACACTGGGGACCTCTGCACGGCTATACCGAAGGAGCCCTATACTGATAGATCGGTCCTTAGAGTGGCTGAATCTGCACTAATAGAAAAAGGTTACCTTTGTAGCCGTGCAGAGTCCTGGGGAAAACACAGACACCTGAAGGAGTATACTCAACAACTTGCAGGGAAGGACTTCAATATACAAAAGCCGTGGTCTACAGGAATACACAACATATAATACAATATGCACAGAACAGCTAGGGATGTCCAGAAGAGTCGTTAATAAATAAATAAGCCAGGGGTCAAAACCAAAACGTATACCTTGAGCCAAAGCGGGGATATAGCACCAGAGAAAATCCGTCAGCCAGGCCAGAGGGTCAATACCAGGAAGTCAATCAGAACATAAAACTCAGACAAGGGGGAAACACTCCAATAGAACTAGGACGGAATAACAGGGAGCTCTCAGGAACAAATCTGTAGCTGAAGTGAACCAGGATGCAAGAGCATGGTGATATGGGCCCATGGCTTTATATAGGGGAGTAATCAGCCCATATCACCTGCAGAAGCTCAACGAGCAATGAACTTAACCCCTGAGCTGCATGTCAGGGAAAGCAGCACAGGGAAACACATGGAAACACAGACATAAGGAATACAGAGGGCAGGGAGACAGGGTTGGAACGTGGGAACGTGACAACCAGACCCTTTGGCTATATCATTCACGACTTTGCTTGCTTGCCTCCTGCCCCAACCTTTGACTTCCCACGACCATAATATGGATTTCCCCTGGATGCCGCGCTTTGGACATCCCCACTTCTTTTTTCCTTGAAGCCATGCCATGCATACAGGTCTCCTACCATGGGGAGCATGACACATGAAAAAACAGCCAATTCTCCAGGAATGGTAATAAGGGTCAGTACATTTGTAAAAGAGGAGAACGCATTTAATATCCCAGAACATAGAAAGTAAGTAATGGTCAGGGGCAAAGTCGTAAAAAAGTAAATGAAATACAAACCCTAAGCCTGGGAAGTACGGCAACGCGCCAGATGAGTCGCAAGAGCTGGGTGACGTGCACTGGCTACCCTTGCTGCCTGTATAGTGTTTGATTGCGAATTTGGGACTCCTAAAGTTTACTTCAGTATACCATAGAAATAACAATATGTACGGCACTGCCTCTTTATGACCACTGTAATAATGCATTACTAATATTGTATATATCATGTATATTAATATTTGTAAATGCTGGCATTAGGAGTCAAACCATTAGTAAACTAGTTTGGGAACTACCCAAGAGTTTGTCTACCCATGATTCCTGTCATAAAAGACGTTACTGAAAGATGTAGAGGCTGCATTCTTCTGTCAAATTCAGAAAAATTGCCGTTCGCATGCATTCCTAATGTAAGAAACCCTGGAAACTCCCTTCAGTATAGAAATTTTTGTAAAATTGCGTCCGAGTAGAGAAGTATTGCCACGTTACATTAGATCAGCCAAATGGTAACTGTGTTTCCTTTGCTAAAGTAGTGACAGAACTGGGTTCCTAAGTGCTCCTGCTCAACTTCACCGTAACTGGGATCAGATATTAATTATGGATTCGCAAGATAACATATGACTAAAACCCTTGTATGAAAGCCTCATGTTGTCAGCTGGATAGTGAGGAAACTGCATCTCCTCTGGAATAGACCCTTTCTCCTGGTGCCTAGTAACGTATCAGAGAACTTCCCTGATGAGGACAAATAAGGCTGGAACTGTCCTCTGGGAGACTGCCTAGGCCAAGAATGCGAAACTCTGGACCCCCAGATGTTTGTTGAACTGCAATTCCCATCATTCTCTCTCGATATATTGCATTCAAAGATACCTGGGTACAGGGGTCAGTTCACTCACTATTTTAGCAGGAAGAACTTTCGCTGATATACTGGGAAGCTGCAAAACCTTTCTATAATCGACACAATTTTATAAAACTGTCTATATTTAACGGTTTTTCCTGGATTTCAGTACATTGGGAAGGCATGGGAATGACAATTTCTCAGTGTTTGCCAGAGGAATGGCATTCGCATGCATAAAGAAGTGCTGCAGGTGCTGCGGTTCCCAGTAATCTTTAATATTAAGAAAAAAACACTCCTTTACTGGCTTTATTCCATCAGCATAGCAGAACAACGTTTCGACCTGCAACCAGGTCTTTGTCAAGTGACCTGGTTGCAGGTCGAAACGTTGTTCTGCTATGCTGATGGAATAGAGTCAGAACTTAATGCCATCTGCTGGAGTATTTTTTTCTTGATATTGTGCTATGTCCTTGGAGTGAGAACTTTTCAGTGGCAGCTCGAAGGTAGGTGGTAGCAACCTGAACTGAACATTATTTGATGTTGTATCACCCTTAAGACCGGAATCGACAGAAATATTGGTGAGTTCCCACACTTATTTATTTATGACTTGACCCCTGCCTGGGTATTGTAGACAATCAACAGCTGGGGGGCTTGAGCTTGACATCCCTACCCAAGGCTTTTCAGTTCTGGCTGCCCTTTTAGGTGGAAGCAGGCTGATTTGCTAATGGTATAGTTTCTCTGTTATGGCACCACTGGTCTAAAACCTTATGAAACCTGGTTGGAACTTATGCCATTGTGTAGTTTAATTACCTTCATAAAACAGTTTTTTCCTCTATGAGTGTGCAGGAAAATCTAGATGTTGACCACTTGCACGTGTTGTCTAGACAGATGTAAACTACACCCAAGGACGGTGCAAGAATTTCGAGCAGACAGACGAACACTCATTTTGACACCCTTTCCCTTTAAATCGTTGATGCCCAACTATGCCTCTGGGGTGATAGATATGACATTTTTGTGGGGATTGAATGATGTAGTCAATGTAACAGGGCAAGCCAAGGTCTCATACAAAAAGGTAGATGAAGCTTTTTGGAACATGTGGTTTATTTTCAATTCCTCAAATGATCATGGAAATAAAATATAAAATTCAAGTGACAAGAGTTGACAAAAAACAAGAATGAGGGGGATAATCAGTTAATCCATTTACAAGACCTATCCGGAAAACAGGGGAAATGTCAGTACAATCTGCAGGCAAGGCACATGCATGGGAATCAGGCAGCAGATTTTCTTTCTGCTTAGAATATCAGTCTTCTATTTGTTGCAAGTTCCAACATTGTGAATGGGATAGAAATAAAACCCTACTGAAATTGAGTTCTTTTATGTCCTACCCAATAGGGGGAAACACTGTAATTATCAGGCAGAGGTGGCTAGGACTTCTGAAGCGCTCTGAGGTTTGGTGTGTGATGTGTGAAGCATACAGAGAGTGTGTGCATTGTTTGTGCCAGATGCCTTTTCATTTATATGCATATCAGGTTCCGCACGTCCCTACAAACCCATTCTTTGGGATTTTCCCTCACCCTTCAAGCTGTTAAAAGGTCGGACTATCCAGAGGGAAACATTCACAATTCTTCTCCAAATTAATTCATCGCAGGGAGCTCTATCAGTTAGAGGATACGTGCCACCCAAAGAACACATATGGTGGGATTTTTTTTGTATGCCAACAGCATCCATGGAATATGGCAAAATGGCAATTCCTTATTATCTTCCATCGAAAGAGCCCAAATCAAATGGATAGATAGAAGCCCACTCTGTTCTGCAAATTACATCTGAACTTCCCTGATTGCATCAAGTGTATTATTAGCTATATAATTCCACAAATATATTACAGGGAGGCCTTGTGCAAATCAGACGTTCCAGGCAAAATGCTCCAAGAGAACGGTGCACATGCTTATCCATTAGAACCAGTGCACTGCAGACATTCACGCTTGAGTAGCCAAAATTGGATGACGGAATTCCTATGTGGAATAAAGGAAGTAAACCCTTTCTCTAACAGTGTCTGATCAGAAGGCATATAAACCCCTTTTATGCCTTAGAATGCAGTTGATGTTAATGGAGAGTAATCACACCATCAAGCTGGGTTGTGCTTCCTTTTTGCCAGGGATGGTACTGTGGTGGCACCAGGGTGAGGGAAATATGAGCCCATACAGATAGAGACTGAACAGGCTGGATAATGCAAATACTGGAAAAGGTGGTTTGCTTTTGGGCTGCAGAAGGTGCACCCAAAGTTTTAGCCCAGTGGGCATAATGCTCAAAGAGCTAAAACTGTGTAAATCTGCTAACTGAACGTCCAGACACCGGACATTCAGCAGCCAATGCATTCCCTGACGAGCTGCAACTGTAATGGCTGTAACTCAATTTGGCAGTAGTTGGCACCATCTACTGGCCAAATACGCTATTACAGTAAGAAATTCATTGCAAACATGCACAAATATAAATTTTATTAAAAATTATTTTTCAAAAAACCATTGGTTCCTGACAATTTTTTTTTGGAAAAAATCACTTGGTAGTGAAAGGGTTAAATATATACTCGAACATCACGAGAGAGATGCCACTTCCATGGCTCCCAACATTCCTGGACCACTGGCGCCAGTAATGCTGGCGACCAATAAAACTCCTCGTCGTCTTCCACTCCAGTCTCTCTAGATTATTATACACCTCTTGTTTCTGTTCCCATGTTTAAATTGTGTCTTGTTCCCATAGGTTATTGTAAAGCAATGTGGAAACTGTTGGCCCTATATTAATGATGGTAATAATAATATACCCAACAGGCTGCATTAAAACCAATATGAGCCTTGTATGAGCACTGGGTAGCCCACATTTCTACCACTTCATATTCTTGCCCTGCAGGGTGCTCTTGAATGGGTATTTGTCTTTAGTTCAGCTCACTGTCCCTTTCGCTATTTAAATACTTTTTTCGTTTTGTTCATTTTTTTCTTTGCTTGGTACAATATGTTATTTCAATTTCCCAGGTACCTACAACGTATAAGCAAGTGCACTTTTAGTTTAGCTGTATTGCAGCAATAAAAATTTAGTTTTAAGGCTCCTTCACATCCAGACAAAAATTAAGCTTTCACTATACTATGACACGTAGAAGAGGCATCAGACACCTAGGTGCCACCAGAGCAAATGCAGTGCCACAGGCAGGTTATGTATACAGGTGTAAGTACTAGATTGTGCCACTATACATATCGTTAATTTGCTCCGTGAAATTCACGCACTCAACCACATAATGATCTCTTTTTTTTGTCTTTCTTCTTGTCGAATATAACGCGATGATAGAGATTTATTATGGAAATGAGGGAACACTCAAGTCTCAAATATAACGCGAGGAGCAAAATTATACTGTACCGGAAACCATTAAAATCCTTCCAGGTTCTCCTAACACAGTCAGTCTACCCCTCAGGCCAGCATGCTCTGCTCTAGAATGATTGCAGTTGTTACTAAGTATGAAGCTGCCGGCCACCCGTCTTCTTTACTAGCCGTTAGATGGCCGGCGGAGGCGAGCGAGGTGAATGATTGGCCGCGATGGATCCCACCTCTCCCGAATCTGGGAGTTCCTGAAGAGTTTGCAAGCATTAGGGAGCTCACATTCACTTCAGCGAGACTACCGGATTTCCGGGATACTTGGGATCCCGAGCAAGTCTTTTTTTTTTTTTTTTTTTACACGCGATGCAGAGGTCTCGAATGTAACGCAACCCCTCCAATTTTAAGGTACATTTTTGTCACCAAAATCTAGCGGCATACTCGAGTATCTACAGTACTCTTACTCATAAATCAGTTTTCCCATATAACACGGAATGCTCATACACACCCCACAATACTGTGAGGTTTATTGCTGCGGAGCTCTGTGATATGCTCACACACAAATTTTGGCGAACTGCCAGCAAGTACGGTGCCTGTTCGAAGGCAGTGAAAGTCCCCATAGAGAAGTAATGGTTAATCTGTTCAGAGACACCAAACAGCAATGAAATGCCCTACGGTTTGGTGGTTTCATTCGGCAGGTTTATTGAGATGAACACAATAGGTTTCAATGTTAAAAATATTCCTGTTTTTATCCAAAATCGAATAAACCGTTTATTTCTTTAATCTGTGGTAAAAAGTCTCTTTATTTATTGATATTGGTTTTCAGCATCTTTTAGGCATTTTTTTAAAAAAAAATTCAATTTTCTTTCTAATAGCGTTTTTTCTTTTTTCTGTAACAGACCTTTTTATTATCATTCATAGGACCTTATATGTTAATTCCAGACATTTTCATTCAGTCGTTTTTTTTAAAACAACGAGCGACTGGTTTGCGGAGGCATTCAGGTGCTGATTCCCTGCACTTCAGGGACCCTGCGGTGAATTCACCAGGGAAATTTGATTTCCCAAAGTGCGGGGAACTACAGAACATTGAAATGTCTGCGTCATTTCGGTGCTCTGTGAATATCCCCTTTAGTGGTGTTTTTTTTGCCACCCCTTGGAAAGTGCCAGCCTAGGCCTTGCCTACCCAGGACATACTTGAAAATTAGAGAAATCTCAATGTATCCTTCCTGGTAAAATATTTTTGTGTAAAAAAAAAATAGTTTTTTAGGGTGTCACTTTAGGGGGTTGGGTCACCCAGTGCGGGCCACACCCCCTTGGGACACCACTAAGTAAACTACTGCAAAGCTCCCACAAACAATAGTGTACGTAATACAAATATTTATTTGATTGTGACGCAATAAAGGTTTTTTCTTAAAATATCATGGACCTGTATTGGAGAGACCTTTTAAATACACTTTTAATAAAAACGTCAGATTGTAAGCTCTCCTCTTAGATTGTAAACTCTTGAGCAGGGTCCCCCCTCCTTCT